>CM055117.1:1009727711-1010984902 GCA_029206835.1 Rana muscosa
GTTTTTTATTCTGCACTGACTGTCTTTGAAATTGCCCCAGCCCCTGTTCAAATCCAATCCGGGGACAAAACCGGGGACAGGCTTGGTCTGGGGACAGTGTCCTCAATCCGGGGACTGTCCACAGAAACTGGGGATGTCTGGTCACCCTACACTGTAGGGCAGCCCATTCATTTCAGTGGGCTGCCCTATGCGTGAGGCACCATGCGTTTTGGCGTGCACAAACATGCGTGTGTTAGCAGATGCTTGGGGATGCCATTAAGAAATGATGGCACCTGCCGCATGTCTGCTGAAGGGCAGCACATTTCTGTGCGTGTCAAGAAAGAAAGCGATTTTGTGTGCGTTCCCGAGTGAGTGTGATGTAAATGTCGGCATCTGTTACACTAAATAGATGCCATGACATTTTTTAGATGAGACCATTGTGTCCTGTTATTATTAGGCATTGAGCTTAAGCCTCTGAGCCACTTACAATGGGCTCTTGGACAGAGGACAGTGCTCTGCTCAGAGTAGACTGTGCACAGCTGTCCTCCTGTATAACACCCAAATCCCATTAGATCCATGCTCATATCAGTTTCCAGCCTTCTCTTTCACACGGGACCCAGTACACCCAGGTGCAAACACAGCTCAGTTATTGCTAGTGATAAATATTGTTGTTTGTTCTGTGTTCTTCCCATATTCAGCTCTGGATCATTCCGGCTCCTCTTAGCCTCAACAAATGTGGGATGATATGATTTACAAAAGATTTTTTTTATTTTTTTATTTGTAGCTTATAAATATGTTTTACAAAATGGAAAAAACTGATCTGACTCTGATCGAAGTACTGTTCAATGCGACCTGTCATCGTTATCAACTGCCACTGCCAATAAGTGTCATGTGACGTTATCAACTTTCATCAGCCGTGATTTTTACAGCCACTGCCAACAAACTGAAGGGAAAGTGATATGCAGTAACTCACAGCGTGTCAAGCTGCGGATTTGCCATGCAATGAGCTGCTGATTGGATGATGTCTCAACTAATTCGGGCTGTGCCTTTGGATGGGCCATTTGTATGGTTTAAATGGTTGGCTTTTGGTATTCTTCTATGTGCACCAGATGCACCCACAATGCAGTATAAATGCCCCTTTTTAAAGTACTGCAGGACCTTTGTTGCATTATGTGTGTGTGAATGAGGTAGGGGGCAGGGGATTGGGGGGGGGGGGGATTGGGGGTAATTCATCTGTTTTCATCTGGGTTTTGGGGGAACTTTCCAGACACATTCAAGAACCTTATTAAAGAATTATGGGTACTTTTCAGACACTTTGTTAGTATATTAGGTTGATTAGTACTTGGATACCTCCCAACTTTTTGAGATGGTAACGAGAGACACCTATTATCAAAAGTATGTAGGCATAGAACACACCCCCTGCCACGCCCCTTAAAGGAGAATTATAAATAAAAAATGATTAGTTAAACCCAGAAGTGCTTTTTTTTTTACCACTACCATTCCCTTATACTGGTATTTGAAATTTACAAATGCAGGAATTTAGAAATTGGATGAAAGATTTAGCATTGGGAAACACTTTTTGAATGATAAAAGTGCATTTTATATTAGAGCTGCACAATTAATCGTTAAAAAATCGTGATCTCGATTCAACCCCCCTGACGATCTCCAATGCAGAGTTTGCCGATTCTTTCATATAACAAAATGGAGAGACTTTATCTGCTTTCTCAGCTGTCAAAAGAAAATATCCGGGCAGTCTGCCAAGTTTTTAACGGGAAACATTGGAACTAATGCTTCCTTCTTAGATCAAAGGGATAAACTTCTGTGTGTGTAAAGAAAAAATCCGGGCAGTCTGCCAAGTTTGTAACAATATGAAACATTGTAACTAACTTCCTTCTTAGAGCCGCGAGAATCGTGAGAGAATTATGAGAGAATCGTGATCTATCTTCTAGGCAAAAAAATTGTGATTCTCATTTTAGCCAGAATCGTGCAGCTCTATTTTATATACAATTATATGGATCAGACCGAAATGAGGGACAAATGAGGAAAGAGGGACAAGGGGGACTTTGTTCCAAATCAGGGACAGTCCCTCCAAATTAGGGACAGTTGGGAGCTATGAGTACTTGGCATGGGGGTTTAACAGAACTGACTCTATACATGTATGTATAGCCAAAAATCTTTTTGAATAGTGCGGGAAAAGATTTGGTCAGAGACGGCAGACTGCATTTTTCTTAAGCTTTTCTTGCACTAAAGGTGCCAATAATGGGCAACAATAAATTCATATTAATTTAAATTGTTGATATTAATTAGAAAGTCGAATATAATACAATTATATATAAAAATATAAATATTTTTTAAAAACTGTAATTTTCGGTTTTGGTTTGTGGCTAAGTGCATCCTGCATTTTCGGTTTCGGCACCAAAATTTCCATTTCCCTAACCAAAACAACCCATTCACTTTGTATCAAATCAGACAGGCCCTTGTACTACATACTGTAGGTGATGGTAGATGGATGTTTGGACAGCTTTAATCTTCACCCCAATGTAGGGTTGGGAAAAAAAACTATTTTAATCTTGAATCGAGTTTTGAGTTCAAATCGATTCAGATTTGAAGAAAATCGATTTTTTTAGATTTTTTATTTTTTTTGTTTTAAAAAAAAAATTTTTTTTTTCCTTCAAAGTTTCCGTAGCAGGGCTGCAGGGGGCGTATCCGGAATGGCACTGGGCGGCGTTACCCCAATTACATCTACTCGCCGCAGCCACCGCGAGTAGATGTAATGTAACACTAACTAACCGCAAGCCGCCGTCTGCCTACCTGATCAGCGTGTCATGCAGACAGACGGCGGCCATTGCAGTGTTCAAAAGCCGCGCCTCCCGAGTCCTCGTCGTTTGTGATAGGTGGAACACTCAATTTCACAGCAGGCAGTGTTCAGCCTATCACGGACATCCTCTCATCCTCGTCTGTGTTATGAGGATGAGCGGATGTCCATGATAGGCGGAACACTGAATGCTGGGAAATTGAGTGTTCCGCCTATCACAGACGAGGAGGAGGCGCGGCTTTTGAATACTGGAATGGCCGCCGGTGTAGCAGTAAAATCCGTATCCCATGAAAATCTGCATCAGGTACAGGCACGGTGATTGAAGCACGGGCACAGTGAAGCACGGGCACAGTGAGGCATTGGGCACAGTGAGGCACGGGCACAGTGAGGCATGGGCACAGTGAGGCACGGGCACAGTGAGGCACGGGCACAGTTTAATTCAACTAAGAGTAACCTCAAGATTTTTAGTTGTTTTATTAGCTAAATCCAAATACAGTATTAATAATTTGGATGTTTAACAATCTTTGTTGCACACTGCACACTGACTTTGCAGTTAGAGAAAGGGTTTGCCTTTGCAATTTTGTTTGTTGATGCACTTCAATTAATATAATAAAAAAAAATTGAATCGTAATTCGAGTTTTTTATAAAAAAAATGCAGATTTTTTTGGGGGGGAAAATCGCCCAGCCCTACCCCAATGTACAGTATATAAGTATATTGATCAATATTGATTTGATGTGTCATTATTCCAGCTAGAGAAATTTGTTTATGCAGACTAGTACAGTTATTGCAAGGTCCATCCCAATCTCAGCTCTCTATGCTTTTCTAAATAATCGTTCATCCTCCACTTCTCTCATCTATGTAGCTCAATGGGAAAAAGACTTGGCAACCGAGATTGACTTAGCAGAATGGAACGGGGCCTGCTCTTCTGTGGCCTAGTGCTCATTTAATACAGCCACCTTGGAGGCCCCATATAATCTGCATCTACGTTGGTATTGGGTCCCTGCCCGTATTGCCCATGCCAACCCATCCTTCAGTGACTGGTGTTACTGGGGTTGTGGCCATCAGGGTGATGTCGTACACATATGGTGGAAGTACCCTAGATTAATTGGCTTCTGGTCCCATGTATTTGGCCTTCTAATCACGTTGTTTCATCTGGCCATACAAAAAGAAACCAAGTTTGCCTTATCACATTGTCCAATTTGGGGCCTGTCTGCTTATCAGCAGAAGCTCGCTTCTTATCTATTTTTATCAGCCAAAAGAACAATTGCCTGGAAAAAAACATCTGTCCCCTTCAAGGAGGGTGAGAGATTGTATGACTGCGTTGATGCTCAAAGGACAGATGTCAAGCATCCGCAACGACTCTCATGCCAAATTCCTTAAAATCTGGGAACTATGACTACCATATACCTTCCCCCCAGCCAGCTTGGGCCTACTGTGATGGATGGTCCCGATGCTCCCGAGCCCTTCCCTCCTCCCCTTCTCTCGGCCTCTAACTTCCCCCACCCCCTTCTACCCTAGACTCCCTTATCCTTTCTCTGGTTCTCTGTAGGTGCGCAAGCTTCTTTTCTTTAGCTTCACCTTTCCGCCTAACTTCCTTCTGGTTTACGCTCATTTTTTATTAATTTTTTAGATCAGTATAGGCTGTATACTGCACCACCGTATGGATATTTACCAGCCCAGGGGATGCCCACTTGTTGTGGGGAACCTCTCCAGGTCCCCTTGGTCCTTATGGCTTCATAAAGAAGCCTATTTACTGCTGTTGTGTTATCTCTTGTTTTTCTTGCTTTTTTATACTGCCTTATTTTTGCCTTTCTTTGTGAGCTAACTTCTGTTAAAACCATCAATGCTAGCCCCTACATGAGCAGAACGTTTGCATTCTAACTACTAAACCGAATAAAACGATTGAAACAGAAAGGTCCATCTCAAACTCGTACGTCCTAACTCTAATAGCAGACCCCATCTGCAGTATGTTTACGATGTCCCGCACCTGAAATATAATAGTCCTGTGCCATAATATTCTCTAGTTTCTAAAACTACTCATCCCACACTGTGGCCACTTAGCCTGCTGTTAAAAATGTTTAATCCCTTGGGACAGATCAAATTTCTTTGATCCTCCCTGGATATGTGTTGTCATTCTCAGACACTGAGTTAAGCAATGGTGGCAATGGTGGCAAAGTGAAATAAAGGAAATGCTTGGAGGGTACAAGCACCTTGAAGTATGTTGGTAATGGATGAAGTTCATTTATTGGGAAAGATTAAATATTGATCGATCGAATTGCCAAAACTTATTGAAATAAAAGGTATAACTATAGGGCAACTGTTTTCCTTTCACTCTTGTGGCACAGACGTCCCCCATTGGACCTCTTGGTGGGTCTTGGGGAGTATCTGGAATCGTGACCTTTCAACAGGTGGTAATGTTTTAAAATAAAGGTCCTACAAAAGCTCCAGTAGAAGCCACGTTTGTGGTGAAACATGTAGAGGCAACCATTCTTTTGTAATATGACCATTGGGCTATCTATAGCCCTAATTGTATAAGTAGTTTTATACTGTTTATGTATCAATAAATTTTGTATTTTTTTGTATAATTGATTCTTTGATTTTTTGCACCTTAAAACTCTGCTTACTGCCCCCTTGGGGCTTACACACTTTTCTGTTATTCTCATCCCACACCCTGCTCTGGTACCTACATTCATGTCCTTTGTTTAGGTAGATATTGTAGTCTGGTTTGACTTCATGCAGCCACTGCAGGTCCCCGGCAAAATAACCTATTCAGTACTGAGATGCAGCAATTTGTCAGATTGAAAGCAAGCAGCAGTGCATTTTACCCCGAACTGCTAATGCTACACTGTCCCTTTAAGGGGTATTTGTTTTGCACATGCTGGTCATTGTTTTGCTTGAGGATCTGCGCAGTGTCACCACTTCCACTCCTGCGCTTCTCCTGAAGAATAGACATTGCCAGGCCGCATACAGGTGTTGCCTAGCAATCGGAGATGTTGCTGAAGAATTCTGAAGATGTGGGTGAGAGGGAAACAGCCAGAGCACAAGCATATTAATCATTAATACTTTCATATACATTTTGCTTGATAGCAGCAAAGGGAGTGCTTGTTTTGCAATGTAATTCATAATTAAATGTATTAAAATTCACAACTGGCTGTTGATTTTTAAAGAGAAAGCGGAATGCATTTTTTTTAACCCCTTCACGCCGACATAACTCAAATATGCGGCCTTGGCTTCAAGGGTTCATACCGGGGTGATGCATGCAGCTACACGCATCACCCTGTTACCGGTCAGCTTTCTTGTAATAACAACCGATGCGACGAAGCAGCTGCTCAGCTGTTATTACAAGCAGCGGGAGGGGACGTTCCCCCCCCCCACTCCTGCCACCTTCCACGGCTCACGTCCCACTGGGAGGCCCGAACGACCAGCCGGCATGTCCACCAGCTGGCCGGAGACCCGAACAGTGCCAGAGGCGGCATTGATTGGGTCTAGGATCTAGTAACCCGGAAGCGATGTCATGATATCACTTCCGGTTTATGGAAGCCTTAAAGGCGCCAAATTTTAAAAAAATGACAGCATTCAAAACAGCCAAACTTGGCTATTTGAATGCTTTTAAGTGCAAAGGAGGGATTTGGAGTCTTATAGACTACAGATCCCTCCATATAGAGTACCTGTTACTGCCTATTATGCCTTGTACACACGGTCTGACTTTTGCCCGTGCAAAAGTCCGTCGTGAGTCCGACGGAAGTCCGACGGAAAGAAAGAGAACAGGTTCTCTATCTAAGGTCCGTCAGACTTCCAACAAAAAAAGTCAGATGGAGGCCACACACAGCCGGACTTTCCGAGAAAAAAAGCCCGGCGACTTTTTTTCTCGGAAAGTCCGGCCGTGTGTACAAGGCATTACTATCACAAGGGATGTTTACATTCCTTGTGACAGCAATAAAAGGGATACAACAAAAAAAAGATTAACCATTTGCCGACCGGCTCACGCCGATATACGTTGTCAAAATGGCACGGCTGGGCATATTAACGTACCTGTACGTTGCCCTTTAAGACGCGGCATTGTGGGTACACACGAGCTCCGTGAGTGTGACCGCGGGTCCCGCGGACTCTATGTCTGCCGGGAGTCCCACGATCGTCTCACGGAGAGGAAGAACGGGGAAATGCTGATGTAAACAAGCATTTCCCCGTTCTGCCTAGTGACAAGGACACTGATTACAGCTTCCTGTAATCGGGAGCAGTGATCAGTGTCATGTCACACATAGCCCACCCCCCCCACAGTTAGAACACATCCCTAGGACACACTTAACCCCTTCAGCGCCCCATACATGTTAACCCCTTCACTGCCAGTGTCATTTTTACAGTAATCAGTGCATTTTTATAGCACTGATCGCTGTATAAATGACAATGGTCCCAAAATGGCGTCAAAAGTGTCCGATGTGTCTGCCATAATGTCGCAGTCACGATAAAAATCGCTGATCGCCGCCATTGCTAGTAAAAAAAAAAAATATTAATAAAAATGCCATAAAACTATCCCCTATTTTGTAGACGCTATAACTTTTGCCTAAACCAATCTATAAACGCTTATTTTTTTTACCAAAAATATGTAGAAGAATACGTATCGGCCTAAACTGAGGAAAAAATATTTTTTTCGATATGTTTTTGGAGATATTTATTATAGCAAAAAGTAAAAAATATTGCTTTTTTTTCAAAATTGTTGCTCTTTCTTTGTTTATAGCACAAAAAATAAAAAGTCCAGAGGTGATCAAATACCACCAAAATAATTTTTGTGGAAAAAAAGGACGTAAATTTTGTTTGGGAGCCACGTCGCACGACCGCGCAATTGTCAGTTAAAGCAGTGGCGAATCGCAAAAAGTGCTATGGTCTTTGGGCAGCCAAATGGTCCGGGGCTGAAGGGGTTAAAGGGGCAGTGTAAAAAATAAATAAATAAGAAAAAAATTTAAAAATGTAAGCATCCCCATCCCTCCCTGCTTGCATTAGTAAGTTGCGCCCGCAAATGTAAACAGTGTTCAAACCACACATCTGTAATTCTAAACTGGTAACCTGTAGACATTTTCAAAGCGTCGCCTATAGAGATTTTTAAGTACCGCCATTCCACGAGTGTGCGCAATTTTGAAGCATGACATGTTAGCTATCTATTTACTCGGCGTAACATCATCTTTCATATTATACAAAAAGAATTTGGCTAACTTTACTGTTTTTTTTTTTTTAATTCATAAAATTGTATCTCTTCCAAAAAAAATTGCATTTGAAAGACCGCTGCACAAATACAGTGTGACATAAAATATTGCAACGCCCGCCATTTTTTTCTCTAGGGTCTCTGCTAAAAAAAAAATATATTTATATAATTGTTGGGGTTTCTAAGTAATTTTCTAGCAAAAAATACATATTTTAACTTATAAGCAACAAATATCGGAAAAAGGCTTAGGCGTGAAGGGGTTAAAGAAATATCAGATTTTCAATTTTTTTTATTTGTCTTTCACATTTTTAATTGTTTACTTTTCCATAATTGTATTACTGTAATAATTAAACAAATATTTGTAGAACAACGAATAGATGAGCTCTGAACTATACTCTGCCTCATCCAACCTCCCTGCTTAACAGCTGTTGAGATAAGGCTCTGCTATACAGGACATCCATTATTCTCAATGACAAAAGCTGACTCATAGTCCAGCATACTTGCCACATTCTTCATTCCAGTCCTTGGGACACTGATACCCCCACCCAGGGCCCATGCATATCTCACCCTCTTTCTGTATGATCCTGCCCAGATCATGCCCACTTCCTGGGTAGTTACACCCCTAACTATGCAGAAACCAACCACTCACTACCACAATCCACTCAGTAATACCCTACAGCACATGCTCAGTAACTCAAATAATGGGGATACTGTGATCCTGGGGCACAGCCCAAGATGCAGCATTAGTGTGACAGAGCACATAGATGTGGGACTGTTGCGGCAAACCTAGAACAGTTGGCATCTGTGGATTGTATTCTAAGACTAGGCAGTAAAAAACAACCAATATGTAGTAATACAAAGCAAAACATGTACCCTGTATTTTATGGGAAAATTCGACTGCATTTATATATGTATGTCATAAAAACTATACATAGATATAGGGGTTTATTTACAAAAGGCAAATCCACTGTGCACTAAAAGTGCAATTGGAAGTGCAGTCGCTGTAGATCTGAGAAAAAGCTCTGAAATGAGGGGAAGCTCTGCTGATTTCTATCATCCAATCATGTGCAAGCAAAAATGCTGTTTTTTATTGTCCTTGCATGTCCCCCTCAGATCTACACTGACTGAACTTCCAATTGCACTTGCAGTGCACTTGAAAGTGCACTTGTAGTGCACAGTGGATTTGCCTTTAGTAAATAACCCCCATAGTTTAGCAATAGACACAAAAGAAAGGGCAGCCTGGGGCTTAATAGGTAAGCACATGCAAAGAATAAGAAAATAGCTCATGTAAATTTTGTTACAAAAATAGAAAATCTTTTTGTTTACACAAATTCCAAATATTTGTTTAAAAAAAAAAGGTATACACTAATATATAGATATATATATCTATATATATATAGAGAGAGAGAGAGAGAGAGAGATATATCTATACTGTATATATATATATATATATATATATATAAAATCATAAAAACACATACTGTATATAGAGAGAGATATATATCTATATATCTATACTGTGTATATATATATATATATATATATATATATATATATATATATAATCATAAAAACACATACTGTATATGTGAATTTGTAACCATCCAGAGTATTCTGATTAAGCTCTTAATAGTACGTAAACTTATTTAGAAATCCACAGCGTTAACGTGTTTCAGTATCTTGTCCGCTTCTTCAGGACAATTATGTATCATTAATAGTAATGATCATATCCGCACTTGTCACAAACAGGATGGGTATTTGTAGGATAGTAGAACTGCACGATTCTGGATAAAATGAGAATCACGATTTTTATGCTTAGAATAAAGATCACGATTCTCTCAGGATTCTCAGTATAACATCATCTTTCACATGCAAAAAATTTGGGCTAACTTTACTGTTTATTTTTTTTTTAATTAGTTGAAGTGTATTTTTTCCCACAAAATTGCTTTTGAAAGACCTCTGCGCAAATACAGTGTGACATAAAATATTGCAACAGCCACAATTTTATTCTCTAGGGTCTGTGCTAAATAAAAAAAAATGTATGATGTTTGGGAGTTCTAAGTAATTTTCTAGCAAAAAAAATATTGATTTTAACTTGTAAGCAACAAGTGTCAAAAAAGGTTTTAAGTGGTTAAACTGCCCTCATTTGCAGACCGAAGTTCATCCCTTTGATCTAAAAGAACCAAATGATAAAATCAATGTCTCTTTTGATCTCAGCGCTCAGCAATGTTGCTAAACATTTGCCGGCTGAGTTTTTTTTTCCAGCTCTGAGCAGAGAACGGCTCTGTACTTGTTTAACATGAATTGTGGAAATGCCGGATTAAGATCGTGAGGGGGGTTGAATCCAGATCACGATTTTTTAACCACTTAACGACCGCCCACTGTAAATATACGTCGGCAGAATGGCACCGACAGGCAGAATCACGTACATATACGTGATTGCCTTTGTATAGTTGGGGGGTCCGATCGGACCACCCTTCTTTACAGTGGATGGTCGTTTTACCTTCGGGAGCGATCCGGCATGAGGGGACGGCCGTTCGATTCCGGCCCCCCCCTCTCGATCGCTCCCGGCGAATGAGAGAGCTTCCCCTGCCTGCCAGGCAGGAGGAAGTGATGTCATCTCTCCTGCGGCGCTCACATATACCGAGCGCCGTACAGGAGAAGATGCAGGTTAGTGCACACAACACTACACTGACATCAGGACACATAGGCACATAAATCGCCCCCCCAGACACCCCCAGATCACCCCCCAGCCCCCAGTCACAGTGTCACTGATTGCAGTGACCATTTATTTAGTGATTACTGCAATCAGTGACATTTGTGACTGTAAAAGTGTCACTACAATTAGTTTTAGGTCCAGTGTAGCCCCCTAACCCCCCCTAATAAAGGTTTAACCCCCTGATCACCCCCCAGATAACCCTTTCACCCCCTAGCACCGCCGTCGCTATGCGATCATTTTTCTGATCGATGTCTTAGCGTCGGTGATGCTGATCGGTAGCCAGTAATTTTTTTTAGGTTCGCCGCAGGTTTTTATAGCGTCGGGTACCCCCATATATTACCTAATAAAGGTTTAACCCCCTTGATCGCCCCCCAGGTAACCCTTTCACCTCCTATCACCACTGTCACTAAGCGATAATTTTTCTGATCGATGTCTTAGCGTCGGCGATGCTGATCGGTAGTCAGTAATTTTTTTTAGGTTCGCCGCAGGTTTTTATAGCGTCGGGTACCCCCATATATTACCTAATAAAGGTTTAACCCCCTTGATCACCCCCCAGGTAACCCTTTCACCCCCTAGCACCGCCGTCGCTATGCGATCATTTTTCTGATCGATGTCTTAGCGTCGGTGATGCTGATCGGTAGCCAGTAATTTTTTTTAGGTTCGCCGCAGGTTTTTATAGCGTCGGGTACCCCCATATATTACCTAATAAAGGTTTAACCCCCTTGATCGCCCCCAGGTAACCCTTTCACCCCCTATCACCACCGTCACTAAGTGATAATTTTTCTGATCGCTGTCTTAGCGTCGGTGATGCAGATCGGTAGCCAGTAATTTTTTTTAGGTTCGCCGCAGGTTTTTATAGCGTCAGGTACCCCAATATATTACCTAATAAAGGTTTAACCCCCTTGATCGCCCCCCAGGTAACCCTTTCACCCCCTATCACCACTGTCGCTAAGCGATCATTTTTCTGATCGCTGTCTTAGCGTCGGTGATGCAGATCGGTAGCCAGTAATTTTTTTTAGGTTCGCCGCAGGTTTTTATAGCGTCAGGTACCCCCATATATTATCTAATAAAGGTTTAACCCCCTGATCGCCCCCCAGGTAACCCTTTCACCCCCTATCACCACTGTCACTAAGCGATCCTTTTTATGATCGTTGTCTTAGTGTCGGTGATGCCGATAGGTAGCCAGTAATTTTTTTTTAGGTTCGCCGTCAGGTTTTTATATAGCGTCAGGTACCCCCATATATTACCTAATAAAGGTTTTAACCCCCTAATTGCCCCTAGTTAACCCTTTCACCAGTGATCATCATATAAGTGTTACGGGTGACGCTGGTTAGTTAGTTTGCTTTTTATAGTGTCAGGGCACCCGCCGTATATAACCCAATAAAGGTTTAACCCCCTGATCGCCCGGCGGGTGATATCAATTAGGTTTTAGCGTCAGAGAGGGTCTGCGTCACACCCCAGGCAGCGTCAGGTTAGTGCCAGTAGCGCTAACACCCACGCATTAAGCATACACCCCCCTTAGTGGTATAGTATCTGAACAGATCAATATCTGATCTGATCAGATCTATACTAGCGTCCCCAGCAGTTTAGGGTTCCCAAAAACGCAGTGTTAGCGGGATCAGCCCAGATACCTGCTAGCACCTGCGTTTTGCCCCTCCGTCCAGCCCAGGCCACCCAAGTGCAGTATCGATCGATCACTGTCACTTGCAAAACACAACACACATAACTGCAGCGTTCGCAGAGACAGGCCTGATCCCTGCGACTCCAGTGCTGTAGGAGGTGATTTCACCACCACAGTTAAAAAAAAAAAAGCATATATGCCGAAGCATTGGGGCAGCAGGGGCGGAGGAGCGATTTTGCTCCTAATGCCGCGTACATACGGTCGAAATTCCGACGGAGGGTTGCCCGTGGAAAAGTCTGACCATGTGTACGCGGCATAACTTTTGCGGGAAGATGCCCCCATGCTTCGGCATATATAAATGGTGCATGTATGCCCATCATTAGAAGTGGGTGGATGAAGGGCGGTATTCTAATGGTGGGCATACCCACCGATCAATCTTTTTTTTTCGTTCAGCCAACAGGCTGCATGAAAAAAAAGATTACAATACATGTCCAACAAGGACCAGCAACGTACTGTTATGTTGCTGGACTTTGAATGTTTATACCAGAATGATGCCTGCGGGTTTAGGTATCATCTTGGTATCATTATTTTCAGCCAGCGGCCGGCTTTCATGTAAAAGCAATCCTAGTGGCTAATTAGCCTCTGGACTGCTTTTACAAGCAGTGGGAGGGAATGTCCCCCCCCCCCGGATATAAAAAGCGCCATTGGGAAATTGGGAAAGCATTTTATCACACCGATCTTGGTGTGGTCAGATGCTTTGAGGGCAGAGGAAAGATCTAGGGTCCAATAGACCCCAGTTTTTTCAAAAAAGAGTACCTGTCATTACCTATTGCTATCATAGGGGATATTTACATTCCCTGAGATAACAATAATAATGATAAAAAAAAAAAAAATATGGAAGCAACAGTTTAAAAATAAAATAAAAAAGCAAAATTAATAATAAAAAAAAAAAAAAAAAAAAAAAAAAAAAAAGCACCCCTGTCCTGCCCTGCTCTTGCCCAATGGCGAACGCAAGCGTCGGTCTGGCGTCATATGTAAACAGCAATTGCACCATGCATGTGAGGTATCACCGCGAAGGTCAGATCGAGGGCAGTAATTTTAGCAGTAGACCTCCTCTGTAAATCTAACGGGGTAACCTGTAAATGCTTTTAAAGGCTTTTAAAAATGTGTGTAGTTTGTCGCCAATGCGCGTTTGTGCGAAATTTTAAAGCATGTCGTGTTTGGTATCTATGTACTCGGCCTAAGATCATCTTTTTTATTTCATCAAACATTTGGGCAATATAGTGTGTTTTAGTGCGTTAAAATTAAAAAAAGTGTATTTTTTCCCCAAAAAATGCGTTTGAAAAATCGCTGCGCAAACACTGTATAGAAAAAAAAATGCAACACCCACCATTTTATTCTGTAGGGCCTTTGCTTTAAAAATATATATAATGTTTGGGGGTTCAACATAATTTTCTTGCAAAAAAAAATATGTTTTCATGTAAACAAAAAGTGTCAAAAAGGGCTTTGTCTTCAAGTGGTTAGAAGAGTGGATGTAAGCTTCCTAATGTTGTGTATAAAATGCCAGAACAGTTCAAAACCCCCCCAAATGACCCCATTTTGGAAAGTAGACACCCCAAGCTATATACTGAGAGGCATGTCGAGTCCATGGAATATTTTATATGTTGACACAAGTTGCGGAAAAAAGACAATTTTTTTTTTTTTTTTTGCACAAAGTTGTCACTAAATGATATATTGCTCAAACATGCCATGGGCATATGTGGAATTACACCCCAAAATACATTCTGTTGCTTCTCCTGAGTACGGGGATACCACATGTGTGAGACTTTTTGGGAGCCTAGCCGCGTACGGGACCCCAAAAACCAATCACCGCCTTCAGGCTTTCTAAGGGTGTAAATTTTTGATTTCACTTCTCACTGCCTATCACAGTTTCGGAGGCCATGGAATGCCCAGATGGCACAAAACCCCCCCAAATGACCCCATTTTGGAAAGTAGATACCCCAAGCTATTTGCTGAGAGGTATTGTGAGTATTTTGCAGATCTCGCTTTTTGTCACAAAGTTTTGAAAATTGAAAAAAAAAAAAGAAAAAAAAAAATGTTCTTTCTTCATTTTCAAAAACAAATGAGAGCTGTAAAATACTCACCATGCCTCTCAGCAAACAGCTTGGGGTGTCTACTTTCCAAAATGGGGTCATTTGGGGGGGGGGTTTGTGCTATTTTGGCATTTTATGGCCTTCGAAACTGTGATAGGTAGTGAGGAGTCAAATCAAAAATTTGTGCCTAGAAATCCTGAAGGCGGTGATTGGTTTTCGGGGTCCCGTACGCGGCTAGGCTCCTAAAAAGTCCCACACATGTGGTATCCCCGTACTCAGGAGAAGCAGCAAAATGTATTTTGGGGTGCAATTCCACATACAGTGCCTTGCGAAAGTATTCGGCCCCCTTGAACTTTTCATCCTTTTGCCACATTTCAGGCTTCAAACATAAAGATATAAAATTTAAATTTTTTGTGAAGAATCACCAACAAGTGGGACACAATTGTGAAGTGGAACGAAATCTATTGGATTTTTGAAACTTTTTTAACTAAGAAAAAAATGAAAAGTGGGGCGTGCAAAATTATTCAGCCCCCTTGCGTTAATACTTTGTAGAGCCACCTTTTGCTGCGATTACAGCTGCAAGTCGCTTGGGGTATGTCTCTATCAGTTTTGCACATCGAGAGACTGAAATTCTTGCCCATTCTTCCTTGCAAAACAGCTCGAGCTCAGTGAGGTTGGATGGAGAGCGTTTGTTAACAGCAGTTTTCAGCTCTTTCCACAGATTCTCGATTGGATTCAGGTCTGGACTTTGACTTGGCCATTCTAACACCTGGATACGTTTATTTGTGAACCATCCCTTTGTAGATTTTGCTGTATGTTTGGGATCATTGTCTTGTTGGAAGATAAATCTCCGTCCCAGTCTCAGGTCTTTTGCAGACTCCAACAGGTTTTCATCCAGAATGGTCCTGTATTTGGCTGCATCCATCTTCCCCTCAATTTTAACCATCTTCCCTGTCCCTGCTGAAGAACAGCAGGCCCAAACCATGATGCTGCCACCACCATGTTTGACAGTGGGGATGGTGTGTTGAGGGTGATGAGCTGTGTTGCTTTTACGCCAAACATATCGTTTTGCATTGTGGCCAAAAAGTTTGATTTTGGTTTCATCGGACCAGAGCACCTTCTTCCACATGTTTGGTGTGTCTCCCAGGTGGCTTGTGGCAAACTTTAGATGAGACTTTTTATGGATATCTTTGAGAAATGGCTTTCTTCTTGCCACTCTTCCATAAAGGCCAGATTTGTGCAGTGTACGACTGATTGTTGTCCTGTGGACAGACTCTCCCACCTCAGCTGTAGTTCTCTGCAGTTCATCCAGAGTGATCATGGGCCTCTTGGCTGCATCTCTGATCAGTCTTCTCCTTGTCTGAGCTGAAAGTTTAGAGGGACAGCCAGGTCTTGGTAGATTTGCAGTGGTCTGATACTCCTTCCATTTCAAAATGATTGCTTGCACAGTGCTCCTTGGGATGTTTAAAGCTTGGGAAATCTTTTTGTATCCAAATCCGGCTTTAAACTTCTCCACAACAGTATTACGGACCTGCCTGGTGTGTTCCTTGGTCTTCATGATGCTCTCTGCGCTTTCAACAGAACCCTGAGACTATCACAGAGCAGGTGCATTTATACAGAGACTTGATTACACACAGGTGGATTCTATTTATCACCATCAGTCATTTAGGACAACATTGGATCATTAAGAGATCCTCGCTGAACTTCTGGAGTGAGTTTGCTGCACTGAAAGTAAAGGGGCCGAATAATTTTGCACGCACCACTTTTCAGTTTTTTATTTGCTAAAAAAGTTTAAAATATCCAATAGATTTTGTTCCACTTCACAATTGTGTCCCACTTGTTGGTGATTCTTCACAAAAAATTAAAATTTTATATCTTTATGTTTGAAGCCTGAAATGTGGCAAAAGGATGAAAAGTTCAAGGGGGCCGAATACTTTCGCAAGGCACTGTATAACCATGGCATGTGTGAGCAATATATCATTTAGTGACAACTTTTTGTAATTTTTTTATTTATTTTTTGTCATTATTCAATCACTTGGGACAAAAAAAAAATATTCAATGGGCTCAACAGGCCTCTCAGCAATTTCCTTGGGGTGTCTACTTTCTAAAATGGGGTCATTTGGGGGGGGGGTTTGTGCTATTTTGGCATTTTATGGCCTTCAAAACTGTGATAGGTAGTGAGGAGTGAAATCAAAAATTTGCGCCCTTAGAAATCCTGAAGGCGGTGCTTGGTTTCCGGGGTCCCGTACGTGGCTAGGCTCCTAAAAAGTCCCACACATGTGGTATCCCCGTACTCAGGAGAAGCAGCAGAATGTATTTTGGGGTGCAATTCCACATATAACCATGGCATGTGTGAGCAATATATCATTTAGTGACAACTTTTTGTATTTTTTTTTTTTTTTTTTGTCATTATTCAATCACTTGGGACAAAAAAAAATATTCAATGGGCTCAACATGCCTCTCAGCAATTTCCTTGGGGTGTCTACTTTTCAAAATGGGGTCATTTGGGGGTGTTTTGTACTGCCCTGTCATTTTAGCACCTCAAGAAATGAGATAGGCAGTCATAAATTTAAAGCTGTGTAAATTCCAGAAAATGTACCCTAGTTTGTAAACGCTATAACTTTTGCGCAAACCAATAAATATACGCTTATTGACATTTTTTTTACTAAAGACATGTGGCTGAATACATTTTGGCCTAAATGTATGACTAAAATTGAGTTTATTCGATTTTTCTTATAACAAAAAGTAGAAAATATCATTTTTCTTCAAAATTTTCGGTCTTTTTCCGTTTATATCGCAAAAAAAAAAAAATCGCAGAGGCAATCAAATACCATTAAAAGAAAGCTCTATTTGTGGGAAGAAAAGGACACAAATTTCGTTTGGGTACAACATTGCATGTCCGCACAATTTACAGTTAAAGCAGCGCAGTGCAAAATTCTGAATTCACCTTTGGTCCTTTAGCTACCAAATGGTCCGGGGCTTAAGTGGTTAACGATTAATTGTGCAGCTCCATAGGATAGTTTGCAAGATAAATCTGTAAATACATTTAAATGATCAGAAAGTCAACACGGCCTAAAATGTTCATTATAGATATATGGGTAATTGCCAAATACAGAAACGCAAACAGCACAAGAAAATTACAAATTACTATAAAGATCCTAAATATTGTATGTGTATTTCTTGGCCTCCAAAAGGGACAACAGTGGCCAGACAAGACACTAGCAGCAAAAAAGCACAAAATAAAACAGAGGAAGCACATAGGCGGAAGAACGAGAAGGTACTACCTTGAACATGAGGCCAATGTTTTACCTGGAAGTGGTTTCCCCAAATGGTTTATGCCCTGTCCACTTACATCCTCCCAATGAGGCCAATGCCATCTAGTGGTCTTTAGGCAGGGAACTTCCGTCACCTGTCGCTCTGCACCTCCTCCTTTTCTGATTCCGTACAATCTCACCCCGGAATAACGTCATTTCCAGTTCTGGAAATGGGCGCATGTTGTGATATAACCACATCACTTCCTGATGTTAGCAAGACCCAGTCCCCAGCTGTGGCAACCCAAAAGGCCCATATTCCAGACTGGAATGCATGCAGACCCTAAGGGTAGGAAGTTCTGTGATGTCACACATGATGTCACTTGACTTTAAATGTAAACATAATGCAGACTCCAGAGGAGAAAGACCCATCTTTCCTCACTGCTCAGTGTTTGAACGCTGAAGATATTCCTGCCACTGGCATGGTTTTAAGTGTCCAGGGAATGGGGTCCCCTGACATTATGTGACATCACGACATCATATGACATCAGCACTGCGCATAAAAGCAGTTTCAGCACCATGGAAAGCATGCCGGAAAATGAACGAAAGGACATTCCTGCTATTTAACGATTCGCCCAAAATATCTTCACATAAGATTTGTCCAAAAGTTAAGATTTGGTGCTACTGTACTACAAAGATTCACCATGGCAAGATCTGGAATAACAAGATTCCCCCAAAGACTATAGGGGATTTATCCTGAGAAAATGCTAGGCAAATGGAGGCACATCTTATTTGGGTGAATTTATATATATTTTTTTCACTTAGCAAATTTTACCAGGGAATCATTGATAACTCCACCCCTCAGTATCTGACTCTTCAGCTCATGTCAAGAGGCGACAGGTCATCTGAAAATTGACAGCTGCTGTTTGTCACCTGCCTGATGTGACACACTGATCCCTCAGAAGATAATCAGAAATGATCAGTCAATAATTTTAATGGTGGGTTTATTTTAACAGTGAGAGATAAAATAACAATAAAAATATCCAGTAAAACGCATTTCAAAAAAGTTATACTGTATATACTCGAGTATAAGCTAAGTTTTTCAGCACATTTTTTTGCGCTGAAAATGCCCCCCTCTGCTTATACTCGAGTTACCTTTTTGCGCCTGATCTCCCGGACTTTAGGAACCCGGTACCAGCTGGCACACATGTAGCCCCACACTTCCTCTACAAGTGTGCAAAGTTTGTTGTCCGGGGGACCTACGGCCGTGGAGCACCGATTTTTCAAAGCCGGGCACCCCTTCCATAGACTCCTATGTTAAACGGTCATTTCTCCGGTGACTTTGGGGACCCGGTACCGGCCGGTGGTAGGTCCCCTGAACCCGAGACTTGGCACACATATAACCCTATTTCTCCTCTACAAGTGTGCAAAGATTGTTGTCTGGGGGACCTACGGCCGGGGAGCACCGATTTTTCAAACCTGGGCACCCCTTCCCTAGACTCCCATGTTAAACATCAGTCTAGTCATGGACACAGTGAGGCATGGGCACAGTGAGGCATGGGCACAGTGAGGCATGGACACAGTGAGGCATGCACAGGGACACAGTGAGGCAAAGTGAGGCACAGTGAGGCATGCAGATGGACACCCTGGGCCAGTGATGGCAAACCTTGGCACCCCTCATGCACTCTGCAGTGTAGTTGAGCATCATGGGAAATGTAGTTCCAAAACATCTGGGGTGCCAAGGTTCGCCATCACTGCCCTAGGCTTATACTCGAGTCAATACGTTTTCCCAGTTTTTCGTGGTAAAATTAGGTGCCTCGGCTTATATTCGGGTCGGCTTATACTTGAGTATATACAGTAAATTGATTTGCATTTGAGTGAAATATGTATTTGATCACCTATCAATCATCAAGATTTCTGGCTACCAGAAGTCATCTATACAGGTAACGAGCTGAGATTAGGAGCACTCTCTTAAAGGGATTGCTCCTAATCTTAGCTTGTTACCTGTATAAAAGACACCTGTCCACAGAAGCAATCAATCAATCAGATTCCAATCTCTCCTCCATGGCCAAGACCAAAGAGCTGTCCAAGGATGTCAGGGACAAGAATGTAGACCTACACAAGGCTGGAATGGGCTATAAAACCATTGCCAAGCGGTGGGGGGGAATATTTAGGCCTGAGCAAGAGAGTGACCTTGTCAATATAAGTTCTAAGAGAGTGACCTTATCAAGGTAAGCTCTAAAATCATCTGAAAGAACTCTCAAACCCTACATAGGGATTGACTTGCAAAAGAAGTGGGGAGGGAGGGGGAGTGGCAAAGCACATGGAAGGTGGGTTGGTTGAAAATATTGAAAGCAAAAGGCAACAGCCAAGCCAGGGACCTAGCATTTTAATATGCTAGCAGAAGCACCTCGGTAATTTCCTTTTTGCAACAGCTTTACTGTAGGAGATCTCTCACTGGTTACTATGGGTTACTGAACTTTGTACAGCATTGCTTTTTTTCCAGTCTCATTGAATAAGAGCCTTGTGTGTTTTTTTTTTTTTTTTGCTGCATTGGAATTTATTTGACAAAGAATGCTCTGCCAAATAGCAGAGACTTTCTGTAGCTGCAGAGTACAGTTCGCACATCATAAAGAAGATATATGGAAAGTGGTCTCCTGTACTTATCCCAATGACACCATGGAGAATACACCATGACTCAGTACTGCAGAGCCTTCTCATAGGATCCAAGTGGAAAATGTATATTACATTCTACCTATCTTTATATATATATATATTTTTTTTTGGTTTGATGATTCATTTTAGACACATTTAAAACACAAAATTCATTAGTAAATTTGCTATGAGATGCAGTAGTTAGCTACATGGCAATTTTGCTAATGAGTTTTGCAATTTGAAAGTTTAAGAACTCCAACTTCCTATGACTTTTGTTGTGGATCCAATCTGTTCTGTTTAAATAGCACCTGTAGTATTGGGGGACATGATTTGCTGTAAAGGAGAGTAATCACGGTCCTTGTTTTTTGTTAAGTGTTACTAAACCCACAACAGTAAAATCAGTGTATATATGCAGCATAGCATTCTTGTTATACTCACTAGGGATGAGCTTCGTGTTCGAGTCGAACATACGTTCGACTCGAACATCGGCTGTTCGATCGTTCGACGAAGATCGAACGATTTGGGCCGTTCGCGCCAAATTCGAGTGACGCGAACGGCCCACAATGCACTACGCCATCGCAGTGTCATCCAGGCGCTGTGATTGGCCAAGCATGCACTGTGACCCCGCATGCTTGGCCAATCACAGCGCCGGCAGCGAGGAGAGCAATGATTGGCCACAGGCAGGATGCCTGTGGCCAATTATTGCTGAGGGTGTTTAGTACACGCCCCACACTATAAAAGGCCGCCAGCACGGCGGCCTAGTGTAGTGTGTTCCGGAGCAGGGAAAGAGAAACATAGGCAGGGACAGTGACATTTATTTTTTTCTTGCTTAACCTGGATTCCTTTAGTTTAGGGAAAGAGAAGGATAGGTAGGGAGAGTGTCAGTGTGTTTTACTGTGCGAATCCTTGTTTCTAGGGACAGGGAAGGACAGTGAGGGAATTCTCCTTGTGCTATAGTGTGCTTTAAAAAAACATTTTTTCTAGGGACAGAAAACTATAGGTAGGGAGAGTGTCAGTGTGTTTTACTGTGCGAATCCTTGTTTCTAGGGACAGGGAAGGACAGTGAGGGAATTCTCCTTGTGCTATAGTGTGCTTTAAAAAAACATTTTTTCTAGGGACAGAAAACTATAGGTAGGGAGAGTGTCAGTTTCTTTCACTGTGATAATCCTTGTTTCTAGGGACAAAGAAGGAAAGTGAGTGAAATTCTCCTTGTGCTATAGTGTGCTTTAAAAAAACATTTTTTCTAGGGACAGAAAACTATAGGTAGGGAGAGTGTCAGTGTCTTTTACTGTGCGAATCCTTGTTTCTAGGGACAGGGAAGGACAGTGAGGGAATTCTCCTTGTGCTATAGTGTGCTTTAAAAAAACATTTTTTCTAGGGACAGAAAACTATAGGTAGGGAGAGTGTCAGTGTGTTTTACTGTGCGAATCCTTGTTTCTAGGGACAGGGAAGGACAGTGAGGGAATTCTCCTTGTGCTATAGTGTGCTTTAAAAAAAACATTTTTTCTAGGGACAGAAAACTATAGGAAGGAAGAGTGTCAGTTTCTTTCACTGTGATAATCCTTGTTTCTAGGGACAAAGAAGGAAAGTGAGTGAAATTCTCCTTGTGCTATAGTGTGCTTTAAAAAAACATTTTTTCTAGGGACAGAAAACTATAGGTAGGGAGAGTGTCAGTGTCTTTTACTGTGCGAATCCTTGTTTCTAGGGACAGGGAAGGACAGTGAGGGAATTCTCCTTGTGCTATAGTGTGCTTTAAAAAACATTTTTTCTAGGGACAGAAAACTATAGGTAGGAAGAGTGTCAGTTTCTTTCACTGTGATAATCCTTGTTTCTAGGGACAAAGAAGGAAAGTGAGTGAAATTCTCCTTGTGCTATAGTGTGCTTTAAAAAAACATTTTTTCTAGGGACAGAAAACTATAGGTAGGGAGAGTGTCAGTGTCTTTTACTGTGCGAATCCTTGTTTCTAGGGACAGCGAAGGACAGTGAGGGAATTCTCCTTGTGCTATAGTGTGCTTTAAAAAAACATTTTTTCTAGGGACAGAAAACTATAGGTAGGGAGAGTGTCAGTGTGTTTTACTGTGCGAATCCTTGTTTCTAGGGACAGGGAAGGACAGTGAGGGAATTCTCCTTGTGCTATAGTGTGCTTTAAAAAAACATTTTTTCTAGGGACAGAAAACTATAGGTAGGGAGAGTGTCAGTTTCTTTCACTGTGATAATCCTTGTTTCTAGGGACAAAGAAGGAAAGTGAGTGAAATTCTCCTTGTGCTATAGTGTGCTTTAAAAAAAACATTTTTTCTAGGGACAGAAAACTATAGGTAGGGAGAGTGTCAGTGTCTTTTACTGTGCGAATCCTTGTTTCTAGGGACAGGGAAGGACAGTGAGGGAATTCTCCTTGTGCTATAGTGTGCTTTAAAAAAACATTTTTTCTAGGGACAGAAAACTATAGGTAGGGAGAGTGTCAGTGTGTTTTACTGTGCGAATCCTTGTTTCTAGGGACAGGGAAGGACAGTGAGGGAATTCTCCTTGTGCTATAGTGTGCTTTAAAAAAAACATTTTTTCTAGGGACAGAAAACTATAGGAAGGAAGAGTGTCAGTTTCTTTCACTGTGATAATCCTTGTTTCTAGGGACAAAGAAGGAAAGTGAGTGAAATTCTCCTTGTGCTATAGTGTGCTTTAAAAAAAAAAATTTTCTAGGGACAGAAAACTATAGGTAGGGAGAGTGTCAGTGTCTTTTACTGTGCGAATCCTTGTTTCTAGGGACAGGGAAGGACAGTGAGGGAATTCTCCTTGTGCTATAGTGTGCTTTAAAAAAACATTTTTTCTAGGGACAGAAAACTATAGGTAGGGAGAGTGTCAGTGTGTTTTACTGTGCGAATCCTTGTTTCTAGGGACAGGGAAGGACAGTGAGGGAATTCTCCTTGTGCTATAGTGTGCTTTAAAAAAACATTTTTTCTAGGGACAGAAAACTATAGGTAGGGAGAGTGTCAGTTTCTTTCACTGTGATAATCCTTGTTTCTAGGGACAAAGAAGGAAAGTGAGTGAAATTCTCCTTGTGCTATAGTGTGCTTTAAAAAAACATTTTTTCTAGGGACAGAAAACTATAGGTAGGGAGAGTGTCAGTGTCTTTTACTGTGCGAATCCTTGTTTCTAGGGACAGGGAAGGACAGTGAGGGAATTCTCCTTGTGCTATAGTGTGCTTTAAAAAAACATTTTTTCTAGGGACAGAAAACTATAGGTAGGGAGAGTGTCAGTGTGTTTTACTGTGCGAATCCTTGTTTCTAGGGACAGGGAAGGACAGTGAGGGAATTCTCCTTGTGCTATAGTGTGCTTTAAAAAAACATTTTTTCTAGGGACAGAAAACTATAGGAAGGAAGATTGTCAGTTTCTTTCACTGTGATAATCCTTGTTTCTAGGGACAAAGAAGGAAAGTGAGTGAAATTCTCCTTGTGCTATAGTGTGCTTTAAAAAAACATTTTTTCTAGGGACAGAAAACTATAGGTAGGGAGAGTGTCAGTGTCTTTTACTGTGCGAATCCTTGTTTCTAGGGACAGGGAAGGACAGTGAGGGAATTCTCCTTGTGCTATAGTGTGCTTTAAAAAAACATTTTTTCTAGGGACAGAAAACTATAGGAAGGAAGAGTGTCAGTTTCTTTCACTGTGATAATCCTTGTTTCTAGGGACAAAGAAGGAAAGTGAGTGAAATTCTCCTTGTGCTATAGTGTGCTTTAAAAAAACATTTTTTCTAGGGACAGAAAACTATAGGTAGGGAGAGTGTCAGTGTCTTTTACTGTGCAAATCCTTGTTTCTAGGGACAGGGAAGGACAGTGAGGGAATTCTCCTTGTGCTATAGTGTGCTTTAAAAAAACATTTTTTCTAGGGACAGAAAACTATAGGTAGGAAGAGTGTCAGTTTCTTTCACTGTGATAATCCTTGTTTCTAGGGACAAAGAAGGAAAGTGAGTGAAATTCTCCTTGTGCTATAGTGTGCTTTAAAAAAACATTTTTTCTAGGGACAGAAAACTATAGGTAGGGAGAGTGTCAGTGTCTTTTACTGTGCGAATCCTTGTTTCTAGGGACAGGGAAGGACAGTGAGGGAATTCTCCTTGTGCTATAGTGTGCTTTAAAAAAACATTTTTTCTAGGGACAGAAAACTATAGGAAGGAAGAGTGTCAGTTTCTTTCACTGTGATAATCCTTGTTTCTAGGGACAAAGAAGGAAAGTGAGTGAAATTCTCCTTGTGCTATAATGTGCTTTAAAAAAACATTTTTTCTAGGGACAGAGAACTATAGGTAGGGAGAGTGTCAGTGTCTTTTACTGTGCGAATCCTTGTTTCTAGGGACAGGGAAGGACAGTGAGGGAATTCTCCTTGTGCTATAGTGTGCTTTAAAAAAACATTTTTTCTAGGGACAGAAAACTATAGGTAGGAAGAGTGTCAGTTTCTTTCACTGTGATAATCCTTGTTTCTAGGGACAAAGAAGGAAAGTGAGTGAAATTCTCCTTGTGCTATAGTGTGCTTTAAAAAAACATTTTTTCTAGGGACAGAAAACTATAGGTAGGGAGAGTGTCAGTGTCTTTTACTGTGCGAATCCTTGTTTCTAGGGACAGGGAAGGACAGTGAGGGAATTCTCCTTGTGCTATAGTGTGCTTTAAAAAAACATTTTTTCTAGGGACAGAAAACTATAGGAAGGAAGAGTGTCAGTTTCTTTCACTGTGATAATCCTTGTTTCTAGGGACAAAGAAGGAAAGTGAGTGAAATTCTCCTTGTGCTATAGTGTGCTTTAAAAAAACATTTTTTCTAGGGACAGAAAACTATAGGTAGGGAGAGTGTCAGTGTCTTTTACTGTGCGAATCCTTGTTTCTAGGGACAGGGAAGGACAGTGAGGGAATTCTCCTTGTGCTATAGTGTGCTTTAAAAAAACATTTTTTCTAGGGACAGAAAACTATAGGTAGGAAGAGTGTCAGTTTCTTTCACTGTGATAATCCTTGTTTCTAGGGACAAAGAAGGAAAGTGAGTGAAATTCTCCTTGTGCTATAGTGTGCTTTAAAAAAACATTTTTTCTAGGGACAGAAAACTATAGGTAGGGAGAGTGTCAGTGTCTTTTACTGTGCGAATCCTTGTTTCTAGGGACAGGGAAGGACAGTGAGGGAATTCTCCCTGTGCTATAGTGTGCTAAAGCATTCCTCATCAACCATCTTTGAAATCCTTGTTTTTTTGGACAGTCAGGGAAATTGTCGTTGTGCTATTCTGTGCAAAAGCAATCATCCTCAACCATATTTAGAAATCCTTAAGTAAAGGGACAGAGAAGGACACCTGAAGGTAGCCCTTATTGCTTTTTTCCCATCTCCCTGCAGGCCATCTATTAGAATGTCTGGAAGGCAAACAAGGAGAGGCAGACAGTCAGGAGGCAATAAAAGAGGGCAAGCAGGCTCTGTGTCTGGGGGCAACAGTGCTGGTCGTGGACGCGGTGCATTGTCATCAGCACATGGCCATGGGACACGCTTGTCCTTCTTTTCGGCAGCTGGACATGTTGAGCCACATCATGCCGAAGACTTGGTAGAGTGGATGACCAAGCCCTCCTCCTCCTCCTCATCCTCTCTCACCCAGGCTCAGGGTACTGGAAAAGCAGCTGCCAAAGCGTCCTCTTCCCTGGTATCAATGTCAGACTCATCATCAGTCACTCCTTCCCTAGACCCACCATGTCCTCCTCCTGAGGAGTCCCCCGAACTGTTTGAGCACAGTGTTGGGTACATGCTCCAGGAGGATGCCCAGCGTTTCGAAGGGTCTGATGATGAAACCCAGCTAGAGGAAGGCAGTAGCGTGAGAGCAGACAGAGGGGATGCTCAAGAAGGACACCAATCTGGCAGTCATGTTCCAGCAGCTGCAGCATACTGCCAGATTGGCTCCAGTGATGAGGAGGGAGGTGATGATGAGGTCACTGACTCCACGTGGGTGCCTAATAGGAGAGAGGAGGAGAAGGAGGATGAGGAGGAGGCACATCTCCAACGAGGCAGGATGCCCTTTGGTGGCCAGCGTAAGGGCAGTACACCGACGGAATCACACCGCAGAGCTCCGCCTGTGCAGGGCGCTGCCTCTGCCCGTCATTCAAAAAAGTCTTTGGTGTGGGCCTTTTTTGAGGCTAGTGCATCAGATCGCACAGCTGCTGTTTGCAACATATGTCTCAAGCGTATATCGCGTGGCCAAAACATCAGCCGCTTGGGTACCACATGCCTGACCAGACATATGTTGACCTGCCATGCAGCTCGTTGGCAAGCCTACCTCAAAGACCCACACCAAAGAACAAAGCGGACCTCTCCTTGCACCGCATCAGCTGGAATCTCCAACCCCACTATAACTTCAGTCCTCTCTGAAACATGCACTGAGAGGAATGAAGGTGTAGAATTAGGTGTGTCACAGCCAAGTACTTGCGGCCACTCTGCTAGCAGTACACCGACGTCCGATTCTAGCAGGCAAATTTCCCTGCCCCAGCTGCTGGACCATCGAAAGAAGTTCACTCCCAGCCATCCACATGCCCAGCGGTTGAATGCTAGCTTGGCTAAATTGCTAGCGCTTCAACTGCTGCCTTTTCAGTTGGTAGACTTGGCCCCCTTCCGTGAGTTTGTGCAATGTGCGGTTCCTCAGTGGCAGGTTCCCAAACGGCACTTTTTCTCACGGAAGGCTATTCCGGCTCTCTACCGGCATGTGGAAGGCAATGTCTTGGCCTCGCTGGACAGGGCGGTCAGCGGTAAGGTGCATATTACCGCTGACTCATGGTCCAGCAGGCATGGACAGGGACGTTAGCTTTCTTTCACGGCCCATTGGGTCACTCTTTTGGCAGCTGGGAAGGATGCAGGACAAGGTGCAGTAGTGTTGGAGGTTGTTCCACCGCCACGCCTCCAAAATGCTACTACTGGTTGTGACACACCTCTCTCCTCCACCCCCTCCTCTTCTTCTTCCTCCATGGCCTCTTCCTGTGGTTTGTCCTCGGAACCAGCGGTGCTCCGTAGGCGTTCAAGGGGCTACGCAAGTACGCAGGCAAAAAGATGCCATGCCGTGCTTGCGCTGGTGTGTTTGGGGGACAGAAGCCACACTGGGGCAGAGGTCCTGTCTGCTCTGCAGGGCCAGGCCGAGAGGTGGTTGACGCCACGCCAGCTTAAGCCAGGAATGGTGGTTTGCGACAATGGCACCAACCTCCTCTCCGCCCTCCGACAGGGACAACTGACCCATGTGCCCTGTGTGGCTCACGTCCTTAACCTGGTGGTGCAGCGGTTCTTGGGCAGGTACCCGGGCTTACAGGATGTCCTGAGGCAGGCCAGGAAAGTCTGTGTGCATTTCCGCAGATCTTATAATGCCAGTGCTCGCCTGGCTGAGCTGCAAAAGGAGTTGAACCTGCCCAAGAACCGCCTTATATGTGACATGCCCACCAGGTGGAACTCAACATTGGCCATGCTGCAGCGGCTGCACACGCAGCAGAGGGCCATCAATGAGTACCTGTGCGACTACGGCACCAGGACAGGGTCAGGGGAGCTTGGTTTTTTTTCTCCACGCCAGTGGGGCATGATCAGGGATGCATGCACTGTCCTGGCACCATTTGAGGAGGCCACGAGGATGGTGGGCAGTGACAGTGCATGCATCAGTGACACTGTACCTCTTGTCCACCTGTTGGAGCACACGCTGCGTGGAATAATGGACAGGGCACTTGAGGCAGAACAGAGGCAGGAAGAGGAGGACTTCCTTGCCTCTCAAGGCCCCCTTTACCCAGACAGTGTTCCTTCTGTCCCACCCATCGCACAGGAAGAGGAGGAGGAGGAGGAGGAGGATTGTGTCAGCATGGAGGTGGAGGCTGGCACTCAGCATCATCAGCAGCAGTCTTTTAGGGATGATTTACAGTCCCAAGAAACCAGTGGACTTGTACGTGGCTGGGAGGAGGTGGCTGCGGATCATGTCGTCCTTAGTGACCCAGAGGACTCCGGAGCGAATGCCTCAGCAAACCTACGCTGCATGGCCTCCCTGATCCTGCAAAGTCTGCGGAAGGATCCTCGTATTCTTCGGATCAAGGAGAGGGACCATTACTGGCTGGCCACTCTCCTTGATCCACGGTACAAGGGTAAGGTTGCGGACCTTATGTTACCGTCGCAGAGGGAGCAGAGGATGAGACAACTCCGGGAGGCCTTGCAGAAAGGTCTGTGCAACGTGTTCCCAGAGACTGGGAGGTTACAAACTCCTGGTCCTGGACAACGAGTTGCTGAGGCTTCGGCCAGTCAAAGAAGGAGCGGTGGGGAAGGTGGCCGTCTGACCGATGCGTTCAGACAATTCTTTAGTCCGCAGCCCCAAAGTATGATCGGTTCCAGCAACCATCGCCAGCGTCTGATAAACATGGTGCAGGAATATCTAGGGGCAAGGTCAGACTTGGACACCTTCCCCACCGAAAATCCTCTGGCTTACTGGGTCTTGAGGATGGATCACTGGCCAGAGCTTGCACAGTATGCAATTGAGCTACTGGCCTGTCCTGCATCCAGCGTTCTTTCGGAACGCACATTCAGTGCTGCTGGAGGATTTGTCACGGATCACAGGGTGCGCCTGTCCACCGACTCGGTTGATCGACTGACTTTCATCAAGATGAACCAGTCTTGGATCACCACCAGCTACCACACACCTGATGCTGATATAACAGACTAATTGATTTTAACATGTCACATCCCTTCAAGACTGATGCTGATGCTGAGTGCCTGTGCTGTTATGTTGACTGGCTATCCTCCTCCTCCGAGTCCTCAATGATACGATTGATGATGATAGCTTGGAAGATCATTTTTGTTTATGGGTGCCGCCACCAGTGGCTAAGGCCCAATTTTTCAGCCCCTGTTTTACAGGGGCGTGTAATTACAATTTTTTTAGCAATAATTTGCCATAGGGCTCATTGCTGTGCTCCAAGTACAGTATCTGTGAGGGGTTGGAGTGTTGTGGCACCAGTGCCTAAGGCCCAATTTTTCAAGCCCCTGTTTAACAGGGGCGTGTCATTACAATTTTTGAAGCAATACTTTGCAACAGGGCTCATTGCTGTGCTCCAAGTACAGTATCTGTGAGGGGTTGTAGTGTTGTGCCACCAGTGCCTAAGGCCCAATTTTTCAGCCCCTGTTCAACAGGGGCATGTAATTACAATTCTTGATCTAATAATTCACAGCAGGGCCCATTGCTGCACCCACCAAGAGTAACTCTGAGGGCTTACAGTGTTGTGGCAACGCCACCACCACCACCACCACGAAAGGCCCAATTTTTCAGCCCCTGTTCAAAAGGGGCATGTAATTACAATTCTTGATCTAATAATTCACAGCAGGGCCCATTGCTGCACCCACCAAGAGTAACTCTGAGGGCTTACAGTGTTGTGGCAACGCCACCACCACCACGAAAGGCCCAATTTTTCAGCCCCTGTTCAAAAGGGGCATGTAATTACAATTCTTGATCTAATAATTCACAGCAGGGCCCATTCCTGCACCCACCAAGAGTAACTCTGAGGGCTTACAGTGTTGTGGCAACGCCACCACCACCACCACCACGAAAGGCCCAATTTTTCAGCCCCTGTTCAAAAGGGGCATGTAATTACAATTCTTGATCTAATAATTCACAGCAGGGCCCATTCCTGCACCCACCAAGAGTAACTCTGAGGGCTTACAGTGTTGTGGCAACACCACCACCACCACCACCACCACGAAAGGCCCAATTTTTCAGCCCCTGTTCAACAGGGGCATGCAATTACAATTCTTGATCTAATAATTCACAGCAGGGCCCATTGCTGCACCCACCAAGAGTAACTGTCAGGGCTTACAGTGTTGTGGCACCAGCACCACCATCAAAGGCCCAATTTTTACTACCACTGTTCAACAATTATATGTAATTAAAATTCCTGATATAATAGTTGACAGCAGGGCGTTCCAGCACCAACCAAGAGTAACTGTGAGTGCTTACAGTGTTGTGCCAACACCAACAACTAAGGGGCCTATTTCTGCAGAGTATATACGGCAGGTCCCTACTTTCAAACATCCAACTTACAAACGACTCCTACTTGCAAACGCAAGAAGACAACAGGAAGTGAGAGGAAATCTACCACTAGGAAGGAAAATTCTCTCCTGTAAGAATAAATATGGGAGAAAGGTGTCTCCTCTGTACTGATGCTTTATCACCAATCCTTGTTTCAAGAAAAACACCACATTTCAAAAACAGTTGTCATTGGGACGGAAAGTGAGGTGAAATGTTCTGAACAGGGGCACAGACAGCAAAACAAATGTTACAGGGGTGATAACCCTTACCTATGTTTTCCAAAAAGTTTAAAAATAGATTTTTGGGCTGGAGCTACACTTAAACAATGTACCTGTTCAAAATTACAAACAGATTCTACATAAGAACAAACCTACAGTCCCTGTCTTGTATGCACCGCCTGTATACGGCTGTTCAGAGTATATAGGGCCTTTTTTATTTTATGTGCGGGGTTCCCCTTAATATCCATACAAGACCCAAAGGGGCTGGTAATGGGCTGGGGTAGGGGGGGGGGGGGGTCATGGGGTAGCTATGCCATTTTTCTTAAAGATTTTCATCCATATTACCGGGAGCAGACATTACATTAAAGCCGCAAGCAGTTTTAAATGGCTTTTTTTTCCTTTAGAAGTGTCATTTTGTGCAGGGACAGTTCTAAACACGGGAAACACGTGGCACTTCACAGGCATACTTTAGACACCCCCTAGGTACGATATTTAAAGGAATATTTGACTTTTTTTTTTTCACTTTATGCATCATTAAAATGACTGCTCCCGAAAAACGACCGTTTTTAAAACTTCTTTTTGCATTGATACATGTCCCCTGGTGCACAACCCGGGTTCCCAAACCCTTTTTAGGACAATAACATGCATAATAGTTGTTATAATTAGCACTTTAGAATTCGAACGTTCGCATCCATTGTATTTAATAGGGTTCTAATGTTCGTACGAACTTTCGGTCCGTTCGCGGGTTCTGGTGCGAACCGAACCCGGGGGTGTTCGGCTCATCACTAATACTCACTGTGGAATTTAAGGGATTAATCCTCTGCATTGTGTAAAAAGGCTGTTTTATCCTGTATGCACTGATCCTCCCCTCCTGCACTGTCTATCTGGGGAAGGCCAGCTAACACAGGCAGATTAGCCGAACTGCACATGCTCAGTTTTGTCTTTTATGCTGGAGAGCATATTTACTAGTTGATCAGAGCTAGCCAGGTCACATGATATTGACATCACACATGTGGGCGTGTATACAGGCTGCAGTGGAAATCTCCTCCTTCCTAAACTCTAAGCACTGGAGAAACTCTGCAGTTTATTATGTAACCGTGGTATATAGATCATCCAAAAAGGTATATAGTGGCAATATTTTAACCACTTGAGACCCGCGCTATAGACAAAAGGCGTCTGCAGCACTGCTCTCAAGTGCTGAGTGGACGTCCATGGATGTCCTCCTGTTTCTCTCCCCCTGCGCGCCGCTGAGGGCGCGCGGCGGGGAACAATTGTGCCCGCCGTGGTCACGTGATGCCGATGTGCGTGCCTGGCGACCGCGATGTCCGCCAGGTACACGCGATCGGCTGTGACAGAGGCAGGACGTGGATCTCTGTGTGTAAACACTGAGATCCACGTCCTGTCAGGGAGAGAGGAGACCGATGCTGTGTCCCTTGTACATAGGGACACAGATCGGTCACCTCCCCCAGTCAGTCCCCTCCCCCACACAGTAAGAATCACTAATAGGGAACATATTTAACCCCTTGATCGCCCCCTAGTGTTAACCCCTTCCCTGACAGTCACATTTATACAGTAATCAGTGCATATTTATAGCACTGTTCGCTGTATAAATGTGAATGGTCCCAAATTAGTGTCAAAAGTGTCCGATATGTCCGCCGCAATATTGCAGGCCTGACAAAAATCGCAGATCGCCGCCATTACTAGTAAAAAAAAAAAATATAATAAAAATGTCATAATTCTATCCCCTATTTTGTAGGCGCTATAACTTTTTTGCAAACCAATCACTATACGCTTATTGCATTTTTTTTTACCAAAAATATATAGAAGAATACGTATCGGCCTAAACTGAGAAAAAAAATTGTTTTTTAAAAAAAATTGGGATATTATTATAGCAAAAAGTAAAAAAATCTTGTGGTTTCTTTTTCAAATTTTTTTTTGTTTATAGCGCAAAAAATAAAAACTACAGAGGTGATTAAATACCACCAAAAGAAAGCTCTATTTGTGGGGAAAAAATGATAAAAATATCATTTGGGTACAGCGTTGTATGATCGCGCAATTGTCATTCAAAGTGCGTCAGCGCTGAAAGCTGAAAATTGGTCCGGGCACGAAGGGAGTTTAGTGCCCAGTTGTCAAGTGGTTAATGTAAAAAGATGATTTATAAACTGTGGGCACTGTGGGGTGGGGGGGGGGGAGGAACTATTTTCATATTACTGGGTTTAGTAACACTTTAATTATGGGTATTTTATGGCATTTAGAAGAGTGTGTGTGATCATTAAAACCTTTGGTGTTGCAGGCATATTCTAAAATGTTCTAGACCTGTCAAAGCGCTTCCAACCAATTCTAGCTTTGCTTCGTTGATGCCAGCAAGGTGACATAAAGGTAATAGGCCTGTAAAAACAATGATTTTCTTTCATTTGATTCCTTTTGGTCTGTTAAATACACAATTGAAAGCGTTTAGTTATACAGTGGAACCTCGGATTGCGAGTAACCCGGTTAACGAGCATTTCGCAATACGAGCACTGTATTTTGAAAAACCCTAACTCGGTTTGCGAGTGTTGTCTCGCGAAATGAGCAGGATTCAGGCCAAAGCAGTATGCAGTACCGCGCTTGGTCTGAGGTGGTGGGGCGCCGGAGCCGAAAGAAGCCGAACGGCGCAGATTGTAGCCGATCGGCGCCGTTCGGAAAGGTTCAGAAAGACTCGGAAATACTATGTTCCTGAGCCTTTCCGAGGTTTGCCGAGGTCAGCCGATCTGTCCTCGAGCCTTTCCGAGTGTTTCCAAGGCTCTCCGGCGCCCCCCACCTCTGGTCGCATACGGTATTGCATGCCATTGAAGTCAATGCGGAACAAATTATTTTTGTTTCCATTGACTTCAATGGGGAAACTCGCTTTGATATGCGAGTAATTTGGATTACGAGCATTCTCCTGGAATGGATTATGCTCGTAATCCGAGGTTCTACTGTATCTGTTTGATACCTGTTGATCTGGCCAAAAATTGCAGCCACCACATCTAAAACCTAGTAAGTGGCAATGCATTACATTTATTTATTTATTTTTTATATTGGACAAATTGGAGAAAAGTTTGATCCTCTGTTAGTTTTCTTTGCTGCTTATTAGCTTATTGGAAAAAAAGTGTTAAAAAATATATACAGTTACGCCCAAATTTTGAGCCACTCTACATATGAACATAAGGGCACCTATATATTTTACATATTGAGGCACACATCAGAGTGATAGCACCAATTAATAATAGGACCATTGTTTACTTTAAACTCTAAACAGATAACCTGTAGGACCTGCATTTCAAAGGCACATACAATTTTAAGGCTTTACATAGCTTATCTATATGGGCATCTATTTACTTTCGTAGTATCAAAAAATGGGTAATATATTGCAATTGTGTGCTCTAAAATCAACTTTAGTGTATTTTTTACTGAAATTTTGTGCTGAAAAAAAAATTTGCACTATTATTGTTTAACATAAAAAAATTGAACTACCACTATTTTATTGTCCAGGGTCTCTTCTTTCAGAAAAAAAAACATAATGTATGTATAGTATTTTGGGTGTAATCTTTAAGCCTAAAATTGTCTTTTTAAACACGTGTGCAAAACACATGAAAACGGCTCTGGCAGCAAAAGAATTAAAGAAAGAAATAATCTTCCAATGGGGACATCTGCTCTAGTGGAATTTATCCCTTTTTTTTTTTTTGGAGATTTTTTTTTTTTTACCTACTGTTGTCTGGGACAACTTCCCAGTGGAGACACAACCATAAAAACCCTGATGATTATTCTGTCTTGTCCTCACTCTAACCAAGACTAAAAAAATGTTTGGAGTACCATTTTAACCACTAGAGGTCCGCGCTATAGCCGAATGACGGCTACAGCGCGGACCTAGAATGCCGGGAGGACGTCAATTGGCGTCCGCCCCGTTCCTTGTTCCCAGCGCGCGCTCCCGAGCGCGCATCGTGGAACTTCCGTGCCCGCCGCGTCACGCGGGTGCCGATGTGCGTTCCTGGTGGCCGCAATGTCCGCCAGGTACCCGCGATCGGCATTTACAGAGTCAGGAATGTGGATCTCTGTGTGTAAACACAGAGATCCACATCCTGTCATGGAGAGGAGACCGATGGTGTGTCCCTTGTACATAGGGACAACAATCGGTCACCTCCCCCAGTCAGTCCCCTCCCCCCACAGTAAGAATCACTCCCTTAGGCACACTTAACCCCTTCAGCGCCCCTAGTGGTTAACCCCTTCACTGCCAGTGTCATTTTTACAGTAACCAGTGCTTTTTTTATAGCACTGATCGCTGTAAAAATGACAATGGTCCCAAAATGGTGTCAAAAGTGTCCAATGTGACCGCCATAATGTCGCAGTCACAATAAAAATCACTGATCGCCGCCATTACTAGTAAAAAAAAAAATATTAATAAAAATGCTATAAAACTATGCCCTATTTTGTAGACGCTATAACTTTTGCGCAAACCAATCAATAAACGCTTATTGCGATTTTTTTTTTTTTTTACCAAAAATATGTAGAAGAATACGTATCGGCCTAAACTGAGAAAAATATATATATATATTTTTTGAAAAAATGGGGATATTTATAATAGCAAAAAGTAAAAAATATTGTGTTTTTTTTTTCAAAATTGTCGCTCTTTTTTTGTGTATAGCGCAAAAAATAAAAACCGCAAAGATGATCAAATACCACCAAAAGAAAGCTCTATTTGTGGGGGAAAAAAAAGACGTAAATTTTGTTTGGGAGCTACGTCGCACGACCGCGCAATTGTCATTCAAAGCGTGACAGTGCTGAAAGCTGAAAATTGGCCTGGGCAGGAAGGGGGTTTAAGTGCCCAGTAAGCAAGTAGTTAAAGTACCACTTTTCTTTTGCCAACGTGTACAGAAATTGCTGCTAAATATGAACCATCGATCTTATAAACGATTCAAGGCTGCAAAATCCATGAACAAAGACTCTGGTCCTATTTATTCTATGAGCCAGCATCTTGGCTCTCATACAAAATAGAATAGTTGTAGTAGGATGTCAAATGAAATTGCATATTAAAGACCCTTTCTAATTCCAAGTGACAGTCATGTGTCACTCTCTTTGCATATGTCAGCGGCCAGGGAGAGTGGTCAAAAATGGCTGATTTAGCTTGTAAATTTTAAAGCTGAACTCTAAGCTCTGGGTTTATTAAGACACCAATAATTTTTTTTTTTTAATGCAAGCAGTGTAAGTAGCTGAATTTTACATGGTATCAACATCTTGTCATCCTTATACAGCAGAGCACAAAGAAGGGTAGGAAGAAGCAGCGCAAGTAGCTAGTCAGGTGTGCTGCAGTGCAGGGAGCTATGCGAATAGGAGTAGAGTGGAATGCCAGGGATGAGCTAATTAGTGGGCTGCTTCTCCTTTCACTGTCCAGTCACAGGGTGGGGAAGGGTCCTATAAGTGAAAGCAAAACTGCAGAAGAGACAGTGTAGGTCCTGTCCCCTGCTAGAGGGGCTGTGCTATGGGACACTGCAATTGCAGCGCTACTCCCAGAGGAGCCACTAAATTGTTTGGGTCCCCCTGCCCTGCTCTAGTGATGACCTGCTCTGTACCTGGACACAAGAAACACTGACACACCTGGAACAGTTGGAATGGAATTTATCAATAGGAAAAGCCCTGTAAGGAAAGGGTGGGTTCTACAAAGAAATGCAACAACAAAACATACAAAGATGTCAAATACAATTTGCACAGGCGAATCAACTGGTACTATAATGCACAAGGTAATGGCAGCGTTAAGGCCTTTCTACAGGACAGAGACCCTAACTAGACCATAGGCCAGGGGTGCCCGCGGCGCCCTCTGATGTGGCCCGCCGCGTATTGCTCTGAGATGGCGGGTCAGCAAGCCCAGATCGCGGGTTCCCGACCCGCCATCTCCGAGCATCAGCATCCTGTATAGCACCGGCTCCTTCACAGGCGGAATGATACCAAATGTACTCTGCCTGTGACAGGAAGCATCAGCTCTGCACTGTACTGCAGCCGCATGCTTCTGTCACACTAATGCATGGGAACCCGCAATCTGGGACAGCAGCCAGCAGTACCAGTATCAATACCAGCCAGCAGTACCAATCATCAGTAACAGTACTCGCCAGCAGTACCAGCCAGCAGTACCCACCAGCAGTACCAGTACCCACCAGCAATACCAGCCAACAGTACTGGCCAGCAGTATCAGTATCCACCAGCAGTACCAGTACCCACCAATAGTACAGTACCCACCAGCAGTACCAGCCAGCAGAACCAGTACCCACCAGCAGTACCAGCCAGCAGTACCAGTACCCGCCAGCAGTACCAGTACCCACCAGAAGTACCAGTACCCACCAGCAGTACCAGTACCCACCAGTAATACCAATACCAGCCAGCAGTACCAGTACCAGCCAGCAGTAACCGCCACCAGTACCAGTACCAGCCAGCAGTACCAGTACCCGCCAGCAGTACCAGCCAGCAGTACCGGCCAGCAGTATCAGTACCCGCCAGCAGTACCAGTACCCGCCAGCAGTACCAGTACCCACCAGCAATACCAGTACCAGTCAGCAGTACCAGTACCAACCAGCAGTACCTGCCTGCAGTACCAGTACCCACCAGCAGTACCAGTACCTGCCCACAGTACCAGCCAGCGGTACCTGCCAGCAGGCAGTACCCAACAGCAGTACCAGCCCTGGAGGACAGCCAGCAGCAGCCACCAGCCATAACCACCTGGGGGACAGCAGCAACCAGCTGCAGGAATCCTAAGGAAGAAGTGAAGATCGAGGTCAGTTGAGGTGCAGGTAAACCGCTGTGCTTCAGTATGAAAGCAGCCTTAGGTCCCTTTCACGTGATCGGTCGGATCGGGTCTGCCTGTCTGTTTTTCAGGCGGACCCAATCGGACCCTCCATTCACCTCTATCTGCAATCCGATCTGCTTAAAAAAACAGAAGGGGATCTGTCCCCTTCTGTCTGGGCGGATTGGAGGGCCCTTAGGGTAGAGCGGGCTGCGTCTGTGTCTGCTCTACATGTGCAGAGTGGACACAGACCTGCCATCCGCCAGCTACGCTCATTGTGGCCCACGACCGGTTACCAAGTTGCTAAAGTGGCCCTCGCTCCTCAAAAGGTTGGGCACCCCGGCCATAGGCCAATGGGATTCACAACTTAGTCTATCCAGCATTGAGGCTCCTAACTTTTGGTGGAGCTCTCACCCCCAACTAGGAGATCTGTAATCCATGAAGCAAAGTGAACAAGAACCCTTTGGCAAAACTTCCTGCAGGCAGCATAAAGGGCATTTTTAGCCTATAGCCTTCTCACCATTCATGTGCTAAGGAGAAGTCCTCCATGACACAGCCCATTCTGCCAATGGCTGCTCCCATGCTCAGGGTGGGTGAAGATCAAATAGCTCCTGAGGGGATTCAGAGAAAAGGTAGCCTTATAGGCCAACTCATAAGCCTGCACTTCCTGGTCTCTCTGCCATCACTCGGCATACAGCACAGGTCAGCACATGGTCCTATTCAGCATCATAGGATCAGTAGCACAGCTCACAGTCCGCATACTCTGCACAGCTAATCCACCATGTGGTGCTTGGCCACTGTGCTGCATCTCAGTTTCAGGGTCTTGGCAATCTTCTTATAGCCTAGGCCAGAGATCGCCAAATTATGGCCCTCCAGCTGCTGCAGAACTACACGTCCCACAAGGCATTGTAAGCCTCTGACATTAACAGACATGACTAGGCATGATGGGAATTGTAGTTCCTGAACAACTGGAGGGCCATAGTTTGGAGACCCCTGGCCTAGGCCATCTTTATGTAGAGCAACAATTTTTTTTTCAGATCCTCAGAGAGTTCTTTGCCATGAGGTGCCATGCTGAACTTACAGTGACCAGTATGAGAGAGTGAGAACGATAACACCAAACTCAACACAACTGCTCCCCATTCACACCTGAGTCCTTGTAACACCAACGAGTCACATGACATCAGGGAGGGAAAATTACTAATTGGGCCCAATTCGGACATTTTGACTTAGGGGTGTACTCACTTTTGTTGCCAGCGGTTTAGGTATTAATGGCTGTGTGTTGAGTTATTTTGAGGGGGCAGCAAATTTACACTGTTAGACAAGCTGTACACTCACTAAGGCCGGTTTCACACTGGGGCGGTGTGTGCGGTGGCGTGATTGCAGAGGTATTCGGCCGCTAGCGGTGCAGTTTTAACCCCCGCTAGCGGCCGAAAAAGGGTTAATACCACCCGCAAACCATGGCTAAAGCCGCGGTTTGCGGGCGGTATTACCGCGGTGTCCCATTCATTTCAATGGGAAGGAGTGGTGGAGGAGCGGTAAACACACCGCTCCTCTCACCGCTCCAAAGATGCGGCTAGCAGGACTTTTTTTTAAGTCCTGTTAGCGAACCGCTCCAGTGAGAAAGCCCTTGGGGCTTTCTTCACATTGGAGAGACAGGAGCCGCTGTTTAGGCTCGGTTTGCAGGCACTACTTTTAGCAAAAGAGCGCCTGCAAACCGCCCCAGTGTGAAAGGGGCCTAATTTACATTGTAGCAAAGTGTAATTTCTTCAGTGTTGTTACATGAAAAGATATAATAAAATATTTACAGAAATGTGAGAATGTGTACTCAATTTTGTGAGATACTGTATGTACTATATGTGTATATATATATATATATATATATATATATATATATATATATACACAGTATATATATATATATATATTTTTTTTAAAACAATGCCATAAAAATCATAATATTTTATTATTAAGTGTTCTTGCATAGCAAGAGCACTTATTGTTATCTTACATATATATTATTCTTATTCTTATTATAGCCAAATTTTACCACCCTAACTCCTCCCACACTACATAGACAAGTAATATACCGAAACGTGCGGATTGTTCCCGATTGGTGTGCTATTACTTTGTGGAACGTTTTGCCGAATCGTTCGAGAAATATCGTCGTTTTTGCGGCAAAATTTGTCCCATAGGAATGAATGGCGAAACTAGAGTGTAAGCTGACAAAATCTGAAAAATCAGGACATGATTTCTAACCTGCCACCACTCCCTCATTTTTAAGCCCACCTACACAAATTTTATATCAAAACGTTCAGCTATCCCTGCTGCCACTACACGTGTCCACGGCTAAGCCATAGTCCCAAAAGTTTTCACAGTATGACGATTTGTTTGCAACTCACACCACCCATTGACATTCATTGAAACACCCCTCTAGCCACTTCAAATTTGAAGGGCAATTTCTAAACTGCGACTGTGCCTTTAATTTTAATATTTCAGAGACATACTATATATCAAAATGTAGGTCTGGGTCTTGTGATTCTCACAATATAAAGCTCTTCGCTGTAGGATTTATAGTTTTTAAAATACGACCGTTTGAAGAATGGCAAGTATTCAGGAGAGGCTGAAAATACCTGTGGTTAGAGCCTGCATAAACAAACATTGGTTTCCTTGGCAACACTGAGGCAATTATAGCTCCTCCCACACAGCTCTGAGGGGAGTCTCTGTATCACAAATTGTTGTAACATGGAGGTTGGCTGTGTTGTCTTTCCCTCAGGACACAGTATGTTCCCAGTTGGGGTGTCTGGGGGGAAAGACAATGCATGTCACCTCTTATTTCTCTAAGGCATATCTAATGTTCAACTTTGCTTACTTTTTTTTTTTTTTATAATTTTTTTTCAAAAATGATTTTTTTTCAAAATTTTTAAATTTTTTAAAAAAAAAACATTAAAAAGAAAAATCATTTTTGAAAAAAAAATCAATTAATAAAAATAAAAAATGTAAAAAAAAATTGAATTTTTTTTAAATCCTTTTAAAAAAAAATTGAAAAAAAAATATTTTTTGAAATTTGAAAAAAAAAACATTTTTGAAAAAAATGTTCCGCTCTTTCAGCTAATGATGGGACTTACATTTTTTTTCTACTATTTCTACTTTTTAAAATATTAAGCTTTTTAACATTTTCACAGTTACTCCAGCCACTCCAACCACACAACAGTTGCTCAAGCCACTCCACCCAGTTACTCCGCCCACTCCAGTTGTAGACTACTGGTGGAGGCAAGAACACGTCACACAATTTCCCCAGAAATTGTAGCTTTTCTAGTTCTTATTCTTATTATAGCCAAATTTACCACCCTAACTCCTTCCACAGCTTTTACACTACATAGACAAGTAATACACCGAAACGTGCGGATTGTTCCCGATTGGTGTGCTATTACTTTGTGGAATGTTTCGCTGAATGGTTTGCGAAATATCATCGTTTTTGCGGCAAAATTTGTCCCATAGGAATGAATGGCGAAACTAGAGTGTGAGATGCATTGTAATGACAGACTGTATGAGTACGGAGGAAACCTAGGACCTGGAGCTTCCACCCTGTGCGAGGTCATATCAAGTGTCTTCTCTCCCTGAAGGTTAAAGGCCGTGGCTGGGTTATAGCCAATTGTTTAATTGAGCTTGCCCTCTGGTAAGTGGCCTTTTCATTAGGTGGTGGGCTTCTCACTTATCTATGGATCATTTATGGAGTCACTGTGGTGTCGTTTAGGGATGAGCCGAACACCCCCGGGTTCGGTTCGCACCAGAACCCGCGAACAGACCGAAAGTTCGCACGAATGTTAGAACCCTATTAAATACAATGGATGCGAACGTTCGAAATCTAAAGTGCTAATTATAACGACTATTATGCATGTTATTGTCCTAAAAAGGGTTTGGAAACCCGGGTTCTGCACCAGGGGACATGTATCAATGCAAAAAGAAGTTTTAAAAACGTCCGTTTTTCGGGAGCAGTCATTTTAATGATGCATAAAGTGAAAAAAAAAGTCAAATATTCCTTTAAATATCGTACCTGGGGGGTGTCTAAAGTATGCCTGTGAAGTGGCACGTGTTTCCCGTGTTTAGAACTGACCCTGCACAAAATGACATTTCTAAGGGGAAAAAAGCCATTTAAAACTGCTTGCGTCTTTAATGTAATGTCTGGTCCCGGTAATATGGATAAAAATCTTTAAGAAAAATGGCATGGCTACCCCATCACCCCCCCCTACCCCAGCCCATTACCAGCCCCTTTGGGTCTTGTATGGATATTAAGGGGAACCCCGCACACAAAATAAAAAAGGCCCTATATACTCTGAACAGCCGTATACAGGCGGTGCATACAAGACAGGGACTGTAGGTTTGTTCTTATGTAGAATCTGTTTGTAATTTTGAACAGGTACATTGTTTAAGTGTAGCTCCAGCCAAAAAATCTATTTTTAAGCTTTTTGGAAAACATAGGGAAGGGTTATCACCCCTGTAACATTTGTTTTGCTGTCTGTGCCCCTGTTCAGAACATTTCACCTCACTTTCTGTCCCAATGACAAATGTTTTTGAAAAGTGGGGTTTTTATTGAAACAAGGATTGGTGATAAAGCATCAGTAGAGAGGAGACACCTTTTTCCCATATTAACTCTTACAGGAGAGAATTTCCCTTCCTAGGGGTAGATTTCCTCTCACTTCCTGTTGTCTCCTTCCGTTTGCAAGTAGGAGTAGTTTGTAAGTTGGATGTTTGAAAGTAGGGGCCTGCCCTATATACTCTGCTGAAATTTGCCCCTTACATGTTGGTGTTGCCACAACACTGTAAGCCCTCACAGTTACTCTTGGTGGGCGCATGAATGGGCCCTGCTGTGAATTATTAGATCAAGAATTGTAATTGCATGCCCCTGTTGAACAGGGGCTGAAAAATTGGGCCTTTGGTGGTGGTGGTGGTGGCATTGACACAACACTGTAAGCCCTCACAGTTACTCTTGGTGGGCGCATGAATAGGCCCTGCTGTGAATTATTAGATCAAGAATTGTAAATACATGCCCCTGTTAAACAGGGGCAGAAAAATTGGGCCTTAGGCACTGGTGCCACAACACTGCAACCCCTAACAGATACTGTACTTGGAGCACAGCAATGAGCCCTGTTGCAAAGTATTGCATCAAAAATTGTAATTACACGCCCCTGTTAAACAGGGGTTGAAGAATTGGGCCTTAGGCACTGGTGCTGGTCCCACGACACTGCAACCTCTCCCAGATACTCTAGTTGGAGTACAGGAATGAGCCCTGCTGCAAAGCATTGCATAAAATATTGTATTTACATGCCCCTGTTAAACAGGGGCTGAAAAATTGGGCCTTAGGCACTGGTGCTGGTGCCACGACACTGCAACCTCTCCCAGATACACTAGTTGGAGTGCAGGAATGAGCCCTGCTGCAAAGCATTGCATAAAAAATTGTAATTACATGCCCCTGTTAAACAGGGGCTGAAAAATTGGGCCTTAGGCACTGGTGGCGGCACCCAGAAACATAAAAATGTCTTCCAAGCTATCATTATCAATCGGATCATTGAGGAAGAGGAGGATAGTCAGTCAACATAACAGGACAGTCACCCAGCATCAGCATCAGTCTTGAAGGGATGTGACTTTTGAAAATAAATTAGTCTGTTGTATCAGCTTCAGGTGTTTGGTAGCTGGTGGTGATCCAAGACTGGTTCATCTTTGTGAAAGTCAGTCAATCAACCGAGTCGGTGGACAGGCGCACCCTGTGATCCGTGACAAATCCTCCAGCAGCACTGAATGTGCGTTCTGAAAGAACGCTGGATGCATGACAGGCCAGTAGCTCAATTGCATACTGTGCAAGCTCTGGCCAGTGATCCATCCTCAAAACCCAGTAAGCCAGAGGATTTTCGGTGGGGGAAGGTGTCCAAGTCTGACCTTGCCCCTAGGTATTCCTGCACCATGTATATCAGACGCTGGCGATGGTTGCTGGAACCGATCATACCTTGGGGCTGCGGACTAAAGAATTGTCTGAACGCATCGGTCAGACGGCCACCTTCCCCACCGCTCCTTCTTTGACTGACCGAAGCCTCAGCAACTCGTTGTCCAGGACCAGGAGTTTGTAACCTCCCAGTCTCTGGGAACGCATTGCACAGACCTTTCTGCAAGGCCTCCCGGAGTTGTCTCATCCTCTGCTCCCTCTGCGACGGTAAGATAAGGTCCGCAACCTTACCCTTGTACCGTGGATCAAGGAGAGTGGCCAGCCAGTAATGGTCCCTCTCCTTGATCCGAAGAATACGAGGATCCTTCCGCAGACTTTGCAGGATCAGGGAGGCCATGCAGCGTAGGTTAGCTGAGGCATTCGGTCTGGAGTTCTCTGGGTCACGAAGAACGACATGATCCGCAGCCACCTCCTCCCAGCCACGTACAAGTCCACGGGTTTCTTGGGACTGTAAATCATCCCTAAAAGACTGCTGCTGATGATGCTGAGTGCCAGGCTCCACCTCCATGCTGACACAATCCTCCTCCTCCTCCTCCTCTTCCTGTGCGATGGGTGGGACAGAAGGAACATTGTCTGGGTAAAGGGGGCCTTGAGAGGCAAGGAAGTCCTCCTCTTCCTGCCTCTGTTCTGCCTCAAGTGCCCTGTCCATTATTCCACGCAGCGTATGTTCCAACAGGTGGACAAGAGGTACAGTGTCACTGATGCATGCACTGTCACTGCTCACCATCCTCGTGGCCTCCTCAAATGGTGCCAGGACAGTGCATGCATCCCTGATCATGCCCCACTGGCGTGGTGAAAAAAAACTGAGCTCCCCTGACCCTGTCCTGGTGCTGTAGTCGCACAGGTACTCATTGATGGCCCTCTGCTGCGTGTGCAGCCGCTGCAGCATGGCCAACGTTGAGTTCCACCTGGTTGGCATGTCACATATAAGGCGGTTCTTGGGCAGGTTCAACTCCTTTTGCAGCTCAGCCAGGCGAGCACTGGCATTATAAGATCTGCGGAAATGCACACAGACTTTCCTGGCCTGCCTCAGGACATCCTGTAAGCCCGGGTACCTGCCCAAGAACCGCTGCACCACCAGGTTAAGGACGTGAGCCACACAGGGCACATGGGTCAGTTGTCCCTGTCGGAGGGCGGAGAGGAGGTTGGTGCCATTGTAGCCCCTTGAAAGCCTACGGAGCACCGCTGGTTCCGAGGACAAAGCACAGGAAGAGGCCATGGAGGAAGAAGAAGAGGAGGGGGTGGAGGAGAGAGGTGTGTCACAACCAGTAGAAGCATTTTGGAGGCGTGGCGGCGGAACAACCTCCAACACTACTGCACCTTGTCCTGCATCCTTCCCAGCTGCCAAAAGAGTGACCCAATGGGCCGTGAAAGAAAGGTAACGTCCCTGTCCATGCCTGCTGGACCATGAGTCAGCGGTAATATGCACCTTACCGCTGACCGCCCTGTCCAGCGAGGCCAAGACATTGCCTTCCACATGCCGGTAGAGAGCCGGAATCGCCTTCCTTGAGAAAAAGTGGCGTTTGAGAACCTGCCACTGAGGAACCGCACATTGCACAAACTCACGGAAGGGGGCCGATTCTACCAACTGAAAAGGCAGCAGTTGAAGCGTTAGCAATTTAGCCAAGCTAGCATTCAACCGCTGGGCATGTGGATGGCTGGGAGTGAACCTCTTTCGACGGTCCAGCAGCTGGGGCAGGGAAATTTGCCTGCTAGAATCGGACGTCGGTGTACTGCTAGCAGAGTGCCCGCAAGTACTTGGCTGTGACACACCTAATTCTACACCTTCATCCCTCTCAGTGCAGGTTTCAGAGAGGACTGAAGGTATAGTGGGGTTGGAGATCCCAGCTGATGCGGTGCAAGGAGAGGTCCGCTTTGTTCTTTGGTGTGGGTCTTTAAGGTAGGCTTGCCAACGAGCTGCATGGCAGGTCAACATATGTCTGGTCAAGCATGTGGTGCCCAAGCGCCTGATGTTTTGGCCACGCGATATACGCTTGAGACATATGTTGCAAACAGCAGCTGTGCGATCTGATGCACTCGACTCAAAAAAGGCCCACACCAAAGAACTTTTTGAATAACGGGCAGAGGCAGCGCCCTGCACAGGCGGAGCTCTGCGGTGTGATTCCGTCGGTGTGCTGCCCTTACGCTGGCCCCCGAGGGCATCCTGCCTCGTTGGAGATGTGCCTCCTCCTCATCCTCCTCCTCCTCCTCTCTCCTATTAGGCACCCACATGGAGTCAGTGACCTCATCATCCCCTCCCTCCTCATCACTGGAGCCAATCTGGCAGTATGCTGCAGCTGCTGGAACATGACTGCCAGATTGGTGTCCTTCTTGAGCATCCCCTCTCTCTGCTCTCACGCTACTGCCTTACTCTAGCTGGGTATCATCATCAGACCCTTCAAAACGCTGGGCATCCTCCTAGAGCATGTACCCAACACTGTGCTCAAACAGTTCGGGGGACTCCTCAGGAGGACATGGTGGATCTAGGGAAGGAGTGACTGATGATGACATTGATACCAGGGAAGAGGACGCTTTGGCAGCTGCTTTGCCAGTACCCTGAGCCTGAGTGAGAGAGGATGAGGATGAGGAGGGCTTGGTCATCCACTCTACCAAGTCTTCGGCATGATGCGGCTCAACACGTCCAGCTGCCGAAAAGGACAAGCGTGTCCCATGGCCACGTGCTGATGGCGATGCACCGCGTCCACGACCAGCACTGTTGTCTCTAGACACAGAGCCTGTTTTCCCTCTTTTATTGGCTCCTGACTGTCTGCCTCTCCTTGTTTGCCTTCCAGACATTCTAATGGCCTGCAGGGAGATGGGAAAACCAGCAATAAGGGGTAGCTTCAGGAGTATATTTTGCAGGAAGCACACTACGCCCGCTGTAAGTGCTGCAAATTCCTGTTGGTGTAACACACCAGGAAAACACAGCAATACGGGCTAGCTTCAGGAGTATATTTTGCAGGAATCACACTACGCCTGCTGTAAGTGCTGCAAATGCCTGTTGGTGTAACACACTAGGAAAACACAGCAATACGGGCTAGCTTCAGGAATATATTTTGCAGGAATCACACTACGCCTGCTGTAAGTGCTGCAAATGCCTGTTGGTGTAACACACTAGGAAAACAGAGCAATAAGGCGTAGCTTCAGGAATATTTTTTGCAGGAATCACACTACGCCTGCTGTAAGTGCTGCAAATGCCTGTTGGTGTAACACACTAGGAAAACACAGCAATACGGGCTAGCTTCAGGAGTATATTTTGCAGGAATCACACTACGCCTGCTGTAAGTGCTGCAAATGCCTGTTGGTGTAACACACTAGGAAAACAGAGCAATAAGGCGTAGCTTCAGGAGTATATTTTGCATGAATCACACTACGCCTGCTGTAAGTGCTGCAAATGCCTGTTGGTGTAACACACCAGGAAAACACAGCAATACGGGCTAGCTTCAGGAGTATATTTTGCAGGAATCACACTACGCCTGCTGTAAGTGCTGCAAATGCCTTTTGGTGTAACACACCAGGAAAACACAGTAATACGGGCTAGCTTCAGGTGTATATTTTGCAGTAATCACACTACGCCTGCTGTAATTGCTCCAAATGCCTGTTGGTGTAACACACTAGGAAAACACAGCAATAAGGCGTAGCTTTAGGAGTATATTTTGCAGGAATCACACTACGCCTGCTGTAAGTGCTGCAAATGCCTGTTGGTGTAACACACCAGGAAAACACAGCAATACGGGCTCGCTTCAGGTGTATAATGTGCAGGAGGCACACTCCGCCCGCTGTAAGTGCTGCAAATGCCTGTTAGTGTAACACACCAGGAAAACACAGCAATAAGGGCTAGCTTCAGGTGTATACTGTGCAGGAGGCTTAGCAACAATGACACTGACACTGTCCCCTGCCTATCCTTCTCTCTCCCTGCACACAAGGTTTAGCAAAGAATATGACACTGACACTCTCCCTGCCAATTATGGCTCTCCTAGCTGCCGGCGCTGTGATTGGCCAAGCATGCCTGGTCACAGTGCATGCTTGGCCAATCACAGGGCCGGGATTGCACTGCGATAGCGCAGTGTATTGTGGGCCGTTCGCGTCACTCGAATTTGGCATGAACGGCCCAAATCGTTCGATGTTCGCCGAACGATCGAACAGCCGATGTTCGAGTCGAACGTATGTTCGACTCGAACACCGAGCTCATCCCTAGTGTCGTTTAATCAACATCTAAGAACCATGTTATGCTCATAGACTGTCGTTTGTTATTCCGTTCATCTGGAGTACACCTATTGTGTTTGTCTTGCTGACATCTGAGGACAATTTACAGATCTTATGTCTGGCGCAGCTTCATTATTTTTTTCCATATGTTTTTTGTGCTTATCTCACTCAAGCTGCTGCCTTTAATTATCTATTAGTATATGAGTTGGTGCGTTTTTTTCTTTCTTTGTTCAGCTATCCCTGCTGCCACTACACATGTCCACGGCTATTTTAATATTTCAGAGACATACTATATATCAAAATGTAGGTCTGGGTCTTGTCATTCTCACAATATAAAGCTCTTTGCTGTAGGATTTATAGTTTTTAAAATACGACCGTTTGAAGAATGAAAAGTATTCAGGAGAGGCAAAATACTCTGACCTGTGCTTAGAGCCTGCATAAACAAGCATTGGTTTCCTGGCAACGATGAGGGGAATTATAGCTCCTCCCACACAGCTTAGAGGGGAATTTCCCCATGAAAACTGCACCATCATTATTGCCCCAATCAAAACTGCCCCATCAAAACTGCCCCATCAAATCTCCCCCATCAAAAACTGCCCCATCAAATCGCCCCCATCAAAAACTGCCCCATCAAATTGCCCTATCAAAACTGCCCCATCAAAACTGCACCATCAAAATTGCCCCCGTCCTATTGCCCCATCAAAAACCGTCCCATCAAAAACTGCCCCCATTAAAACTGCACCATTAAAATTGTGGTTGGAGGGAAGCTTCAGAAAGTTTTTATTACAAATTATGTGAGCAGACTGCATAGTCTGGCTAAGCCATAGTCCCAAAAGTTTTCACAGTATGACGATTTGTTTGCAACTCACACCACCCATTGACATTCATTGAAACACCCCTCTAGCCACTTTAAATTTGAAGGGCAATTTCTAAACTGCGACTGTGCCTTTAATTTTAATATTTCAGAGACATACTATATATCAAAATGTAGGTCTGGGTCTTGTGATTCTCACAATATAAAGCTCTACGCTGTAGGATTTATAGTTTTTAAAATACGACCATTTGAAGAATGGCAAGTATTCAGGAGAGGCTGAAAATACCTGTGGTTAGAGCCTGCATAAACAAACATTGGTTTCCTTGGCAACGCTGAGGGAATTATAGCTCCTCCCACACAGCTCTGAGGGGAGTCCCTGTATCACAAATTGTTGTAACATGGAGGTTGGCTGTGTTGTCTTTCCCTCAGGACACATTATGTTCCCAGTTGGGATGTCTGGGGGGGAAAGACAATGCACGTCGCCTCTTATTTCTCTAAGGCATTTCTAATGTTCAACTTTGCTTACTTTTTTTTTATGTTTTTTTTTCAAAATAATTTTTTTTTCAAAAATGTTTTTTATTCAAAATTTTTTAATTTTTGAAAAAAAAAACATTAACCACTTAAGCCCCGGACCATTTGGTAGCTAAAGGACCAGAGGTGAATTCAGAATTTTGCACTGTGCTGCTTTAACTGTAAATTGTGCGGACATGCAATGTTGTACCCAAACGAAATTTGCGTCCTTTTCTTCCCACAAATAGAGCTTTCTTTTAATGGTATTTGATTGCCTCTGCGATTTTTATTTTTTGCGATATAAACGGAAAAAGACCGAAAATTTTGAAAAAAAATGATATTTTCTACTTTTTGTTATAAGAAAAATCGAATAAACTCAATTTTAGTCATACATTTAGGCCAAAATGTATTCAGCCACATGTTTTTAGTAAAAAAAATGTCAATAAGCGTATATTTATTGGTTTGCGCAAAAGTTATAGAGTTTACAAACTAGGGTACATTTTCTGAAATTTACACAGCTTTAAATTTATGACTGCCTATCTCATTTCTTGAGGTGCTAAAATGACAGGGCAGTACAAAACCCCCCCAAATGACCCCATTTTGGAAAGTAGACACCCCAAGGAAATTGCTGAGAGGCATGTTGAGCCCATTGATTTTTTTTGTTTTTTGTCTTAAGTGATTGAATAATGACAAAAAAAAAAAAAAAAATTACAAAAAGTTGTCACTAAATGATATATTGCTCACACATGCCATGGTTATATGTGGAATTGCACCCCAAAATACATTTTGCTGCTTCTCCTGAGTACGGAGATACCACATGTGTGGGACTTTTTAGGAGCCTAGCCACGTACGGGACCCCGGAAACCAAGCACCGCCTTCAGGATTTCTAAGGGCGCAAATTTTTGATTTCACTCCTCACTACCTATCACAGTTTCGAAGGCCATAAAATGCCAAAATAGCACAAAACCCCCCCAAATGACCCCATTTTAGAAAGTAGACACCCCAAGGAAATTGCTGAGAGGCCTGTTGAGCCCATTGAATATATTTTTTTTTTTGTCTTAAGTGATTGAATAATGACTAAAAAAAATAAATAAATTACAAAAAGTTGTCACTAAATGATATATTGCTCACACATGCCATGGTTATATGTGGAATTGCACCCCAAAATAAATTTTGCTGCTTCTCCTGAGTACGGGGATACCACATGTGTGGGACTTTTTGGGAGCCTAGCCGCGTACGGGACCCTGAAAACCAAGCACCGCCTTCAGGATTTCTAGGCACAAATTTTTGATTTCACTCCTCACTACCTATCACAGTTTCGAAGGCCATAAAATGCCAAAATAGCACAAAACCCCCACAAATGACCCCATTTTGGAACATAGACACCCCAAGCTATTTGCTGAGAGGCATGGCGAGTATTTTACAGCTCTCATTTGTTTTTGAAAATGAAGAAAGAAAATATATATATATATTTTTTTTTTTTTCAATTTTCAAAACTTTGTGACAAAAAGCGAGATCTGCAAAATACTCACAATACCTCTCAGCAAATAGCTTGGGGTGTCTACTTTCCAAAATGGGGTCATTTGGGGGGGTTTTGTGCCATCTGGGCATTCCATGGCCTCCGAAACTGTGATAGGCAGTGAGAAGTGAAATCAAAAATTTACACCCTTAGAAAGCCTGAAGGCGGTGCTTGGTTTTTGGGGTCCCGTACGCGGCTAGGCTCCCAAAAAGTCTCACACATGTGGTATCCCCGTACTCAGGAGAGGCAACAGAATGTATTTTGGGGTGTAATTCCACATATTCTCATGGCATGTTTGAGCAATATATCATTTAGTGACAACTTTGTGCAAAAAAAAAAAAAAAAATTGTCGTTTTTCCGCAACTTGTGTCAACATATAAAATATTCCATGGACTCGACATGTCTCTCAGTATATAGCTTGGGGTGTCTACTTTCCAAAATGGGGTCATTTGGGGGGGTTTTGAACTGTTCTGGCATTTTATACACAACATTAGGAAGCTTACATCCACTCTTCTAACCACTTGAAGACAAAGCCCTTTTTGACACTTTTTGTTTACATGAAAACATTTTTTTTTTGCAAGAAAATTATGTTGAACCCCCAAATATTATATATATTCTTAAAGCAAAGGCCCTACAGATTAAAATGGTGGGTGTTGCATTTTTTTTTCCTACACAGTATTTGCGCAGCGATTTTTCAAACGCATTTTTTGGGTTAAAAAATACACTTTTTTTAATTTTAATGCACTAAAACACACTATATTGCCCAAATGTTTGATGAAATAAAAAAGATGATCTTAGGCCGGGTACATAGATACCAAACACGACATGCTTTAAAATTTCGCACAAACGCGCATTGGCGACAAACTACATACATTTTTAAAAGCCTTTAAAAGCCTTTACAGGTTACCCCAGTAGATTTACAGAGGAGGTCTACTGCTAAAATGACTGCCCTCGATCTGACCTTCGCGGTGATACCTCACATGCATGGTGCAATTGCTGTTTACATATGACGCCAGACCGACGCTTGCGTTCGCCATTGGGCAAGGGCAGGACAGGGGTGTTTTTTTTTTTATTATTAATTTTGCTTTTTTATTTTATTTTTGAATTGTTCCTTCCAAGTATTTTTTTTTTAATCATTTTTATTGTTATCTCAGGGAATGTAAATATCCCCTATGATAGCAAAAGGTAGTGACAGGTACTCTTTTTTTGAAAAAACTGGGGTCTTCTTGACCCTAGATTTTTCCTCTGCCCTCAAAGCATCTGACCACACCAAGATCGGTGTGATAAAATGCTTTCCCAATTTCCCAATGGCGCTTTTTATATCCGGGGGGCGGCATTCCCTCCCACTGCTTGTAAAAGCAGTCCAGAGGCTAATTAGCCGCTAGGATTGCTTTCACATGAAAGCCGGCCGCAGGCTGAAAAGAATGATACCAAGATGATACCTAAACCCGCAGGCATCATTCTGGTATAAACATTCAAAGTCCAGCAACATACCAGTACGTTGCTGGTCCTTGTTGGACATGTATTGTAATCTTTTTTTTTCATGCAGCCAGTTGGCTGAACGAAAAAAGAGATTGATCGGTGGGTATGCCCACCATTAGAATACCGCCCTTCATCCACCCACTTCCAATGATGGGCATACACGCACCATTTATATATGCCGAAGCATGGGGGCATCCTCCCGCAAAAAAGTTATGCCGCACACACATGGTCGGACTTTTCCACGGGCAAGCCTCCGTCGGAATTTCGACCGTATGTTCGCGGCATTAGGAGCAAAATCGCTCCTCGCTCCTGCTGCCCCAATGCTTCGGCATATATGCTTTTTTTATTTAACTGTGGTGGTGAAATCACCTCCTACAGCACTGGAGTCGCAGGGATCAGGCCTGTCTCTGCGAACGCTGCAGTTATGTGTGTTTTTGTTTTGTAAGTGACAGTGATCGATCGATACTGCACTTGGGTGGCCTGGGCTGGACGGAGGAGCAAAACGCAGGTGCTAGCAGGTATCTGGGCTGATCCCGCTAACACTGCGTTTTTGGGAACCCTAAACTGCTGGGGACGCTAGTATAGATCTGATCAGATCAGATATTGATCTAATCAGATACTATACCACTAAGGGGGGTGTATGCTTCACGCGTGGGTGTTAGCGTTACTGGCACTAACCTGACGCTGCCTGGGGTGTGACGCAGAGCCTCTCTGATGCTAAAACCTAATTGATATCACCTGCCGGGTCATCAGGGGGTTAAACCTTTATTGGGTTATATACGGCGGGTGCCCTGACACTATAAAAAGCAAACTAACTAACCAGCGTCACCCGTAACACTTATATGGTGATCACTGGTGAAAGGGTTAACTAGGGGCAATCAAGGGGTTAAAACCTTTATTAGATAATATATGGGGGTACCTGACGCTATAAAAACCTGCGGCGAACCTAAAAAAAAATACTGGCTACAGATCTGCATCACCGACACTAAGACAGCGTTTAGAAAAATGATCGCTTAGCGACAGTGGTGATAGGGGGTGAAAGGGTTACCTGGGGGGCGATCAAGGGGGTTAAACCTTTACTAGATAATATATTGGGGTACCTGACGCTATAAAAACCTGCGGCGAACCTAAAAAAAATTACTGGCTACCGATCTGCATCACCGACACTAAGACAGCGTTTAGAAAAACGATCGCTTAGTGACAGTGGTGATAGGGGGTGAAAGGGTTACCTGGGGGGTGATCAAGGGGGTTAAACCTTTATTATATAATATATTGGGGTACCTGACGCTATAAAAACCTGCGGCGAACCTAAAAAAAATTACAAGCTACCGATCTGCATCACCGACACTAAGACAGCGTTTAGAAAAACGATTGCTTAGCGACAGTGGTGATAGGGGTGAAAGGGTTACCTGGGGGGCGATCAAGGGGGTTAAACCTTTATTAGATAATATATTGGGGTACCTGACGCTATAAAAACATGCGGCGAACCTAAAAAAAATTACCAGCTACCGATCTGCATCACCGACACTAAGACAGCGTTTAGAAAAACGATCGCTTAGCGACAGTGGTGATAGGGGGTGAAAGGGTTACCTGGGGGGCGATCAAGGGGGTTAAACCTTTATTAGATAATATATTGGGGTACCTGACGCTATAAAAACCTGCGGCGAACCTAAAAAAAATTACCGGCTACCGATCTGCATCACCGACACTAAGACAGCGTTTAGAAAAACGATCGCTTAGCGACAGTGGTGATAGGGGGTGAAAGGGTTACCTGGGTGGCGATCAAGGGGGTTAAACCTTTATTAGATAATATATTGGGGTACCTGACGCTATAAAAACATGCGGCGAACCTAAAAAAAATTACTGGCTACCGATCTGCATCACCGACACTAAGACAGCGTTTAGAAAAACGATCGCTTAGCGACAGTGGTGATAGGGGGTGAAAGGGTTACCTGGGGGGCGATCAAGGGGGTTAAACCTTTATTAGATAATATATTGGGGTACCTGACGCTATAAAAACCTGCGGCGAACCTAAAAAAAATTACCGGCTACCGATCTGCATCACCGACACTAAGACAGCGTTTAGAAAAACAATCGCTTAGCGACAGTGGTGATAGGGGGTGAAAGGGTTACCTGGGGGGCGATCAATGGGGTTAAACCTTTATTAGATAATATATTGGGGTACCTGACGCTATAAAAACATGCAGCGAACCTAAAAAAAATTACTGGCTGCCGATCGGCATCACTGACGCTAAGACAGTGATCAGAAAAATGATCGCTTAGCGACAGTGGTGATAGGGGGTGAAAGGGTTATCTGGGGGGTGATCAGGGGGTTAAACCTTTATTAGGGGGGGTTAGGGGGCTACACTGGACCTAAAACTGAATGTACTGACACTTTTACAGCCACAAATGTCACTGATTGCAGTGATCAGTAAATAAATGGTCACTGCAATCAGTGACACTGTGACTGGGGGCTGGGGGGTGATCTGGGGGGTGATCTGGGGGGCCTGGGGGGGGCGATTTATGTCCCTATGTGTCCTGGTGTCAGTGTACTGTTGTGTGCACTGACCTGATGTCTTCTCTTGTACGGCGCTCGGTATATGTGAGCGCCGCACCAGAGATGACATCACTTCCTCCTGCTTCCTCTGCCTGACACAGACAGAGGGGGCATTTCCATTCGCCGGGAGCGATCGCGAGGGGGTGGCCGGAAACGAATGGCTGCCCCCTCATCCCGGAACGCTCCCGGACACTTAGCCACCACTCACTGTATAGGAGGGGGGTCCGATTGGACCCCCCAACTATACAAAGGCAATCACGTACACTCTACGTGATTGTGCCTGTCGGTGCCATTCTGCCGACGTATATATACAGTGAGCGGTCGTTAAGTGGTTAAAATGAAAAATCATTTTTGAAAAAAAAAATCAATTAATAAAGATAAAAAATTAAAAAAAATTGAATTTTTTTAAAAATCATTTTTAAAAACTTTTTGAAAAAAAAAATTTTTTTGAAAAAAAATTTTTTTTTGAAAAAAAAAATCATGAAAAAAAAAAAATGTAAAAAAAATTTTTTTGAAAAAAATGTTCCGCTCTTTCAGCTAATGATGGGACTTACATTTTTTTTCTACTATTTCACAAGACAAGTAATATACCCAAATCGTTCACGAAATATCGTCGTTTTTGCGGCAAAATTTGTCCCATAGGAATGAATGGCGAAACTAGAGTGTGAGCTGACAAAATCTGAAAAATCAGGTCATGATTTCTAAACTGCCACCACTACCTCATTTTTAAGCCCACCTACACAAATTTTATATCAAAACGTTCAGCTATCCCTGCTGCCACTATACATGTCCACGGCTAAGCTATAGTCCCGATAGTTTTCACAATATGATGATTTGTTTGTAACCCACGCCGTCCATTGACATTCATTGAAACACCCCTCTAGCCACTTCAAATTTGAAGGGCAATTTCTAAACTGCGACTGTGCCTTTAATAATTTTAATATTTCAGAGACATCCTATATATGTAGGTCTGGGTCTTGTGTTTCTCACAATATAAAGCTCTTCGCTGTAGGATTTATAGTTTTGAAAATATGACCGTTTGAAGAATGGCAAGTATTCAGGAGAGGCTGAAAATACTGTGACCTGTGGTTAGAGCCTGCATAAACAAACATTGGTTTCCTTGGCAACGCTGAGGGAATTATAGCTCCTCCCACACAGCTCTGAGGGGAGTTTCTGTATCACATATTGTTGTAACATGGAGGTTGGCTGTGTTGTCTTTCCCTCAGGACACAGTATGTTCCCAGTTGGGATGTCTGGGGGGGAAAGACAATGCATGTCACCTCTTATTTCTCTCTAAGGCATTTCTAATGTTCAACTTTGCTTACTTTTTTTTTTGTTTTTTTGTTTGTTTTTTCAAAATAATATTTTTTTCAAAAATGTTTTTTTTTCAAAATTTTAACATTTTTGAAAAAAAAACATTAAAAATAAAAATCATTTTTGAAAAAAAAATCAATTAAAAAAAAAAAATAAAAAAAAATTGAAAACTTTTTTTTTTTAAAAAAAATCATTTAAATTTTTATTTTTTGAAAAAAAAATCATTTAAAAAAAAAATTTGAAAAAAAAAAGCATTTTTGAAAAAAATGTTCCGCTCTTTCAGCTAATGATGGGACTTACATTTTTTTCCTACTATTTCTACTTTTTAACCACTTAAGCCCCGGACCATTTGGTAGCTAGAGGACCAAAGGTGAATTCAGAATTTTGCACTGCGCTGCTTTAACTGTAAATTGTGCAGACATGCAATGTTGTACCCAAACGAAATTTGCGTCCTTTTCTTCCCACAAATAGAGCTTTCTTTTAATGGTATTTGATTGCCTCTGCGATTTTTATTTTTTGTGATATAAACAGAAAAAGACCGAAAATTTTGAAAAAAAATGATATTTTCTACTTTTTGTTATAAGAAAAATCGAATAAACTCAATTGTAGTCATACATTTAGGCCAAAATGTATTCAGCCACATGTTTTTAGTAAAAAAAATGTCAATAAGTGTATATTTATTGGTTTGCGCAAAAGTTATAGAGTTTACAAACTAGGGTACATTTTCTGAAATTTACACAGCTTTAAATTTATGACTGCCTATCTCATTTCTTGAGGTGCTAAAATGACAGGGCAGTACAAAACCCCCCCCCCCCCAAATGACCCCATTTTGGAAAGTAGACACCCCAAGGAAATTGCTGAGAGGCATGTTGAGCCCATTGAATTTTTTATTTTTTTTTGTCCCAAGTGATTGAATAATGACTAAAAAAAAAATAAAAAAATAAAATACAAAAAGTTGTCACTAAATGATATATTGCTCACACATGCCATGGTTATATGTGGAATTTCACCCCAAAATACATTTTGCTGCTTCTCCTGAGTACAGGGATACCACATGTGTGGGACTTTTTGGGAGCCTAGCCGCGTTCGGGCCCCCGGAAACCAAGCACCGCCTTCAGGATTTCTAAGGGCGCAAATTTTTGATTTCACTCCTCACTACCTATCACAGTTTCGAAGGCCATAAAATGCCAAAATAGCACAAAACCCCCCCCAAATGACCCCATTTTAGAAAGTAGACACCCCAAGGAAAGTGCTGAGAGGCCTGTTGAGCCCATTGAATATATTTTTTTTTGTCCCAAGTGATTGAATAATGACAAAAAAAAAAAAAATTACAAAAAGTTGTCACTAAATGATATATTGCTCACACATGCCATGGTTATATGTGGAATTACACCCCAAAATAAATTTTTCTGCTTCTCCTGAGTACGGGGATACCACATGTGTGGGACTTTTTAGGAGCCTAGCCACGTACGGGACCCCGGAAACCAAGCACCGCCTTCAGGATTTCTAGGCACAAATTTTTGATTTCACTCCTCACTACCTATCACAGTTTCGAAGGCCATAAAATGCCAAAATCGCACAAAACCCCCCCAAATGACCCCATTTTGGAAAGTAGACACCCCAAGCTATTTGCTGAGAGGAATGGCAAGTATTTTACAGCTCTCATTTGTTTTTGAAAATGAAGAAAGAAAATATATATATATATATTTTTTTTTTCAATTTTCAAAACTTTGTGACAAAAAGCGAGATCTGCAAAATACTCACAATACCTCTCAGCAAATAGCTTGGGGTGTCTACTTTCCAAAATGGGGTCATTTGGGGGGGGTTTGTGCCATCTGGGCATTCCATGGCCTCCGAAACTGTGATAGGCAGTGAGAAGTGAAATCAAAAATTTTCACCCTTAGAAAGCCTGAAGGCGGTGCTTGGTTTTTTGGGTCCCGTACGTGGCTAGGCTCCCAAAAAGTCTCACACATGTGGTATCCCCGTACTCAGGAGAAGCAACAGAATGTATTTTGGGGTGTAATTCCACATATGTCCATGGCATGTTTGAGCAATATATCATTTAGTGACAACTTTGTGCAAAAAAAAAAAAAATTGTTTTTCCGCAACTTGTGTCAACATATAAAATATTCCATGGACTCGACATGCCTCTCAGTATATAGCTTGGGGTGTCTACTTTCCAAAATGGGGTCATTTGGGGGGGGTTTTGAACTGTTCTGGCATTTTATACACAACATTAGGAAGCTTACATCCACTCTTCTATCCACTTGAAGACAAAGCCCTTTTTGACACTTTTTGTTTACATGAAAAAAAAAAAAATTTGCAAGAAAATTATGTTGAACCCCCAAACATTATATATATTTTTAAAGCAAAGGCCCTACAGATTAAAATGGTGGGTGTTGCACTTTTTTTTTTCTACACAGTATTTGCGCAGTGATTTTTCAAACGCATTTTTTTTTGGGTTAAAAAATACACTTTTTTAAATTTTAATGCACTAAAACACACTATATTGCCCAAATGTTTGATGAAATAAAAAAGATGATCTTAGGCCGAGTACATAGATACCAAACACGACATGCTTTAAAATTTCGCACAAACGCGCATTGGCGACAAACTACATACATTTTTAAAAGCCTTTACAGGTTACCCCAGTAGATTTACAGAGGAGGTCTACTGCTAAAATGACTGCCCTCGATCTGACCTTCGCGGTGATACCTCACATGCATGGTGCAATTGCTGTTTACATATGACGCCAGACCGACGCTTGCGTTCGCCATTGGGCAAGAGCAGGGCAGGACAGGGGTGCTTTTTTTTTTTTCTTTTTTTTTTATTATTAATTTTGCTTTTTTATTTTATTTTTAAATTGTTCCTTCCAAGTATTTTTTTTTTTATCATATTTATTGTTATCTCAGTGAATGTAAATATCCCCTATGATAGCAATAGGTAGTGACAGGTACTCTTTTTTTGAAAAAACTGGGGTCTTCTAGACCCTAGATTTTTCCTCTGCCCTCAAAGCATCTGACCACACCAAGATCGGTGTGATAAAATGCTTTCCCAATTTCCCAATGGCGCTTTTTATATCCGGGGGGGGGGCATTCCCTCCCACTGCTTGTAAAAGCAGTCCAGAGGCTAATTAGCCGCTAGGATTGCTTTTACATGAAAGCCGGCCGCAGGCTGAAAAGAATGATACCAAGATGATACCTAAACCCGCAGGCATCATTCTGGTATAAACATTCAAAGTCCAGCAACATACCAGTACGTTGCTGGTCCTTGTTGGACATGTATTGTAATCTTTTTTTTTCATGCAGCCAGTTGGCTGAACGAAAAAAGAGATTGATCGGTGGGTATGCCCACCATTAGAATACCGCCCTTCATCCACCCACTTCCAATGATGGGCATACACGCACCATTTATATATGCCGAAGCATGGGGGCATCCTCCCGCAAAAAAGTTATGCCGCACACACATGGTCGGACTTTTCCACGGGCAAGCCTCCGTCGGAATTTCGACCATATGTACGCGGCATTAGGAGCAAAATCGCTCCTCCGCCCCTGCTGCCCCAATGCTTCGGCATATTTGCTTTTTTTTTTAACTGTGGTGGTGTAATCACCTCCTACAGCACTGGAGTCGCAGGGATCAGGCCTGTCTCTGCGAACGCTGCAGTTATGTGTGTTTTTGTTTTGTAAGTGACAGTGATCGATCGATACTGCACTTGGGTGGCCTGGGCTGGACGGAGGGGCAAAACGCAGGTGCCAGCAGGTATCTGGGCTGATCCCACTAACACTGCGTTTTTGGGAACCCTAAACTGCTGGGGACGCTAGTATAGATCTGATCAGATCAGATATTGATCTGTTCAGATACTATACCACTAAGGGAGGTTTATGCTTCACGCGTGGGTGTTAGCGTTACTGGCACTAACCTGACGCTGCCTGGGGTGTGACGCAGACCCTCTCTGACGCTAAAACCTAATTGATATCACCCGCCGGGCGATCAGGGGGTTAAACCTTTATTGGGTTATATACGGCGGGTGCCCTGACACTATAAAAAGCAAACTAACTAACCAGCGTCACCCGTAACACTTATATGGTGATCACTGGTGAAAGGGTTAACTAGGGGCAATCAGGGGGTTAAAACCTTTATTAGATAATATATGGGGGTACCTGACGCTATAAAAACCTGCGGCGAACCTAAAAAAAATTACCAGCTACCGATCTGCATCACCATCACTAAGACAGCGTTTAGAAAAACGATCGCTTAGCGACAGTGGTGATGGGGGTGAAAGGGTTACCTGGTGGGCGATCAAGGGGGTTAAACCTTTATTAGATAATATATTGGGGTACCTGACGCTATAAAAACCTGCGGCGAACCTAAAAAAAATTACTGGCTACCGATCTGCATCACCGACACTAAGACAGCGTTTAGAAAAACGATCGCTTAGCATCAGTGGTGATAGGGGGTGAAAGGGTTACCTGGGGGGCAATCAAGGGGGTTAAACCTTTATTAGATAATATATTGGGGTACCTGACGCTATAAAAACCTGCGGCGAACCTAAAAAAAATTACCAGCTACCGATCTGCATCACCGACACTAAGACAGCGTTTAGAAAAACGATCGCTTAGCGACAGTGGTGATGGGGGTGAAAGGGTTACCTGGGGGGTGATCAAGGGGGTTAAACCTTTATTAGATAATATATTGGGGTGCCTGACGCTATAAAAACCTGCGGCGAACCTAAAAAAAATTACTGGCTACCGATCTGCATCACCGACACTAAGACAGCGTTTAGAAAAACAATTGCTTAGCAACAGTGGTGATAGGGGGTGAAAGGGTTACCTGGGGGGCGATCAAGGGGGTTAAACCTTTATTAGATAATATATTGGGGTACCTGACGCTATAAAAACCTGCGGCGAACCTAAAAAAAATTACCGGCTACCGATCTGCATCACAGACACTAAGATAGCGTTTAGAAAAACGGTCGCTTAGTGACAGTGGTGATAGGAGGTGAAAGGGTTACCTGGGGGGCGATCAAGGGGGTTAAACCTTTATTAGATAATATATTGGGGTACCTGACACTATAAAAACATGCGGCGAACCTAAAAAAAATTACTGGCTGCCGATCGGCATCACTGACGCTAAGACAGCGATCAGAAAAATGATCGCTTAGCGACAGTGGTGATAGGGGGTGAAAGGGTTATCTGGGGGGTGATCAGGGGGTTAAACCTTTATTAGGGGGGGTTAGGGGGCTACACTGGACCTAAGACTAAACTTTGGTGACACTTTTACAGTCACAAATGTCACTGATTGCAGTGATCACTAAATAAATGGTCACTGCAATCAGTGACACTGTGACTGGGGGCTGGGGGGGTGATCTGGGGTGTCTGGGGGGCGATTTATGTCCCTATGTGTCCTGGTGTCAGTGTAGTGTTGTGTGCACTGACCTGATGTCTTCTCTTGTACGGCGCTCGGTATATGTGAGCGCCGCACCAGAGATGACATCACTTCCTCCTGCTCCCTCTGTCTGACACAGACAGAGGGGGCATTTCCATTCGCCGGGAGCGATCGCGAAGGGGTGGCCGGAAACGAATGGCTGCCCCCTCATCCCGGAACGCTCCCGGACACTTAGCCACCGCTCACTGTATAGGAGGGGGGTCCGATTGGACCCCCCAACTATACAAAGGCAATCACGTACACTCTACGTGATTGTGCCTGTCGGTGCCATTCTGCCGACGTATATATACAGTGAGCGGTCGTTAAGTGGTTAAAATATTAAGCTTTTTAACACTTTTCACAGTTACTCCAGCCACTCCAACCACACAACAGTTGCTCAAGCCACTCCACCCAGTTACTCCGCCCACTCCAGTTGTAGACTACTGGTGGAGGCAAGAACACGTCCCACAATTTCCCCAGAAATTGTAGATTTTCTAGTATTATACTTGCAATGTCACTGTAACACTGTGATAACATACTAATTGTTTGAAGAACACAGTTATTTTGTATACAGTTAGCTGGATGATATCCCTCTCACACCGTAAAGATAACATGAGGAGCATAAAATAACTAGAAATCCTTAAAGGCCAGACATGGGAAAGAATGTCTGCTTTATTCTCATGGGAAGACAGCACAGCAAACAGGGATGTTTTTTTTCCTGTTTTTGCATTTTGTGTTATTATAATATCATCAATAGCTGGTGCTTCTAATCAAAGGTATATGTACAAAGGCAAGCAGATGTCCCATAATGAGAGAACTTCCTCTCCAGTGTCCTGTCACACTTACAGAGGGAAATCCATGTGTGTTTAGTGCTTAAAACAGCATAGGGATTCAGCTGTGCTTTCCTCAATCAGCTGTATGACTTCATTGTTGCAACTTGAATTCAATTTTATTCACATTCTTTGTGAAATGTATCAAAAAAATTCACGGACGGGGAAGGCAGTCTTGTCCACGAGCTCTCCTGTCAATTGTGTGAAGTGCAGTAGGGCGCTCTATCCCTAGTCAATAGCATGTGTTAAAAAGTCCATAAACTGGGACCCCATGTCTCTTTATCTTTATTAAACAATATTACAACTGTCTAGTGAATTGGTGATCAACTTTATTGCTATAGGGGGCCTTAAATGCAGAGGTGACATCACCAAAGGCAAAATCATAATATACAGTATAATATACAGTGCATGTAATGCTACAGAAAGCTGTCAGAAACTGCACACATGCAGTAGTATATGGTTAATGACTATAGCCATGCTACAAAAGATGATCAAAGACTACGGACATGCCACAAGAGATGGTCAAAGACTACAGACATGCCACAAGAGATGGTCAAAGACTACAAGCAATATAAAAAGAAATGGTCAAAGACTATGAGTATGCTGTAAGAGATGGTCAAAAACTACAGGCATGCCACAAGAGAAGGTCAAAGACGACAGGCGTGCCACAAAAGATGGTCAAAGACTATGGGAATGCCACAAGAGATGGTCAAAGACTAGGGGCATGATACAAGAAATGGTTAAAGACTACAGGCATTCCACAAGAGATGATCAAAGACTACGGACAAGCTACAAGAGATGATCAAAGACTACAGGCATGCTACAAGAGATGGTCAAAGACTACGGACAAGCTACAAGAGATGATCAAAGACTACAGGCATGCTACAAGAGATGGTCAAAGACTACGGACAAGCTACAAGAGATGATCAAAGACTACAGGCATGCTACAAGAGATGGTCAAAGACTACGGACAAGCTACAAGAGATGATCAAAGACTACAGGCATGCTACAAGAAATGGTCAAAGACTACGGGCATTCTGTAAGAGATAGTCAAAGACTACGGACATGCTACAAGAGATGGTCAAAGACTGCAGGCATGCCACAAGAGATGGTCAAAGGCTTTGGGCATGGCCACAAACTATAGGCATCCTACAAGAGACTATGGGCATGGTACAAGAGGTGGTCTCAAACTACAAGCATAATAAAAAAAAAAGGCATTGTGAGCTGACACTGATCACAGTCCCATATACATGTGTAAAAAAGAAAATCACTTCAATATATGTGCTGCGCTGTGCAAACCTATCCAAACATAAATAATTACTACGTGCAAAATCAATAAGTGTCAACTCATATGATAACAATACAATATCACAATATTAAACAAAATGACATGCCATTATTGGTGCTTATATAAAGTCCTCTGATGTGCAGTTCATATATTTCATGTGTGACGTGAACCCATCAACAAATCACATTCCATGAAAAAACTTCTTGATCCAATTACTCCATTTATAGGTGCTCCAAAGTCAAAACCTATCCTCACCTCAATGTGTGTGACTTCACAATTAAGTTTGGTCAAACAGCACTTGAAAGCCTTTCCAAGGCTAAATCAGATTGATCTAAATCTCCCGACTTCTATGCTCTTCCATAAGGCAATTTCTGCATAAGTGGATAGCATCAGGGTGCATATGAATAAAAAAGCTCCAATAGTGCTTATAACGTTAAACATTACCTTAATTAAAACATGTACACAAATTGAGTACTCACATATTCCTGGTGTTTCCAGCCCACCAGGCTAAATCAGGCAATTGCATTTAATGTTCCCCCAAAAGCTGCACAACCGCTGTTTCCTTGCGAACTGCTCTCTCATAGTAAGGGTCAGGGTGTCTTCATCGTCCTTGCCGCTCCCCTACGTGTGTCGGCGCAGGTTCACATGTCTTCCTCCTAATTTAGCCTGGTGCACTGGAAGCACCAGGAATATGTGAGTACTCAATTTTTGTACATGTTTTAATAAAGCCTTGGAGAGGCTTACAAGTGTCGTGGGACCAAACCTAATTATGAGGTCACACACCTTGAGGTGAGGATACACCTAACAGGGGGGGGTGCACGTGTGTAGTGGCACATCATTTTTAGACTTTGGAGCACCTATAAATGGAGTAATTGGATAAGGAAGTTTTTACATAGAATGTGATTTGTTGATGGGTTCATGTCACATAAGATCAGGTCCGCCATCATTTTTTTTTTGTAAGGGGCCCAGAGGTCCCCAGGGCCCCGGATGGCAACCCCCCTTTTTTTTTAAATAAAAATATTTTTATTTTATTTATTTTTTTATACGTTTTTCTTTGGGGCTCAGAGGCCGGAGGTCCCCAGGGCCCCAGATGGCAACCCCCCTTTTTTTTGTTCTTTTTTTGTTCGTCAGCACCCAAAGCCCCCCCGACCTCAACAATTTGTGGCGGCAGCCCCCCTGCTTCTCAATTCGTGGCCCCCCCGCTCCTCAATTCGCAGCTGCCCCCCCCGCTTCTTAATTGCAGTGGCAGCACCCCCAGCACCCCCCCAGTCCTCCTCTGCTCCAGGGGGCCCATGCCTGAAGCTGTGTAAGGGGCCCCAAAATTCCTGATGGCGGCCCTGCATAAGATACATATGAATTGCATTTCAGAGGACTTTATATAAGCACCAATAATTGCATGTCATTTTGTTTAATATTGTGATATTGTATTGTTATCATATGAGTTGACACTTAATGATTTTGAACGTAGTAATTATTTATGTTTGGATAGGTATGCACAGCGCGACACGTATATTAAAGTGATTTTATTTTTTTAACTACAAGCATGCCACAAAAGATGGTAAGAGATTGCAGACACATTATAGGAGTTTTTGGAGACTGTGAACAATCTTTAGGCCACAGTCAGAGACAGGAAACATATTACATGAGACAGCTACAGTTTTCTTAAAATTACTTCTGCAAAAGGAGAGAGGAAAATGTAATTTAACGGAAAATGTAATTTAACTACTAGAACCCAGTTTATAGAATATAATCCTTTACTAGCCTGAATAAGCACCAAGGTAATGAAAACACATAATACTGTCTGCAAAATCCCTGAAGGCTGCATAATCAGTGCCCGAGGGTTGAATATGCCTCCTGGGCTGCAGCTTGGGCACCATAGGTCTAGGCTCTTTCACATTCAACTTTTCTTTCAGAGTCAAAGTAACCCATCTAAACCCAGGAACAAATATTTATTATATTACTCCTTACCAGTCCTCAGATGTGATAGTTTCATTAGTATTTTTTTTTTTTTCAGACATTTTTCTTCAAGCACAAAAAAACCTGTTGATCTTGCCAGAATTCCAATCCTCTTGCTGTGCTGTGCACTAAACTGATGTTTTAAATGATGTTTTCCCAACTATCTCACCTCCATGTATTGGAGATGATGATAGGAGGAGGTGTTTGTAGTCCTGATAAGAAGCTCAGTCTAGGGTAATACAATACAATACAAAAGAATATAATGATGCGCTTACACCAACCTTCTGTGTTAGGACAGTGAACTTACACCTCATGCATGAATAACGCCAATGCAAAAAGTGCTCCGTGGCAATATGCAAAAAATAAATGTAAAATTAAAATGCTCAATGCTAATTACACAGTGTTCATATATAAAGTGCTAGTGCATACAAACAAAAATTGAGCAGCATACATGTGTTGCAATGTGGACTAAACGACAGTCCCAATCAAAACTTTCCTATAGCCCTGGTTCACACTGGTGCGATTTGACATGTCAAATCGGCAAAATTTGCCGCAAATTGCGGGCAATGGCACCGTCCTAATCAGTGCGACGCACCGATTACAAAAAGTAGTTTTTGTACTACTTTTTGCGATTTCAGCCGCGATTTACATTGACATGTGTTTCAGATGTCTTTGAAATCGCGGCCGAAATCGGGACTGCCAGCGGCAGTGAAATCGTGCGAGTTCAGCTGAACTCGCAGGCTTCACTCCCGCAGCCCCAGTGTGAACGTGGGCTAAGCCCTGGTTCACACTGGTGCGATTTACAAATCTCATGTTTTGAGTGCGATTTGGCACTCCGATTTCTTTCCCAGTCACTTCTGATTTTGTTCCGATTTCTTTTGTATTTGTTTGCGATTTCTGGAGCCTACTTGCGATTTGCAGATAGTATGATTTGTACTTATTCCAATGAAAAGCAAGCTGATTTGTGACTTAATAAAGATAGCAGCGCTGGCTGTGAAAAAAAAAAAAACCGTCTTGCTCCAAACTCCTCACTGTAACACCTTCTAGGGGAGGGGACAGGTCAGCTGTTTTCATACACATAGCAGCGCTGGCAGAGTTAAAAAAAAAAGTCTTGCTCCAAACTCCTCACGAAAACACCTGCTAGGGGAGGGGACAGATCAGCTAAAGCTGCAATGACATCACCAAAAAAAAAAAGACTGCTCCAAATCGCACTGCGATTTCAGGTCGATTTACATAGCACTCTATGGATGTTAAATCGACCTGAAATCGCGAAAAAGTAATACAAAAACCTTTTGGAAATCGCTAGTGTCTTGTGTCGCACCAATTAGCACATTTCCATTGAAATCATGGGGTGCGACTTCAGGTACGATTTTGAAATCGCATGTCGCACCTGAAATCACACCAGTGTGAACCAGGGCTAAAAGACTTTCTCCACTTTGATACTTGTCTCCAGGTGGGCGTTTGAACAATTCACAGGTTATTAGGTACACAGTCCACCTGCATGCATCAACCAAAAGAAACCTTTCTCATTGCAGTGAATTTGTTCAAAATGAATTCCCCCTTGCTTTCCTTAGTGATCAGCGGAATCCAGCAATATCAATGTGGACATTTGCAGGGAATAAACAGAAACAAATCATATCGCAATACCGCCCCACCACAGTACAATGATCAACTGTGTGTGTGGTTAAACTCACATATCCAGGAATACAGACAGCGCTTAGTTTTAGCTCAGTAAGACGATATCCTCATCAAGCTGCTGGTAACATCAATAGGCTCCTCCCCCTATGCGTTACATCATCGACACATGACTTATTCAATACAAAGAGTGAGCGTAGGACAGGAAGTGTGATACTGTGTTAAAATACAGAAAGTGTGTTAAAATTTAGAAAAAGGACAAGATGAAAACTAACATGAAAAAGAAAACAAATGCAGCTGCCACAATTGACTGACGAACTGCAAAATATTAAACTTTTTTGAGGTTCAGACACACATTCATTAACCAGCATCTACTTATACGAGAGATATTGGTTTTGGGCAGACTGACAATTTTAAAGTACAACTCCAGGCAACAACTGTGATCAAGAAATGGCTAATGCTACATTACTGCTCTATTTAAATGAAATTGATAAATCCACTCATTAACGTTTTATTTTAGGGCTGTGGAAATTAACTATTAATTCCTTGATTAATCGATGAATTGTTTTGATCGATCAAAATTATTTTGATCGATCAAAATTATTTTGATCGATCAAAATTCTTTTGATCAGTACTCACCTCTCCGCCGGCTTCCCGGTCTTCAGGGAGATCCGGGGACGTCACGGACACCGGTGGGGCTTGCTGTGTCCATCTGAAGGGCTCCTTTGCTGTGCCTTCATATCTGCATGCCGGCGGGACCTTACTATCTGCCACACGCAAGGGCTGTTACACTTCCCTCTATCACTTCCCTCTATCAACCTGGGATTCTACAGCCATCCACTGGGAGTTGTGATCGTTCCCTTCACGGGACATCTACATGCCGATGGACTGATGTTAACCCCTTCTCATCTGGATTCAGCAGTGGTATCTTTGTACAGATTTTTATACCAGTATCATACATACTTAGCTACATGTTTTTATGACTGCTTTTATGACTGCTTTTGCTACAGTTTGGTATTACTCGCACCATTTTTACAGTTTATGTAGCTACATTGATTTCATCTCCAGTGCAATATTTATTTTGTTACCTACTTGAAGACTATAAAAGTTGTAATGCTATTCCCATTGAGCGCTGCCTTTGTGTGTTTTTTGTATCCTGCTATCCATTTTTCCAGTGGTTGGTAGCTGCACTGGGAATCGGCATGCAAGGAGATCAGCAAAAAGTAGTTGGATCTGTATGTGCGTTATAATTATTCGCAATTAGTCGATTAATCGATTTTAAAAAAAAATCGATTAATCGAACACGAAAATTTTAATCAGTAACAGCCCTATTTTATATATTCCACTTTGGTCAGATTCGGCAGTCTGTGCTTCTAGGAATGATTTTATGTTGTGCAGGTTTTGCTCAAACTGAGAGAAGAGAAAAAGTCTACAGTGGTCTGAGAACATCTGGTCTACACATTCGTTCATTAGGAACTGGTGATGCCAGATCATGAGATTATCAGCAGCAAAGGGGTTACATTTACGGAGGCCTGACTCAACTACAGGTATGCCAGATGCTAGAATGAAAACCAGAAGCATTGAACACTACAGCAATACCTTGATAGACAACAGATGCCCGAGGGGGTAGGGTCTTTTCCCATGTGCGAATATGGAAAATAACCTTCCATGTAGACTGGAATATTCCTTCTAAGGTACATTCCAACCAAAAATAAATATTTACCATTTAAAGCGGAATTAAATTAAATTTTTATTTATTTTTTTGTATTACAGAAGAGATCATGTTGTCTCCCCTTTCATACTGTAAATGCTTCCCTCTGCCTGTTAGCATTAATGTACGCTGTCACGCACAGTTCAGCATACATCTACAGCACCCCTCTGTGCCATGATGATGCAAGTCCTGTGCACATGCGTGGGATGTCATTGCAGCCCAGTCAATTATAAGACCGAACAGATTAAACCTGAAGGAAGTCTGGGAGAAGATGGAAGCGCGTGAGCACTGACACCGAGGACTTCGTTTGACAGGTTAGTCTGTCATATTGTGCTAATATGAGGTGCATGCTAGCTAGAGCTGCATGATTAATCGTTAAAAAATCGTTATCGCGATTCATCCTCCTTCACAATCTTAATACAGCATTTCCCCGATTCATGTTAAACAAGTGCAAAGCCGAGCAGAGCTGTCAAAAGAGAAAAAAATAATAACTGAACCAGCAAATGTTTATCAACAGCAAAATAGAGAAACAATGTCTCTCTCAGTTCTTTTAGATCAAAGGAATGAACTTTGATCTGTAAATGAGGTCAGTTTAACCACTTAACCACTTGCCGACCGCCGCACGCCGATGTACGTCGGCAGTATGGCACGGGCAGGCACATTGGCGTACAGGTACGTCCCTTTAAATTTGCTGTCCAGCGGGCGGGCGCGCGCGTACCGCCGGGGGCACGCACGCACGCCGCGTGCCTCGCGAGTGCAGCCGCGGGTCCCGGGAACTCGATGTTCCCGGGCGACCCGCGATTGCGGTCGGCAAGAGCAGAACAGGGGAATGCCTTTGTAAACAAGGCATTCCCTTATTCTGCCTAGTGGCACTGTCACTGATGACCGTTCCCCGTGATCGGGAACGGTCATCAGTGACGTGTCACGTGTAGCCAAGCCCCCTAACAGTAATAATTACTCCCTAGGAAACACGTAGCCCCTTCAGCGCCACCTAGTGGTTAACCCCTTCACTACCAGTGGCATTTTTACAGTGATCAGTGCATTTTTATAGCACTGATCGCTGTAAAAATTACAATGGTCCCAAAATGGTGTCAAAAGTGTCCGATGTGTCCGCCATAATGTCGCAGTCATGATAAAAATCGCTGATCGCCACAGTAACTAGTAAAAAAATATATATTAATAAAAATGCCATAAAACAGTCCCCTATTTTGTAGAAGCTATAACTTTTGCGCAAACCAATCAATTTTTTTTACCAAAAATATGTATAAGAATACGTATCGGACTAAACTGTGGAAAAAAATTTTTTTAGATATTTTTTGGGGATATTTATTATAGCAAAAAGTAAAAAATATTGCATTTTTTTCAAAATTGTCGCTCTTTTTTTGTTTATAGCGCAAAAAATAAAAACCGCAGAGGTGATCAAATGCCACCAAAAAAAAGCTCTATTTGTGGGGAAAAAAGGATGTCAATTTTGTTTGGGAGCCACGTCGCACGACCGTGCAATTGTCAGTTAAAGCGACGCAGTGCCGAATCGCAAAAAGTGACCTGGTCTTTGACCACCAAAATGGTTCGGGGCTGAAGCGGTTAAAGGCTAAACCTTTTTCTGACACTTGTTGCTTACAAGTTAAAATCAGTATTTTTTTCTAGAAAATTACTTACAACCTCCAAATATTATATATTTTTTTTAGCAGAGACCCTAGAGAATTAAATGGAGATCATTGCAATCATTTTTGTCACACTGTATTTGCGCAGCGGTCTTTCAAAAGCAATTTTTAGGACAAAATGTACTTCAATGAATTAAAAAAAACTAAACAGTAAAGTTATCCCAACTTTTTTGTATAATGTGAAAGATGTTGTTACACCGAGAATCTTTATTCTTAACAAAAAAATTGCGATTCTCATTTTTTCCAGAATTGTGCAGCTCTAAATCTAGCACATTATGACTAATAGCCCCTAGGGGCTCATTTATTAGAAATAAATAGCAGCGTTTAATTCCGGTTTAAACTAAATTAGGTGGCATAGTCTGCCTGCCAAGCGACCCTGATTTTTTACCTTGATGTTCATCTTGTGCGGATAACTTCTTTACTACCTATCGCTTTACAGTTGTTCAACGCTCCAGAACTCTACACTCTGTACATGACACACTCCTGAACTCTACACTCTGTACATGACACACTCCTGAATACTGCACTCTGTACATGACACACTCCTGAACTCTACACTCTGTACATGACACACTCCTGAACTCTACACTCTGTACATGACACACTCCTGAACTCTGCACTCTGTTCATGACACACTCCTGAACTCTGCACTCTGTACATGACACACTCCTGAACTCTGCACTCTGTACATGACACACTCCTGAACTCTGCACTCTTTACACGACACACTCCTGAACTTTTCACTCTGTACTTAATACACTTCTGAACCCTGTATGTAGCGTAATCCTGAACCCTGCACCCCACAACAACCGACCCTTTGAGGGCAACCATACTGCCCACAATGAAATTGAGTTTGACAACCCTGCGGTAAACTGTTTATCTTCTACGCTGTGTTCTCTGCACAACGGGAAATCTTGTCACACTGGGAGCTGGCCACCCCTCCTACCCTAAATGCCTGGAAAACCACAATTAATAGTGTCCACCCCCTGTACAAATTGACTTATGAGAGTCGGAATTGCCCAAGAGGTGTAGCCTCTGGGATGTCAATTGGCCTTCTTTTCCTAGGACTCCAGTTGATTAATTTGGACTCTGCTCAAAGGATCCCCTGGATGGTTCCCCCCCCCTTTTTTTTTGGACTGTGCCCCCCTGCTCCTGAATTCCCCATCTTTTTCTTTTCTTCTTCTGTCCCTTTCTCTCTTTGTGTGCCTCCACCTGCTTGTCAATGATTACTACCTGGAGGCGAATGTTCTTTACCTCGACCCTGATAATTACGATAGTAAATTTATATCTCTTTAAATGCTTGAGACCTTGTTTGTAATGCTGTGATCAACCACTCAGGAATTTTTTAAGTTATGTATTGTGTATTATGTACAATCCTATGGCCTACACCAGTTCCTCGACTAAGCCGTGTGCCTGGAGGTAAGTATTGCCCACCTAGCACCCCCCTTTCCAGTAAGAACTTTTCATGGGTTGCTTTCACTGGACAGCCAGATAGGCTAACTTTCATCTGTGGGGTTTTGCCCCAAAGTTGAAGTCCGGACCTCAGTAAAAGAAACATGATGCCTTTATCAGGGGGTGCACAGAGAGAACATTTCTAGCTAACAAAGGTATCTTGTGATCTGCTGCCAGGCAGGACGTTTACTTTTTAAATTACCTGACATACTCACATTAAACATTATAGGTTCAAAACATTCACCTTTTTCTTTGAATCTTTCCATCCTGGAGGCTTACCTCTGTTTCTGTTGAATATAGCTGTAGGCTTGTAGATGCCAAAATCTCTCCGGGCCTTTAATAGAGGTCCTGTTCTTGTGGGGATTTCTGTGGGATGGTGTTTGTTTATACAATGACTAAGCCAGATTGACTGTTATAACACATTTTCAGAGACCTACTGAATTATTTTAGTGGGAAACATAACACATGGAAGAATATTAAATAGCAAAAGTCTACAAATCATTTTGAGGACAAAAGCCGCTTTCACTTTACTTTTAGAACATTTTTAAAGCAGAATTCTATTTTCTCAATCAACATTGACTATTTTTAATCCTTATGTTGCTGTACATTTATACAGTATATCCATTTAATTTGCATACAGCATTGCATGACCGCACAATTACCAGTTAAAGTAGCACAGTGCCAGACAGAAAAAAATGGCCTGGTCATTAAAAGAGGCCCTGACATTCATTGTAGCTTTCATCCTCAAAGTTCTACATACATGCAGTGAAGTCATTCAAGTTACGGTATGTATCAGCACTTCCTGTGCACTTACTCTGTGTGTATATTAGAGATTAGAAGGCTGGCTGGCTGTTGAGTCACTGCTGGAAAGGGGAGCTGACCTGCAGAGAGACAGTAAAAGTAAAACTGAGACGCTTCTTTTGCAAACTTTGAGAATGCATCACTCCACAATGTCTGCAACTGCAGAGGTCATTACGGGATAGTTCTAAAGGCTTTTTTACTGCATACACCCATTAATCATGTGAACTGTTGCTAGTTACATTATTTTTGTGGTTTTGCATTGTTTATGTGACATGCTAGGTCCCTGCTAGCACCAAGATAGATGAACATTTTGGATTACAAGTATAAAATACACTCACAGGCCACTTTACTACCAGCACCTCGCTTGTACTGTTTTGACCCCCTTTTGCCTTCAGAACTGCCTTAATTCTTATGCCCTGTACACACGATCGTTTTGGACTTTTTTCATCGGACGAACCGATCGTGTATGGGCCCCATTGGTCTATTTTCCATCAGTGAGAAAAAATAGAACATGTTTTAAATTTTTGGAAAAAAAACGATAGCAAATTCCGATCGTCTGTGTGGAACTCCATCGGAGAAAAACCCACACATGCTCAGAATCAAGTCGACGCATGCTCAGAAGCATTGAACTTAATTTTTCTCGGCTCGTCGGAGTGTTTTACAGGCATACCCCACTTTTAAATACACAATGGGACCAGAGCATGTATGTAAAACGAAAATGTACTTAAAGTGAAACAATACCTTTTTTCACTTCTAGGGTGTAGTTGGGGTCTCAGGGGCTGTAGTGGAGCTCTCAGGGGCTGTAGTGGGGGTGTCAGGGGCACACTGGAACAGGGCGGGCTATGCTCTCTGAGTTTCAGCTCCTTCTACTGTGGCTGCAAAATGTCTGTACAGTACTTGTGAGGCACTTTACATACACTCGCGGGTATGTCTTTACTCGCGAGTGTATGTAAAGTGAGTGTACTTAAAGTGGGGTATGCCTGTACGTCACAGCGTTTGGGACGGTTTGGGGCGGTCAGATTTTTGACTGATGGTGTGTAGGCAAGACTGATGGAAGTCAGCTTCATCGGAATTCCGATGGAAAAATCCATCGGATTTGAATCCATAGGAAATCCGATCGTGTGCACAGGGCTTTAGTGGCATAGACTCAACAAGGTGTTGGAAACATTCCCCAGAGACTTTTGTCCATGTTGACATGAAAGCATAGCATCACATGGTTGCACATCCATGATGTGAATCTTCCACCACATCCCAAAGCATTGGATTGAGATCTGGTGACTGTGGAGGCCATTGGAGTACAGTGACCTCATTGTCATGTTCAAGAAACCAGTGGTGAGATGATTTGAGCTTTGTGATATGGTGCATTATCCTGCTGGAAGGAGCCATCAGAAGATGGGTACACTGTAGTCATAAAGGGATGGACATGGTCAGCTCCAATACTCAGGTAGACCGTGGTGTTTAAACAATGCTCAGTTGGTACTAAGGGGGCCCAAAGTGTGCCAGGAAAATATCCCCCACACCATTACACCACCACCACCAGCCTGAACCGTTGATACAAGGCAGGATGGATCCATGCTTTCATGTTGTTTACACCAAATTTTGACCCTACCATCTGAATGTCGCAGCTGAAAATCGAAACTCATCAGACCAGGCAACGTTTTTCCAATCTTCTATTGTCCTATTTCGGTTAGCCTGTGCGAATTGTAGCCTCAGTTTCCTGTTCTTAGCTGACAGGAGTGGCACCCGCTGTGGTCTTCTGCTGCTGTAGCCCAGCTGCTTTAAGGTTTAGCATGTTGTGCATTCAGAGATGGTATTCTGCATACCTTGGCTGTAACGAGTGGTTATTTGAGTTACTGTTACCTTTCTATCATCTCAAACCAGTCCGCCCATTATCCTTCCGACCTCAACAATGGATTTTTGTCCACACAACTGCTGCTCACTGGATATTTTCTCTTTTTTGGACCATTCTCTGTAAACAATAGAGATGGCTGTGCATGAAAATCCCAGTAGATCAGCAGTTTTTTAAATACTCAGACCAGCCCGTCTGGCACCAACAACCATGTCACATTCAAAGTCACTTAAATCCCCTTTCTTCCCCATTCTGATGCTTGGTTTGAACTTCAGAAAGTCGTCTTCCCCACATCTAGATGCCTAAATGCATTGAGCTGCTGCCATGTGATTGGCTAATTAGCAATTTATGTTACCAAACAATTGAACAAGCGTACCTAAAAATTGTCCGGTGAGTGTATGTAACAATTCAGAGACAACAAAAAAAAACTAAAGCATGAAGACCTTATACATTTTTATTAATACGAAGAATAAAGTAGTTAGCATACTAATGAAATAGATGATGTTTGACTTGAAATATTTGTACCAAACTTACTGCAGAGTTATTTCATCAACACAAATGTATCCTAGCAAGACACAAGGTTGTGACTCAACGTCTTAATTTAGCTCAAATCAATATTTCATAATATAGGGCTTTGGAAACATCTTTGTTGCTAGAGATACAGGTCTGTTGTCTGCATTATGGGCCTTAAGACTGTCAAAAGGCATTATCTTATCTCTGAATGCATCTCAAAGTGACCTACAAAACCTTAAAGTGCATCAAATGTATTTTTAAACTCTGAAGTTTGTGTTGGAAAGTTGTAGTGTAGAGCAGACATATAGAGAAAAAAAATTATTATATTTTAAAGTTTATATACATTCAACACTATTTTATAGTTTAAAAACTCCTAAATGATGCATTAAAGACAAAGTTACATAAATCAGATAATGTGCATCCTGGATTTTTAAAATTTGCTTCCCACTTACAAGAATAACAGACACAATGGTCATTAACCACTTCAATACCAGGCACTTTCGCCCCTTCCTGCCCAGGACAATTTTCAGCTTTTAGCGCTGTCACACTTTGAATGACAATTGCGCGGTCATGCAACACTGTACCCAAACTAAATTTTTATCATTTTCTTCCCACAAATAGAGCTTTCTTTTGGTGGTATTTGATCACCTCTGGGGTTTTTATTTTTTGCGCTATAAACAAAAAAATACCAAAATGAAAAAAAAAAGTTTTTCTTAGTTTTTGTCATACAATTTTGTTTTCTCCTTCACTGACGGGCGCTAATGAGGCGGCACTGATGGGCACTAATTAGGCGGCACTGATGGGCACTGATGAGTTGGCACTGATAAAGTGGCACTGATGCGCACTGATATGTAGAATTGATGGGCACTGTTAGGCGGCATTGATATGCAGCACGGATGGGCACCAATAGGCGGCACTGATATGCGGCACTGATGGGCACTGACAGGCAGCACTGATGGGCACTGACAGGCGGCACTGATGGGCACTGACAGGTGGCTGTGATGGGCACTGACAGGCGGCACTGATTGGCACTGATAGGCTTTACTGATTGGCACTGACGTGTGGCACTGACAGGTGGCACTGATGGGCAGCACTGATGATGAGGTACTGATAGATAACTGACAGGTGTTACTGCTGCTGGGCACTGATTGGCACTGTGGTGGGCACTGATTGGCACTGTGGTGGGCTCTGATTGGCACTGTGGTGGGCACTGGCACAATTTATTGTGGGGACACTGCTGGGCACTGATTGGCATGTGATTGGCAGAACTGAGGGGGCTGTGCTGATGATCAATTTGCTGATTATCAGCACAGACCCCCCCTCTCTGACAGGGAGAGCCGCCAATCGGCTCTCCCTGTCAGCGTGAACCAGAGAAATGCCGTTTACCGGCACTTCCTGGTTCACGCGATGATCAGCTGTGATTGGTCACAGCTGATCACGTGGTAAGAAGCCTCAGACAGAGGCTCCTTATCACGATCGGAGATGTGGGATGTCAGACTGACACGCCGCGATGCGCGCCCCCACGGGCGCGCGCCGGCATGTTATCCTGCTGCACGTCAACAGACGTCCAGTCAGGATAACAGAACCACTTCCCGGATGTCATTCTGCATACGTCGGGCGGGAAGTGGTTAAAGGTGAATTCCAGCTGAACAAATGTATAGCCATTTAACAGTAAATATAAAAAGTACTTACTTTTGTTCCTTAGCTTTCCTGTACAGTAATTATTTCTTGCCACTAGATGTCTTGACTACGACCAAAACTGCTTAAAACCAGGTATACTTAGGTCCAGGTATACACGGGACGCTGCTAAACGGTGACGTTCAGAAGCAGTTGGACGCTTTTTTCAACTGCTCCGGAACTCATTCAATGTTATTCTATGTGACCATGTACACAGTCTCGTTTATTGCCGTTTATAGGCAGTTTCGCTTAACAGCGTTTCTTTGAAAGCCAAAAAATGGGTTCAGACGCAAAAGATTTCCACGTTTCAGATGCCAAACGCGGCTAAACGCGGCTAAACGCGGTAACCCGCATTTAGCAGCATTTTGTTCATAGGCGTTTTTCGTTTTTGCCCATTTAAAAAAAAATGCTTCTAAACGCAAACGCGGCATGTAAACGCGGCAAAGCGGACATTTTAGATGTCGGTTACTATCTGTCAAGTTTAATCATTTAGGAGCAGTTGTAAAAACGTCCCGTGTACATGGAGCCTTAAATGTGCCTGAAACTTTGCATGTTTGTAGGCAGAAGGGGTAAGAGCCAGGAAAGATGTAGTTGTCTTGGATGGGACAAAATACGTGCAGATTTTAAAGACTGACACATTTTGTGAACTAGATTTCTTTGTTTATCAAATTTGCATCCAATCTTCTTCCTCTAATGTTATGCTCAGTTCTGCCTCCCATTTGTAGACATAAGGAGATAAGTTGGGTGTTAAGCTATTAGAAAGCTTTACGTAGAGCAATTCTGAGGAGTGAGGTTCTGAGGAGTGAGGATCTCTCAAGCCCATAACCAATTCCGTGTGTTCTTGATGGTTAGGAAAAGCACTGCCTTCAACCCCATTTACTTTACTCCACACTCCACCCACTACACTTCATAAATTTAGGGTTACTTCACCTTTAAAAAAATACCCTATGCAGTCCATGAACACCATTCCATAATGCTAAACTTATCCGATTAAAAAAATATGCATTAATGCTCTTCTTATACATGTAGGTCAGTTGCACAGAGTAAAGCCTTCCTCAAACCCTCCTGAGCTTTCACAGCTTCAACTTGTCCTCTTCTCTAGGATGGACCAGACATTAGGATGAGTGCTCCCTAGTGGTACAAGAGCAAGCATTGTCCTTCTGAGCACCGCACATGCACAGCGCTGTTTCTTGTTGCTGTAGATCTGCCAGGAACCATGAATCAGACGGAGACAGAAAATACAGTAAAAATCACACCTTTTAATATAGTGGTAAAAATGGTGCAAATAGTAAACATTGTCAAAACATAGTCAGGGTTTGGTAATCAAAGCGGGTCGTCAGTGCAAGCCAGTAAATCAGGAAGCCAGAAATCAGCGTAGTCAGAGACAGAAAACAGGATCAGGAACCAGAAGGGATGTCAACCAGGCAAGTCTTTAACAGGAACACAGATGAGAGTCTTCAGATATGTTGACCAAGGTGGAGGCATGGGAGATATGAAGAAGGCAGTTTAAATAGCCAGAAGGGGCTGGCTGACGAGCAGTAAATGATCACCAGGTGACACACTGGAACGATTAGTGCTGGAAATTAACGATAGCACTCAGCTGATCACTGATTGCGGTAAAGGGCCAATCACAGCGGCCCTTTACCACGTGATCAGCTGTGTCCAATCACAGCTGTTCACAGTGTAAATAGACTTGCCGGTTATCGGCAATCCTGACAGGGGACATGTACACAGATAATCAGGGCACTGATCATCAGTGCAGCCCTATCAGTGTTAAAGTAAGCTTAATTATCACCAGACATATACTGACAACAGACTGGTGTGGCATTGTATTGTGTGATTTTCCTTGCTGATAACACAGGCAAAGCCAGTAAGCCTGATTCACATAGAAGTCAATAATGGGAAGTGTGAGTGTAATTGATAAAGAGATGAATAATAAACGGAGATAAAGTGAACTGCAGAATGTAGAGGACCATGAACAAAAAAAAATAACATTATAATGATAAATTCATTGTAGAATTATTAAAAACATAATTATGCAGTCATAAAATATCTTATATAAAATTTTCAATTATAACATTATAAATGTATAAACAAAACATTATAAAGTTGGAGATAAAGAAGGTGTTTCCCAGTGCATACAACATCCTTTAATACGGTTATATGTTCATTGAAAAATCTGTTCAGGTATTTTTAACCTTTAACTGCCAAGGATGAAATGTGTACTTAATGGCTATCAGGGTAGCCAATGACATAAGGAATAATTCATGGCTGCCCCTCTCCTAAAGTGAAAGTGAACTCAGAAAGTGAACATTTGCTATGTTATTGGGAACATCAACAAATGTTAAAGTGATATTAAGGCTCTTTTCTTTTTAAATAACAAACATGTCATATTTACCTGCTCTGTGCAGTGTTTTTTTTTTTGGATCCCCCGCTGGCGCCCCACGCTCCTCCTGCTTGCTCTGGGGGCACCGGTGCGTGTTTGATCCCGAGCCCCACTCTATGCCAGACACATGGAGCCGTAGCTCGCAACCCCCGTGCTTGCTCCTTAATGGCTCACTGGTTGTGATTGACAGTATCAGGAGCCAATGGCTCCCGCTGCTGTCTCGGCCAATGAGGAATGAGAGACCCAGGAGAAGCTCGGCTCTTGTGCTCATCGCTGGATCAAGAGGGAGCTCAGGTAGGTATTGGGGGAACTGCTGCACACAGAACGTTTTTCTGAAGGTAAGAAACCTTGAGCCTTTAAAACCATTAACTTTGCTTAAGCAATATCCTTTTTTTCCCTAAATTTGTAAAGGTTTTTTTTTTTTATAAAAAACATGTCATACTTAGCTGCTCTGTGCAAGGGTTCTGCACAGAGTGGCCCTGATCCTCCTTTTCTGGGGTCCCCCAGTGACACTTTTGGCCCCTCCTCTTTATTGGGTGCCCCCACGGAGAGCTGCTTTTCATGGGGGCACCCGTACGGGCACGCTCCCAAGTCCTGCTGCTGCGTCCATTGACACAGACAGCAGGACTCGCCCCTGCCCGCTCCCGGCTCCTGTCTCACTGCATTTGATTGACAGCAGCGGGAGCCAATGGCATTACTTACTATAAATGTGATGTGACCCTTGTGCATCTCGCTCCTTGTTTAGTTGAAGTCCTCCTCCTCTGATATCCCCCCCCCGTGCGGACATTAGATTAGAGCTGAGTTACCTGCCATTTGAATGGATTAAAAGTGCTGACCTACCTGTCCTTTCCGCCCCCCTCCTTCGTTCATAGAAGCTGTACTATAGCTTCTATAAATTAAAAGCAAACTATGAATGGAGGATGGGTGGATGAATAAAAGGTCTGCCTCTACACTTTGGATGAAGGAGCACAGGGGCACATTTGGACAGCAGCATTGTCAGTCTGGGAGGAAGGGAAGTGCACTAGCAGATTTAGATACACTAAAAAATTTAAGCCAAACTCCAGCTCACATTTTATAAGCGGTTACAGCAACAGTTTTTTTCCCTTTTGGGGTAAAGGTTTTACATAAATAAATAAATAAAAGCTGATCATTATAAGCACCACAGTCAGTGTTAAATGCTTTGTCTTATCCCTCTAACTGCTACATCTGCAGGACAGCTGGTTCTTTTGAAAAAAAAAAAACAGACTTACTGTCCAGATTGCCAGGTGAAATTAAGGGAAGTAAAACCTAAAAAAGAAAACGAATGCAGCCCCCACATCTGAGAATCGGTAAGCTGCAATATAATGCTTTCTTTTAGGTTTAATACAGCTTTAAATTGCTAATAGGGGGTTAATTAGGAAATGCATAAAAGAGCTACTATTCTGCTATTGTAAGGTTAGCTTCTGCAACTGTTGTCTAAGAAAAAAATAGATCCATTTTTAACTAGATTCTCATACAGACTATTGGCAGTAGCCATCTAGCCTACTTACCGTATATACTCGAGTATAAGCCAAATTTTTCAGCACATTTTTTTGTGCTGAAAATGCCCCCCTCGGCTTATACTCGAGTCACCCTTTTGTGCCTGATCTCCTGAACTTTGGGGACCCAGTACTGGCCGGCCGTAGGTCCCCTGGACCCCAAACTTGGCACACATATAGCCCCACTCTTCCTCTACAAGTGTGCAAAGTTTATTGTCTGGGGGACCCACAGCCGGGGAGCACCGATTTTTCAAAGCCGGGCACCCCTTCCATAGACTCCCATGTTAAACAGTAATTTCTCTGGTAAGTTTGGGGACCCGATACCGGCCGACCGTAGGTCCCCTGGTCCCGAATCCTGGCACACATGTAGCCCCAGTTATCCTCTACAAGTGTGCAAAGTTTTCTGTCTGGAGGACCTATGGCAGGGGAGCACCGACTTTTCAAACCCGGGCACCCCTTCTATATACTCCTATGTTAAACGTAAGTCTAGTCATGGACACACTGAGGCATGGGCACAGTGAGGCATGGACTAGACATGTGCATTTCGTTTCGTTCCGAATCGAAATTCGGATGAATTTTTCATTATTTGGACATTCGGATGCATCCGAATTACCGAATTACAATACTAACGAATTTAACCGAATCCGAATTTTTTCGAATCTAAAAATATTTTTGACCCTACTTTGGGTCCATGTATCTCGGGGTTCCTTGGTGATAGAAACCCCAAATTTGGAGATGTTGTAGGGCTAGTTCTTCTGTGTTTGCATACCAAATTTGGTGTTTCTATCACTAAGTGACCCCGAGATACGTGGACCCAAAGTCGGGTCGCAAAATGTCAAGCACTTTACTGGAGCAGAGAATGACATTTTGCGACCCGATTTTGGGGCCACATATCTCGGGGCCACTTGTAGCTAGAAACCCCAAATTTGGTATGCAAACACAGTAGAACTAGCACTACAACATCTCCAAATTTTGGGTTTCTATCACCAAGTAACCCCAAAATACATGGACCCAAAGTCGGGTCGCAAAATATTTTCGAATCCGGTTGAAATAGTATCAACATGATTCGAAATTATTTCAACTGCATTTGAAACTATTTCAACCGGATTCGAAAATATTTTGTGACCCGAATTTGGGTCCATGTATCTCGGGGTTACTTGGTGATAGAAACCCCAAATTTGGGGTAATTGTTTTTCTAGTCTATTTTCTATTTTATTATAATCTTTTCTATCCAAAGTTAAAATTAATTAATTAATTAAAAAATTTGAATTCATACTATTCGAAATTCAAATTTATTCTATTCGAAATTCGAATTTCAGAAGATGGTTGTATATTCTTTCTATTTTATTCTTCTAAATTATATTTTTTTTCTATTCTGTTCTAATCTTTTCTATTTGAATTATAAATTTTGGAAGAAGGTTATTTACTTACTTATATACATCTGTCACATAAAAAAAAAAGATGTGAAATGGCTGTCACGGATGTCGATCGCAAGGCAAGTACATATGCTGTATGTCATTGTCCACTTACCACAACACCTGTCATGAGTGCCACGTGACCAAGTTGTGGATTGTCCACTTGCCACGTCACCTGCCACAAGTTATGGGGTTCCTAGCACCAAGTGACCCCCAGATAGGGGCGATCTGTCAAGTGCTTTTCTGCAGCAGAGAATTAAATTTTGCGACCCGACTTTGAGGCCACGTATCTCGGGGCCACTTATAGCTAGAAATCCCAAAATATTTGGTATGTAAACACATTACAACTGGCACTACAATAACCCCAAATTTGGGGTTTCTATCACCAAGTAACCCCGTTGTAATGCTAGTTCTACTGTGTTTGCATACCAAATTTGGGGTTTCTAGCTATAAGTGGCCCCGAGATACGTGGCCCCAAAGTCGGGTCACAAAATGTCATTCTCTGCTGCAGAAAAGTACTTGAAATATCGCCCATATCTGGGGGTCACTTGGTGCCAGGAGCCCCATAACTTGTGGCAGGTGACGTGGCAAGTAGACAATCCACAACTAGGTCACGTGGCAGGTCACGTGACACTCGTGGCCGTTCACGTGGCACTCGTGGCAGGTCACGTGGCACTCGTGGCCGGTGTCGTGGCACTCGTGGCCGGTGTCGTGGCACTCATGGCAGGTGTTGTGGTAAGTGGACAATGACATACAGCATATGTACTTGCCTTGCGATCGACATCCGTGACAGCCATTTCACATCTTTTTTTTTATGTGACAGATGTATATAAGTAAGTAAATAACCTTCTTCCAAAATTTATAATTCAAATAGAAAAGATTAGAACAGAATAGAAAAAAAATATAATTTAGAAGAATAAAATAGAAAGAATATACAACCATCTTCTGAAATTCGAATTTCGAATAGAATAAATTTGAATTTCGAATAGTATGAATTCAAATTTTTTAATTATTTAATTAATTTTAACTTTGGATAGAAAAGATTATAATAAAATAGAAAATAGACTAGAAAAACAATAACCCCAAATTTGGGGTTTCTATCACCAAGTAACCCCGAGATACATGGACCCAAATTCGGGTCACAAAATATTTTCGAATCCGGTTGAAATAGTTTCAAATGCAGTTGAAATAATTTCGAATCATGTTGATACTATTTCAACCGGATTCGAAAATATTTTGCGACCCGACTTTGGGTCCATGTATTTTGGGGTTACTTGGTGATAGAAGCCCAAAATTTGGAGATCTTGTAGTGCTAGTTCTACTGTGTTTGCATACCAAATTTGGGGTTTCTAGCTACAAGTGGCCCCGAGATATGTGGCCCCAAAATCGGGTCGCAAAATGTCATTCTCTGCTCCAGTAAAGTGCTTGACATTTTGCGACCCGACTTTGGGTCCATGTATCTCGGGGTCACTTAGTGATAGAAACCCCAAATTTGGTATGCAAACACAGAAGAACTAGCACTACAACATCTCCAAATTTTGGGTTTCTATCACCAAGTAACCCCAAAATACATGGACCCAAAGTCGGGTCGCAAAATATTTTCGAATCCGGTTGAAATAGTATCAACATGATTCGAAATTATTTCAACTGCATTTGAAACTATTTCAACCGGATTCGAAAATATTTTGTGACCCGAATTTGGGTCCATGTATCTCGGGGTTACTTGGTGATAGAAACCCCAAATTTGGGGTTATTGTTTTTCTAGTCTATTTTCTATTTTATTATAATCTTTTCTATCCAAAGTTAAAATTAATTAATTAATTAAAAAATTTGAATTCATACTATTCGAAATTCAAATTTATTCTATTCGAAATTCGAATTTCAGAAGATGGTTGTATATTCTTTCTATTTTATTCTTCTAAATTATATTTTTTTTCTATTCTGTTCTAATCTTTTCTATTTGAATTATAAATTTTGGAAGAAGGTTATTTACTTACTTATATACATCTGTCACATAAAAAAAAAGATGTGAAATGGCTGTCACGGATGTCGATCGCAAGGCAAGTACATATGCTGTATGTCATTGTCCACTTACCACAACACCTGCCACGAGTGCCACGACACCGGCCACGAGTGCCACGACACCGGCCACGAGTGCCACGTGACCTGCCATGAGTGCCACGTGAACGGCCACGAGTGCCACGTGACCTGCCACGTGACCTAGTTGTGGATTGTCTACTTGCCACGTCACCTGCCACAAGTTATGGGGCTCCTAGCACCAAGTGACCCCCAGATATGGGCGATATTTCAAGTACTTTTCTGCAGCAGATAATGACATTTTGTGACCCGACTTTGGGGCCACGTATCTCGGGGGCACTTATAGCTAGAAACCCCAAATTTGGTATGCAAACACAGTAGAACTAGCATTACAACGGGGTTACTTGGTGATAGAAACCCCAAATTTGGGGTTATTGTAGTGCCAGTTGTAATGTGTTTACATACCAAATATTTTGGGATTTCTAGCTATAAGTGGCCCCGAGATACGTGGCCTCAAAGTCGGGTCGCAAAATTTAATTCTCTGCTGCAGAAAAGCACTTGACATATCGCCCATATCTGGGGGTCACTTGGTGCTAGGAACCCCATAACTTGTGGCAAGTGGACAATCCACAACTTGGTCACGTGGCCGGTCACGTGGCACTCGGACAATGACATACAGCATATGTACTTGCCTTGCGATCGACATCCATGACAGCCATTTCACATCTTTTTTTTTATGTGACAGATGTATATAAGTAAGTAACTAACCATCTTTCAAAATGTATAATTCAAATAGAAAAGATTAGAACAGAATAGAAAAAAAAATAATTTAATAGAATAAAATAGAAAGAATATGCAACCATCTTATGAAATTCGAATTTTGAATAGAATACATTTGAATTTCGAATAGTAGGAATAAAAAAAAATGTAATTAATTAATTTTAACTTTGGATAGAATAGATTAGAATAGAAATAGAGAATACACTAGAAAAACAATAGAATAGAATAGAATATAGATACTATCTATTTCATGTTTAATTTTTTTTTGCAGATTACTATTTTTTACATAAGATCTCCTGCAGACTATTAGCATTTTTTTTTTTTTTGCAGATCTCCTGCAGACTATTAGTATCTATTTAGTTTTCTCACCAGGTCTCCTGCAGACTATTAGCATCTATTTCTTTTTTAGCAGATCTCCTGTAGACTATTAACATCCATTTCACTTCTTTTTTTTTTTGCAGATCTCCTGCAGACTGTTAGAATCAATTTCATTTTTTTTTTCAAAGTCGGGTCGCAAAATATTTTCGAATCCGCTTTAAATAGTATCAACATGATTCGAAATTATTTCAACCGCATTTAAAACTATTTCAACCGCATTTGAAACTATTTCAACCGGATTCAAAAATATTTTGCGACCCGACTTTGGGTCCACATATCTCGGGGTTAGTTGGCGATAGAAACCCCAAATTTGGGGTAATTGTTTTTCTAGTCTATTTTCTATTTTATTATAATCTTTTCTATCCAAAGTTAAAATTAATTAATTAATTAAAAAATTTGAATTCATACTATTCGAAATTCAAATTTATTCTATTCGAAATTCGAATTTCAGAAGATGGTTGTATATTCTTTCTATTTTATTCTTCTAAATTATATTTTTTTTCTATTCTGTTCTAATCTTTTCTATTTGAATTATAAATTTTGGAAGAAGGTTATTTACTTACTTATATACATCTGTCACATAAAAAAAAAAGATGTGAAATGGCTGTCACGGATGTCGATCGCAAGGCAAGTACATATGCTGTATGTCATTGTCCACTTACCACAACACCTGTCATGAGTGCCACGTGACCAAGTTGTGGATTGTCCACTTGCCACGTCACCTGCCACAAGTTATGGGGTTCCTAGCACCAAGTGACCCCCAGATAGGGGCGATCTGTCAAGTGCTTTTCTGCAGCAGAGAATTAAATTTTGCGACCCGACTTTGAGGCCACGTATCTCGGGGCCACTTATAGCTAGAAATCCCAAAATATTTGGTATGTAAACACATTACAACTGGCACTACAATAACCCCAAATTTGGGGTTTCTATCACCAAGTAACCCCGTTGTAATGCTAGTTCTACTGTGTTTGCATACCAAATTTGGGGTTTCTAGCTATAAGTGGCCCCGAGATACGTGGCCCCAAAGTCGGGTCACAAAATGTCATTCTCTGCTGCAGAAAAGTACTTGAAATATCGCCCATATCTGGGGGTCACTTGGTGCCAGGAGCCCCATAACTTGTGGCAGGTGACGTGGCAAGTAGACAATCCACAACTAGGTCACGTGGCAGGTCACGTGACACTCGTGGCCGTTCACGTGGCACTCGTGGCAGGTCACGTGGCACTCGTGGCCGGTGTCGTGGCACTCATGGCAGGTGTTGTGGTAAGTGGACAATGACATACAGCATATGTACTTGCCTTGCGATCGACATCCGTGACAGCCATTTCACATCTTTTTTTTTATGTGACAGATGTATATAAGTAAGTAAATAACCTTCTTCCAAAATTTATAATTCAAATAGAAAAGATTAGAACAGAATAGAAAAAAAATATAATTTAGAAGAATAAAATAGAAAGAATATACAACCATCTTCTGAAATTCGAATTTCGAATAGAATAAATTTGAATTTCGAATAGTATGAATTCAAATTTTTTAATTATTTAATTAATTTTAACTTTGGATAGAAAAGATTATAATAAAATAGAAAATAGACTAGAAAAACAATAACCCCAAATTTGGGGTTTCTATCACCAAGTAACCCCGAGATACATGGACCCAAATTCGGGTCACAAAATATTTTCGAATCCGGTTGAAATAGTTTCAAATGCAGTTGAAATAATTTCGAATCATGTTGATACTATTTCAACCGGATTCGAAAATATTTTGCGACCCGACTTTGGGTCCATGTATTTTGGGGTTACTTGGTGATAGAAGCCCAAAATTTGGAGATCTTGTAGTGCTAGTTCTACTGTGTTTGCATACCAAATTTGGGGTTTCTAGCTACAAGTGGCCCCGAGATATGTGGCCCCAAAATCGGGTCGCAAAATGTCATTCTCTGCTCCAGTAAAGTGCTTGACATTTTGCGACCCGACTTTGGGTCCATGTATCTCGGGGTCACTTAGTGATAGAAACCCCAAATTTGGTATGCAAACACAGAAGAACTAGCACTACAACATCTCCAAATTTTGGGTTTCTATCACCAAGTAACCCCAAAATACATGGACCCAAAGTCGGGTCGCAAAATATTTTCGAATCCGGTTGAAATAGTATCAACATGATTCGAAATTATTTCAACTGCATTTGAAACTATTTCAACCGGATTCGAAAATATTTTGTGACCCGAATTTGGGTCCATGTATCTCGGGGTTACTTGGTGATAGAAACCCCAAATTTGGGGTTATTGTTTTTCTAGTCTATTTTCTATTTTATTATAATCTTTTCTATCCAAAGTTAAAATTAATTAATTAATTAAAAAATTTGAATTCATACTATTCGAAATTCAAATTTATTCTATTCGAAATTCGAATTTCAGAAGATGGTTGTATATTCTTTCTATTTTATTCTTCTAAATTATATTTTTTTTCTATTCTGTTCTAATCTTTTCTATTTGAATTATAAATTTTGGAAGAAGGTTATTTACTTACTTATATACATCTGTCACATAAAAAAAAAAGATGTGAAATGGCTGTCACGGATGTCGATCGCAAGGCAAGTACATATGCTGTATGTCATTGTCCACTTACCACAACACCTGCCACGAGTGCCACGACACCGGCCACGAGTGCCACGACACCGGCCACGAGTGCCACGTGACCTGCCATGAGTGCCACGTGAACGGCCACGAGTGCCACGTGACCTGCCACGTGACCTAGTTGTGGATTGTCTACTTGCCACGTCACCTGCCACAAGTTATGGGGCTCCTAGCACCAAGTGACCCCCAGATATGGGCGATATTTCAAGTACTTTTCTGCAGCAGATAATGACATTTTGTGACCCGACTTTGGGGCCACGTATCTCGGGGGCACTTATAGCTAGAAACCCCAAATTTGGTATGCAAACACAGTAGAACTAGCATTACAACGGGGTTACTTGGTGATAGAAACCCCAAATTTGGGGTTATTGTAGTGCCAGTTGTAATGTGTTTACATACCAAATATTTTGGGATTTCTAGCTATAAGTGGCCCCGAGATACGTGGCCTCAAAGTCGGGTCGCAAAATTTAATTCTCTGCTGCAGAAAAGCACTTGACATATCGCCCATATCTGGGGGTCACTTGGTGCTAGGAACCCCATAACTTGTGGCAAGTGGACAATCCACAACTTGGTCACGTGGCCGGTCACGTGGCACTCGGACAATGACATACAGCATATGTACTTGCCTTGCGATCGACATCCATGACAGCCATTTCACATCTTTTTTTTTATGTGACAGATGTATATAAGTAAGTAACTAACCATCTTTCAAAATGTATAATTCAAATAGAAAAGATTAGAACAGAATAGAAAAAAAAATAATTTAATAGAATAAAATAGAAAGAATATGCAACCATCTTATGAAATTCGAATTTTGAATAGAATACATTTGAATTTCGAATAGTAGGAATAAAAAAAAATGTAATTAATTAATTTTAACTTTGGATAGAATAGATTAGAATAGAAATAGAGAATACACTAGAAAAACAATAGAATAGAATAGAATATAGATACTATCTATTTCATGTTTAATTTTTTTTTGCAGATTACTATTTTTTACATAAGATCTCCTGCAGACTATTAGCATTTTTTTTTTTTTTTGCAGATCTCCTGCAGACTATTAGTATCTATTTAGTTTTCTCACCAGGTCTCCTGCAGACTATTAGCATCTATTTCTTTTTTAGCAGATCTCCTGTAGACTATTAACATCCATTTCACTTCTTTTTTTTTTTGCAGATCTCCTGCAGACTGTTAGAATCAATTTCATTTTTTTTTTCAAAGTCGGGTCGCAAAATATTTTCGAATCCGCTTTAAATAGTATCAACATGATTCGAAATTATTTCAACCGCATTTAAAACTATTTCAACCGCATTTGAAACTATTTCAACCGGATTCAAAAATATTTTGCGACCCGACTTTGGGTCCACATATCTCGGGGTTAGTTGGCGATAGAAACCCCAAATTTGGGGATGTTTTAGTGCTAGTTCTCCTGTGTTTGCACACAAAATTTGGGGTTTCTATCACTAAGTGACCCCGAGATACGTGGACCCAAAATCGGGTCGCAAAATGTCAAGCACTTTACTGGAGCAGAGAATGACATTTTGCGACCCGATTTTGGGGCCACATATCTCGGGGCCACTTGTAGCTAGAAACCCCAAATTTGGTATGCAAACACAGTAGAACTAGCACTACAACATCTCCAAATTTTGGGTTTCTATCACCAAGTAACCCCAAAATACATGGACCCAAAGTCGGGTCGCAAAATATTTTCGAATCCGGTTGAAATAGTATCAACATGATTCGAAATTATTTCAACTGCATTTGAAACTATTTCAACCGGATTCGAAAATATTTTGTGACCCGAATTTGGGTCCATGTATCTCGGGGTTACTTGGTGATAGAAACCCCAAATTTGGGGTTATTGTTTTTCTAGTCTATTTTCTATTTTATTATAATCTTTTCTATCCAAAGTTAAAATTAATTAATTAATTAAAAAATTTGAATTCATACTATTCGAAATTCAAATTTATTCTATTCGAAATTCGAATTTCAGAAGATGGTTGTATATTCTTTCTATTTTATTCTTCTAAATTATATTTTTTTTCTATTCTGTTCTAATCTTTTCTATTTGAATTATACATTTTGGAAGAAGGTTATTTACTTACTTATATACATCTGTCACATAAAAAAAAAGATGTGAAATGGCTGTCACGGATGTCGATCGCAAGGCAAGTACATATGCTGTATGTCATTGTCCACTTACCACAACACCTGTCATGAGTGCCACGTGACCAAGTTGTGGATTGTCCACTTGCCACGTCACCTGCCACAAGTTATGGGGTTCCTAGCACCAAGTGACCCCCAGATAGGGGCGATCTGTCAAGTGCTTTTCTGCAGCAGAGAATTACATTTTGCGACCCGACTTTGAGGCCACGTATCTCGGGGCCACTTATAGCTAGAAATCCCAAAATATTTGGTATGTAAACACATTACAACTGGCACTACAATAACCCCAAATTTGGGGTTTCTATCACCAAGTAACCCCGTTGTAATGCTAGTTCTACTGTGTTTGCATACCAAATTTGGGGTTTCTAGCTATAAGTGGCCCCGAGATACGTGGCCCCAAAGTCGGGTCACAAAATGTCATTCTCTGCTGCAGAAAAGTACTTGAAATATCGCCCATATCTGGGGGTCACTTGGTGCCAGGAGCCCCATAACTTGTGGCAGGTGACGTGGCAAGTAGACAATCCACAACTAGGTCACGTGGCAGGTCACGTGGCACTCGTGGCCGTTCACGTGGCACTCGTGGCAGGTCACGTGGCACTCGTGGCCGGTGTCGTGGCACTCGTGGCCGGTGTCGTGGCACTCATGGCAGGTGTTGTGGTAAGTGGACAATGACATACAGCATATGTACTTGCCTTGCGATCGACATCCGTGACAGCCATTTCACATCTTTTTTTTTTATGTGACAGATGTATATAAGTAAGTAAATAACCTTCTTCCAAAATTTATAATTCAAATAGAAAAGATTAGAACAGAATAGAAAAAAAATATAATTTAGAAGAATAAAATAGAAAGAATATACAACCATCTTCTGAAATTCGAATTTCGAATAGAATAAATTTGAATTTCGAATAGTATGAATTCAAATTTTTTAATTATTTAATTAATTTTAACTTTGGATAGAAAAGATTATAATAAAATAGAAAATAGACTAGAAAAACAATAACCCCAAATTTGGGGTTTCTATCACCAAGTAACCCCGAGATACATGGACCCAAATTCGGGTCACAAAATATTTTCGAATCCGGTTGAAATAGTTTCAAATGCAGTTGAAATAATTTCGAATCATGTTGATACTATTTCAACCGGATTCGAAAATATTTTGCGACCCGACTTTGGGTCCATGTATTTTGGGGTTACTTGGTGATAGAAACCCAAAATTTGGAGATCTTGTAGTGCTAGTTCTACTGTGTTTGCATACCAAATTTGGGGTTTCTAGCTACAAGTGGCCCCGAGATATGTGGCCCCAAAATCGGGTCGCAAAATGTCATTCTCTGCTCCAGTAAAGTGCTTGACATTTTGCGACCCGACTTTGGGTCCACGTATCTCGGGGTCACTTAGTGATAGAAACCCCAAATTTGGTATGCAAACACAGAAGAACTAGCACTACAACATCTCCAAATTTTGGGTTTCTATCACCAAGTAACCCCAAAATACATGGACCCAAAGTCGGGTCGCAAAATATTTTCGAATCCGGTTGAAATAGTATCAACATGATTCGAAATTATTTCAACTGCATTTGAAACTATTTCAACCGGATTCGAAAATATTTTGTGACCCGAATTTGGGTCCATGTATCTCGGGGTTACTTGGTGATAGAAACCCCAAATTTGGGGTTATTGTTTTTCTAGTCTTTTTTCTATTTTATTATAATCTTTTCTATCCAAAGTTAAAATTAATTAATTAATTAAAAAATTTGAATTCATACTATTCGAAATTCAAATTTATTCTATTCGAAATTCGAATTTCAGAAGATGGTTGTATATTCTTTCTATTTTATTCTTCTAAATTATATTTTTTTTCTATTCTGTTCTAATCTTTTCTATTTGAATTATAAATTTTGGAAGAAGGTTATTTACTTATATACATCTGTCACATAAAAAAAAAAGATGTGAAATGGCTGTCACGGATGTCGATCGCAAGGCAAGTACATATGCTGTATGTCATTGTCCACTTACCACAACACCTGCCACGAGTGCCACGACACCGGCCACGAGTGCCACGACACCGGCCACGAGTGCCACGTGACCTGCCATGAGTGCCACGTGAACGGCCACGAGTGCCACGTGACCTGCCACGTGACCTAGTTGTGGATTGTCTACTTGCCACGTCACCTGCCACAAGTTATGGGGCTCCTAGCACCAAGTGACCCCCAGATATGGGCGATATTTCAAGTACTTTTCTGCAGCAGATAATGACATTTTGTGACCCGACTTTGGGGCCACGTATCTCGGGGGCACTTATAGCTAGAAACCCCAAATTTGGTATGCAAACACAGTAGAACTAGCATTACAACGGGGTTACTTGGTGATAGAAACCCCAAATTTGGGGTTATTGTAGTGCCAGTTGTAATGTGTTTACATACCAAATATTTTGGGATTTCTAGCTATAAGTGGCCCCGAGATACGTGGCCTCAAAGTCGGGTCGCAAAATTTAATTCTCTGCTGCAGAAAAGCACTTGACATATCGCCCATATCTGGGGGTCACTTGGTGCTAGGAACCCCATAACTTGTGGCAAGTGGACAATCCACAACTTGGTCACGTGGCCGGTCACGTGGCACTCGGACAATGACATACAGCATATGTACTTGCCTTGCGATCGACATCCATGACAGCCATTTCACATCTTTTTTTTTATGTGACAGATGTATATAAGTAAGTAACTAACCATCTTTCAAAATGTATAATTCAAATAGAAAAGATTAGAACAGAATAGAAAAAAAAATAATTTAATAGAATAAAATAGAAAGAATATGCAACCATCTTATGAAATTCGAATTTCAAATAGAATACATTTGAATTTCGAATAGTAGGAATAAAAAAAAATGTAATTAATTAATTTTAACTTTGGATAGAATAGATTAGAATAGAAATAGAGAATACACTAGAAAAACAATAGAATAGAATAGAATATAGATACTATCTATTTCATGTTTAATTTTTTTTTGCAGATTACTATTTTTTACATAAGATCTCCTGCAGACTATTAGCATTTATTTTTTTTTTTTTTGCAGATCTCCTGCAGACTATTAGTATCTATTTAGTTTTCTCACCAGGTCTCCTGCAGACTATTAGCATCTATTTCTTTTTTAGCAGATCTCCTGTAGACTATTAACATCCATTTCACTTCTTTTTTTTTTTTGCAGATCTCCTGCAGACTGTTAGAATCAATTTCATTTTTTTTTTCAAAGTCGGGTCGCAAAATATTTTGGAATCCGCTTTAAATAGTATCAACATGATTCGAAATTATTTCAACCGCATTTAAAACTATTTCAACCGCATTTGAAACTATTTCAACCGGATTCAAAAATATTTTGCGACCCGACTGTGGGTCCACATATCTCAGGGTTAGTTGGCGATAGAAACCCCAAATTTGGGGATGTTTTAGTGCTAGTTCTCCTGTGTTTGCACACAAAATTTGGGGTTTCTATCACTAAGTGACCCCGAGATACGTGGACCCAAAATCGGGTCGCAAAATGTCAAACACTTTTCTGCAGCAGAGAATGACATTTTCCGACCCGAATTTGGGGCCACATATCTCGGGGCCACTTGTAGCTAGAAACCCCAAATTTGGTATGCAAACACAGTAGAACTAGCACTATAACATCTCCAAATTTGGGGTTTCTATTACTAAGTGACCCTGAGATACGTGGACCCAAAGTCGGGTCGCAAAATATTTTCGAATCCGGTTGAAATAGTTTCAAATGCGGTTGAAATAATTTCGAATCATGTTGAAATAATTTCGAATCCGGTAGAAATATTTTCGAATTCGGTTGAAATATTTTCGAATGCGACCGATTTTCGAATTCAGTCGAAAACAAAACGAAATCCGAAAACGAATTTAACAAATTTAACGAATCTAACTAAACAAAATTAATTAATTAACGAATTAAAACGAAACGAAACGAAACGAATTTTTTCCTTTTGCACATGTCTAGCATGGACACAGTGAGGCATGGGCACAGTGAGGCATGGGCACAGTGAGGCATGGACACAGTGAGGCATGGGCACAGTGAGGCATGGGCACAGTGAGGCATGGGCACAGTGAGGCATGGACACAGTGAGGCATGGGCACAGTGAGGCATGGGCACAGTGAGGCATGGACACAGTGAGGCATGGGCACAGTGAGGCATGGGCACAGTGAGGCATGGGCACAGTGAGGCATGGGCACAGTGAGGCATGCAGATGGACATCCTAGGCTTATACTCGAGTCAATACGTTTTCCCAGTTTTTGTGGTAAAATTAGGTGTCTCGGCTTATATTCGGGTCGGCTTATACTCGAGTATATACAGTAGTTGTTTTTGGCTTGTCGAGTAAACTAAAGCAGTCACAGGAGATCCACACAAGCAAGATCATACCAACTTTCTGTTCCTTGTGGGATTTTATCTCGGAACCCCAGGGCTGCAAGATAGCAGTATGTACTCATTCCACAGCCTCATGATCAGAAGCAGGAGATACTATTACTTTCATTTATTACAGGTACTTATATAGCACTGTCAATTTACGCATTGCTTTACATAGGTTATTGCACATTCACATCAGTCCCTGGCCTTAAAGTGGTTGTAAACCCTTACAGACCACTTATGCCTACAGGTAAGCCTAGATTAATGCGGCGTACACACGATCGTTTTTCATGCCGTTAAAAATTATTTTTTTTTAAAATGGCCATTAAAACCGATCGTGTGTATGCTCCAGAGCATTTTTAACGGCGTGAAAAACGGGCATTAAAAATTTCGAACATGCTCTATTTTTTCACGTCGTTTTTTTTTAACGACGTGAAAAACGATAGTGTGTATGCTTTTACGAGGGGAAAAAAAACGCGCATGCTCAGATTCAAGTATGAGACGGGAGCGCTCGTTCTGGTAAAACTAGCGTTCGTAATGGAGATGGCACATTGGTCACGCTGTAACGGACTGAAAAGCACGAGGCTGAAAAGCGCGAATCGCCGCTCAACAAAGTTTACTAACATGAAGGGTGGCGCCATTCGAATGGAACTTCCCCTTTATAGTGCCGTCGTACGTGTTGTACGTCACTGCGCTTTGCTCAAGCGGTTTTTTTAATGATCGTGTGGATGCAAGACAGGCTTGAGAGGAAACATGAAAAAAAACGACGAGAAAAACGTTGGTTAAAAAAATGGCATGAAAAACGATCGTGTGTATGCCGCATAAGGCTTACCTGTAGGTGCAACAAATATCTCCTAAACCTACACGGTTTAGGAGATATTTGCAAAAAAGACAGCACCGATGTCTATGGCACATGCATACTAGCTCATTATGCCTTTGTCTTGCAGGTTGTATTTTTTTATTTTATTTTTAGTTGGCTTTACTTCCTCTTTAACCACTTCAACACCGGGCTTTTCTTACCACTTCCATACCGGGCCTATTCTGGCACTTCTCTCCTACATGTACAAATCATCATTCTTTTGCTAGAAAATTACTCAGAACCCCCAAACATTTTTTTTTTTTTTTTTAGCAGACACCCTAGGGCAGTGATGGCGAACCTTGGCACCCCAGATGTTTTGGAACTACATTTCCCATGATGCTCACCTACACTGCAGAGTGCATGAGCATCATGGGAAATGTAGTTCCAAAACATCTGGGGTGCCAAGGTTCACCATCACTGCCCTGGGGAATAAAATGACGGTCATTGCAACTTTTTTTCTTGCACGGAATTTGCGCAATAATTTTTCAAACGCCTTTTTTTTTGGAAAAAAAATTGTTTCATGAATTAAAAAATAACAAAACAGTAAAGTTAGCCCAATTTTTTGTGAAAATATGAAAGATGATGTTACTCTGAGTAAATAGATACCTAACATGTCACGCTTTAAAATTGCGCACACTCATGGAATGGCGCCAAACTTCGGTACTTAAAAATCTCCATAGGCGACGCTTAAATTTTTTTTACAGGTTACCAGGTTAGAGTTACAGAGGAGGTCTAGTGCTAGAATTGTTGCACGCGCTCTAACGCACGCGGCGATACCTCACATATGTGGTTTGAACGGCGTTTACATATGTGGGCGGGACTTATGTGTGTGTTCGCTTCTGATCGCGAGCTACCGGGGACAGGGGCGTTTAAATTTATTTATTTATTTATTTTTTATTTTTTTTTTTACACTTATTTTCCTTTTTTTATCACTTTTATTCCTATTACAAGGAATGTAAACATCCCTTGTAATAGGAATGTGTGTGACAGGTCCTCTTTATTGAGAGATGCGGGGTCAATAAGACCCCACATCTCTCCTCCAGGCTGGAAAGCATTTCACTGATCTCATACTTACTAGCCGCAATGGCGGCTTTGTTTACATATGAGGACCCGGGCGTGACGTCATCACATCATGCCCGGGCCTCCGACGATCATAGAGATGACTGGTGACCATCTGGTCACCAGTCATCTCTATGCTCGTCACGTGACCCACCACCGGCGCCGGACGATTCTCTCCGGGCCCCCGATGGCACGGGATAGCCCGGAGAAGCACGGGGAGGGGGGATGTCCCCTCCCGCCGCCTATAAGAACGATCAAGTGGCGGAACCGCCGCTATGATCATTCTTATGGTGCGCAGGATCGCCGGCTCTAAACAAGGATATCTGAATGATGCCTCTAGCTGCAGGCATCATTCAGATATCCCCCTCCAAAGCCGAGGACGTCATATGACGTCCACCCAGGATGGGAGATCCCATCTGTGGACGTCATTTGACTATGGCTGGGTAGGGAAGTGGTTAAAGTGGTTGTAAACCCTTACAGACCACTTTAACCTACAGGTAAGCCGAGATTAAGGCTTACCTGTAGGTGCAACAAATATCTCCTAAACCTACACGGTTTAGGAGATATTTGCAAATGAATGTCACTGATGTCTACGGCGCGCAGGCACACTGAGCGTTAGTGATGAAGCCGTGAATGAAGCCGTGAGTGGCGGCACCTGCGTGCATGCACGGGAGTGATGTCACGCGACTCCGGCCAGTCACAGCGCCGGAGTTTGCGGCCCCTGGAAGAAGAGGGGTGAAGATGGACGCTCGCCACTAGCGAGGAAATCGTGGGCTTCTCCTGCAGGTAAGTGACACATAATGGGCTACTACAGTATGTGATGCATAGTAGCCCAATATGCTTTACCTTTGCAGGGAAACAAAGAGGAAGTAAACCCATCAGGGTTTACTTCCTCTTTAAGGAGCTTACGTCTGAGCGCATCAGGTTTCACATGTTTGAAATTCATATTATGCATATTATATAATAATTACCGTGTATACTTGAGTATAAGCCGACCCGAATATAAGCTGAGGCACATAATTTTACCACAAAAAAATGGGAAAACGTATTAACTCGAGTATAAGCCTAGAGTGTCCATCTGCATGCCTCACTGTGCCTCACTTTGCCTCACTGTATCCATGTGCTTGCCTCACTGTGCCCATGCCTCACTGTGCCTTTCTGTGTCCATGCCTCACTGTGTCCATGCCTCACTGTGCCCATGCCTCACTGTCACTGTGCCCATGCCTCACTGTGCCCAATCTCCCAACCTGATCTCTGGCGCTGTGTGACTAGACTGACGTTTAACATGGGAGTATATGGAAGGGGTTTGCGGATTTGAAAAATCGGTGCTGGACAACAAACTTTGCACACTTGTAGATGAATAGTGGGGCTACATGTGTGCCGAATTTGGGGGCCAGGGAACCTAGGGCCGGCCGATACCGGGTCCCCAAAATCACTGGAGAAATAACTGTTTAACATGGGAGTCTATAGAAGCAGTGCCTGGCTTTGAAAAATCGCTGTTCCCCGGCCGTAGGCCCCCCGGACAACAAACTTTGCACACTTGTAGAGGCCAAGTTTGGCTGGGATCAGGCACACAAAGTTGAAGATGGACACAGACTCGAGTATAAGCCGAGGGGGGCATTTTCAACACAAAAAAATGTGCTGAAAATCTCGGCTTATACTCGAGTATATACGGTATACTGTGTACACAAAGCCATCAAATCACCAGCAATATCATAAAAACTCATGGGAGTCTCCCCTAATTTGAATTAAGTCATACTGGCTTATTCAAAATGGAATTCTGGCCCATAACCATGTAACATTCTCAAAGAGAAATGATAAGCCTGGCAGTAGCATTCATGGCGGACTGAAGAGAGGATATCTTGTGTAAGGTAAGCCAATGAGGAAGGAGTTGCAGTAGTCAAGGTGAGAGATAACCAGGGAGTGAATTAGAAGCTTTGCAGTGCCATTGGTTAGGAAGAGGCTTATCTTGGAGATGTTGTGTAGGTTGAGGCGGCAAGCTTTAGACAGTGATTGGATGTGGGTCTGAAAGTATATTTCAGAGTCAAAGATTATGGGGTGTGGGGACCATTGATTTTGACAGAGAAGTCAGGGAAAGGGGTACGTGGGGGAGGAAATATTATGAGCTCAGTTTTGGACAGGTTGAGTTTGAGGAAGTGGTGTGACATCCAGACTGATATGTTTGTTAGTAAATTAGTGATGTGTGAGGAAACGAGCTGAGGAGTAGAGATATATTTGGGTGTCATCGGCATAGAAACAGTATTGAAAGCCATGGGAGGCAATCAACTGACCCAGGGAGAAGGTGTAGATTGAGAATAGGAGAGGTCCAAGAACAGAACCTTGGGAAACCCTGACAGAGAAGTGAAGAGGAGAAGAGGGAGTAGAATTGGGAGTAGAACTAGATAGTGAGTATGTAGGAGTGAGGGTGGTGCTGTTTAACCACTTGCCGCCCGCCCTATAGAGGATTGACAGCGGCAAAGTGGTTTCAAAATCCTGACTGGACGTCATATGACGTCCTCAGGATTTTGAGCCGCTGCGCGCCCCCGGGGGGCGATCGTTGCTGCGGGATGTCAGTCCGACGGAGTCTCTTTACCACGTGATCAGCCGTGTCCAATCACGGCTGATCACGATGTAAACAGGAAAAGCCGGTCATCAGCTTTTCCTCACTCGCGTCTGTCAGACGCGAGTAGAGGAGAGCCGATCGGCTGCTCCTCTGACAGGGGGGGTTTGTGCTGATCCATTATCAGCACAGCCCCCCCGAGGATGCCCACACTGGACCACCAGGGATGCCACTAGACCACCAGGGAAGCCCATCTATAGGTATTAGGTATTGCACACTAGACCACCAGGGATAATGGATGCCAATGCCAAATGGATGCCAATCAGTGCCACAATGGATGCCAATCAGTGCCCACAATGGGCACCACTGATTGGCAGGCATTATTGTTTGGCACTGATTGGCATCCATTAGTACAGTGCCACCTATCAGTGCCCATCCATGCCACCTATCAGTGCCCATCCGTGCCACCTATCAGTGCCCACCCATGCCGCCTATCCGTGCCCATCAGTGCCCACCCGTGCCGCCTATCTGTGCCCACCCGTGCCGCCTATCTGTGCCCACCCGTGCCGCCAATCGTTGCCCACCCGTGCCGTCGATCGTTGCCCACCCGTGCCGCCGATCGTTGCCCACCCGTGCCGCCGATCGTTGCCCATCCGTGCCGCCGATCGTTGCCCACCCGTGCCACCTCATCGGTGCCCATCCGTGCCGCCTTACCGTGCCCGTCAGTGCAGCCCCATCAGTGCCCATCAGTGAAGGAGAAAACTAACTTATTTACAAAGTTTTGTAACTGAAACAAAAAAAAACTTTTTTTTTTTCAAAATTTTCGGTCTTTTTTTTATTTTTTAGCAGAAAATAAAAATCGCAGAGGTGATCAAATACCACCAAAAGAAAGCTCTATTTGTGGGAACAAAATGATAAAAATTGAGTTTGGGTACAGTGTAGCATGACCGCGCAGTTGTCATTCAAAGTGCAACAGCGCAGAAAGCTGAAAATTGGTCTGGGCAGGAAGGTGTATAAGTGCCCAGTATGGAAGTGGTTAATCTTCCCATAGAAGTGTTGATGCATACACTCCCCCTATTATCTTACCTTCTCACACATTGTGGTGGTTACCAATCCCTCCTTCCATTTCCTACTACAGGAATAAACATTGGCACATCTGAGGATTCTGATGTATTGTATGTACAGTATAGGCATTAATCAGCAAAAACAATACCTAAGGAAATTAAGGGCCATACTAAAAGGTTTTGGAAAGCCTTATAAGGACATCTCGAGACTTTGGGATGGGGACTGAAGCGGAACTGCAAAAGAATTGGTGAGAGGTAAAGGAAGCAACATGTAATAGACATCAGTGCAATCCATTGCATCAGTAAGTAGAGGCCATGTACAGCATGTTGTTTTATAGCTACAGAATAGTTCCTACCTTGTCTTTGATGCAGACAACAAATTCCTGAGAAAACGGAAACAGGAAACCAAGCACAGACACAGTACACATGAATACCCAAACAACAAGTCACTGGCTAAAGTCAGCTAAAAGTGAACATGCCTATTTCCATGTTATGTACTCAGCTCAGGGTAATGCTTTCCTAAATAATAACATCTTTTTTGGTCTTGTTTGAACAGGAAAAGGCACAAAAATAAATGGTCTGATATTTTAAACAAGCAAACTTCCTATCAAAAAAAGGTGTAAGAAGAGAACGGACACAAAGCGCAACATTTAGCCATAAATATGTAGTGTAGAATATGTTAGTCTTCTTTTGTGTTGGATGCACGTGAATACGTTTCTGAGAGCGAGTTTAGAAAGTAAAAATGAGCCCAGACATTTCTGCAGCTCACAGTATAAAGAAAGAGTATTTGATATTTGTCTACTAAATCACTTTCTAAAGATGTTTTTAGGGGCTTGTTGAGTATTTGTATGTAGTGAGAGAGGTGGATGCATGTTTTTTAGGTGTATAATGTACCATTTTAATGCAATACACAATTTACATGTTTTTGTTATATTTTTTATTAATAAAATGTGAATTTATTCTAGTCCTGTGAGTAATGCTATATATACAGTACGTTATATATACTCTATGTCAGTGATGGCGAACCTTGGCACCCCAGATGTTTTGGAACTACATTTCCCATGATGCTCAACTACACTGCAGAGTGCATAAGCATCATGGGAAATGTAGTTCCAAAAGATCTGGGGTGCCAAGGTTCGCCACCACTGCTCTTTGTAGTTCTCTGGCGGTTGAGTTCAAATCAGGTCTTTTAACTCAGTTCTTCTAGTTGTATGCTCACCGATATACTCCCACCATTTGGAGCCATTTTTTCTTCTTTTTTTTTTTACAATATAATATAATCTCTTTAGTGTTTTTTTGTGTTTATTATAAAGAAAGAAACTGGAAGTGTACATATTATGTTATTTAAGTAAATATGTTAACAGGGACAGACATAGGGCCCGATTTAGACTGTGGGGGGGGACACTTCAGGTTTGGGGGGCCCCTTATACACAGAGTTGGTTTACATTCTCAGTGACAGTCACACATTTTTAAAATGCATGACAAAACACCACTCTGAGGTCACGCATGCACGCACACATGCAGTCATAGGCCACCTTCCTTAAACAGGAACTGCAGTCTGCTCACATAATTTGGAATAAAAACATCTTTGCCATTCTGACGCTTCCCTCCAACCACTTTGCATATTATTTTATATATACTGTGATTCTGTACTTGCCAAATATGCTGCAGAAATCTCCCTCCACTAAGTCTGGCTTCAGCCATTTTAACTGTGGGCAGCTGAAGCTGCTGCCTGTTCACTTCCTGGAGTTACACAGACACACAGAGGCACACCTCCAGCTCTGCAACCTTCATTGGCCCTCTTATGACTCATCCCCCCTCCCTTCCTGGCAAACTCTCACGAGAGTGAGAGAGAGAGCTGTGCATAATGTCATAATCCTAGGCTTTTTACCAGACAAGAAACATGAAGTGGGCTGTATAAGGTATTTACTGGCAGAAAAAAAAAAAGTTTTACTATCTAAAGTTAAAACAACAAGGGCAGAAGATTTAATAGATGGAAAGTTGAAAAAAGTTCCACTTTAAGAACATAAGCGCTCTATGCGTGGTTCACTGAAGCTGCCAAAATTAGTTTTGAAATACGATAGAAAACATCAGTCCAGAGTAAAAACTTTTTCAGTTGATGGCTGACAAAATCTGACTTCAAATGATACATTTAATAAAATAAAGTAATTTTTTACTATTATATATGTAGCGGCCTCACCCTCTCTCTCTCTTCTTTAACGGTTACTTTGGCTTCGGTCTAGGGGTACCTTGAAGGGGAGAGCGAGGTGCGCCACGGCCCATGTCCTCTAGATTACAGCATGTAGAGGTGAAGGCCAGTATCTAGTTGTATTCGGGTCTATGTATACGTTCAGAGCCAGGTCTGTTCTGCTGATAACCCCCCTTTGCTCCCAGTAATTGGAGTACCACACACTGAAAAAGGTCCAACACGTATTTATTCCATAACGGCAAACAAATAGTCCTTTGCGAGCAGACAGTTTGAGACCCATAGAACAGTTCAGTATTGGTGGGGAGTAGGTCCAGGCACAATCCTCAAAGAAACTAAACCGTTGAGGTTTCACCAACGGTTGCTAAGCACAGTGGCTGTTAAATGGACTTTTGGTACAGAGTCTCTTCCAGCAACTCTAGTGAACAGGAACTGGAGTTACCTTCGCTACGTTGCAGCCCCTGTCAGGGGGAAGACATCCCTCCAAGGGAGTTACCAGAGGCCCCGCCGTCACCGGATTAATGCTGTACCGGGCTATTCGGGAGGGTTACACTCCCCGGCCTCCTCGCCTCAGATACGGGTCCCAACACCTTAGGGCCCCTCGGACTCCTCCACCCTTGCGGAACCCAGTCGAAGTTACTGGGTCCCAGACCTTGGCCGTAGTACCTCACCTTAGGCTTAAGGTGCCTGGGATGGACTCCATCCCTCGCTCCGGTTAGGTCAAGGGCACCTGGGCCCGGAACTCCGGAACGCCAGCACCCAGGCTGAAGCTGCCTGGGCGCGGCCACGTCCTCCAACTCTGAACCCCGAGGTCAGGGCGTCTGCCCCTTTTATCTCCTCTCCCTTTGCGTCACAGTGGGTTCCCCGCCCCGCTGTACCGGCGCCAGGAAAGGACAAAAAGGTACAGTCTTGCGGTGCAGGTTCAACTCCGACCCAGGGCGACAACGCCACCTGCAGGCCACAGGGAACTTTGCACCACCAGAGTCCTCCAAGAACCACAAAAGGGATTCTCAGATTCCCTAACAATTAGTACATCTGGGTTAAATAACCCAGATGCTCCCCCCAAATTTAAATACCCGCTACATATATTTATATTATGTTGCTATTATTATTTATTTATTATTATTTTATATTGTTTTATATTATTTTTGTATAAAGGGGGGCCCCTTTTGTCAGGAGGGCTCAGGGCAGTTGCCCCTTTTGCCCCCGTATAAATTCAGCCCTGGATGGAAATACCATTTTGTGCAGACTGTAAGGCTGCACAAGGACCCCCTGGAACCTAAGGACCCATTATACCAATTGTGGGCCGGTAGAGCGCCGAGACCGCTCCTTCTGTGACAGAGATGTGCTGGTGCATACAATTATTTATGCTTAAAGGTGTTCTTTTATTTTGTAATGGGACAGAGATTTGGGAGGCATGCTTCAGGTCATAGAACAAAATGACAGATAATATTCTTGCATCACAACTTGTGTAACTGTACATTTGAACTTCCAAATAAAACTTTGTAAACAAAAAAATATTCTTGCATCCTACCATGGAGCACCATGATCAGCTCTCAAGTCACAGAGCCATAAATGTGCGTGATTTGTAGACTTATGTAATGTACCGTATGAAGATGTGCTGCATATGTCTGCCAGATGGGAAACTATCACTCGACATTTGTAGGATAGCAATTCATCTCAACCATAAATACACGTGTTTGAAAGAACATAAGAGAATATCTAAAATAAAAACAGAAAGTATCATTTTATACTTATGAAAATATGTTGTCAGCACAACAATAACAACGTTTTTTTTTCTCCTTGTAAAATATATGTTACCAATACACACACATATAGTAGTTAATTAAAGTAGTTAACTTGAAAAGTATCTTTCTCTTTCGTTGATTGACGGACACAGCCCTCATTCTTGACCTTAGGGTTATATCGCCACCTTTTAGGAGTAGGACTAGGCAGAAACAAAAAAACAAGCACAGCACCGCCCAGGGGCAGTCCTTATGGGCAGTAACCCTCCACTCTGCTCCCGGCAGCTCAGTTTTTTTCACACATGACCAGGCTACTGCCGTCTGAGTCACAGTGTCGACATGGCCGACAGCCACGCCGCTTCGGCGGGAGATGGTTCTGTCCTGGGAGTGTGACCCGCAGTCCCTGCTGGACGGGTAAGTACTGGCTCCACCGGTCCAGTCCGGGCACGGTTTTGGAGCAGCTGGGTACTCCCTGGGGTGGTCGGTTCTGGGGCATTCTCCCCTCTGGATTGGGGGTGTTGTTCCTGGCTTCTGGCTCTATCTGCGGCCGGCGAACATTTTCTTGTAGCCGCGTGAGAGTTTTTTTGCTGGGCCTCTAGCGCCGGGAGTTATCCTGGAGCCTGGCGCGAATGCAGATCTCCTCGTGGACCGGCTGGAGGACGGACGGCACACAGCACTGCCCCCTGAGTTTGGGTCGGGTGGTGAGTCCTTCTGGGGTTCCCCCAGTCTGCGGCAGCTAGGGGGGGTGTTTCCTTTCACTTGTGGGTGTGCAGTCCCTGGTGGTGTCAGATCAAGCGTGGGACTGCCATGGCGTCTGAGGCAGGCGCATCTCCCCCAGACACCCCTGTGTCGGCAGCTGGTCCCTCTGGGTCTGCTATTCCCCTGGACGCTTTGTCGACAGTCCTGGAATCCTTCCTCTCCCGGGTTGAGGAGGCATGCAGGCGTAAATTGGGTAGAAAACGTCCCCTTCCCCCTCCCTTATCTGGGGAGAATTCTGATCCAGAGTCGGGCGCCGTCATAGCGGGTAGCACCTGTCTGGAGGGCTCAGATGATGGGGGCCCTGATCACTCGGACAGTGAGGAGGAATCCTCTGCGTCCGTCGCGGCGCATGAAAAAGCGCTGGTGGGCGCACTCATTACAGCGGTACGCGGATCCGGCGGGAGGTGTCTGAAGAGGTCTCGGTCCCTTTTGGGTTTTACAAGCCGGTCCGCACCGCTAAGGTGTTTCCTTACCTGTCTTATTTTGATAGGTTTATTTACAAAGATTGTGAACGGCCGCCGCGGGCCTTTTCAGTCCGAGGCGGTTTTCGGTGCGGTATCCTTTTGAGGAGAGTCTGTTGAAGAAATGGTCTTCCCCTCCTGTTGTGGATCCCCCAGTATCTAGATTGAACAAGGCAACCATGATTCCGGTGGAGGGGTCCCCTTCTTTCAAGGACCCTGCTGATAGAAGGGCCGAGGTGGTTGCTCGGTCTATGTTTACAATGGCAAGTTCGGCCCTTCGTCCGGTGTTAGCCACGGCCCTGGTGTCGCAGACTCTTACTGAGTGGGCTAAGCTGTTGCACTGTGAGTTGGGTAATGAGCAGGTTTCTCTGGTATGTGTGGAACTGGTGGACCAGTTAGTGCAAGGGCTCAAGTATGTTTGTGATGCGGCCTTAGACACGGCCCAGTTACTCTCTAAGATCTCGGTGTCAGCCGCGGTTCTTCGTTGGTTGCTTTGGCTTAAGTGTTGGTCTGCGAACCATTATAATGGATATTACGGGGAGGAAGAGTACTTTCTACCACAGGCAAAAAAGGGCAAGGAGCCCCGTCGCAGGCAGGGTCCCTCCTTTTCCGCTCACAAGCTTTTTTTTCGTCCGTACGGGGCTGCGGGCAAGAGTTCCCAGTCCACCAAGACTTCCTCAGGAGGGGGGCGAAGCGCCCTTGGCAGCGTAAGCAGACCAAGCCCGCGGACAAGCCCTCTTCCGCATGAAATTTTACCCCGACCTACTTGCGGGTGGGGGTCGTCTTCGGGGGTTTGCGGGCCGGTGGACTTCCCTCGTTTCTGACCAGTGGGTCTGTGACCTAATTTCGTTCGGCTACAAAATAGAGTTTCTTTCCTATCCGCCAGACAGGTTCTTTCCCTCCAATCTTCACCTGCCACCGTCTCGTCGGCAGGCTTTGTTGGGGGCGGTGCAAGACTTGCTCCTGCGGGGGGGTGATAGTTCCGGTACCAGTGTCAGAAAGGTTTTGGGGTTTCTACTCCAACCTATTCATAGTTCCAAAGAAGGAAGGAGTCCGACCGATCCTGGATCTCAAGGCCCTAAATTGTTTTGTGAGGTTACAGAGGTTCAGGATGGAGTCCATTCGTTCTGTGGTGGCCGCGCTTCGTCAAGGGGATTTCCTGGCCTCCCTGGACATCAAGGACGCGTACTTGCATGTCCCCATCTGTGTCAGGCACCAGTGCTTCCTGCGCTTTGTGGTCGGGGATGCACACTATCAGTTTATGGCACTCCCCTTTGGTCTGGCCTCGGCTCCCCGGGTCTTCACCAAGGTGCTAACACCGGTTCTGGCATTGCTGAGACAACAGGGGGATCGTGGTCGTGGGCTACCTGGACGATCTCCTCCTGTGAGCGGCATCGACGTCGCAACTGAGGGACGATGTGGCAATTGCCATGCAGGCTTTGCAGGAGTTCGGCTGGGTGCTGAACCTCGAGAAGTCTGTGTTGCTCCCGACCCAGCGCCTGGAATACTTGGGGTTGATTCTGGACTCTGCGAGGGCAAGGGTTTTTCTTCCGCCAGTCAAGCTTCAGACCCTTGCAGAGGGAGATCTTGTCCAAATGGGACAAGTCTCCGGCATCTCTGGATTGCCAGATTCGCTTGGGCCGTCTGACCGCGGAAGTGTACTTCACGGAGGATTTATCATTGCACCTGGAAGGCTTACATTGCTTTCTGCGCGACAGTGGGATGCCATTCGCGTTCCTATTCAGTGTCTAGGATCTCGGCGTTCCTGCAACGTGGGGTTGATCAGAAGCCAGCTCTAAGCACTATCAAGGGGCAAATTTTGGCTCTAGATATCTTTTTTCAGTGGCCATTGGCTACTCACTCGTTGGTGCGTACTTTTGTTCCAGGGGTTTGGCAAGTGGCTCCCCCAGTACGCTCACCTCTGCCTCCATGGGATCTAAATCTGGTGCTCTCGGTACTTCAGAAGCCGCCGTTCGAGAACATTAGGGAGATCCCTTTACTCACTATTTCTCGGAAAGTTGTTTTTCTCGTAGCTATTACGTCCGCTCGTCGAGTTTCTGAGCTGGCTGCCTTGTCATGTAAGTTCCCTTATTTGGTTCTCCACAGGGATAAGGTGGTGCTGCTGCTGTAGGCCACGTTTCTACCTAAGGTGGTATCTGACTTTTATCTAAACAAGGACATTGTTCTTCCCTCCTTGTGTCCTCAACCGTCTCATCCAAAGGAGGTTGCCTTGCATTCGTTGGATGTGGTGCTGGCTCTCTGTGTGTATCTGTCGGTTACGGCTTCCTTTCGGAAGGCGGATTCCCTGTTTGTGAATGTGGATGGTCCGAGGAAGGGCCTGGCGGCCTCTTCGGCCACAATTTCTCGTTGGATCAGACAGACTATTGTTCAGGCCTACGCCATTAGGGGGCGGGTGCCCCCCTGTCCTGTCACGGCGTATTCTACCAGGGCGGTAAGTGCTTCCTGGGCTTTCCAACATCAAGCGTCTGTTTCTCAGGTGTGTAAGGCGGCTACCTGGTCGTCCGTACACACTTTCACCAAGTTTTACAGGGTGGATGTTTTGGCATCTTCGGATGCGTGTTTCGGCCGCAAAGTTTTGCAGGCGGATGTCTAAAGTTTTGGCTCCCTGTACGGGGAGTTCTGTTTTGGGTGGAAGTTTTTTTTCCCTTTATTTCTGTGTTCCCACCCCTCGTTCTGGCACTGCTTTGAGATGTCCCTAAGGTCAAGAATGAGGGCTGTGTGCGTCAATGAACGAAAGAGAAAACAGGATTTTTTGCTACTCACCGTAAAATCCTTTTCTCTGAGTTCATTGACGGACACAGCACCCACCCCTCCTGTTTTGTGTTTGTACTGCTTTATAACGAACTGAGCTGCCGGGAGCAGAGTTGAGGGTTACTTCCTGTAAGGACCGCCCCTGGGTGGTGCTGTGCTTGTTTTTTGTTTCTGCCTAGTCCTACTCCTAGAAGATGGCGATATAACTCTAAGGTCAAGAATGAGGGCTGTGTCCATCAATGAACTCAGAGAAAAGGATTTTACGGTGAGTAGAAAAAAATCCTGTTTTCCTAACCACTTCAATACTGGCCATTTTCAACCCCCTTCATGTCTAGGTCGCGCTTTGAATGACAATTGTGTGGTCATGCTACACTGTAGCCATATGAAATTTTTATCTTTTTTTTCACACAAATAGAGCTCTCTTTTGGTGATATTTATTCACCACTGGGTTTTTTAGTTTTTGCTAAATAAACAAAAAAAGACCTAAACTAAAATAAAAAACAAAACCAAAAAAAACATGTTTTTCTTTGTTTCTGTTATAAAATTTTGCAAATAATCTTTCTTCATTCAAACTGTATTCTGCTACATTTCTTTGGTGAAAATAACCCAAATCAGTGTGTATTGTTTATTCTGTAGGGAAGTTATCCACAATCTTTGGTATCTATCCGCAAATCAATCAATCCTGATTTATTTTCTTGATGCCCAGAAATGTAAGGACAGTATAAATATCCTTCAAATTACCCCTTTTTGGAAAGTAGATAGTCCAATGTATTTAGTAAGAGTTTTTTGAAGTTGAAATATTTTGTCATAATTTTTTGGGAAAATTAAGAAATAAAAAAATAAAAAATTCACTATTCCTATAACATAATGTGACCAGTACAGCGTCATCATATAACTGGTGTGGCTGTAATCAGGGAATAAATATATATTTTTTGTTTTTTTATTATTTTTTGTTTCTTTTTGTACAATTTTTATTTTTTTTAAACACACTGTGACCAGAGCAATATATTGTTACCATAGTAACATTGCACTACTCTGGGGAAGGGATCAGTATTTTTTTTTTCTAAAAGCAAGTATTTTACGGCATTAAATCAATTCATTTATATTGTTGTGATTAGCTGTGATTGGCCACAGCTAATTACATGGTACAGATGGGCTGTGATTGGCCCAGTCTGTACCATGTGATCACTTTGACCAATCACAGCTAGCAACACAATTGTACACAATGGATGGCATGAAAAGAAGCTATCCATTACAATTGTCATGTGATCTGCTGTGATTGGTCACAGCGGTCATATGGTATTGGCAGTGGGCCAGTACACTGATCAGTCATTGGCTGTGTTCGATGGACACAGCTGGTGACAGATCGCACCACAGCGTGGCTCGATCCAGGAAGATGTCATATGACCTCCACCAAGTCCCACCAGGCCATCATTTTGCTAGAGGCCGGGCGGGGAACTGGTTAAGGGAATGCATTGGGGCCCCCAGGTCACCAGAATTAGCGTCCCTATTGGAGGATTTCCCCTATATTACTGTTCTGGGGACAACCTTTAATTTCACTTTCAATAATAATAGTAAACAGGACAAATAGAGGGTGAATCTCCCTAACGGGGACACAGACAGCAATAAAAACTGACAGGTGTTCTAGTTCACTCTATCCAAAACTAAAAAAAGTTTTGCTTTTAGTTATACTTTAACAGTGCATACAGCTCAAATCATAATTCGTGGCTTAAGGAACACTGACTATTTGTGGTCAATTTACGGGGCACAGGGAGTCTCAAAACAATCAAGGGCCCTCATGTGCTATTCAGCATATTTAATGCTTTGTATACCTCTCATGGACTACAGATATACTACAGGTCCTTCTCAAAAAATTAGCATATTGTGATAAAGTTCATTATTTTCTGTAATGTACTGATAAACATTAGACTTTCATATATTTTAGATTCATTACACACAACTGAAGTAGTTCAAGGCTTTTCTTGTTTTAATATTGATGATTTTGGCATACAGCTCATGACAACCCAAAAATCCTATCTCAAAAAATTAGCATATCATGAAAAGGTTCTCTAAACGAGCTATTAACCTAATCATCTGAATCAACTAATTAACTCTAAACACCTGCAAAAGATTCCTGAGGCTTTTAAAAACTCCCAGCCTGGTTCATTACTCAAAACCGCAATCATGGGTAAGACTGCCGACCTGACTGCTGTCCAGAAGGCCATCATTGACACCCTCAAGCAAGAGGGTAAGACACAGAAAGAAATTTCTGAACGAATAGGCTGTTCCCAGAGTGCTGTATCAAGGCACCTCAGTGGGAAGTCTGTGGGAAGGAAAAAGTGTGGCAGAAAACGCTGCACAACGAGAAGAGGTGACCGGACCCTGAAGAAGATTGTGGAGAAGGACCGATTCCAGACCTTGGAGGACCTGCGGAAGCAGTGGACTGAGTCTGGAGTAGAAACATCCAGAGCCACCGTGAACAGGCGTGTGCAGGAAATGGGCTACAGGTGCCGCATTCCCCAGGTCAAGCCACTTTTGAACCAGAAACAGCGGCAGAAGCGCCTGACCTGGGCTACAGAGAAGCAGCACTGGACTGTTGCTCAGTGGTCCAAAGTACTTTTTTCGGATGAAAGCAAATTTTGCATGTCATTCGGAAATCAAGGTGCCAGAGTCTGGAGGAAGACTGGGGAGAGGGAAATGCCAAAATGCCTGAAGTCCAGTGTCAAGTACCCACAGTCAGTGATGGTCTGGGGTGCCATGTCAGCTGCTGGTGTTGGTCCACTGTGTTTTATCAAGGGCAGGGTCAATGCAGCTAGCTATCAGGAGATTTTGGAGCACTTCATGCTTCCATCTGCTGAAAAGCTTTATGGAGATGAAGATTTCATTTTTCAGCACGACCTGGCACCTGCTCACAGTGCCAAAACCACTGGTAAATGGTTTACTGACCATGGTATTACTGTGCTCAATTGGCCTGCCAACTCTCCTGACCTGAACCCCATAGAGAATCTGTGGGATATTGGGAAGAGAAAGTTGAGAGACGCAAGACCCAACACTCTGGATGAGCTTAAGGCCGCTATCGAAGCATCCTGGGCCTCCATAACACCTCAGCAGTGCCACAGGCTGGTTGCCTCCATGCCACGCCGCATTGAAGCAGTCATTTCTGCAAAAGGATTCCCGACCAAGTATTGAGCGCATAACTGAACATAATTATTTGAAGGTTGACTTTTTTTGTATTAAAACACTTTTCTTTTATTGGTCGGATGAAATATGCTAATTTTTTGAGATAGGATTTTTGGGTTGTCATGAGCTGTATGCCAAAATCATCAATATTAAAACAAGAAAAGCCTTGAACTACTTCAGTTGTGTGTAATGAATCTAAAATATATGAAAGTCTAATGTTTATCAGTACATTACAGAAAATAATGAACTTTATCACAATATGCTAATTTTTTGAGAAGGACCTGTATAGTAGGTGGTTGGGGATAATGGATGTGCTACAGGTATGGCTGGAGACTTGAGACTAGTGATGAGCCGAACACCCCCGGGTTCGGTTCGCACCAGAACCCGCGAACGGACCGAAAGTTCGTACGAACATTAGAACCCTATTAAATACAATGGATGCGAACGTTCGAATTCTAAAGTGCTAATTATAACGACTATTATGCATGTTATTGTCCTAAAAAGGGTTTGGGAACCCGGGTTCTGCACCAGGGGACATGTATCAATGCAAAAAGAAGTTTTAAAAACGGTCGTTTTTCGGGAGCAGTCATTTTAATGATGCATAAAGTGAAAAAAAAAAGTCAAATATTCCTTTAAATATCGTACCTGGGGGGTGTCTAAAGTATGCCTGTGAAGTGCCACGTGTTTCCCGTGTTTAGAACTGTCCCTGCACAAAATGACACTTCTAAAGGAAAAAAAAGCCATTTAAAACTGCTTGCGGCTTTAATGTAATGTCTGCTCCCGGTAATATGGATGAAAATCTTTAAGAAAAATGGCATAGCTACCCCATGACCCCCCCCCCCCCTACCCCAGCCCATTACCAGCCCCTTTGGGTCTTGTATGGATATTAAGGGGAACCCTGCACATAAAATAAAAAAGGCCCTATATACTCTGAACAGCCGTATACAGGCGGTGCATACAAGACAGGGACTGTAGGTTTGTTCTTATGTAGAATCTGTTTGTAATTTTGAACAGGTGCATTGTTTAAGTGTAGCTCCAGCCCAAAAATCTATTTTTAAACTTTTTGGAAAACATAGGTAAGGGTTATCACCCCTGTAACATTTGTTTTGCTGTCTGTGCCCCTGTTCAGAACATTTCACCTCACTTTCCGTCCCAATGACAACTGTTTTTGAAATGTGGTGTTTTTCTTGAAACAAGGATTGCTGATAAAGCATCAGTACAGAGGAGACACCTTTCTCCCATATTAATTCTTACAGGAGAGAATTTTCCTTCCAAGGGGTAGATTTCCTCTCACTTCCTGTTGTCTTCTTGCGTTTGCAAGTAGGAGTCGTTTGTAAGTTGGATGTTTGAAAGTAGGGACCTGCCGTATATACTCTGCAGAAATAGGCCCCTTAGTTGTTGGTGTTGGCACAACACTGTAAGCACTCACAGTTACTCTTGATTGGTGCTGGAACGCCCTGCTGTCAACTATTATATCAGGAATTTTAATTACATATAATTGTTGAACAGTGGTAGTAAAAATTGGGCCTTTGATGGTGGTGCTGGTGCCACAACACTGTAAGCCCTGACAGTTACTCTTGGTGGGTGCAGCAATGGGCCCTGCTGTGAATTATTAGATCAAGAATTGTAATTGCATGCCCCTGTTGAACAGGGGCTGAAAAATTGGGCCTTTCGTGGTGGTGGTGGTGGTGGTGCTGTTGCCACAACACTGTCCTCCTCTTCCTGCCTCTGTTCTGCCTCAAGTGCCCTGTCCATTATTCCACGCAGCGTGTGCTCCAACAGGTGGACAAGAGGTACAGTGTCACTGATGCATGCACTGTCACTGCTCACCATCCTCGTGGCCTCCTCAAATGGTGCCAGGACAGTGCATGCATCCCTGATCATGCCCCACTGGCGTGGAGAAAAAAAACCAAGCTCCCCTGACCCTGTCCTGGTGCCGTAGTCGCACAGGTACTCATTGATGGGCCTCTGCTGCGTGTGCAGCCGCTGCAGCATGGCCAACGTTGAGTTCCACCTGGTGGGCATGTCACATATAAGGCGATTCTTGGGCAGGTTCAACTCCTTTTGCAGCTCAGCCAGGCGAGCACTGGCATTATAAGATCTGCGGAAATGCACACAGACTTTCCTGGCCTGCCTCAGGACATCCTGTAAGCCCGGGTACCTGCCCAAGAACCGCTGCACCACCAGGTTAAGGACGTGAGCCACACAGGGCACATGGGTCAGTTGTCCCTGTCGGAGGGCGGAGAGGAGGTTGGTGCCATTGTCGCAAACCACCATTCCTGGCTTAAGCTGGCGTGGCGTCAACCACCTCTCGGCCTGGCCCTGCAGAGCAGACAGGACCTCTGCCCCAGTGTGGCTTCTGTCCCCCAAACACACCAGCGCAAGCACGGCATGGCATCTTTTTGCCTGCGTACTTGCGTAGCCCCTTGAACGGCTACGGAGCACCGCTGGTTCAGAGGACAAACCACAGGAAGAGGCCATGGAGGAAGAAGAAGAGGAGGGGGTGGAGGGGAGAGGTGTGTCACAACCAGTAGTAGCATTTTGGAGGCGTGGCGGTGGAACAACCTCCAACACTACTGCACCTTGTCCTGCATCCTTCCCAGCTGCCAAAAGAGTGACCCAATGGGCCGTGAAAGAAAGGTAACGTCCCTGTCCATGCCTGTTGGACCATGAGTCAGCGGTAATATGCACCTTACCGCTGACCGCCCTGTCCAGCGAGGCCAAGACATTGCCTTCCACATGCCGGTAGAGAGCCGGAATAGCCTTCCGTGAGAAAAAGTGGCGTTTGGGAACCTGCCACTGAGGAACCGCACATTGCACAAACTCACGGAAGGGGGCCGAGTCTACCAACTGAAAAGGCAGCAGTTGAAGCGCTAGCAATTTAGCCAAGCTAGCATTCAACCGCTGGGCATGTGGATGGCTGGGAGTGAACGTCTTTCGACGGTCCAGCAGCTGGGGCAGGGAAATTTGCCTGCTAGAATCGGACGTCGGTGTACTGCTAGCAGAGTGGCCGCAACTACTTGGCTGTGACACACCTAATTCTACACCTTCATTCCTCTCAGTGCATGTTTCAGAGAGGACTGAAGTTATAGTGGGGTTGGAGATCCCAGCTGATGCGGTGCAAGGAGAGGTCCGCTTTGTTCTTTGGTGTGGGTCTTTGAGGTAGGCTTGCCAACGAGCTGCATGGCAGGTCAACATATGTCTGGTCAGGCATGTGGTACCCAAGCGGCTGATGTTTTGGCCACGCGATATACGCTTGAGACATATGTTGCAAACAGCAGCTGTGCGATCTGATGCACTAGCCTCAAAAAAGGCCCACACCAAAGAACTTTTTGAATGACGGGCAGAGGCAGCGCCCTGCACAGGCGGAGCTCTGCGGTGTGATTCCGTCGGTGTACTACCCTTACGCTGGCCACCAAAGGGCACCCTGCCTCGTTGGAGATGTGCCTCCTCCTCATCCTCCTCCTCCTCCTCTCTCCTATTAGGCACCCACGTGGAGTCAGTGACCTCATCATCCCCTCCCTCCTCATCACTGGAGCCAATCTGGCAGTATGCTGCAGCTGCTGGAACATGACTGCCAGATTGGTGTCCTTCTTGAGCATCCCCTCTGTCTGCTCTCACCCTACTGCCTTCCTGTAGCTGGGTTTCATCATCAGACCCTTCAAAACGCTGGGCATCCTCCTGGAGCATGTACCCAACACTGTGCTCAAACAGTTCGGGGGACTCCTCAGGAGGAGGACATGGTGGGTCTAGGGAAGGAGTGACTGATGATGAGTCTGACATTGATACCAGGGAAGAGGACGCTTTGGCAGCTGCTTTGCCAGTACCCTGAGCCTGGGTGAGAGAGGATGAGGAGGAGGAGGAGGGCTTGGTCATCCACTCTACCAAGTGTTCGGCATGATGTGGCTCAACATGTCCAGCTGCCGAAAAGAAGGACAAGCGTGTCCCATGGCCATGTGCTGATGACAATGCACCGCGTCCACGACCAGCACTGTTGCCCCCAGAAACAGAGCCTGCTTGCCCTCTTTTATTGCCTCCTGACTGTCTGCCTCTCCTTGTTTGCCTTCCAGACATTCTAATAGATGGCCTGCAGGGAGATGGGAAAAAAGCAATAAGGGCTACCTTCAGGTGTCCTTCTCTGTCCCTTTACTTTACTTTACTTAAGGATTTCTAAATATGGTTGAGGATGATTGCTTTCGCACAGAATAGCACAACGACAATTTCCCTGACTGTCCAAAAAACAAGGATTTCAAAGATGGTTGATGAGGAATGCTTTAGCACACTATAGCACAAGGAGAATTTCCCTCACTGTCCTTCCCTGTCCCTAGAAACAAGGATTATCACATTAAAAGAAACTGACACTCTTCCTACCTATAGTTTTCTGTCCCTAGAAAAAATGTTTTTTTAAAGATGGTTGATGATCAATGCTTTAGCACACTATAGCACAAGGAGAATTTCCCTCACTGTCCTTCCCTGTCCCTAGAAACAAGGATTCGCACAGTAAAACACACTGACACTCTCCCTACCTATAGTTTTCTGTCCCTAGAAAAAATGATTTTTTAAAGACGGTTGATGATCAATGCTTTAGCACACTATAGCACAAGGAGAATTTCCCTCACTGTCCTTCCCTGTCCCTAGAAACAAGGATTATCACAGTGAAAGAAACTGACACTCTTCCTACCTATAGTTTTCTGTCCCTAGAAAAAATGTTTTTTTAAAGATGGTTGATGATCAATGCTTTAGCACACTATAGCACAAGGAGAATTTCCCTCACTGTCCTTCCCTGTCTCTAGAAACAAGGATTATCACAGTGAAAGAAACTGACACTCTTCCTACCTATAGTTTTCTGTCCCTAGAAAAAATGTTTTTTTAAAGATGGTTGATGATCAATGCTTTAGCACACTATAGCACAAGGAGAATTTCCCTCACTGTCCTTCCCTGTCCCTAGAAACAAGGATTCGCACAGTAAAACACACTGACACTCTCCCTACCTATAGTTTTCTGTCGCTAGAAAAAATGATTTTTTAAAGACGGTTGATGATCAATGCTTTAGCACACTATAGCACAAGGAGAATTTCCCTCACTGTCCTTCCCTGTCCCTAGAAACAAGGATTATCACAGTGAAAGAAACTGACACTCTTCCTACCTATAGTTTTCTGTCCCTAGAAAAAATGTTTTTTTAAAGATGGTTGATGATCAATGCTTTAGCACAGTATAGCACAAGGAGAATTTCCCTCACTGTCCTTCCCTGTCCCTAGAAACAAGGATTATCACAGTGAAAGAAACTGACACTCTTCCTACCTATAGTTTTCTGTCCCTAGAAAAAATGTTTTTTTAAAGATGGTTGATGATCAATGCTTTAGCACACTATGGCACAAGGAGAATTTCCCTCACTGTCCTTCCCTGTCCCTAGAAACAAGGATTCGGACAGTAAAACACACTGACACTCTCCCTACCTATAGTTTTCTGTCCCTAGAAAAAATGATTTTTTAAAGACGGTTGATGATCAATGCTTTAGCACACTATAGCACAAGGAGAATTTCCCTCACTGTCCTTCCCTGTCCCTAGAAACAAGGATTATCACAGTGAAAGAAACTGACAGTCTTCCTACCTATAGTTTTCTGTCCCTAGAAAAAATGTTTTTTTAAAGACGGTTGATGATCAATGCTTTAGCACACTATAGCACAAGGAGAATTTCCCTCACTGTCCTTCCCTGTCCCTAGAAACAAGGATTATCACAGTGAAAGAAACTGACACTCTTCCTACCTATAGTTTTCTGTCCCTAGAAAAAATGTTTTTTTAAAGACGGTTGATGATCAATGCTTTAGCACACTATAGCACAAGGAGAATTTCCCTCACTGTCCTTCCCTGTCCCTAGAAACAAGGATTATCACAGTGAAAGAAACTGACACTCTTCCTACCTATAGTTTTCTGTCCCTAGAAAAAATGTTTTTTTAAAGATGGTTGATGATCAATTCTTTAGCACACTATAGCACAAGGAGAATTTCCCTCACTGTCCTTCCCTGTCCCTAGAAACAAGGATTATCACAGTGAAAGAAACTAACACTCTTCCTACCTATAGTTTTCTGTCCCTAGAAAAAATGTTTTTTTAAAGACGGTTGATGATCAATGCTTTAGCACACTATAGCACAATGAGAATTTCCCTCACTGTCCTTCCCTGTCCCTAGAAACAAGGATTATCACAGTGAAAGAAACTGACACTCTTCCTACCTATAGTTTTCTGTCCCTAGAAAAAATGTTTTTTTAAAGACGGTTGATGATCAATGCTTTAGCACACTATAGCACAAGGAGAATTTCCCTCACTGTCCTTCCCTGTCCCTAGAAACAAGGATTATCACAGTGAAAGAAACTGACACTCTTCCTACCTATAGTTTTCTGTCCCTAGAAAAAATGTTTTTTTAAAGACGGTTGATGATCAATGCTTTAGCACACTATAGCACAAGGAGAATTTCCCTCACTGTCCTTCCCTGTCCCTAGAAACAAGGATTATCACAGTGAAAGAAACTGACACTCTTCCTACCTATAGTTTTCTGTCCCTAGAAAAAATGTTTTTTTAAAGACGGTTGATGATCAATGCTTTAGCACACTATAGCACAAGGAGAATTTCCCTCACTGTCCTTCCCTGTCCCTAGAAACAAGGATTATCACAGTGAAAGAAACTGACACTCTTCCTACCTATAATTTTCTGTCCCTAGAAAAAATGTTTTTTTAAAGACGGTTGATGATCAATGCTTTAGCACACTATAGCACAAGGAGAATTTCCCTCACTGTCCTTCCTTGTCCCTAGAAACAAGGATTATCACAGTGAAAGAAACTGACACTCTTCCTACCTATAGTTTTCTGTCCCTAGAAAAAATGTTTTTTTAAAGATTGTTGATGATCAATGCTTTAGCACACTATAGCACAAGGAGAATTTCCCTCACTGTCCTTCCCTGTCCCTAGAAACAAGGATTATCACAGTGAAAGAAACTGACACTCTTCCTACCTATAGTTTTCTGTCCCTAGAAAAAATGTTTTTTTAAAGACGGTTGATGATCAATGCTTTAGCACGCTATAGCACAAGGAGAATTTCCCTCACTGTCCTTCCCTGTCCCTAGAAAAAAGGATTCACACAGTAAAACACACTGACACTCTCCCTACCTATAGTTTTCTGTCCCTAGAAAAAATGATTTTTTAAAGACGGTTGATGATCAATGCTTTAGCACACTATAGCACAAGGATAATTTCCCTCACTGTCCTTCCCTGTCCCTAGAAACAAGGATTATCACAGTGAAAGAAACTGACACTCTTCCTACCTATAGTTTTCTGTCCCTAGAAAAAATGTTTTTTTAAAGACGGTTGATGATCAATGCTTTAGCACACTATAGCACAAGGAGAATTTCCCTCACTGTCCTTCCCTGTCCCTAGAAACAAGGATTATCACAGTGAAAGAAACTGACACTCTTCCTACCTATAGTTTTCTGTCCCTAGAAAAAATGTTTTTTTAAAGACGGTTGATGATCAATGCTTTAGCACACTATAGCACAAGGAGAATTTCCCTCACTGTCCTTCCCTGTCCCTAGAAACAAGGATTATCACAGTGAAAGAAACTGACACTCTTCCTACCTATAGTTTTCTGTCCCTAGAAAAAATGTTTTTTTAAAGACGGTTGATGATCAATGCTTTAGCACACTATAGCACAAGGAGAATTTCCCTCACTGTCCTTCCCTGTCCCTAGAAACAAGGATTATCACAGTGAAAGAAACTGACACTCTCCCTACCTATAGTTTTCTGTCCCTAGAAAAAATGTTTTTTTAAAGATGGTTGCTGATCAATGCTTTAGCACAGTATAGCACAAGGAGAATTTCCCTCACTGTCCTTCCCTGTCCCTAGAAACAAGGATTATCACAGTGAAAGAAACTGACACTCTTCCTACCTATAGTTTTCTGTCCCTAGAAAAAATGTTTTTTTAAAGATGGTTGATGATCAATGCTTTAGCACACTATAGCACAAGGAGAATTTCCCTCACTGTCCTTCCCTGTCCCTAGAAACAAGGATTATCACAGTGAAAGAAACTAACACTCTTCCTACCTATAGTTTTCTGTCCCTAGAAAAAATGTTTTTTTAAAGACGGTTGATGATCAATGCTTTAGCACACTATAGCACAAGGAGAATTTCCCTCACTGTCCTTCCCTGTCCCTAGAAACAAGGATTATCACAGTGAAAGAAACTGACACTCTTCCTACCTATAGTTTTCTGTCCCTAGAAAAAATGTTTTTTTAAAGACGGTTGATGATCAATGCTTTAGCACACTATAGCACAAGGAGAATTTCCCTCACTGTCCTTCCCTGTCCCTAGAAACAAGGATTATCACAGTGAAAGAAACTGACACTCTTCCTACCTATAGTTTTCTGTCCCTAGAAAAAATGTTTTTTTAAAGACGGTTGATGATCAATGCTTTAGCACACTATAGCACAAGGAGAATTTCCCTCACTGTCCTTCCCTGTCCCTAGAAACAAGGATTATCACAGTGAAAGAAACTGACACTCTTCCTACCTATAGTTTTCTGTCCCTAGAAAAAATGTTTTTTTAAAGACGGTTGATGATCAATGCTTTAGCACACTATAGCACAAGGAGAATTTCCCTCACTGTCCTTCCCTGTCCCTAGAAACAAGGATTATCACAGTGAAAGAAACTGACACTCTTCCTACCTATAGTTTTCTGTCCCTAGAAAAAATGTTTTTTTAAAGATGGTTGATGATCAATGCTTTAGCACAGTATAGCACAAGGAGAATTTCCCTCACTGTCCTTCCCTGTCCCTAGAAACAAGGATTCGCACAGTAAAACACACTGACACTCTCCCTACCTATAGTTTTCTGTCCCTAGAAAAAATGATTTTTTAAAGACGGTTGATGATCAATGCTTTAGCACACTATAGCACAAGGAGAATTTCCCTCACTGTCCTTCCCTGTCCCTAGAAACAAGGATTATCACAGTGAAAGAAACTGACACTCTTCCTACCTATAGTTTTCTGTCCCTAGAAAAAATGTTTTTTTAAAGACGGTTGATGATCAATGCTTTAGCACACTATAGCACAAGGAGAATTTCCCTCACTGTCCTTCCCTGTCCCTAGAAACAAGGATTATCACAGTGAAAGAAACTGACACTCTTCCTACCTATAGTTTTCTGTCCCTAGAAAAAATGTTTTTTTAAAGATGGTTGATGATCAATGCTTTAGCACACTATAGCACAAGGAGAATTTCCCTCACTGTCCTTCCCTGTCCCTAGAAACAAGGATTATCACAGTGAAAGAAACTGACACTCTTCCTACCTATAGTTTTCTGTCCCTAGAAAAAATGTTTTTTTAAAGATGGTTGATGATCAATGCTTTAGCACACTATAGCACAAGGAGAATTTCCCTCACTGTCCTTCCCTGTCCCTAGAAACAAGGATTATCACAGTGAAAGAAACTAACACTCTTCCTACCTATAGTTTTCTGTCCCTAGAAAAAATGTTTTTTTAAAGACGGTTGATGATCAATGCTTTAGCACACTATAGCACAAGGAGAATTTCCCTCACTGTCCTTCCCTGTCCCTAGAAACAAGGATTATCACAGTGAAAGAAACTGACACTCTTCCTACCTATAGTTTTCTGTCCCTAGAATTTTTTTTTTTTAAAGACGGTTGATGATCAATGCTTTAGCACACTATAGCACAAGGAGAATTTCCCTCACTGTCCTTCCCTGTCCCTAGAAACAAGGATTATCACAGTGAAAGAAACTGACACTCTTCCTACCTATAGTTTTCTGTCCCTAGAAAAAATGTTTTTTTAAAGACGGTTGATGATCAATGCTTTAGCACACTATAGCACAAGGAGAATTTCCCTCACTGTCCTTCCCTGTCCCTAGAAACAAGGATTCGCACAGTAAAACACACTGACACTCTCCCTACCTATAGTTTTCTGTCCCTAGAAAAAATGATTTTTTAAAGATGGTTGATGATCAATGCTTTAGCACACTATAGCACAAGGAGAATTTCCCTCACTGTCCTTCCCTGTCCCTAGAAACAAGGATTAGCACAGTAAAACACACTGACACTCTCCCTACCTATAGTTTTCTGTCCCTAGAAAAATGTTTTTTTAAAGATGGTTGATGATCAATGCTTTAGCACACTATAGCACAAGGAGAATTTCCCTCACTGTCCTTCCCTGTCCCTAGAAACAAGGATTATCACAGTAAAACACACTGACACTCTCCCTACCTATAGTTTTCTGTCCCTAGAAAAAATGATTTTTTAAAGATGGTTGATGATCAATGCTTTAGCACACTATAGCACAAGGAGAATTTCCCTCACTGTCCTTCCCTGTCCCTAGAAACAAGGATTCGCACAGTAAAACACACTGACACTCTCCCTACCTATCCTTCTCTTTCCCTAAACTAAAGGAATCCAGGTTAAGCAAGAAAAAATAAATGTCACTGTCCCTGCCTATGCTTCTCTTTCCCTGCTCCGGAACACACTACACTAGGCCGCCGTGCTGGCGGCCTTTTATAGTGTGGGGCGTGTACTAAACACCCTCAGCAATAATTGGCCACAGGCATCCTGCCTGTGGCCAATCATTGCTCTCCTCGCTGCCGGCGCTGTGATTGGCCAAGCATGCGGGGTCACAGTGCATGCTTGGCCAATCACAGCGCCTGGATGACACTGCGATGGCGTAGTGCATTGTGGGCCGTTCGCGTCACTCGAATTAGGCGCGAACGGCCCAAATCGTTCGATCTTCGTCGAACGATCGAACAGCCGATGTTCGAGTCGAACGTATGTTCGACTCGAACACCGAGCTCATCCCTACTTGAGACATGCTGCAAGAGATGGAGACAGGGGCATGTTATAGTTGACTGATAGATTTGTTTGGGGCTATATACATTCAATATAATATAATATAATATTGCAACCTCTACAAATCAATGCTTCCATTCTCAATATAAACTGCTGAGGCCACACATCGAGTACCTAAGGGTCATGGATCGGGCATCAAAGGTCTAAACTATTTGTCAGAAAATCATGGGCCCACCTGCAATGTTTATGGTTTGCTGCTCTTTTTTTGGAGAAAAACATTACAATCTTTCTTTGAAAAGTACAAGCATATACCTAACTACTATACCTGATACATGTGTATTAGACACATACACCAACTTTATTAGGTACGCCTGTTCAAATGCTTGGTAGCACAATTTGCTAATCAGCCAATCACATGGCAGCAACTCAATGCATTTAGGCATCTAGATGTGATAAAGACGAATTGCTAAAGTTCAAACTGAGCTTTAGCCCTTGTTCACACTGGTGCGTTTTGACATGCGATTTGGCATGTCAAATTGCATGTCAAAACGGCGGTATTTGCCGCAAATTGCCGGCAATGGCACCGTCCTAATCGGTGCGACGCCGCATCTATGGCGCTGCATCGATTTCAAAAAGTCGTTTCTGTACTACTTTTTGTGATTTCGGGCCGCTATTTACATTGACATCTGTGCAGAAACCTGCACAGATGTCTCTGTAATCGCGGCCGAAATCGGGACTGACAGGCAGGAGCGAAATCGTGGAAGTTCAGCTGAACTCACACGGCTTCACTCCCGCAGCCCAGTGTGAACCTGGGCTAAGAATGAGGAAGAAAGGGCATTTAGGTGACTTTGAACTTGGCATGGTTGTAGGTGCCAGGCGAGCTGGTCTGAGTATTTCAAAAACTGCTGATCTACTGGGATCTTCACGCACAACTATCTCTAGGGTTTACAGAGAAAATATCCAGAGAGCGGCAGTAGTGTGGATGAAAATGCCTTGTTGATGTCAGAGGTCAGAGGAGAATTGTCAGACTGGTTTCAGATAATAGAAAGGCAACAGTAACTCAAATAACCACTCGTTACAACCAAGGTATGCAGAATACCATCTCTGAAACACATCCAACCTTGAAACAGATGGGCTACAGCAACAGAAGACCACACCGTGTGTCACTTCTGTCAGCTAAGAACAGGAAACAGAGGCTACAATCCTCACAGGCTCAGCAAAATTGGACAATAGAAGATTGGAAAAAACGTTGCCTGGTCTGATGAGTCTTGATTTCAGCTCCGACATTCAGATGGTAGGGTCAGAATTTGGCGTAAACAACATGAAAGCATGGATCCATCCTGCCTTGTATCAACGGTTCAGGCTGGTGGTGGTGGTATAATGGTGTGGGGGATATTTTCTTGGCACACTTTTGGCCCCTTAGTACCAATTGAGCACCATTTAAACACCACAGCCTACCTGAGTATTATTGCTGACCGTGTCCATCCCTTTATGACTACAATGTACCCATCTTCTGGTGGCTCCTTCCAGCAGGATAATGCACCATGTCACAAAGCTCAAATCATCTCACCACTGGTTTCTTGAACATGACAATGAGGTCACTGTATTTCAATGTCCTCCACAGTCACCAGATCTCAATCCAATAGAGCACCTTTGGGATGTGGGGGAATGGGATATTTGCATCATGGACAAATATGCAGCAACTGTGTGATGCTATCATGTCAATATGGACCAAAATCTCTGAGGAATATTTTCAACACCTTGTTGTCTCAATGCCACAAACAATTGAGGCAGTTCTAAAGGCAAATGGGGGTCCAACCCGGTACTAGCAAGGTGTACCTAATAAAGTGGCCAGTGAGTGTATAATTTACAAGTGCATTTTGGACTAATGGATTACAGCTGCACCGTTAAAAAATTGTGATCTCGATTCAACCCCCCCTCACGATCTCTGTTGCCGATTCATTCATGTAACAAATGTAGAACATTCTCTGCGTAGGCCCCTTTCACACGGACGTTCCGTATGTCCGTTTTTTATCCATCCGTTTTCGGATGAAAAACGGACATACATGTATCCCTATGGGATAGCGGATGTCAGCGGATGAACATCCGCTGACATCCGACGACATCAGTCTCCGGTATGGTCCGTTTAGCATGACGGAGGAAAATCCTACTTTTCCATCCGTCTGCGGATCGGATCGGATGAAAACGGACAGACGGTCCGTTTTCATCCGATCCCCCCATAGAGGAAAGCGGCGATCCGACCGGTCCACGGGCAGCCTGCCAAGTTTTTCACAACATTGTCTATGCTGGTAGATAACTAGAAACATTGTACCTTTTTTGTTCTTAGATCAAAGGGACGAACTTCTGTGTAGATGAGGGAAGTTTAACCACTTAAATACTATACCTTTTTCTGGCACTTCTTTCTTACAAAGTTAAAGTCAGTATTTTTTGCTAGAAATTTACTTGGAACCCCCAAACATTATATATATTTTTTTAGCAGAGACCCTAGAGAATAAAATGGCGATTGTTGCAATATTTTAAGTCACAGTGTATTTGCGCAGCGGTCTTTCAAACGCATTTTTTGGGGAAAAAATACACTTCAATTAATAAAAAATAAAAAAACGAAACAGTAAAGTTAGCCCAATTTTTTGTATAATGTGAAAGATGATGTTACGCCATGAGAATCGTGATCTTTATTTTAAGCTAAAAAATTGTGATACTCATTTTAGCCAGAATCGTGCAGCTCTACAATGTATCTTTGTATAACATCTATACCTGGAATTCATCTTCAACTATAATCCTTTAAAGGAAAATTGACACCAAATGGCACATCAGTTGATATTTTGCACCATATGTTTATAATCACTAATGTAAATCTGAAGGTATTTTTACCTCTGATTGCTGTATTGTGACAATTGAAGTTCATCTCACTACAGGATGCTGTATTTTCATAAATTTTTTTCAACACTGTGTGCTATTTCTATGGTTTACAATTATTTCTTCTTTTTTTTGGCACAAATCCAATAAATGTATTATATGCACAGTATATTTAGGATTTTTAGAATACTTTGCTTAAAAAAAAGTCAGTGTGCAAAAGCCATTACACAGATTCTCACTCATTTAAATACTGACAGCTTCTAACTGCAGTTTTTTCAGACATTTTATTGAGGAAAATGACTAAAAACTGCCAGTTTGGATAAAGGCAGAGATGAAAGTGGAGACGTTTTCTTTATATGTCTGAAAGAACCTCTGTCAGTTTTTTTTTTTTCCCCTTTTATTTTAGCATTACAATTTTTTTATAGAAGAAATAGCAAAGGTTTTAAATGTTACAAACATTACAAGATGCTATCAGCTATAAAAAGAACATAACAGTTATCACACTGTAAGGCAGTCTTCTTCAAACTAAGGCCCTTCTATCTGACACAAGTGCCTCCAATGCGTGGGGTTGGTTGTGGTCTTTTATTAATCTCACTGACACCAGTGTCCGGGGGAAGGGCAAAAGGTTATTGTATTATTCTTATGCCGTGTACACTTGATCGGTTTTACCGATGAAAACAGTCCGATGGACTTTTCTCATCGGACAAACCGATCGTGTATGGGCCCCATCGGTCTTTTTTCCATCGGTGAGAAAAAATAGAACATGTTTTAAATGGGAAAAAAAACGATAAAAAATTCCGATCGTCTGTGTGGAACTCCATCGGACAAAAAACCCATGCATGCTCAGAATCAAGTCGACGCATGCTCATAAGCATTGAACTTAATTTTTCTCGGCTTGTCGGAGTGTTTTACGTCACGGCGTTTGGGACGGTCGGATTTTTGACTGATGGTGTGTAGGCAAGACTGATGGAAGTCAGCTTCATCGGCTTTCCGATGGAAAAATCCATCGGATTAGAATCCATAGGAAATCCGATCGTGTGTACAGGGCTTTACTGTCACCAATGGGGGGTCTTTTATAAAACCCCACTGGCACAAGGTTTTTTTTTTTATTTCCACTGATCATTGAGAAAGGGGAATTTGTTTTACTCCCACTGATCATTAGAGCAGGGCATTTTTTACTTCTGCTGTTGCTGGGGCGTTTATTTTTGAATGCCACTGACCACCAATGCAAAGGCATTTTTACCCCCAATGGCCATTAACAAGGGGCATTTGTTACCCCACTGACCACCATGACATGCACACTCATTACTTCTACTGACCACTGATGTATGGACATTTTTACTTCCAGTGACCTCTGATACCAGAGTAATCTTTTACTTCTGTAGATCACAATTTACCCCTCAAACAGTGTGGGGGATCATAAGCAAGCCCTTTGTTTACATGGGGATCCCTGCTGTAAGGCACAGTTTCTGGAAGGAGAGTTCAAAGCAGATGGGCAAGTAGTGGCCAGCCTGGTGTGTGGAGTCCTAGATATAGTGTTGTGAGACCAGCATGAGGGTCGGGTTTTCATTGTCCCCTTTAGTAACACAAAGTGATAGAAAATCTCTTCAATGGTGCCCTCTAATGGGTTCACCAGAACAAACAGGCAGCTCTTATACCCTTTTAGTGTTCTGTCAGCAGCCAGTCTTTTCACCGAGCAGCAGACTCCCATAAAAAAAAAAAGCAACCTAGAACTGGAGGCTTCATCTCATCCAAAGCTCTACAAAATCCTGTTTTCCACAAAACCAAAGTTTGTTTTTTTCATAGCAGACACAAACCTATGGAGATGCTCACCATGTGTAGGTGAGAAACCTAGGTGACATATATATACTCCCGTCCACAAGCCGACCAGCCAGTGCATCAGTAATACATTTATAGGCAAGAAGAGCCTAGGAGGGTATGGATTTTTTTTTTTGTTGTTGTAAGTAGTCACTTTAGGGATAATTGCAATTTTTGGGAAAAAAAAAACCTATGTCATAGGTTATAAATACTGAATTGGGTCCATATTGTTAGTAGTCAAAATGTGGGTTACTGCTAAGAAAAATATTTGTTAGTAAATGACACAGGCTGGGTTTTGAAAGGATGTATGTTTAATGCAAAAAAAAAATATTTCTGAAGTAAAATCTTCACTCCCTTGTGCGATATAATACTTCCGTCACTGGGCACTGTAGTAGGAGCAGGGCTTTTTTTCTCAAACAATAGGTGCTGGAACTCAACCACGACCCACCAAAACCCCCCCCCCCCCCACACACACACACACACACACACCCTCCAAATCACATCAAATACTGGTGTGGTCAGATTTCACAAACAGTAGGATGGTCTTAAAGGGGCTTTAAATACCAGGATTGCATTACATACAGAGTGCAGAGATTATGGGGGTTACACACAGAGTGCAGAGATGTCACTTTTAAACACAGAAACCAGACTTCTGTGTTTACAAGTGATTGTGGTGAGGAGGCACCAAAGGGTCTGACCCAGAGGTGGTGGAACTGAGTTCCGCCAAGTTCCCGCTGAAAAAAAGCCCTGAGTAGGAGGAACCACACCGTCTAGCAGGGGGCTCGTAAGTGTCAGATAGCATCGGTACCTATAGTTGTTTAAGAGAGCTGCCAATAAATTGATCTTGTTAAAGCTGATGTTTAGCGGAAAAATACGATTCTTATAGCTTTAACTTTAGTTACAAAACCTTCCTGTAATGTCCCACTTTGTGCAGGCAGATGGGTGCTGAATAAATCTTCATCGCAGGGGTGGCCTGTCCTCTTCTTGTTTCTTAACTTCCAGCATGCAGGGGGTTAATAGCTTCCAGCTCTGGACTGAGCTGCTGTGAGAAAGTTCCCACCTGGACCTGCCCCCTCCTACCATTGCCTCCATTAAAAAAAGTTATTTCATTTCTTTTACTGCCTTTAACATATTAAGCGAATGGGGGAGAGAATCCCGTGGCTCATCTTGTGAGCTGTCACTGCTCCGGACGCTTCCATCTTTGCCCGGTCTGCCTTCTGGGTTTTCACTCTCTGGCCACGTGAATGGCCGAGCTGCAATGACATCATACCTGCACATGTGCATGAGAGTAACCATCACGGCACGGCACTCTGTGCAATCATGGTACAAGCAGTGTGCCCTGAATGCAGGGCGAACTGCGAGAGCCAACATGAAAATTTCCCAAATGGTGCCAATGTTGAGTTTTGAAGGTACTTACAAGGTTTACATTTTACAAGCTTTAATATAAGGCAAAGTTCTGAAGCTGGATTTAATACTGCTTTAAACTGCAGGACTAAGTGTTGTTACATCCAGATGGAAAGGGGTTGGGGGCATGCATAGCTCTGAGAAAGTTGATATTTGTAAAGGCAATTTTGAGCATTGCAGGGGCACATTGGGGCAGAAGGAAAGTTTTTGTATATGTTTGTTTTTTAATATTTGCCTGCAGTTCATTTTTTAAAATTCGGAAACAATTATACAATTTTGTTAATAAAATTTCTATAAGATATTGCTCTGCTAATCAAGGTAAGAAGTGGTTGAGACATGACTCAGAATGTGGCACCACATCCAAATGTAAGTGAAAAAATAAAAATCAAGGATGAACGTGGACTGAATTGTTGCCACTGGTAGACCCAAATTGAAAAAGAGAGCACTCAAATGAATAAAAATCCAAGTTTTTTTTAACATCATAGTAAAAACATATTAAAACCAAAAATGAAATACATGTCAATTGATACCATAAAAATATGGCGTTGTCCCACCTAGGGGAAACCGATGTGAACACTTAAGAAACCCTGTACAGTAGGTGTGCCCAGAGATATGATGGACTCTGTGGATGGTATATGCAGAAGGTCTTACATATCAGGGATCCCTCTGCACATTGATTTCCTTTGGGGCCCTGATATGTAAGACCTTCTGCATATACCAGCCACAAGTGTATTTTACTTTTGGTTTTAATATGTTTTTACTATGATGTTAAATAAACTTGGATTTTTATTCAATTGAGTGCTCTCCATTTCATTTTGGGTCTACCAGTTGCTACCAATTTAAAGTCCACGTTCATTCTTGATTTTTCTTTTTTCTCTGCTAATCAAGAAAATGGAAACAATAGCCTCATGCAAGGCAAGCAGGAGGAAGTAAGGATGGCATCGCAGGAAGACTGACTAGGACACATTTGCATAGTAAATAATTAACAATAATGGGAAAGGAAATGCTAGAAATGTGCAGCTGACAATTAATAACCACGTAGGATATCACTGAAGAGGTGATGTAATAATCTGTAAAAGTTTGGTTTCATTGCAGTATAATAAATAGGAAGTGTACTTACATTACATCATGTACTAGACGTCTGGAACCTTTGGACAGAAGCCAGTATTAAACGCTTTATTAACGGGGATTTCCATGTAAACTGAAAATCCTTTGTTTTTATTATGATCGTGTATTGACACAAAGGGGTTTTATTCTGGAAGAACATGGCATTTCTTAACAGCCATGGAAATGGTTCCTTTGTTTTCGGTATTGGCAAATCATTGCTGTAATGATATCACTTACTGGACACACGAAAAGCTGTAGCTAGTGGCCATGTTGTTCAGGAATCATAGGTCAGCCATGACAGTCTTGCAGAACAGTTACACTTTGCAGCAGTGATCTTACCCTCTTCCCTTTTTTAATTCATGGAATTCATAGGACTAACTTTAGCACACTTCAAAAGAGCCGGTATCTCAACTTAAGCCTCATTCACACAATCGGATTTTCTGCGGACAAAGCGTAGGACTATTGTCCGAAGGGCGTTGGCCAGAAACTTGTATTGCATACAAACGGCAAAGAACTGTCGGCCAACAGACACAAAACTATGTGTTTTTTTAGCTCTTTAGCGCCACCCTATGGGCAACTTCTGCTAATGTTGTGTTATGGTGAGCATTGGTGACAAGTTTATCTGAGCTACCCTGTGTTTGGTATCCCTGGACGCAAAATTCAATGCTGAACAATAATCTATCAGTTTCAAGAATGCAACTGGTACATATTGGAAGATATGAATAATGGTATAAAACTGTGTGTAAGGGAGGGCCATTATACTGTCATCAATCCCGGACAGCCCGTGGACACTCCTTATGCGTTTTATTGGTCAGGGGCATCTGACAACACCCCTTTGATCCCAGAGAAAAAGTAGATGCCAAGACAGTTGACAGTTCTCCTTTACCATCAAATCGGGAACTTCTGCCAAGTTTAAGAACCGATAATACCTTCAACGAATGAACTATGTTCAACCCAAGGACATTGTGCAATTATTCTACTTTTCACTCTGTTTTATTTCTCTGTTGCTGAATTATGTCTTTATTTATTTGAAACACCCTTTCCTGTAAATATTTTATTTGCACCAATTTTGACCTTTTCGTTATTAGAACCTTATTTTGAACGGTGTTAACCTTGTCCCTAAGCTCTTAATGCAAGTTAAAAAAAAGTCTCTTGAAGACTGCTACTGTATAGGATAAATCCTATGAACATACCTGTCTGTGGTGACAGTGTGTGTTACAGACGATTATTCTAAAATCATAATTGTAATGCTAAATTGGTGGAAGTTCTGACTCTTCAGTAAAAGTTAGTGGTAGCAGTTAAAGGGTTAATTGCTTAATAATCCCAGTGACAATCTCTCCCAGGCTGCTGGCACCTAGACTGGGTCCCACAAGCTGGAAAATTTTTGTGCCGAGTGCAGCTGGGAGAAGCATTGTTATGTAAGTGACAGCGCTGTGTAAGATTGGCTGGTCCTTTGTCACGAGTTAGTGAGGAGGGCAGGGATCTGATACCCGCGTCCGCCACATATGCTTTGTAATTTTTAGGCAGAACTGCTTCGGGTACAGCATAAGGTTACGTATTCTCCTGCAGGGGTTAGGTTAGTTTAGGGATTAAAGTGACATTAAAGCTGAACACCGGGCAAATGTTTTTTTTTTTACCCATGCAGTGAGACTGTGCCTGCACTGCATGGTTTACCTGCCAATTTTTGTCTTGGGGATGTCAGGGCTGGGTTCAGCCCTTCCTTCTCTGTGCTGGCAGCTCAGCTGTCAGCTAATTGCCAGCTTCCATCTCTCCACAGTGATCCACCTGTTGATGATCCGCTCGTCAGCTCTGCCTACTTAAGGACTTCCAGTTCATTTGCTCTTCGCCTTCGCCTGTGTTAACAAGAAACTTTCTCCTGCGTTCCAGTTGAAGACCTGCTTGTCCGACGTTCCCTTTGGCTACAGATCCTGCTTGCTTACTACTACCTTATCACTGGCTCTTGGACATTGGCTTGGCCGACTACCCGATCCGGTTACTGAACTCTGGCTATGTTTTGACTGTGTTTACCTTTTTATTTTCATTATTAAACAAGTGTGATTTAACTGTACTTCTGTCTCGGTCTGATTCATGGTTTCTGACAGGGGATTGGAGAAGGGAGATATACTTAATCCTCTGATCCTCCCAGCACAAGACCGGTCCCTGCGGCTCCTGCCCCCCTGCAGTCTATCGGTCTTCTGCGGTGGACTGTTACTGACGTCATTACGCCCATAGACCTGGATGTGAAGAAGTCAGGAACAGTCCACCGCTGGATCATGGGGGAGAGCTGTTTGCGGCTGTAGTGAAGGATCGGGTGAGTATACACCTTTCTGGCCGCCCCTTAACAAAACCAGCAGATAACCCATGCATGGCAGGCACAGCCCCACTGCTTGGGAATAAAAATATTGCCCAGAGTTCTGCTTTAAGTTTTTTAAGCACTTTCAGCACCTGAGTTAATCACTTACTAAGTATTCAACTTCTTTATCTTTTTTTTCCCCATAAAGGTTTTGTTGAAGGTTTTATACATACAAAATATTAAATGAAGCCCAAGTCTTTGTGAAATGTGTGATTCTGATGTTAGGTATGGCGATTAACTCCTCTACCTCTTGTATTTTATTGATGATGATCATAGGCAGTGGGGTTGCCTGCCAATGCATTCACCATGTGCATTGCTAAAGATTTGGAATATTCATGCTTAGGTACGCTTGTTAAGTGCAGTAAGTATGGAGCAGGGGAGAAGTCAAGTGTGGTACGAGTTACATTAGAAGCAATGCCATAAACCTCTGTCCAGTAAATCTGTAGTACTGGACATTACCACCAAAGTGTAGTAAGGAACTTAGTTCTATGCCACAACTTTAGCATCTATCCATGATCATTGGGCACAATTTATGTATCACTTTTAATCTTTAATCCTTGCCTATGTTCCAGTTTAAGCTGGTGCCATGACTGCTGCCCTAAGTCCTGTGTCTCACTACAATGTGTGCATCAATAGAAACACACAGCCCTATTGCCTAGGATGACAAAGACACTCCCCTGCTCCTCCCTTGCTTCTCCAAACTATAAGGAGATCACCTTTTCAAAATGAAATCTGGGGACACCCTACTGACCATGCCCATTTTTAATGGGTCGGACAGGGATGGGGCGTTTGGTGGGACACAAAATGTGATCTCTGGGTCAAGAGTGCAAAATGCACAGAGGGCAGGGGGTCTGGGGTAGGTAATGCACAGAGTCCAGGGTTCAGGAGTAAATAATTCACAAAATGTAGAGGTCAGAAATAAGCCTCCCAAACAATTGTTGCCAGGCAGATTATCCAGTTCACAGGCTGTGGATGAAATCAGAGACTGTCCCCAGAAACTGTGGGCATCACCCTACCAAACTAACACTGAATGGAGACTGCACCGTTCACTGTTACCACTTTAATACCAGGCCTATTTCTGACATTTGTTGTTTACAAGTTAAAGTCAGTATTTTTTGCTAGAAAACCCTCAAACATTATATATATATATATATTTTAGCAGAGACCCTAGAGAATAAAATATAAATAAAAAAGATACACTTCAATAAAAAAAAAAAGCAGTAAAGTTAGCTCAATATTTTGTATAATGTGAAAGATGATGTTACGCAGAGTAAATAGATACCTAACATATCACACTTTAAAATTGCGCACACTCGTGGAATGGCGACAAAGTATAGTACTAAAAAATGTCCATAGGCGACTCTTTAAATTTTTTTAAGTGTTACCTGTTTAGAGTAACAGAGGAGGTCTTGTGCTAGAATTATTGCTCTCGCTCTATTAATCGCGATATCTCACATGTGTGATTTGAACACCGTTTACATTTTCTGGCACAACTTACTTATCTGTTTTCTTTTTCCACGCAAGCATGGAGGGATGTGCACTTTAAAAAAATATATATTTTTTGTCCAATTTATTTCTTTTTTTCTTTTTTTACACTGTCCCTTTAAAAAAAAAATCTGATCACTTTTATTGCTGTCACAAGGTATGTAAACATCTCTTGTGACAGTAATAGGCAGTGACGGGTACTCTTTATGGAGGGATCTGGGGTCTAAAATACCCCAAACCCCTCCTCTGCACTTGAAAGTATTAAAAATGCCAAGATCTGCATTTTCGAATACTGACATTTTTTTAAAACTGGCGCTCTTGTCAACGTCACTTCCTTTTTACTTGGCAGACAACAGTTTAAAAAAAAGGTTTCTACATCGGAGACCGATTAAAGCCGAATCTGGCTTTGTTCGCGTCTCCAGCCAGCCGGCTGACGTGACGGCTGGTGGCTTGGGTCTCCCGGTGGGACGGGAGATCGGGGCGGAGTAGCGGAAGGTGTCAGGAGGGGGGAGTCCCCTCCCACTGCTTGTAATAACAGCTGAGCGTCGGCTCTAGAAAATGGTACCAGGGTGATGCCTGTGCCTGCTTGGTCCCCAATAAATGACCTACAGGCACAGTAGACTCTTTTTGCTATAAGGCTCCATGTACACAGAAGCTGATAAACTGCAGTTTATTGGCGTTTTGGCGTTTTTTTAAAAAGCCCATTAACTGCACTCTATGTTAGCCTATGTGTTCATGTACACATAACGTTTTTTAGCTTTAATGAGCAGTGGAGTTTATGGGCTTTTTTCTGAACGCAAGAAATTTGCGTTCAAAGTGCCGTTTTTCGGCAGAAAAAAAAAACGCAAAACGCCGAAAAAACGCTCATAAACGCTCAAAAACGCTGTCCGCAAGCGTTTTTTAGCGTTTTTTGGTCCATTGAAAAAAAAATGTTTTTTTTTTTTTAAAAGCTAAAAAAAGCTACACTGAAAAACGCTAATAAAAGCTAGTAAAAAAACGCTGATGAAAGCTAGCTTTTTCTGCTGCTTTAAAAACGACAGTTTTTGAGCTTCTGTGTACATGGAGCCTAAGGCAGAGGAGTCCAACTCATCTAGTTAGTGTGGATCTTTACTCTACCACTGGGAGGTGGACGCATTGGCACAGAGGGGACAGGAGCACTAGAGCACTTTCTGCACTAAGAAAAGACTGTTTGCACCAAATATCACTATATGCACATTAACCACTTCAGCCTCGGACCATTTTGGCTGATTAAAGACCAGGCCCCTTTTTGCGATTCGGCACTGCGTCGCTTTAACTGACAATTGCGCGGTTGTGCGACGTGGCTCCCAAACAAAATTGGCGTCCTTTTTTCCCACAAATAAAGCTTTCTTTTGGTGGTATTTGATCACCTCTGCGTTTTTTTTTTTTTGTGCTATAAACAAAAATAGAGCGATAATTTTGAAAAAAATTACATATTTTTTCCTAAGTTTCACTAAACTGAGGAAATTTTTTTTTCCCCTCAGTTTAGGCCGATACGTATTCTTCTATTATATTTTTGGTAAAAAAAAATCGCAATAAGCGTTTATTGATTGGTTTGCGCAAAATTTATAGTATCTACAAAATAGGGGGTCGTTTTATGGCAGTTTTATTAATAATTTTTTTTCTAGTAATGATCAGCGATTTTTATCATGACTGCGACATTATGGCAGACACTTTTGACACATTTTTGGGACCATTGTCATTTTTACAGCGATCAGTGCTATAAAAATGCACTGATTATTGTAAAAAAGACACTTGCAGTGAAGGGTTTAACCTCTAGGTAGTGCTGTAGGGGTTAAGTGTGACCTAATGAGTGATTCTAACTGAAGGGGGCGTGGCTTGGCGTGTGATGTCACTGATCGTCGTTCCCTATGACAGGGAACAGACGATCAGTGACACTGCCACTAGGAAGAATGGGGAAAGGTTTGTTTACACTTACCTCTCCCCGTTCTTCAGCTCTGTGACACGATCGCGGGACACCGGCGGTGATCGGGTCCGCGGGTCCCACGGGCGTGGTCATGGAGCTTCGGACCGGGTCGAGAGCGTGACCCATGGACAGGTTCTTAAAGGGGACGTACCTGTACGCCCTTGTGCCTGTCCGTGCCATTCTGTTGACGTACATCGTCGTGCAGCGGTCCTTAAGTGGTTAAACTATTGTCACTTTATGATATTGATGTACCATTAATTTTTTTTTTTTTACAAGATGATGTACCATTAGTTTAACTCATATTGTATTTGGTTCACTTAGCATAAGCATGCAATGCATTAATGTTATTGTTATATAGTCACATGTTACATTCATCATCCAAGGTTATAGAATTCATAAGAGTATAGCCAAAGAACATATTAGCATCTAGGAGGAGCAGGCGCTAACTATACCCTTATTAATTATCATCTTGCCCCACAGTGGGGACAATACTGGACAGCAGCAGCCCCATATTATTGCCATATAAACCAAGGTGTGAGTGTCTTTCTATATTAATTCTACTAGTGTATAGCCAGCTTAACACTTCTGCTCTGACAGGGAGGGAGGGAATACAAGTAAAAAAAATCAAAAATGATTTAATCCTTAAATGGTAAGGCTGCTTTATTATAACAATGGAAATTCAAATGCCCAGTGCTCCCATGCGCAAAATACAGAGCTTCCTCCCAAGTAAATAAATAAAAATAAATAAATGGCTGCTTAGGTCACTGCAGTTAAGGTAGTAATGTCGTTTATTAATAGCTTTTTACCTTTAATTTTTTATTTAAGGGCACGTTACTGCAATGCACAGTAATGCATGTTACGTACGTTGGTGCACTGCATTGGCATTCATTGTAAATGCCACCTAAATGCTCCTTAAAAATAGGTGTGCTCTGCAGCACAGCATAAGGCATGGTGTCCTGTTCATTGCACTGCTATAAAATGCAGTATGCTTCAAACTAATGTGCGCTGCTGTACGTTTTAGCCTATTCTGCATCTACTTTTTTTTTTTTTTTTTTACATTTCTCCAGTTACTTTCTGGTTCCCAGGCCTAGGCAAATGATGTCATACATAGATTTCAGGAGGTAAATGCTACATGAATTATCTGCACATACTCAAGATTGCCTTGGCCAGAAATGCTAGGGGGTGTTTTTCATAGTGATTTCTCTGCAAAATAAAGCATGGAGGCATGGATGGATGGGTGATTTTGCTTTGAATATTAAAAATGAAGTAAACTGCGTTTTTGGTTTGTGGTGCTCAAATGCTGTGTCGTTTCGCTTTAAGTTTAATTTCAACAGTTGATGCATGGTGGCTACCAAAATGTCAACTTTAAAAAAATTTGTAAATAGTTTTTGCCATTGTGTCTTTTTAAATTACAATAACTTTATATTTTCGAATGATCACTCCCTTTTTTTAAATACATTTTAAATACCTACAGGTGAAACTCGAAAAATTTGAATATTGTGCAAAAGTTCATTAATTTCACTAATGCAAATTAAAAGGTGAAACTAATATATGAGATAGACTCATTACATGCAAAGCAAGATCGTTCAAGCTGTGATTTTGTCATAATTGTGATGATTATGGCTTACAGCTCATGAAAACCCCAAATCCACAATCTCAGAAAATTTTTATATTACATGCAATCAATAAAACAAGGGTTGTACATAGAACAATATCGGACATCTGAAAAGTATAAGCATGCATATGTACTCAGTACTTGGTTTGGGCCCCTCTTGCAGCAATTACTGCCTCAATGCGGCGTGGCATGGAATCTATCAGCCTGTGGCACTGCTGAGGTGTTATAGAAGACCAGGATGCTTCAATAGCGGCCTTCAGCTCTTCTGCATTGTTCGGTCTCATGTCTCTCATCTTTCTCTTGGCAATGCCCCATATATTCTCTATGGGGTTCAGGTCAGGTGAGTTTACTGGCCAATCAAGCACAGTAATCCCACGGTCATTGAACCATGTTTTGGTGCTTTTGGCAGTGTGGGCAGGTGCCAAGTCCTGCTGGAAAATGAAGTCATCATCCCCATAGAGCTTGTCTGCGGAAGGAAGCATGAAGTGCTCCAAAATCTCCTGGTAGATGGCTGCGGTGACCCTGAACTTAATGAAGCACAGTGGTCCAACACCAGCAGATGACACGGCTCCCCAAATCAACACAGACTGTGGAAACTTCACACTGGACTTCAAGCATCTTGCAGTGTGTGCCTCTCCATTCTTCCTCCATACTCTGGGTCCTTGGTTTCCAAATGAGATGCAAAATTTGCTCTCATCAGAAAAGAGGAGTTTAGATCACTAAGCAGCAGACCAGGTCTGTTTTTCTTTAGCCCAGGTAAGACGTTTCTGACATTGTTTGTTATTCAGGAGTGGCTTGACAAGAGGAATACGACATTTGAAGCCCATGTCCAGGATACATCTGTGTGTGGCGGCTCTTGATGCACTGACTCCAGCCTCAGTCCACTCCTTGTGAAAGTCCCAACACTTTTGAATGGCCTTTTCCTGACAATTCTCTCCAGGCTGCGGTCATCCCTGCTGCTTGTGCACTTTTTTCTTCCACACTTTTCCCTTCCACATAACTTTCTATTAATGTGCTTTAAAACAGCACTTTGGAAACATCCAACTTCTTTTGCAATTACCTTTTGAGGCTTTCCCTCCTTATGGAGGGTATCAATGATGGTTTTCTGCACAACTGTCAGGTCAGCAGTCTTTCCCATGATTGTGATTCCTACTGAACCAGACTGAGAGACCATTTAAAGGCTCAGGAACCCTTTGCAGGTGTTATTGCTTAACCACTTGCTTACTGGGCACTTAAACCCCCCTCCTGCCCAGACCAATTTTCAGCTTTCAGCGCTAATGCATTTTGAATGACAATTGCGCGGTCATACAACACTGTACCCAAATGAAATTTTTATAATTTTTTTTCCCACAAATAGAGCTTTCTTTTGGTGGTATTTGATCACCTCTGCGGTTTTTATTTTTTGTTAAAAAAATTTAAAAACCGAATAAAAAAAAAAAATTATATATTTTTATATTTTGTTATAAAATTTTGCAAACAGGTAATTTTTCTCCCTCATTGATGTATGCTGATGAGTCTGCACTGATGGGCACCAATAGCCTGCACTGATGGGCACCTATGGGCTTCACTGATGGGCACTGATGGGCTGCACTGATAGACACCGATGGGCTGCACTGATGGGCACCAATAAGGCGGCAAGGGTGGGCACTGATAGGCGGCACTGGTGGGCACGGATAGGTGGCACTGGTGGGCACTGAGAGGTGACACTGAGGTGGCACTGATGGGTGGCACTGAAGGGCATTCATAGGTGGCACTGGTGGGCACTGAGAAGTGGCACTAATAGGTGGCACTGATAGGTGGCACTGATAGCTGGCAGTGATGGGCACTGATGGGTGGCAGTGATGGGCACTGATCACCACTGGTAGGTTACACTGATAGGCAGCACTGCTAGGTGGCACTGATGAGGCACTGATTGGCACCACTGGTGGGCATTGATAGGTGGCACTCGTGGGCATTGATAGGTGGCACTTGTGGGCATTGATAGGTGGCACTCGTGGGCATTGATAGGTGGCATTCATGGGCACTGTGAGCACTGGCAGGTGACACTGGCAGGCAGTAATTATGGGCACAGATGAGGCAGATGTGCCTTTTTCCTCTTCAGGACCGATGTTCCTTGCACATAAGCCGGTGATCGGCTTTTTTTTCTCCTCACGCTGTCAGCGTGAGGATAAAAAAAAAGGATTACCGAAGTTTTGGTTACATCACGTGAACAGCTGTCATTGGCTGACAGCTGATCACGTGATAAGGGGCCTAGATTGGCCCCTTACTCGGATCTGTAATCACCCGAGTCTCTGTGACTCGGTGATCACAGCACGCGCCGAAAAGGGGAGGACGTCTATTGACGCCTCCCTGGAAATTCAGGTCCGCGCTGTAGCCGTCATTCGGCTATAGCGTGGACGCCAAGTGGTTAATTAGCTGATTAGAGTGGGACCCTTTGAGCCTAGAATATTGCACCTTTTTACAATATTCTAATTTTCTGAGATTGTGGATTTGGGGTTTTCATGAGCTGTAAGCCATAATCATCACAACTATGACAAATCACGGCTTGAACTGTCTTGCTTTGCATGTAATGAGTCTATCTCATATATTAGTTTCACCCTTTAAGTTGCATTAGTGAAATAAATGAACTTTTGCACGATATTCTAATTTTTCGAGTTTCACCTGTATTTTGCATTCCCATACATTTATGGTATGAGTATAAACTTTGTTATGATATTTGAAGGTTTTGAAAGTATTTACTGGGCTCTATCTCACTAACGTTAAGAACCACAGCTCTATTTTCTCAAAATATAATGTTTTTGGCTTTACCTATACACTTTAATGTCTGCTAATAATCCTCCCATGCACGGAAAAGGTCCTATGTTTTCTCAAAAATCAATGGCTAGCCTCTGAAGACATATGACCTATTTTCAGATGTTATATCTTCAACGTTCTCCTAGATCAGGTCCTAAGCACAACTCATCTAAACAGCTAACAGAGAAAATAAAGTGATAGCCAGACAGAAAATGTTTTCACCCATCTGCCAGGGAAGATTTTGATCTCTTGTCTCCCGAAGATCTAGCTTTGAATTAGTCCAATAAACGGTGTCACAATATACTGCAACACTTTCCTATATTGAATTACTGTGGGTCTCCAGGTCAAAACATTTTCTTTGCAGCTGAGTTCTTTCACATTCCATTGTTGAATACAGAAAAAATAATGAAAGACTTGATAAAGTTAAATCTCTCTACAGAACATAAAACTTCAGTTACTCCGAGGAAGAAAAAATAATAGGAGGAAAATAGTTTTTGCAGAGATTTCCCTGATGGCCAATTAAACCCCACTGCAGATGCCTGTAAACCCCCACAGTAAATGCAGCGTTACATAATGTGCGTCTTTTCTTCTCTACCAATCTTTTCAAATAAATCAGTGTATTTTATTATATGGAATTGAGGAGGTAATTGCAAAGGAAAATATGTAATTTTCCCTGTTTTTTTTGAAAAAAACAACTTTTTAAAATATATAATTGAAACAAATATTTAAAGGAATTTTCCTATATGGTGGGGACCCCTGTGTTTAGTAAATTAAAACCTGCTTAGCTTCACTTTGGTGTGGCTTACCTAGTTTTAATATATAGCACAGTGGTAAGCACTTCCACCTAGTAGCACTAGGGTCATTGGTTTGCATCCCAACCACAGCATTACCTGCCTGGAATTTGCATGTTGTCCCTGTTCCTGTGTGGGTTTCCTCCCATGCTCCAAAGATATTCTAGTAGTTTAATTAGCTCCTGTCTAAATTGGCCATGATATGCGTATAAATACAAGTTAGGGACCTTAGAATATAAGCTCCTTGAGGGCAGGGACTGATATGAGTGTACATTACTGAGTAAATTGATATAAATTTACTGGGGTGGCATTTAGCAGCTTCATTGTGAGAGAAGATCCTGCTGAGATTGTGACAAGTGCTAGAGACAAGGTTTGGAAATATAGAAGATTACAGTTGTCCGATGCATGAGCAGAGGGGAAATCTTTATGTTAGAGCGCTGTTTTTTGGTGACTATTGTCAAAGAATCCCTAGAGAGATGGTCCGCATAAACATCGAGGATATTTGAAACATTTACTGAGTGGAGCAATCTGCTTACCAGGAAGGAGTACTCTCACAGGAGCCATAGGAGTGGAATATCCCTTGCTGGCTGGTCATTGTGTGAGCGAATAAGATCTCTATTAATTTGAGATCCAGGCTTTCTGGTAAGAGGCGTATATTGTATGTGAAAAAGAGCACTCTGTGAAGCACCGTGTCTTGTAAATCACTTTTCACTTTCAAGTGCACTTCTTATTGGACCTTTTTATGGACCCTTTTTTTACTATATATTTTTTTATCAAATTTTTCAGACTTATGGTTGATTTGAACATGTTTTGAGATTTATATATTTTGTGTCATATAAGTTTCTTAGGTTGCGCACTTATTTATTTTTATAAATAAATATATAGTCCAGGTGTCAGAGAGACACCACTGTCAAGTTTTTTTTTTCCAGATGTACTTAATATTCAATGGGGCATGGCTGCCTTCTGCCTGTAATAAACACACCTAACCCAAATGCTTCACAAGCCATAGCGCTGAAGTGATGTCACCGCTTGACCGAGACCCCATTCACCCACACAGGCAAAGGGAAAAGAGCACAAAACACTATCAGCATGACCTGAAAGAGAAAAGACCGCAGGAAGGCACAAAAACTCACAGGTTTCTTTGCCATCAGGGAAGCCAACATGGTGACCACTCTTTTCCTGCCTTGTTTCTGTTCAGCCCCTAGGAGGAGGCTTTTAGCTTGGGCTTCCCTAACAAATCAACATCAGTGAAGGTGTGGAACATGCCTTCTTCACTAACCACCTGATTCACAGCCCAGTCAAACACAGACCAAGCAAGAATGCTGCAAGAGCTGAGGCAAGGTCACCAACCATAATGGCTCTATGCTTCTAGATGATACTAGAGAATGAATTAACCCCATTAATGAATTCCCACCCTTAACCAGCAAGTGTCTCTCAGAAGCATACTTCACACCAATTAACTTAAAGAAGAGGCCCAGCCTGGGTGAAAAAAATTTAAAGTCAGCAGCTACAAATACTGTAGCTGCTGACTTTTAATATTAGGCCACTTACCTGTCCAGGGAGCCTGCGATGTCAGCACCCCAGCCGATCTTCAGATTGACTTCCGGGTGCTGCCACCGCCATTCCAGGTAAAGGAACCCTTAGTGAAGCCTTTCGGCACTGGAGGGGGGGGGGGGGCGTATAAACGAGAGTTCCACTTGTGGGTGGAACTCTGCTTTAATTTGATGCGGCTATTTAAAACGGACATACAGTACATGTGTGGATTTATTATCTGGATTGTTTTGTGATTGTTTTTGAACTACAATGTACACACCACCCGAAAATTACCCTTGCTATTCTGTAGATGTGAAAGCTCAATAAACAAACATTGCACAAAAAAAATATGGACATACATAGTTACATAGTAGGTGAGGTTGAAAAAAGACACATAAGTCCATCAAGTCCAACCTATGTGTGTGATTATATGTCAGTATTACATTGTATATCCCTGTATGTTGTGGTCATTTAGGTGCTTATCTAATCGTTTTTTGAAACTCCCCACTGAGACCACCGCCTGTGGAAGGGAATTCCACATCCTTGCCGCTCTTACAGTAAAGAACCCTCTACGTAGTTTAAGGTTAAACCTCTTTTCTTCTAATTGTAATGAGTGGCCACGTGTCTTGTTAAACTCCCTTCCTCAAAAAAGTTATATCCCCATTGTGGGGTCACCACATGACTTGACACCGGGTCAGCCACATTGAAAATAAAATGGTGGAGTTTTCTTCTGTATTTAACAAATTTGTGGGCTCCACAATGACAGGATGATATAACCTAGATTAAAGCCCAATTGGCGGACATGGAAGTCTAAAGTATGCCTGTAAAGTCGCACATGTTTCCCGTGTTTAGAATAGTCCCTGCACAAAATGTAATTTCTGTAGGAAAAAAAGTCATTTAAAACCACTCGCGGCTATAATGAATTGTGGGCTCCCCGGCAATACAGATCAAACTCATTGAAAAAACGTCACCAAACCAAAAAAATGGCGTGGGGTCCCCCCCAAAAACCCATACCAGACCCTTACCAGGCCCTTTTTATTATCCCTTATCCCTTCAGGTCTGGTATGAATTTTAGGGGAACCACGCACCAAAATGAAAAAAAAAATGGCGTGGGGTCCCCCAAAAATCCATACCAGACCCTTATCCGAGCACGCAACCTGGCAGGCCGCTGGAAAAGAGGGGGGCGAGAGAGCGCCCCCCCTCCTGAACCGTACCAGGCCACATGCCCTCAACATGGGGAGGCTGTCCCCATGTTGATCAGGACAAGAGCCTCATCCCCACAACCCTTTCCCGGTGTTTGTGGGGGTCTGCGGGCGGGGGGCTTATCGAAATCTGGAAGCCTCCTTTAACAAAGGGTAACTCCAGATCCCGCCCCCCCTCCAGATTTCGATAAGCCCCCCGCCCGCAGACACCCACAACCACCGGGCAAGAGTTGTGGGGATAAGGCCCTTGTCCTCATCAACATGGGGACAGCCTCCCCATGTTGAGGGCATGTGGCCTGGTACGGTTCAGGAAGGGGGGGCGCTCTCTCGTCCCCCCCTCTTTTCCTGCGGCCTGCCAGGTTGCGTATTCGGATAAGGGTCTGGTATGGATTTTTGGGGGGACCCTGAGCCATTTTTTTTAATTTGGTGCAGGGTTCCTCTTAAAATCCATACCAGACCTGAAGGGTCTGGTAAGGATTTTTGGGGGGACCCCATGCCATTTATTTTTTTAAATTTGGTTTGGGGTTCCCCTTAAAATCCATACCAAACCTGAAGGGCCTGATATGGAATTTGGGGGGACCCCCAGGGTTATTTTTTGTTTTTTTTGTTCGGGGTTCCCCTTAATATTCATACCAGACCCAAAGAGCCTGGTAATGAACTGTGGGGGGGACCCCTGATGTTTTTTTTCTATTACTTTGATCTGTATTGCCAGGGAGCCGACAATTCATTATACCCGCAAGTGTTTTTAACCACTTAACCCCCAGACCAATACGCAGCATAAAGACTAGAGGTGTTTTTACAATTTGGCACTGCGCTGCTTTAACTGGTAATTGCGCGGTCATGCAATGTTGTACCTAAACAAAATTTGCGTCCTTTTCTTCCCACAAATAGAGCTTTGTTTTAATGGTATTTGATTGTCTCTGCTATTTTTATTTTTTGCGATATAAGCGGAAAAAGACTGAAAATTTTGAAAAAAAATTATATTTTCTACTTTTTGTTACAAGAAAAATCGAATGAACTCAATTTTAGTCATACATTTAGGCCAAAATGTATTCAGCCACATGTCTTTAGTAAAAAAAAATGTCAATAAGCGTATATTTATTGGTTTGCGCAAAAGTTATAGCGTCTACAAACTAGGGTACATTTTCTGAAATTTACACAGCTTTTAATTTATGTTGAGCCCATTGAATATTTTTTTTTGTCCCAAGTGATTGAATAATTACAAAAAAAATAAAAAATTTACAAAAAGTTGTCACTAAATGATATATTGCTCACACATGCCATGGGCATATGTGGAATTACACCCCAAAATAAATTTTGCTGTTTCTTCTGAGTATGGGGATACCACATGTGTGGGACTTTTTGGGAGCCTAGCCGCGTACGGGGCCCCGAAACCAATCACCGCCTTCAGGATTTCTAAGGGCGTAAATTTTTGATTTCACTCCTCACTACCCATCACAGTTTTGAAGGCCATAAAATGCCAAGATATCACAACCCCCCCCCCCCAAATGACCACATTTTGGAAAGTAGACACCCCAAGCTATTTTCTGAGAGGCATGGTGAGTATTTTACAGCTCTCATTTGTTTTTGAAAATGAAGAAAGAAAAGAAAAAAATTGTTTTTTTTATTTTTTCCATTTTCAAAACTTTGTGACAAAAAGCGAGATCTGCAAAATACTCACCATACCTCTCAAATAGCTTGGGGTGTCTACTTTCCAAAATGGGGTCATTTGGGGGGGGGGGTTGTGCCATCTGGGCATTCCATGGCCTCCGAAACTGTGATAGGCAGTGAGGAGTGAAATCAAAAATTTACACCCTTAGAAAACCTGAAGGTGGTGCTTGGGTTTTGGGGTCCCGTACGCGGCTAGGCTCCCAAAAAGTCTCACACATGTGGTATCCCCGTACTCAGAAGAAGCAACAGAATGTATTTTGGGGTGTAATTCCACATATGCCCATGGCATGTTTGAGCAATATATAATTTAGTGAAAACTTTGTGCAAAAAAATCAATAAAATTGTCTTTTTCCTGCAACTTGTGTCAAAATATAAAATATTTCATGGACCTAACATGCCTCTCAGCAAATAGCTTGGGGTGTCTACTTTCCAAAATGGGGTCATTTGGTGGAGTTTTGAACAGTCCTGGCATTTTATGCACAACATTAGGAAGCTTATGTCACACATCATCCACTCTTCTAACCACTTGAAGACAAAGCCCTTTCTGACACTTTTTGTTTACATGAAAACATATGTTTTTTTGCAAGAAAATTACGTTGAACCCCCAAACATTATATATTTTTTTAAAGCAAAGTTCCTACAGATTAAAATGGTGGGTGTTGCATTTTTTTTCCACACAGTATTTGCACAGCGATTTTTCAAACTCATTTTTTTGGGAAAAAATACACTTTTTTAAATTGTAATGCACTAAAACACACTATATTGCCCAAATGTTTGATGAAATAAAAAAGATGATCTTAGGCCGAGTACATGGAAACCAAACACGACATGCTTTAAAATTTCGCACAAACGCGCAGTGGCGACAAACTACATACATTTTTAAAAGCCTTTACAGGTCACCACATTAGATTTACAGAGGAGGTCTGCTGCTAAAATTACTGCCCTTGATCTGACCTTCGCGGTGATACCTCACATGCATGGTGCAATTGCTGTTTACATATGACGCCAGACCGAAGCTTGCGTTTACCTTTGCGCAAGAGCAGGGCGGGACAGGGGTATTTTTTTATTTTTTATTTTTTTTTTTCTTCTTTTTTTTTTTAAACTGTTCCTTCCATTTTTTTAAAAATCATTTTTATTGTTATCTCAGGGAATGTAAATATCCCCCATGATAGCAATAGGTAGTGACAGGTACTCTTTTTTTGAAAACATTGGGGTCTTTCCTCTGCCCTCAAAGCATCTGATCACACCAAGATCGGTGTGATAAAATGCTTTCCCAATTTCCCAATGGTGCTTTTTATATTCGGGGGGGGGGATGACATTCCTTCCCACTGCTTGTAAAAGCAGTCCAGAGGCGAATTAGCCGCTAGGATTGCTTTTACATGAAAACCGGCCGCTGACTGAAAAGAATGATACCAAGATGATACCTAAACCCGCAGGCATCATTCTGGTATAACCATTCAAAGTCCAGCAACATACCAGTACGTTGCTGGTCCTTGTTGGACATGTATTGTAATCTTTTTTTTCATGCAGCCTGTTGGCTGAACGAAAAAAGAGATTGATCTGTGTGTATGCCCACCATTAGAATACCTCCCTTTATCCACCCACTTCTAATGATGGGCATACATGCACAATTTTTATATGCCGAAGCATGGGGGCATCCTCCTGCAAAGGTTATGCCGCGTACACACGGTCAGACTTTTCCACAGGCAAGCCTCCGTCGGAATTTCGACCGTATGTACACGGCATTAGGAGCAAAATCGCTCCTCCGCCCCTGCTGCCCCCATGCTTTGGCATATATGCTCTTTTTTTAACTGTGGTGGTGAAATCACTTTCTACAGCACTGGAGTCGCAGGGATCAGACCTGTCTCTGCGAACGCTGTGTGTTGTGTTTTGTAAGTGACAGTGATCGATCGATACTGCACTTGGGTGGCCTGGGCTGGACGGAGGGGCAAAACGCAGGTGCTAGCAGGTATCTGGACTAATCCCGCTAACACTGCATTTTTGGGAACCCTAAACTGCTGGGGACGCTAGTATAGATCTGATCAGTTATTGATCTGTTCAGATACTATACCACTAAGGGAGGTGTATGCTTCGTGCGTGGGTGTTAGCGCTACTGGCACTAACCTGACGCTGCCTGGGGTGACGCAGACCCTAACTGACGCTAAAACCTAATTGATGTCACCCGCCGGGCGATCGGGGGGTTAAACCTTTATTGGGTTATATACGGCGGGTGCCCTGATGCTATAAAAAGTAAACGAACTAACCAGCGTCACCCGTAACACTTATACGGTGATCACTGGTGAAAGGGTTAACTAGGGGCAATCAGGGGGTTAAAACCTTTATTAGGTAATATATGGGGGGTACCTGGCGCTATAAAAACCTGACGGGGAACCTAAATAACGAAATAACTAACTGGCTAACCAGTGTCACCAGTGACACTTATACGGTGATCACTGGTGAAAGGGTTAACTCTAGGGGCAATCAGGGGGTTAAAACCTTTATTAGGTTGTATATGGGGGTACCTGATGCTATAAAAACTTGGGTGCGAACCTAAAAAAATAACTGGCTACCTAGCGGCACCAGTGACACTAATACAGCGATCAGAAAAACGATCGCTTAATGACACTGGTGATAGGGGGTGAAAGGTTTACCTGGGGGGGCGATCAAGGGGTTAAACCTTTATTAGATAATATATGGGGGTGCCTGATGCTTTAAAAACCTGGCGGCGAACCTAAAAAAATAACTTGCTACCTAGCGGCACCAGCAACACTTATACAGCGATCAGAAAAACGATCGCTTAGTGACACTGGCGATACGGGGTGAAAGGGTTACCTGGGGGGGCGATCAAGGGGTTAAACCTTTATTAGATAATATATGGGGGTACCTGATGCTATAAAAACCTGGCGGCGAACCTAAAAAAATAACTGGCTACCTAGCGGCACCAGCGACACTAATACAGCGATCAGAAAAATGATCGTTTAGTGACACTGGTGATAGGGGGTGAAAGGTTTACCTGGGGGGCGATCAAGGGGTTAAACCTTTATTAGGTAATATATGGGGGTACCTGGCGCTATATAAAAACCTGACGGGGAACCTAAATAACTAACTAGCTAACCAGTGTCACCAGTGACACTTATACAGTGATCACTGGTGAAAGGGTTAACTCTAGGGGAAATCAAGGGGTTAATTCCTTTATTAGGGGGGGTTAGGGGGCTATCCTGGACCTAAAGGGACCTAACACTAACTGCCCTGACACTTTTACTATCACAAATGTCACTGATTGCAGTGATCAGTAAATAAATGATCACTGCAATCAGTGACACTGTGAATGGGGGCTGGGGGGCGATCTGGGGGTGACTGGGGGGTGGAAAGTGTACCTATGTGTCCTGGTGTCAGTGGGCTGTTGGTGCACTAACCTGATGTCTTCTCTCCTCAGCGCTCTGGACGAATAGAGCGCCGCATGGAGAGATGACATCACTTCCTCCTGCCTGTGTATACATTACACAGGCAGGGGAAGCATCTCAATCGCCTGGAGCGATCGTGAGGGGGTGGCCAGAAACCAATGGCCGCCCCCTCATCACGGATCGCTCCTGAAGCGATTCCGACCGCCCCATGTACCGGGAGGGGGTCCGATCGGACCCCCACCCGAACGAAGGCAGGCACGTACAAATACGTGATTGTGCCTGTCCGTGCCATTCTGCCAACGTATATTTACATGGGGCGGTCGTTAAGTGGTTAAATTACTTTTTTTCCTTCAGAAATTACATTTTGTGCAGGGACAATTCTGAATACGGGAAACATGCGCGGCTTTACATGCATACTATAGACACCCCCCAGGTACGAAATTTAAAGGAATATTTCACTTTTATTGATTCACTTTAAGCATTATTAAAATCACTGCTCCCGAAAAAACAGCAGTTTTTAAAACTTTTTTTGTATTGATACATGTCCCCTGGGGCAGGACCCGGGTCCCCAAAAACTTTTTAGGACAATAACTTGCATATTAACCTTTAAAATTAGCACTTTTGATTTCTCCCATAGACTTTTAACGGCTTTTCGAATTTGCCGCGAACACCTCAAATTGTTCGCTGTTCGCCGAACGGGCGAACAGCCAATGTTCGAGTCAAACTCATGTTCGACTCGAACATAAAGCTCATCCCTAATAATGAATAGCCAGCTTTAGACTTATATGGGGACAGAAGCAATATTGACCCAAACAAAAGCCTGTAGACATGAACTCTTACCTAAAAAATACTCTAGAATCACCTTTTATGCTGATCTTTCTCAACTTACTTTGCTATTGAGAAAAAACTCCAGCTAATGACTGTGTAAGTATGTACTGCCAGTACCTGCCAGATGGGGGCAACGTTCCTAAATGACAAATAACAAAATAATTCACTATATATAGGACTTTGAGGGTGCCCAGATTTGTATCCAATATACACCACCATAATAATTTAATTTATTCAATTTTTTTCAAGATATTAAAAATACATCACATTCCAGCCAAATATGGGTTGTTTGTGACTGATAATATTCCACACTGCAGATTCACTAACTATACTGATATTTTGGCAACAACATAAAATAGTCCTTTACTGTGACAACAACTTGTAGGTTTCAAACCATCAAACCATAACATGGATATCTGGAAAATATAAGAGGACAACTAGTGGCCTGAACCCTCATATATTGGAATGATACCCTGACAAAGGGTTTAGCAGCCAATTTTAAGATGGTTTCATAAATGAATGAAAAAAAAAAAAGCATGTTTATACTAAATGCATGGTTTCCAGTCTCTTGATATGCATCTGATAGTCCATGGATATGCAATTAGCGGACCTCCAGCTGTTGCAAAACTACAAGTCCCATCATGCCTCTGCCTCTGGGTGTCATGCTTGCTGCTGTCAGAGTCTCGCTATGCCTCATGGGACTTGTAGTTTGGCAACAGCTGGAGGCCCGCTAATTGCATATCCCTGTAAGATAGTCTGTAATAATCCTTAGTTCAAGGAGTGGGAATCGCTGTTGAGTCTCTTTGTGCATATATACTGGGGAATTCAAGGCTACATAGGCTTTGAAGCCAGCATTTAAAATCACCAAAAATACCCATATTGGGTATCTTAACTGAAAGCTATCCGTGTCTCTTATAATTGCAGTGTATGATAGCACATCAATAAAAATTACTTTCAATCCTCCATACCTGCCTTTGAGAAGGTGGCTACGCTTACTGTACATGGTTCCCACTGTATGTGGCAATGTAGCCACCCTTTTCTTCCTGGCAATAGACTACAGTAACCATCTGATGCATCAAGCGTTGGCACTTACGTAAATGCAGAAAGAGAAAGCCCATTAAAAAAATACCTGCTCATCACCACCTACAGGCTCTAAAGATAGACAGAGGGAAGAGATATGCAACAAAGGTGATGCATGCACACTAAATGCACTAGGTGCATAGATGGATGGCAAATGTCGTTTTGCGAAGCAATGAGAGTGACCGCAAACGTACACTGTTTGCAACCGATTAGCGGGAGTTGCAGGGTAGAAGGCTCTGTCGGGGGCATGTGTAGCTGTTGTTTAGTATAAAAATAAAATGGTATGTTTTAATAAAATATGGTGTTATAGGTTCTCTATGTTGGATGTGATTATAGGTTGGATCATTTAGTAACACTTTAATTGGTTTAGAGAGAATTGTTTTGCAGTGATTTTGGTAAAAAAAAAAAAAAAGTTTTTCTTTTAAACTGACACTAAACTTTGTTATTACAGAAAAAAATAAGCAATATGTCATTCTCCCCCTTTAATAAAGTCAGACAGGAGCTCAGTGCCATCAAAAGTAAGAACCTGCTTAAATAGAGATTGTTACAATATATGGATGGAATAACCTCTCATCAGTGAAGGTGACAGAGGTTAATGGAGAAGGGGAATTCAGACATGTATGCAATTGATGTGAAGTCATTTTAGATGCCAGGGAAACCTGTCTGGCCAAATGGGTGTAACTAGAATATAAAAAGCGTGTAAACCCTTCTGACAGTACAGGTCAGGTGAGTCACCAGCCTCATCACATACAGAATGTCTGGATTCAAAATAGAAACAATACAATTCTTGCAGAAGCATTTACAATTTTTGTGCAGAAACAATGTACTTATTTTGTAACACAGAGCTGGGAAATCACAGAGCCGGACATGAGCCAGGAGTGTGCCAAGAATGGAACTTGCATGGCCCACATTGTGTATTCCAACCAATTTACTATTCATGGTGTGCATATGGCTTTACCACACGCTAAATCCTCATGGCTGTGGGTATCCTTATTTCCTGAATATTTCTGAATCCTGAAGATGTAAAACTTCAGGCTATATGTTCTACGGACTGGAGAAAAGCCAATATAGCACCAATATTTAAAAAGGGCCCAAAATACATCCCTGGGAATTACAGACCAGTTAGCCTAACATCAATAGTATGCAAGCTCTTTGAGGGGATGATAAGGGACTATATACAAGATTTTAGTAATGAAAATGGTATCATTAGCAGTAATCAGCATGGATTCATGAAGAATTGTTCTTGCCAAACCAATATATTAACCTTCTATGAGGAGTTGAGTTGCCAACTAGATAAAGGAAGGCCTGTAGATAGGGTGTATCTGGATTTAAAAAAAGCATTTGACACAGTTCCCTATAAACGTTTACTGTACAAAATAAGGTCTGTTGGCATGGACCACAGGATGAGTACATGGATTGAAAACTGGCCACAAGGGCGAGTTCAGAGGGGGGTGATAAATGGGGATTACTCAGAATGGTCAGGGGTGGGTAGTGGGGTCCCACAGGGTTCTGTGCTGGGGCCAATCCTATTTAATTTGTTCATAAATGACCTGGAGGATGGGGTAAACAGTTCAATTTGCAGACAATACTAAGCTTAGCAGGACAAAAACTTCTCCACAGGATGTGGAAACCTTGCAAGAAGATCTGAACAAATAATGGGGTGGGCAACTACATGGAAAATTAGGTTTAATGTAGAAAAATGTAAAATAATGCATTTGGGTGGCAAAGATATGAATGCAATCTACTCACTAGGGGGAGAACCTCTGGGGGAATCTAGGATGGAAAGGGACCTGGGGGTCCTAGTAGATGATGCAACGCCAAGCTGCTACTAACAAAGCAAACAGAATATTGGCATGCAATAAAAAAGGGATTAACTCCAGGAAAAAAGCGATAATTCTCCCACTCTACAAGACTCTGGTCCGGTCGCACCTGGAGTATGCTGTCCAGTTCTGGGCACCAGTCCTCAGGAAGGATGTACTGGAAATGGAGCGAGTACAAAGAAGGGCAACCTAGCTAATAAAGGGTTTGGAGGATATTAGTTATGAAGAAAGGTTGTGAGCACTGAACTTATTCTCTCTGGAGAAGAGACGCTTGAGAGGGGATATGATTTCAATTTACAAGTACCGTACTGTTGACCCCACAATAGAGATAAAACTTTTTTGTGGAAGGGAGTTTAATAAGACACGTGGTCACTCATTAAAATTAGAAGAAAAGAGGTTTAACCTTAAACTACGTAAGGGTTTCTCTACTGTAAGAGCGGCAAGGATGTGGAATTCCCTCCCACAGGCGGTGGTCTCAGTGGGGAGCATCAATAATTTAAAAAACGATTAGATAAGCACCTGAACGCCGCAACATACAGGGATATACAAGGTAATACTGACATATAATCACACACATAGGTTGGACTTGATGGACATGTGTCTTTTTTCAACCTCACCTACTATGTAACTATATATGTAACTATGTTTCTGGTTCAGAAAGTCCTACTCTGTATCTTTGAGGGAGAGATGGATAGCATAAAATCATATGACAAGACCAGGAAAACTGCAGATTAATTGCAGAATTTGGCAGCAGTAGGTAGGATAAGGCTGTTCTTTATAAAACATTAACCACTTGACCTCCGGAAGGTTTCACCCCCTTCATGACCAGAGAATTTTTTTGCTCTTCAGCACTGTGCTACTTTAACCGCTTGCTGATCAGCTGCCATCATTATACTGCGGCAGGTTGGCACGGCTGCGCAAATCGCCGTAGCTGTACGTCGACCGCTTTAAGAGCATTAGCAGGCACGACGCCAGAGCCGATGCGCGTGGCCGGTGGCTGCAATGTCTGTCGGCCACCCGCAATCGCTCCACAGAGAGCAGGTGGGGGGGAGTGTACTGACTGGGAGTAGAGAGAGATCGCTGTCCCTGATCACTAGGAACAGAAAATCTCTCTCTCCTCCCCTGTCAGAACGGGGATCTGTTTGTTTACATTGACAGATCCCCGTTCTGTCCAGACATACTGTAGTAAATGCAGGGTCCTGACACATTACTGGTCAATCAAAAACATTAAATCAGAGCAGGAGACAGCCTAATAGCATTCATCCAGCACAGGGTATGGCCAAATCTGGGATTTGTCCTAGATTCAGGTTTAACTTTGGCTCCTCGGGTAACGAGGGTCGTCAGTGCATGTCACTGGCAGCTAAAACTCCTGAGGGGGCTGTTTAAATATTTGGATATCTCGGACAGAAAAACTGTCATCTGCGCCACGATAGGTAGCTGCCTAGACTACTGCAACTCTCTTTATCTGGGATTGCCAAAGATGTTAGTGCAGAAGCTTCAACTTATTCAATATGCTGCGGCTAGGTTACTCATGGATGTCCCGCTGAGGGATCATATCACCCCTGTCCTCTGCACCTTGCACTGGCTGCCGGTCCACTATCGCCCCTTATTTAAGGCTGGATGTATTATGTTTAAGATAATGAGAGGCCTGGCCCCAAGCTATCTCTGCTCTCGTTTTCATAAACAAGCTTTTGTTAGATCTCTCAGATCTACCGGCAGAGATCTCCTCTACATCTCGGTGCCCAAGAAGATCCGGCGTGGTGGTCGGGCCTTCTCCCACCAGGGTGCCGTTTTGTGGAATAGCCTCCCTGTCGAGCTCCAGGAGGCCCCTACTATTCCGGTCTTCCGCAGGTTACTGAAGACTTGGCTTTTCACGCAAGCCTTTCCTGCGTAGCCTCTCTCTTCCACCATTTCTGCCGCTCTGTGCTGCTTTTGGTTCCTGGGTCCGCTTTTCCCAGGAACTCTACTATGCGCGTCGGGACCCTTCGGGGTAAGACCGCGCTTATATTAAGATACCTCTCAACTCAACTCTCAACTCAAATAATATTTTTTTGCATTGTTTTCACAAAAGGAATGTACATGCACTTTCATTGGCTGATTTATTATGCAAATCTTTTAAAAATATGCCCCTTATGCCGCGTACACACGACCATTTTTCTCGTCGGGAAAAATTTAATTTTTTCTCTTTGACGAGAAAAACGACCGTGTGTGGGCTTTTGATAATTTTTCCCGACGAGAAAAACGGCATGAATCACGACGAGAAAAATTAGAACATGCTTTAATTTTTCTCGTTGTGATTCACGGAATTTTTTTCCGCGGCAGTTTTCCCATAGGGAAACACTGCCAGGGAGCCTACACACGGTCGTTTTTCTCGACCGAAAGAAAAAATGTGGGGAAAACCGGCCGTGTGTAGGGGAACAAGTCGTTCGTCGTTTTTCCTGACGATTTTCTTGATTGTGTTTTCACCGTCGAGAAAATCGATCGTGTGTACACGGCATTAGGGTATTATATATAAAAAGAAGAAAAAGGAAAATGGGACTAAAGCCAAATTTATTTCAGCGATGGATTCGATTCCTTGTTCCAGCCTCTCAGAAAATAAAGATTAAGGCTAAATTCACACTGTAATGTGTAGTAGTAAGGCATGGTATATGTGTGTTGTGGTCCATGGTGCCTTGGTATTGGCATTCCTTGTGAATCATACCCCAACGCATGTAAACAGTTGACTTAAACATACTTGTTCCATAGCGCACCCTGTTGCATATACATGAACACTCTGTGTGATCCTCTGCTCTCTGTAATAAATAGTACAGGTGTATTTTTATTGTGCATTGTAACTTGCTGAAATACCATCCCGAAAATAAAGGTTTATGTTCAACACTTGCAAAGGTGTAATTGGAACCCAAAACACTATTGGTCTCTATGGGCAGCAGCACTGCTTGTTTTCCTGTTTCCTCTAGCTTTTTATAAAGATCCTCCTGAAGCTTTATAGACAGGTTCACTTGACTGCGAAGTTCCCCTTTCGTGATTCATATTGTATATTTTAAAAAATGAGCCGAAATCTGATTGGTTGCTACAGGTAATGGCCTTAGATTTCCTTTGTTCTAGTCTTTGTAAACCGGACCCATCGGCTTCAAATAAGTGTCATCAATTTATCAAGTGTTGCTGTGTAGCACATTGTACAAGTGGGTTTGATAAATCACCTTCATTCCTTCTGTAGGAAGAAATATGAGTCGTCAGGAAGTTTATTTTTTCAAGGCACAAGTGGTTTCTATTTCAGGTTTACTACTGTTTACCAGCAAAAACTATTATAGGAGTCTTATGAACATTTTGATTTCTACAAGTCATAGTGATGGAGGCTTGTATAGTAGAGCTGATAAATGTTCAGCATCAAGGTAAAGAAACATAACATACTAGCAAAATTGTTACCCTTGCAAGCTCAGTGTTGGCTGGTTCGGAAGGGCAAGAATAGACGTTGGCATGGTATACTAAGTATAACACAGTGTATATAGTGGATGATTGTGGAATGTTTAACCACTTCAGCCCCGGAGGATTTGGCTGCCAAATGACCAGAGCACTTTTTGCGATTTGGCACTGTGTCGCTTTAACTGACAATTGCGCGGTCGTGCGACGTTGCACCCAAACAAAATTTACTTCCTTTTTTCCCCACAAATAGAGCTTTCTTTTGGTGGTATTTTATCACCTCTGCGGTTGAAATTTTCTGCGTTATAAACAAAAATAGAGCGACAATGTGCTCGCGTGCCAACATGGCGGCAAATTTAAAGGGACGTATATATACGCCCATTTGCCTGTCCGTGCCATTCTGCCGACATAAAAGTGCGTGCGGCGGTCGGCAAGTGGTTAATGTACAGCACAGTGTATACAATGTATCATTATAGACTATATAACGCACATCACAAGGTATACAGTGCCTCATTGTGCAGTGTATAACATACATCACAGTGTATACAGTGCATCATTGTGGAGTGTATAACGTACATCACAGTGTATACAGCACACTATTATAAACTGTATAACATACATCACAGTGGATACAGTGCACTATTGTGGTGTATATAAAGTACATCACAGGGTATATAGGGGGTTATTTACTAAAGGCAAATCCACTTTGCACTGAAAGTGCACTTGGAAGTGCAGTCGCTGTAGGTCCGAGGGGGACATGCAAGGAAAATAAAAAATAGCTTTTTAGCTTGCACATGATTGGATGATAAAATCAGCAGAGCTTCCCCTCATTTCAGATCTACCCCTCAGATTTACAGTGACTGCACTTCCAAGTGCACTTTCACTTGTAGTTTGCACTTGTAGTGCAAAGTGGATTTGCCTTTGGTAAATAACCCCCATTCTGCATCATTGAGGAGTATATAACATACATCGCAGTGTATACAGTGCATCATTGTGGAGTATATAACATACACGTGTGCCTTTGTGCATTGAAGCACATTTTGGTGTAGCGTGTTAGGCAGCCCATACAATATTAATGGGCTGCAATGTACCTCAACACACAGGAATTTAGTGTTTGTTGCATTTTTTCACAGTGCAACAAAACAGACTTTGGGGTTGCAGTTGCACTCTGCAAGTGTAGTTGCTCCACAGCTTAGTAAATGAGGTAAAGTTTCACTTTGCAAAAAGTACCCAATCACGTGCAAGGAGAAAAAAAAACACTACATTTTTGCTTGCACACGATTGGATGATGGAAGTCAGCAGAGCTTTTGCATTTCTTGTGTGCTGCGGTGTGTTGCAGCACAAGCGCATTGTTATGGTGATTCGGGGAGCCATTACTAATAAATGGCACTACACCACACCAATGCACATAGGATGGATTACCCTGTGTTGAAGTAACATGCAAAATGTAATACAAGTTACCGCAATGCACATGTGTATATATTGCTGCAGAAAGCTGACAAAGACCTCGGACATACCAGGATGTTGTTGTTCTATGCCCACTCTTCAAGAATACTGCATGAAAACTGTATGTCCTTGGGCATGTCAGTGACCCTCTTGGTGTGTATGGTGCAGAGGTTGGTGTCCTTGAAAGGCGCTACAAGATAAACTCCAGAGGCCTCCTGTTCTGGCAAAGCTCTGGAAGTGCAGGTCGGTCTTGAAGTCTTGGGCGAGCTCCCTGACAAGTTGCTAGAAAATAAGCTTTTTCATCAGCAGCTCAGTGGATCTCTGGTAGCGTTGTATCACTCAGAGAACCAGAGTGCCAGACCTGTATCAGTGATGTTTCTTGACTTCACCAATGGCTTTGGTGGCCAGCTACTTTCAGGGAGCTTTTTTGCCAGTGGACTTTAGAGCGGTCTGCTTAGTTCTTGCCATAGATCACGACAGTGATTCTACTCTCCAGGTGAGACAAAAGAGAACCACGGACATACCAGAGTAGATGGTCAGAAACAGTAGAAATGCAACAAGTGTGGTTAAAGACTGGAAACTTGCTGAAGGAGACTGTCAGAGACTGGAAGACATAATACAAGAGATTGATGGGGATCAGTAAAATTACAATTACTTTATAAATCCCAAACTTGTGCTACCTACAGCCAATGGCGGCTGGTGTTCAAATTTTTTTGGGGGGCGCAAACAAAATGAAAAATTCTGAAAAATACTGAAAAAAAAACATTAATTGCAGCCTCACTGTTCCCATCAAATGCAGCCACTGTGCCATCAATTGCAGCCAATGTGCCCATCAAATGCAGCCACGGTGCCATCAATGGCAGCCACTGTGTCCATCAAATGCAACCACCGTGCCCATCAAATGCAGCCACTGTGCCATCAAATGCAGCCACTGTGCCATCAATTGCAGCCACTGTGCCCATCAAATGCAGCCACTGTGCCCATCAAATGCAGCCACTGTACCCATCAATTACAGCCACTGTGCCCATCAAATGCAGCCACTGTGCTCATCACATGCAGCCACTGTGCCCATCAAATGCAGCCACTGTGCCCATCATATGCAGCCACTTTGCCCATCAAATGCAGCCACTGTGCTTCATCAAATGCAGCCACTGTGCCCATCATATGCAGCCACTGTGCCCATCAAATGCAGCCACTGTGCCCCATAAAATGCAGCCACTGTGCCCAATCAAATGCAGCCACTGTGCCCATCATATGCAGCCACTATGCCCATAAAATGCAGCCACTGTGCCCGTCATATGAAGCCACTGTGCCCATCATATGCAGCCACTCTGCCCATCAAATGCAGCCACTGTGCCCCATCAAATGCAGCCACTGTGCCCCATCAAATGCGGCCACTATGCCCATCAAATGTAGCCACTGTGTCCATCATATGCAGCCACTGTGCCTATCATATGCAGCCAATGTGCCCATGAAATGCAGCCACTGTGCCCCATCAAATGCAGCCACCGTGTCTCATCAAATGCAGCCACTGTGCCCCATTAAATGCAGCCACTGTGCCCAATTAAATGAAGCCACTGTGCCCTCATCAAATGCAGTCACTGTGCACCCATCAAATGCAGCCTCACTGTGAACCCCCCCCCCCCCGCGCTCGCCCACTCGCTGTTTGGTCGGCACTTACCCCATCTTGGTGACGTGTCAGGCAGTGGGTGATGGCGGCGAGCTGTGAAATGGGCAGCGGGTCAGGCGATGGCTCCTGTGTCCTCTATGCTTCCTGTGCGTCTCTTCTTCCCTTCTGCTAGGTGTCCAATGGGATCGCCTGTGCTTTCAGCCAATCAGGTGATGGGTATTAAACCCGCGCTTCCTGATTGGCAAAGAGGCGGTTCAGTATAAAAAAAACAAATATCCATTCACTTTTCTAACACACCTGGGTGGACTCCGAGCGCAATGCCCTGCGCTCTGATTCCACCTTTTTTTAAGCCAATTAGAGACTGTGGCTCTAATCAGGTGCTTCAAAAAATCACCATGCCACTGTAATTCAGGCGCCCGACATCCGAAAAGGGGCCGGACGCCTGAATAGGGGGTGGCCACAGTGGCTATTGATAGATTGATGCAATGCATGAATCTATCCATTTTACATATAGGGGTTGGCGTGATAGAGGGGGAGGCACCCGTGCACCCTTGATGGACGAGCCGCCCCTGCCTACAACCTTCTTAAAAGTTACTGGCCCCAACTATAATATTCCTTTCAGACATAGGAAAGGGAATGAGCAGCACTGAAAACGTGTGAAAAAATAAACCTAACCATGTTTACTAGCAAAATGGGAGGAGGGATAATAAATAGTCTGTATTGATGCCGAGTAGCCACGCCCTCTGTGGTAGACGGAAGTGACGAAACGTGTCAAGCGTGGCTACGACGGCGTAACCAGGAAGTGAGAAGAGTGCGTTCCACCGCCAACCATATTGAAACCAGGAAGTCATATTGGCACTGTGCTTCTATTGGAGGATAGCGGTGACTACTCTTTTCTCTATATGTCATTTACAAGTTGATGAATTGTACATTTATTGGAAGCAGGGTTGTTGGTACATGGGTTATATATTTTATTAAAGCAGGATTATACTATGTCAGTGCCTTTGTGTCTAAATAAGAGGAATTTGTTTTCAAGGCTTATCCAGTGTTCTGGTGAGTGTAAACCCCAGTGGGGGAGTGTGATTCACTTCTGCGGTGAAGACTAGGAGCTGGTGTAGGGTGCACTACAAATCCAACCCTAGAATCACTTACCACTTTAGAACTGTGATCCTGATACATCCTTTTATGACTGTGCTTTTATTTACCGTATTTATCGGCGTATAACACGCACCGGCGTATAACACGCACCCCAAGTTTAGGAGGGAATTTTAAGGAAAAAAACTTTTAGGAGGGAAATTCAAGGAAAAAAAACTTACATTTAAATGCAGCATGCAGCCTTGCCCAGTGTCCATCTGCAGTCTTGCCCAGTGTCCATCTGTCCATCTGCAGCCTTGCCCAGTGTCCATCTGTCCATCTGCAGCCTTGCCCAGTGTCCATCTGTCCATCTGCAGCCTTGCCCAATGTCCATCTGTCCATCTGCAGCCTTGCCCAGTGTCCATCTGTCCATCTGCAGCCTTGCCCAGTGCCTTTGCGATCTTGTCAGTCTCGGCGGTTTTTTAAATTTGGCGCCGATTTCTGTGGAGAGGAGAGAGCGGGGCCGAGTGTACTTCGGCTAGACTCGGCTCCTCTCGCAGTCCCGCCCATCTCCACTGACTGCACCGCTGACGGAGAAAGCCGAGTGTACTTCGGCTAGACTCGGCTCTGCTCACAGTCAGGGGCAGGACTGCGAGAGGAGCCGAGACTAGCCGAAGTACACTCGGCTTTCTCTATGTCAGCGGCGCAGTCAGAGATGGGCGGGACTGCGAGAGGAGCCGAGTAAAGCCGAGTGTACTTCGGCTTCGGCTCCGCTCGCTCCTCTCGCTCGTTTCAGCAGGGGAATTCGACGGAGTATCGGCGTATAACACGCACCCACGATTTTCCCCTGATTTTAAGGGGGAAAAAGTGTGTGTTATACGCCGATAAATACGGTATTTACTATTTATTATTTATTTATTATCATCATATATCTTTATGAAGTTGGACTTTATCCAATATTAGCGCTGTTTTATCAAATGGACATGGTTCTATATATTTGATACTTTTTTACATGTTTGTTTTTATGGTTGATCTGTTTTATTTATATTTTAAATAGCTGCTACATTTTTTTTTTTAAATCAAAGCGGCGTTTATTGAGCATGTAGATAGTATTAACATACGGGTAAACAGTGCAACAGGCACTACATTTGCGGATCAATACAGTAGACATACATTAAAACATCTGTAAAGGTGTGTGGAGTACTGCTTGGTAGATATCATAGCATTGCGGGGTCGATAGAGGGGAAGGAGAAAGGGGGGCCCACGGGGAGCCCTCGGGGTGGCCATAGATGAAAGTATCTAATCTTCCGCATCACAAGTGGAGACATCCCCCAACCACCTATCCAAAATGTTATAATATATTTATAATATTTGTCCGGGCAACCCCTGTGAATATATGTAGAGTATTTTTTTATAGGGAAGAGTGTTATTGACAGCTCTGATCCATTGCTGCAATGTGGGAGGGGAACCCCTCAACCATGTCTTGGCTATCTGAAGCCTGGCGAGGAACAATGTTTCTTGCAGAAATATGTTCAGGTATTTTTCGGCCTCAGAGAGTGAGAGGAGCCCCAACACACATGGCGAGGGCAAAGGGTTACTGGGGAGCCCATGCGATCGTGGAGGAACTGGATCACCTGGGACCAGAACCCCTGTATGCGGGGACGTGTCCATAGGAGGTGATAGAAAGAGGCGTTGGGGAGGCCGCATCCAGGGCAGTTAGGGCTATGTCCAGCTCTATACTTGGAGATGCGGTAGGGTGTCAGGCAGTGGCGGCCCGTCCATAGGGGGCGCCCGGGCGCCGCCCCCCTCCTGTGGTCCCCAAAAAAAAAAACGGGCCCCTTAAAAGTTTTTTTTTTTTTTATGTCTTTTTTTCACACATGGCGGCTCAACCATAGTGGGCGCAGAAGCGCCACTACCGCTCGCTTCTGCGCCCGGCCGCCACAACAATACATAGGTTCATGCATTGCATGAACCTATGTATTGCTGCCGCCCACTATTCAGATGGCCGGCCCCTTGAGCGCCGGCCATCTGAATCACAGCGTCTGATTGGCCTTTAGAAGTGCCTATCAGAGCCAGCAGGCTCTGATAGGCTTCCCGACTACAGCCTGAGGGCTGTAATCGGCTTCTAAATATCTAATAAGAGGACGCACAGGGGTGCGTTCCCTGGCCAATCAGGTTCACCGGGTCTGGTTACCGGTAACCTGATTGGCTGAAGTGACATTGAGGGCGGGAGAAGACATCGAGGACGGAAGAAGGACGGCGCTGACTCGAGGAAGGTAAGTGCAGGGCTGGGGGGGACAAACTGGCTGTATTATGAGGACAAACTGGCTGCATATGGGGGAGAAACTGGCTGCATATGGGGGAGAAACTGGCTGCATTATGGGGGAGAAACTGGCTGTATATTGGGGGAGAAACTGGCTGCATTATGGGGGGAAACTGGCTGCATTATGGGGGAGAAACTGGCTGCATATGGGGGAGAAACTGGCTGCATTATGGGGGAGAAACTGGCTGCATATGGGGGAGAAACTGGCTGCATATGGGGGATTAACTGGCTGCATTATGGGGGATTAACTGGCTGCATTATGGGGGATTAACTGGCTGCATTATGGGGGAGAAACTGGCTGCATATGGGGGAGAAACTGGCTGCATATGGGGGAGAAACTGGCTGCATTATGGGGGAGAAACTGGCTGCATTATGGGGGAGAAACTGGCTGCATTATGGGGGAGAAACTGGCTGCATTATGGGGGATTAACTGGCTGCATTATGGGGGAGAAACTTGCTGCATTATGGGGGAGAAACTGGCTGCATATGGGGGAGAAACTGGCTGCATTATGGGGGAGAAACTGGCTGCATTATGGGGGAGAAACTGGCTGCATATGGGGGAGAAACTGGCTGTATTATGGGGGAGAAACTGGCTGTATTATGGGGGAGAAACTGGCTGCATTATGGGGGAGAAACTGGCTGCATTATGGGGGAGAAACTGGCTGCATTATTGGGGATTAACTGGCTGCATTATGGGGGAGAAACTGGCTGCATTATGGGGGAGAAACTGGCTGCATTATGGGGGATTAACTGGCTGAATTATGGGGGAGAAACTGGCTGCATATGGGGGAGAAACTGGTTGCGTATGGGGGAGAAACTGGCTGCATTATGGGGGAGAAACTGGCTGCATATGGGGAAGAAACTGGCTGTATTATGGGGGAGAAACTGGCTGTATATGGGGGAGAAACTGGCTGCATATGGGGGGGAAACTGGCTGCATTTGGGGACAAACTAGTGGCGTTTTGGCACAGTGGCTGCGTTTAATGGGCACAGTGGCGGCAATTGATGATTTTTTTTTTCAGTTTGTTTGCGCCCCCCCAAAAAATTTGAGCACCAGCCGCCACTGGTGTCAGGTACGATCGGTGGAGGATATATAGGTGGGTGAGGCGATCAGAGAGCTTGGGGGAGACTGTTCTACAGTTGGCAAGAGCCTCCTCCCATTCCTCGTCCGACACAGCGCCCAGGTCAGATTTCCAGCGGGATTTTAACTGTTGGGCGGTGTTGGTGGCCGAGGGTAGCACGAGATAGGCATAAAACTGTGAGATCAGTTTTTTGGGGTCATTGCCAAGGATAATGTCCACCAATAGTGGGACTTTAAGAGCTGGGATTGAGTCATCAAACTGTGTGTTGAGCGCATGTCGGAGCTGGAGGTAGCAGAAAAACATGTGGTTGGGTAAGGCGAAGTTATCCTTAAGGGTTTGAAAGGACTTGACCGCCCCACGAGCATCAACCTGTGACAAGTATATGATTCCCTTGTTAACCCATGATTAGGGATAGTGGCCAGTTCGGGCATGTGTGGGTTGTCCCATAGGGGTGTGTACGCCTGGGGGGATGGAGCCTCACCATGATGCATGGCTAGTTGCCAAATCTTGCAGTGATGGAATAACATGCGTTTTCTGTCATCCGTCCAAAGCGGACGGCGAGGTCCGCAGAACAGAATCCATAGACACCGAGCGTATGACTCGGCCCCGCCCCCGGCAGCCGCGCCATTGGATTTGATTAACAGCAGCGGGAGCCAATGGCTGCGCTGCTATCATACTATCCAATGAAGAGCCGAGAAGCAGTGGAGAGAGCGACGTGGGATCGCGCCCACTGAAATTCAGGGCTCAGGTAAGTAAAAGAAGGGGGCTGGGGGGCCGGACAGTGCAAGGTGTTTTTTCACCTTAATGCATAGGATGCATTAAGGTGAAAAAACACGTAGGTTTACAACCCCTTTAAGCACCAGAGCTCTAGATTTATGACAATCTTTGGCACCTTTAGCTTGTTATTTCTTTGGATCCCTCCCCACCTCCTGAGTCACGTTGTTGTACAGTCTGTTTTATTTGAGGTTGTTGTAATGTGTCCCCTTTTATTACTCTGTTTACAATTTTGCATAAAATGCGGGCACTTTACCAATCGTGGATAATAACTTGTGTAATCATGGCATTTACCAAGAAGCCTTTTGTCCTTTTGGAAAAGATTACTGTATTTGCATACAAATCCAAGGATTGACCAAAGACTTCTTATTGTTGGCGAGATGTCCTTCAAAGCTCAGTCATTCCACACATTTGCTTTACAAAAATGCAATGTCAGTTCTGAACGGTGTTGAGTTGAGAAAAAGTCAAAACCTCTGTTATACATAAAAAGCTTAGTGGCCATTATGTTATTCATCAGTACTGTAACACTTGTGACTTATTGTTATTTTTTATTTTTTAAATCTCCTCAGACAATTAATGACCTCCTCCTGAACCTGCATACAGTACTTATCTGTGTATCATCTCCAGAAATCAGATTTTCCTTCACTGACAGGAAAACGAAATGTACGAATATTGCTACAGACTGTCTATTGTGTTCTTTTCCTGAGGTATCATCTGTGGAATCTTGCTACAAAGACTATTTCTGAATTTAAAAAAAAGAAAAATGTTGAAGGTCACTTATAGAGCACCAGCACCATGCGGCATCCTGCCTGAAAGCTTGCCTGCCAATGCCGGTATGTCAATATCTATAAGGTTATTGTCAGAACAAGTGTCCATTAAATAGCCTGAGCTTCTACTAGAAACAATGGCACATTTAGCCAAACAAACCAGATAATTGAAGGTGTATAGAAGTCTGACATGCACATATACATTCAATTGATTAGCAGATACAGCCTCCCTCCGGAATTGGTCTGATTTTCATTCGGTGAACTTTGTTGAACAGCTAGCTAAATCAGCTAAGTTCCTGTATTTTCCTGCATTGTATAGTGAGTTTATTTTTAATTTTTTTATATAGGTTTGAATAGAGAATGGAAGGGGTAGCAAACCTGACAAATTTTATTGCTGCCCCCACTGGGGAGATTTACCTTCTCTAATTGTCCATCTGACCATTGGCACCAGATTAGGAATAGAGGGGAAGTCCTCCAATGGGGGCATTTTTTGTGGTGAGGAAAGAGAGGATTAAAGTGATACTAAAGTCTCTGTTTTTTTTTCTTTAAAGCGGAGTTCCAGCCTGTACAACTTAAAAAGTCATCAGCTACAAATTCTGTAACTTTTAATATAAGGACGCTTACCTGTCCAGGGTTCCCACGATGTCGGCACCCCAAGCCAATTTGTCCACCGGCTTTGGGTGCAGGCACTGGCATTGCAAATAAGGGAAACTGGTGTTCTGTTGAGAAGTTCCCCCCATCGAATAGTGACCACGCATGCGCAGGACGGAGCCGCGCCCCCCGCTGAGTTGCCGATCAGCTGGAGTGACGTATCTCTCAATGGGAGATACCATTTCACGGGCACAATTAAAACCTATAAAAACAGCGGGGGGAAACCGTAGTTCTCACATTGTGCCTCACTGTTGGGGGGTGGCTTTACAGTGTGCTGATGGTCCGGTTTCCCTGCTTTTTGTATAGTTTTAAATTGTGGCTGTGAAATGGTATCTCCCATCGAGAGATAGCTCCTACGATGTGTGCATGCGCCATGGTTACATCAGCCCAGCTGATCGGCAAATGAGTAGTTATGCCATGACGTACGGTGCATGAGCAGTTCGTCCCGGGCACTATTCGATGGGGGGCACTTCTCGACAGAACACTGGCAGCGTTGCGCTTTGCTAAATGGTCCCATAAGGCAGCGGGGGGGAAGGAGGAGGGCCCAAATCACTCTGGTAAATGACGTACCTCGCCATGGCGGGGTACATTGGAAGTGAGGAGAATAACAATAGAAAACAAGGTAAAACAAACACAGAAAAAAAAGGATAGCCAATACATTCTTAAGAAGCATTAATGTAAAAAATTGCACAAAGGCTTATATGTGGGTGGAACTCTGCTTAACCCACTGAAGCCCCGGACCAATATGCAGCTAAAGGACCAGGCCCCTTTTTGCGATTCGGCACTGCGTCGCTTTAACTGACAATTGCGCGGTCGTGCGACGTGGCTCCCAAACAAAGTTGGCGTCCTTTTTTTCCCACAAATAGAGCTTTCTTTTGGTGGTATTTGATCACCTCTGCGGTTTTTATTTTTTGCGCCATAAACAAAATTTTTGAAAAAAATTCAATATTTTTTACTTTTTGCTATAATAAATATCCCCCAAAAATATATTATTTTTTTTCCTCAGTTTAGGCCGATGCGTATTCTTCTACATATTTTTTGGTAAAAAAAACGCAATCAGCGTTTATTGATTGGTTTGCGCAAAAGTTATAGTGTTTACAAAATAGGGGATAGTTTTATGGCATTTGTATAAAAAAAAATTTTTTTACTAGTAATGCCGGCGATTAGTGATTTTTTTCGTGACTGCGACATTATGGCGGACACATCGGACACCTTTGACACATTTTTGGGACCATTGTCATTTTCACAGCGATCAGTGCTATAAAAATGTACTGTGAAAATTACACCGGCAGTGAAGGGGTTAACCACTAGGTGGCGCTGTAGGGGATAAGTGTACCCTAAGAAGTGATTCTTACTGAAGGGGGGCGTGGCTACACGTTACACGTCACTGATCGTCTGTTCCGATGATAGGGAACAGACGATCACTGACATGCCACGGAGAAGAACAGGGAAAGGTTTGTTTACACTCACCTCTCCCCTTTCTTCAGCTCTGTGACCCGATTGCGGGACACCGGCGGCGATCGGGCCTGCGGGTCCCGCGGGCGAGGTCACGGAGCTCAGGACTGGGTCGCGAGCGTGCGGCTGGCGGCGCGCGCGCGACCCACGGCTGGGCTCTTAAAGGGCAACGTACGTGTACGTTGATGTGCCCAGCCGTGCCATTCTGCCAACGTTTATCGGCGTGAGGCGGTCCTTAAGTGGTTAAAAATAACAAACATGTTATACCTATCTGCTCTGTGTAATGGTTTTGCACAGAGCAGTCCCGATCCTCCTCTTCTTGGGTCCCTCGCCGGTGCTTTTGTCCCCTCCCTCCTGCCCCCACAGCAAGCAGCTTGCTATGGGGGCACCCAAACTGAGCCGCTGCTCTGTGTGTCCATTCTGACATGGAACCGCGGTTCAGCCTCACCCCCTCTCTCTCCTCATTCGCTCACTGACTTTGACAGCAAATGGTGTTGTGCTGCCGTCTCAGCCAATGAAGAGGGAGAGCCCCGGGCAGCCAAGACACTCCTTCAACATCACTGGATCGAGATGGGGCTCAGATAAGTATTAGGGGGGCTGCTGCACACAGAAGGTTGTTTTATCTTAATGTATACAATGCATTAAGATAAAAAAAACCTTCTGACTTTACAACCACTTTAACTTCACATTGGGGAGATGTGCGCTCGCTTCCCGATGTGTCTGGGGGAAGTGAAATCTTCAAATGGGACGCAGACGGCCAAACTAAAAATTATTGGGATTTTACCCTTTACCTCTGCTACCCAAAAATTAAAAAAATTAAAAAAAAGGTTGGTTGGGCTTTAAATATACAGTAAAACCTTGGTTTGAGAGTAACTTGGTTTGAGTGCGTTTTGCAAGACAAGCAACATTTTTAATAACATTTTGACTTGATATACAAGCAATGTCTTGATATACAAGTAGCGTCACGTCACAACTGATTATAAAAGAGAAGAGAGGCGTCTCTAAGTGTAGCAATATGGTTACATTAAATAAAGGTGCAACATTTAGCAACTCACATTTAAAACAGGCACATCTAAGTATGGAGGCATCCGGGGTAAAGCTGTCCACATAGATCGTACTCCACACCGCCATCGACGTCATCCCTTCCAAGCTGCGCTCCACGAGCGCTTCAAGCCTCGCTTTCAGATCGCTCTACTGCAGGGTAGTCTTCCTGGTCGCGATTGCAGACTGACAGCGGTGAGAGCCGGCGGTGAGGAGGATGTTCTTATGTGGACAGCTTTTCCCCAGATGCCTGCATACTTTAGAAGTGCCTCTTTTAATCATCAACCATGTGAGCTGCTAAATGTTGCACCTTTATTAAATGTAACCATATTACTACACTTAGAGACGCCTCTCTTCTCTTTTATACTCTGGAGCTCCTGCTGGATTTTGTTTCTAATCCCCTTATGGAGGCTGCCATTTGTAGATGGACATTTTATGGTTACACAACCTGGTCACATTGCTATAATCTTTTTATATGGACTATAAACTGAAAAACCCATGAATAAATGGTTGTGGAACGAATCATTTGAGTTTCCATTATTTCTTATGGGGAAATTTTCTTTGATATACAAGTGCTTTGGATTACAAGCATGTTTCTGGAATGAATTATGCTCGCAATCCAAGGTTTTACTGTATTTTAATCCTTTAAAAGGCCCAAGCTTGGCACAAAAGTAATTGGTGCAAGACATTTCAACACCAGTATATTATGCATGAGTACATTTTTGTCACCAGTATGTGTTGGGCATTTAGTGCATATGATGACAATAATAATACCAAAAACCCTAAGTCATTTTTATGTCATCACTTTCATCATAAATCTAAACAATCTTGCTAGTCATTCCCTCATTCTCAGGTGGCCAGCTGTGCATTCAGAATCACAGGTTTATAACATCAATATAGTAAAAAGAGACACGAGTCATTTATCCAAACTGTGTCTTGCTGTTAATTCTCATCTGTACAATATTTATATACTATGGGGGCTCATGAATTAAAATCCAAAGAACATTATCATAAAATTAGCATTGCTACCGATAGCAACCAATCAAGATTTACTTTGCATTGTATGTCAACAAAATAATTTTTTTCCAGCTCGTAGTAGTTAATCACTTTCAACTGGACTGTAATGTTGAAGGCACTTCGGGGGGGAGATTTACTAAAACTGGAGCACACAGAATCTGGTGCAGCTGTGCATAGTAACCAATCAGCTTCTAGATTTTATTGTCAAAGCTTTATTGAACAAGCTGACGTTAGAAGCTGGATCTCACAGATAGAGGATGAACTATACCGGGTAAAACAAGAGCATAGAAAACTACTGGGACAAATGACTAAGCTTGAGGAAAAAATAGATGAAATGGAGAACAGACATCGTAGGGACAACATAAGACTGGTGGGACTACCAGAGAAGTGTGAAGGGACTAACCCTATGGAGTTTTTGGAAGATTGGCTCATAAAGTTGTTTGGAAGAGAAAGTTTTTTGCAACAATTTTCGATAGAAAGAGCGCATAGAGTCCCTTCTAAACCCCCCCCCCCCCGCAGGGGGGCACCCACGTTCAATGTTAATGAAATTCCTTAATTACCGGGATAAAGTAACCCTACTAAGAAAGGGTAGAGAGATGGGGTCTATTTTTTATGGAGAAACCAGGGTATCAATATATCCTGATTTCTCCCCTTACCTGCAGAAGCAAAGGGCGGGTTTCACAGAAGCCAAACGTAGATTGAGAACTCTTGATGTCACGTATGCACTACTGTACCCAGCAAGACTACGGGTGGTAGCGTTAGGCGGGACACAATTTTTTGATAGCCCTGAAGGAGTGCTGGGGTGGTTGGAAGATAAAAAGGATCAGCTATCAACAAAGCAAAGTGACATTTAGTTTAATGATGTGATACATTTAAGGTCTCATTGGTTGATTTTCCGTTTCTTTCCTTCCCCCCCTTTTTTTTTTTTTTTTTTGGGGAAGGGAAGGGAAGGTTCACAGTTGTGAGGATGAAGGTGAGGGGAGACACACACCACAGGAGGAGTGAAAGGATGGATGGAGAATGTAGTAAAATAGAATTCGGGGTGGGGGGGGGGAGGGAGGGAGGGAGGAAGGGAGGATGGAAGATATAAAAGGGGGGAGTGGGGAGATGTATGGACCGTTCACAAAAAAAGCCCCTAGGGAATACCTAGAAAGGTGTAGAGGGGGAGGGGGGGAGGGAGGGACCAAAATGAATTATCACAAGGAACACAAAAAGGTTGGAATTTAAAATTATGGCTAAAATTTACACAAATATATATATGAAGCACATTTGTTTGTTTTTTTTGTTTTTTTTTTTCTTGGAAAAAAAAGAAATATAGCACTTTTTGCAGGGGTAAAAAAAAAAAAGAAAAGAGTACAATGACGTCACTAAATAATGATAAAACAATTAAGTAAACTGGTAGTAAAAGGTGGAGTAAATCATATAATCATATTTTAAAAAAAAGAAAGGATAGGAAAAGAAAAGGATAGAATATCTTTGCATGGTGTGGTATAGGGGGAAGTCAAAAGTTTTAATCACAACGTATCGCTATGAGAGATTTATGATTCTGTTGGTAATTTATTTCAGGCAACTTGTGTTTTGGTTAGTTGATACCTTCTTGAATGAATTGATTGTTTTATGCAGTCCAGAGTAATGAAAATGGGGTCTTGGAATGTCCATGGGTTGAGTACCCCTGCTAAGAGAGCTGCAGTATTTGATATGCTGGAAATGTATGAGGTGGGACTGATCTGTCTCCAAGAGACTCACCTGACTAAAATTACTATACAACAAGTTCAAAGTAAGAAGTTCCAACACCAATACCACTCAGTACACACCTCTTATTCCAGAGGTGTGTCAGTAATGGTTAAAAGAGGGGTGGTGTTTTCTTGCAGACAGATCAGCATAGACGAGGAGGGGCGCTATATTTTTCTTCACTGTGTAATAGAGAGTAGAGAATATGTTCTTGCAAACATTTATATACCCCCGCCCTTTAAAATGGAGGTTATATATAAGCTAATAGAATTTATGGTGGATAAGATGGGGATGCCAATCATAGCAGTGGGGGATTTTAATGAGGTCATAAATAGAAAATGGGATAGGTTTCCAGGGGGAAGGGAACCAAATCCTCCAGAGAGTCGATTGTATCAAATTTTACAAGAAGCTGGTTTGTTTGATATATGGAGAGTGAGGAACCCAGATGTGCGACAATATTCCTGTTTCTCTAGTTCCTATTCAACACTTTCTAGGATAGACCTAGTTCTAGGTAATACGGAAGCATCCCAGATAATAAAAAACATAGTACATGTCAGATCACTCGTTAGTGACAGTTCTGGTAAATTTAGAAGGGAATAAAACCAGGGGAGTATGGAGGATGAACCCTTTATGGTTTGAAGTTATCGGAGGCCCTGAGGAGATTCTAGACAAATTACAAGAGTTTATAGAATTTAATGAAGGAACGGTGACACAGGGAGTGATGTGGGATACGCTGAAGGCTTTTTTAAGGGGAATATGTATTCAACAAGTGGCAAAAGTTAAAAAGGCATCCAGAGAGGAGGAGAATAGGATAAGGCAGGAATTGGTGAATGCAGAAAAGGAATATATTGAAAACCCAACATCAGAGCGACAAGGAATATGGATGAATAAACAACAAGAACATAAAATAGTAATGATTAAAAAATCTGAGAATAAAAGATTATTTCAGAAACAAGCCGCATTTGGGGAGGGGGAGAGTGTGGGAAGAATGCTGGCACATTTAGTGCGAACCAATTCCTCCCCATCCGCAGTACCCGCGATTAGGACTTCGAAAGGAGAAATCTCTACTCGGGTATCAGAGATCACAGATACCTTTAGGGAATATTATGATAAATTATATAAATCGCAGGGTGCAGCGGGAGAGGAGGAATTGGAAATATTCTTTGGGAAAATTAAAATACCAATTCTTACTGAAGCAGAGAAAGAGGGAATGGAGGCTCCAATAACTCTTGAAGAAGTACAGTTAGCAGTTGCAGAGATGGCCAATCAGAAATCGCCTGGACCTGACGGACTCCCTATAGAAACTTATAAACATTACGGGAAAGTGCTATTGCCGGAACTCCTTAAAACACTGAATTGGGCAAGGGAGGATGGGGAATTACCTAAGTCAATGTCAGAAGCAATAATTGTAGTCCTGCATAAGGAAGGGAAAGATCCACTAGAGACCTCATCCTATAGGCCCATCTCCCTGCTTTGCTCAGACGCTAAAATATTGGCCAAAATAATGGCAACTAGATTAAACAAAATTATTTCAAGACTAATACATCAAGATCAAACTGGGTTTATCCCCAGTAGATCAACTAGTATGAATATTAGAAGGGTATTCCTTAACCTACAAATTCCAACACAGAATATGGGTACAAGGGCAGTTATGTTCTTAGATGTGGTTAAGGCGTTTGATAGCGTGGAGTGGGGGTATATCTGGCATGTTCTAGGAGCATTTGGTTTTGGTCCATCAGTGATTAGATGGATAAAAATCCTGTATAGTGACCCAAGTGCAAAAATTAGAGTTAACAATGATTACTCAGGTAAGATTAAATTGGAGAGGGGCACAAGGCAGGGGTGCCCATTTTCACCCCTGCTTTTTGCGCTAGCAATGGAGCCACTGGCCATAGCAATAAGAACGAACATAAAATAGAAAGGATTTGTGAGACCGACAGGAGAAGAGAGAATCGCATTATATGCGGATGATGTCCTTCTCTTCTTGGGGGACACAGATCATTCACTTAAGCAGGCTATGAGTATCTTTGGAGAATTTGGTAGACTTTCAGGATTGGTTATAAATTGGGAAAAATCAGCCTTGATGCCGGTGGATCCCATTGCCAATCAAACCTTAGCAGAAATACCCCAATTAGAAATGGTGGATACAATGAAATATCTGGGAATACATATAACAATTGACCCCAATAAATATATAAATAACAACATAGTTCCCCTCCTGTCTAAATTTAAAAATAAAATTCAAATATGGCGGCGGCTCCCACTGTCAGTTGCAGGGAGATGTAACCTGATCAAAATGCTGTGGATGCCACAATTATTATATGTATTGCATAATACACCAACATGGATACATAAGAAATGGTTTAAGAAAATTGATACACTATTTAGAGAATTAATATGGAAAGGAGGCCAAGCAAGGATAGGACTACAGACCCTGCAACTGTCAACAAGGGAGGGAGGCATGGCGGTACCGCACCCACGGTGTTATTTCCTGGCAGCACAGCTGCAGCAGATAGGAATGAGATCAGAGATGGGAGGGGATACAAATGGGCAGCTGATGACAGTGGGGTCATCCCATAAGTTGGTGATGGAGGCACTGGAGGCAAATTCATTTATATACAAATCCCCTACGGTCAAGATGGTAATAAAGGTGTGGAAAGCTGTGAAAGCAATAGGGGGATCAGAAGGAGAGACAGAATATACACCGCTTTGGGATAATAGGAATCTTCAGGAGTTGGAGCCGATGAGGAAAATTAAGGAATGGGAAGGGAAGGGGATAACTAGGTTGGCCCAGCTGTATGAGGGAGAAATCCTAAAAACTTTTGCTACACTCAGAGAGGAATATGATGTCCCTAAACATACATTTTACAGATATTTGCAAATTAGACATGCATTAGATATGCAGTTTGATAGACAGGGACCAACCTGGCATAAATCCCCTATCTTTCAGAGATTGGGCAACCAGAGTGAGACTGGGGGCCGTATATCCGAAATATACCCACACTTATGCAAAGGAAGTATTACAGCTCCTGAACATCTCAAAAGCAGAGGGAAATGGGAGGAAGATCTGGGGCCCATATCCGGGGGGCAATGGGAAAAGGTACTAGAGAGTGGACACCATGTATCTGTTTCACCGGCCCAGAAATTTTCATTCTTAATGTTATTACATAGGACATACTATACACCAAAAAGGCTGTTTGACTTTGGGTGGAGAGCAGATGCAGGATGTCCCAGATGTCAAGACACAGGGGACCTGATACACATGCTATGGAGGTGCCCGAAATTATTTAGGTATTGGACAGGGGTACTGGATAGTATAAATAGGACATATATGACAACTAGGGATGAGCTTCGTGTTCGAGTCGAACATACGTTCGACTCGAACATCGGCTGTTCGATCGTTCGACGAAGATCGAACGATTTGGGCCGTTCGCGCCAAATTCGAGTGACGCGAACGGCCCACAATGCACTACGCCATCGCAGTGTCATCCAGGCGCTGTGATTGGCCAAGCATGCACTGTGACCCCGCATGCTTGGCCAATCACAGCGCCAGCAGCGAGGAGAGCAATGATTGGCCACAGGCAGGATGCCTGTAGCCAATTATTGCTGAGGGGGTTTAGTACACGCCCCACACTATAAAAGGCCGCCAGCGCGGCGGCCTTGTGTAGTGTGTTCCGGAGCAGGGAAAGAGAAGCATAGGCAGGGACAGTGTCATTATTTTTCCTTTACTAATCCTGGATTCCTTGTGTTTAGGGACAAATAAGGATAGGTAGGGAGAGTGTCAGTGACAGTGTGCTATTCTGTGCTAATCCTTGTTTGTAGGGACAGAGAGGTACAGTGAGGGAAAGTGTCAGTGTGCTATTCTGTTCTAAACCAATTTTGCTGTTCCATATTTTCAATCCTTGAGTTTAGGGACAGAGAAGGACACTCGTAGAAATTATCAGTGTGCTATTCTGTGCTAGATCTTGTTTGTAGGGAGGGACAGAGTAGGACAGTGAGGGAAAGTGTCAGTGTGCTATTCTGTTCTAAAACTATTTTGCTGAACCATATTTTCAATCCTTGAGTTGAGGGACAGAGAGGTACAGTGAGTGAAACTGACAGTGTGCTATTCTGTTCTAAACCAATTTTGCTGTTCCATATTTTCAATCCTTGAGTTTAGGGACAGAGAAGGACACTCGTAGAAATTATCAGTGTGCTATTCTGTGCTAAATCTTGTTTGTAGGGAGGGACAGAGTAGGACAGTGAGGGAAAGTGTCAGTGTGCTATTCTGTTCTAAAACTATTTTGCTGAACCATATTTTCAATCCTTGAGTTGAGGGACAGAGAGGTACAGTGAGTGAAACTGACAGTGTGCTATTCTGTTCTAAACCAATTTTGCTGTTCCATATTTTCAATCCTTGAGTTTAGGGACAGAGAAGGACACTCATAGAAATTATCAGTGTGCTATTCTGTGCTAAATCTTGTTTGTAGGGAGGGACAGAGTAGGACAGTGAGGGAAAGTGTCAGTGTGCTATTCTGTTCTAAAACTATTTTGCTGAACCATATTTTCAATCCTTGTGTTTAGGGACAGAGAAGGATAGGCAGGGGACAGTGTCAGTGCCATTGTTGCTAAGCCTCCTGCACAGTATACACCTGAAGGTAGCCCTTATTGCTCTTTTTCCCATCTCCCTGCAGGCCATCCATTAAAATGTCTGGAAGGCAACCAAGGAGAGGCAGACAGTCAGGAGGCAAAAAAAGAGGGCAAGCAGGCTCTGTGTCTGGGGGCAACAGTGCTGGTCGTGGACGCGGTGCATTGTCATCAGCACATGGCCATGGGACACGCTTGTCCTTCTTTTCGGCAGCTGGACATGTTGAGCCACATCATGCCGAAGACTTGGTAGAGTGGATGACCAAGCCCACCTCATCCTCCTCATCCTCTCTCACCCAGGCTCAGGGTACTGGCAAAGCAGCTGCCAAAGCGTCCTCTTCTCTGGTATCATTATCTTCATTAGTCAATCCTTCCCTAGAGCCACCATGTCCTCCTCCTGAGGAGTCCCCCGAACTGTTTGAGCACAGTGTTGGGTACATGCTCCAGGAGGATGCCCAGCGTTTGGAAGGATCTGATGATGATACCCAGCTAGAGGAAGTCAGCAGCGTGAGAGCAGAGAGAGGGGATGCTCAAGAAGGACACCAATCTGGCAGTCATGCTCCAGCAGCTGCAGCATACTGCCAGATTGGCTCCAGTGATGAGGAGGGAGGGGATGATGAGGTCACTGACTCCACGTGGGTGCCTAATAGGAGAGAGGATGAGGAGGAGGCACATCTCCACTGAGGCAGGATGCCCTTGAGTGGCCAGCGTATGGGCAGCACACCGACGGAATCACACCGCAGAGCTCCGCCTGTGCAGGGCGCTGCCTCTGCCCGTCATTCAAAAAGTTCTTTGGTGTGGGCCTTTTTTGAGGCGAGTGCATCAGATCGCACAGCTGCTGTTTGCAACATATGTCTCAAGCGTATATCGCGTGGCCAAAACATCAGCCGCTTGGGCACCACATGCTTGATCAGACATATGTTGACCTGCCATGCAGCTCGTTGGCAAGCCTACCTTAAAGACCCACACCAAAGAACAAAGCTGACCTCTTCTTGCACCGCATCAGCTGGGATCTCCAACCCCACTATACCTTCACTCCTCTCTGAAACCTGCTCTGAGAGGAATGAAGGTGTAGAATTAGGTGTGTCACAGGCAAGTACTTGCGGGCACTCTGCTAGCAGTACACCAACGTCCGATTCTAGCAGGCAAATTTCCCTGCCCCAGCTGCTGGACCGTCGAAAGAAGTTCACTCCCAGCCATCCACATGCCCAGCGGTTGAATGCTAGCTTGGCTAAATTGCTAGCGCTTCAACTGCTGCCTTTTCAGTTGGTAGACTCGGCCCCCTTCCGTGAGTTTGTGCAATGTGCGGTTCCTCAGTGGCAGGTTCCCAAACGCCACTTTTTCGCACGGAAGGCGATTCCGGCTCTCTACAAGCATGTGGAAGGCAATGTCTTGGCCTCGCTGGACAGGGCGGTCAGCGGTAAGGTGCATATTACCGCTGACTCATGGTCCAGCAGGCATGGACAGGGACGTTACCTTTCTTTCACGGCCCATTGGGTCACTCTTTTGGCAGCTGGGAAGGATGCAGGACAAGGTGCAGTAGTGTTGGAGGTTGTTCCACCACCACGCCTCCAAAATGCTACTACTGGTTGTGACACACCTCTCTCCTCCACCCCCTCCTCTTCTTCTTCCTCCATGGCCTCTTCCTGTGGTTTGTCCTCGGAACCAGCGGTGCTCCGTAGCCGTTCAAGGGGCTACGCAAGTACGCAGGCAAAAAGATGCCATGCCGTGCTTGCGCTGGTGTGTTTGGGGGACAGGAGCCACACTGGGGCAGAGGTCCTGTCTGTTCTGCAGGGGCAGGCCGAGAGGTGGTTGACGCCACGCCAGCTTAAGCCAGGAATGGTGGTTTGCGACAATGGCACCAACCTCCTCTCCGCCCTCCGACAGGGACAACTGACCCATGTGCCCTGTATGGCTCACGTCCTTAACCTGGTGGTGCAGCGGTTCTTGGGCAGGTACCCGGGCTTACAGGATGTCCTGAGGCAGGCAGGAAAGTCTGTGTGCATTTCCGCAGATCTTATAATGCCAGTGCTCGCCTGGCTGAGCTTCAAAAGGAGTTGAACCTGCCCAAGAACCGCCTTATATGTGACATGCCCACCAGGTGGAACTCAACGTTGGCCATGCTGCAGAGGGCCATCAATGAGTACCTGTGCGACTACGGCACCAGGACAGGGTCAGGGGAGCTCGGGTTTTTTTCACCACGCCAGTGGGGCATGATCAGGGATGCATGCACTGTCCTGGCACCATTTGAGGAGGCCACGAGGATGGTGAGCAGTGACAGTGCATGCATCAGTGACACTGTACCTCTTGTCCACCTGTTGGAGCACACGCTGCGTGGAATAATGGACAGGGCACTTGAGGCAGAACAGAGGCAGGAAGAGGAGGACTTCCTTGCCTCTCAAGGCCCCCTTTACCCAGACAGTGTTCCTTCTGTCCCACCCATCGCACAGGAAGAGGAGGAGGAGGAGGAGGAGGAGGAGGAGGAGGATTGTGTCAGCATGGAGGTGGAGGCTGGCACTCAGCATCATCAGCAGCAGTCTTTTAGGGATGATTTACAGTCCCAAGAAACCAGTGGACTTGTACGTGGCTGGGAGGAGGTGGCTGCGGATCATGTCGTCCTTAGTGACCCAGAGGACTCCGGACTGAATGCCTCAGCTAACCTATGCTGCATGGCCTCCCTGATCCTGCAAAGTCTGCGGAAGGATCCTCGTATTCTTCGGATCAAGGAGAGGGACCATTACTGGCTGGCCACTCTCCTTGATCCACGGTACAAGGGTAAGGTTGCGGACCTTATCGTACCGTCGCAGAGGGAGCAGAGGATGAGACAACTCCGGGAGGCCTTGCAGAAAGGTCTGTGCAACGCGTTCCCAGAGACTGGGAGGTTACAAACTCCTGGTCCTGGACAACGAGTTGCTGAGGCTTCGGGCAGTCAAAGAAGGAGCGGTGGGGAAGGTGGCCGTCTGACCGATGCGTTCAGACAATTCTTTAGTCCGCAGCCCCAAAGTATGATCGGTTCCAGCAACCATCGCCAGCGTCTGATATACATGGTCCAGGAATACCTAGGGGCAAGGTCAGACTTGGACACCTTCCCCACCGAAAATCCTCTGGCTTACTGGGTCTTGAGGATGGATCACTGGCCAGAGCTTGCACAGTATGCAATTGAGCTACTGGCCTGTCCTGCATCCAGCGTTCTTTCAGAACGCACATTCAGTGCTGCTGGAGGATTTGTCACGGATCACAGGGTGCGCCTGTCCACCGACTCGGTTGATCGACTGACTTTCATCAAGATGAACCAGTCTTGGATCACCACCAGCTACCACACACCAGATGCTGATATAACAGACTAATTGATTTTAAAATGTCACATCCCTTCAAGACTGATGCTGATGCTGAGTGCCTGTGCTGTTATGTTGACTGGCTATCCTCCTCCTCCTCCTCAATGATACGATTAACGATGATAGCTTGGACGATCATTTTGGTTTATGGGTGACGCCACCAGTGGCTAAGGCCCAATTTTTCAGCCCCTGTTTAACAGGGGCGTGTAATTAAAATTTTTGATGCAATACTTTGCAACAGGCCTCATTGCTGTGCTCCAAGTACAGTATCTGTGAGGGGTTGCAGTGTTGTGCCACCAGTGCCTAAGGCCCAATTTTTCAGCCCCTGTTCAACAGGGGCATGCAATTATAATTATTGATCTAATAATTCACAGCAGGGCCCATTGCTGCGCCCACCAAGAGTAACTGTCAGGCCTTACAGTGTTGTGGCACCAGCACCACCATCACCACCACCACCACCACCAAAGGCCCAATTTTTAAGCCCCTGTTCAACAGGGGCATGCAATTATAATTATTGATCTAATAATTCACAGCAGGGCCCATTGCTGCGCCCACCAAGAGTAACTGTCAGGCCTTACAGTGTTGTGGCACCAGCACCACCATCACCACCACCACCACCACCAAAGGCCCAATTTTTCAGCCCCTGTTCAACAGGGGCATGCAATTATAATTATTGATCTAATAATTCACAGTAGGGAGCATTGCTGCGCCCACCAAGAGTAACTGTCAGGCCTTACAGTGTTGTGGCACCAGCACCACCATCACCACCACCACCACCACCAAAGGCCCAATTTTTCAGCCCCTGTTCAACAGGGGCATGCAATTATAATTATTGATCTAATAATTCACAGCAGGGACCATTGCTGCGCCCACCAAGAGTAACTGTCAGGCCTTACAGTGTTGTGGCACCAGCACCACCATCAAAGGCCCAATTTTTACTACCACTGATCAACAATTATATGTTATTACAATTCCTGATATTATAGTTGACAGCAGGGCGTTCCAGCACCCACCAAGAATAACTGTGAGTGCTTTCAGTGTTGTGCCAACACCAACAACTAAGGGGCCAATTTCTGCAGAGTATATACGGAAGGTCCCTACTTTCAAACATCCAACTTACAAACTACTACTACTTGCAAACGGAAGAAGACAACAGGAAGTGAGAGGAAATCTACCCCTTGGAAGGAAAATTCTCTCCTGTAAGAATTAATATGGGAGAAAGGTGTCTCCTCTCTACTGATGCTTTATCACCAATCCTTGTTTCAATAAAAACACCACATTTCAAAAACAGTTGTCATTGGGACGCAAAGTGAGGTGAAATGTTCTGAACAGGGGCACAGACAGCAAAAAAAATGTGACAGGGGTGATACCCGTTCCCTATGTTTTACAAAAAGCTAAAAAAAAGGAATTTGGCATGGAGCTCCACTTAAACAATGCAGCTGTTCAAAATTACAAACAGATTCTACATAAGAACAAACCTACAGTCCCTGTCTTGTATGCACCGCCTGTATACGGCTGTTCAGAGTATATAGGGCCTTTTTTATTTTGTGTGCGGGGTTCCCCTTAATATCCATACAAGACCCAAAGGGGCTGGTAATGGGCTGGGGTAGGGGGGGGGGGGTTGATGGGGTAGCTATGCCATTTTTCCTAAATATTTTCATCCATATTACCGGGACCAGACATTGCATTAAAGCCGCAAGCAGTTTTAAATGGCTTTTTTCCCTTTAGAAATGTTATTTTGTGCAGGGACAGTTCTAAACACGGGAAACACGTGGCACTTCACAGGCATACTTTAGACACCCCCCAGGTACAATATTTAAAGGAATATTTGACTTTTTTTTTTTCACTTTATGCATCATTAAAATGACTGCTCCCGGAAAACGTCCGTTTTTAAAACTTCTTTTTGCATTGATACATGTCCCCTGGTGCAGAAGCCGGGTTCCCAAACTCTGTTTCGGACAATAACATGGATAATAGTCGTTATAATTAGCACTTTAGAATCCGAACGTTCGCATCCATTGTATTTAATAGGGTTCTAATGTTCGTGCGAACTTTCGGTCCGTTCGCGGGTTCTGGTGCGAACCGAACCCGGGGGTGTTCGGCTCATCCCTAATGACAACAATAGAAATGGACCCTAGAATATGTGTCTTGGGACTAGAGGAGGGAACAAACAGAGCGATCAGCATAACAAAAGCAGTGCTTAGATGCCTTTTTCATGCTAGAAAATTGATAGCGCAAAGATGGCAGGCAGAAGACCCCCCCTCAGTGAGAGAATGGGCTAACACAGTTACCGCAACAATATGGAAGGAGAGGGTAGTATATATTAAGAGAGGGAACACAAGAGAGTTTGAAAAGGTGTGGAACCCGTGGTTGGAAAAAATAGGGATACCCCTGTAAAGCGGAGAGTGAGAGGGAAAGAGAGTAAGAAAAATGGCACAAGGAAAATAAATGAAAACAGAAATAAACTTTGAATAATGTGTAAAAATGGAAGAAAGGAAAATAGGAAAAAACCTAATATGAGAAAATAGTAAAGGGGGAGGGGGGAAGGAGGGAGGGATGAGGGTTAACAGAGTCTAACTTACATTGATAATATTTTGCTAATTTATTGTTGTGAAAAATAAATATAAATAAGCATGTACAATGTTAATTTGAATATGCAAGAAAATTAATAAAGAGAATGTAAAATTAATGCACCAATTTTAGTAAACCTCCTCTTTGTAGCTTATCCAAGCCACTTTATTTAGCTACAGTTTTAATGAGCGGTGAGAGTATTATAGAACAAGTCCAGTAGAATGTGAATAACTACTCTAGCTATACCATGACCTGGATAAACAAGAACCTTCACAGACTTTCTCCAGTTTTAATATATCACCCCCCCATTGCTTTAATAAATAGGGCTTAGGGAGTAATCATTATGATGATGGTGAGATAGTTAGTAAATAGAATGCCACAGATTAATACAATTTCTGTATATTTTTACCAGTAAGCACCAATATATGTTTTCCGGTAGTTAGGAAATAAATTATTTGGCTGAAAACAGGTCACAGGAGTGCAAAACGAACTGCACTCCTTTGATCCACAGGAGAAGAATAGCCAGCTTGGTCAAGGCTGTGATTGGATATGAAGAGCAGCTCACTGATGATGTAATGTCTGTGCCCTCTCTTCCAATGAGCAAGCACTATTTGTTAGATGATTTACAGGATTGACAGTGGCGTCACTAGGGTTGGTGTCACCCGGTGCGATACAACATGGTGTCACCCCCCATCCACCAACTTTAGTCGACCCTCAGTACAGAACCCCCTCATGATAAACCACCCCCCTCCATCAGAGCAGACTCCCCGGGGATAAACCACCCCCCTCCATCTGTGCAGATCCCCCTCAGGATAACCCCCCCTCCATCAGTGCAGACCCCCCTTTAGGATAACCCCCCCATAAGTGCAGACCCCTCAGGATAAACCCCCCCCAATAAGTGCAGACCCCCCAGGATAAACCACCCCCCTCCATCAGTGCACACCCCCTCAGGATAACCCCCCAATAAGTGCAGACCCCTCCTCAGGATAAACCACCCCCCATCAGTGCAGACCCCCCTCAGGATAACCTCCCCAATAAGTGCAGACCCCCCCAAGATAAACCACCCCCCTCCATCAGTGCAGATCCCCCTCAGGATAAAGCCCCCTCCCCAATAAGTGCAGACCCCCCCCAGGATAAACCACCCCCTCCATCAGTGCAGACCCCCCTCAGGTTAACCCCCCCTAATAAGTGCAGACCCGACCCCCCTCATGCACCTGGGTGGCAGGCAGAGAAGGCTTCCGTGTGCAGTCGCCCAGAGAGTTGCTTGCTCAGACTGTCACTCTCTGGGCGGCGTGCCTGTGTATAGGGACAGGAGGGAGCTGCAGCGGCAGTGAGAGTGAGTCTCACTCAGGCAGGGATAGAGTGGCGCCGGTACACTGCGGCTGAAGAGTCCTGCCTCCAGGACCCTCTGCCACACTCGGGATGGTGTCACCCCTCTGAGGGTGTCACCCGGGTGCGGGCTGCACCCCCCGCCCCCCCCCCCCCCTGGTAATGCCATTGAGAATTGAACAATGCAGTAGAGTCTGGCTGGTACACAATGCTGCCTCTCAATGCTAATGTGCAGGCAGTGCCAGATTTATAAGGGGGAAAGGGGGGAAAATGCCCTGCGCCCCCTGACAGAAAGCCCCCCTTCTATACAAAAATAATATAAAACAATATAAAAATTATATAAAATTATAACGAATAAACAATGATAAAAGAATATAAAATATATAATAATAAAAATTACTTTCTTTTAATAAATGTATCCTGGGAACTAATATTTTGTCAGCCATCATTTGTAAAGTTTTTACTCTGGACTGGTATGATTTATAATTTTTAACAACACATTTTGTCAGCTCAAGCTAACCACACATAAAGCGTTATGACTGCGTGTGTGCACACATGACCTCAGAATGACGTTTTGTCATGCATTTTAGAAATGTGTGACTGTCACTGAGAATGTAAACCAACGCTGTGTATGAGGGGCCCCCCAAACCTGAAGTGCCTTGGGCCCTCCAAGGTCTAAATCTGGCCCTATGTGTAGGAGATCACAGGAGGCTAATACAAAGACAGACTGAGACATATAACATCTTTAGGATTTTTAGCAATACATCCAATTCAGCAAAGTTTTTAAATCTCTCCAAAGTGACATGGAATCCCCTATTAGAAAGTCACTAAAAGGGGTGTCACCACAGAAACATTTCCTCTCAAGTTTTGGATGTCCCATCACTTTCCGTGCTGGGAACAATGGTTGTCAGGGCAAACAGAGAAGGGAATCCCCAACAGGGACACAGATTAAAATTAAAGGCAGTTCAAAACCTTTCCTACTATATAAATGTTAAAGCTCATATATTGATTTTAAAGAGTAAAAGCTTGAATGTCCATAACCTGGCCAGTGGCCACAGCATGCTAAATTGATCTGTCAGCCATTTTTATTTTATGTCATTGTAAGCATGCCTTAACATAGAATAGTTACCAGTTTACATATATTCCGTTATTATTAACAGGCAGTATAATAATAAGCTTAAAAATAACCCTTTAGTGACTTCTGTAGCTGCAGGCATTGTGGAGTATTTAATCCTCAAGGTTTATAGATTAAAGCTCCTGGCAGCAGTGGTTTGGCATCTTTCTCTAAGATAAACACAGAACAGGTGCACAGGACGAAGGGGGGAGCCGAGTGCTAAATCTGGACTTAAACGACTGCTTGTCTTGTGAATTGCTCAACATTGCCTGCAGCTACAGATGTTAATTTGGGCATTTGCGTAGCAATGGGGTCGCAGGGGTCGCAGTTGTGACCCCGCCCATGCTTCAGGGGGCCCGTGCGGCCTCACTGTCATTTTAGTATACCCCAACAACTCCACATATTCCCGGTGTCTGGCTTGGATCCATCTTGCGTCTTGCACCTGAGTGTTGGGATGGTTTCAGGACTGGGTTTCCACTTTGCTTTCCCATTCAAACCCCTCCTCTGTCATTGGCTTAAGAGAATCTCTGAGTTTTTGATGGAGATCCAGGGAGGAGCTAATGGAGGGAGGACAGGGAAGTGTCAATACTCACAACCAGCCGGGAACAGACACCAAGCTGAGGACTGAGCGAGGCAGGAGGAGGAGAGCCGGGACAATATTATTGGTAAGGTAAGACAAACGGGTCGTGTCACCTATTGGGAACCCTCTTTACCAACCACCTGTCGGTGATGTCCCCCCACAACACCGAAAGCCGTAAGAAGACACACAGCACCCCCCATCCATCCACACAACACCTGCTTTCATTAACAAAAAAATCCCCAAAGATTGCTTAAAAATCCCTTAACACCTCAGAAGGGGCTGGGAGCTTCAGGGACCCCAGATTTCACCACGTCTGAGCAGGACCAGTGTGTGTGTGTGGGGGGGGGTGGTGCAATAATGTGTCATTAATAGAATAGGGGAGAATCTGTCTTTACAGGAGGGAGGGAGGCACATTTGATTTGTTACTAGAGGTACATGTGTCATTACCAGGAGGGTGTCAGGAACCATGAATCAGACTGAGACAGAAATGCAGGAAAAATCACACCTTTTAATGTAATGGTAAAAATGGTACCGCTTAGTAAACATAGTCAAAACATTAGCCAGGATCAGAAGCCAATGCGGGTAGTCAGATAAGCCAGGAATCAGGAAACCAGAGATCAGCATAGTCGGAGGCAGAAGAACAGGATCAGGAATCAGAAGGGATGTCAGCCGAGCAAAGTCTTTCATAGGAACACAGCAGAGAATCTCAAGATATGTTGACCAAGGCGAAGGCACGAAAGGAATGAACAAGGCAGTTTAAATAGCCAGAAGGGGCTGGCTGTAGGCGGGACTGACGAGCAGGAAATGATCACTGGGTGAGCCACCATGGAAACCATGAGGGCTGACAATTATCTGACAACTGAGCAAGTGCAGGTAGGAACAAAAAATATATTTCTCCTGCGCTCGTGCAGGCAGTATTGGTGTAAAATGGTAGTAATTTCAGATGGTAGGTTGTGTAGGAAAAACCATGCTGTGGAGTATATGGTTCGTTTGTTATTTGTTTTTTGTTGTTTTTTGTTGTTTTGGTCTGTCATCAGTACCTGCGTTTTGGCTTGTTGAAGAGCTGCAATCAATAGATGTCGGCTGCAGGCTGGAGGCAGTCTTTTTGGGGGCACTGCCGTCCTCCTAGCAGAGGGCTGTCCTGTGCTGCAAGGAGAGTTATAGCAGCCATATACTCCACGGTACGTAGAGCGCTGGGATGTGGAACCTTTAGAGCAAAGGAGAATATACCATCCATTATGTGATACAGCTCCCAATCAGCTGCTCTTCTCTATATAAATCTACCACATTATGCAGACACTTGCGCTCATCTTCCAAGGCTCTGATGAAGAGGGAACCCCTCGAAACGCGTTAGCCTACCCTTGAGCATTTGCCCTTGCATGGGCACAATTCATTTTATATGAATACTTTGTAACCTAGTTTCTATGAATATGTAGTAATTTCCTTTTATTTATTTATTTATTCACTCTGACAACTGAGCAGCCTGAGCACAGAGAAGGGAGCTGCTGAGAGACCAGCCCTGACAGAGGTGTAGTCACCTGTGGTTACCTGAAGGGGGCTTCTGAAGGAGGAGGTTATCTGTCATTACCAGGAGGAGACGGGAGGGCATGTGTCATTACCAATATGCTGCACGTCCACATCACTGCAGCCTGGCCCAGAGAGAGGTAACCAGGTTCTGATTGGTGTATCATCAATGGTCACAGGGGGCGCAATTGCGACCTGTCTCATGCTCCAAAGAGCCCTGTGTGACCTCCCTGTCACATTAGGTTTGGTGGCGGGGGGGGGGGGGGCAATTAGAGGAACCGGTATTGGTGTAAAATGGTAGTAATTTCAGATGGTAGGTTGTGTAGGAAAAACCATGCTGTGGAGTATATGGTTCGTTTGTTATTTGTTTTTTGTTGTTTTTTGTTGTTTTGGTCTGTCATCAGTACCTGCGTTTTGGCTTGTTGAAGAGCTGCAATCAATAGATGTCGGCTGCAGGCTGGAGGCAGTCTTTTTGGGGGCACTGCCGTCCTCCTAGCAGAGGGCTGTCCTATGCTGCAAGGAGAGTTATAGCAGCCATATACTCCACGGTACGTAGAGCGCTGGGATGTGGAACCTTTAGAGCAAAGGAGAATATACCATCCATTATGTGATACAGCGCCCAATCAGCTGCTCTTCTCTATATAAATCTACCACATTATGCAGACACTTGTGCTCATCTTCCAAGGCTCTGATGAAGAGGGAACCCCTCGAAACGCGTTAGCCTACCCTTGAGCATTTGCCCTTGCATGGGCACAATTCATTTTATATGAATACTTTGTAACCTAGTTTCTATGAATATGTAGTAATTTCCTTTTATTTATTTATTTATTCACTCTGACAACTGAGCAGCCTGAGCACAGAGAAGGGAGCTGCTGAGAGACCAGCCCTGACAGAGGTGTAGTCACCTGTGGTTACCTGAAGGGGGCTTCTGAAGGAGGAGGTTATCTGTCATTACCAGGAGGAGACGGGAGGGCATGTGTCATTACCAATATGCTGCACGTCCACATCACTGCAGCCTGGCCCAGAGAGAGGTAACCGGGTTCTGATTGGTGTATCGTCAATGGTCACAGGGGGCGCAATTGCGACCTGTCTCATGCTCCAAAGAGCCCTGTGTGGCCTCCCTGTCACATTAGGTTTGGTGGCGGGGGGGGGGGCAATTAGAGGAACCAATCCCCTATATGCAGCAGCTGAAAGCCAGCTTCTCCTCCTCTCTCTCCCGCTGCTTTCAGCTGCTGCATACCGGGGATTGGTTCCTCTAATTGCCCCCTCACTGCACCAATCATTCTCAGTACTTATCACTCCTGTGTCCATTCATAACTGAAGCATAGTAAACTGTGTTTAGTATGCTTCCGTTTCTGAATGACCAGGAAGGCTGTGCAGAGCTCTTTCTGTTCATTTTATGAAATATGTAAATATGTCCATAGTGTGATTTCAGCTCTACATTAAGCGCTATTTAGCACACTGCAAGTGTCGTTCCTGCTTTTTATTTTTTTTAAGTTTTTATACTTCTTAAAGTGTGTGAAAGGCCATTTTTTACTTTGGTTTTGGTAATTTGAGGAGTGAAACCCGTGTGACTGTCAGGATTTTATTGATGTTTGTGTCCCCACGGGGGTGATTTGTCCTCTCTATTGGTTCTTGTTACTGTCACTAAAACAAAAAGTGTCCAAAATTGTAAAGTTTTCATCAAAACAAGAAGTAAAGAAAAATCCTCCAACTGGGACACCTGTTCCTATGACAATCCTGTAAGCCTCGGTTCACACTTATGTGTACACATGTTTGCGCATGCATGTCTTGTGTAGGGCAGCCCATCCATTTCAGTGGGATGCCCTACTCAGGAGAAACATGAGGAAAAAAGTTCCAGACCCTCATTTAAGATTGCGCCACACCGAACCACGCGGTGATGGTTGCCCATGTGTGTGGGTGCCATTAAGAATTAATGTCACCCCTATACATCTGATAAAGAGCAGTGTGTTTCTCTACGTGTCGGAAACGCACACGATTTTGCGTACGTTACCAAGCCTTAGATAGAAATTCAGTGATTTTTTTTCAGTTCACAGAACAGAAAGTGAAGGGAAATCTCTTTTTCCCCTAACTGAACTCGCATTAAAGACATGAGTTTCAATCACTATTAAAACATGTGTTTAATCCTTGTATGATAGAATGTATTTTTTTATTTTCCACGTGGACGACCACACAGCATTAGTGTAAAAGTTTTAAGCGTGAAGCCAAGACAAGACCGTGACCTTCTCCGGCCGTTTCATACTTTATAATTAAGGTCCAGACGTGCAGACACATGTTTACTATCTAGCCAGTATGTCAGAATGTTTTCTGTCTTACTATAAAAGAGCGATAAGAAAATATTTTATTTTTAAACAATTTAATGAAAGCAATTTGTAGTGGAAAGTTTAGCATTTTTTGCAGGTAGCGGTCACCCTAAATTTTTAGTTTTGAGGTTCATTTAGATATTTTGTCCATGATTATCAGTGTACCCATGTGCAATGGCTTCCGTTGCTCTCTGTAAACCTGTGAGGAGAGAGAGAGAGCAGTGCTGCTGCTCTCAGACACAGTGCTGGACCGATCGGGCTCAAGTAAATATTTGGGGGGTGGGAGCTGCAGCTAAAAGGTTTTTAGAAACCTTTAGCCTTTAAATCTGGGACTTTAGTTCCGCCTAATATCCCTTCTGCTAACTATTGGGGGGTTGCAGATAATGCATTAAAGAGATGTTTCAGCCTGGGGAAACATTTTTTTTATCAGTCAACAGCTTCGGATCGGCTGTCAAGTGCTGCCGGCACCATCTCCACTAAGGGAAACCTTTAGGCTTCACTGACGGTTCCCTACGCAATGCTTTCTAAGTTGCCTGGTGAAGGAGGACGGGGCCGAACATCCGAGGGACAGCGCCTCACCGCTGTCTACGGAAGTAAGGGAGGGGGTCAAAAACAGGTCCCCGTTCCCCGCTCTCCCTGAAAGGGGCCACATGTGGGGAGGAAGCAAATAAGCAGAAGTTCCACTTTTGGGTGGAACACCGCTTTAAGGTAAAAAATCTTTAGCCTTTGGTACCACTTCATGAGGATGCTATTCAGGTAGAAACGTGACCCCATTCAGTTTGGTGGTACCGCCCACTGAGCCCGCTGGTGGGGCATAGCGGGGTGGTGCTGAACATGAAAGGTTTTTTACCTTAATGCAGAAAATGCATTAAGGTAAAAAACCTTCTGCTTTTGAATCTGGAACTTTCCTAATATCCCTTCTGCTAAGTATTGAGGAGGGGTGTTAGCAGATAATGCATTAAATTAAGAAATCTTTAGAACCACTTTACGAGGATTCTATTCAGCTAGAAATGTGAGCCCATTCAGTTGAGTGGTACTGCCCACCGAGTACGCTAGTGCGGCATATGTACACCCCTGTCTGCTGCCTTTGCAGCTTAAGGGGGAGCTATTCTGGAACGGTAAAAATGCAGCTCAGCGTCATGCTTCATTGTACCCCCCCCAACCGCAACAAGCCCTTAAAATTTACAAAAGTAAGAATAGTGTACTGACTAAAATGCATGACAGGCATATTCAAAAAAAATTGCACTTCTTAAATATGTATCTTATTTTCGAACATTTTTATTGTTTATACTACTAATTTTGCTTATGTATATTAAGGCCCGATTCACATAGGGGCAACTCCTCAGGCGACTCGGTCACCTGAGGAGTCGCGTCCCGGTCTGTGCTATGGAACCGTTCTAATAGGAGCGACCTGAGTTAGAAAAAGGTTCCTGTACTACTTTGGGGGCGACTCGGGGCGACTTGCATTGACTTCTATACAGAAGTCATTTTCCAAATCGCCTCTCAAGTCGTCTTGAGATCGCCTGCACGAGTCGCCCCCAAAGTCGTGCCGCCCCAGTGTGAACCGGCTCCAAGGCTCCATGTACACAGAAGCTGATAAACTGCAGTTTATTGGCGTTTTGGTGTTTTTTTAAAAAGCCCATTAACTGCACTCTATGTTAGCCTATGTGTTCATGTACACATAACGTTTTTTAGCTTTAATGAGCAGTGGAGTTAATAGGCTTTTTTCTGAACGCAAGAAATTCGCGTTCAAAGTGCCGTTTTTCCACAGAAAAAAATGCAAAACACCGAAAAACGCCCAAAAACGCTGGCCGCGAGCGTTTTTTAGCGTTTTTTGGTCCATTGAAAAAAAAAAAAAAAAAAAAGCTAAAACACGCTACACTGAAAAACGCTAATAAAAGCTAGTAAAAAAACGCTGATAAAAGCTAGCTTTTTCTGCTGCTTTAAAAACGACAGTTTTTGAGCTTCTGTGTACATGGAGCCTTAGGCTCCATGTACACTGAAGCTCAAAAACGTCCGTTTTGAACGCCAGATTTCTGGCAGAAAAAGCTGCTTTTAAATATAGCTTTTATCAGCGTTTTGTACTAGCGTTTATTAGCGTTTATGAGCGTTTTTAGCGTCAGCGTTAATGAGCGTTTTTTTGTATAAACACCAAGGACACTCCAAAAATCCCAGAATGCATTTTTTTTACATATTTCATAAAAACGCCAAATGCTAATTAGCGGCCGTTTATGCATGTTTATGCGCGTTTATGAGCGTTTGGCGTTTTTTACCGCCGAAAAACTGCAATTTTAATGCAAAATTGTGACGTTCAGAAAAACGCCCATTAACTGCACTGCTCATTAACGCTAAAAAACGCTATGTGTACATGAACACATAGGCTAACATAGAGTGCAGTTAATGAGCTTTTTCTAAAAACGCCAATAAACTGCAGTTTATTAGCTTCAGTGTACATGGAGCCTTATAGCGGTAGTAAACTGCAGTTAAGAAAAAAAAAACTAAAAAACTTCCACTGCAAGGCAAAGTCATAATGTGCTAGTATACATTGCATACTAGCACATTATGAGAGACTTGCCTTAAAACGAAGCTATCCAGCGGCACACTGTCACCACTGACTGGGCTTCCATCTTTACCCAGTCTCCCTTCCGGGTTCATGGCCGAGGGCGCGGCGACGTCTCTTTTTTACGGCACTGGCTCTGAAGGTCTGGGACAGTATGCTGGACCTTCAAAGTGCAGTGATGTCACCAGCTGCATGCAGTGTGAATATCTCCTAAACAATGCAAGTTTATGGGATATTCACAGTACCTACAGGTAAGCCTTATTATAGGCCTTATTATACAGTCCCTGAAAAAAGTCTTGTCGCTTGTGTACAAATTGACCTGAAGTGCTGCTAAAATATATTTCTAATCAAGATTTTGTTACAAGAAATGGGTCATTTTAATCCCAACAGCTTTTGTAATAATGTTTCAGTGCAAAACAAAACTGACAAAAAGTATCCTAATATTCACAGCTTGATAAAGCCCATTGAGTAAATTTTTGCCAAGACATAAGTGTTGTCGCCTTGTTATACAGTATGAGCTTCACCTGTGACTAATAATGGATCAATTAGGTCTCAGGTGTGTATAAAAAGAACATCAGTACACTAGACCTTCTCAACTGCAACTAGACCTCTGCAAACATGCCTAAGATTCACCCGGAGACTAAAGTGTTGATTATCAAGAGGCTGAAGACCAAATCCACTGCTGATGTGGCAGACACCTTCAATGTGTCTCAGCGTCAAGTTCAGAGGATAAAAAAAAGATTTGAAGAGACTGGAGATGTTTTGGACAAGGCCAGGTCAGGCCGACCCCGCAAGACAACTGCTCAAGAGGACCGTTTGTTGGCTCGAAAATCCAAGGCCAGCCCATTTTCCACTGCAGCAGAGCTCCACGAGACCTGGTCACCTGAAGTCCCTGTGTCAACCAGAACAGTTTGTCGGATTCTGTCTCGAAATGGCCTCCATGGTCGAATCAGTGCCCATAAGCCAGCACTAAACAAAAGACAATTGAAAAACCGTGTGGCATTTGCCAAGGGCCACAGCCTGCTAAAAGGATGGACTCTGGAAAAGTGGCAGAAGGTGGATTTTTCAGATGAATCTTCTGTTGAATTACACCACAGTCACCGCAAATATTGCAGGAGACCAACTGGAACCCGCATGGAGCCGAGATTTACCCAGAAAACAGTGAAGTTTGGTGGAGGCAAAATCATGGTCTGGGGTTACATCCAGTATGGGGGTGTGCGAGGGATCTGCAGGGTGGAAGGCAACATCAATAGTCTAAAATACCAAGAAATCTTAGCTACCTCTTATATTCCCAACCATAAAAAAGTCCAAATTTTGCAGCAGGATGGTGCTCCATCGCATACTTCCATCTCCACATCAAAGTTCCTTAAGGCAAAGAAGATCAAGATGCTCCAGGATTGGCCAGCCCAGTCACCAGACATGAACATCATTGAGCATATGTGGTGTAGGATGAAAGATGAAGCATGGAAGACGAAACCAAAGAATATTGATGAACTTTGGGAGGCATGCAAAACTGTTTTCTTTGCTATTCCTGATGACTTCATCAATAAATTGTATGAATCCTTGCCAAACCGCATGGATGCTGTCCTTCAAGCTCATGGAAGTCATACAAGATATTACATTTGGATCTCACAGCACCACTACTTAATTTGCTGACATATTTTTGGATTTTCAGTAAAGTTGTTCAATTTCTGTATAGGCGACAAAACTTTTGTCTTGCCAAAATTTGACCTGTCTGTCTTGATTAAATGATAAATCTTTTTTCAGTGAAACTAATTTATTTCAGTGCATTAAACATCATTTGGGAGGGCTTTAGCCTTTCATAGGAGCTATTTCTAACACCAATTGATTAATTAAAAGTCAGGTTAATAGCAGGAGTTTCTACAAAATAGAGAAGCGACAAGACTTTTGTCAGGGACTGTAGGCTTACCTGTAGGTACAAGTGGTAAAACTGAGTTTTCGAGCACTTTAAAAAGTAGACTTCTGTTAAGTTCTCCATTAGAGGGCACCTACTATCTATATGAAGTAGAAGTAGGCATCTGTTATCTATTTGGTAGAATGTAGTGCCATCATTGTGCCATGAGATATATATTTTGTCATTTTGAATAAGGTAAAGAACTCTATGTCAAATGCAGTAAACCAGAGCAACCCATAAGAATCAATTTTACACTGAGCTGACTACATTGACTGTACATCTGTTACAGCAATTTTTTATTAAACAAGACCTTTGTGTTTCATGCCTTGGTAATGTCACAGTGAGGTACGTAGTGGCATATGAATTAATAGGCTCAGTTTTTTTAAATATGTGACCACGCCCATATATTGGTTTCCTTTGCTGTGTTCAGATGACAGGTACACTTATACAATGCTATACCTTATGTCACTGCAGTATGCTGAGAGAACAAGGAGGCATTAGAAAGCTTAATAAATAGACAAATGCTGACTTGGTTTCTTCGGGACTAATGTGTTCTTAAATGTGAATTATGAAGATATTAACTCTCTTTATATCTTCCCGTAAGATGGAACTTTATTTTGCAATCCAGAAGACAACATTTTAGATTGCAAAATCGTGCTTCCTATGCCAGAACACAATGAAAATGTACTGACTGTGACACAAAATACGGGAAGCCTTTCCCTAAAGTGGTAAAGTGAAAAATATTGTAAAAAATATATCACTTTGGTCCTTTAGCAAGCTCGTCTTTTTTCGCAAGTCATGTGAAGAGCAAATGTTTATTCTCCACAAATCCACTAAATGACTCATCCAAGCTGTACCAGTAAGGAAATTCCTAGAAACTGTGAACTCCTTGGTCTGAAACAAAAACATTTAAAGTCAGCAGCTATAAATACTGTAGCTGCTGACTTTTAATAATAGGACATATACCTGTCCAGGGATCAAGTGCGGTCCTCACCCGAGTCGTCTCTTCAGCCACCTTTTGGTCCAGGCAACGGCTTGTTTACTTTGTGAAGCCAGCTTTGACTGCTTGCTGGTTGTCTGACTTCCCACTGTGCATTCGCGAGCCGCGCTGCACTTTGTGAATGGTCCCGCAGCTTTCTGGGACCTGTGATGTGTCCCAAAAGGCTGCAGGGGAAGGGGGAGCGAATTTCTACTTACTACTTTCCACTTCTAACTGGAAGTAGGAGCAGTTACCTGTTAAAATCAGGTACCTGCTTCCCCTTTAAAAAAAAAAAGGACCAAAAGTTAAAGAGGGGGTAGGAGGTAGACAAGCAAAACTTCCCCTTCATCTAATGCCCAGGGAAAAAATGCCAGACGGTGCCCCCTCAAAATGTATGAGCTTTCTGTGTCAGCAGAAATCCCCTCCCTCCCCTCCAAAAAAATTTGAGCACTAATCTTCACACTTACCCCCTAAGCATGAATTTCCTTTGCAAGTCAAAATTCTCCCCAAACAAAAAAAATCCCCCTGTTCCAGTACAAATTCTCCCTCTGAGCACACTCCCACCAAATTCCTCTCTCCCGGCACAAATCCCCCAAAATCTCCTCTCCTAGCACTAACCCCCCCCCCCCCGAATTTCTACTCCCAGCACAACTCCCCCAATCTTCCCTACTAGCACAAATCCACCCCCCCTTCCAAATCCCCATTCCTAACACAAATCCACCCCCCTCCTCCTAGTACAACCCCGCCCCCGCCAAATCATCACTTCCATTAAAATCCCCACTGCACCCAGGGCAGCCACTCCTCCTTGTCCTCCTCTTGTCCCGGCCATGGTTAAAAGTAATAAAAAGCCCAGCAGTTTTGAAATTTAAAACAACAAATCCCAATGCAATACTCACCTTCTCTTCAGTGCTGTCTCCCTGCAGAAACTCTGCTTTACCACCAACCGCCAGTTCACTCTTGGGTTGTGAGTCCCGGCTGTCCTGGACAACCCTGCGGGGACATCATGACATCAACGGGGATTTACAGGATAATGCTGCAGAGAACAGCACCCATTCACTAGATCAGGATTTCTTAACCAGGCTTTCATGGAACCAGGGCTGCTGTTAGAAATCACGGGGTCCCATATAGCCTACCTGATAGAACCCCCTGCCCTCTGAAAATATCATATTCTAATTTCACTAAAATGCTACAGGCACAATGCTATGCTTTGCAGTTATGGCAGGAATTATACCTCCATCAAACAAGACCCATTCAGCTGAACAGCAATGCTCTGCAAGCACCCCACAACCACATGCAAAGCTTGCTGTGGCTCTACTTCCCTTTTAACCTAGAATAAATTCCTCATAGCTGAGATAATAACTGTTTATATACTGTATCTACCGCAGCAAGAGTGATAACATATGTTAATATTTTTTTTTCCAGAGAATAGATGCAGGAACTCAACCACCCCCCCCCAGCTAAACTGCACTGATAGGTGTGTGTGTGTTGCCAAATTGCACAGTGGGAGGATCTTAAAGAAGCAATAAATACCAGGAGTGTGTTATGTGTGAAGTTCAGGGATTCGCTATGTACAGAGTGCAGGGTTTAGGGGTGTGCTATGTACAGAGTGCAGTTTCAGGGGTGCCATATTCACAGGGTGCAGGGTGGAGGAGTGCACTATACACAGAGTGTAAACCATCAAAAGCTCACCGCCGCTCAAACCCCCAATGTCCTCAGCTAATGGCTCCTGCACACCATCCACCATGAATAGAAAATACTTTAGCGGCACACGCCCTCAGATCCAACTAGAGCTTTATTTGTCACGGTTAAAAGGAAACATGGTAAGTCCCAACGCTTACGCGTTTCTGCCCATTACAGGCCATAATCATAGCTGACTGGCACCTTCATCAAAATTGTATTTAAAAGATCTGCACCCAATGACAATCAGTTAACTCAGGTGCAAGATAATTAACAAGCTACACATGCACAAAACAATCTACATCCCAGCCCACTACTTAAATAAAGTAAAGCATAGGGATACATTGGGGTTGATTTACTAAAGGCAAATAGACTTTTCAGTTGCCCTCTGCAAGTGCAGTTGCTCCAGAGCTTAGTAAATCAGGTAAAGCTTCACTTTGCAAAGAATACCCAATCACCTGCAAGGGAAAAAAAATGATTTTTTGCTTGCACATGATTGGATGATGGAAGTCAGCAAAGCTTCTGCTTATTTATTAAGCTCTGGAGCAACTGCACTTTACAAAGTGCATAGTCTTTTTGCCTTTAGTAAATCAACTCCTCATGCCTTGTACACACGATCGGAATTTCCGATGGAAAAAGTCAGATAGAATTTTTTCATCGGATATTCCGACGGTGTGTATGCCCCATTGGACTTTTTCCATCGGAAATTCCGAGGAATTTAGTCGGAGTTTAGATAGAGAACATGTTCTCTTTTACTCCGATGGAATTCCGTCGGAATTCCGATGTGATTTTGGCCGGTCAAAAGTCCGACCGTGTGTACTGGGCATCAGTCACTAATAAAAAACAAAAAACAAAAATACAATGTAACAGAATTCAATCAGAAATGAGCAGAAAGCAAAAGTAAGGCATGGTGGACCACAAGATAATGAATCATCCTAAAAAAAAACGTATATCCCAGCGTTGATTCAAACCCTGTGCTACATGTGTTTCTATGCCTTTTTTGCAGGTTGCCCCCTCTCGCTACAATATGTTGGGTGTACTACCCGCCCATTGAGAACAAGAATAGGCAAGCGTTTACAGCAACCAGCAATTCTACACTGGCTGCTGGAGTGGAACACTAGCAAGGAGTAGGGTAAGTATTTCTCTGCAGTACACCCCCACTGGACTAAATAAGAAATCGTTTCTGCATACAGTATACGAGGGCACCATAATGGATTTTTTTTATATCTGACTGGAGTCTAGCTTTAGGACCTATAATGGATTGCTTAAGTACTAGAAAGAGGGAGTAAAGCCTGGTACACACAATCCAATTTTTGGCTAACCGAGCGTCAGACTTTTGTCAAAAGGGCGTGTGCCTGGATTTTTTCTTGCATACTAACGGAACACAATTGTCGGTCAACAAACACGAACGTTGTGACATACTACGTGGAATTTAAGCTCTTGAGCGCCACCCTTTGGGCACCTTCTGCTAATGTCGTGTTCGGTGAGCATTGATTCCAAGCATGCGTGTTTATACTTTGGACTTTTGTGTGAGGGATTTTTGTACTGACGATAGGAAAATCTGACAACAGACCGTTGTCCGGCGAAAATTTACTAGCCTGCCATTCAACATTTGTTGGCCGAAAGTTGGACAAGCGTACCAACGGTTGGCTTTTAGGATAACAGTCTGTCATCAGACAATCCCCTGCCAACAATCGGATCGTGTGTACAAGGCTTAAAGGGGTTGTAAAGGTTTGTTTTTTATTTTCTAAATAGGTTCCTTTAACCACTTGGCGCACACGCTATAGACAGAAGACGTCTACAGCGCGGTGCCTTCCTGCCGGGATGACATCCTCCTGTTTACTTCCGCGATGCGCGCCGCCGCGGACACGCATCGGGGAAAAGCTGTGCTTGCCGTGTCACGCGGGTGCCAGTGCGCATGCCTGGCGGCCGCGATGTCCGCCACGTACCCGCGATAGGCTGTCACAGAGCCAGGGACGTGGATTTTTTCTTACCAAAAATATGTAGAAGAATACGTATCGGCCTAAACTGAGACATTTTTTTTTTTTTTTTTTTTTTTTTAATTGGGATATTTATTATAGCAAAAAGTAAAAAAATATTGTGTTTTTTTTCGAAATTGTCAGTCTTTTTTTGTTTATAGCGCAAAAAATAAAAACCGCAGAAATGATCAAATACCACCAAAAGAAAGTTCTATTTGTGGGAAATTGTATGGAAGCCACGTTGCACGGCCGTGCAATTGTCATTCAAAGTGTGACAGTGCTGAATGCTGAAATTTCGCCTGGGCAGGAAGGGGGTATATGTGCCCAGTAAGGAAGTGGTTAAGCTAGTGCATTGTTGGTTCACTTACCTTTTCCTTTGATTTCCCTTCTAAATGTTTTTTTTTCTTTGTCTGAATTTCTCACTTCCTGTTTCTCCTCACTAAACTTCACACCATCATCCGAGTGGTGTGGAGTCAGCCAGAACAGCTTACTGAACAGCTTACTGAGGAGGAACAGGAAGTGAGAAATTCAGACAAAGAACAAAAAACATTTAGAAGGGAAATCGAAGGAAAAGGTAAGTGAACCAACAATGCACTAGCTTAAAGGAACCTATTTAGAAAATAAAAAACGAACCTTTACAACCCCTTTAAGTTTGCTCACAAGGTGCTCAGACAGATACCTGACAGTTCTAAAAAAATAAACTGAAGACAGAATCCTTAATAATAATAAATAAGGGAATCTTTGGAAGAACTAATATCAGACCAGAAAGGGGTCAGATAGGGGAAGGGATTTTATTGACAATGACCGCAGTATATTTATACTGCATGTACCACTACAACTCACTAATCCAAGGAGTTGCACATTTTTCCTCCCCATAAGACAGTATGGATCAGTAAGGAAAACCTCAGTTGAACTTATTTCTGTTACTAAGCAAGCCTTCTGTTTTCTTCATTCTAGAATTAGTAGAAGCTGTAATGTGAGCTGATTTACAATGTCTGGGGACTTGAGATATTTCCTTTAATAGGTAATTGGAATCATATGATTTTTTTTCTTACACTGATAAAGAGGTGGGCTTTATGTAGAAAAGGATGATGCAGAAGTATTTATTTTATTATTACAGATGCTGACACTGCTTCGCTTCTTCTACATATTAGGAAACAGTGGGTGTGCTTTACTGTTCTTCTTTCTGCTACACTCGCAGAGAGATTTACCTAAGCATTTGTGAAAATAGGAAGTTGAGTGATTGGAGTCAAATATAGTAAAGCACTAATGGAAGAATCTGTATTTTGATACAAGGAAGACATTAAAGGGTTAGTTCACCTTTACCAACACAAACTGCCCTTTTAGGTAAGGGGCTCCTGTAGATAGAAACAAATAAGACAGCTTTGACTAAAGTTAAATAAATCCTGTGCTATAGGTGTAGGCCATTTAAGTATCTCCCAAAAGCCTGGCCTAAAAACTCCTAGCGATGGCATCATTCCATCTGCCTCGTTGCTAGGACATTATTAAAGCGGTTGTATACCTGATGCTGCTTTTTTGTTTTTTCATACAGTACCTGAAAGGCAAAAGGCATAATGAGCTAGTATGCACCGCATACTAGCTCATTATGAAATACTTACCTTAGAACGAGGCATCGGGAACTTACCTGGTCCACGCCGAGGGAGATGTCATCTTGCCTCTGCGTGTCTTCCGGGTATCGCCGCTCCAGCACAGTGAGTGGCTGGAGCGGCGATGTCGTCACTCCCACGCGTCGGCAAGGTCCGGCGGCTGACGGGCGTTAGCTGAGAATCCCCGCTGCGCATGCGCCGCTGCAGTCAGCGGCTCATTGCGTGGGGAATATCTCCTAAACCGTACAGGTTTAGGAGATATTCTTTTTACCTACAGGTAAGCCTTATTATAGGCTTACCTGTAGGTAAAAGTTCAAAAATAGGGTATACAACCGCTTTAAGACACTCCAGACAATTCTCCTCTGCGGACCACAGAATGCCTCCCTCTTATGTAATAAAGACTATGAAGGGGGGAGGTGTTCTGGAGTCCAGCATAGGAGACTTGGCTTCATTATTGCACTTGGGTTCATGGGTCTGCACTCCTGCTGTGGCCATCATAAAGTGGTCCAGGAAGGACTGGGATTGGGGGCATTGACAGATTCTGGATGTTATATCAGTATCTGCTCCCTGTTCAGACCTATGAAATCAGCGCCTGGCAGAGAAAGGTCTTCCTGCATCAACCACAGACCATTCCCTCTGCTGTACCATTCACAAAACACAGCCATGCAGCAAACATTCAATCATGAATATATGTAGGCAAAAAAGGGGCATTCATAACAATATGTGGACAGTAAATTGTGACAATAAGCAGCTAACAAGTGGGCAATCGTGACCATATCCGATTAAAAATTCCATCTCCCATGAGCACAAATTCTCCCCTTATAGCCCTCTCCCTTCCCATGTAGTAAATATCTCACCATCCCATCCCACTCAACATGCAAAAAGCCCTCCCTCAGCAGAAACCACCTCTTCTCCAAGACCACCCGCAGCAGAAACCCCCTCCCACTTAAAGACCACCTTGCAGCCAAAATCTTCCATTCCTCAGCTTGACCACCCTTAGCAAAACCCTCTTCTTTCCAAGAACCCCCCCCCCCCCCCACACTTAAATACATTCTAGAATTAAGAAACAGCAGCAACTGGAACAGAGTAATGCCGCATACATACAACCGTTATTCATGTCATGCAAAAAAACAACGTTTTTCTCGTCGTGATTCCTCTCAAGCCTGCCTTGCATACACACGTTCATGAAAAAAACGCCCGAGCAAAGTGCGGTGTTGTACAACACGTACGACGGCACTATAAAGGGGAAGTTCCATTCGGATGGCGCCACCCTTTGGGCTGCATTTGCTGATCCTCGTGTTAGGAAAGTTTGGTGATAGACTATTCGCGCTTTTCAGCCTCGTGCTCTTCAGTCCGTTACAGTGTGACGAATGTGCTATCTCTATTCTGAACGCTAGTTTTACCAGAATGAGCTCTCCCGTCTCATACTTGATTCTGAGCATGCGCATTTTTCTTCCCCTCGTAAAAACGTACACACGACCGTTTTTCACAACGTGAAAAAGAACGATGCGAAAAATGCTATAGAGCATACACACGACCGTTTTTCACGATCTAAAAAATTGCATTTTTCTCGTCATGAAAAACGGTCGTGTGTACGCGGCATAAGGGTAAGGCTGCTTTCACACAATGCAGGTATAGCAAAGCGCACGCGCGTTCCCACGTGTCGCATGTTGGGCTTCCCATTAATTTCAATGGGCTGCCCTACAAACAAGAAATGTGCAAAAGTCCCTGATCCTTTTGCAAAATCATGCCACACCATACCATGTGTTTTGATGCACGTGAAAACGCACACGTTAGCAGTTGCGGGTGGGTGCCATTAGGAATTAATGTCAATGCATCATGTCTGTTAAAGGAAAGCAAGTTTCTGTGTGTGTTGGGATAGTGTGATTTTGCGTGCGTTACCAACACACACAAAGTGTGAACATAGCTCATGTCCTCCATTGCTTCCCCTTGGGTGAGAAGCAACATAGAAAAGCTTTCCTTGGCTCACTCAGTGCGGCTCTGGTTGAACAGACTGTCCGTCACGTTATGGCTATGTGGATCCACCTGCAGACAACACCCCTTCCCTTGTGGTTTGATATCTGCTGGGGGGTTGAGGGGCCAAAGTCAACGACTAATCCCCAGCTTGCTGTACTTGGGGCAGACCACCCTACCTAGGTTTGCCACTGATACCAAGGTATCACTTTTGGGTATGCTAGAATTTAAATGATGTCCAATAATGAAAACATGGAACAGAAAGCTAGCAGAAATATGACCATACCATCAAAAATGACATGGGGTCTTACTTAACCTCCCTGGTGGTATGATTGTGTCAGATTTTTGCGCCTCAAAGCGGTAAATTGTTTTGCATGGAAATTTGGCGTTTTATATTGTAGGCCTGTAATTCTTAGAAATAACTCACTTAAATCTGTCCAAACAAGATGTTTGAAACACGAAATTATAAATTATAATATAATAAATAACTATACATAATTATCAAAAATAATAATATAATAATAATAATAACATTTATTCAATAATGTAATCAAATTAAAAACACTTAAATTTGCTCAATCGCAGAATTGTCACTGTCGTCACTTTCAGTGTTTGATGACAAATTTCCCCACAAATCGCTATCGCTTAATTCTGCAAGTGATTCTAATTTATTATCGCTGTTTTCTAGCTGGTCAAAAAACAATTTTAACATAAAGGGACCTTTTTTGTTTGCTATGGACAATCTCCAGTTTCCAGGCAGAAAGAACAGTATATAGAATATAAAAGTGCATGCAGGGCACTGGACAAAGCACTAGGGACAAAAGGGATGTGACATGATTTGATACAATAATGTAGGGTTGGTTAAATATAAATAGTAATTTATCACTAGATAATAGTTTTAAAACATGTTTCACTTAAGAGCCGGTTCACACAGGGGCGACTCGTCAGGTGACTCAGCCACTTGACAAGTCGCATCCCGCTCTGTTCAATTGAACTGTTCTAATAGGAGCGACTCAAGTCGCTCTGACTTGGAAAAATAGGATTTTTATAACAGCTTACCTGTAAAATCCTTTTCTTGGAGTACATCACGGGACACAGAGCGACATAGTCATTACTAATGGGTTATATAGTTACCGTCAGGTGCTGGCACTGGCAACTTCCAAAACCGGAAGTACCCTCCCCTATATAAGCCCCTCCCATCCGGGAGCACCTCAGTTTTGTAGCAAAGCAATAAGTGTCCCCAAAGAGGGGCGGGAGCTCTGTGTCCCGTGATGTACTCCAAGAAAAGGATTTTACAGGTAAGCTGTTATAAAAATCCTATTTTCTTTCTCGTACATCACGGGACACAGAGCGACATAGTCATTACTAATGGGATGTCCTAAAGCAATGCCAAATGAGGGGGGGGATACACCATATATAAGCTGAGCGCTATCAGACATGAGGATCTTTTGCGGCCTGCAACACACTGCGCCCAAAGGCGACATCCTCCTGACTTCTAACGTCCACCTGGTAGAACCTAGTAAACGTGTGTACCGAAGACCATGTTGCGGCCTTACAGATTTGAGCCAGGGAGGCCTGGTGATGCACTGCCCATGAAGTTCCAACTGCTCTCGTGGAGTGCGCCCTAACTTTGAACGGAGGCGGTCTACTTCTCAAGCTATAGGCTTGTATTATGACCTGTCGAATCCACTTGGCTAAAGTAGATTTTGACGCTGCCTGACCCTTTCTGGGGCCTTCCGGCAGAATAAATAAAGTATCCGTTCTGCGAATCTGAGCAGTGGCTTTTAGATAAGCTTTAACTGCTCTTACTACATCCAAAGAATGCAATAACTTTTCCTCTACCGAAGTAGGCTTGGGGAAAAAAGAAGGAAGAACCACATCTTGGTTCAAATGAAAACTCGATACCACCTTAGGAAGAAAGGCTGGATGAGGACGTAACACTACTCTGTCCTTATGGATAACCAGATATGGCTCCTTACAGGACATAGCTGCTAATTCCGATACTCTTTTAGCCGAACAAATGGCTACTAGAAAAATCAATTTCCTGGTGAGAAGCACCAAGGAAATATGCTGTAATGGTTCAAATGGTTGTTTCTGTAGAACCGACAGAACCAAGTTTAGATCCCATGGACATATGGGAATATTAACCGGAGGACTAATACGCATCACTCCTTGTATAAAGGCTTTGACTAGTGAATGCGAAGCCAAGGACCTTTGAAAAAATATTGACAAGGCCGAAATCTGACCCTTGATAGTACTCAAGGCAAGCTTCCTATCTACAGCCCACTGTAGGAAGTCCAGAATCCTACCTATTACGTACTTATGTGGATGCCATTTCTTGGCCTCACACCACGCGATGTACGCCTTCCAGATTCTATAGTAGATCTGCCTGGATACCGGCTTCCTGGCATTGATCATGGTAGATACCACAGCATTAGAGAGCCCTCTCTTTTTTAGAATGTGGGCTTCAATAGCCAGGCCGTCAAACCTAGGGCTGGTAAGGAAGGGTGGTATATCGGTCCTTGCGAAAGCCGGACGACGTGGGAGAGTCCAAGGACTCCCCACTGAAATTTTACAATCTCCGCGTACCACGCTCTTCGGGGCCACGCTGGAGCCACCGGAATCACTGGTTTCTTTTCTACCCTGATTCTGCGGAGTAATCGAGGTAACCATTGGCGGTGTGAATGCATATATCAGCTTGAACTGATCCCAAGGGAACACTAGGGCATCCGAGCCGCAAGCTAGGGGATCCCTTGTCCGAGAGACAAACCTGTCCCCCTTTGCGTTGAATCTGGATGCTAGAAGATCTACATCCGATGTTCCCCACCGCTGACATATTGTCCAGAAAACCTCGGGGTGAAGGGACCCTTCCTCTGGGCCTAATTGCTGGCGACTTAGAAAGTCCGCCTTCCAATTCTCCACTCCTGGAATGAATACCGCAGATATGGCTGGGACATATTTTTCTGCCCATTTCAGGATGTAATTTACTTCCCTCTGGGCTGCACGACTCCTGGTGCCCCCCTGATGATTGATATATGCCACTGCTGTGGCATTGTCTGATTGAATTCTGACAGGGGACCCTTGGAGTTTGGATGTCCATGCTACTAGGGCATACCGGGCTGCTCGTATCTCTAAGAGATTGATGGGCAGGGCCTTTTCTGCATCCGACCATCTGCCCTGGAGAGACTATTGCTCCAGTACTGCTCCCCAGCCTATAAGGCTGGCATCTGTAGTGACCACCTTCCAAGAAATCGGACTGAAGGATTTCCTTTTTTCCAGATTCTGGGGAACCAACCACCAACGGAGGCTCTTGCAAACGGAAGGGGACAAGGACATTGTAAGTCTAGGGCCTGAACTTTTTTGTTCCAGGCTGACAGTATGGCCCCTTGCAAATTCCTTGAATGGAATTGACCGTAGGGTACTGCTTCGAATGATGCCACCATTTTTCCCAGCAGCCTCATATACAGGCGTATGGACGGCTGTCTTTTTTGTACCCACTAAGTGGATCAAATCTTTCAAAGACAACACCTTTCCTCGAGGCAAGAATATTTTTCTCTGGCCTGAATCCAACCTTAGCCCCAAGTATTCCAGACTTTTGACTGTTTTTTAGGGCTGACTTGTCTCGGTTGATAATCCAACCGTGAGATTCCAGATACTTGATCGTCTTGTGAACGACCACGTCTAGTTTTTTCACTGAGTGGTCTATCAGCAACAAGTCATCCAGATATGCCATTATCATTACACCTTGTGTTCTTAGATTGGCCAATAAAGGGCCAGAATTTTTGTAAACACTCGTGGTGCTGTGGCCAAACCGAAGGGTAAGGCTCTGAACTGAAAATGGCGCCCTTCTACTGCAAAGCGTAGAAATTTTTGGTGGACTGGAAAGATGGGAATGTGCAAATAAGCATCTTTGATGTCGATCGTGGCTAACCAATCCTCCCCTTGTAGGGCAGTGGCCACCGATCGGATCGACTCCATCGGAAAGTCCTGATATACAGGAATTTGTATAGCCCTTTTAGAATTAATATGGGCCTCCCGTCCGCGTTTGCTTCGGGACTGTAAAGAGGTTTGAGTAAAACCCGAACCCTCATTCTTCCAGGGGAACCTCCATAATTACTCCTTGGAGCAATAGTTGTTCTAGTGCCAACAGGAGGGACTCTCTCTTCCGGGGATCCCTTGGCACGTTTGACCTCAAAAATGGGAAGGAGGAGAGTCTTTTAACTCCAAACTGTATCCCAAACCTACTGCGGAGAGCACCTATCTGTCTTGATCGTGTCCCGCCAGGTCTCTTGCGAACAACTGGAGTCCTCCCCCCACCCAACTGAGTGGGGGCTTCAATGAATTTAACTTTGGGGGAGGTTTTGTACCTCCCCTGACCCAGGGTTTCTCATTACCCTGCTACTGTCCCTGTTTTTTACCCCCGGGATTTGACCGAGGAGGCCGTCGGAACTGTTACACAGCCGATGCCCCAGGGACTGGAGAAGCAGGCCTCTTAAAGAGGGACCTCTAACTCTGCTTTTAACCGGCAAGAGCGTATTTTTACCGCTGGAAATTTTCTGGATATATTTGTCCAGGTTTTCCCTGAATAAGCGTTCACCATGAAATGGGACGCTAACCAGCCATTCTTTACAGGGAGCTTCAGCAGACCAGTTTTTGAGCCATAGGAGCCTACGCATATGTACTATAGACAGCGTAAGGCGGGAGGCCTGATGGACTGAATCCTCTATGGCGTCAACCGCAAAGCCTAAGGCTCTAGGTAGATCAGCTAGGGCAAAGCCTGCTGATCTGTCAAGTCCCTCAAGACCTGTTTCAACTGATCCTTCACTGCTTAGCAGACCCCAATAGCTGCTACTGCTGGTTGTATCACCAAGCAGATTTTCATAAGGACTCCAATCTTTTATCTATTGGGTTCTTGAACATTTGGACATTATCCACTGGACATGTCAGTGATTTATACATACAAGAGATGGCTGCGTCCACTGTAGGGACCTTCCATTTTTTTTTTTTTGATGAACTTATCCTCCATGGGATAGACCACCGGAAATCTCTTGGGGGAATAAATATTTTCTCAGGACGTTCCCAATCCTGGTAAATGAGCCCTTTCAGTAAAGGGTGAAGTGGAAAAGAACAAACAGTCTGGGGGCTTCTAGCGACCCCAACGAGGATACAGTAGTGGTTGATGGTTCCGCAAGGTGCATTTTTAAATGCTGATCGGACCATGTTAGTCAGAGACTGAACCCATAATCTTTCAGCTTAAGATGCTGAGAAAAGGTTCCCCCACTGTTGATTCCTCTATAACAGAATCAACCTCATCCTGATCCCCTTCAGGCAGGTCGATCCCTGTATGGGACTGTTGCTCTGCTAACAGGCACTCTGAAGGAGGAGACGGAGATCGGGCGTGCTTTCCCTGACAGGGAGGCAGCGATAAATGTTGACAATCTCTCTCTAATCCTCCCAGAGCTGAGGAAAAAACCTCCTCTGTTACATACACAGGAGCAGGTGAACTGAGGACAGCCACAGTACCAAGTACCCTGCGGGGTCTCTACGGTCACTTACCTCTGAACTTCAGGGGAGACTGGTGCAGCAGGAGTATGCCCAAGATCCTCCGAGCCCGATGAGACCCCCTTCGCTTCCTGGAAGATTCAGTTCCGGAGCTTCTGGACGGCATATTCCTAAGCCTAAAGCTGAGGTATTCCAGCCGTAATACACCACTTTTACTGAGAATAGTCTAGCACAATTGCTGCTATATCACAGTTGGTGTCTACTAATGTGCCTTTCTAGGGGATGCCTGTATCAACCGCTTGCTGTATGCCTTTAAATGTTGCCAGCTCTGTCTCTGTACTTCATAGCCAGCTCACTACAATATTGTGTTTTTTTTAAACTGCTGGGACGCCCGCACATGCGCAGAAGCGCTGCGGCGCGCACAGAGCGTCATCCCCCAGGCTCCGCCCCCTTTCCCGGCTCACCTCTATATATAGAGGCGCGTGCACGCGCACGCGCGTGGGCACGTGCGCCTTCGGCGCTAATTTCAAATATGGTAACAAGGGACAGGAGCCAGGGCCCCTCTTTGCCGCAGGCCGGGGGATGGACGAGCACTGCAACATGGCAGAGGAAGCAGTTTCCTATAAGAGAACTCACCATCTGCCTGGACTTTGCTCTGCTGAGAAGAAGCTAGTCCACATGACAAGAAAACATTCCACAGCGGCCTCTAGTGGACAAACACAGGTACCGCAGTCTAATATATTAAATATATATAAAAAAAAATTTTTTTTTTTTTTTCTTGACCACCATTAAAAATTATTACATTTTTTTAGTAGTTACAGGCATGCACAGAATTTTGCGGGAATACCATTAGGTAACAGACAGAAAGACAAATTAGGCTTGGGGGTCCCCCAATAGAACCAAGTTCCTGGGGGCCCCCACTTACCTGTTCCTCGCCGCAGGACTTTGTTTGGTCCACAAAAGCCCAAACTTCACCTATCACGGCAGGCATTGTAATCAAACCTTCAGGGACCGGGTTCCCAAGGATTCCACTCCCCTGGACCTGTATAGCACCCTGCACAGAAAACATCTTGGTCGTGGGTATGACCAGAGCTCTGGATCCCAGGGTCCAGCTCTCCTAAGAGAAGCATTACAGGCAGAACCTTGCTCTTCTCTTTGCAAGGCCCGGGTACCGACCGTTTAGCTATGAAGCTTTTTTGGTCGGATCCGGAATAGCTTACTGAGGCCCAAAAGAACCTGTACGCAAGCTCAGTGAAAAACACATGTTTCTTCTTGGCCAACACCTTAGACACTGGCAAAAAACTGAGGTGCTCCCGGATGGGAGGGGCTTATATAGGGGAGGGTACTTCCGGTTTTGGAAGTTGCCAGTGCCAGCACCTGACAGTAACTATATAACCCATTAGTAATGACTATGTCGCTCTGTGTCCCGTGATGTACGAGAAAGAAAAGGTTCTTGTACGACTTTGGGGGCGACTCGGGGCGACTTGCATTGACTGCAATACAGAAATCATTTTGCAAGTCACCTCTGAAGTCGTCTTGAGATCGCCTTGCCGAGTCGCCCCCAAAGTCGTGCCGCCCCTGTGTGAACCGGGTCTTAGAAGACACTAGCACTAAGAACTCCTTGGGGGTGAGTACAGGGGAGTACATATCCCCCCTTTCTTCTCTCCCGTGTTATCCTTTTTTATTTGAGGTATTAGGTAGACACATTTTTTGCTAGGCACTTTATTTATTACTAGGCGGGGAGTATGAGCCCTCTTGATTTAATATCACATAATACATCATCACTAGAGATTATTTACTTTTGTAAGCATTAGCACTTGGAAATTTATATATATTTTTTTTTTCTCTCGTTAGGATTTTTACACATTATTGGGCTGGGGGTGTGAGTCTTCTTAAATTATTACTTTATTACTAGATATTAGCTGCCTTAGTAGGCACTTGCACTAGATTATTTATTTTTTTCTTGAGGTACTAGGTTGACACACTCTTTGTTAGGAACTTTATTTATATACTAGGCTGGGAGTATGAGCCCTTTTGATTTAATACCACATAATACATTTTCACTAGAGATTAGCCATTTCGTAAGCATTAGCACTTCTTGTAAATTTATTTAAATTATTTTATTTATTATTTTTTTTTTCCTTTTTTTATATTTTTTTTCTATAGAGGCACAAGGTAGGTACATTTTTCGTTTGGATTTTTACACATTAATAGGCGTGTAATTTTTTATTTTATTTTTTGTTTTGAATGCACTGGCACTTTTGAGGGTACCGATTCTAGAATTCTAGATCCTAAACACATAACATAAGAGGGGGTGAATATGGGGGATTAAGTCCCTCTTTCCTCCTCCCCTGTCCTCCTTTTTTTTTTTTTATTTCTTCTTCTAATCTCTCTATCTCTCCCCCTCTCTTTGTTATTCTGCTCACTCCCCTAACTGGTAGATATAGACTACAGGGGGCCACAGGGTTGGGCATATTCTACATAGGATGAGTAGACTTTCCAGTATAACTACTATCAATGTTATAAGTTTATTTTTAGGCAGGGGGAGAATTGAGACTGTATAAGTGTTTTATGTATATGTTATTTTTAAGTATTTATGCATCGAAATGTATGTAATGTAATGTTGAAAAAGACCAATAAAGAAAATGGAAACTGATACAATAATGTAATGTTACAGATTACAGTGTACTGTATGTGTTATGTGTTTTGCACTTTCTAAATTTGCCGCCCGGCTCCCCCCCAATGCGTTGCAACGCTCGCAGGGAACGGAGCCCAGCACACAGTACATCGGGCAGAGGACACAGCCCATGGACACAGCGAGGGAACTTTGCAGGATCCTGAGGGCAAGGTAAGTAACTTTGCCTGGATCCTGCGATGCAATCCCGAGTGTGGCTCGGGGTTACCGCTTTTGGTAGTGAAAATTCAACCCGAGCCACACTCAGGAAAACCGCTAAGAAAGTTAAAGCGGATCTTCACTGCATCTGAGCACCACAAACCAAAAACACTATTTAATTGATTTTTAATATTCAAAGGAAACTTACCCATCCATGACTCCATGCTTTATTTTGTTGAGAAATCACCTTGAAAAACACCCCTCTAGCATTTCTGGCAGTGGCCATCTTGAGTAAGGGTAAATGATCCATGCAGCATTTACGTCCTGGAATCCATCTGTCCTTAGCTCAAGCATGCCTGCAGGAGAGTGTGCTTAGCTGAGAAAACCCCTCCTGAAGTCTCATGGGATGTATGACATCATTTGCCTAGGCAAGAAACCAGAAAGTAACCAAAGAAATGTAGAAAAAAAAGTTTAAAACAAGTAAATATGATATGCTTTCCTATCGATTTACTAATGCTAACAGCATAAGGATTAAAAATAATCAATGTTGATTGGGAGAGTGAAGTTCCACTTTAACAAAAATAACTCAAACTGTGTTCTGATTGAAAATAAAGTGTGGTTTGTCTTTAATGATCCGAAGCAATGCTACATAGTAATGTGTACCATGTGCTGGCAATAAGGTCATTCATTTGCCTACTGTAGTGTAGTAATAACTGAACCTCGTTATGTCGGAGTCTAAATTTGTTTTCATTTCCTCCCCTGGAAACCTGAAAGAATTTGCCTATTTTCCTCTTCATTGAGTCAAAATATTTAGTATTCTAAGGATTATTACGTTTTATTGTTCACAACAGACTATTTGTGCCTCGGTGGCTTCATGATTTTGAGAATGAAATCGTGTTTACACAAAGCAGAACAAACACTTCCTCAAGTCAAGATTAATTAATGAAATCATATTTTCTTTGATGCAGCTAATCAGAAAGACAAATTCATTTCAATGATTAATGCACTTTCCAGCAGCACTTAATGTATGGTTAGAACATAAAAAGGGCTTCGGCACAATGTTTTCTGCAGGTTTCTGGGGATGAATTATTCGAATGATATTCAAGAGCGACTTAAATAAAAGAGATTTATTTCTTATTTGTTTTCCAAATGATTTTTTGATGAGATTTAATTTAATTGTTTTATCCAGTCAAATTTCACATTAAGAAAAACGTAGAAAATACCGGTAACGCACAAGAAGTCATATTTTTTTCAAAGCCCAACTATATATAATTGAGAAACTGCTTGAGCTTTGTTTTGTTTTTTCCCCATTTTCCTAAAGTTAAAGTGGAGCACAAGCCTAATAAAAAAAAGCCGAGAGTGGACAAGCTCTGTATTGCAGAAGAGAAACATAGTAGGGAATAAACAGAAAAAAAAAAAAGACCAAGTGGTCCATCGAGTGTGCCCCTTTATTTTAACCACTTGACCTCTGGAAGGTTTTACCCCTTTCTGAATGGGGGAATTTTTTGCTATTGAAAACTGAGCTAATTTAACTGCCATTTGCTCGATCATGCAACACTGTACCTCAATGAAATTTGTATATTTTTTTTACAGAGGTAGAGATTTCTTTTGGTGGTATTTAAATCGCCACTGGATTTTTTATTTTTTGCTAAATAAATGAACAAAAAAAAAAATACAGAAATATAGGAGAAAAATCTCCACATTTGTCTTAGTTTCTACCGTGCTTTGGAGAAAATTGATCTTAAATTCATTGACACCACCTCTAAGTTTGGACATGGTCGTTTCCAGACAGCAGAGGAAAAGAAGGCTTTCATGAGACCACTCAAGCCATTTGGCAAAAGAGACTGCATAATAAAGCAAATTTGTAAGAAAAGAAATGGCTGCACATCCAGGAATTCATTACCAATGATTAAGCACAAGATGTTTGTGTGAAACGCGTCTACGTGACCTCGTCTTTGGTGTTATCACTTTGAACAATAAAAGGCAATCGGAATTCCTGGATGTGCAGCCATTTCTTTTCTTACAAGTTTCCCACGGAGGCGGGCCGGGGCTGGCACTCTACGAGACATTCCACCTCAGGTTATCATCATACACCTGGAGCAGCGGCTCTTTTTCTTTGCATAATAAAGCAAAGCTTGATATGTGCCATCTATTTGGCTTTCTTTTTAGGCCAAAATGTATTCTACATTTCTCTGGTGCAAATAACCCAAATCAGTGTACATTATTTAGTCTGTGTAACGATTATAGAGTCTACAAATATATATTTGAAAATTGATTAATCCTAAAGTACTGACTCATTTCTTGGGGCTCTAAAATACCAGGACAGTACAAATACCCCCCAAATGACCCATTTTGGAAAGTAGACAGTCCAAGGTATTTAGTAAGAGGCATAGCGAGTTTTTTGAAGTTGTCATTTTTTTTCTCAATTTTCTGATAAATGAAGAAATTAAATAAAATTAGTTTGTTTTTTTAAATTACTGTCACTAGTGCAATACAGCGTCATCATATGACTGGTGTGGTGGTGTTCAGGGATACTGACTGGTGACAGTATGTAAAAAGACTAACCCAGAATCCCCTGTTTTGTCAGGCCAGGGGCTTTGAGGTTTAGTAAATGTCAGCTGCGGGGACCACAAGTTCCAAAGTCCTCTGTTTCAAGACAGGAAGAGTGATCTCCCTCTAGAGGCAGGAGATGATGCAATGACTTTGTCTATGAGCATAAGGGGGAATTATTCAGCCCATGATTTCTCTCTTTGCAGTGTCTTCTCTCCTCCTTTTCTTAGTAGCCCACACCCAACTACATTTATGACAGAGCAGGGGGAGGGTTAGAGACTTTGTCAAATATTTCATTCAGGTAATATTAACCCCCTTAGTGGTAATCCCGAGTCTGGCTCGGGGTGAGTTTTTCATACCAAAAGCGGTAACCCCGAGCCAGACTCGAGCTGCATCGCAGTATCCAGGGAGAGTTACTTACCTTGTCCCCTGGATCCTGCGATGTCTCCCCGCAGTGTGTACGAGCCCTGTCTCGCTCGATTCACACTGCCGAGTGCCGAGCTCCGTTCCCTGCGACGTTGCGGTGCACGGGGACGGAGTTCAGTGCCAAAATCAAAAAGTGAAAAAGACAGTATAGACACAGTATACTGTAATCTTACTGATTACAGTACTGTATCAAATAATTACACACACCCTTTGTCCCTAGTGGTCTGTCCAGTGCCCTGCATGCAGTTTTATATTATAAAAACTGTTCTTTCTGCCTGGAAACTGGAGATTGTCCATAGCAACCAAAAAGTGTCCCTTTACATCAAAAGTGGTTTTAGACCAGCTAGAAAACAGCGATAATAAATTAGAATCACTTGCAGAATTGAGCGATAGCGATTTGTGGGGAAATTTGTCATCAAACACTAAATCTAATGACAGCGACAATTCTGCAACTGAGCAAATTTCAGTGTTTTTGATTTGATTACATTATTGAATCATTTTTATTATTATTATATTATTATTTGTTATAATTATTTATAGTTATTTATTATATTATCATTTATGATTTTGTGTTTCAAACTTTATCATACCCGGGATCAGGGCAGCTGTTAGAAATTATGGGGCCCCGTACAGCCTACCTGACGGGGCCCCCTTCGACCACACCCATGTCCCCACCCCTAACCCCGGATCAAAACAAAAGGCAGGTTTCTTGCCGTTTACACATGCGTGCGGGGCCAAAATGTGTGTTCGCAATTGCGCATAAGCATTTTGTTAAAAAAATTACATTGTATCTTTAATTTATTTATTTTTTGCTTTCACAAGGAATGAATAACATCCCTCGTGATAGCAGGGCCATGACAGGTCCTCTTTTACTTTGTGCAGAATCACTGGGGCTAAAAAATTATATCCGATCATTGCTGCAGTGATGACTGAGATATCACCCTTCCAATCCAGCGACGTGATGGTGTGTCGCTGGACAGAAAGTGTTTTTTTTTTGGGGGGGGGGGGGGTAAAATGCAGCTCCACTGCACATGTTTACTGCTCCCTAGGGCTGGGAAAAAAATCGATTTTAATCTTGAATCGAGTTTTGAGCTCAAATCGATTCAGATTTGAAGAAAATCAATTTTTTTAGATTTTTTTTTTTTTTTTAAAAAAGAAAAAAAATATATTTTTTTTTTTGTTTTTTTTTTCCCTTCAAAGTTTCCGTAGCAGGACTGCAGGGGGCGTATCCGGAATGGCACTGGGCAGCGTTACCCCAATTACATCTACTCGCTGCAGCCGCCATCTGCCTACCTGATCAGCGTGTCATGCAGACAGACGGCGGCCATTGCAGTGTTCAAAAGCCGCGCCTCCCGAGTCCTCGTCGTCTGTGATAGGCGGAACACTCAATTTCACAGCAGGCAGTATTCAGCCTATCACGGACATCCTCTCATCCTCGTCTGTGTTATGAGGATGACCATGATAGGCGGAACACTGAATGCTGGGAAATTGAGTGTTCCGCCTATCACAGACGAGGAGGAGGCGCGGCTTTTGAATACTGGAATGGCCACCGGTGTAGCAGTAAAATCCGTATACCATGAAAATCTGTATCAGGTACGAGCACAGTGATTGAAGCATGGGCACAGTGAGACACGGGCACAGTGAGAAACGGGTACAGTGAGGCATGGACACAGTTCAATTCAACTAAGAGTAACCTCATGATTTTTTGTTGTTTTATTAGCTAAATCCAAATACAGTATTAATAATTTGGATGTTTAACAATCTTTGTTGCACACTGCAAAAAACAACAAAAGGTCACAAGCGCTAAATTGGTCGATAAAGAAAAAAATATAATGGATGATATTAATAAGAAAAAAATCCCAAATATTTTGGGAAGTACAAAGTATCGAAAAGGGGGAAAAAACAGGATCCAGCGCAGCAAGAAAAAATCCGTACCCAGAAGTACAAAATACACAACATGCACACAATATAATCCAGCGCTCATGGAACATACATTATTAACTATTGAAAACTCTTGAAGAATTGATAAAAAAGCTTAGTCCATTTATTAATCACAATAAAGAGAGTGTCAGGGTCACCTGTGGCCAGGTGACAGATGCACACCGTAGGGGGACAGGAGTGCACCGCGAGGTAGTGAACCCTATGGCTGGCTTCTGTGGATAGGAAACTGGGTGGTTGTGGAAAGCGGGACCAGAGGAGCACAACCGGGATCCCAACGGAAGCGAGAGCCAAGATTCCCCAGGGCGCGGAGTCTAAGACCCAGCTGGTCTTCTCCAGGGCCTCTAGTGGTGAGGATGTTACGCTGCAGGCTGGGACCAGGTCGCGGCCCCTGGAGTTTCCTAGCTCACGCCCCGTAGGATAAGGGGAAGCAGCAGCACACGATAGAGAGAACCGAATAACAAGCCGAAGGTCAGGGGCCACAAGCAGACAAGGATAACGAAGAACGAGCCGAAGGTCAAGGGTCACGAGCAGACAGGGATGGTCGGGGACAAGCCAATAACGTAACAGAGAGACAGACGTAGCACACGGCAGGCAGGAACCCAAACACACAATGCCTAACAAACACGTTGATCAGCAAAGCAGGCTTGCAGTGCACAGGTTAATATAGTGTTCAGTGATAGGGCCTGGGGTGGAGTCAGGCTGGGAGGAGATTATAAAGGAAGCCAGGTGAAGGAGGTCTGGTCTCTAGATGAACACATGAGGAGGAAGGTAAGATGGCAGACAGACATTAATGCATATCCATGACAGTACCCTCCCTCTTACGAGGCCTCCCCCTTCCCCGCCTGGGCCCAGGTTTAGAGGGAAACTTCAGATGAAACTCCTTTAACAGACGAGGTGCAAAGACCTCAGATGCAGTGATCCAAGACCTCTCCTCAGGACCAAACCCTTTCCAATGAACGAGGTACTGAAGAACGCCTTTACAGAGTCGGGAGTCCAGAATTTGACTGATCTCGTACTCCTGATTATCCTCAGAGACAGGCGCCACGGTAGGAAGAGGACGAGAGAATTTATTGAGGACTAAAGGCTTTAGAAGAGCAACATGAAAGGAGTTAGTGATTTTAAGGCTCTTAGGAATCTGGAGTTTGAAACAAACCGGATTCAGTTTAGCAGTTACCGTGTATGGACCGATGAATCGTGGAGCAAACTTCAGAGAAGGAACTCGGAGCTTGATGTTCCTGGTAGAGAGCCAGACTTTGTCCCCTGGCTGAAGAGAAGGCGGTTTACGCCTGCGGCGGTCGGCAAAGCCTTTGAATTTTTCAGCAGCTGCCCGGAGGGAATCATGAACGTGACCCCAAACGGAATTGAGAGACTCCTGAACCGAAGCCAAAGCTGGAATGTCTGGAGAACAGATCATAGGAAGAGGAAGTTGAGGGTGTTTTCCATAAACTGTGAAAAAGGGTGTCTTCTGCGAACTGGTATTCACATGATTGTTATGGGAGAATTCTGCCCACGGGAGTAGAGAGGACCAATCGTCATGGTGAGAAGACACAAAGGTGCGAAGAAAGACCTCTAACTCCTGATTAACCCTCTCAGTCTGTCCATTGGATTGGGGATGGTAAGAAGAAGAAAAATCCAAGACAATATTGAGGGATTTGCAAAAGGCTCTCCAAAAACGAGACGTGAATTGGACTCCCCTGTCGGAAACAATATGAGAAGGGACCCCATGTAGGCGGAGAATTTCTCGAATGAAAATGGGAACCAAGGCAGGGGCAGAAGGAAGACCAGGAAGAGGAACAAAATGAGCCATCTTGGAGAATCGATCGATTACCACCCAAATGACTGTATTATTCTCAGACAGTGGGAGATCGGTGATAAAATCCATGGCAATATGGGCCCAGGGTTCCTTAGGAATAGGCAAGGGCATGAGGAGACCAGCAGGAGCTTGTGTGGAGGATTTGGACTGAGCACAGACATGACAAGCTTTAACGTAGTCTTTGACGTCTGAGCGGAGATTAGGCCACCAGTAGTGACGACTGATGAGTAGGAAGGATCGGAGGAATCCAGAATGCCCTGCCACCTTGGAATCATGTCCCCAACGAAGGATCTTAGCTCTTAGCCCAGTGGGGACAAAGGTCTTACCAGGCGGAATTTTAGACTTCAGGGTGGTAGAGTGGGCAACAATGCATGAGGTGGGAATGATCGGCTCAGGTTCAGGGGCGGACTCCTCGTCCAAAGTGTCAAATGACCTAGAGAGCGCATCAGCCCGACCGTTGCAGGAACCAGGTTTGTAGGTAATCGTGAAATTAAAACGGGCAAAGAAGAGACTCCACCTGGCCTGTCTAGGATTCAGACGTTTAGCATTCTGTAGATACTGTAAATTCTTGTGATCGGTAAAGATCGTTATGGAGTGAGGGGAACCCTCCAAGAGATGACGCCACTCCTCTAACGCCAATTTAATTGCGAGAAGTTCCCGATCACCGATGGCATAATTCCTCTCTGCCTGAGAATTTTTTTTGGAGAAGAACGCACATGGTTGGCGTCTCTTCTCAAAGATTTGAAGAAGCACAGCTCCCACCCCCATTGAGGAAGCGTCCACTTCAATAAAAAATGCATTCCCAGGATTTGGTCTCCTCAAGAGGGGGCCAGAAACAAAGGCCTGTTTCAGGTTGTGAAATGCAGAGACAGCTTCGGGAGGCCAGTCTCTGGCATTCACACCCTTCTTGGTCAAAGCGATAATAGGCGCGGCAATGGAAGAGTAATTCCTTATGAACTGCCTATAATAATTAGTGAAGCCAAGAAAGCGCTGTGTGGCCTTGAGGCTAGCAGGAAGAGGCCAGTTGGTGATAGCCAAGACCTTCCCAGGGTCCATACGAAGCCCCGAACATGAGACAAAGCACCCCAAAAACAGGACCTCAGAACATTCAAAGGAACATTTCTCCAGCTTGGCATAGAGATTGTTCTCTCTAAGACGTTGAAGTACAGTGCGGACATGGTTTCTGTGGACGAGCAGATTTTCAGAAAAGATCAGAATGTCATCCAGATAGATGACAACAAACTGGTACAGCAGATCTCTGAAGATTTCATTGACAAAGTTTTGAAACACGGCTGGAGCATTACACAGACCAAAAGGCATCACCAGATATTCGTAATGCCCGTCTCTAGTGTTAAATGCAGTCTTCCATTCGTCACCCTCCCGTATTCGAATGAGATTGTACGCGCCTCTGAGATCCAACTTGGTGAAAATGGAGGCACCCTTCAACCTATCGAATAGCTCAGATATTAAGGGTAAGGGGTATCGATTTTTAATAGTAACCACATTTAAACCCCGATAATCGATGCAGGGTCTTAAGGTACCATCCTTTTTGGCAACAAAAAAGAACCCTGCCCCTGCAGGCGATGAGGATTTCCGGATGAACCCTCTCTCCAGATTCTCTGCTACATACTCCGACATGGCCTGGGTCTCTGGGATGGACAGAGGGTAGGTACGACCCCTGGGTAGAGTTGCTCCGGGGACAAGATCAATAGCACAGTCAAAAGACCTGTGGGGAGGAAGCACCTCAGCTGATTTTTTACAGAACACATCCCGGTAATCGCTGTATGCGGCGGGAAGATCAGAAGAAACAGAAGTGGCAGCAACCGGAAGACTCTCCTTGGGGGTCACCTTGAGAAGACACGACGAGAAACATGAGGAACCCCAGGCCAGGATCTGCCCAGAGACCCAGTCCACATGTGGAGAGTGGAGCTGTAGCCAAGGGAGGCCCAATACAACTGGGGTAGAGGCCTTGGGTAGAATAAGAAAGGATATCCACTCCTGGTGGAGAATCCCTACCGACATCCTAATGGGTAGCGTCTGGAAGCGAATAGGGCCCCCTGGGAGAACAGTGCCATCAATTGCCGAGACTACCAATGGGGTAGTGAGAGGTGAAAGGGTAAGCTTCATAGAAGAAGCAGTTCTCCAATCCATGAAATTGCCGGCAGCCCCGGAATCCAGGTATGCAAGGGTTGACTGAGGAGAAGTGCCTACATGAAGGGACACCGGCAAGAGCAGGCGAGAAGGTGATGTTTCTGGGTCCAATACTCCACCTTCCAAATGTATTAGACCCGAGCGTTTCCCGGACGAAGCGAGCAGGAGTCACGAAAATGACCCTTGCCCCCACAATAGAGGCACAAGCCCAGAGTTCTGCGCCTAGCACGTTCTTCGGGGGTTAGTCTGGTCCGGCCCAGCTGCATAGGTTCTTCAGCAGGAAGAGGATGCTCCACGGAATGAAGGGAGGGGAGCTCAGACTGGCTAGGACCCAGAGAGTGCTGGCGTCTTTTTTCTAAGGACCTCTCTTGAAAACGAATGTCGATCTGGTTGCATAATGAAATTACATCGTCCAGACCGACGGGAATGGCTCTTCCCGCTAATTCGTCTTTCACTCGGTCAGAGAGGCCATGTAAAAAGGTAGCGACCAGGGCCTCATTATTCCAGCTCAATTCAGCTGTGTGGATACGGAACTGAAGAGCATATTGCCCCACTGAACTAGATTCTTGGCGAAGACGTAAGACAGCACTAGCCGCTGAAGAAGCCCGAGCCAGCTCTTCGAAGATATTACGAAAGAGCTTCAAGAATTCGGACAGACTGGAAACCACCGGATCGTTCCTCTCCCACAGGGGGGCAGCCCAGGCCAAAGCTTCACCGGAGAGGAGGGAAATGATATAGGCTACCTTAGCCCGGTCAGATAGGAAGCTTTGAGGCTGAAGCTCAAAATGAATAGTGCATTGGCTGAGAAACCCCCTGCAGGCCTTGGAGTCCCCAGAGAAACGGAACGGAGCTGGCAATCTTAGTGAGTGTGAGGCTGCGACTGGTGCGATAGGTACAGCCGCTGGTTGTACTTGGGGTTGCGGATTCGGGGTTCCCAAGGAGACCTGAAGCTGCTCGAATCGAGAAGCCAGATCCTGGAGGAATCGCATCACCTGGGTCTGATTTGATTCCTGGGTCTCAAGTCTGCGAACTATGCCCTGCAATGGATCATCCGCGGGAAGCGGGATGTCAGCCGGGTTCATGGCTGATCAAACTGTCAGGGTCACCTGTGGCCAGGTGACAGATGCACACCGTAGGGGGACAGGAGTGCACCGCGAGGTAGTGAACCCTATGGCTGGCTTCTGTGGATAGGAAACTGGGTGGTTGTGGAAAGCGGGACCAGAGGAGCACAACCGGGATCCCAACGGAAGCGAGAGCCAAGATTCCCCAGGGCGCGGAGTCTAAGACCCAGCTGGTCTTCTCCAGGGCCTCTAGTGGTGAGGATGTTACGCTGCAGGCTGGGACCAGGTCGCGGCCCCTGGAGTTTCCTAGCTCACGCCCCGTAGGATAAGGGGAAGCAGCAGCACACGATAGAGAGAACCGAATAACAAGCCGAAGGTCAGGGGCCACAAGCAGACAAGGATAACGAAGAACGAGCCGAAGGTCAAGGGTCACGAGCAGACAGGGATGGTCGGGGACAAGCCAATAACGTAACAGAGAGACAGACGTAGCACACGGCAGGCAGGAACCCAAACACACAATGCCTAACAAACACGTTGATCAGCAAAGCAGGCTTGCAGTGCACAGGTTAATATAGTGTTCAGTGATAGGGCCTGGGGTGGAGTCAGGCTGGGAGGAGATTATAAAGGAAGCCAGGTGAAGGAGGTCTGGTCTCTAGATGAACACATGAGGAGGAAGGTAAGATGGCAGACAGACATTAATGCATATCCATGACAGAGAGGGATCCAATCCCAAATGTGCAGAGGGCAAATGAATCTTAACTCTCCAGTTGCCAGTGGTGACAAACTTGTTAAACTTGCAGTGACATCCGTGGAGCAAGGAGGGGTTAAAAAAGTCAAAACAAAGCCTGTGGCATGATCTCCGTGTGAGCACAGTACCTTGAATGATGGACAACAGGCAGACCAGCGTGTGGAGGGCCCTCCAACCCAAAAGGATGCAGAGCCAGGATGGCAGCAAGGCTGGGACAGAAGGAATCACACACAGAGTTTCAAGAGTTTTCAATAGTTAATAATGTATGTTCCATGAGCGCTGGATTATATTGTGTGTTTGTTGCACACTGACTTTGCAGTTAGAGAAAGGGTTTGCAATTTTGTTTGTTGATGCACTTTAATTAATATAATAAAAAAAAAAAAATCGAATCGAATCGTAGATCGAGTTTTTTATAAAAAAAATCGCAGATTTTTTTTTGGGGGGAAATCGCACAGCCCTACTGCTCCCCCAACTGAAGTGTAAAGTAACACCTCATTAGCATTACAATCATCATCACAGGCAGCACAGTAAGCAGGGGCTCTATCATGGCTGTATGTGACATGGCTGTTTGCTGACTTTGTTAACTTATGGCTGTACTGTATATAACAGACTGTAACACACCACAGCCATAACAAAGTCAGCAGCCATGAGACACAGAGCCCTACTTACTGTGCTGCCTGTGAAGACTGTTGTAATGCTAATGATAACCTGCTGTGTTGTGAGTTCTATTCTAAGGACACAGTGAGGATTCTTTGCTTTATTCTATCTTTACTCACTGTGTCCATTGCAGCCAGGCTCTCCTTCCTGTTCCCTGTTAGCCTCCTCGCACCTCAGCATCACTCAGTATCACTCCGCCGGCCGGGACTAATTGAGTTGCGGTTGGGCTGGATATACATCCGCCCCCGAAAATGAAGAAATAGTCCCTCCTCTGTGCGCACCTGGGCCCCTCTGTTGACTTGATGGGGCCCAGGAAAATGGTATAACCCCGCTCCATAAAACAAGTAGGAGCGGGGGAGAAGTTTACCAAGCTCGTTTTTTTTTTTTTTTATTTAATGCAGCAATGAGCTGTAATGCTGGCCGGGCCCCTCTATGCAGCTGATAGGGCCGGGCCCCGTACAACAGGGCTGGTTGTACTGCCCTATCAGCGGCCCTGCCCGGGATGTCTACTAGACTCTAGTTTGGACAGATTTAAGTGTGTTATTCCTAAGAATTACAGGCCTACATTATAAAACGCCAAATTTCCATGCAAAATAATTGTACCGCTTTCAGCACCTAAAATCTGAAAGAATCATACCGCCAGGGAGGTTAAAGGATATGGTTGAAGAGGCTTATTAACAGTCTTTCTTAGGTAAAAGAACTCCAGCCTAAACAATGGTTGTGTAGATTCTAGTGACAAAGGTTTACACTGTTTAAAGTAACCTGCTAAACGGTGTTGTAGTTTCTGAAACAAGCAGGGCTTTTAACATTCTAAGCAGGGCCGATCCGCCCTATACACGGACTACGCAAGCTGCGTAGGGCCCCGAGTAATACTCGGGGCCCCGCCGCCGCTAGAGGTCTGTGGCCGGCGGAGATAATGTCTCCGCCGGCCGCCATTTTCCCGAAGACCAGGATGAGAAGGGAGGGATCCTGCCGAAATAGAAATAGCGCTGCGGCGCCGGCCACCCCCGTCCCCGGTCTGTCTGTCATCTGAGACTGTGACCTGTGGGGGAAAGGGGTGGGCAGTGCCGCAGCTCACTGTAGCTGGCCGGAAGGCGAGAATCAGGAAGGGGGGGGGAGAGAGGGGAACCGCAAGGAAGGTAAATAAGTAGAGGGGAGACCATAATCATATATATTAAGGACCTCAGAACGATGTCCAGGCCAACCAGACCTTGTCATACTTCCAGGGACATCCACGACTAATATATGTCAATTTGTAAAGAGGCAGAGCCGCATCAATTTTGTTTTCCCAGGAGGAGACAGAGGGAGGGGTAGGGGAAGTCAACTTACATAAAATTTCTTTTTTGGCATAGAAGAGAAGATAATGGATCAACAATTTACTGTGATGGGACCTTTGCTCATCATCAATGATACCCAGCAGAGCAAGTTCAGGCGTCATGGGAACAGCCAGCTCCAGTCTGACATTCAACTGCTCAAACACCCCTAACCAGAAGGGTGCCAGAGCAGGGCACGCCCAGAACATATGTATATAGGTGCCCTGGGCTAAACGACACCGCGGGCATTGCGGGTCCCTATCCGGGTATATTCTGGATAGGCGTACTGGGGTAAAATACACCCTGTGAAGGAATTTAGTTTATATGCGTTTGTCTCCCGTGGAGACAACCAGCTTGGGGCCCGCTCCAAACAGTCCTCCCAGTCCTCCCTCTCCAGCGCCGGTATGTCTGCCCTCCAGGCCTCCCAAAGCCTATTCATCCTAGGGGAATCAATGGGGAGCAAGGTGCTATAAAGAGCAGAGAGAGGCTTCTGTAGGTCATCACAGGACAATAGGTTTTCCACTGAATCTAGTTGAAGACACGGGGGTGTAGGAAACTGGGCCCTGGCAGCGTGTCGAATTTGTACATACCGAAAATACATCCAGCCAGGTAGGCCATATCTCTGAGTTAGCTGGGGAAAGGTCAGCAAGACTCCCGCTGGCATAATATCCCTCAAGGTCTTAATGCCGTACTTCGCCCACACCTGAGGATCTGGTATGGTTCTAAAGTGAGGCAGATTAGGATTTCCCCAGAGGGGCTGGACCGGAGACCAGTGCCCCACCTGGGAGAATCTGCGTCGTGCCGTCGCCCACACTTTAAGTGTCGCCCTGGTCGGGACCGGTAGGTCCTCATAGGCTCTTGGTCCTCTATAAGCTACGTTTTGGAGTGCCCGAAGGGACCCCAGCCGGGTCGCCTCCAAACAAACCGCAGCATTGGAGCGACGAGCCGCAAACCACCAGTACACAGTCACCAGCATAGCTGCCCAGAAATAAACCCGGAAATTTGGGAGGGCCAGACCCCCCAGGTGAGCCGGCGACTGCAGAGTAGTTTTCGCTAGTCGTGGGACGCACCCATGCCAAATAAAGGAGAGAACACACTTGTCCACCTCCCGAAAGAAGGCCGCCGGGATCCATATCGGGCTGTTCCGAAAAAGATAGGTGAACTTGGGTAAGATAAAAATCTTTAGGATATTTATATGACCAATCAAGTTCAGCGGAAGGCTAGACCAGGATTGACACCGTTCCTTCAGAAGCTGGAGCAAGGGGAGTATATTCAGTAAATAGTATCGGGAGGGATTCTTAGCAACTCTTATCCCAAGGTACTTGAATTCCTCAACCCACTGTAATGGTGAGGGATGGGGCAGAGACTGAGTCCAATCATCAAGGGGAAAAAGGACCGACTTTGACCAATTGATACAGATACCTGACAGGGACCCAAATTTATCAAATAGCCCCAAGGCGGCATTCAGGGATGGGCCCGCATCGTTCAGATATAAAAGGGCATCATCCGCATAGAGGGATTATTTCTCCTCCATATTACCAATCTGTAACCCCCCTAACTTCCAGAGACTCTCTGACCAAAATCGCCAGAGGTTCCAGCGCCTTAGCGAACAGACCGGGGGACAAGGGGCATCCCTGACGTGTGCCTCTATGCAAAAGGAAAGAGTCCGAAATCTGGTCATTAGTACGCACCCTGGCCCTCGGGGCCCTGTAAAGTAGCTGAATCCAGCGCACAAAACTGGGTCCAAACCCAAAATGTCACAGCACACCCCAAAGATAATCCCACTCCACCGAATCAAATGCCTTTTCGGCATCTAGGGAGGCAATCACCCGGGATCCAGCATTGTCATGGTTTATGGACAGGTTTAGGAACAGACGCCTGATATTAATGTCTGTACCCTTACCTGGCATAAAACCAGTTTGATCAATATGTATCAATGTAGATATTACCGACGACAAGCGGGTGGCCAAAATCTTCGCCAATATCTTTGCATCTACATTGAGCAGTGAGATGGGCCTATATGATGCACAGTCCTGGGGGTCCTTACCGGGCTTAGGGATCAAGACTATGATAGCTTCTTCCATAGACTCAGGCAGAGTATCATTCTCCGCGAGTCCAGAGAAAAGGGTTTGAAGTCTGGGGACAAGGAGATCAGCATATTGAGAGTAGAACTCTGTAGGCAGGCCATCTTCTCCCGGGGTCTTGCCACTTTGTAGACCCCCGATCGCAGCCTGAACCTCCTCCAAAGATATATCCCCCTCTAATTGTGCCCTATGTTCCTCCGACAATGTGGGAAAGGGTATACTATCCAAATAGTCCTGTAATTCAGAAGGAGTAAAACAGGCCCTAGAGGAGTATACCCCCTGAAAAAACTCTAGAAATCTAGCACTGATGTCCTCAGGATAGGATAGCAATTGCCCCTGAGTGTCCTGGATAGCAGCAATATGTGTGGAAGCTGTCTGGACTCTTGCCAGCCAAGCCAGCAACTGCCCATTTTTATTGCCATGTTCAAATATTCTTTGTTTAGAGTACAACATAGACTTTTTTGTCAGTTCAACATTGCGCAAGGAGAGGTCCCGAAGGGCCCTCTGCCAGCACAAGTGAGCCGCGTCGCTGGGGGAACGAATGTATTCCCTCTCACAGTCACCGGCCTCCCTCTCCAGAGCCTCCAGTGACCGAGAAGCCTCTCTCTGCAAGGAAGAGATTTGGGATATGTATGCCCCCCTTATCCAAGATTTAAAAGTATCCCACAGTGTGGCAGCATTAGCTGACTCCCCGTTTAGCATCCAATATGTACAAATACTTTCCATCATTGATTCCTGCACCCTCTCATCCAGTGCCCAGAACCTAGACAGACGCCAAAGTTTCAGGGTAGGGGGCCGAGCCAGGGAAACAGTAAGATGAAGAGGGGCATGATCCGAAATACCACGGGTAGATGCTTGGCTTCTCTCATCCAGCATAGTGCCCCAGATGAGGCATACGCCAGGTCTATACGGGAAAGGGCCCGATAGGAGGCAGAGTGGCAAGTGTATTCCCTATCTCGTGGGTGAAATTTTCTCCACACATCTGTGAGAGCAAACGTGTCCGCCCAGCTTTGGAGATCTGAGGAAGGGCGGCCCACTACATGCAGTCTGTCTAGGTCCTGTGATGGCACCATGTTGAAGTCCCCAAAGAGAAACACCTCCTGGGTGTGAAATCCCATCACCATCTGCATAATATCATATAATATTTGGGCATTGGCAGGAGGGGGGAGATAGAGACCCACCAAAACCATTTTTTTGTTATACAGTAAGACATGTATTATCACATACCGGCCCCCAGTGTCCGTCCGGACATCTAGCACCTGGAGTGGGAGGGACCTGCGGATCAGAATGCTCACACCCCTGGCATAGGTAGAATACGTGGAGTGATAGTGGGTACCAACCCAAGCCCTCCTGAGACCGAGAATTCTGTTGCCTACCAAATGTGTCTCCTGAAGAATGCACACATGAGGATTGTATTTCTGCAAATATTTAAAAACCAACGACCGTTTGGTGGCCGAATTGAGGCCCCGAACGTTCCATGAAATGATATTAATGTTCGCCATTGATCACTGGATATAAAGAAAAGGCCACGATCCGCAGGTCCCCCCCCCCATCCAGGGGGCACAGAACCAGTCCAGCATGCACTCCCATGTAAGCGCAGGTGGTGGACACCAAGCGCAGCACCCTGTACATGTAAATTAGCAATGTCAGCATTATAATTAAGCAACTCCTGATACACAAAACTACAAAGAACAAACCCCAACTGTCTGCAACGGCAGAACCCTCCCCTCCCCCCTCCCCACACCCCCAGCAAAGACTGGTGGTGCATCATTTCCCCCAACCCCAACAGTAACAACAGTTCAAAGAGGGCGTGCACTTAAAACGAGCGGTATCCTCCTAAAGATCCGTAGAGATGCTGGCAAAAACTAGCATAAACAGTCTCCTAGGTAATCCACTGTTTTACCCGTAAAACAGTGGAACTTTGTATCAGTCACTTGTGCCTTAGAGAAATATAGCCTAGAGCATAGCAGCAGATTGCTAATACCACCCCTCAGATATGTAACCACCCATCCACCCCAAACACATGTCCGTCATTCATATTCCCCAAGAGTTAGAAATCTAGGACCAGAGGAGCATGATTGTGCGGTGACGCAGAGAGCTGCAAGGGGCCAAAAAGCAGGGATGGTGAGAGAGGGGTGGTAGCAGATCCATGCAGCAGGAGCAGTCACAAGCCAGCCCCGCGTCTCCAGCAACGGTCTCATTCCCCAAAACCACATGCGGCGCCAAAAAGGCGCGGGGGGGAAATCGGGGGAGACCCTCTGGATAATAGAAGCAGAGCAGCCAGTCACAGTTTTCCAGAGAGGTCACTGACATCCCAAGTCCAAAAGCCCTCTTAACATGCAAAAAACAGAACTCAAATGTGCAGCTCCATGCCTCACAACACTAACACCTCACAACACCACATATTAAGGAGGCAAGTTCTAAGGCGAAGTCACAGGTTGCTAGTGGGGGCAGGGGTGTGGGTACGTTCGGTACAACATAGCCGTGATCCACATTCAAACAAGGTCCACAGCGGCATCATAGCAGGCACAAACAGGCCAAAAATGTACTAGGCACAAGTGAAGTCAAATTGCAAGGCAGGAAGGAAAGGCAGCCGCCTATCCACGGAGAGGAGGCAGCGACTCCAGCCAGGCCGCAGCATCCCGGGGGGCAGTAAAAAACTTGACAGTTTCCCCATCCTGAACCCTCAGCTTGGCAGGAAAGAGGATACTATATTTGATGTTTCGCGCCCACAGCCCCTCCTTCACCTGGTCAAAAGACCTACGAAGCTTTTGGGTCTCAGCAGAGTAGTCAGGGAAGAATAAGAGGCTACCATTCTGGTATCTTAACTCACCCGCCCTGCGCACCGCCCGGAGGATCTCATCCCGATCCCTGAAGTTGAGCACCCGGAGGATGAAGGTTCGGGGGCGGGTTCCAGGGGGTCCCGGGGTCGGGGGGATCCGATGAGCACGCTCCACCGTAAAGTAGGGAGAAAACTGTGCATCCGGTAACAGGTCCCTCAGCAGGCTTTCAATAAACACCGTAGGATTCTTCCCCTCCACACCTTCCGGCAGACCGATGATCCAGAGATTGTTTCTTCTGTTCCTGTTTTCGGCGTCGTCCACCTTGTACTCAAGGGCCCGCACCTTCGTCTGCAGGGTACGGAGAGACGCCGAATGATCCTGAATCGCGTCCTTCGTCTGGCCAACCCGCTGTTCCACCTCCGTCACCCTCGAGCGTAGCTTGTCCAGGTCCTGTCGAACGAGGCCTACATCCATCTGCACAGCCTCGATTTTACTGGTCAAGGTAGCCTGACATGTCGCGATCGCCGCCATCACCCCTTGGAATCCAAGCCGGGTTTCAAGCGTCTGGTCCTCCATCTCCGTTTGCAACGCCATGTTGTGAGCTCTCACAGAGGGGATCACCACGTGTGCAGCCGCCTGCAGAGCTATAACCTCCGCTTGCTGTGGAAAATGACGTTTCTTTCCCCTCTGCCGAGTCCTGTGGGACATCCGGAGTGGAACAGGGTAGTTTCAGTCCAGCAAGAACGGGTAGGAGTAAGGATGATAGGAGAACAGCCAGCAGAGCTCTAGATCAGGCTTCCTCTCAGATCGCCATCTTGGACACGCCCCCATCTTCAGTATTTTAATATCCTCAATGCTCTTCTTTATTCTTTGTCTTCTGGAATACCCAATATTGGGGATCTTTGCATGTACTTTTTGAAAAGCTTCTACTATCTTTATTTGCACCCTAAAATCTTTAAGGCTTGAATTTTGTACTGACTAGCTAGTAAGTATTCTGCAGAATTTTTGTATTGTTTTACTCTCTAAGGCCAGATATAAGAATTATATATACAAGGGGTCTTCTAAAAGACCCTTTGTATATAAGAACATGGTCAGTCTGAATAACCTAGAGCCCACCAGGTGCTTTTATGTAAATAAGGAACATGTGATCCTAAATTGTTAATAAGTATCACTAAAATATCACTAAAAGTTAGAAAATTTCATAAAAATACAATTTTGCAGTAAATGAGTTGTCAACCTGTTTCTTTGAAGAATCTGTAATTTACTGTCAGGGTTTATCCTCTTAGTGGGTTGGCTTCACCACTGCAGTAGGCTGATACTTTGTCAGGCCTCTTTTTAATGACCTCTCCGGCTTTGGTGGTCCTACCAGGAGCTACCTTCAGTGTAACTATCCCGCTCATAAAAGACATACAGACCTCCTAACCAATATAAGACTGTTGTTCCCCATTAGTTTTTAAAATTTAAGTTGCAGTTAGGAAAACTCAGTAAAACAAGATACTGTATATACTCGAGTATAAGCCGAGTTTATTAGCACATTTATTTGTGCTGAAAATGCCCCCCTCGGCTTATACTCGAGTCACCTTTTTGCGCCTGATCTCCCGGATTTTGGGGACCCGGTACCGGCCGGCTGTAGGTCCCCTGGACCACAAACTTGGCACACATGTAGCCCCCCCTCTTCCTCTACAAGTGTGCAAAGATTGTTGTCCGGAGGACCTACGGCCGCAGAGCAGCGATTTTTCAAAGCCGGGCACCCCTTCCATAGACTCCCATGTTAAATGGTAATTTCTCCGGTGGGGACCCGGTACTGGCCGGTCGTAGGTTCCCTGGACCCGGAACTTGGCACACATGTGGCACCTTTTCTTCTCTACAAGTGTGCAAAGGTTGTTTTGTCTGGAGGACCTACGGCTGGGGAGCACCGATTTTTCAAAATCGGGCACCCCTTCCATAGACTCCCATGTTAAACGTCAGTCTAGTCATGGGCACAGTGAGGCATGGGCACAGTGAGTCATGGGCACAGTGAGGCATGGGCACAGTGAGGCATGCACATGGACACAGTGAGGCAAAGTGAGGCACAGTGAGGCATGCAAATGGACACCCTAGGCATATACTCGAGTCAATAAGTTTTCCCAGTTTTTTATGGTAAAATTAGGTGCCTCGGCTTATATTCGGGTCGGCTTATACTCAAAGTCATCAATTTTTGTCAATTGTTAAATTGCTTCCAAATGTCCAGACCTCAGACATTATAGTACCCAACAATGATTAACAACAAAATTTGCTCCAACGATTTCACTGAACTACTTTTATAACTAAATTATATCCCCTTCATGGAATACTAAGATCATCATCCATGACAACGTGGCACAACACCACACTGAGGTGCTTTTTTATGAAACTGTTGGTGAATCTAGGCACATACTTGCTGGTATTTACCAGCAACATTTGCTGCATTTATAATATGCTGAATGCTGGCAAATGTTCAAAGTATAGTAGATGCATTTTAACTGTCAATGTGTTCTACTAGTGTGGAATGCATTTTTATTTATTTTTTTAGCACAAACGTGGTTACTTTTTTTTATATGATTAAAAAAAGGGTCCCCTTCTTCTTCTCTTATGCCACCAGCCTGGCACACAAGGCATTGAGACTCGGAGGAGGTTTAGATATGACCTTTTCTACATGTATTGCTATATGTAAGTAAGCTTCTGATAAAACTACCAACAGAGGAGGCACGAGACGCTTTGTGCAAGCACCCAAATAAAATGAAGCTCACAATTTCCTACTGTGAGTGTACAGTATGTTCCTATATGTAAGTAGGTTTCTAATAAAAGCTTCAAGCAGGGGAGGCACGAGACGCTTTGTGCAAGCACCCAAATAAAATGAAGCTCACAATTTCCTACTGTGAGTGTATGTTTCTATATGTAAGTAGGTTTCCAATAAAAGCTACAAGCAGGGGAGGCATGAGACCCTGTATGCAAGCATTTTCTCCATCAGCTCAACAGTTATTTATTACCTTATGTATCACTTAACCTCCCTCTTAGATTGTAAGCTTCTCTGATTCCTCCTGTATTGAATTGTATTGTAACTGTACTGTCTGCCCTCATGTTGTAAAGCGCTGCGCAAACTGTCCTGTAAAATAAAAACAATAATAAAAAATGGAGCTCACAACTCTTTAGTGTTAGTAAAGTAACCCAGGTGGCATCCAGATTGTATTCCCCATGGCACACTGCACTGCCTGTACCCACAGCAGTTCCAGCAGAGTTTATGTGTTATAATTTCATTAACAGCATGGCAAATCTATTTACACTTCTGAACAGCCAACGAATCTGGAGTAAATAGTGCATGTCTGGCATGTCTGCCTTCAAGGTGAACTTCCTCCTGACTTAAATTTGGCGTTCTTGTCTTTAAACGTCTTTCTGTTCTGTAGGCTCAGCTCTTTGAAGTCTGCTAATCATCAGCTCAAAAATCTAAAGGATCATTACGTTCTATAACTGTGCTCCAGATATATTGGTGTAATGAATTTATACGCACCAGTCACCTAAAACATGTCATCTCTCTGCCAAAAAAGATATATTAGTAGATGGTTGGCTTAACTGTAGAATTAAAAGTGCTCACAGTTTACTGGATATTTTGTCCCTGCAAAGTGCATGGGGTTGATTTACTAAAAGCTAATTTTGCAAAGTGCAGTTGCACTCTGCCAGTGCAGTTACTCCAGAGCTTAGTAAATGAGCAGAAGCTCTGCTGATTTCCATCATCCAATCATAGGCAAGCAAAAATGCTGTTTTTTATTTTTATTTTCCTTGGACGTGATTGGGTATTATTTGCAAAGTAAAACTTTACTAAGCTTTGGAGCAACTGCACTTGCAGAATACAACTGCACTTTGCAAAGTGCACAGTCTATTTTCCTTTAGTAAATCAACCCCAAAGAGTCAATAAGGCATAGTGCACATGAGTCAAGCCCTGTACACACGATCGGATTTCCTATGGATTTTAAAGCAATGGATTTTTCCATCGGAAATCCGATGAAGCTGACTTCCATCAGTCTTACCTACACACCATCAGTCAAACAACCGATCGTCCCAAACGCCGTGACGTAAAACACTCCGACAAGCCAAGAAAAATTAAGTTCTATGCTTCTGAGCATGCGTCGACTTGATTCTGAGCATGCGTGGGTTTTTTATCCGATGGAGTTCCCCACAGACGATAGTAATTTGCTATCGTTTTTTTCCCTTCGGATAAATTTAAAACATGTTCTATTTTTTAACACCGATGGAAAAAAGACCGATGGGGCCCATACACGATCGGTTTGTCTGATGAAAAAAGTCCATCGGACTGTTTTCATCGGTAAAACCGATCGTGTGTACAGGGCTTATCAGTAATGCCCCGTACACACGATCTGATTTTCCGTAGAGAAATCCTTGGATGGTTTTTCCGACGGAATTCCGCTCAAGCTTGGCTTGCATACACACGGTCACACAAAAGTTCTCTGAACTTTCGACTGTCAAGAACGCGGTGACGTACAACACTATGACAAGCCAAGAAAATGAAGTTCAATGCTTCCGAGCATGCGTCGAATTGTTTCCGAGCATGCGTCGGAATTTTGCGCGTTGGAATTGCTACAAACGATCGGAATCCCATCGGAAAAATTTAGAACCTGCTCTCAATCTTTTGCTGGTGGAAAATCCGACAGCAAAAGTCCGATGGAGCATACACATGGTCGGAATTCCCAAACCAAAAGCACCCACCTGACTTTTTCTGTCGGGAATTCCAACCGTGTGTACAGGGCTTTTTCTCCTCCATAAATTGAATAAGATCACTTTAAAAAGTCTCTAAATTGATTTTGCTGTAAGATTTTATTTGTCCTACCTTTTTTCCATGCCGCTACCTATCTAAATATAATGAAATTTGGTGGTTAAAGGCCTGGCCCTCTTTAAAAGAGATATGAATAAACTAATTTACTAAAGGAGTTGATGATTTTCTCTAAAAATTGTAGCTGTGTTCATGTATATTCATGTGCAGATTAAATAAATGGGAATGAGCTTTTTTCATGATTGGATAATTGAATCTAAAATTACTCAGGTTCAAAATTAAAATTACTTACAAAAGAAGCATCCATTAACTGTTCAGAATAATCCATTCTTGTTATCTACTCAGTCTGTGGGGCAAGTATGCATCTGCATATAATTTTCTTCTCCACCTGGAAGGTGGTAGTCCTATAATAGGAAACCTATCAATGATCTTTTCTGATAACAAACCTTTGTCCTTAATTGGCTTTTGGGATAAATTTTAGCTTACACCATCATAGGTATTCGTGCACCTACACATTTCCAATGATATATACGGTAGGTACTGCTTAGACGTAACCTGACTGAACACCCAACTTTTTTAAGATTTATTCAGTAAAGACTCTTGTCTCCGAAGGGTTGATAGCTCTTACATTTTCACTTCTCCCAGACCAAATAAGACTTCTTTTTCCACATGGCTTCCTGGAAAACAGATTTGGAAAAGCCAATCTTTCGGAAAGAATAGTTATATGGGAGGAAGCATCTAAAAGCCCCTGAGTAGTTAATTAAAGGAAAACTAAATATTAAATAATATATACTGGTTATATGACTCCAGTCATGTTCTCAAATTTTCAGTTTCACTATAAAGTGGGTGGAGAGGAAACTTTTATCATTGCTCAGCAGCTGTTGAATTTTATACGGTGGTCCTAAACATACTGAAGAAGGTATATGATGTCAGCATCCCTATGGACCCCCAAGGTCTTTTAATTGAGCCTACCCTCTACTTAAAGTGGAGTTCCAGCCTTTTTTTATGTTTATTAAAAGTCAGCAGCTACAAAAAGTGTAGCTGCTGGCTTTTAATAAACATACACTTACCTGTTCCACTGCTCCGCTCCTCCCCCCCCTTCTCCGCCGGCGCCTCCATTCATTGTGTGGGCACCCGGCTGTGACAGCTTTCGGCTTCACGGCCGGGCACTCACTGCGCATGCGCGAACGTTGCAGCGCTCTCTGACTGGACAGGCGATCGCCTGGGACCTGTCACGTCCCAGGTGATCGCCTACAGGGAGGGGCCGCCACAAGGCGATATGACGTATCGCCTAGGCGACCCCAGGGCGGAAGGAGGAAGTGGGACAGGAAGTCCCACTCCTACTGAAGCCCCCCACTCCCCCCCCAAAAAAATTACATGCCAAATGTGGCACGTAAGGGGGCGAGGAGTGGATAAAGCGGAAGTTCCAAATTTGGATGGAACTCCGCTTTAAATACAATATCAAATTGATGATACCTAAAGGAAAGCAGGTAACATTCACTTATAAACCCAATTAAAATAACTGCAATTTTGTAAGCTGCAAGCTGCAAAAACGTTAAAGTGATACTATGGGTTATTTAATTTTTTTAAATAACAAACATATCATACTTACAGTTAGTTTTGCACAGAGTGGCCCCGAACGTCCTCTTCTGGGGTCCCATGGTGGCTGTCTCGGCTCCTCCCCGCAAGAGCTAACCCCCTCTGGGAAGCTCTCTCCCGAGGGGGTTACCTTGAGGGCGTGCTCCCATGTTATACACTCGGCGTGCATAGCCGCCGAGTGTATAACTGGGCCCCCCGGCGGGCGTGTCATCGGATTTGATTGACAGCAGCGGGAGCCAATGGCTGCGCTGCTATCAATCTATCCAATGAGGAGCCAATCAGCCATGGAGAGAACGACGCGGGATCGCAACCTCGGAAATTAGGGGCTCAGGTAAGTAAAACGGGGGCTCAGGGGGGCCGGACACAGCAAGGTGTTTTTTCACCTAAATGTATAGGATGCATTAAGGTGAAAAAACACCAAGGTTTACAACCCCTTTAATCAATACTAAAGAATACCCTCTTTGGTGGGTGAGATGAGTCCTGTCTTTACTCTCTTTAAGAGCTACAGGGACCAAATAATCTCGTGCATCCAACACACTTCTTGGATACCCTTTTCCCTGCTGTCTGTTGCGGTTCCATCGGTCCACCTCTACAACAGAACAGGACACAGTAGTGTGCTGTGTGGAACTGCAGCATGCAGGGAACAGGGCATCCGATGCACCTGGAAGTGTGTCTTCGGTTGCTGTTACCCCTAAAGAGAGCAAAGATAGGACTCAGCATCCACTGGAGAGGTAAGTATTCTTTATGAACCTTTTCAAAAAAAAAATTATTTCCAAAGAATTCTGCACATTTTTGGCTTCCTTATATGATTGACCATGTGTGTATTTATATTTACTTTCTTCTGTTTATTTGTAATGTTTCTCTTAGATTGTAAGCTCTAAGGAGCAGAGCCCTCTGATTCCTACTGTATTAAAGTGTATTGTAACTGAGCTCTAAGGAGCAGGGCCCTCTGATTCCTACTGTATTAAAGTGTATTATTGTATTTGTACTGTCTACCCTCAAGTTGTAAAGCGCTGTGTAAACTGTTGGCGCTATATAAAATCCTGTATAATAATAATAATAATAGTATTTTATATTTTGAAAAACATGACATTGTGCAAGATGCTTTGCACAATAAACTGCAGCTGCAAAAGGAAAATATCATATATTCAAATTCTCTTTAGCGCAGTTAATAAAACATAGCAGTTATCTGGAACAGTGTTTCCTACAAAGTTAACTGACCCCAGTAAAGCCGAGAAAACAATTTACTTATCTGTAATCACTATAATGGATGGAGTGTTACTCCGCAGTGCTCGAAAGAGATGTACCTCATCAGTATAGCGCTCATCCTCTGGAATGCTGGATTCTCTTTTATTTATGTATTATTATCTGAAGCATTGCCAGTTGTTACACTGATTTCATCTGACTTTAAGGGCCAGTTCACACCACATGCAGTCCAGTGTGGGGTTTTTTCTGCATCAAAAACGCATGGAAAGTAGGTTATATGGTTTTTAATGGCATAGTTCACACCAGTGCTTTCAGTTCCAGTGCGTTCCAGTTCCAGAAAACAAAGTAGAGCATGCTGCATTTTACCTGCACTGGACTGTACTAGAACGCTGAAACGCATCAAAAACACACTGGAACGCACCAGAACGCACCTAAATGCACCAAAAACGCACTGGAACACAATTGTCATTATGAAAAAGTGGGGTGAAAAAAAGCACTGGACTGCATCAAAAACGTACCAAAAACGCACTGGAACGCATCAAAAACGCACATGCAAAATAGCACCTGGAACGCATTCGGATTGCGTTTTTATGGTGTGAACTGGCCCTTAAACTAGCAGTCCCTGCCATGCAGTTATCTCGCACTTCAGCTCAACCAGCTCATTGCACAGCATTTTTCTACACAGGAGCTATAGACATAAATCATGTTCATTAGAGACACATTTTATATAACAGCTTAAAGGGTCAGTCCATTAATTGTTCAATGGGTTCTTAACCACTTCCCTACCCAGACATAGTCAAATGACGTCCACAGATGGGATCTCCCATTCTGGGTGGACGTCATATGACGTCCTGGGCTTTGTGGGGGGATATCTAAATGATGCCTGCAGCTAGAGGCATCATTCAGATATCCTTTTGTTCTGCCGACGATTCTGTGCGCAATAAGAATGATCATAGCGGCGGTTCCGCCGCTTGATCGTTCTTATAGGCGGCGGGAGGGGACATCTCCCCCCTCCCGCCGACATCCGGTGCTTCTTCGGGCTCTCCCGTGCCATCGGGGGCCCGGAGAATGAATCGTCCGGCGCACGATAGGAAGCATAGAGATGACTGGTGACCAGATGGTCACCAGTCATCTCTATGACCGCCGGAGGCCCAGGCGCGATGTGATGACGTCACGCCCGGGTCCTCAGATGTAAACAAAGCCGCCGTTGCGGCTAGTAAACATGAGATCAGTGAAAATGTTTTCACGATCTGATCTCATGCTTTCCAGCCTGGAGGAGAGATGTGGGGTCTTATTGACCCCGCATCTCTCAATAAAGAGGACCTGTCACACACATTCCTATTACAAGGGATAAGAAGGAAAATCGCGCTAAAAGAATCCTCATGGAAATTATTTATATATTGAATAAAGTCCAATGTGGCAGGCTGGTGTGAAAAAAACGCAAAAACTCCCAATTATTAAATGAACCTGGAGAAATTCATACTTACCAGATAAGTAAGCCAATGGAGTAGATGGCTTTAGCCCAGCTAAGGCCTTTTATTAGCATCAAGACAGCCGCTTCACCAGGAAAATAATGAATATGATCGCTGGAACTATGACTCCATATAATGATGTTAATCAGCCCAAAAAGAAAAAAGAAAAGCACATAGCGTAATCCTGCCACAATAAATAATCTATGGAAATCAGTGTTGTGGACAACACCCAGTGTGGGAAGCATGCAAGAGTGAACCACCGCCTCACAATCAATCTCCTTACCAGATTGCACTAAATTAAAAACTTTGAGCAGACATAAGGCAAAAACACCCCAAACACAAAAGGTTGTGATCCGCCACCTCTCATATAGTCTTCTTACCAGATAGACACTGATATAGAGCTTGATGTATATGGGTGACGATTTATCGGGATCCTATGAACAACTGCAACTCAGATGGTGAAGGGATGGAAATGAAGTCTCCCAGCTGGGACCGTAAATCCACGTATGCGGTAAATTCATCAAGTACCCAAGAGGAAACGAAGAGACTCGATAGTGTAATACCATCAATGTATTTAATAAAAAAAGGCAGTTACACTTACATATAGTTGCATAAAATCAAGCAGAGAAACGAAGCCGGCCGGCTACAATATAAGACTCCCGTCCTGCGAACGTGGTGACGTTCGCAGGACGGGAGTCTTATATTGTAGCCGGCCGGCTTCGTTTCTCTGCTTGATTTTATGCAACTATATGTAAGTGTAACTGCCTTTTTTTATTAAATACATTGATGGTATTACACTATCGAGTCTCTTCGTTTCCTCTTGGGTACTTGATGAATTTACCGCATACGTGGATTTACGGTCCCAGCTGGGAGACTTCATTTCCATCCCTTCACCATCTGAGTTGCAGTTGTTCATAGGATCCCGATAAATCGTCACCCATATACATCAAGCTCTATATCAGTGTCTATCTGGTAAGAAGACTATATGAGAGGTGGCGGATCACAACCATTTGTGTTTGGGGTGTTTTTGCCTTATGTCTGCTCAAAGTTTTTAATTTAGTGCAATCTGGTAAGGAGATTGATTGTGAGGTGGTGGTTCACTCTTGCATGCTTCCCACACTGGGTGTTGTCCACAACACTGATTTCCATAGATTATTTATTGTGGCAGGATTACGCTATGTGCTTTTCTTTTTTCTTTTTTGGGCTGATTAACATCATTATATGGAGTCATAGTTCCAGCGATCATATTCATTATTTTCCTGGTGAAGCGGCTGTCTTGGTGCTAATAAAAGGCCTTGGCTGGGCTAAAGCCATCTGCTCTATTGGCCTACTTATCTGGTAAGCATGAATTTCTCCAGGTTCATTTAATAATTGAGAGTTTTTGCGTTTTTTTCACACCAGCCTGCCACATTGGACTTTATTCAATATATAAATAATTTCCATGAGGATTCTTTTAGCGCGATTTTCCTTCTTATTTCTATTTGTGTTTATCCCACTTTTATTGCTGCTATAAGGAGTTCTCTCAAATTCATCTTAAATTTTAAGTTTTTATTTATTTAAAATTTGACAGCAAGCGCGTTTTTTTCCTTTATTCTATTACAAGGGATGTTTACATTCCTTGTAATAGGAATAAAAGTGATCAAAAAAAAAAAAATGTAAAATAAGTGTAAAAATTAAAAAAAATTAAGTAAAAAAAATAAAATAATAATAAAAAAAAAAAATTAAAACGCCCCTGTCCCCGGTAGCTCGCGATCAGAAGCGAACGCACACGTAAGTCCCGCCCACATATGTAAACGCTGTTCAAACCACATATGTGAGGTATCGCCGCGTGTGTTAGAGCACGTGCAACAATTCTAGCACTAGACCTCCTCTGTAACTCTAACCTGGTAACCTGTAAAAAAAATTAAAGCGTCGCCTATGGAGATTTTTAAGTACCGAAGTTTGGGGCCATTCCATGAGTGTGCGCAATTTTAAAGCGTGACATGTTAGGTATCTATTTACTCAGCGTAACATCATCTTTCATATTTTCCCAAAAAATTGGGCTAACTTTACTGTTTTGTTATTTTTTAATTCATGAAACCATTTTTTTTCCCAAAAAAATGCGTTTGAAAAATTATTGCGCAAATACCGTGCAGGAAAAAAAGTTGCAATGACCGTCATTTTATTCCCTAGGGTGTCTGCTAAAAAAACATATATAATTTTTGAGGCTTCTGAGTAATTTTCTAGCAAAAGAATGATGATTTGTACATGTAGGAGAGAAGTGCCAGAATAGGCCCAGTATTGAGGTGGTAAAAAAAAGCCCGGGTTGAAGTGGTTAAAGTGATTGTAAAGTTTCTCTTTTTATTTTATTTTTATAATACACATGTTATACTTACCTCCTCTCTGCAGTTGATTTGCACAGGGCAGCCTGGATCCTCCTCTTCTTGGGTCCCTTTTTGCTGCTCCTAGCCCCTCCGTCCTGTCGAGTGCCCCCACAGCAAGCAGCTTCTATGGGGGCACCTGAGCCGAGCTGCAACTCTGTGTGTCCATTCAGACACAGAGCTTCAATTTGTCCCCGTCCCCTTTCTCCCAATTGGTTAACTGACTTTGATTGACAGCCGCGGGAGCCAATGGTGCCGCTGCTGTATGTCACCCAATCCAGACCCTGGACGGCCGAGGGACACATGGACATTGCTGGACAGGGAGGGGGCTTGGGTAAATATTAGGGGGTTCTGGGGAGGCTGCTACATACAGAAGGCTTTTTATCCTAATGCAAAGAATGTCTTTACAACCACTTTAAAGGTGAACTCCAAGCATGCATTAAAACTACAATTGTAATTCTAAATACCCTTTTCCCTTGATTGAAAATGGTCTTCTTTGGTTCTTTTTCACCCACCTTTTAAGAGATGCTACTCTAAGGGAGTATAGAAATGAATGCCGCAATGTAACAAGTGACTTGCAATTTATAACTCTATCCATTCAAAGCAACAGAACCACAATCTAGGACATACAGGGTGTAGTAAAATAAAATATTGCTATAAGTAGAGTTCAGCCATACCTGATACATAGCCGAAGACACTATCGCTCTGAGAAGTGCTGTAAATTAAACTTTGATTGTGTGACTGGGTAAATATTGAAAAATGGAAACTGAAGCACTGCACCACTGCCAAGAGGTCCAGATACAACTTTATTCCAACAAAAGTTAGGAGGAAAATCCAAAAAGTATTCAATGCATTTCAGGGGTTCAAGAACATCCCATTCCTCGGGGGCTTGATTACAACAAGTTAAAAGGACTAAAAGTGTACTGGACCTTCAATGTTATTTTTTCCAGTGTGACTGCAAGCACAGGCCTTGTCAACGGCTGGTTTGGGTTCCCAGGAATTGTCATCCTGACTTTGGAATAAAGTTGTATCTGGACCTCTTAGCAGTGGTGCCACACTTCAATTTGCATTTTTGTTAAATTACACTCAAAGCCAAGCAGACTGTGGTGATCCTATTGGATGTAGAAGCCGCCTGCTTGGGAACCAGATCATTTACATTAACATCAATACTTTAAGATCGCAATACCGTAAGATAACCCTATGGGTTCAGCACTATTTTTCCACTTTTCTTATCTCGGTAGGTATAGAGCCTATGAGAAATTCTTGGAATGTTGCAATACCATCATGTAGTTCTAAGCATCAAGAAGGTATATCAGTTCCTGAACTGGAAAGGTCAGAGGGCAAGAAAAGTCAGTTAGACCAGCCTTAATCATTTTTTTTACAACAGCGGAACCCTCAGTCCTCCACTATTCAGTGCTTAATGAACCCTTAGCAACACCTAGAGAAACCAAAGGGTTCCACAGAATTCTAGTTGCTAAAAGCAAGGTTAGATCGTATGAAGGAAGGGAACCATCAGTAGGCCAAAACTTATGGTGTTATCTCTGAAAATTAAAAACACAAATACAGTAAAATATAGTTCTAACCTAATATCGCTAGTGTTGCACCACTGCAACCATGACATTTTTCCTGAACCCATAGTGAAATCTTTCTGTAATGTTGGATACCAGATTTCCCAGCTTCACTGCAGAATCTTCTCCTGCAGTTTCCATAATGGAAAAAGTTATATATGTTGAAAAAAAAGATGTGTTTGTAGAGGCAAAAAAAAAAAAAAAAAAAAAAGCTAAATTATTGCTTTTCATTGTGCTTCACGTCAACATTTCTCCAGTTGAAGCTTGAACTGAAAAGTTGCATGGTGCAGTGAAAAAAATTGCAGAAACGATGGAGAATGAAATGTTACCAAAAAATACCAGTTTCCAAATTAGAAGATGAAGAAGTGCCTTTAAAGCAAAAGGTACATACCTCTCCTGTCGCCTGTGTTCTATTAAAGTGCAAACATTTTAAACAATCCTTATATCTACAAATACCTCATAAACAGTCATATTAAGGATTAAAAAAAAAAATGGCCCTTAAAGGAAACTTAGGTTGCCATTGTTGGTTTAAAAAATGTGCTAGTTGCCTGGCTGTCATCATCAGTCTTGCAACATATATATATTTTTTTTAATTTTAATATAATTGTACTAATTTGAATATAGTTTTAGTAAACTTGTCATAAACCTGAGCAGCTCAAACTGAGCATGTAACAAAAATATAATACAAAATGCAGATGCACATCGTCCTAAAAGAAAAAAAAGAAAAGAAAAGCAAAAACCAAAGCAATCCGTTGATCAAGAAATATAGACAGTTCGTAACATGCAAATTGTGACAGACAATTTTAATGCATGTTGTTGCAATGAAAATGTCTGAATACTGTAGACCTTTGAGACTTTTTAATAAATATTTAATTGCATTCATTGTTGCTTAATATCTCTCTTGGAGTTTAATCAAAGTCCTCCTATAGAGTGGATTACAGAAAGCTATAAAATACAATTAAAGACTCCTGTATGGCAGTCTAAACAAGTACAATATGTCTCATACGATCCCCCTTCCACATACTACAGCTCACAGTGGGAGGATTTCAGCAACAAAGGCAGTGCTGTCAACAAGGCCCAGACTGGTCATAGGGCACACCTGACAGTTGCCCAGTGGGCCAGGGCCACATGTCCTTGTGGGGCCCAGGCACCTGAGCTGCTCCTTGGGGCCCCCCGCCGCTCACCCGGCCTCTCTGCGGCTGGCTGGCCCGCCACCATTTCAGTTCGGCCATCGGGCCAGGGGGCGGAGACTACAGGTCACATTACCTGTGACCATGAAGAAGGAGGGGATCTACACGAGACGCGGGACAGGAGGGAAAGTGAGTGCGGCTCCCCGTGCGTGCGTCTGGATAGGAGGAGCGGCTGCATACACAGTAGAAGAATCCATCTCTTTATTTTTCTTCTACAGCCTCTGAATGCCTGCTTCTTCTTCTCTCCCTCCTGTGGGCATTCAGAGGCTGTAGGAGAAAAATAAAGAGATGGATTCTTCTACTTTGTATGCAGCCGCTCCTCCTATCCAGCTTCTTTCTACTGCCTAGTAGTGCTCTCAAACCCTGTGCTCTCAGACTCCCCCCTGTGCTCTCAGGCTCCCACCATGCTCTCAGGTGCCCCCCCCCTGCTCTCAGGCTCCTTTAAGTGCTAACCGGGCCCCCCAGTGCTCTTAGGCCCCCCCTAGTGATCTTCAACTCCCCCCATGCTCTCCAGGTGCCATGCTCTCCTGCCCCTACCAGTGCTCTCAGGCTCCCCCCCCATGCTCTCAGGCTCCACCATGCTCTCAAGCTCCCCCCTGTGCTCTCAGGCTCCCCCTGTGCTCTTAGGCTCCCCCAGTGCTCTCCACCCCCCCCAGTGCTATCCGACCCCCCTAATTCTCTTCAACCCCCCTGTGTTTTTGAATTATGTTCAACAGCACATATTTTTATTAGGAGGCCTTTTTTCTACTTAAAGGCAAACTCAGGTAACACGAGTTAACCTAAAAAATACATTAAAGCTGGATCCACACTTTTGTGATCCTTTCACTATGAAGGGGCTGCCAACACTGCAACAGACAAAAAAAAAACTAGCCCTTTTTTACAAAACATCAAACGGACAGCATATGCTGCATGGCTTGGGATCTGCTGTACAGTGCTTTGTAGGTGGCATTCAAAGTCTGTGGAACCGCAACACAGCATAGTTGGCAAAATCAGTCGACATATGTTAAAACATACGTTTTTTTAACATGTGTTGCAGCAAGTTTGAATGATTTTTAGAGTTGAAAATGTTTTTATTGAAGAATAAAACAATATATCAGAAAAACAGTTGACATATCACCAATAAAATAAAAACGATAACGAGCGCGCCAAATGGCTATCAAGTTTGAATGATTTTTAATAAATTCACAATTAAATTAATTGTTTCTTAATATTTCCTTGGGATTCAGCTTAAAAGAAGCTGAAAAGCCATTCTTCATAGCTGAAAGATTTTGGCGCTTGATGTCCACCAGTGATGATGATGTCACAGCAGTTATGCAATTTTTGCTAAAAGCCTAAAACCCCTTTTAAAAGCCTTGCAGTATTACACACAATGTTGATCTGTTAAATGACTGGGATTTTTTTTTATGTCTGTTCTTACAGAGAGTAACCTACTTACAAGACTCTACCGAAAAGAAGAAACCATTCAAGTGGTGGGAAATGGTTGCATAAGCAGTCCCCGCTTTCCTGCCAGTTACCCAAGAAACTTGCTTCTGACATGGATTCTGGACTCTGCAGAAAACACGAGGATACAGCTCACATTTGATAGCCAGTTTGGATTAGAAGAACAAGAAAATGATGTTTGCAGGTGAGTGAACGTCCAAATGGGAAGCCTGGTAAAACCACAGTTGATATTTCTGTTTATCATGCCTGCTAGCTAACTGAAATCAAACCTTGGCTTCATGGCATCCAGAGAAAACTCAGAGAGTACATACAAACTAGGCTTGTGCAATTTGTTTCGTAACGAATCAAAATTCATCCGAATTTAGCAACTTTCGGACATTCGGAAGCATTCAAATTTCCGAACAAAGCAATTACGAATAAAACCGAATCTGAAATAAATTATATCGCAAATAGCGAATGCCCGAATGTCTTCGGCATAATTAGTTATGAAAAAAGTTACGAATGTACGAATCCATTCGAAGCACAATAACACTCTGCTCTGCTCTCTGCTTCTCCCTCACCATGCTGAACTCCCTCTCAAAATGGTGCACAGGGGCGGAGGCTATAGCCGCATGTAAAAAACGAAAGTAAAATACGAGATTTCAAATCTATTCGAAGCACAATAACACTCTGCTCTGCTCTCTGCTTCTCCCTCACCGTGCTGAACTCCCTCTCAAAATGGTGTGCAGGGGCGGAGGCTATAGCCGCATGTAAAAAACGAAAGTAAAATACGAGATTTCGAATCGTTACAAATAACCGCTATGTATTTAGAAAAGTACAAATCCATTCGAAGCACATTAGGCATAATAGGCAGCATCGTTGTGAGAGAGACACGGAAAATTACAAATCAACGAACCCAAAAAAAGTTACGAAGGAGTTGTGTCCAGAATCAACGAAAAACAATGTACTCTACCGAAAGTACGAATTAGTCCGAACACGAAAAATCCCGTCTAGCAAAATTACGAATGATTACGAATCAATAGGACCGAAAAGAAACAAACCGAAACTAAACAAATTTTTCCGTTGTGCACAAGAATTAACATGTTATACTTAACTACTCTGGGCAATGGTTTTACACAGAGCAGCCCCAATGCTCCTCTTCCGTGGTCCCACACCCGCACTCCTGGCTCCACCTCTTTAGTGGGTGCCCCCATACGAAGCTTCTTCCTATGGAGGCACTCATGTGAGCTCAATCCCAAACCGCCCTGTCTGCGTTTACAGGCACATACAACATGGCTTGGCACCACCACCTGCTCCCTCCTTACAGAATTTGATTGACAGCAGCAGTAGCTAATGTCTCCCGCTGCTATCAATCTACCCAGTGGGGGGGAGAGATCCGCTGTTCTCGTGCACAGTGCTGGATCGAGATTGGGCTCAGGTAAATATAAGTGGGGGCTGGGGATCCTGGAGATAAAAGATTTTTTAACGTAATGCAGAGTGCATTAAGGTGAAAAGCCTTTAGAATCACTTTAATTTACTCCCTCTTGGAAGAGCAAGCAGTTCCACTAGTGCTGTTAAAACGTGATGGTCCCCCAACCATCAGTGCTGACTCCAACCTGGTTAGTGACTGGGGTAGTGATGAAATATGAGAGCATTGGGTTGGTGGCAGCTCTGGTCCCATAGAACCTTGGAGTGGGGCCAGTTGCTTGGTACCCAAGAAAGACTAAATGTACTGCAAGACCAAAGATGGCACAATTATTATTTGGATAAGTAGAAGATACAAATAGCATGTGAAAGAACAAGTCAAGGCGCTCACTTCACTGTTCCATACATTATGGCAACAGATCTCTAATATCTCAGGCAACCCTGGTACAATAGCTCTTGACAATGTTGGCAGTACATCGGATCCCGTTTAATACAGTGCCGCGTCTCCTTCTCGCTATTGCAGCGAGTGCGAGATGTCGGCACCCTGTTGCCGAGATGTCGGCACCCTGTCGCCGAGAATCTCCGCAATGGGATCGCGATGAATATACAATGTCGGCGGCACCTACTGTATTCTACATATTTTTGGTAAAAAAATCGCAATAAGCGTTTATTAATTGGTTTGCGCAAAAGTTATAGCATCTACAAATTAGGGGATAATTTTGTGGCATTTTTATTAATATTTTGTTATGGTGGCGATCAGCGATTTTTATTGTGACTGTAACATTATGCACATCGGACACTTTTGACACATTTTTGGGACCATTCACATTTATACATCGATCAGTGCTATAAAAATGCACTGATTACTATGTAAATGTGACTGGCAGTAAAGGGGTTAACCAGTAGGGGGCGGGGAAGGGGTTAAGTGTGTCCTAGGGAGTGCTTCTAACTTTTAGGGGGCGTGACTATGAGTGACACGTCACTGATCGCTGCTCCCGATGAGAGGGAACAGACGATCAGTGACAGTGTCACTATTCAGAACGGGGAGATGCTTGTTTACACTTGCCTCTCCCCATTGTTGTTATATGTACAGGAGTCGGTCGGGAACCGGTTAAAGGACAGTGTCAAAATACAAAAATAAAAAGTAAAATTAATAAGTTTTTTTTTTTTTAAAAGAGCCCGCATATGAAAATGGTGTTCAACCATACATGTGAGGTATCGCCTTGATCGTTAGAGCGAGAGAAATCATTTTAGCCCTAGACCTCCTCTGTAACTCAAAACTGGTTACCTGTAGACATTTTTAAACATCGCCTATGGAGATTTTTAAAGGTAAGAGTTTGTCGCCATTCCACGAGCGGGCGCGATTTTGAACCGTGACATGTTGGGTATCAATTTACTCGGCGTAACATTATCTTTCACAATATAAAAAAAATGGGATAACTTTACTGTTGTCTTATATTTTTATTAAAAAAAGTGAATTTATCCCAAAAAAGTGCACTTGTAAGACCTCTGCGCCAATACGGTGTGACAAAAAGTATCGCAACGACCGCCATTTTATTCTCTAGGGTGTTAGAAAAAAAATATATAATGTTTGGAGGTTCTAAGTAATTTTCTAGCAAAAAAAATGTATTTTAACTTGTAAACACCGAGTCTGAAAAATAGGCCCGGTCCTTAAGTGGGTAAAATAAAACAGATATACCCTAAACCACATCTTTTTTAACAGTAAACCCTTAAAGTGGTTGTAAACCCACTTGTTGGACTTCTACCTATAGGTAAGCCTAGAATAAGGCTTACCTATAGGTAGTGGAAATATCTTCTAAACGTGCACGGTTAAGGTGATATTTCACTTGTAGTCCGCCGAAAATCTTCACTGCGCATGCGCGGGGAAGAAACAAAACTAAGTGCCATTTCTTCCTAAGCCTGTGCCGTGAATTGAGGCTCCCGTGCACATGCACGGGAGTGACGTCACGCGGCTCCGCGAATCACAGCGCCGGAGTCAGCGGCCTGGAAGGAAGAGGAGACAGAAGATGGACGCTGCCTACTCTGGGGACATCGCTGGATTCTTTTGCAGGTAAGTGGCACATAATGGGCTAGTATGCGATGCATACTAGCCCATTATGCTTTTCATTTGCAGGCTTTGCAGTGGGCTAAAGAGGAAGTAAAACCCATCAGGATTTACTTCCTCTTTAAAGATAACAATGTATTTATGTGCTTCATAATATTTTTTTCCCCCTAACAAATAATTTTAAATAAAAACATTGAACAGGAGACAAAACTGTTAATTAGTGTTTATACGGGTTGATCTTCTGAAGTTAATGGGTTAGCTAGTAAAATAAGGACATGTCCTGGTTAATTACAAGTTAACTAACTCCCTGTGCACATAATAAACATTCTTCTATGTCAGCTGCAGCTCTCTCTTATAGATTGCTACAGGGAACGGAGGAGATAAGACAGCTAGTGAGTTACTTTTGTTTTGGTAACAAATGTTACACTGAATGATTGCTGTGATTGGCTGTCAGGGTGATCATTCAATGATGAAGGCTTCTGACTGGCTCTCAATCATAGGATTGGGAGCTTATGTTTCTACAGACACCAGGTCTCACAAAGCTGTGCACAGGAGCGAGCAGGTAAAATGTAAAAACTGCAGGCAGTCTCCTGGACGTACAGGAGATGCCTTGTGTTCAGAGGAGGGGGTTTTATGGATGTTTGTAACACGCCAAAGCTAGGTAACTGGATATAAAGGACAGGAAGTGAAAGAAAATCTCCTCAGTTGAACACAAATGGCAAAAAATTGATTTAAAACATTTCAAAATCTATCCAAAATGAACTTCAGGGAAAAGGTACAAAAATAAAATACATGTAGCCGACAGCGGACTACAGTTATCGGGCACTGCAGACTTACCCTCTACCAGTCTTAGACTGTTTCAGTATTCCCCTAGTGCTGGGCTCAGATTACATGCATCATACGCCTGAGCCAAGCAGAGAGCATTGTGGGAACTGTAGTCTCCTGAACAGACATCCTTGATCTGCAGAACTATCCATGAACTAAGCCTTCCAGCAAGCCATCTGCTCCAGGGAGAGGACTCTGGGAGCGGTTATTAAGGGATCAGTAGACCAGGCCCAAGCTCTCTTACTTCCTGGGTTCCATCAAGTAGCAGTTTGCTGCTTTACGAGAGGACTGCGGCCTACCATGCGGCAACACAGCGCTTCCTGCTCTGAACCAGGCGGGTCAGAAGCCACTTGCTACACAAGGGGCACGTCCGCAGCCCCACTGTAAATAGCAGGATCGGACAACTCACTGTTCCAGCAGCCAGACCACCATCTTAGCCCGTTTGCAGAAGGAAGAATCAACTTGGATCGCTCTGCAGGAAGTTCCTACACTGTTCTCCAGATTGGTGAGAGGGTACCTGCCCACAAATCCAATACCAGCCACTAGCATATTCCACAGGACACTGTATACAGACACATTATACCTGGATTAACCTGAGGATTACTACTGGTCAGGCTCAGCTGCTTTATCGTGGCTGCATATCACTGTGCCACACTTAGAATTCTTGTTTCTATGAGCTCCAACTGCCGGTGAAGATAAGGCCTTGCATTTCTGAACACTGTTATTCTATTGCTATTTAAAGAGAACACACCACTATTACCTACAGTATCTCACAAAAGTGAGTACACCCCTCACATTTTTGTAAATATTTTATTATATCTTTTCATGTATTTAACACACCTGCTCCCCATTCACATCTGAGACCTTGTAACACTAACGAGTCACATGACACCGGGGAGGGAAAATGGCTAATTGGGCCCAATTAGGAAACTTTTACTTAGTTTAGACATTAATGGCTGTGTGTTGAGTTATTTTCAGGGGACAGCAAATTTACACTGTTATATAAGCTGTACACTCACTACTTTACATTGTAGCAAAGTGTCATTTCTTCAGTGTTGTCACATGAAAAGATAGAATAAAATATTTACAAAAATGTAAAGCCCCTTTCACACTGGAGCGGTTTGCAGGCGCTATTGTGCTAAAAATAGCGCCTGCAAACTGAGCCTAAACAGCGGCTGCTGTCTCTCCAATGTGAAAGCCCGAGGACGTGAAAAAAAGTCCTGCTAGCCGCATCTTTGGAGCGGTGAGAGGAGCGGTGTGTTTACCGCTCCTCCACCGCTCCTTCCCATTGAAAGCAATGGGAAACCACGGTAATAGACAGAGGCGTATTGCGGGCGGTATTAGCCCTTTTTCGGCCGCTAGCAGGGGTTAAAACCGCACCGCTAGCAGCCGAATACCTTTGCAATTCCGACGGTATAGCGACGCTAAAAATAGCGGCGCTATACCGCCACCGCACCCACTGCCCCAGTGTGAAACCAGCCTAAGGGGTGTACTTAATATTGTGAGTTACTGTATATTACTTCTCATTAGGATTAAAGGTATAATAGGCCAGCCTGGGGTTCCTCTTTAGCAGTGGTATTATAAACAGCAACCAGTAGCCTTTTTAGTGATCCATTCATTTATTGTCTGTTTCTGTGTTCATTTATATTATGTAACTGTCATTTCAAACTGTCATTTAATTGCTTTGGGGACTTTTTCAACCGAGTCTTGGCTGTTTATCCAGGATTTGGCTGACTAATAAGCTGTTACAAGACTCTCCTCTTGATTAAGTAAAATCTGAGAGAGCTAATTAATTTGCATTGTGTCAGTGTGTTATTTAAAGTTATACACAACATGTCTGAACCTAGAGTGTCAGGAGGGCTGGAAAGTTCACACGGTCAAGGTGGGGCATACAAATATGCAATTCTAAGCAACCCCCAAGGGGGCAGTGCTACATACATATAAGTGAGATTTTTTTTTTTTTTTTTTTTTACCTTCCAAAGGTATTACATTTTCTGTCTATCCAGTTCTAAGATTTACACCACACGGCCCAGCCTAGAGATCTCTCTCTCTAATTAACAATTACAGGTTTTGTCGGTCCTCCAGTACTTGTCTAGATGGTGAGAGGAGAAGCAGCACAGTGATGAACTCATCTCTCTCACCCTGGTCCCTCCTCCTGCTTCTTCCTTTCCCAGTCTCAGCTCTGCTGTACAGGGATTGCAGAAGGCTAATAATGAGTCAAATTCAGGTGTTTACACTGCTTGCATTTAAAACATTTTTTTAATGATGTAGTAAGAAATACAGGGATATATTAATTTGTATCTTTTATATATGCCTGGAGTTTAGTGGTTCTGAATGTAAAAAGAAGAAAAAGAAAATCACGCCAAAACCAATATTCCCAGCTTTGTTTGAAATCAATAAAAAGTCTATTGCCCTGTTACAGATAGCTCCTCTGTTTTAAAAAACTATACATCTTTTGAATCCGATCTCATGAGGATTTCCAAGCCTGAGTAGTTCATGTTCCTGCAACCATCATTAAAAAATAACAAGCTTCTCTTGGGGCCTGTAACATCCTATCCGGTACAGCCAAACATAATTGTTTTTTTATATAGCTAAGGTTTATCTTCACTAAATTGTAGTTACTCCCCATAAAGGTTGGATTAGGACATGCCTACCATATACAGTATGTAAAACATACCCATGTTCGAGCCGGAATCGCCAATGTTTTCAAGACACTATGAAAAATGTCTTGCTCATCATTATTTTATATACAGTGTATAACTTTTTAAAATGCTTCTGAGTGGTGAAAACGGAATAAAGTTCAAAAAGTTTTGGCAAATATTAAATGATTAGATAGAAAATTAGAATACAAGTTTTTCTTATGCACTACTAAAGGGTCTTATTAGGCTTCATATACACGGGACATTGTTCAACCTCTCCTGAACGATTTAACTTGACAGCTAGAAACCGGCATCTAAAAATGTCCATTTAGCCGCGTTTTGCTGCGTTTGCGTCTAGAAGCGTTTGAAAATTTGACACAACATTATCATCATAGTTTATAGGGCAGGGACCTGTCAGGAGAGTACCTATGGGAACACACGGCATTGATTGGGAGATTTTTTTGGGGTTGATTTACAAATAGACTGCAAATAGACTGCAGTTGCTCAAGAGCTTAGTAAAGGAGGTAAGGCTTCATTTTGCAAAGAGTACTCTATCAAGTACAAGGAAAATAAAAAAAACTTAATTTTTGCTTGCGCATGATTGAATGATGGAAGTCAGCAGAGTTTCTGTTCATTTACTAATCTCTGGAGCACCTGCAAAGTGCACAGTCCATAAGACACTTAGAGCCATGGCTTGGCCCTGCCCCTGCTCTCTCCCCATTGGCTCACTGGCTGTGATTGACAGCAGTGGGAACCAATGGGCTCCCACTGCTGTCTCAGCCAATGAGGAGGAAGAGTCCTGGGATGGCTGGATTGGAGGGAGCTCAGGTAAAGGTTGGGGGGCACGCCTGTTAAAAAAAAAAGTGCATTTACAACAGTTTTTTATTTACGGATCTAAATGCAGCTGCATTGTTTTCAATGGAGGCAGTGGCGGCTGGTGGTCAAAATTTTTGGGGGGGCAAACAAACTGAAAAAAAAAAAAAAAATCATCAATTGCTGCCACTGTGCCCATTAAACGCAGCCACTGTGCCCAAACGCCACCAGTTTGCCCCCTCAAATGCAGCCAGTTTCCTCCCATATACAGCCAGTTTCCTCCCAAATACAGCCAGTTTGTCCCCAAATACAGCCAGTTTGTCCCCAAATACAGCCAGTTTCCCCCCAAATACAGCCAGTTTGTCCCCAAATACAGCCAGGTTCCCCCCAAATGCAGCCAGTTTCTCCCCAAATACAGCCAGTTTCTCCCCAAATGCAGCCAGTTTGTCCCCAAATGCAGCCAGTTTCCCCCCAAATGCAGCCAGTTTCCCCCCAAATACAGCCAGTTTGTCCCCAAATACAGCCAGTTTGTCCCCAAATGCAGCCAGTTTCCACCCAAATGCAGCCAGTTTCCCCCAAATGCAGCCAGTTTGTCCCCAAATACAGCCAGTTTGTCCCCAAATGCAGCCAGTTTGTCCTCAAATACAGCCAGTTTGTCCCCAAATGCAGCCAGTTTGTCCCCATATACAGCCAGTTTGTCCCCAAATGCAGCCAGTTTGTCCCCATATACAGCCAGTTTGTCCCCATATATAGCCAGTTTGTCCTTAAATGCAGCTAGTTTGTCCCCAAATACAGCCAGTTTGTCCCCATATACAGCCAGTTTGTTCCCAAATGCAGCCAGTTCCCCCCCAAATACAGCCAGTTTGTCCACAAATGCAGCCAGTTTGTCCCCAAATGCAGCCAGTTTGTCCCCATATACAGCCAGTTTGTCCCCATATACAGCCAGTTTGTCCCCAAATACAGCCAGTTTGTCCCCATATACAGCCAGTTTGTCCCCAAATGCAGCCAGTTTGTCCCCAAATGCAGTCAGTTTGTCCCCAAATGCAGCCAGTTTGTCCCCAAATGCAGCCAGTTAGTCCCCATATACAGCCAGTTTGTCCCCATATACAGCCAGTTTGACCCCAAATGCAGGCAGTTTCCCCCCAAATGCAGCCAGTTTCTCCCCAGCCCTGCACTTACCTTCCTCGGGTCAGCGCCGTCCTTCTTCCGTCCTCGATGTCTTCTCCCGCCCTCGATGTCGCTTCAGCCAATCAGGTTACCGGTAACCAGACCCGGTAAACCTGATTGGCTGAGACGCCTGTCTGATAGGCTCTGATAGGCTCTGATAGGCACTTCCAAACACCAACCAGCCGCTGTTATTCAGATGGCCGGCGCTCAACAGGGGGCCGGCCATCTGAATAGTGGGTGGCAGCGGTGGAGACAATACATAGGTTCATGCAATGCATAAACCTATGTATTGTTGTGAGTGACGGGCGCAGGAGCGAGAGGGGGCGGCGCTCCTGCGCCCACTATGGACGCACCGCCACTGAATGGAGGCATTCACATAGGTGCGTAAAAATGCATTGCCTTCAGATCTGTAAAACAAAATTCAAAAATCTGCATCTGAGGACTTATGTATACACATATACCATTGAAACCACATTCCTTGCCTTAAAGAGGAACTGCAGTCTGCAGCTCTGATTGGCCCTCTTATGATTCACCCCCCCCCCCCACCCTCTTCCTGGTAAACTCTCATGAGAGTGAGAGAGAGAGCTGTGCTGTGCATGATGTCATAAGCCTAGGCATTTTTCCAGACAAGAAACAGGAAGTGGGCTGTATAAGGTATTTAAAAAACGGTGTTATGACCATGTGTCTGAGTCCTTGGGTTTTAAAGTGTTAGTGGAAAAGTTAAATGTTAATTAAGAGTTCTTCTATGGGTAAATCATTGCTGGAGTTGTGGACAGGTTAGGTCATGGTATCTCATCCCTAGGTTTCCTTCAGAGGTTGTTAGGGGTTCCGTGAACAATGAGAAATGTCTGCTTCTCAGATAAGTTCCCACTGACACCATGGATCTTTTTAGCTATCTGTAATTATTTCCAATGTGCACAAGTTTAAGGAGCTTTGTAGATTCAGTATTTTTTAGCAGGGGTTCCCTGAAACCAGAAAATGATTGCAAGGGTTCCTCTGTGTTGAAATGGTTGAGAAAGGCTTGGTTAGATGCTACACAGAAGACAAAGCTGTTCACATTTTTATTTCATTTTATTTTCGGACATGAAGCCAAGCGCCAAAAACAAGTCTTCCAAGGTCCTAGCACTGTACTAATTTTTCTAATACAAATTTTTCTGCCCAAAAGAGCATTTTTATGTATATAATGTTAGCTAGTCTGAAGAAGTAGGCATTGCATGTCACAACCATATAGGCATTAGGTGAAGATCTCCTTTCTGTGGTCTTCGGGGGGTGGGGGGTAAATATTCGATAGGGGAAAGAACGATGCAGTACCATCAAAGATGAAGTTGGTTTTTAACGTTGAAGTTTGATATTTGGGACTATGTTCTGCAAACCATATGCAGCCAAGCACTTGGAGCGTTAGAGGATATTACTCAGCCCAATTAAAATGTAAGAACTTTAACCTCACACTACACATTTTCAGCTCATAAATCAATTTAATTGGCCATTTCTTTTGTAGCGATGCAGATTATACTGTAACATGTGGAATGGTGCAGTAAAAAATATGATCACATATTGTATGTTTTACTCGCTACTATTTCTGTGCTTCAGAGAAATTTTATTATTATGGCGCTTTGAGGCATCTGGAATCTAGACAAAATTCTTCAAGGAAATGTGTATGTAATGAATAAAACGTCTAAGAAAAAGCAAAAATGCAAGTACAAAGTTTCCTAACCGCTTGCCGACCAGCCGCCGTCATTATACTGCGGCAGGTCGGCAAGTTCCCGCGAGCCGTCATAGCTGTACGTCGGCCCTTTAAGCAGAGATAGCTGGCGCACAGGCCCGCTGCACTGCGGGGGTACCGATGCGCGTGGCCCACGGTCGCGATGACAACAGGCCACGCGCGATCGCGGTCACATGAGCCAGAACAGGGACGCGTGTGTGTAAACACACAAATCCCTGTTCTGTGAGGAGAGGAGAGACAGATTGTGTGTTCCTACTAGCTAGGAACAACGATCTGTCTTCTCCTCTAGTCAGTTCCTTCCCCCTACAGTTAGAACACACTGAGGGAACACAATTAACCCCTTGAGCAACCCCTAGTGTTAACCCCTTCCCTGCCAGTGACATTTATACAGCAACCAGTGCATTTTTATAGCACTGATCGCTGTATAAGTGTCAATGGTCCCAAAAAAGTATCAAAGTGTCCGATCTGTCCGCCACAATGTCGCAGTCCCAATAAAAATCGCAGATCACCCCCATTACTAGTAAAAAACTAAAATAATAATAGAAATGCCATAAATCTTTCCCATAGCTTATAGATGCTATAACTTTTGCGCAAACCAGTCAATATACGCTTATTGCAATTTTTATTACCAAAAATATGTAGAGGAATATATATTGAACAAAACTAATGAAGAAATTAGATTTTTTAAAACATTTTTGGGTATATTTATTACAGCAAAAAGTAAAAAATATATATATTTTTTAAATTGTCGCTCTTTTTTTGGGTTATAGCGCAAAAAAAAAAAAAACGCAGAAGTGATCAAATACCACCAAAAGAAAGCTCTATTTGTGGGGGAAAAAAAATACGTCAATTTTGTTTGGGTACAGCATCGCACGACCGCGCAATTTTCAGTTAAATCGACACAGTGCCGTATCGCAAAAAAGGGCCCATCAAGAAGGGGGTCAATTCTTCCGGGACTGAAGTGGTTAAAGGATAAGTTGTCGTTTGTTCACCTTTTTTTTTATATATAAATTCCAGCTCCCCTATGTACCAATATAGCATTAATAATCTTCTGCAAAAATATCAAAGCTTCCCATTATTTCTACAGACATTTACTTCATTGTCCTCATCCGTGTTTCTAAATGTATGCATTGCTTCTGCCTTACTTCCTGGGTAGACTATAGGTCATGACACAGGAAGGAGTTGGCCAGATGACCTCATTAGCACACACCCTGGATCATTCACCTTCCTACCTACCCACCCACTCCTAGGTGTGTGTTTTTTTTTTAATGAAATGCAATATATCAGTGATCACCCTTCTCACTAAATACACAGACATCAATTTTTTTTTTCTTTCCTTAATTTTAAGCTTGCATAGATTGTTCATTTGGCATTTTGAAGTGTGCAGGAAATGAGAGATTAGATAACAGCCTATGTGGAGCTGAGCTGTAGTATTGAAAACAGGAGAAGTGTGTCCTGGGTTCTGTAAAGTTCACCATACACTATACAATCTGATTGTACAATCTCCTTTAGATCTACCATCAACTCTGTAGTGCAAGGGCCTGTCTGATTGGATACAGAGTGAATGGATAGATAGGTGGGGACTCCTAATCCATAGTTCTGGTGAATCTAAACAAAATTGTACATAGCTTGTACAATCAGATTGCATAGTGTATGGTCAATTTTATACAAGTATATTGGAGGGAGAGGACAGAAACACTCAACTGTCAAGCCCACATCTCTGCATAGCGGGAACTCACATTCCCATATGCGTTTTTTTTCTGCGTGGGGGGGGGGGGGGTGTGTGTTTTGGAGCATTTTCACTCATCATGCATAGGGCAGCCCATCCACCTGAACGGGCTACCCTACACACAGCAAACACCCCAAAGAAGCTTCAGAACTTTTTTTTTTTTTAGAGCAGAGCTTGGTGCATTTTTTACTGTGATTTTTGGTGCAGCGCATTTCTGAAATCCAGGGAAAAGCACAGATGTGAATGGAGCCTCATTGTTCTTGTGTTAACGCACCAATTTGACTTTCAGGCCCCATTCGCACCTAGCATAGTGGGAACGTTTTGTGGCTCATTTTTCCTGTGACATGCTTAGTTCAGCCTGTTGATTTCAATGGGCTGCTCTACATGTGGCTCATGGGACATTTTGGCGTGTTGTGGGTTGCATGTTTTTCGAAGCATTTGCCACTCGTTTTTTCACATGGCAAAATGTGGGTTTGCTTCTGTGTTTGGCGTGCCATTAATTAAAGGCACTGAGAGTGCAACTTGGTAATTTTAGGTGTATAAAGGTAGCCATATACTATACACTCTGATTGTACAATCTCCTTTTAGATTTACCAAATTTATATAATAGGATGAAAGACCTACCTAGCCAATCACTCGGTATCCAGACAGACCCTTGCACTACAGAGTTGATGGTAGATCTAACGGAGATTGTACAATCAGATTGTATAGTGTATTGTGAACTTTACAGAACCCAGGGCACACTCCTCCTGTTTTCAATACTACAGCTCTGCTCCACATAGGCTGTTATCTCATCTGTCATCTTCTGCACACTTCAAAATGCCAAATGAATGATCTATGCAAGATTAAAATTAAGGAAGGAAAAAAATTGATGTCTGTGCATTTAGTGAGAAGGGGGATCACTGATTGATTGCATTTCATTTAAAAAATACACAACTGGGAGTGGGTGGGTAGGTAGGAGGGTGAATGATGCAGAGTGTGTGCTAATGAGGTCAGATGGTCAACTCCTTCTGTGTCATGACCTATAGTCTACCCAGGAAGTAAGGCAGCAGCAATGGATACGTTGGGAAACATGGATGAGGACAGTGAATTAAGTGCATGTAGAATTAATGGTAAGCTTTGATATTTTTGCAAAAGAAGTACATTAACCACTTCAGCCCCGGAAGGATTTACCTCCTTCCCGATCAAGCCATTTTTTGCGATACAGCACTGCGTCACTTTAACTGACAATTGAGTGGTCGTGCGACGCTGTACCCAAACAAAATTGATGTCCTTTTTTTCCCACAAATAGAGCTTTCTTTTTGTGGTATTTGATCACCTATATATGTCGATATGTATTCTTCTACATATTTTTGGTAAAAAAATCGCAATGAGCGTATATTGATTGGTTTGCGCAAAAGTTATAGCGTCTACAAAATAGGGGACAGATTTATGGCATTTTTATTATATATTTTTTTTACTAGTAATGGCGGCGATCTGCGATTTTTATCGGGACATTGCGGCAGACAGATCGGACACTTTTGACACATTTTTGGCACCATTGACATTTATACAGCAATCAGTACTAAAAAAATGCACTTATTACTGTGTATATGTCACTGGCAGGGAAGGGGTTAACACTAGGGGATGATCAAGTGGGTTAAATGTGTTCCCTCAGTTCTAACTGTGGGGGGTGGGACTGACTTGGGGAGGAGACCAATCGGTGTTCCTATATACTAGGAACACACAATCTGTCTCCTCACCCCTTACAGAATGTGGATTTGTGTGTTTACACACACAAATCCCCATTCTTGCTCTGTCATGAGTGATCGCAGGTGCACGGCGGCCAAGGCGGTCGCCGGGTACATGCATTGGCTCCTTAGGAACCTAAATTTGTTTTTCCAATGCAGACGCTTGTGATGACAACTGTCTAAGAAAGGATTTCTCCCCCTTTTGAGATATTTTTTTCTCACTTGTTGGGACCACAGGACAAGCGAGAAAATAGGGAAATTCTGTCATGTGGGAACAGCCATAAATGGGTCAAAATTTGTCTGGCCTCTGCTGAATTGGATGCATTTCAATCCATCTATGGGCAGATTTAGTCAAATAGTCAAGGGCCTTCTTGTATGTTACGGTATTGTATGATTATTGTATGCGTGATTAGAGCCTCAAGGATTGGTATTTTTTTTCTCACATTTTATTTATTTTGATTGTACACCAGAACAATCTGCAGGGTTTTGATACCATTCTAAAATCCACGTGATACCTGTTAAAGTGGAGCTTTTATAGCATGTTTTAAAATCTTGAAAAATTTATTTAACAACCATGTTTGCCTGTTACATATACGTACCCTGCTTCCTGCTAAATTGTTGTTTAACCACTTCATGCCCGACCTATAGAAAAATGACAGCTTGGTGGTGGCTTTGTTATCCTGACTGGACGTCATATAATGTACTGTCAGAAAGTACTGTTCACAGGGCCATGTAGCGGTGTGATCTGTCCCCAGCCATGTTCACGGGACACAGCCGATACCATGTGATCGCCGTGACAAATCTCAGCAGGTCACGTGACAGTTGTACACAATGAATGGCTACCTTTCATGCCATCCATTGTGTACAATAGTGTTACTAGCTGTGATTTGTCATGGCGGTCACATGGTATTGGCACATAGTTTCTGTAAATCAATAGCCGTAGACAGTGCCCCCCTGGTTGAAGTCAATGGTCGCTCTGGTAACACGTGCCAAGCTAAAGGGATCCATGGCTCAAAGTGGAGTTGTGGGAAATGGAGTTAAAGTGGTCTGAGCCTGCATCTGAGCATGGTGAGTAGATAGGCACTCTGCTACAGTAGTGCTAGCACTAATGATTTTCAAACCAAAATAGAACTGAAAAAAATTATTGATCACACCCATAAAACAACGTATTGCTCTGGGAAAGAAATAATAACTGAGCAAGCTCCTAATCCCAAACTTAATTGAACCCTTCCCCTCAACTTAAACCCTAACTCTAAAGCCTCGTACACACGATCGGATATCTTTTGGACTCGAATCCGATGGTTTTGTCCATCGAAAATCCGATGAAGCTGACTTCCATCAGTCTTGCCTACACACCATCAGTCAAAATACCGACCGTTCCAAACGCGGTGACGTAAAACACTCCGATGAACCGAGAAAAATGAAGTTCAATGCTTCTGAGCATGCGTCGACTTGATTCTGAGCATGCGTGGGTTTTTTATCCGATGGACTTGCCCATAGACGATAGTAATTTGCTATCGGTTTTTGATCCATCGGAAAAATTTAAAACATGTTCTATTTTTTAAAACCGATGGAAAAAAGACCGATGGGTCCCATACATGATCGGTTTGTCCGATGGAAAAAGTCCATCAGACTGTTTTCATCGGTAAAACCGATCGTGTCCACAGGGCTTAACTGTTAACCTGATCTGAGCCCCAAAATATAAAATATGAACCCTACTTCTCCTTGGGTGTAAGCACCCTCTCTTCTGCAGCCGTTGCCTCACATTCACTTTGGTCCTCAGCTATGGCTGGGGCTAGGTTTTATGTAAGGTAAGGCTGTAATTGGCTGTTCAAGAATAGAGAACTTTTGTTTTACTGATCTGATACTTTATCCTCCAAAATCATTGTAATACTACTCAGCTATGTGACAGGTGAATACTGGAGAAAATGACTGCTGATGCTTCGATACAGTATAATTATTCAGGATTTATAAAGCGCCAACAATTTGCACAACACTTTACAAAATAAAGGCAAACACTACAGTTACAATACAATTCAATACAAGAAGGATCAGAGGGCCCTGCTTGTTTATAATCTAAAAGGGAGGGTCAAGTCATATAAAAGGTAATTACCGTAAGAGGATGATCTGATGAAGAAACTAAAAGCTCAGTTGTTGGGTGGAGGCAGGATAGGGTTCTCTAAAAAGATGAGTTTACAGGGATTGCCTAAAAGACTATCCATCAAGTAGGAGATAGTCAGACAGATTAGGGTAAGGAGTTCCAAAGAATGGGAAAAGCTTTGGGGGAGTCCTGAAGGCGAGCATGGAAGCAGGTGACAAGGGAGCTAGAAATGTCTTGGGAGGAGCAAAGAAAATAGATTGGTTGGTATTTTGAGGTTTGTACTTTGGTCACTGCTTTTCCCTCAGCTCACTGATTGGACAATAGAGGAGCTGCAGAGCAGTAATGGGATTATCCCTATGCTCCCTTTGTGTTTAAGTGTTATTGTGACAAGCACTGCGCAGAGCAATAGAATCCTACCACTCCATCTGCAAGGTGGATTTTAATTTTTTCGTTTTTATGATTTCCAAACCATTAGAACAAAAGGTGTTTATTATTTGCCTGGAGTTCTGGTTTAAGAACCATTACCCTTTCTATGGCAGTATCTCATATAACCTCCACACCCCATCTTTCTGTGGCTTCCATTGACTGGCATTCCAGGGAACAAGTCATATCAGGACTGGTTTAGCGCACTTTGCTTGTGGCCTTATTAAATACACCGACCAGTTTCAAGATGTATCTAAAGCCAAAAGTTTATATTTAGTTTTGGATAGAAAATGGCTAAAAGCTGTGACACAATTTTGTTTTCTTTTATGCTGTATTTATCCTACTGGGGAGACTTTCCTTTATTCCTGTCTTGAGACGATAGGATGTAAAGCGAGATTTCTACTAAAGATGTGATACCATCTCATTGACAGTTGTCACAGTAACAAATGTCCTCGCTGCAAGTTGTCACCTCTATTTCTGATCCAGTAACAACTCAAAATTTAAGATATTCTCTCACAAGGCAGTGATCACCAGGACAAATAAAGAAGCTGAAAACATTGCAGAAACTCAAACTCTTTCCCAAACGCTCAAAAACTAATATCAAATTACAAGTTCAAAGCAATGTATCATTACAGGATCCATAAACATATAATAGAGTCATTTAGCAGCTTTCTGGATATTTAATCTCTTTGATTGACTTTCAGGTATGACTTTGTGGAGGTGGAAGAGTCTTCGGAAACAAGCTCCGTTATACGAGGCCGGTGGTGTGGAAATAAAGAGGCTCCCCCGAGACTGACATCTAAAAGGAATAGAATAAAGATCACATTTAAATCAGATGACCATTTTGTGGCTAAGCCTGGCTTCAAAGTTTGCTATTCACTTGTGGTAAGTTACTATATTCCATTCTTAGGTAGCAAAAATTTTGGAGCATGATATTTATTGGCTAACAAAGGTCTAAATCCTTTGTAGCATAATGTTGGTATTGCTAAGCACCTTTGAAAGAAGTCCAGCTGTCATGATTAAATGCTTTATAAGTCCTTTTTCTTTCATAAACTTGAATATCAGTGCCTACTTTGAACACAGTGCTAATGTCCCTAGGCTCTTCCGGTGACACTATGCTATGATGTGCAACCAACAGTACAACTACATCTCCCATAATCCCTGTTGCCAATAGTGGACAAGTGTACTGAGTGAGGGGTGAAGGAGAGGGCTGATCATGTCCCTGAAATGATGTACACCACCTTGACATGTACTGCTGTAATCCAGCCATAGGGGTTTAATGTTGATTTCAATGGCAGAGTGCCAATGTTGTCACTCCATCAAAGGAAGTGACCGAACAGCTTGATTTCTGTGGCATGTTCTGCGATTTATGGATGTTTTTTTTTCTCCCCCCTTTCTATACACCTTACTGTCAAATGCAAGCTTTCATGACATGTTAGGTTTTTGTTTTTTTAGGCATCATCCAATACTAGATCTGAGAATCACTTATTTATACACAAATGTACAGAGCTATGAAATTTATCGCCTTGACACTTATGAGTGGTATAAGCTGTTGTTCAACGTTAGGATTTAGTGACCAGGACTAAGAAGGTTTATTGTGGAAGTCGTAGAAAAAAGGTCCTGGCATGATTTACACAGAGGGGGTTATTTACTAAAGGCCAGGGCCGGTACAAGGCAGGGGCGGGAGGGGCCACTGCCCTGGGTGGAGTGTGGGAGGGGGCACCAAAACACTGGAGTATCATGCTTTGTTTCAGCCTCTGTGTTGCTAATTGTGTCCAAAAGCAGAGCCGAGAATGTGCCCTTATCTGCTGCAGGCTTCCCCGGAAAGGCCAGAGACACTCTCCTAGGCACAGGTCCCTGACAGACTGGGCGGCTGAATCGGGCAGTGAGAGCTCCAGTACAGGTGGGCGGGGCAAGCAGACAACAGTACACTGAAGCCCTGATCACTGCTTTCTGCCCAGCAGCAGACATCGGAACTTTCCTCTCTCCCCCTACAGACTGAAGATAAGAAGTGATAGATAACAGACTGCTTTTCTCCTCCTGTGAGTGCTGACCTGTTCTGCTATCCACACTGTGCAATGCTGTGCTGTAAACCTGTGCTGACCCTTGCAGTGCAGGTTTACTAAAGTAAAAGTAACATTTTTATGAATTAATTTGAAATATACTGGGACTTTTCATGCTCTACATAGATGTATTGCACACACACACTGTATCTTAATGAAAATCACGCATTTTAATAAAATATAGTGTGTATGTGGAATACATCTATGTAGCACCTGAAAAGTCCCAGTATATTTCTAACCTATGGAAAGATTTGACCACAAACAGCAGGTGTTGTATTGCAGCCCTAATCCAGCAAAGTAAAAAAGTCCACCCTTGCAGTGCTGGGGGAAAACTTGTCTTTGCTCCAGGTAGCTGCAGTGCTCTCCTCCCTACACCCAAAGCCTAAGCATCATCATACCATGCAGGAACATTAACCCCGTATGGTATGATGAAGCTGGAGTGTGACCACAACCACTCACAATTCACCCAGGAGCTTCACAGGACCAGTCACAGCACTGGGAGAGCCTACTGGAGCAAGGAATAAGGTAAAGCTGGGTAAGCACCGATCAAAATGCATTCTGTTTAGCAGGGACCAGCTAAATTTTGATCTGTGTGTCCTTGCCTGTTAGAATCCGCACCATCAGATCAGCTCCTGTAGAATGGGACCGCTGGAAAACCTTGTTCGACCATCGGCTTGCAGCCAATCAGCTGCAGCATTGATCAATGTATTCTGACAGAGAGTCCCCACTGTCAGAATACGTCTCGGTATGAATCTACCTCTCTTGTGTGGATGGATGAATTGTTCGTTTCAGGTCTGATTTCGGTCTGAATTTTTGGCTGAATTCGGACCTGAAATGGAACAGAAGACACAAAGGACTCCAGTGCAATTCGCTCTGCAGCCGTCCCGGAGCTGTGTGAACGGGCTCCATAGAGAGGTGGTCACAATCTCCTGACATGCGAATTGGATGCGGGGAAAACCCACATACAATTTGCACTAGTGTGAACCCAGCCTAATGCCATGTACACACGACCGTTTTTAATGTCATTGAAAAAAAACGGCATTTTTCTCGACGTGATTCTTCTCAAGCGTCCTTGCCTACACACTATCGTGGAAAAAAATGTTCGAGAAAAACGCAGTGACATACAACACGTACGACGGCACTATAAAGGGGAAGTTCCATTCGGATGGCGCCACCCTTCATGTTAGTAAAGTTTGTTGAGAGACGATTCGCGTTTTTCAGCCTCGTGCTTTTCAGTCCGTTACAGCGTGACGAATGTGCTATCTCCATTACGAACGCTAGTTTTACCAGAACGAGCGCTCCCGTCTCATACTTGATTCTGAGCATGCGCATTTTTTTCACGTCGTTAAAGCCCACACATGGCCGTTTTTCATGACGAGACAAACGACGATGTAAAAAACAACGTGAAAAATTAGAGCATGTTCCAATTTTTTCATGGCCGTTTTTCACGTCGTGAAAAATGCTCTGACGCCCACACACGATCATTTTTAATGACCATTTAAAAAAAATTCATTTTTCTCATCATTAAAAACGGTTGTGTGTACACGGCATTAGTGTTTTTTTTTAAATTCAGCCCAATGGCTGAATGAAAAAAAAACTATGCATTTATGCCAGTTTAGGTGGTTTTATCTTAATTCTCTGCTCCTAGAGTAAAAGGCCCATACACACAATGAGAATATTAGACAATTTTGTTTTCCATGCTGGTCTCATATGGAAAACAAATAGATTACTAAAGTTACAAAAATTCTCATTAGACAGAATACAACTTCAGAAATGATGTATTGTAATGTATTCTTTCATTTCCAAGCATGCGCAGATTTTCCGTGCAAATACCATATTAATTACATGAAAATCGTTCGTTCCACTTTCTTACAAGAATTTTTTTGTGCTTATTTTGTGATATTTTCACATGGACTGTCATAATCAGCTCTTGAAAGCTGTGTACTTGATCAGATTATGAGACAATTGAGCCAAATGCACTTGTTTTCATCCAATGTTCTCATCATGTGGTGGGGGGGGGGCGCAGTTTGGCATGTTCGCCCTGGGCGCTGGATGACCTTGTCCCGGCACTGCTAAAGGCAAATCCACTTTGCACTACAAGTGCAAACTACAAGTGCAAAGTACACTTGAAATTGCACTGAAAGTGCACTTGGAAGTGCAGTCGCTGTAGATCCGAGGGGGACATACAAGGAAAATAAAAAACAGCATTTTAGCTTGCACATGATTGGATGATAAAATCAGCAGAGCTTTCCTTCATTTCAGATCTTCCCCTCAGATTTACAGCGACTGCACTTCCAAGTGCACTTTCACTGCAATTTCAAGTGCACTTTGCACTTGTAGTGCAAAGTGGATTTGCCTTTTGTAAATAACCCCCATAGTGTGCTCATACCGTACATGTAACATTAAGGCCTCATGCCCGGGGACGTTTTTACAGCGGTGTTTTTTGAGCGTTTTTTACAGCTTAAAAATGCCTGTCCATGTTATTCTATAGCTTCATGCCCACCTAGGCGTTTTTGAGCTGCAAATAGCATAGGCGTTTTTAAGCTGTAAAAAAAACCCAGGACCAGTGCGTTCCGCAGCTTCGGCGTTAGGCATAAAAAAAGTGATGCATTAAAAAACGCGCAAAAACGCCGCAATTGCGTTTTTGAGCTCCGGCGTTTTTTTTCGAAAGAAATACGGTCGAAAAATGTATACATAACATGAGCTGTAAAAAACGCTCAAAACGCGTCTGTAAAAACATCCGTGGGCATGAGGCCTAAATGATTGATTGATTAATTGTAGATTCAACACAACAAAAATTGGTTGAAGGAAATGTGTAGTGGTTTTGTACACATGTTCTTAATTTATTATGGTCTAGTTTAAAAATGTAAAAAATACAAATAAATCTTCATTTTCCAGTCTAATAAATATTAAAGCCTAACTCCATGTTTTAGTGAACTTTAAATAGTTCAATTGGACCAAGCTGGACCAAGTTTAATGCATTAACTTTTTTTTTTTCCTTTTTCGGTAATGATAAATTTATGTACTGTAGATCGGTTCCTTGGCACAACATTTGTCCTGTTTGTACATAAATGCTGCTCGCATGGTATTCATTTTGGGTTCACAGCAATTGTACCAAGAAAATAGTACTTTTTTCTGAATGGTTCTACAATATTAGACTATACAGTATCTCTGCTACAGTAGGTGCCGCCGATATTGTGTCAATCTCGCCGCTTCTAGCGGCGAGATTGACACCCTATGAGCTCTGTCGCGAGAGCCAGCGCCGAGCTGTCTCGTCATCGGGAAAGAAAAAATGTTCCTTTCACGATGAGCGACACGCATTGCCGATAGACGGAGATCCGACGTGGATTCCCGCCAATACCAGGCACTGCGTTTGGTATGAATCCTGAACGGGAACTTCGCGCCAATTTTTAAAGAAAAAAACGGCGTGTGTTCCCCCTCCAGGATCATACCAGGCCCTTGGGTCTGGTCTGGATTTGAAGGGGAAAACCTACGCAGAAAAAACGGCGTGGGGGTCCCCCTCAAAATCCAAACCAGACCCTTATCCGAGCACGCAACCTGGCACGCCGCATGGGAAGAGGGGGGGACGAGAGAGCGGCCCCCCCTCCCTCCTGAACCATACCAGGCCGCATGCCCTCAACATGAGGGGTTTGGTGCTCTGGGGCAGGGGGGTGACCTGCGCCCCCCACCCCAGAGCACCCTGCCCCCATGTTGATGAGGACAGGGCCTCTTCCCGACAACCCTGGCCGTTGGTTGTCGGGGTCTGCGGGCGGGGGGCTTATCGGAATCCGGGAGCCCCCTTTAATAAGGGAGAAAGAAAGCCAACGATTGCAGGATTGTAAATGTTGACAGTCACCACATCCCTAATTATATGAAAAACTAGAAGAACCCCCTTGGGAGGTGGGACTTTGAAAGTGACTGACAACACACAGAGGTATATCAAAAAATATATATGAATTTAATCAACGAGTATAAAGACATAATTACAAAGACAGTTTCTTATTAAAATACATGAATTAAATACAGATTCACAAAAAACTGTTTGTATTCAAAAAAGAAAGAAAGAACATAACGTTTTATAGTCCGACCTGGGGTCGCCCCGGAGCATGTGACTGTGACGTCATGGGAACATGTGACTGTGACGTCATGAGAAGCCTATATAAATCTCTGCGGACCGAAGATTTAGCATTACTGCGAGAGGAAGCGACGAGTCAACATCGAGGAGGAGAAGAGGGAAGAAGACGCCGATGGCGACGACGGGAAGACCGGCCCCTCCACTAGCAAAAGAGCTGGAAGAAGATAGTGGAGGGGCTGGCAGAAGGACAACGGAGAACCGGACGAGATGACGGGGAAGACCGGGCCTCTCCGCTATTAAAAGAGCTAGAAGAAGACAGCGGTGGCCCGGCGGAAGAAAGAAAGAACCGGAGAGAAGAAGAGGGAAGAAGGCGACGGAGAAGACCGGGCCCTGCTAGCAAAAGAGCTGGAAGAAGATAGCGGTGGCCCGGCAGAAGAAAGAACCGGAGAGCGCGGCGACGACACCGGAGACCCCCGAAGATGGAAGAGACCCCCGGGGCTGTGCAATAAAATACTTTAAAAAGCTGTGTTGTGTTTTTATTGCCATTTTTTTCCACCAGGTGAATGGGTAGGGGTACGATGTACTTATTAAAGGGGGCTCCCGGATTCCGATAAGCCCCCCCGCCCACAGACCCCAACAACCAACGGCCAGGGTTGTCGGGAAGAGGCCCTGTCCTCATCAACATGGGGGCAGTCTGCTCTGGGGTGGGGGGGCCGCAGGTCGCCCCCCTGCCCCAGAGCACCAAACCCCCCATGTTGAGGGCATACGGCCTGGTACGGTTCAGGAGGGAGGGGGGGCGCTCTCTCATCCCCCCCTCTTCCCCTGCGGCCTGCCAGGTTGCGTGCTCGGATAAGGGTCTGGTTTGGATTTTGAGGGGGACTCCCACGCCGTTTTTTCAGCGTAGGGTTTCCCCTTCAAATCCAGACCAGACCCAAGGGCCTGGTATGCTCCTGGAGGGGGAACCCACGCCGTTTTTTTCTTTAAAAATTGGCGTGGAGTTCCCGCTCAGGATTCATACCAAACGCAGTGCCTGGTATTGGCGGGAATCCACGTCGGATCCCCGCTCAATACAGTGCCGCGTCTCCTCGCTATTGCAGCGAGTGCGACATGTGTCGCCACCCTGTCGCCGAGATGTCGGCACCCCTGTCGCCGAGAATCTCCGCGATAGGATCGCGATGAATATACAATGTCGGCGGCACCTACTGTATAAACCAGTGACTTTGGATGCATACTACATTCCTCTTGGGTAATAAGGTTGAGAAAGGCTGGTTTAGACATTAAGGACATTTAGTGAAGCTTTAGATATTATATTCTTTTCCGTCTTGAAAGCCCTATGTCAAGACGCTTGTGGCTCCGAAAACAGTTGTAATGATAATTGATATAGCATACAATGGGCCATAGAAGTGCTGAATCAATCTTTATCATTATTTTATTGCTTTTTAATGTTCCCCTTTATAAAAGCCCATATTTGCAAGTACCTCCAGGTGCACTGCACCTTATCGCAGATATATTTTAATACATTATGAGGCCAACATTTAGTGGACGCCTGACCATTACACATACGGGCTGTTTCAAAACCATGGTTATGACTATGGAGTTGCACCTGGAAGTAGCCCCTGGGGTACAGGTATTGTTGGTTTAGAACTCATGGCCTATTTTATTAGAGCAGGAATTGTTTACCTGGAGCTCTCTGTGGAGGTATAATACAAAGCAAAGATAAAATACAGTAACGATTGATAGAAGGGATTTATTATTCCCATAAATTGTTCTGGTTGGAAACTGTTACGAAACACAAGTCATCATTATATCAATAAGAGTTTAATGCTAAGGGTTTGAAATTGTCATACGAGATTGTTCCATTTTCTGCTGTCGATTTTCTGATTCAGTTATTTATTGGTAAATTAGCTTTTGAAAAGCATACAAGTATGAAGTATTTTCTCAGACTCAATTAGGTTGTGTGGATTTGCAGATCTGGCCATCATCTCAATTTATCAATCATCTTGATATGAGAGGCTTGTTACAATTGTATTTATATCGCAGACCGCTGTGCTTTGCACTTCACAGTGTAATGAAAAAAATAGGCAATGTTTTGAATGTCATTGTATTTCTATGATTCGGTTGGGTGTATAAAGCCTATAAAGGAATGGAATTTTTGTTAGCAATAAACCTTATTAAATAAATCTTATTTAAAGGGCCATATAAACAGTTGATAGTATGGTCACTCTGGCATTTTCCCAACGAGCTGATATTTATGAGAATACTTGTGCGGCGCTGGGTGATCCAAAACTCTGTTAATGAGAGGCAGTAAAAATTATCAGTACAACAGTACAAAACAAAAAAGGTCAATGTGAAGACTGTAGTAACCTATAGCATCAGGGCTCTATGATTAGCTTCCAGTAGGGGGACGAAACATATTAGTGGGAGGATTCTTGGTGGAGGGTTTGTAACTGTGCATGAACTGAACAATAAAGTTGATGTTACCCATTGGAAATGGTGTGCAGCTCCAGCACTTTGCTGAATGGCGTTTGAGAGAAACGAACCCCGACTACCTGCAAGTTCAGGATTGCAAAGGAATGGCTTCATCTTCATAAGTAACCTATAGCATTAGTCAGATTTTTACTTTGCTGTGGTCAGATTAGTTATGAGGTGACTACTAAGTGCTATTATTAACTGCACTTTGAACATTATACTCCCTGTACTGCCTTGCTGAATAAGCCTTTACATCACTATGAAACTTGATTATATTTATAACTGTGGACCATTAGGTATTTTTATGACTGTGCTGCTATTTAATTGCAGTCCCGTCTTGACTGATACCAGGGGGTATACTGGCTTTCAACATCTGGAACTCAGCAATGTAGGTTTCAACAGAGGGCTAAATCAAAGCAAAAAGAAAAGGCTCCTGAAGTATGAAAACTGCAAACTATGTCCCCCTCAACACATAACCTAACTCCCAAGGGAGCCCTAAAGCTCTCCAACACTACAAAACATTTTCTTCTGCACAATTCCTTTGCCTTGCACTGAGAACCCGTGCTCCAAAAGCACACAGTGCTGCTGAAAAAAGGAAGATATTATTGTTAAGACCCTGAGGGCCTTAAAACGATAAAGACATCATGATGCTTGTTTCAAATGACTCAGTAGAGCTGTGATATCTGCTATCGCTGATTCTAAACGACTTCTTTTTTTCCCACTTTTCTTGTTATCAAAAGCTTACAACAATGGTTTCCTAGCTGTTTCTCATTTAAAGGGCAATACAAAAAACATAAAAAGATTAGCGCAAAAACCAAGCCTACACTTATTAGCCTCTAATTGCCTGGTAGAGGTCTAATATACAGTCAGGTCCATAAATATTGGGACATCGACACAATTCTAATCTTTTTGGCTCTATACACCACCACATTGGAAATGAAACAAACAAGATGTGTTTGAACTGCAGACTTTCAGCTTTAATTTGAGGGTATTAACATCCAAATCAGGTGAATGGTGTAGGAATTACAATAGTTTGTATATGTGCCTCACACTTTTTAAGGGACCAAAAGTAATGGGACAATTGGCTGCTCAGCTGTTCCATGGCCAGGTGTGTGTTATTCCCTCATTATCCCATTTACAAGGAGCAGATAAAAGGTCCAGAGTTCATTTCAAGTGTGCTATTTGCATTTGGAATCTGTTGCTGTCAACTCTCAAAATTAGATCCAAAGAGCTGTCACTATCAGTGAAGCAAGACATCATTAGGCTGAAAAAACAAAACAAACCCATCAGAGAACATTAGGTGTGGCCAAATCAACTGTTTGGAACATCCTTAAAAAGAAAGAACGCACCGGTGAGCTCAGCAACACCAAAAAACCTGGAAGACCACGGAAAACATATGTGGTGGATGATCGAAGAATTCTTTCCCTGGTGAAGAAAACACCTTTTACAACAGTTGGCCAGATAAAGAACACTCTCCAGGAGGTAGGTGTATGTGTGTCAAAGTCAACAATCAAGAGAAGACTTCACCAGAGTGAATACAGAGGGTTCACTACAAGATGTAAACCTTTGGTAAACCTCAAAAACAGGAAGGCCAGATTAGAGTTTGCCAAACAACATCTAAAAAAGCCTTCACAGTTCTGGAACAACATCCTATGGACAGATGAGACCAAGATCAACTTGTACCAGAGTGATGGGAAGAGAAGAGTATGGAGAAGGAAAGGAACTGCTCATGATCCAAAGCATACCACCTCACCAGTGAAGCATGGTGGTGGTAGTGTCATGGCGTGGGCATGTATGGCTGCCAATGGAACTGGTTCTCTTGTATTTATTGATGATAAGACTGCTGACAAAAGCAGGAGGATGAATTCTGAAGTGTTTCGGGCAATATTATCTGCTCATATTCAGCCAAATGCTTCAGAACTCATTGGACGGCGCTTCACAGTGCAGATGGACAATGACCCGAAGCATACTGCGAAAGCAACCAAAGAGTTTTTTAAGGGAAAGAAGTGGAATGTTATGCAATGGCCAAGTCAATCACCTGACCTGAATCCGATTGAGCATGCATTTCACTTGTTGAAGACAAAACTGAAGGGAAAATGCCCCAAGAACAAGCAGGAACTGAAGACAGTTGCAGTAGAGGCCTGGCAGAGCATCACCAGGGATGAAACCCAGCGTCTGGTGATGTCTATGCGTTCCAGACTTCAGGCTGTAATTGACTGCAAAGGATTTGCAACCAAGTATTAAAAAGTGAAAGTTTGATTCATGATTGTTAATCTGTCCCATTACTTTTGGTCCCTTAAAAAGTGGGAGGCACATATACAAACTGTTGCTGTTAAAGCACATCTTGTTCGTTTCATTTCCAATCCATTGTGGTGGTGTATAGAGCCAAAATGATTAGAATTGTGTCGATGTCACAATATTTATGGACCTGACTTTATGTAAGGACATTCGAACAGTCCTGGGACAATTACAAACTCAGACCCATGGATGATGGAGTTGCAAAGAGGCAAGACTCAGATTCTCATTTAAAGGGACTGTCCCTTTTTGGAACTGTATTGCTCTATCTGCCTTTCCTCCTCAGTTGTCCCTCTTTTCTGGTCTGATATAGAGACCTCCATTAAAAAAAAAAAAACACTATTCAACCCCTTCCTGATCCCTCCTGGCTGCCCTTTAACTGGGTCTTAAAGTGTAACTTCACTTTCCCAATCAACATTGATTACCGTATATACTCGAGTATAAGCCGAAACTGAAAGTCCCCCCTCGGCTTATACTCGAGTCATAGAAATTTTTACATTGTAAATATTACCTGTAAAGAAGTTGCGGCTGCGGCGTCCATCGTTCAAATTCCGCAGCGTCCATCGTTCAAATTCCGCGGTCTCTTCCTGTTCCTTCCTTGATAGGCGAGTCTCAGCAGACACTCTCCGCCTATCACGAACGTTCTCTCATCCTCAGTTTTCCAGCAGACGTCGTGATAGGCGGAGAGTGTCTGCTGAGACTCGCCTATCAAGGAAGGAACAGGAAGAGACGGCGGAATTTTGAATGATGGACGCCGCAGAATTCGAACGATGGACGCCGCAGCCGCAACTTCTTTACAGGTAATATTTACAATGTAAAAATTTATATTTACAGGGAACAGCGAGCTAGGGAACAGTGGGGCATCGGCTTATACTCGAGTCAGTAAGGTTTCCCAGTTTTTTGGGCAACATTAGGTACCTCGGCTTATACTCGAGTCGGCTTATACTCGAGTATATGCAGTATTTTTAATCCTCGTGCTGCTAGCATTAGTAAATAGAGAGGAAAGTATATCATATTTACTTGTTTGAACCTTTAGTTTTTAAATTTCTTCAGTTACTTCCTGGTTGCTTGCCTATGAAAATTATGTCATACATCCCAGGAGTCTTCAAGAGGGGAGGAGAGGAGGAGGGCTTTTCTCAGCTAAGCACACTCTCCTGCAGGCATGCTGGAGCTAAGGACAGGTGGATTCCAGGCAGTAAATGCTACACAAATAATTTGCCCTTACTCAAGATGGCCACAGCCAGAAATGCCAAGGGGTGTTTTTTAAAGTTCTCAACAAATTTAACCACTTACAGACTGGAAGATTTACCCCCTTAATGGCCAGGCAATTTTTGCGATACGGCACTGCGTTGCTTTAACTGACAATTGCGCGGTCGTGCGAGGTTGTACCCAAACAAAATTTAAGTGCTTTTTTTCCCCCCCACAAATAGATCTTTCTTTTGGTGGTATTTGATTACCTCTGCGGGTTTTTATTTTTTGCGCTATAAACAAAAAAAGAGTGACAATTTTGAAAAAAAAAAAAAAATATCTTTTTTACTTTTTGCTATAATAAATATCCAAAAATAAATAAATAAATGTCTTCATCAGTTTGGGCCAATATGTATTCTTCTACATATTTTTGGTAAAAAAAAAACGCAATAAGCGTATATTGATTGGTTTGCACAAAAGTTATAGCGTCTACAAAATAGGAGATAGATTTAGGCATTTTTTTTTTTTTTACTAGTAATGGCGGCGATCTGCAATTTTTAGTGGGACTGCTACATTGCGGCAGACAGATCGGACACTTCTGACACTTTTTTGGGACCATTGACATTTATACAGCGATTAGTGCTATAAAAATGCACTGATTACTGTGTAAATGTCACTGGCAGGGAAGGGGCTAACACTAGGGGGTGATCAAGGGGTTAAATGTGTTCCCTGGGAGGTGTTTCTAACTGTGGGGGGATGAGACTGACTGGAAGAGGAGAGAGATGGCTGTTCATAATCACTAGGAACAGCAGATTTCTCTCTCCTCCCCTGTCAGAACGGGGATGTGTCTGTTTACATTGACAGATCCCCATACTGGCTCTCTTTTCTGCGACCGCAGGTGGCCAATGGACATTGTGACCGCCGGGTCCCCCGCTGTGCAGCGGCTCTTAAAGGAGCTGACGTACAGCTATGCCGTTTCGCGGGAACGAGCCGACCAGCCGCCGTATAACGGCAAGTGGTTAATTATGAAGATATGGATGGATGGGAGAGTTTGCTTTGAATATTAAAAATGAATTAAATAGTGTTTTTGGTTTGTGGTGTTCAGATGTACTGAAGGTTCGCTTTAATGCCAGGAGGCTGGACAGACTTTCCAGTCACGTGATCACTGTGATTGGCTGTCACAGTGATCACATGATCAGGAGCCCCTCCCGACAAGGAGCTGTCTGTAACAGTTTGGTTACTATCTTGGGAGTGCATTCTCAGCACAGAAACATTAGCCACCATAAACGCACATGTGCTGCATGCGGGTGTTAAGGCCCACATATGTGCTACGTGGTCAGCAAGAGGCAAAGGCGTAGCTTGAAGCTTGTGGGCCTTGATGCAAAAGTTGACCTGGGCCCCCCCCATTACTACCCACCACTTCCACCGTGCGTGCAGATACATCCACCGCACGCAAAGATACTCAAAGTGGCTTAAGAGTTTTGAGTTCCCAGAGTTCCTCTTTACATCAGAGGACAGCAATCACTGCTTGAGACTCAGAGGACAGGGACCCCTAGCAGGTCACTTGGCAGAGCTCCTTTCCCATCCCAGAACTGTATACAGCTCCTCCCCCCCACACTACACAGGGCTGAAATCACATTCCTTTACACACAGTCTGTCAGTCTTCACAGGCTGTTTCTGGCTTTTATGTTGCCCTTCTGATCTGTGAAATTCTCCGGTCAGAACGGCAGTGTAGTTGCAGTAGGCATATACACCCTGTGCAGATCATGGCTAACTGGCTGTGTTGTAAAGGAATGTGATTTCAGCCCTGCAGAGGAGGAACAGTATAGAGTGCTGTAATGGAAAAGGAGCTCAACAGCCGGGCATAGCATCCTGGGCAGAGGGGGTGGTCAGGGGGTTTTGGGGGGAAAAGCGATGTGACACAAAATCTTGAGCCCGCAGCCCTTCAGGGGCCCCCTGAGGAGGTGTTAAGGCTTTTGTTTAAGGTAATTTCTGAAGCTTTCTCTGTCAGTGTTGGCAGGTGTTGGGGGAAGGTGACCTCCTGGAGGTGTGTGTCTTTTCCCCAGTTGTCACTGAAGTGCGGTAAGCGGACATCCCCGGGTGGGGGGCTACAGAGAATCCCAGCTGGTGACTAGGAGACACTGAGCAGTGTCTTATATCACCAGTGACATCAGTCCCATTGTGGCTATAGGACGGCACTTTTCTCCTCTTGCCTCGCTAAGCACGGTTACCATTCCATGTTGCCAGCACACAGCACAGACACTTTCCCATCCTGGGCTGTTTTCTTTTTTTTTTTGTTTAATATATTTTTTATTGAGAAGCTATGTAGATACAACAATAGAAACAGATACAAAGAAAATGGTACTTCGGGTTAGAAAACAAAGGAGAGTCAACCCGTTTTAGAATGAAAACATCTTGAGTAACCCAAGTACAGTGAAATAAACAACAAGTCAATTAACAAATATAGAAGAGAGGAGGAAAAAGGAGGAAGAAAAGAAAAAAGGTGAAAAGAAAGGGGGGGCTAGGAGAGAGGGGGCAAGGGAGGGGGAGCAGGCAGGGGAGAGGGGAGGCTGGCATACTTGGCAGTAGCAATGAGCAAATATCAAATACGTTTACAGTAGGAAGATCTTAGAGGGAGGTTAGTGCCTCCACAGTCAATATAAATGTAACAAAAACGGTACCAGGAATAGCGGTTAAGCTATGTAAGAATCTTGGGCAGCTCAAGGGGAAGAGGAGATGATGTCTTTGTAGTATTGGGTGGAGAGGAAGGAGGACCAGGGTGCCCAGGTTAGGTTATGCTGTTTAGTAGTGTCTCTCGCAATGTGGGTGAGTTCCTCCATGAGACATACTACTGAAACTTTTTGTATCCAGGTCTTTATGGATGGAGTTGTGGGTTGGCCCCAGAGGGTAGGTATGAGAGCTTTAGCAGTATTGAGGAGATGTGGCGTGAGTGTACGTTTATATCTTCCTATGGACATCGAGGTAGCGTGAAAGAGGACTATCCACGGATCCATAGGTAATCTAACTGTGGTGACTTGGTGAATCAGGTCTAGTACTTCAGTCCAGTAGGGGCGAATAAGGGGGCAAAACCACCATATGTGGGCATGAGTGGCATTTTGACCACAATTCCTCCAGCATAGCGGGGAGTTAACAGGGAACATGCGGTGAAGTTTAGCAGGCGTGTGGTGCCATCTAGTAAGAAGTTTAAAGTTAGACTCAGCCATGGAAGAAGCCAAAGAGGAGACATGGGTAAGCTGGAGAATTTTGTCTTTAGTCTTGTCTGTGATAGTAGCATCCAGATCAGCCTCCCATCTGGACAAGTAGTTTGGGTACACAGGACTCTGCAAATTTATGAGCGCTTTGTAGAACTGGGAGATGCTGTGTATAGGGGGGTCCTTATGGAGAAAAAGCTGTTCAATACCATTTAGGTCTTGGATGCCCCGTAATGGTTGGGGGAGAGTTTGAAGGAAGCATTTCAGTTGATTATATCTCCATGTGTCTATAAATGTAATTGGTTTATGCCCCAAAATTTCTGGCAAAGGTTTAAGGGTGTTGGAGGATAGGACATGATATAGCTGGAGAGGGCCACTGGGCGACCAGGATTTAAATCCTGGGTCAAAGAAGCCTGGCATAAAGTATTTATAATGTAGCAGGGGGGTTAGTGGGGAGTCATAAGACCACGCAAATTTTCTATGGAGACCATCCCAAACGTCCAATGAGGACGTGGTGAGAGGCGATGTGTTGTGCGAGAGGTTTCTAGAAGGGCGTGGGATCCACGGGGCCGTGGAGAGATCTGAATCACTTAAGGAATATTCCAATTGTACCCAAAGTTTAGAAGCAATGGCATACTTCCAGTCTGCTATACGTGACAGAATAATAGCATTATAATAGGCTTTAAAATTAGGAAGGGACAGCCCCCCAGAACGCTTGGCCCTGTAGAGAACTTCCCGAGAGATCCTGGGGTGACCGTCCCTCCAAACAAAGCGAGCGACCATGGTCTGCAGAAGAGTAAAGAAGCCTATGGGGACCTGCAAGGGGATCATTTGAAGAATGAAGAGGATGCGGGGGAGTATGTTCATCTTGATTATATTAACCTTGCCTAGCCATGAGTGGGAGAGGGAAGACCATTTCCTGAGATCTGCTCTGATATTATTAAGGAGAGGGATGTAATTATGCCTAAAAAGGGAATGTAGGCGAGGGGTAAGGTATATGCCTAGATATTTCATTCGTGAGGATTCCCATCGAAAGGGGAATAAGGGTTTCAATTGATCAGCTATTGATTGGGGTACTGTGATGTTTAAAATTTCAGACTTAGCTAGATTGATTTTGAAGTTAGATAAGGTTTGGAAGGTGGAGAATTCGGACATTAAATTCGGCAGGGAAATGCGCGGTTGTTGAATGTAAAACAAAATATCGTCAGCGTATGCTGCATATTTATGAAGCCTATCACCGACTTGGATGCCATGAATATTCCTATTGTGTCTAATGGTAGCTAGGAAGGGTTCAAGGGAAATGGCAAATAAGAGAGGAGATAGAGGGCAGCCCTGTCTGGTTCCGTTATGTAAAGTGAAGGGGTCGCTCAAGGAGCCGTTTATACGTATTTGCGCGGTAGGGTTAGAGTAGAGAGAGGAAATACGATGGAACATTTTGGGGCCAAGGCCAAAGTACCTAAGGGTAGTTTTAAGGTAGTCCCAGTCCACCCTATCAAACGCTTTCTCCGCATCAGTAGAGAGAAGGAGGGTGGACTGGGAGCACCTGCGGACATGATGGATCAAGGACAGAGTGCGGAGAGAGTTATCTCTGGCCTCTCTATTAGGAATGAACCCAGTTTGGTCAGCTGAGACCCACTTAGGAAGAAGGGGGAGCAGTCTATTTGCCATTACCTTGGCATACAATTTGGTGTCGACGTTTAGAAGAGATATGGGCCTATAGCTACCGCATAGTGTGGGGTCCTTGTCAGGTTTGGGAATAACGGTGATGTGGGCAGATAGGGATTCCGGACGGAGGCCAGATTTGTGGGAAATTGAATTTGCATAAGTTGTGAGATGGGGGAGTAAAATGTCACTGAAGGTCTTATAATATAAAAGGGTGAAACCGTCTGGGCCAGGAGCCTTGCCGGAAGGAGAGGATTTTAGCGCGCATTGAAATTCTTCTACTGAGAAATCTGCTTCTAGGTCATTAAGGGACGATTTTGACAGTTTTGGGAGGCTGGCGTCCTTAAGATATTTGAGGATACGCTTACGTTTTTCTGGTAGTGATAGAGAAGCCAAACCTCCCTCCACATTGTATAAATCAGCGTAAAATTCCCTGAAGGCCTTTGAAATTTGCGGGGTAGTGTGCACTAGGTCTCCTGATGGCAATTTAATTTTGGGTATAAAGGATAAAGTTTTTTTTGCTATAAGGGATCTAGCCAATTGTTTACCAGGTTTGTTACCCCATTCATATACTTTCTGAGATACGTAGTGAAATTTCCGCTTAGTTTCTAGGGCGAGGAGAGTTTGAAGTTCTTCTCTTTTAAGGGTGAGCGCTTCGAGGTGTGAGGCGTGCAACGAAAGTTTGTGTTTTTTATCTAATTCAGCAATTTGTTGCAGGACCTGTTTAAGCTGTTGACCATGTTCTCTCTTTCTCCTTGCACCCAATTCAATAAGGCTACCTCTCATTAAGGCCTTGTGTGCCTCCCATAGAACAGAAGGGGAGGTGTCTGAGGCGGAGTTTTCTATAAAGTATTGGGATAAAGTAGTAGAGAGGATGGAAACCTCTGTTGAGTTAGTGATGAGAGAGTCATTAAGCTTCCAGCTATTGGGGCGAGGAGGTAAATCGGGCACGGTCAAGCAGACAGAAACAGGTGCATGATCAGAGAGGGTAGCCTTCCCTATGTCAGCTGAGCTCAGGAGGGGAAGGTGAAAGTGGTCTAGGAAAATGTTGTCTATTCTGGAGTATGAGTTGTGGGTTTTTGAAAAGTGGGAGTAGTCTCGTCCTTTAGGGTGCAGGAGACGCCAAGCGTCCATAAGTTGTAGATCTAGTAGTTTTTTTTTCACTTGTGCTAATCTTTTAAATGGGATACTAGAACGGCCATGGGAAGTATCTATAGTGGGATCTAAAGGCATATTTATGTCCCCCGCAAGGACTAACATTCCCTCAGTGAATTGTGAAAGTTTTGTGAGGGTTTGAGTGAGATAAGTAGGCTGATTTCGATTGGGACAATAAACATTGGCTAGGGTACAGCGAGTATTGCCAATATAACCTTTAACAAAAAGAAAACGACCATGATCATCCGCTAACATGTCAGTAAAACGAAATGACGTACCTCTGCTAATTCCAATGGCCACCCCTTTGGCCTTGTTAGTGTCTGATAGACTATAGTACCATGGAGGAAAGTGTTGCGAGTATAATTTCACCGAGGTAGTATGAGTCAAATAGGTTTCCTGAAGGAAAGCAATAGAACATGCGGAGCTCCTTAATTCTCGCAACACTTGATGTCTCTTTGCGGGCACACTGAGGCCTCTTACATTATAAGAAAGGAGCTTTAAGTTAGCCATGTCATCAGCGGGAGGCAGAACACTACTTTATATAACCATGTATGCCAGTAATACAGAGGGGGAAGAGGGAGAGGGACAAAAGGAGGGGGGCAAGGAGAATCCAGAAGGGTAGGAGAGGAGGAAAAGAAAAAGGAGAAAAACGTATGAAAAACCTTAGAACAATCGGAAGAACGAATGGGATTGCAAGAATAGTCACGCAGAAATCTGCGGTGTTCCCAGTGGGGATGAGGGGAGCAGGCAGTCAAAAAGGTTTCCCAAAGGGAATAAACAAGGAGAAAGTAAAGACTACCAACTCCCATCAACCCCAAGAGAATAGGGGCAGGGAGCAAACGCCTTTGTGAGGGCATCAATTGGAGCATTAAGCTCCGTCAGCTATCGGCCTATAAAATAAAAAAGGGAAATTAACATTTGTAATAGACAAGCAATGGTCAGAACATGGATGTAACACTCTCCAAACATCAGAGTAACTAACAGACCTAAAGTGAACATAATAACGGTTCTCTAGGAGTATATCTAAGAGAATTTAGCAAGGTAGGACAAACTTTTTGTATGGGAGAGAAGTAATAGAAATTGAAGTGCAAATTGTCATCCAGATAAGGAGGAGAGCTATCAAGAGGGATGATTGTATTCAGGAGAGGACCTCAACCATTCTTCTGAGATGAACATGGAGTAGGAGCACGCTTTTGCTTGGCTGGGGTTTTCCGCCACTGGGAGGAGTGGGGAGCAGAGAAAATGGGTATGGGGTTCTGCCAGCCTGGCAGCTCCACGCGCGGTAAGTTTAGGTCCTGAAGAAAGGTGGGAAGATCCTCATGGAACCGCAATGTGGAGGAGCGGCCATTCTTAGTAGCAATTAAGCATGCGGGAAAACCCCATCGGTAGTTAGTTCCATCACCCCTTAGTTGCTCCAAGAGGGGCTTCAACGCCCGACGGCGATCAAGAGTCTCCTTAGAAAGATCCGGAAAGATGTTAAGAATAGCACCGTCAAAGTCAATGTTAGGGGTGTTCCGCATTTTGGTCATGATGGCGTTTTTGTCTTCGAAATAATGGAGACGGCAAATCACATCTCTAGGTTGGTCAGACGAGAAATTGCGGGGTCTCAGAGCGCGGTGCACTCTGTCGAATCGCAGAGGATCCGTAGCAGGATTACCCAGTATAGTATTAAGGATACCTCGGACCGAGGGTTCTAGGTCATTATCCCTGGTTGCTTCTGGCAGTCCGCGTATACGCAAATTATTTCTGCGGTTGCGATTCTCGAGATCTTCGAGTTTGTATAGTGAGGCCCTATTTGCATATGCTAATTGAGTGACGGTTTCCTGCAATTCTTTGATAGCAACCTCATGTGAGTCTTGACGCTGTTCTGTTTCCTCTATTCTGACGAGTAAGTGCGCCACATCCGCTCTGACCGCGGAAATCTCCTTTTTGATGGATTTTTCCATACTGTGAAACATACCCGCCATCTCCTTTTTAAGTTCATTCATTAAGGAAGACATATCAGAACCCGTTGGGGACCCGGGCTCCTCCATTATTTCCGAGCCGCAAGAAGAGGCTGGCGAACTCTCGCGGGCAGAGGCGGCGTGAGAGGCTGGGGAGATAAGCGATCTTGAGGCTCTGGTTTTGTTGAACCTAGAGCTGGGGCTTTCTCGTTCCGCGGCTAGGAATTTTTTAATGGTCCCCACACTGGTTTGATGTAGTTTTGCAGAACGTTTACCTAATTTTGAGCGGGAGGAAGAGCCTTTGGATGGCATTGCTTGTTGCTGTGAGGCCGACAGCTAGACGGAGGTCATTTTAAGCGCTTCCTTTTAGCGCCATGCGTAGGCTAGCTGCCCCAGAGGGGTCGTGTAGGTGGCGCAAATGAAGCAGGGGGAATGGCCTTTTGAAATAAGTCACCCATATACCAAGGGAGTTGTGGAGGTTAAATTGGGGAGAGGTAAAGAGGCTGTGAATAAGTGTCAGGGTGTAGCAAAATGTCCGCCGACCTCTTGCTATGGTCACTTGCCTATTGAGAAGGGCACCTCTGCAATGACTGTGGGGAGGGGATTTAAGAGCAGGCCACTGTGTTGTAAAAGAATTTGGAGCTGGGCAGCAGAAGAGCTGGGATTGTGAGGAGTTTTAAGCGCCTGGGTGTAGCAAGATGGCCGCCGCGTTCCGGGAGTAGGCCGAAGCCGGGGACTTTCCTGAGAGTGGCGCAGGAGCTCCACTCCGCTCGGGCCGCGGATTCGCTACACCGGATAGGGGACAGTTCCCAGCAGGTATGATGGAGGTGGCAGCACAGGGATGAGCTCGGGGGTGAGGACGAGGGACGGTGGAGGGGCCAGGGAGTCACAGTACCTGAGGGGGGCAGCTTCAGCCGGGTCAGCAGGCCGCAATATGGCGCCGGTTCCCAGGATGTAGGATCAGTCCTCCGGTGATCGCTCCCGCTGTGTCGCTGCCCAGTGTCCTCCGTGCATGCAGCGGCTGTTGGACAAGCCTGGAGAGTGCAATCCGACCGGTATACACGTCACGCTGGCTCAGGGGCATATGAGGCTTCACAGGCCTCAAGATGGCGGCGGGCCTCAGCAGTGTGGAGCCAGATGCAGGCTAAATGCAGTAATAGCCGGATTACCTCCGCAATATCGACAGGCACTGCCTCAGTACGTGTCCATGGATGGATATAGGTAGTTGGAAGTATCTCTGGGTTAAAATAATAAAAGGATGGGGAAGGATTGTTTCTGGATATGTGGAGCACAGTACCAACACGTCTTCTCAGCTTCACGTCCGGACACGCCCCCCCTCCTGGGCTGTTTTCACCTCGTACTCCTCTCCATTCAGGAAATGCCTCACAGCTTCTCCCCAGCCAATGAGATCGGAGGGGGTGGACTGTGGAAGGCAAAGTAGAAGCCCAGTACTGGAGCGTGGCTGTGGGGCCCTAGGGCAGATCAGAGCTGGACTTTGTGGAGGATATGATAATATGACAGGGAGGCTGCTGGGGCCCCCTGGAGCTAGGGGCGGGGTTGCGATTGTAACCCCTGCAACCCTTATGCTATGCCCATGGCAAGAGGTTAACTAGCAAAAGTGTTATATTACACTGATTATGTCATGGGTATGCCCTAAATCAGCATGAAACTTGTCGACTCTTCTTGCACCCCATGCTTCTATTTGCCTTCATTTGCCTGTATGTATGATTGCTTTCTGTAGTGGGTGTTAAATTTAGTGAGGTGTATCTGGGCAGTAGATGGCCCAGATACATTAATCTTAGGGATTTATGGACATTTTGGAGTGTGGGAGGTATGAATGGTGTCGTGTTCCCTGCGGTCCCTGGGTGGGGCTGTCACCTGGGACCGGGGTTGAACTGCCATTCTAGAGCCGTGCCCTTTTTGTCCTCTCTCGGCAGTAGTGCGGCGGGGCGGGGAACCCGCTGTGCCTGCTGGGAGAGGATATAACAGGGGGCATCTTGCGCACGAGGTCCATTCCCCAGGCACCTTCGGCCTGGGGGCTGCTGTGGTTCATCTGTGCCCAGGCGCCCTTGGCCTGGGCGCGTGGAGTCAAGTTCCATCCCAGGCACCTTCAGCCTGGGGTGAGGTACTACATCAGGAGGCCTGGGGCTCAGTACCTTCGACTGGGTCCCGCGAGGGCAAAGCATTCCTAAGGTGCCCCCCGGTATTGGGTGCCTGAATCCTGGGCGTAAGGGACCGGAGACGTGACCTCCCCATAGAGCCAGCGCAGCATTTGCTGGTGCCGGTGGAGGCCTCTGGTGACCTTCCGGATGGATGTCTTCCTCTGACAGGGGTCGTTTGTTCTAAAGGAGGTACTTCATGTTCTCATTGTCTGTGGCAGGGACCCATCTTTCTCAGGTCAGTGGCAGGCCTCATCCAAGGCCTGTGGCAGGGGCCTCAACGTTCACCCAGGTCAGTGGCAGTGACCAAACTCACGGTCGGTGGCAGCGACTGTGCGCCAAGCCTGTTTGCACTGAACGGAACAGGAGAAACTTTATTCATTAGTTGTGCCTGGACCTACTCTTCCCTAAACCTTGTCTGTTCTTTTAAAAGTCAACCAGTTTGAGTCAATAAAACAGTGTTGGACTTTTCTTGGTGTGGAACTCATGTTACTGGAAGCTAAGTGTCCCTGTCAGTGACAGTGACAATCATCCTCCATAGGAGAAGCTGAGGTTCCGGCCTAAAGCGCAGACCTGATGGTAAATGGTTAGCTCATATCTCTGCATCCTACATCAGACAGCCGAGCTGGTGGTGTGCATCTTTCCCCCTTCCCCCAGATACCCCTAGACAAGTAGAACCAGCCGTGAAGAGAGGGGAGAAGTTGGGGAAGGACTGCTACATTTCAATAAATTGGAATTTCACAGAGTGCAGCCATCCAGATTTTTTGTGCATTCTGTTATATTACACTGACGCTTTTATCCAGCCTCTAAAATCCTGCATTTGTTATTTTGGAAAGTCAGTATAAAGTAACAACAATGGAAAGAAACATTTGTTCGTTTATGACCAATACTTTATTTTTTTTTGCATTTTAATTCTTCATGGTCTGTGCAACAAAGAACAAGACAGGGATGTGTCTTTTGTCTACGTACTTTGAGCAGATAGGTGTCCCTTTTTCTTATCTGAAACATTTGTTAGGTATGGTACAGTGATGTTACAACATATTACCGTGTGCCTGTTTATTTGAGTTTGAGAGCTCAGTATGGAATTTCTATACAAAAAGGAGTTATTTGATGTGGCTGTGATAATATACAGTTGCAATAAAAAGTATGTGAACCCTTTTGGAATGATATGGATTTCTGCACAAATTGGTCATAAAATGTGATCTGATCTTCATCTAAGTCACAACAATAGACAATCACAGTCTGCTTAAACTAATAACACACAAATAATTAAATGTTACCATGTTTTTATTGAACACACCATGTAAACATTCACAGTGCAGGTTGAAAAAGTATGTGAACCCTTGGATTTAATAACTGGTTGAACCTCCTTTGGCAGCAATAACTTCAACCAAACTTTTCCTGTAGTTGCAGATCAGACGTGCACAACGGTCAGGAGTAATTCTTGACCATTCCTCTTTACAGAACTGTTTCAGTTCAGCAATATTCTTGGGATGTCTGGTGTGAATCGCTTTCTTGAGGTCATGCCACAGCATCTCAATCGGGTTGAGGTCAGGACTCTGACTGGGCCACTCCAGAAGGCGTATTTTCTTCTGTTTAAGCCATTCTGTTGTTGATTTACTTTTATGCTTTGGGTCGTTGTCCTGTTGCAACACCCATCTTCTGTTGAGCTTCAGCTGGTGGACAGATGGCCTTAAGTTCTCCTGCAAAATGTCTTGATAAACTTGGGAATTCATTATTCCTTTGATGATAGCAATCCGTCCAGGCCCTGACGCAGCAAAGCAGCCCCAAACCTTGATGCCCCCACCACCATACTTCACAGTTGGGATGAGGTTTTGATGTTGGTGTGCTGTGCCTCTTTTTCTCCACACATAGTGTTGTGTGTTTCTTCCAAACAACTCAACGTTGGTTTAATCTGTCCACAGAATATTTTGCTAGTACTGCTGTGGAACATCCAGGTGCTCTTGTGCAAACTGTAAACATGCAGCAATGTTTTTTTTGGACAGTAGTGGCTTCCTCTGTGGTTTCCTCCCATGAAATCCATTCTTGTTTAGTGTTTTACATATCGTAGATTCGCTAACAGGGATGTTAGCATATGCCAGAGACTTTTGTAAGTCTTTAGCTGACACTCTAGGATTCTTCTTCACCTCATTGAGCAGTCTGCGCTGTGCTCTTGCAGTCATCTTTACAGGATGCCCACTCCTAGGGAGAGTAGCAGCAGTGCTGAATTTTCTCCATGTATAGACAATTTGTCTTACCGTGGACTGATGAACAGCAAGGCTTTTGGAGATACTTTTATAACCCTTTCCGGCTTTTTGCAAGTCAACAATTCTTAATCGTAGGTCTTCTGAGAGCTCTTTTGTGCGAGGCATCATTCACATCAGGCAATGCTTCTTGTGAAAAGCAAACCCTGAACTGGTGTGTGTTTTTTAGAGGGCAGGGCAGCTGTAACCAACACCTCCAATCTCATCTCATTGATTGGACTCCAGTTGGCTGACACCTCTCTTGGAGATCTCATTAGTCTAGGGGTTCACATACTTTTTCCACCGGCCCTGTGAATGTTTACATGATGTGTTCAATAAAAACATGGTAACATTTAATTATTTGTGTGTTATTAGTTTAAGCAGACTGTGATTGTCTATTGTTGTGACTTAGATGAAGATCAGATCACATTTTATGACCAATTTGTGCAGAAATACATATCATTCCAAGGGGTTCACATACTTTTCATTGCAACTGTATAAGCATAAAGTGGTTTACTGGCATTCATAGCTCCCAACTGTCCCTGACTTTGAGCAATGCCCCTCTGTCCCTCATTCCTCCTGATTTGTCCCTCATTTTGGTCTGATCTATATAGTTGTATATAAAATGCACTTTTTATTTTTCAAAAAGGGTTTTCCAGTGCTAAACCTTGAATCCAAATTTTAAATTGCTGCATTTGTAAATTTTAAAAGCCAATATAAAGGAATAGTAGTGGTAAAAAAAAGCCCTTGTAGATTTAATTAACCTTTTTTATTTTGGTTAATTCTCCTTTAAGGGGGTATGGCAGGGGGTGTATCCTATGCCTACATACGTTTTCTAGTAGGTGTCCCTCATTCCCATCTCAAAATCTTGGAAGGTTTGGGCAATGACCTTTGGGCATCTAAATTTCATATCAGTTTATAGTGCAATATGGGATACCTGTTTAGTAGTAGGAAAGCTATAGTAGTAAAGTGTGTGGTACTGACTTCTTGTGTCATAATGTATGTGACCATCTTTTGGCCACATCTGTGGTTCTTAAGGTTTTTGTGAATATTATGTGGTAACATGCCAATATCCCATTTTGGATGAGCTAGTCTGACTGCTGTGCACCATAATATTATGTGGAGGCCCAAAGTTCCTTGTTGAGGGATAATGAGTGCTGAACTCAAAATTTTAGTAAACTTGATGTGCTCAGAAATAACTGTATCCCGTGCTTGTGATAATGTGGCTATGGATTGTGTATGCACTGTTTTCTTTCAGCCCTGAGGCTCCGAGATAAAAAATCCCACACGGGACGGCACATAAATCTGGTATGTTCTTGTTTGTGTGGACCTCCCGTGACTGCTTTAGTTTATTTCCACGATACAAAAACATTTTGGTGGTATAGTTGGCTTCTGCACAAACTGATGACAATCCGTATGACTGTACTTGAGTCAATAATTTGTAATGTACTATGGTGGTGGGTGTTCTGTTTCAAGTGCTGCTTTATGCATTGACATTCCTTCTTTAGACCTCGGTCCATCCTGCCAGTATGGTCACCTGCTGATTAAGACTACGTGTAGTGGGTGATTAAACATTTATTAAAAAAAGACAATTAGCAACTCACATAAAGTAAGACAAATTATGCTTTTTATGGTTCTCAAAAAAGGTTTCCAGCTGGGGGACACACCAATGAAACTGGAAGCAGCACGTGTGGATCGATGGAGCAAAGGCGAGGACAGGAATTGATGAAACAGCAAGTGATGTTGGGGGGGGGCAACATGTTTCCAAGCCGACTCCTCTTTTTTAAGCCAGCCACTTCCTGTCTTCACCTGTGCTCCATCGATCCAAACGTGCTTCTTCCTGTACTATGGCTGCATGGTTACCCTAGCTACCAAACTCCTCTCCTTGCAGCAGCAGCTCCATCTTGGGATCCTGGATGCCTCTTTCTCCCAGCTGCAGATGCACCAATGACTGTAATGCATGAGATCATCCACACACTGTGATTTGCCAATTATTGTGTGCTGTGTCCACCTCTTCACCTTGCTGCACTTAGTTTGGCTCACTCTTGCTGTCTCCCTTACCTATTGCAGATAACATCCATAACATGTCCAGTGTATCCATTGTGACAGTTTCCCTGGTGTCCTCCCCAGCTGGAAATCCTTTTTGAGAACCATAATAAGCATTGTTCGTCTTACTCTATGTAAGTTGCTAATTGCTTTCCTTTAGTAAATGTTTACACACCCACTACACATAGTCTGCATACTTTGCTCTTTTTGTCTGTTTGCCACTTAGATATCACTTCAGTCTCTTAGAAGTACTGCGTTAAGTGTGCTGGATTGGATTCCTCAGCGGTTTCTAAAGCCATAGGATTTATTCTGAGGATTTGGTCCACACTGTACTTTTCTTCAACGTAGTTTGTTTCAACCTAGGCTGTACCCATCGTGCCATATTGACAATTTTTATACCTGTTGATTATACACAGCTCAACTTTCCATGAAGCCCCCGCAGTTTAATCCAACATAGTTTTACTTCTTATAGTGCTGTGCATGGGATGTTCACTGGTCATTTGAAGTGTAGAAGAACATAAATCTTTCCAGCCTTATACCTGCTATGAAGGCTGGTAGCTAAATGAGGAACATGAAGAAGAAGGGAGAGGTCTAGGAGTAAACTATCTAGCTCCAACATGCAGGGAAACTGGATTATACCATTAACAGACATAGAAATAACAAGTTGTGATTACACTGAATTGCTACTAGATGTCAGCACCAAGATAATAATACATACATAATAAAACCAATGCAACGGTAATGGATACACAATAACACTACAAGAACAATGGTTATGATGTTATTGTTTCTGTGTACAGTTCTGCACAGCACAAAATAAATATGAAATATAAATGTGCCACTGCTTAAAATTGTAGTATAAAAATTTGGTGGCATTTAAAAAGATCTGTATCCCTATCTGTAACAAAAAAAATCGCTTAAGCATTTGTTAAAGTGGAACCTTCCTATCCTTTACAGCTTAATATGTTGCCATCTTAGTCTCTTTATCTGCAGATAACATGGTGCACATGTGATTAATTATGACAGCAGCCATTTGGTGACTTGACAGTTCAATTGAGAGCAAAAGAAACTGCGACAGTTACCATTCACAACACGCTTTGAATGTACATGTTTTGGGAAACAGTTAAATCGATGGGCTTAGTTCCGCTTTAAGAGGCAGCTGCATCTAATACCAGTAACCACTCTTATTTATCCAAACAGCTTTTTCCAAGGGGTACAATAACAGATCTGACGTACATAGTTATATTTGTTCTTGAAAACATAAGATTGCTTTTACCTGGAAGTCATATTTCATATGTAGTGCTTTTTCACAAATGAGTTAGATAAATAGTAGCCTCAACATAGAACATTTACAGGCGTTTTTCCTGGAAATCTGTTGTCCTCAATAATAAAACAGATGTTACATTAAGTGAAATATTTACGGACTTATGAGCATATTTATTAAGGTAATGGAAAGAGCCATCAAGGTTTGCAAAATGAAGAAGTGCATGAGAGCCAATCAAAATGTATCTGTAATCAAAAGAAAAAAAGGTAAAAAGAAATCAATGAACTGGGTATATACTTTACTGCAATTTCTTGCCTTGTTGTCAGTCCCCTTTATTTGCTACCAGATCATTTCACCCATTTTCATTGCATTGGGTGAAATGTTAATGTTATATATCTAAATAACAAAAACAAAAAAATATACAGTATCTCACAAAAGTGAGTACACCCCTCACATGTTTGTAAATATTTTATTATGTCTTTTCATGTGGCAACCAGAAATTGCACTTTGCTACAATGTAAAGTAGTGAGTGTACAGCTTGTATAACAGTGTAAATTTGCTGTCCCCTCAAAATAACTTAACACACAGCCATTAATGCCTAAATCACTGGCAACAAAAGTGAGTGTACCCCTAAGTGAAAATTTCCAAATTGGGCCCAATTAGCAATTTTCCCCTCCCCGTTGTCACATGACTCGTGATGCCTCGTACACACGACCGAGTTTCTCGTCCAAAACCGGCAAGAAAAGTGCCGCGTGAGCTTTTTTGTCGAGAAAACCGTTCGTGTGTATGGTTTTACGACGAGAAAATTGCCGTGAATCTCGACGAGAAAATAGAGAACCTGCTCTCTATTTTCTCGTCAGGATTCCAGATTTCCTCGTCGTGTTTCTCATTGGCCTGTTTTGTGACGAGAAAATGGTTCGTGTGTATGCTTTTACGACTCTTCCAAAAGCACGCATGCTCACAAGCAACTATGAGACGGGAGCGCATCTTCTGGTAAAACAAGCCTTCGTAATGGAGATAGCACATTCGTCACGCTCCAAATTTTTGCATCGTTTAAATGTTGTGCATTGAAATCTTCGTTAGAATGTGACATTAATCCAAACGAATGAACTTCTTTTGCTGCTGATATTCACACAGAGTTATGACTATGTTTTTTTAACATTTTTCTTGTTGCTCTTAAGAAGATTTATGTGTATTATATCGTGCAAGTTTTTAGGAATATTAAAAAATTCGTTATTTTTCTAACTGATGTTAATTGTAATTTCGCAATGTTTTGGTAGTGATCTCCCATTGAATCTTTTAATATATATAATTTAAATTTTACACACTTTTTTGGGAAATACGATTTAGTTATTTTTTTGGGGGGTTGTTATCTGTCCCTTTTTTTGTCAGTCAAATGTATCTGCTAACTCCAAAGCTAGATTTTACATTTTTACAAATACACATAGTCAAGTATGAACTTAAAGAAAAATAACATTTATTCATGTTTGAACTAAAATAAAGAGAAGGCAGCGCTAGAGAAGCTGCTGCCATTTGTGCATCCCAGGGACCCCAGAGCACACAGCAACCCTGTGTGGACACTAAAATTGGGAGCTTGAGAAGGCCAACATTTCTGAACACAATCTGATGCTGGCCTCCCAGAGGTCAGGAACAGCAGCAGGTGATATATATGTCCCAAGTGTGTGGTACTACAACAGGCTGCCTTCTGTCCGACCACAATGAAGCAAGGCCATCACTTCCTCGTCTTCCTGGCAACCTTCCCTGCAACCTTTCCTGAAGCCTTCCCTGCAGCCTTCCTTCTTCGTTTGGCTGGAGGCTGGGCCACTGGAGGGGTACTCCTGTCAGGAGGAGGAGGAGGTGGAGGAGAAGGGGGTGGCGCAGAAGAACAAGGTGGAGGTGGAGGAGAAGGGGGTGGGGTGGAAGAACAAGGTGGAGGTGGAGGAGAAGGGGGTGGGGCGGAAGAACAAGGTGGAGGTGGAGGAGAAGGGGGTGGGGTGGAAGAACAAGGTGGAGGTGGAGGAGAAGGGGGTGGGGCGGAAGAACAAGGTGGAGGTGGAGGAGAAGGGGGTGGGGCGGAAGAACAAGGTGGAGGTGGAGGAGAAGGGGGTGGGGCAGAAGAAGAATGTGGAGGTGGAGGAGGAGGTTGAGGTTGGGACAGTTGTGCCACCTCACAAATGGCGGTATTGGGGGTAATTTTTTCCATCACCCCCTTGTTGAGCAAGGTGATGAGCAGGGGCTCGCATAGGAGGCATTGCTCCATGCTCATCACCTTGAACTTTGCCTCCACTAGGCCGGAAATGGCCTCTTCAGGGGATGTGGGCTCTTTGAGGGTGGCATGGGCCTCTTTAATAAGGGCCATTGCTGCCTCACTGGTGGTCCTGTCCCTCCTGCCTCTTTTGGGAAGCCGGATGGGAGGCACCTGGGATCTGGTGCTTCTCCTTTGCCCTGCCACCTCCTGTCTGCCACTGGGCCCTGCCACCTCCTGGCTGCCACTGGGCTCTGCCACCTCCTGGCTGCCACTGGGCCCTGCCACCTCCTGGCTGCCACTGGGCCCTTCCTCCTCCTGTCTGACAGTTTCCAGACCCTCCTCCTGGCTGATTTCATCCTGTGTATGAAAAAGGGACATAGTTTAATATGTTGGTTTAATCTTTGCATCAAACTTTATAAACATGATTGAAGCAATTAGAATGTAAATCCAGAAATCATTTTTTCTAATTTACACCTACATCAGATTGACTATTTAGCACCCAATTAAGTGCAGACTAATGTCTCGATCTTGATTTCACTTGTGGAACCCAAAATATTGTATGTTTCTCATCTTGACATATTTGTCAAACATTAATTTTATCCCAATGCAATTTCATTTAATACTATACCTGGCTCCAGATGGCCAAATCAGGATCATCCAGGATGGCTGCCTCCTCTTGCTCCAGAGAAGGCTCAGGTTGGCTGCAGGGAAGTCTGGGGGGAAGAGTGGAGAGTGATGGCCTTGCCTCAATGTGGTCATCCAGGAAGGACATCCTGCTGTAGTACCACAAAATCGGGACATACACATCACCTGCTGCTGCTCCTGACCTCTGAGAAGCCAGGACCTTAGAGCGTTCAGTCCTGTAGGTGCCTCTCAAGCTCCCAATTTTAGTGTCCACTTGTTTTGCTGTGGCTGTGGGCACCTTGGTCTGCACAAATGGGAGCAGCTTCTCCAGCGCTGCTTTTCTCACCCCTCTTTTTTTATGGATGGGGTTTTTCGTCTCCCACGGAGCGGGCAGCTCCCTTACCCGGTCAATAAATTCCACCAGGAACTCTTTGTTGCTAATAAAGACATTCATATTGTATCTGCAAGTTTAAGAAATAATATATAACTAATGTGAGGCAAACAGTCTAACCTCCTTAACATCGTAGTCACCATATATATCCTACAACATTCTCAAAACAGTATAGGCCAACAATTTGTCCAAGTCACAAAATCACATACCTTCGTTCGCACGTCCGTCACTTGAACTCCTCTCTCCGCACACCGAACGTACTATAGTCACATGTGTGTTTGCTATATACACACCACGCATGCGTCAAAATTCAAACACGTTGCTCCGCACACGTCGCCCGCCCATGACGTTCTAACTAACATCTTTTCCCCGCCCCTTCTCTTTCGGCGCGCAGACAGATATGGCGGAGTTACAGCAGGTGTCTGATAATTCCGCAACTAACGAGGAGGAGACAAGCCCGGAGACCGAGGAAACGTCACAATCAAGGAGGAGATTCAAGGCATCGAATATGTCTTTTGCCGAGATGGCGGAGATGGTGGACATCTTGCTCAAGTCAGATTATGACGCAAAGCATGGGCCGTATAGCAAACCAAATAGAAGGAAGGCCAAAATCCTCACTAAAGTCGTGAAGAGTCTGAAGACGAATTTCGGGGTGAAACGCTCAAATGAGCAGCTCAGAAAGAGGTGGTCAGACCTCAAACTGAGGGAGCCAGAGCAGTTAAGGAGCATTAAGAGAATGCTTGCAAAAAGTAAGTAAAATGTACACTTTTATGCTATTAATCCTTTTCTAAACTGACATGTTGCTGGTTTATTTATTTTTTCTTATTGGACTCCCTTCCAAAATGTTATATTTTGAACTTGGTTGGGCACAGTAATCGTTCGTAACGTTACAGACACTTCGTTCGGCCACTATCCGCTGTTTTGGCTTATTTTACAGCCACAAAAGTAATTAGACATCTGCCATTTTTTGGGAAATTTGGGGCACAAAGTTTTAGGCTAGATGATGTGTTTGTAAAGAGAATGAAATGCAAACTTTTGTCAGTGTAAAGGAGAGGACACTCAGCAGCTGCTTCCACATCTGTACTTTGGAGCACTATAGTGTGGGCCAACAGAACCGCCTTTTTTGGGTGTCCCACACAGGTGCATCAGAATTTTTGTGTTGCCTACATGTCTAAAAAATGACAGACAAAGGTGAATACTAAGCATATTCTTGCTCAGAAATACTGCATTCATCTTTAACTTCCGCCCAAACACACACTTGTACCCCACTTCCAAGCAATTTAGCCTGTTTTTTTTTTTTTTACATAGAGAATTTCTGTGTGATAACTCTACCTTTTGTTTGATTCTCATAGGGGAGAGAAGACTGGGAGGAGGACACTCCAGGGAGCACAAGAACCCCACAGCTTCACAACAACCCCAAACTCCCAAAGACCCACAAACGAAGGATGTAGAGGAAGTTGAGGTGGAGGAAGGAGAAGTGCAGGAAGAAGAGGTGGATGACGTTGTGGATCTGGTCACCACAACAGGTCAGTATCTGTCACCACAGCTTCAGGTAAGAGAGGTAGGCCTGCAGAGTTATAATACCTTTTTATTTTGTTTTTAGGGGATGTGAATGTTGGGGTGAAGGATAGTACAGGTTTCTCTGCTGACAGTGCCCTCCGCCTCATCCAGCAAGTGATGGAATGTAGCACGGAACTGGACAAAATTAAAGAAAGAATTCATGTGATGGATCAAACATTTAAAGACATTCTCGATGTTTTGGGGAGAATTCAATAAGGCATCCCAACCCCCTTTTGTTCATGTTTATTCTTCTACTTGTAAAAAACTTTTTGACAATCAAACCAGCCAAAAATTGAATCTGCACACAGTGTGTCAACATGTGCTATCTGCCATCAGGGGATATCCATGTACGTCTTTTGGGGGTGCAACCCCTTCCTCGTATCTAAAGTAGGTGAACTGAGGAAGGGGTTGCACCCCCAAAACACGTCCATTGATCACCCCTGATGGCAGATAGCACATGTTGACAATAGGGATCAGGAGTCTAAAATCCCTATAGGAAAATAATCCCAATTGTGTGCATATTCAATTTTTGGCTGGGCAAGGGGTGGCAGGACCCCATATTAGGACGGGCACATAGAGACAATTAGTTTGTGTAAGTGAATGTCTCAGATTGCTCCGAGGTATCCAATTTTGTAATTTTTGGAATGCAACTGTTGTTTTTGTATTTTCCTAAGAAAACAATTGCCGGTTTGTGGCCAGGCAAACAAAAAATGTAAAAAAAAAAAAAAAAGTGTGTGAATTTGCACATAGTAAAAGATTTGAACACAAACAACGTGTAGCTTCTTTTTCTAATATGCTCTAACCTTATTTGGTACATTTTTTAAGGTTACATAGTGAAATGGTTGGTATTTACTAAAGGAAAATACACTTGGCACTACAAATGCACTAAGACAAACTAGGAGACAGGAAACCAAGAAAAGTTAGAAGTTTAAACAAGATTTTTATTTGGATCGTTAGACAGCAATCTTTAGACATAGCCTGGCATAGTAATTGCCCCCCTACTCGTGAAATAGTCCATGTATTTGTCCCGAACATCACGGGCATTTTGGGGGGGCAAGCCAGCACGGGCAGATTCCAGGCCCGGCAGGGGATTATCAGGGGAAAGTCCAGCCTCAGGCAAAACTGAGGCCATATATGAATTAGATTTGCGGTAAAGAAAATTGTGTACTACATAGTTTATTTTGTAGTCCGCCAAGTGGATGGGAGTCCTAAAAAGGCGGAACCGGCTGGCCATTATGCCAAAGGCATTTTCAACGACTCTTCGGCCCCTGGCCAGCCGGTAATTGAACACCCTCTTCTCTGGGGTCAGGGTCCTCTGAGGAAATGGCCTCATAAGATGCGGTCCGAGCCCGAAGGCTTCATCAGCCAAAAAAACAAAGGGGAGTCCTTCAATATTCCCTGCATCCGGTGGCAATGCAAGGTCGTCACTCTGGAGACGGAGGGCAAACTCCGTCTGGATGAAGGATCCCCCATCGGACATCCGGCCATTCTTCCCTACATCAACATAGAGGAATTCGTACCGTGCTGACACCACCGCCATCAGCACAATGCTATGAAACCCCTTGTAGTTGTAGTAGTAGGACCCAGAACGGGGTGGCGGCACGATGCGGACGTGCTTCCCGTCTATAGCACCACCGCAGTTGGGGAAGTCCCAACGCGTGGCAAACTCCGATGCCACAGTCTGCCATTCCTGTGGCGTGGAAGGAAGCTGTGGAGTCAAACAAGATGAAAAAATATTAGAATACACAAATCAAACATTACAAGTGTATTCTAAGAAAATACATTAGAGGCCAACATCAAGCAAAGTCTACGTTTATTAAGGTGTTTTAAATAAGTATAATGGAAGGCTCATGTATCTTATTCATCACCCCCTATGATGGTCCATTAATAAATTATAATGGGGAGGGGGGGGGGTAGATGTGTTTGGCCACAGGATAGCATTGCAGTGGCGGTGCGTCCAGAGTGGGCGCTGGAGCACTGCCCCCTCTCTCCTGTGCCCGTCACTCAGAACAATACATAGGTTCATGCCTTGCATTAACCTATGTATTGTCTATGCCGCCCACTATTCAGGTGGATGGCCCCCTGTTAAGCGACCGACATATGAAGAACTGCGGCATTTATGGGCTTAAAATTGCATATCAGAAACAGTAAGGAAAATTGTCTTGCACATTACAGCCTGAGGGATGTAATTGGCTGCAGAAAAGTTAAATAGGGGACGCAGGGGGGGGGCATTCCTTGGGTAAACACTGACAGGCTGCTCTGCCAATCATGTTCACCAAGTCTGTTTAATGGTAACATGATTGGCTGATGCAACATCAAGGGAAGGAGAAGACATCAAGGACAGAAGAAGGATGGCGCTGACCACAAGAAGGTAAGTGCAGGGCTGGGGGGGAACTGGCTACATTGGAGGGGACAAAATGGCTGCATTAGAGGGAACAAAATGGCTGCATTAGAGGGAACAAAATGGCTGCATTGGAGGGGACAAAATGGCTGCATTGGAGGGGACAAAATGGCTGCATTGGAGGGAACAAGAGGGGGCGTTTAATAGGCACCAGAGCAAAAAAGGAGGAAGTTTATTTCCTAAATTGGGGTTTGAACCCCCAAACATTTGGAGCAACAGGCGCCCCTGCTGGAAAGGTTAGTGAAGGGAAATATGCATGGAGGAGAAAAAAGGGGCAATCTAAAGCTTCGGGCATACATGAGGACAAAGGGGACATTCTCAGCATATTACAATCATGGTAATTAGGGAAGGATGAAAGAAATACAATACATTAGCATACATGTAATACATAAAATGTGATGTTAATGGAGAAAACTTACCCTAATATAGTCTTCCTGCAGGACTTGTATAATGGCAGAACAGGTGTCTGGGATTATGAGGCCCAGAGCCTGGGGGGAGATGCCTGTCGTGAACTTCAAGTCCTGAAGACTTCTCCCTGTCGCCAGATAACGTAACGTGGCGATGAGCCTCTGCTCAGCACTGATGGCTTCCCGCATAACGGTGTCCTTCCTGGTAATATAGGGGGACACCAAAGCCAACAGTTCCTGAAAAACGGGGTCAGACATCCGCAGAAAATTCCTGTAGTCCTCAGGATTATTCTCGACGATCTCCCGCAGCAGAGGCATGTGGCAGAATTGGTCCCGCTGGAGCAACCAATTCTTGGTCCATGAACTACTCCTCACACCATTCATGGACTGGTCTTGGTCCAAAACAAGCAGACCAACACCAAGCGCACGCACAGCACGAACTCGACGACGAGAACATCCAGGCGACATGGCTAGGAAACGGTCGTCTTATCAGAACGTACAGAACAGAACGCACTTTAGAACAGCAAGGCCTATGAATAACGAACTGAAAAACAGAAACGAACAGGCAAGAACGCACTGTAAAACAGATACGACCTGCCTAGACGCCCTGAAAGTCAAGATACGAACCCACAAGCACAAACTGAACCGCAGAAAATGATCTGAAAAGTACGAAGACTGAAAAGCGCGAATCGTCTCTTCCCAAACTTTTACTTCACACGCGGTAACACGAGATCAGCAAAAGCAGCCCAAGGGGTGGCGCCAAGAAAAAAGATCTTCCCCTTTATAGTGCCGTCGTACGTGCTGGACGTGACCGCGGAGAACAACCAGGAAATTGGGAAATGTCAGTGTGTACGCATGGAAAGCTTGACGAGAAAATCGACAAGCTTAACAAGAATCTCGTAGAAAAAAACGACGTGTTTTTTACGACGAGAAACTCGGTCGTGTGTACGAGGCTTTAGTGTTACAAGGTCTCAGGTGTGAATGGGGAGCAGGTGTGTTAAATTTGGTGTTCTCACTCTCTCATACTGGTCACTGGAAGTTTAACATGGCACCTCATGGCAAAGAACTCTCTGAGGATCTGAAAAAAAAAGAATTGTTGCTCTACATAAAGATGGCCTAGGATATAAGAAGGTTGCCAAGACCCTGAAACTGAGCTGCAGCATGGTGGCCAAGACCATACAGTGGTTTACCAGGACATGTTCCACTCAGAACAGGCCTCGCCATGGTCGACCAAAGAAGTTGAGTGCACGTGCTCAGCGTCATATCAAGAGGTTGTCTTTGGGAAATAGACGTTTGAGTGCTGCCAGCATTGCTGCAGAGGTTGAAGGGGTGGGGAGGGGGTCAGCCTGTCAGTTTTCAGACCACAGCATGTGTGGCGGCAACCAGGTGAGGTATACAAAGACAAGTGTGTCTTGCTTACAGTCAGGCATGGTGGTGGGAGTGTCATGGTTTGGGGCTGCATGAGTGCTGCCGGCACTGGGGAGCTACAGTTCATTGAGGGAACCATGAATGCCAACATGTACACCAAACACACCTTCAAGACGACCACTGCCTTGCTAAAGGAACTGAGTGTAAAGGTGATGGACTGGCCAAGCATGTCTCCAGACCTAAACCCTATTGAGCATCTGTGGGGCATCCTCAAACGGAAGGTGGAGGAGCGCAAGGTCTCTAACATTCACCAGCTTGGTGATGTCATCATAGAGGAGTGGAAGAGGACTCCATTGGCAACCTGTGAAGCTCTGGTGAACTCCATGCCCAAGAGGGTTAAGGCAGTGCTGGAAAAGAATGCTGGCCACACAAAATATTGGCAGTTTGGGCCCAATTCGGACATTTTCAGTTAGGGGTGTACTCACTTTTGTTGCCACCGGTTTAGACATTAAAGTGGAGTTCCACCCAGAAAAAATGTTTTTCACAAAAAAACAAAAAAAAATAGAATTATTTTTTTTTATACACCCGAAATACCCGTTGCTATGCGGAAGTCCGTAATCTGCCTCTTCCATGAACGCGGTCTGTTTTCTTCCCCATCCTCTTCTAGTGAATGGGGCGCGCTGCTTTCTGGGAACTGTGTGTAATCCCAGAGAGCAGCTGCCCATTCAAAAGTCGGCGCGAGACTCCCGCATGCGCAGTAGGAAACGGGCAGTGAAGCCGTAAGGGATCGGCATCGGTGGGGCCATCAGCGCGGGAGAGTAGGACAGGTAAGTGTCCTGATTAAAACTCAGCAGCTACAGTGTTAGTAGCTGCTGACTTTAAAAAAAAAAAAATTGCGGGTGGAGCTCCACTTTAATGGCTGTGTGTTGAGTTATTTTGAGGGGACAGCAAATTTACACTGTTATACAAGCTGTACACTCACTACTTTACATTTCAGCAAAGTGTCATTTCTTCAGTGTTGTCACATGAAAAGTTATAATAAAATATTTACAAAAATGTGAGGGGTGTACTTTTGTGAGATACTGTATATATGGCATCTTATCCGTCCTTAGATAAAGTGACTACACTAGGCATTTAACCTGGTAATCCTACAAATAAAACACTTTCTGGCCTTGAGTGGCCACACTCACTCCTCTACTGACATTGACACATTTCAGCCTACATGGCTTTAATCATAACAATACGCGTCAACTCACTGTATCTGTGACTTGTACACTGTGGTTTCTATATTAAAAGCGAACTTTTGGAGCAGCATTAGTTGTGCGGACTTCAAACATGTCTGCCTCTGTTCATTTCTGTTATGCCCCGTACACACGATCGGTTTTCCTGTTGAAAAAAGTCTGATGAGAACTTTTGGTCGGGAATCCCGACCGTGTGTATGCTCCATCAGACTTTTTCCAACGGAAAAACTGCTGGAAAAAGATAGAGAGCAGGTTCTCTACTTTCCCGTCAGGAAAAAAAATGATCGGAATTTCCGATCGTGTGTACAAATCCCGACGCGCTAAATTCCGACGCATGCTCGGAAACAAATCGACGCATGCTCGGAAGCATAGAACTTAATTTTCTCGGCTCGTCGTAGACTTTTACGTCACCGCGTTCTTGGCAGTCAAAAGTTCACCGGACTTTTGTGTGACCGTGTGTATGCAAGGCAGGCTTGAGAGAAATTCCGTCGGAAAAACCATCCAACTTTTTCCCGTGTGTACGGGGCATTACCCTTTGATACCTAATCATCTCATAGGAAGTGACAAGGACACTGCATTTCTGGAAAGATGAACAAGTAATTTTTGGTACTTGCTAAAAATGCTCTTAGCTTTAAAAAAAGAAAACAACTGCAGCCACCATATCTAAGGACTTGTAAGCTGCAATGTATTAGGCACCTTTCACACTGAGGTGCTTTGCAGGCGCTATTGCGCTCTAAATAGCACCTGCAATGCGCCCCAAAAAAGCCTCTCAATACTATCCAATGTGAAAGCCCGAGGGCTTTCACACTGGAGCGTTGCGCTTGCAGGAGGCTCAAAAAACTCCTGCAAGCCACATCTTTGAGGCGCAATAGGAGCGCTAAAAATAGCGCTCCTATAGCGCCCCTGCCCATTGAAATCAATGGGGTAGCGCCTCTAATACGCCCGCAAAACGCCTCAAAGAGGCGTTATTGCGGGCATTTTTAACCCTTTTTCGGCCGCTAGCGGGGGTTAAAATACCCCCGCTAGCGCCCGCAAATCGCGGCAAAAAAACGGTATAGCGGCGCTAAAAATAGCGCCGCTATACCGCCAGCGCATCCAGCGCCTCAGTGTGAAAGTAGCCTTATTGTTGCTCTTGGGTTTAGTTATCTTTTAATCACCTGCCATCTGCCCCATAGCAGGCAATCACAGCAGAAGCCAATCTGCTGGTGCCAGGCACTGGATGTGTGCAGGCACCTGCCATTCGTGTGTAAAACATACAGAATGGAAATGTAGATTTCAGTTCTGACGGGGGGAAGGGATGGATTTTGTGTCCCTGCAAAGCAGGGAATAAAATACATCTCTTTCCCTAGTAAAAGCAGCACATCCAGTACACAAAAACACTGGCTAGGCACACAGTTAACCCTTTGATCGCCCTAGATGTTTAACCCCTTCCCAGCCAGTGCCATTAGTACAGTGACAGTGCATTTTTTTAGCACTGATCACTGTATTAGTGTCACTGGTTCCCGTAAAGTGTCAGTTAGTGTCCGACTGTCTGCCACAATATTGCAGTCCCACTATAAGTCGCTGATAGCTGCCATTACTAGTATAAGCAAAAAAATCCATAAATATATCTCATAGTTTGTAGATGCTATAACGTCCACGAAGACCAATCAATATACGCTTATTGGGATTTTTTTTAACCAAAAATATGTAGCTAAATACATATTGGCCTAAATTTCTGAAGAAATTACATGTTTACATTTTTTTTATTGTGTATGTTTTATAGCAGAAATTAAAAAAATATTGTTTTTTTTGTTTTTTCAAAATTGTCAGTCTTTTTTTGTTTATAGCGCAAAAAAACAAACAAAAAAAAAACACAGTGGTGATCAAATACCACCAAAAGAAAGCTCTATTTGTGGGGAAAAAAATGACATACATTTTTTTTTGGGGTACAGCGTCGCATGACCGTGCATTTGTCAGTTAAAATAATGCAGTGCTGTATGACCTGGTCATGAAGGGGGGTAATAATCTTCCAAAGGTCAAGTGGTTAAATTAAGTTACTAGGTAAAACTTCTTCACAGATGCAGGAAATCTGAAGTGAATGTGGCAAAAAAAGCAGTGCAGAACAGCAAATCTTTTTGTAAATACAGAACATGTTAGGACCAGCATGACAACAAGGACATATCCCGAACAGAACAAAGGAGCGCCCGCACACTGGAACTCCAAAATAGCTTAATGAATCTTTATTGTCACAAGTGGTCAGACAAACACAGGAACAGCTATCGCTTGTGAAACGCGTCAACTGCTGTTCCTGTGTTTGTCTGACCACTAAAGATTCATCAAGCTATTTTGGAGTTCCAGTGTGCGGGCACTTCTATGTTCTGTTCGGGTTTGACAGTGGTGAGCCGAGGTCTACACCTGTGACCTGCCTTTGCACCTGTTTTGCCAGGAGCGGTGTGTCTCCCTTCGGTCTCTGCAAGGACATATCCCGACACTGGAGAACCTCTTTAAAGGGGATGAATTATGGTAAATAATGATGGTAAATGTCCTTTAAAGGTTAATAAAAAGCAGACAACTAACCAGTGCACCAACATTTAAATATTAACTTAGTACATTGAGTGACATTACAAAATGATAAGTAGCGTAGAAGCATTAGCTGTGGGGTATATGGTAAAAAGCAGATAAGAAGCTGTAGGATAACGCACACAGTTTGATGATAACACAATGAGAGGAGCAGCACAAATATACAGAGATGTAAACAAATTTATGGCTGGAATACTGTAACAACAATTCACACACTGTTGCCAGTCCTTTACCTAGGAACTCTGTTCCCAACCCGTGTCCAAAATTATGAATATGTAAAAGTTTCCCTTGCAGGACAAAGCGAAAGAACCCGACAACCCTCACAGAAAAGACAAAAAGAGTAAGGGAAAGGACAATTATGAGATTACACCAAAAAGTGTACAGTTTGTCTTCTTTACGTGCTGTCTCTATCTGATTTGTCACCTGGGAAGATTTGCTATATTATACGAAACATCTCAAAATTTTGCCTTAAAGGGTTAGTTCACCTTTACTGCAAAAAAACATCCCCGAGCATTACAGCATCCTCAGTACATTTCTATGCAGTGCTCAGTTTTTTAAGAATGTCTTCTTTTTCAAGCTGCTCCATTCATTTCCCTCCCCTCTCCATCCTGCAGGGGGCAGGATACAACTAGCATTGGATGCGTGGCCCAAGAACCCCAAGAACCGCAAGCTTTGAGAAAGAGCAGACTGAGCGTACATGGGAGGGGAATGGAGACAATTGCTCGTTCGTGAGTTTCCAGGAATGCCCATCCAATGCTCCATATCTCCTGCCAACTGCAGAATGGAGACAGGAAGGCAATAAAATGAGCAGCTGAAAAAGTAAGCGTTCTTTTAAAAATTGAGCACTGCATAATAACCTACTGGGGCTGTAATGTTTGGGGCTGTTTTTGGCAAAAGTTAGTAAAGGTGAATCAACCCTTTAAATTCCTCCTGAAAATAGCATTACATTTCCATAGCTCCCAACTGTCCCGGATTTTGAGAGACTGTCCCTAATTTGGAACAAAATCCCTCTGTCCCTCTTTCCTCCTCATTTGTCCCTCACTTTGGTCTGATCTATATAGTTGTATATAAAATGCACTTTTTATCTTTTAAAAAGTGTTTCCCTGTGGTAAACCTTTCATCCAATTTCTAAACTGCTGCATTTGTACATTTCCAAAGCCAATATAAAGGAATAGTAGTGGTAAATAAAAGCACTTGTGGGTGCTAAACAAATCATTTTTCTTTCTCGTACATCACGGGACACAGAGCGACATAGTCATTACTAATGGGTTATATAGATACCGTCAGGTGCTGGCACTGGCAACTTCCAAAACCGGAAGTACCCTCCCCTATATAAGCCCCTCCCATCCGGGAGCACCTCAGTTTTTTGCCAGTGTCTAAGGTGTTGGCCAAGAAGAAACATGTGTTTTTCACTGAGCTTGCGTACAGGTTCTTTTGGGCCTCAGTAAGCTATTCCGGATCCGACCAAAAAAGCTTCATAGCTAAACGGTCGGTACCCGGGCCTTGCAGAGAAGAGCAAGGTTTTGCCTGTAATGCTTCTCTTAGGAGAGCTGGACCCTGGGATCCAGAGCTCTGGTCATACCCACGACCAAGATGTTTTCTGTGCAGGGTGCTATACAGGTCCAGGGGAGTGGAATCCTTGGGAACCCGGTCCCTGAAGGTTTGATTACAATGCCTGCCGTGATAGGTGAAGTTTGGGCTTTTGTGGACCAAACAAAGTCCTGCGGCGGGGAACAGGTAAGTGGGGGCCCCCAGGAACTTGGTTCTATTGGGGGACCCCCAAGCCTAATTTGTCTTTCTGTCTGTTACCTAATGGTATTCCCGCAAAATTCTGTGCATGCCTGTAACTACTAAAAAAATGTAATAATTTTTAATGGTGGTCAAGAAAAAAAAAAAAAAATTTTTTTTTTTATATATATTTAATATATTAGACTGCGGTACCTGTGTTTGTCCACTAGAGGCCGCTGTGGAATGTTTTCTTGTCATGTGGACTAGCTTCTTCTCAGCAGAGCAAAGTCCAGGCAGATGGTGAGTTCTCTTATAGGAAACTGCTTCCTCTGCCATGTTGCAGTGCTCGTCCATCCCCCGGCCTGCGGCAAAGGCCCTGCCCATCAATCTTAGAGATACGAGCAGCCCGGTATGCCCTAGTAGCATGGACATCCAAACTCCAAGGGTCCCCTGTCAGAATTCAATCAGACAATGCCACAGCAGTGGCATATATCAATCATCAGGGGGGCACCAGGAGTCGTGCAGCCCAGAGGGAAGTAAATTACATCCTGAAATGGGCAGAAAAATATGTCCCAGCCATATCTGCGGTATTCATTCCAGGAGTGGAGAATTGGAAGGCGGACTTTCTAAGTCGCCAGCAATTAGGCCCAGAGGAAGGGTCCCTTCACCCCGAGGTTTTCTGGACAATATGTCAGCGGTGGGGAACATCGGATGTAGATCTTCTAGCATCCAGATTCAACGCAAAGGGGGACAGGTTTGTCTCTCGGACAAGGGATCCCCTAGCTTGCGGCTCGGATGCCCTAGTGTTCCCTTGGGATCAGTTCAAGCTGATATATGCATTCACACCGCCACAATGGTTACCTCGATTACTCCGCAGAATCAGGGTAGAAAAGAAACAGTGATTCCGGTGGCTCCAGCGTGGCCCCGAAGAGCGTGGTACGCGGAGATTGTAAAATTTCAGTGGGGAGTCCTTGGACTCTCCCACGTCGTCCGGCTTTCGCAAGGACCGATATACCACCCTTCCTTACCAGCCCTAGGTTTGACGGCCTGGCTATTGAAGCCCACATTCTAAAAAAGAGAGGGCTCTCTAATGCGGTGGTATCTACCATGATCAATGTCAGGAAGCCGGTATCTAGGCAGATCTACTATAGAATCTGGAAGGCGTACATCGCGTGGTGTGAGGCCAAGAAATGGCATCCACATAAGTACGTAATAGGTAGGATTCTGGACTTCCTACAGTGGGCTGTAGATAGGAAGCTTGCCTTGAGTACTATCAAGGGTCAGATTTCGGCCTTGTCAATATTTTTTCAAAGGCCCTTGGCTTCGCATTCACTAGTCAAAGCCTTTATACAAGGAGTGATGCGTATTAGTCCTCCGGTTAATATTCCCATATGTCCATGGGATCTAAACTTGGTTCTGTCGGTTCTACAGAAACAACCATTTGAACCATTACAGCATATTTCCTTGGTGCTTCTCACCAGGAAATTGATTTTTCTAGTAGCCATTTGTTCGGCTAAAAGAGTATCGGAATTAGCAGCTATGTCCTGTAAGGAGCCATATCTGGTTATCCATAAGGACAGAGTAGTGTTACGTCCTCATCCAGCCTTTCTTCCTAAGGTGGTATCGAGGTTTCATTTGAACCAAGATGTGGTTCTTCCTTCTTTTTTCCCCAAACCTACTTCGGTAGAGGAAAAGTTATTGTATTCTTTGGATGTAGTAAGAGCAGTTAAAGCTTATCTAAAAGCCACTGCTCAGATTCGCAGAACGGATACTTTGTTTATTCTGCCGGAAGGCCCCAGAAAGGGTCAGGCAGCGTCAAAATCTACTTTAGCCAAGTGGATTCGACAGGTCATTATGCAAGCTTATGGCTTGAGAAGGAGACCGCCTCCGTTCAAAGTTAGAGCGCACTCCACGAGAGCAGTTGGAACTTCATGGGCAGTGCATCACCAGGCCTCCCTGGCTCAAATCTGTAAGGCCGCAACATGGTCTTCGGTACACACGTTTACTAGGTCCTACCAGGTGGACGTTAGAAGTCAGGAGGATGTCGCCTTTGGGCGCAGTGTGTTGCAGGCCGCAAAAGATCCTCATGTCTGATAGCGCTCAGCTTATATATGGTGTATCCCCCCCCCTCATTTGGCATTGCTTTAGGACATCCCATTAGTAATGACTATGTCGCTCTGTGTCCCGTGATGTACGAGAAAGAAAATAGGATTTTTATAACAGCTTACCTGTAAAATCCTTTTCTTGGAGTACATCACGGGACACAGAGCTCCCACCCCTCTTTAGGGACACTTATTGCTTTGCTACAAAACTGAGGTGCTCCCGGATGGGAGGGGCTTATATAGGGGAGGGTACTTCCGGTTTTGGAAGTTGCCAGTGCCAGCACCTGACGGTATCTATATAACCCATTAGTAATGACTATGTCGCTCTGTGTCCCGTGATGTACTCCAAGAAAAGGATTTTACAGGTAAGCTGTTATAAAAATCCTATTTTTTTGGTATAATTTTCCTTTAAGGGGGCGTGGCAGGGTGTGTGTCCTATGCCTACATACTTTTGCTAATAAGTGTCCCTCGTTCCCATCCTAAAAAAGTTGGGAGGTATGCACTTCCTGTGCCTAGGCATTCCTGTGCCTAGGCATTCCTGTATCTGAGCCTCATAGCTGTATATCTGCATCTGGGCACTGATGCCTCTGACTGCTAATCTCAAGAGATTTGGTGCTATTCACTGTTCTTCCTACTGGAGAGAAAGCTGTACATGAAGACCTGCCTTGCACAGATCTTCCTGCTTCTGCTTCATCCATGGTGTGGATCTGTGCTTTCAGCACCTCTCCTGCTGTTCCTCTATTATCCTTCCACCAGTCATGGGGGCGGGGGCGGGGGCATTGACATGAGTAAGCAAAGCCTAATGCCCCATACACACGATCATTTTTCATGCCATTTTTTAAACCGATGTTTTTCTTGTCATGTTTTTTCATGTTTCCTCTCAAGCCTGTCTTGCGTACACACGATCATTAAAAAAAACGCTCGAGCAAAGCCCAGTGACGTACAGCACGTACGATGGCACTATAAAGGGGAAGTTCCGTTCGAATGGCGCCACCCTTCATGTTAGTAAAGTTTGTTGAGCAACGATTCGCGCTTTTCAGCCTCGTGCTTTTCAGTCCGTTACTGCGTGACGAATGTGCTATCTCCATTACGAACGCTAGTTTTACCAGAACGAGCGCTCCCGTCTCATACTTGATTCTGAGCATGCGCGTTTTTTTCACGTCGTTAAAGCATACACTATCATTTTTCACGTCGTTAAAAAAAACGACATGAAAAACGACGTGAAAAAAGAGAGCATGTTCGAAATTTTTAATGCCCGTTTTTCACGTCGTTAAAAATGCTCTGGAGCATACACACGATCATTTTTAATGGCCATTTTTAAAAATGGCATTTTTAACGGCATGAAAAACGATCGTGTGTATGGGGCATAACACAGAGACACAGTGCAGAACAAGGCATGCTGTGTCAGTAATAGGGAGAAGATGGGCAAAACTGGTCATAGTCAGTTGTTCTCTCTTTAACTTTTTTGGTATGATTCTGTCAGATTTTAGGTGCTGAAAGCAGTACAATTATTTTGCATGGAAATTTGGCGTTTTATATTGTAGACCTGTAATTCTTAGTTATAACTCACTTAAATCTGTCCAAACAAGAGCCCAGTAGACATCCCGGGTATGATAAAGTTTGGAACACAAAATCATAAATTATACAGTAATATAATAAATAACTATAAATAATTATAACAAATAATAATATAATAATAATAAAAATTATTCAATAATGTAATCAAATCAAAAAAACTGAAATTTGTTCAGTTGCAGAATTGTCGCTGTCATTAGATTTAGTGTTTGATGACAAATTTCCCCACAAATCGCTATCGCTCAATTCTGCGAGTGATTCTAATTTATTATCGCTGTTTTCTAGCTGGTCTAAAACCACTTTTGACATAAAGAGACACTTTTTGGTTGCTATGGACAATCTCCAGTTTCCAGGCAGAAAGAACAGTTTTTATAATATAAAAGTGCATGCAGGACACTTGACAGACCACTAGGGACAAAGGAGATGTGTAATTATTACATACAGTACTGTAATCAGTAAGATTACAGTATACTGTATCTATACTGTCTTTCTCACTTTTTGAATTTGGCGCCGAACTCCGTCCCTGTGCGTCGCAACGTCGCAGGAAACGGAGCTCGGCACCCGGCAGTGAGGATCGAGCGAGACACAGCTCGCACACACTGCGGGGAGACATCGCAGGATCCAGGGAACAAGGTAAGTAACTTCCACTGGATACTGCGATGCAGCCCGAGTCTGGCTCAGGTTTACCGCTTTTGGTAGTAAAAACCCACCCTGAGCCAGACTCGGGGTTACCGCTAAGGAGGCTAGCCCTTTCTCATTTTTAGATACTCAAAAATTGGTTTTATAGGCATGATGCTTAACATTGCTTTATACTAGCCATGTGCACCCTGATATTGTTGACTTAAGATTATACTGCTGGAGAACTCAGGGATACAAACATGCTAGACACATTGCTAGAATAACATAATGCTATGGTCCCAAAGATATGCAGGATTTGGAGCAGCCATTCTAAACTAGGGTTCCCTTATGCCCCGTACACACGATCGGTTTACCTGTTGGAAAAAGTCTGATGAGAGCTTTTGGTTGGGAATCCCGACTGTGTGTATGCTCCATCAGACTTTTTCCAACAGAAAAACTCTCATGAAAAAGATAGCGAGCAGGTTCTCTATTTTCTCGTCAGGAAAAAAACTGATCGGAATTTCCGATCGTGTGTACAAATCCCGACGCGCTAAATTCCGACGCATGCTCGGAAACAAATCGACACATGCTCAGAAGCATAGAACTTCATTTTCTCGGCTCGTCGTAGTCTTTTACGTCACCGCGTTCTTGGCAGTCAAAAGTTTACCGAACTTTTGTGTGACCGTGTGTATGCAAGGCAGGCTTGAGAGGAATTCTGTCGGAAAAAACATCCAACTTTTTTCCGACGGGAAAACTGATCGTGTGTATGGGGCATAAGAGGTTGCTAAGGATTCCTTGGGCTGTGGCTAATTGACTTCCTGTTCTATGGTGCCTACATAGTCCCAGGGCCAACACCACTTGGCAGAGGTAGCAAAAACCTGGAAATAATATCAAGGGCACTTATGGGGAAAAAAGGCTGCAAAAGGCTGTTCAAGGGGGTTCAGAGACACTTGAGCTCCAGAAGATTTTACCCTCTTCATGACCAGGCCATTTTTTGTTATTTGGCACTGCACTACTTTAACTGGTAATTGCGCGGTCATACAATGCTGTACGCAAATGAGATTTATATATATTTTTTTCACATAAGTAGAGCTTTCTTTGATTATCACTGGGTTTTTTATTTTTTGCAATATAAGAGCCCATTCACAGAGGGACGACTTTGGATCCGACTTCAAGTCGCCCCAAGTCGCCTCAAGTCGCGCTGCATGAGAAAATCAATGTAAGTGAATGGAGCCGTCTTAATGCACACTACTGCAGTCGCTCCGACTTCAAAAAAGGATCCTGTACTACTTCAATCCCACTTCTAGGCGACTGCTAGGCGACTTGTACCCATTGATTTCAATGGAAGTCGCCTCAGAAGTTGGATCACTGTCTTAACAGAAGCAATTTTCCAGGAAGAGAACATACATTTCTCAGGCAAACCCCTCCTTCCCCCCCTCCCTCCCACAGAGCTGATTCTTGTTTGATTGGCCACTGGAAAGCCTCCTCTCCTGGAGGCAACTTCAGTCGTGTTGTAAGTCGCCCCAAGTAACGCTGAAGTCGCCCCAAGTCGCGCTGTGATTCAAACTCAAGACGTGTCCAAGTTGTCTCTCAAAGTCGCGCTGGAAGTCGTGTTGCCCCTGTGTGAATGGGGTCTTAACGAAAAAAGATCGAAAATGTTGAAAAAACAAACAAACAAACAATATTTTTTAATTTCTTCCAATAAACACATCCAATATTTATTTATTTTTTATCGAATTTCTTCAAAAATGTTGTCCAAAATGTATTCTGCTACATGTTTTTGTTTTAAAAAAATCCCATTAAGTGCTTATTGTTTGGTTTGCATACAAGTTATAGTGCCTGCAAACTATGGTATATATACTGGAATTCATTATTTTTATACTACTAATGGCGGCAATAAAAAAGAAAATGCGTGGGGGTCCCCCCAAATTCAATTACCAGGCCCTTCAGGTCTGTTTTGGATTTTAAGGGGAACTCCACGCCAAATAAAAAAAAAATGCCGTGGAGTTCCCAACAAAAATCCATACCAGACCCTTTATCCGAGCATGCAACCTGGCAGGCCGCAGGAAAAGAGGGGAGGACGAGAGAGCGCCCCTCCTGAACCGTACCAGGCCACATGCCCATGGGGAGGATGCTTTGGGGGTCTGTGATTCCCTCAAAGCATCATGTCCCCATGTTGATAGGGACAAGAGCCTCATCCCCCACAACCCTTGCCCGGTGGTTGTGGGGGTCTGCGGGCGGGGGGCTTATCGGTATCTGGAAGACCCCTTTAACAAAGAAGACCCCCCAGATCCCGCTCCCCCTATGTGAATTGGTAAGGGGTACATTGTACCCCTACCATTTCACATAGAAAGTGTAAAAAATTGTACAAAAAATACACAGACACCGTTGGGAAAAGTCCTTTATTAAAAATAAAAAAAGATTCCAGCAGTGGTAATCCACTCTCAGTATCCTGCGATAGATGCTCTCCTCTCTGGGGTCCAGCAGTGGATGATCTCCTCTCCAACCAGGTCCAGGCTCCAGCGATGAGATGTCCAGCGCAGCGCATCCTGTCTCCACCGGAGACACCCCGGCAATCCCGGCAGCCTGACGGGTCTCTTCTGTAGCTGAGGCCGGGCCACCCGTCACGTGACCCTACCCCCCTCTGACGCAAGGGCAAACCCGGGCTTCCCCAGTGACGTGCGGCTGACCCCGCCCCCCTCTGATGCAACGGAAACCTGCGTTCCACTTGCTGATCATAGCTTCTTTCTTTTCATTCCACCACTGCTTCATTTGGCCACAAGGAGCAAAGACAGTTAGCTCTGTCTCTAAGCTCTAAGTTGCTGAGCTATCCCACCGTTATGTGACAACATTGGAGGACTGAGCAGCCAAGAACTTGTTCTGTCACCTGGGAGAAACAGGAAAACATTGCCCCCTTCACCTGAAAGTACAAGGTATTGTTTTTTTTGGTGGCCTAGTGCAATGTCAGGCGAATAAAAGAAAGGTTAAAGTTTGCTGCTGGTGGGCCACTATTAAAGGGAACCTGTTGCTTTATACTGCATTAAAAAAAAAAACACAAGTTCTCTTTAAAGTGACCCTGTTACTACAAAGTTGAAAGTAAAATAACCCATACCTGTAAAAGAAGATGCTATATAATTACCCTTTCAGCTGCCCATATGTTGAAACTCTGTAGTGTTGCTTATCCCTGGCCACTGCAAGTATCAAACTCTACTAGGTGTATCAAATACCTGCTTGTTCAACCATGCATGATGTGGTTTCTCCTGGTGGCTTGTATGTCCTATAGTAATATAGGGTCAAATTAAAATGAAAACGGAGCTGGCAAGATGATTGGGCACCATAAAGTGTCAAATAATACCTTTATGTCTTGGGTCCCATCCCTCCTAGGGCTGCTGCACACTGTTATGATTATGTGAATACTTTTATGAGATCACTCCTAGATCACCCAGTACTGCCACATGAGGGAATGCAATTCTACTTTCCCCTTACTATGGAATTCAGGGCTTTTCAGCAAGTTGCCAGGTTTGCTGTACAGTAAAAAGAACAAAACTTCTTTTTTCAGGAGACTTGTTGCATCTCCTGGATTACATTTCCATGTCAATAATGATTGTTGCATTTAGCAGTGTTTGCTAATCACTCTCCAGACGAAACTTAATAATTACTTTGAGGTGATGCACTCCTTTAACTGATTTGGCCTTTTTATCACTGTGCTAACTTGTGTTGCAGCTCATCGAGCAGTAAACTTTTTCTTCAATTAAAAAGTAGATTAAAATACATTTTCTACCATTAGCATTATTCTGTTTACATTGCACCGAATCATTAAAACATAAATGAATATAATGAACTCAAATTTACATTCTAAATGCCCAATTAAAAATAATGATATTGCCTACCTATATTTGAACAAAGCGCCTGTGTTCTAAATTTGAACCCTTCAGTTTTGTCCTATGTGCCGCTAAATAGTCATTAAGAATTTTCTGCCTGGCTCCGAAGCCAGCAAGGGTCTTTAATCATGATAGGATTTTTTTTTCTTTTGTTGCACATAAAAGACATCTGTTACAATCCTTTTTTATTTTAGCATCTCATCTTTTTCCTGAATTCATTATATACTTGGCTGCAAAATGCCTGATTGCTTCCACAACTGTCTGACACACTTTATTGTCATTTTATCTTCTACTGTAATTTATGAAATATTCTGTAATACTGAGTTGGCAGCAAACCATCACTGGTGGATTAAAATGGTGAGAGTAGTGGATTGAATTGTTCTTAACCGGTGCCAGACTGGGACTAAGAAACAACCCTTATATATAAAATATAGCAGCCTGGTTTGTGTAAAGTAGGAAAAGTTTGAAAAGCACATTCATTAAACCAGCCGCACTTTCCTTCACATTTAAAGTATATTAAATGGCAAAACTTGTTTTATATTAGTTTTGGATAAAATGGGGAAAGTTTATTTTTTTCCTGAAATGCCTGCCAGCTGCTGAAGATGTGCAGAGACGACTGGCATGCTAATACACATTTTTTTGGTCTTGTCCCATTCTAGAACCCTTCTGGGTGCAGATAAGGGACCTATCTTAAAAATTCACTGATTTTCAACTACCTAACTACCCAGTCTTCTTTCAACTACGCCCGTCTTCAATACCCTTGATGAAATATAGTAAATCCATTTTGCTCCGGCTATGGGCACGTAAAGTAGAAGAGATCCAAAGAATGGAGGACCCCATCCTTTTAGCCAAAAACAAATATGATATATACAAGTCCACATGGTTTACTACAATGGCTTTACATTTACAGCTGAAGGACAGGCACTACTGTTTGGAAGTGAACCAGAGTAATAAACAGTCCCTCCTTCCTGAAGTCCTGCCAGTGTGGTTCCCTCTTATACCCCATCCTCCTTTCCTTCTTCTCTCCTGTTTTCCCCCATCCCTCTTCTGACCCTCTTGCTGACATTTCCTTGCACTTTAAGGCCCCTTACACACGGGGCGTGCTCTGCTGGAATCCGCTTGCTTAGCTGGAAATCTGTCAGTTGAGTGGACACAGACACAACCCTTGCTCCGCCTGTCCGTTTCTACCAGACTGCCATCCGATTCAGTCCACCAGACAGATGGTGAACGAATCCTCATCCGTCAGTATTTAGTGGACATGATCGAATCAGATGTGCATCAGATGTGGATGGATGTCAATGGACACATGTCCGTTGACACCCGTCGCTCCATAGAGGAGACTGGAGAGTCCGATCGGGTCCATATAAAAAACTGACAGGTGGCTTGGCAACTACCACCTGAAAACGATTACCTTAGTTATCAGGTCAAACTCTGCCCCACCCTCTATCTCAGTTATCTCGTTACCCTTGGGTTTGCATGTACTCTCGCCTTTGTAACCTGGCAGCACCTCTTTGCAATAGGTTGTGATTGACAAAACTTTTTGTATGATTTGGATATTTAACTTCATGCTTCACCCTGCTACAGAATTAATAAAAAAGGGGGAAATGTTAGACCAAATTTCTATTTCAGTCTGTCACTATTGGGAAGATTTACCCATATACTGAGACAGAAAGTAAGAGGAAATCCTAAAGTTTAGAGTAGTTGTGAGAGAAAGAGATGAGCAGAAATCTTCCAATGGGGACACGTTTTTGGGTTACAAATGTCCAAAGCTGGCGATAGTAATTTTTTTTTTGTTTTTCTTTTAGCCAGCGTGCTGAATGAAAAAAATAAAAATGATATATATACTGTGTATATATATATATATATATATATATATATATATATATATATATATATATAATCCTCCAGCCACTCATGTAGGAATTCCCCCCGCCAGGAGATTGTATTCTGACAGAGGGACCAGGGTGCAGCCGCTGATCGTCTATTGTCTATTCAAGAGAATTTTGGTCTATGGCCAGCTTAAAGTGATTGTAAAGTCTTGTTTAAAAAAAATAATAGAATAACAAACATGTTATACTTACCTCCTCTGTGCAGTTGGTTTTGCATAGAGCATCCTGGACCCTCCTCTTCTCGGGTCCCTCTTTTCTGCTCCTGGCCCCTCCCTCCTATCAAGTGCCCCCTCATCCAGCAGCTTTTTATGGGGGCACCCAAGCCAAGTCAGAACTCTGTGTATCCATTCAGACACGGAGCCCCAACTTGGCCCCGCCCCCTTTCTCCCCTGATTTTGTGACTGACTTTGATTGACAGCCGTGGGAGCCAATGGCACCGCTGCTGTGTCTCAGCCAATCAGGAGGAGTGTCCCGGATGGCTTAAAAAAACTTGGACATCGCTGGAGAGAGAAGGGGCTCAGGTAATTAATTAGGGGGTGCTGGGGCTGCTGCTACACACAGAAGTGTTTTTTTTTTATCTTAATGCATAGAATGCATTAAGATAAAAGCATTAAGATAAAAAACCTTCTGCCTTTACAACTCCTTTAAGATGCAAATTACCCCCACTTTGGAGAGATTTCCTCTCACATTCACATGATGCATCTCCAAGACAGGCACTGAAAGCAAATCTTCCCAGCACGACACAGACAACAACATACCTATAAGGGTGTACATACACTTTAAAGAGTATGCTCAGGGAACTAGAAAACCAATTAGTGGAGTGTTAACACCATCCAACAAACATTGCCAATGTGCTACGGCTTTGAAGTCCACTCAGTTTATTTTATACTGAGTGCTATGTAATACATTGAAACCAGATTCTATTGTGATCCCCATATGTGGAGTGGTAGGGTCTACATGTGGAAACTGCTCTGTGTATTTTCTCTCACTCTCTTTCCATCTCTCTCTCTCTCTCACATCTCATCTCATTCTTAAAACATTAGATTCAAGTTTCCCAGGCTACGTGGCATGAAAAAATTGCATAAAACTGGAAATTTTGATATTTGATATGATATATATATATTGATTTGATATTGTAATATGCTGCAAAGACAGTACAATGAATTGGCTTGTGAATAGCAACTTTGCAATACAGATAAACAAAAGGAATGACCTTGTCTGTTCACCTGTTGACTGTTTCTGTCTAATTGGACATCCATACAGAAAGAAATTTTATAAAATGTGCACACACATACAAACATACATATACATATATACACGTTGTATACAGTATATATATATATATATATATATATATATATATAATATATATTGTGTGTAGTTACTGTATATCCAGGATCTCACAAATGTGAGTACACCCCTCACATTTTTGTAAATATTTTATTATATCTTTACAATGTAAAGTAGTGAGTGTACAGCTTGTATAACAGTGTCAATTTGCTGTCCCCTCAAAATAACTCAACACACAGCCATTAATGTCTAAACCGTGGGCAAAAAAAGTGAGTACGTGTAGACATGGTTGGGTTCACTTTGGTCAGCACCTGGAGTTTCAGAGAGGATCTACTTTAGGGCAATGCCTCTCTACTTGTCTTCAGCAAACAAATGAAAACAAGTTTAAAAATTACTTGTAAAAGCAGCAAAATAATAGCTAATGAGAGAAGGGGAGGAGAGAGTTAATTAGGGCAGATTAGCGTTAATTGAAGTTTACCAAGGGGTTAAATAGGAACACCTTTTTTAACTTGCAAGGTTGCTTAGCTGACATCATATTCAGATTAAAGGTCATACCTTTGGTCTGCTATGAATAAACTAGAGATATTACAATGCAGCAATAATAATAACATTGTTTCATTGTAATTTCGCTAGTTTATTCACAGCAGATACCCAATCTTTAATCATTTTGTTTAATATACAGCATTAATATTAATATAAATGTGTGTTCCGTTTTTAAATATAGGTTTGCTTTAGGAGAATGAAATATGGACATTAAGGGGCCAATAAGTGTTTTTATTAAAATACTTGCTACCAGGAATTAGAACTAGCAATAAAACTTGAATGCATTTAACCTCAATGCAGATTTTGGTCTTACACGCAGAGAAAACAATAAAATACATGTGCTTTCCATAGGGTGGGAAAGTAAACAAAGCCAAAAATCCAATTCCACTCACTCATGAAGGTCATCCAAGAGTCTTCAACCACAATGGCTTGAGATGCAATGAATCCTGTATCAAATGGCCAGATGTGTAATAGTTATTCCTTGCAGAGAAAAAGTACTCTAGTCAGCATTAAAACACAGTAAGCTTACATTATATCAAGTTATGTAAACTTGCTAACCTTTACCAAAGTCAATGATTTGCCTTTTATATTCAATTGTATGTCAAGAGAATAAGATTTTCACTAGGGAGGGGGGGGGCACACTGCACATGTTAAATGCCCGATAAGATAAAGGGTACGGGAATAAGGTTTAATACTTATCTTATTCCTCACTATGGCAGGCTTCAGCACTCTTCATTTCTCTCCAACATTCTGGATTGTAGGCAGGCCCTCACTATTCTCACATAAAATGCAGGACTATTGACTCTGCATTGTACTTGATGACATCAGCATGCAACCGCTGACCGGAGCATCTTATCGAAGAGGCCTTGCAGGCCTGGTCACACATATGGAGGGAGCCTGTTAGTGGGAGGTATAGTTATTACACATTTCTCTGCCCCTAAACTTAACAAACATGTAAGCCTTGTGGTGTGGGGGGCCCACTGCAAGGGTATTTCCTATTTTATTTTCAAAGACTGGAGTAGGAATTTAAGTTGGTTGCCTTAATGCAATGCATGTTAAAACATAATCCAATGCTCATTAATGCAAAGCGCCAGAACAGGTCAATGGACTATGGGCTCTATGTTTAGTTTTTCTGCTCTGCTGATTAAGGGACTGTGTTGTTAGCCAGGACTCTGTTACAGAGACCTTTAGATTGCGGGTATGTCTGATACAGGACAGCTCTCCCACTGCTAAATAGTAGACAGAAGACAAATTACCATGAGAGGTCTAGGCATAACTCCAACTGTTTTGGTCCTTGTTGGGACCAATAAGAGAATACAGGGAAGTCAGATGATCCTTAAGAATCAACTCGGCAAAGCTGCAAGTTAAATGGAAAAAAACTCCAAGGTTATATTCTCTGGAATATAACACAGGAAAGGCAGGAGGAGCTTAGACAACCAAGTTCATAGCTAAAGACCTGATGTAAGAGGAAAGAATTAGGGTTTCTAGAGCACTGGTCTGGTTTCATTCGGGTACAACCTATATGCTAACAATGGTTTGCACCTAAATTTGAAGGGGGTATTCTGTGCTAAGAGAGAGGTTTTTGAGAAGGCTGGAGGAGTATTTACACTAGGATTGTGGGGGAGGGAGAATTACAATATAATGACAAATCAGACAGGTGTCAGTCAATAATGTTGGATGGAATGGGGGAGGGCAATTGTTAAAAACAACCATTGTCAATTGTAGTATTATGTATACTTCAAAAACGATATGCAAAACAAGTGCTAGATGCAAAAATATTTAAAATTTTAAATGTTTAAAATGGTTAAAGTGTTTGTATACCGGAAGTCAGCCAAGAAAGCATTGGAAGCTTTGGTGCATGAAAAGAACTATGATTTAATTGGTATTGCTGAATCTTGGCTTCATCCATCACATGATTGTGCTATTAATATTTTTGGCTATGCTCTCTTTTGGAGAGACAGGGTAAAATGATAAGGTGGTGGTGTCTGTCTTTATGTGAGAGGTGATCCCAAAGTGAGTCTGAAAGAGGACCTTGATGATGGATGGTGCTGAAGCATTATGGGTGGAGCTGTATATAGTTGTACGCACTTGGACTCAGCTCAGATACAAAGGGCTGCAAGGTTGGGACAGTGATAATAATGGGAGAATTTAACTGCGATGAAAACGTTTGCAGTAATGTCACTGCTGGAACAATAAAATAATGGAACTTTATAAACTTATAACACAACAATTTTAGGGTACAGTTTACAGAAGCCCCAACTAGAAATGATGCACTGCTGGATCTTAAACCATGCAGAGCATATTTCTAACATTCATATAAAAGAACATCTGTGTAGCAGTAACCATAACATGATTTCATTTATTGTAACAGAAAGCACATACTGAAAAGATAAAAACAAATTTCTGCTTTCCATGACCTAGACAGGGAGGGAATCTTTGTCATTGAAGAAGACAGAACAGAAATGGGAATGTTTGAAATCGACTATATGCAAACACACTGCAAAGTATATTCCCATGGGCAATATGTTTAAAAGACTAAAAGTAAAATCTTCATGGCTCACATCCAAACTTAGAAAAGCTATAAATAATAAGAAAAGGGCATTTTAAAAATATAAACATGAAGGAACACTATCATCATTTAAAAGTTACAAAGACTATAACAGAATATATAAAAAGGAAATCGAGGCCCAAAATTCAAAATGAGCATCAGGTTGCAAAGGAGACTAAGACAAGCCGCAAAATGTTTCAAATATATCAATAGTAAAAAGGTCAGTTCTGAGCATTGAAGACCATTGCAAGATAATTCAGAGTTGGTGACTGGGCACAAATAGAAGGCAAATGTATTAAATATCTTCTTTAGCTCTTTGAATACAAAGGAAAATGGGAGAACTCAAGTTTAAAAATGGGGATAGTATTGGCATAGCCCCAAAAGAACCCCAGTGGCTCAACACTGATGTGGTCCAGAAGCATTTTGACAAAATAAAGATGAATAAAGCATCTGGACCAGAAGGCTAAAGTATATGTCACTAGCACACTAAGGATCATTGAAATAATGTCATTCAGTATTACATCATAGAGGTAAAGTGCAATGTTTCGGCGCTATGCGAAACCCCTTCATCGGGGGTATCAGGAAGGGATCTTTTCCCATGCTAGATCAAATTGAACCATGCTTCATGGGGGATTTTTTTCTTTGCTTCCTCCGGATCAACTGCAGGGTATAAGATTTTGTACAGTAGAGGTTTTCTATGTACATTATTTATTTTTGTTTGGTTGAACTAGGTTTACGTGTCTTTTTTTAACCTTACTAACTATATAAAAATCCTTAAATTTGTTAGTATGATGATCTAATTTTCAGCATCCTGTGTTTATTTTTTTGATAGTTCTGCATTATGAGTTAGCTAATTACCATTTTTACATCATTGTTAAATAATGAATATTCTTTTTTCTGCACATATTTCTAATTATATGCCGATCATAAATGAAGTTTGTTTTGTTTTATTTCACTAGTCAGGTTTTAAATCCAGTGATCATTTTTTGGGGTGCAAGTACGTACCCCGTTCCGCAACCTGCTCTGCTCAATTATAGTTCCAGCTGGCTGCCTTCCCTGGTGTAGTGATCTTATGTATATGCTCCGCTTTCCTCAGGACATGGAAGGGATCGGGGGTAGGGCCAAGGGTGGGGTCGAACAGGGCCCTGTCAGGAAGGCTGAACGGAGCCCTGTCAGGTAGGCTGAATGGGGCCCCGTCAGGTAGGCTGAACGGGGCCCCAAGAATTATAACAGGGCCCTGATCATGTCTGCAGTCTCTGACTAACTCCTGTTACATGACCACAATCTCTGACCATCTCCTGTAGCTTGTACACATTTTCTCACTTTGTTCTGTGTTATGTCCACAGTCTGATTTTTTTGTGGCATTACATACACTAAAAATTATGTGAGGTCTTTGGGTGATGTCAAGTTCTGCACTTGAAGCCTTCTACTAATTGGACCACAGTTGCTTTAATGAGTAGAGAATAGTAGGTGATACGGTTTTCCCACCTGCCCAAATGAGATCATAATTCTCAGCATTTGCCTCCTGTGATTATTTTATGTCCCTACATAATCAGATTGTGGCAAAACTGTACTGGATTGGTATGGATTGAGCAAGAATTAATGTTAGTTTGCATATTGTAAAAATTGATTCATTGACCCCCAATGCTTATAACAAAGATGTTTTCTGAATAATAAGGCTGCAACAAACATTACTCCACTTGCACAGCAAAATTTATATGCCCCGTATAAAAACCATTGTGTGAATCATGAAATCTAACAAAGAAAATGGCTGAACAAACTACATGGGGAATAAGATGTCAGTCATGTAACTGAAGTCAATTTCAAGAAACATAACAGTGACTGATAAGTCGTTTCCCCAGGGTCCCATTGCCTTGCAGAGGAATCATTTATAAGCTGCAACTTTGGTAGGGCACAGCGCTGATTCCACATACACTAATAGATCAATCCAGTAATTGAAAAAAAAATTGCTTGCTCCCAGGCTCTCGTGTATGCAACATGGGATATCTTAAAGGAACAGCAAGAGCACCACTATTATTATGTATCTGTCCGCTGCCATACTTAAAGGTTAACTATACCTTTGTAAAGTTATTCTTTAAGGTACTCCCCCCCCTCCCCTTCAAGAACACCCCTAGAGTTTTATACTTACCTTTCCATGTTCCTGCAAGCTGCACAGCCATAACTGCAAAATGTTTAGCCAATCCTTTGCTTCTTCTGCACATGCATGGAAAAATCGAATGTGTCCATATAAAGAGGCCATCTATTCATGGCAATCATAACAGGCAGCCTCTCCATCGGATTAAATGGGACTTAATTGGATTTTCTTAGGACATGTGGCAGAAGAGGTAAAAGGTTGGCCAGGCAGTTCGCAGCGGCGGCTGTGCAGCTCCTTTTGTGTTTTACAGCATGCATCTTGTAAGGATGTGGACAAGATTTCGGCGGGAGGGGAGGGGGGATAAAAGGATAACTGTGCAAATGTATTCTTAAAGTGGAAAAGTGGAACTGTATGTAAAAACTAGGCGCACAGGCAGGATTTTAGGATTGTTAATGCAAAAGAGACATGCTTTGTCTATTCTGCATTAAAGTTACCTACCTGATTATCTGCCCCTGTACATTGAGCTGCTCACTGTACAAATTTGACAATGCCAAAGCTGACTGAACTCTTGCACATGCTTGAGAGTGATGTCATATTGGCCCAGCCAATGAAAGTGGCTGCCAACTGATACCTCGAAACCAGCCACTCAAAGATGTCAGTGGCTGGCGGGGAGTTCCAGGGCGCCACATCGCTGGAGCCAAGGCAGATGTCTCAAGTCTCCCGCGAGGTTCGGCAGTCCCCCGCATTTTGGCTGCGGCTCCCTGAACCCGCAAATACCTTGCGATATCCCAACTGCAGGGCCGATCCTGGATGGTCCTGTGGTTCACAGCCGGGTATGATCGGTGTGGCGGAAGGGACAACTGTGAACACCAAACTCCCTGTATAGTTTTTTAGTCGACAGACACTTCTCCTCCTCTCCCTCCCGCGGCTGTCGGCTAAAAAGCTATACAGAAAGATCAGTGTTCACAGTTGTCCCTCCCGCCATACTGATCATTCCCAGGGGTTTCCTTGTGCTCCTCCAGCCACTCCTCTGGTCTCCTGTCCTCTGTCTCCGGCCCCCCTCCTTGTCCTTCTCCGCCCCCCCATCCTCCTCCAGCCCCCTCTCGTCTTCCGCAGCTAGCTACCATCCTGTGCTCTCCTGCCGGCTGTGGGGATGCCACTGTCAGGATGGAGAGCGGAGGACGGGACTAGTAAATATGTAATTTACTGGCCCCTTCCTTTTCTAAATTAGACACAGTGATCGATTGCTACCGATCGCTCCTGTGTCCTGTGAAAACTGAGCAGAGTAAACTGTGTTTACTCTGCTTCAGTTTATGAATGGACAGGAGCCTCTGTCTCCTGTCCATTCATCTTCAGTGCTGAGAAAGGGACTGGGGAATCTGTGTCCTCAGCCCCTTTCTCTGTCCCAAAGGGGAGATGTCAGGAGTTTTTTTAAACGAAAGCCAAATCCCAAACAGGGATGAAAAAAAAAATGCAATAGATATAAAAAAAATGAATTGTAAAACAATTCTAAAAAATTAAATTGTAAAAAAATATATAAAATAAAAAAACTATTGACACCACTCCCCCCTGCCCTACCAACACTGTCTACTGTCCCAACAGCCTCCCCCCAAAAAGCATTGTGAATTTTTTTTAAAAACAAATTAAATTGTAAAAAAATCAATACGTAAAAATAGAAAACGACTGATACCATCCATTGCCTTAAGCCCTGTACACACGATCGGATTTCCTATGGATTCTAATCCGATTGATTTTTCCATCAGAAATCCGATGAAGCTGACTTCCATCAGTCTTGCCTACACACCATCAGTCAAAAATCCAACCGTTCCAAACGCCGTGACGTAAAACACTCTGACAAGCCGAGAAAAATGAAGTTCAATGCTTCTGAGCATGCGTCGACTTGATTCTGAGCATGCGTGGGTTTTTTGTCCGATGGAGTTCCACACAGACGATCGGAATTTGCTATAGTTTTTTTTCCCATCGGATAAATTTAAAACATGTTCTATTTTTTCTCACCGATGGAAAAAAGACCGATGGGGAACATACACGATCGGTTTGACTGATGAGAAAAGTCCATCGGACTGTTTTCATCGGTAAAACCGATCGTGTGTACACGGCATTACTGACACTGTCCACTGCCCCAACAGACTCCCCCATGGTGAAAAAAATTTAAAACAAATAAAATTGTAAAAAAATCAATACATAAAAATAAAAAACTACTGACACCATCCACTCCCTTACTGACACTATCCACTGCCACATACCCCCCAGTCCCTTCCCCAGAAGCACCGTGAAATAAATATTAAAACATAAAAAAATTAAATAAACAACAAAATTGTAAAAGAAAATAGATAAAATAATAAAAACAAAAACTACTGACACCATCCACTGCTCTACTGAGACTGTCCACTACCCAAATTTCATGCCAATTCCCTGAAATGAGTTTGCCACTTCTGCTTTAAATATGTATTTAAAGGAATGTTATCATGATACAAATTTGGAGCTGCCAATGCCATCTTCTTTCTGGGCTGTTACCATGGCCCACTAGTTTGAATATATCCCCACTAGTTTGATCATTAGCAAGAAAGTCAGAGAAAATTTAGAAATCTTTATATATATACTTGTTCTTGTTCAGTGATTCAGAGTATTGAAGTAAGAGGGTCAGCATGACAGCCAGGCAACTAGCATTTTTATAGGGAGAGGTCAACAATGGCATCCATATTTTTAAACTGGGATCAATATTTATGATCTGTCTTTTAGAAAATCTAAGCACATCTTAGAACCTGTACCCAAGGTCTATGTAAAACCAAGTATCTGTAAGTACCTGAAGAAGCTCAGGACTTTTGTTAGCTGTGTATCTCTCATGGCAAGTTTTTCTGCCTTACTTATAGATTTATCCAATGTACTTGTGCAGTTTTTAATAATGTGAAATAAAGAGTGCTTGCTTGCAGACCTGTGGTTCACATTTGTGTGGTTCTGCGTTCCACATTTACACAGGCACAGCAGCCGTTCAATGCCATTAATGTCTAAACCACTGGCAACAAAAGTGAGTACACCCATAAGTGAAAATGTCCAAATTGAGCCCGATTAGCCATTTTTTCTCCCCGGTGTCATGTGACTCGTTAGTGTTACAAGGACTCAGGTGTGAATGGGGAACAGGTGTGTTAAATCTCTGTTATCACTCTCACTCTCTCATACTGGTCACTGGAAGTTCAACATGGCACCTCATGGCAAAGAACTCTCTGAGGATCTGAAAAAAAGAATTGTTGCTCTATATAAAGATCGCCTAGGATATAAGAAGATTGCCAAGACCCTGAAACTGAGCTGCAGCACGGTGGTGTTTGAAAGACCGCGCAATTTTTTTGGAAAAAAACAAACTTCAATGAATAAAAAAAAAAAAAAAACAGTTAAGTTAGCCCAATTTTTTTGTATAATGTAAAAGATGATGTAACGCAGCAAGAATCGTGAGAGAATTGTGATCTTTATTCTAAGCAAAAAAACCTTGATTCTCATTTTATCCAGAATCTTGTAGCTCTAAGGTATACATACAAAAATTCAATCGTTGGGATGCCTACATAAAAGAAAAAAAAGGCAATTGTGCTACACATGTTATATGTCACCGCACACGCCAGAGTGAGATCAATAATTTTAGCACCAGAGCACCGGGCTTTTAAAGCAACACCTATGGAAAATATAGGGTTTTTTCTGTTTCACAGGAACATGTCATTTTAATGCTTGACAGGTTGGGTATCTATTTACTTAGTGCAACTTCATCCTTTATATTTTACAAAAAAAAAAATGGGTAAACTATTGTGTTTGTGTGCCCTAAAATGAACTTTTACGTGTTTTTTTACTGAAATTTTGTATTTTATAAACCGTTGTGCTAATATCATGCAAAATAAAAATTTGGAACTACCCCAAATTTAGTGTCTGTTTTCAGAAAATATATAATGTTCGGGGGTTTTAAGTAATCTTCAGGACTAAAATAATTTTTTCATCATGTAAACCAAAAATTTTACTCAAGTGGTTAAGTGGATGTAAAGAACTGATGTAAAAACTGATAATAAAGACCGACGAATAACAAATATAATAGTAGCAATGGTGGTGTGAATCAGGAAGTAAGTCAGGATATAGCTGAATTGTGATCTCAAAATTTGTAATATGTAAATGTGTGAGAATGAGTAGAGCTAATGCGTGTAGTATCACACGTCTCATACCGATTAGTACTAAATGACCTACCAAGCAAGCATAGTCTGCCAAAAAATAAATACTATATTTGTAATGTAACAATCACCACATGCAGCTCTTCATTTATTAAATAGCTGACACCCATAATAAGACATACAATTGTATTACAACTGAAAAATGACACAATTATATTCTGTGTATTACACCTGTAGCGCTACCCCCATGAGGGCGCTGAGTGATGTTTGCCCTCTAGAACTGCCCTGACCTTGCAAACACCTCTACCCTTCTGACACTATAGGTTCAGACATGAATTAGTAGACACTGTTCATTAACCTTGTCTCCAACAGTACCCAGCACACAGTAAAGGCAATGAACATGTTGTATTTCAGGCTAATAATAGAGACAATCAGTTTATAGCAGTTCACAGTCAAATGATATTATAGAAGAAGGCAAATTTAACATAGACAATAATAAATAGGCAGTTTGAAACAGGTAACAAGTCACTGGATGGAGCAGTAAAGAATATAGCAGTGCTTTCAGAGGGTGTGGCACTGGCTGTGGAAAGGAGGCCTTCCACCAGTGCAAATGCAAAGGAAAAGGAAAAATACAGACCACTAAATGCACAAAGTCCCAAATATAAACTGGCCAAAGGAGCCTAAAAACAGTCTTAAAAAAAACAAAAGTCCAACAGGCTAAAAACTGTGGCTGTCGCTTCTGGAGAGGTAGAAGATACTCTGCACTGGGAAAAGAAGAAATGTTAGCGCCATCTGAGTGTAGCAGGTAAGCTCTTTAATGAAAGCAATAAAGTGGCAACTCACAAAGGTAAGAAGATTAGCGCTCATCAATGTAGATGTACAGTAAGTCCTTGCTGCAGCTGGCTGGATGGTCTGCGTTTCTCCTCAACGGGAAACAGGGTAGAGCCTGCACATGGCCTGATGAATGAGCATACATGCTCCGAACTCGGGCTACGCCCACAACAAGGTGCACCAGTGATGTCAATCTGACCTCTATTCACAATGACTACCACCCACCAGCACCACTAAGGGTTTACCCAGTTTCCCATTGAGGAGGAACACTGACCATCTGGCCAGCTGCAGTGGGGACTTATATCTACATTGATGAGCTCTAATTTTCTATCCTTTGTGAGTTGCCATTTTGTTGCTTTCATTAAAGTGCTTACCTGCTACACTCAGATGGCGCTGCCTTTTCTTCTCTTTTGCCAATGCAGACAGGCTCCACACAGCCACTGGTGTAGAATTTGGCAGGAGAATAGTAGTTCTATATGGGTATAGGTGAGGCACCCCTGGGTAGGTGCCACCTTTCTGTACAGTATGTGGGTAGGAAAAAGTCAGTTTACGTTTGAAGCTGAATCTTCTGCTAGCAATGAAGTATAGGTGCTAATGATTGAGTCACACAGTGGGAATAAGGTAGCAAGGACTCCATCACTGAGATGGGGTAGTGATGTTTGGTAGCAGTGTCCATGCATATATAAAAATAAAAAAAAGCACATAGTAAAGGCTAGGCAGACTGCCCTCTCACCAATCCCAATTGAAAATAGGTGCAAGAAGGTGGGATGAGCAGGCTTTGGATCAACTGATGGTGGGGGGGGGGGGCACCACAGGGAGTGTCACCCTTCAAAGCTTCAGGCAGAACGGTGGTACCTGACTGACCTCTCAGACATCACCCCCCCCCCCCCCCCAGTAACAGTCAAATTTATAGACTAAGTATAAGTATTAAACTCAGCACTGCTCCAACAAATAAAATGAACCAATGAAAAACAAATATGAAAAAGCCTGCATCAATAACACAGTACTACATAAGAGTACATAAGAGTATAAAGTGCTTAGTGTGATTATAGTGCAAATACAATTTAAAGTGCAAACAAAAAGTCCATCCATATGATGTGTTGAACTTGTGAAAATTATGCAGTTGGTGTGTATCTCGGTGACAATCCATGCTCCCCTCCTGGGTCCCCACTTACCAAATTTACTTTTTAAAATTGCCTGGTATGCGATTTGGACTGGCGTCTCACGACAATCACTCCCACTGTTGGCTGTAAACGTGGATGTGGATGCCTCCTTCTTTCCACCAGTGTATGAAGGCGTTAGATGTGTCCTGTATCCGGATTTAATTATCTCCTTTCCGACTTTCCCAATGACCGAATGTGCATATTAAGCATATCGCTATGAAGAGAAGAGGATATATAGTGTAATACTGCTATTTTTATTCATAAAAAGACAGAAAACATTACACTTACATCAGACGCAAAAAATCGCAGCCTTGGCGTGCAAACAACCGTCACTAGATCTCCTAAGCTTGACGCGTTTGCCTATTCCCACAGGGCGTCATCAGAAGCTTATGGCGTCTGTGACTGGTTGCCTTATATGTATTTAGTCCCGCCTACTACACCCAGTAACTTCCACTACTCTCATTGATTGTGCAGTATGACTTAATCCACTTCCGGTTTCCGCCGGAACCGGAAATGCCCCACTGGAACCGGAAGTGCTCCGCCAGGACCGGCGCCATCTTTATACTCACATGGAATTAATGATGAGTGTGAGGTCACTTCCTGATCCCACAGGAAGCGCTCACATCACCATCTAGGTACTCATTTGAGGTATTACACCCATTATACTAATTGCCCTATGTGATTACTTTCTGTATACACAGGAAATGTGGATGTTATTCTAAATGTCATCCTAAAATCATGGTTCACAACACAACATATTGCTTTGATAAACTATATCAAATAGTGGTCCAGTGTTATTAACAAAATTATCTCCTTTGCTGTAGAGGGCAACAAAACTCCCTAAATGGGACTATTAAATCAATAAAACAATATTGGTCATAACTATTATTATGCTCTATGAATTTCTTTATGGGACCCTTATCTCAATAACAATAATTATACTACAGTACAAATAAACAAATCCTTCAATACTGTGTATTGATTAAAAATGGGACTGTCAAATCAACAAAGCAACACTGATTATGATCACTGTTCTAAGTTTCCTTATTGGACTCAACATATATCCAATAACAATGATCATACTACAGTATAAATGAACATACACAAATCCATATTTAGTAAAGGAACAAACTTAAAAAATACCTTAAAAAAAATAATCAAATAAATAAATGCATGCAATTAGTAAAATGAAAATACATTAAACGGAATTTAATAATTACTAATAAAACAATTGACATCTAGGTCCACATTTAACCCTTTCGGTGTTGAAGACTGTACAGTGGAACCTCGGTTTAAGAGTAACGCGGTTAACAAGCGTTTTGATTTACGAGCAACTTTTTAAAAAAAATTCTGACTCAGTTTGCGAGTGTTGTCTTGCAAGACGAGCAGAATTCAAGCTAATAGGGCCTGCAGTACCGCATTTGGCCTGAGGTGCGAGGGCGCCGGAGCCGAGCAGAGCCAAACAGCGACGATCGGTGCTGTTCGGCAATGCTTGGAAAGACACGGAAATACACGGAAATACTCAGTTTCCGAGCCTTTCCGAGGTTTGCCGAGGTCAGCCGATGTGTTCTCGGGCCTTTCCGACCATTTCCGAGGCTCTCTGGCGCCCCCCCACCTCTGGCCGCATGCAGTATTGCAATGCATTGAAGTCAATGCGGAACAAATTATTTTCATTTCCATTGACTTCAATGGGGAAACTAGCTTTGATATGCAAGTTCTTTGGATTACGAGCATTCTCCTGGAACGGATTATGCTCGTAATCGGAGGTTCAACTGTAATTGGTATTTCCATTGAGTCTCGTTTTGTGAAATAGCCTGTTTTAAATTCGTACCCCTCCAATGTCTTTCTACTCTGTCAATACCGCAAAAAATAAGTTTAGAAGGATCCCTATTGTGGAATCTTCTAAAGTGATATGACAAACTATGTTTGAGAAAGCCCTTTTTGATGTTATTGATTTGTTCTCGTAGCCTTACTTTGGTGGTTCTACCCACATCTTAGAGACCACACTCAAATTCCAGAAGGTATGTTACATGTGTGGTCCCACATGTGATAAATTTTGATATTTCATATGTCTGTCCTGTGGTTTTAGGCTGAAAATGTGTGTTTTTTTTTCTTTACCTCTTTTACATGTTCTGCATAGCATTTGCCACATTTGAAAAATCCTACTTGGTCAAAAAAAGTGTCAATTTTTTTAGGGGGATCGGGAATACTTTTAACAATTTTGTCTTTTAGTATCGGCGGTCGTCTATACACGAATTTGGGTCGCCGAATGTTTTAGCTAACACGGGGTCTCTGAGCAAAATGGGCCAGTGGGCCTTGAATTTTTTTTCAATCTGTTTGTATTGTCTTTGAAACTCTGTGCAGAAGGTCAAATCATATTTCTCATCCTTTTTAGTTTTGGGGGTAAGTAGTTGTCCATTAAGCCCACTTCTTTTTGTGTTTTGATGAGCTGTGAATGTTTATATCCCTTTTGTTCAAATCTGTTTAGTAACATAGTAGACTGTGTATTATAATCCTCATAAAGGTCACAATTTCTTCTGACCCTCATGAGTTGGCCTTTGGGTATCCCTGAAATCCATTGAGGGTGATTGCCGCTGGTGGGGGGAATATAGCTATTCCTATCTGTATTTTTAAAGAATGTGCGAGTGTATATGTTGTTTCCATGTTTAACCACTTCCGGACCGCCCGCCGAAGTTTTACGTCCTCTCTTTGAAGAGGAATACCGTTGTTATGGTAGCAGCTAGCTACCATAACCCCAGTATCTTCTTCTTCAGCGGGCGATCCTGTACAAGATAAAAGTGGTCTCTGCGGCGGATACGCCACAAGATCAATTTTTTTGGCGGTGGGAGAGGGCCCCCACCCTCCCGCCGCTCTCCCGTGCCCTCCGCCGCTTACCGGAGCCGTCGGTAGCGCCAGAGACGATCGGGTCCTGTCACATCAGTGGTATGGAGATGAGTGAGGGGAAGATGGCCCCCACCCATCTCCATATCGCTGCAGGGCGGAAGCAACGTCAAAACATCGCTTCCGCCCATACGTCTTAAAGTGGTTGTAAACCCTTTATATGGACTTCTACCTATAGGTAAGCCTAGAATAAGGCTTACCTATAGGTAGTGTAAATATCTCCTAAACGTGCGCCGTTTAGGAGATATTTCACTTGTAGTCCGCTGTAAATACCAATGGCGCATGCGCAGAGAAGAAACTAAAGTAAGTGCCATTTCTTCCCTAGCCTGTGCCGTGAATTGCGGCTCCCGTGCGCATGCACGGGAGTAACGTCACGCGGCTCCGGGCGAATCACAGAGCCGGAGTCCGTGGCCCTGAAAGGAAGAGGGGCCAGAAGATGGACGCTGCCTACTCTGGGGACATCACTGGATTCTTTTGCAGGTAAGTGGCACATAATGGGCTAGTATGCAATGCTTTTCATTTGCAGACTTTGTAGCTGGCTAAAGAGGAAGTAAAACCCATCAGGGTTTACTTCCTCTTTAAAGGGACTTTTTGTAATTTTTTCAAATGACAAAATTATATATATTTTTTTATTGCATTTAGGTCCAAATATGAGATCTGAGGTCTTTTTGACCCCCGATCTCATTTTTAAGAGGACCTGTCATGCTTTTTTCTATTACAAGGGATGTTTACATTCCTTGTAATAGGAAGAACAGTGACCCAATTTTTTTTTTTTTAAAACTGTTTTAAAATCAATAAAATAAAGTAAAAGAAATAAGATTTTTTTTTTTAAAGCGCCCCGTCCAGACGAGTTTGCGCGCAGAAGCGAACGCATACGTGAGTAGCTCCGGCATATGAAAACGGTGTTCACACCACACATGTGAGGTATTGTCACGATCATTAGAGCGAGAGCAATAATTCTAGCACTAGACCTCCTATGTAACTCAAAACATGCAACCTGTAGAATATTTTAAATGTCGCCTATGGAGATTTTTGAGGGTAAAGGTTTGACGCCATTCCACGAGCAGGCGCAATTTTGAAGCGTGACATGTTGGGTATCAATTTACTCAGCGTAACATTATCTTTCACGATATAAAAAAAATTGGGCTAACTTTACTATTGTCTTATTTTTTTATAAAAAAAAGTGATTTTTTTCCCCAAAAAGTGCGCTTGTAAGACGATGTGATAAAAAGTATTGCAATGACCGCCATTTTATTCTCTAGGGTGTTAGAATTTTTTTTATAATGTTTGGGGGTTCTAAGTAATTTTCTAGCAAAAAAATTGTCTTTAACCACTTGAGGACCGCCGCACGCCGATGTACGTCGGCAGAATGGCATGGCTGGGCACATGGGCGTACAGGTACGTCCCCTTTAAGAGCCCAGCCGTGGGTCCTTTTCTCCGTGACCGATCGCCGCTGGTGTCCCGTGATCGGGTCACAGAGAGGAAGAATGGGGAGAGGTAAGTGTAAACAAACCTCTCCCCGTGCTTCCTAATGAGCCTGTCAATGATCGTCTGTTCCCTTTAATAGGGAACGACGATCAGTGACGTCACACTCTAAGCCATGCCCCCCCACTGTAAGTAAAACACATCAGGGAACACTTAACCTCTACAGCGCCCCCTCCTGGTTAACCCCTTCACTGCCAGTGTAATTTTCACAGTAACCAGTGCATTTTTATAGCACTGATCATTGTGAAAATGACAATGGTCCCAAAAATATGTCAAAAGTGTCCGATGTGTCCGCCATAATGTCGCAGTCATGAAAAAAATCACTGATCGCCGCCATTACTAGTAAAAAAATAATAATTAATACCAATGTCATAAAACTACCCCCTATTTTGTAAACGCTATAACTTTTGCGCAAACCAATCAATAAACGCTTATTGCAATTTTTTTTTACCAAAAATATGTAGAAGAATACGTATCGGCCTAAACTGAGGGAATTTTTTTTTATGTCTTTTTTAGGGATATTTATTATAGCAAAAAGAAAAAAATATTGAATTTTTTTCAAAATTGTCGCTCTATTTTTGTTTATAGCGCAAAAAATAAAAACCGCAGAGGCGATCAAATACCACCAAAAGAAAGCTCTAATTTGTGGGAAAAAAAGGACGCCAATTTTGTTTGGAAGCCACATCGCACGACCGCGCAATTGTCAGTTAAAGCGACGCAGTGCCGAATCACAAAAAGGGGCCTGGTCCTTATGCTGCATATTGGTCCGGGGCTTAAGTGGTTAACTTGTAAACACCAAGTCTGAAACACAGGCTCGGTCTTAAAGGGGTTAAATCTAAATAATTAACCTTTTCTTTATTGTAACTCGCTGTAAAAGAAATGTTGTATTTATTGATGTTAATCTGTTATAAAAAATCTTTCAAAGTATTCTCGTTACCCTCCCAAACTGAAAAAAATTGTCAATATACCTTCTGTATGTTATCAGTCCTGGGATGTTTTTTCCATATATTTCTTCCTACTTGCACATAAAGATGTTTGCCACCGTGGGAGCACATTTATTGCCATTGTTGTTTCTCATGACATGAAATAGTTGTTTTCCTTTGCGAGTTGTAAAACATCCAGCATGAACTCTGTTTGAGTGTTCCGTAAGGTTGTTCTGGACTCCAGAGCCCATTTTATTCTAATATTCTAATATTGGTGTATAGTGAGTCAACATCTATACTAACCAATATAGATTGGTCATTTATCAGAATATTCCTAATATGGTTTATGAGGTCCCTACTGTCTTTCGTGTAAGACGGGAATTGTTGGGCTATCGGTTGCAGGTAATGATCCAAATATTCACCAACCCTCGAAAACAAAGAATTCACCCCATTAATAATGGGGCGTCCTGGGGGTTGGTGAACATTTTTATGTATTTTAGGGACATGATATATGATGGGGGTCTTAGGTGCTGTTGGAACAAGGTATTTTGCTTCGTTTTTGTCCAATATCCCCTTCTCCTGGGCTTTTTAGACTTTTTTGGTAAGTATAGCTTTTAATCTATTTTTATCTTGTTATATGTTTCATTATCCTCTATCAGGCGGGTTAATTCCTTTTTGTAATCTTTTTTGTTTAATACTACTATTCCTCCCCCTTATCCGCTGGTCTTATAATGATGTCTTTCTTTTTTTCCAATTCTTTTAAGCCCTGTTGGATTTGTTTATTGCCTTTTTATAGGGTTTATGTGGATATCTTCAATATCCTGTTCCACCATCATCTTAAATATATCTAGGCATTGGCTGTTACCATGTCTAGGGTTAAAAGTTGATTTGTTCCTTAAACCACTATGTTCATATAATGGATCTGCATTAATAGTATCTTGAGTTTTTGTTGCAAAATGTTTTTTAAAGTTTAATCTCTTAATAAACTTGTGTAAGTCGATGAATGTTCTGAATTTGTTGACGTTTTTAGGTGGAGCAAACTTAAGTCCTAATTCTAGGACCTTCAATTCCTTGGTGCTTAACTGGATGTCGCTTAGGTTAAATATGCCTCCATCTAAACTTCTCTTTTTCTTTTTCTGGCCTCCTCTGTTACCTCTGCTCTTCCTTCTCCTCTGTGTTGTGGTGGAGGATATCCTCTGTGTCCCCACCTCGGTCTCCAATAATTCATAGGGCCCCTGGGGGGGTCCCCAGTAGCCTCCCCTTCCCCTGTAACCTCTCCAAGGGGGTCTGCCATGTCCTCTGTATTGAAAATTCCCTCCATAGTATGGTGGGTATCCACTATATTCATATTGACCTTGGTCATATTGACCCCACATCCCACCCACTATATGGGGGTGGGATGTGGGGTCTAATGGGTTCATACCTATTCTGTGTAGGCAGATTGTAATGGGGTGTATCAACCTCACTCTGTAGTCTATTGTGTTGTTGGGGGTGTCTCTTAAATTCATATCTATTTCCTCCCATGTTGTTCCTTCCCCCCTTGTTGGCATATTGGGTGTAAGTGTTTGTGTGTAGGGGACTGTATCTCTTTCTGGAGACGATTCTCTCGATGGTGGATTCTCTTCTATTTTTTCTTGCCATTCGTATGTATTCTTGTATAATTTATAGACTCTCCCAGAGTTCCCTGTTGTTTCAGATCACTGGGCGTTTCAGTAAATTTTAGCTACGGGACTACAACTCCCAAAACCCTCAGAATTCAATACAGGAAAAACAATCTCCCTCTAGAGGCAGGAAATGATGCAATGACGTTGTCCATGAGTATGAGAGGGAAAACAAGCAGTCTATGGTTTATTTGGCAATGTCTCCTCTCCTCCATTTCTCAGTAGCCCTGCTAGTGGTTACATACCAAAAAGAACTCTAAAAGCAAACAAAATATATACTGCCTTGCACCACTGGGATCCTTAGTTTAAAGGACACTAACCTAAATGGCTTCCATATATAAAACACATAAGATACTAAGGAGGTGTAACCACATGTTAACCCCGACTTTCATCATAGCAGGCTCTGGGTAAAAAAAAAAAAAATTGATTCTTAGTTTTCATATATTGCAGTGCATGTTTAAGACAGCCAACTGTGTCAAAGTGATCCCTCTCTGGCCAGTTCCTACTTTACCTTGCAGATTGCCAACCTCTTACCTAAACAGCGGTTTCATAAGACTATGAACACAGGAGTTTATTTACTAACACCAGAAAGTGCAAAATCTGGTGCAGCTGTGCATGGTAGCCAATCGACTTCTAAATTCAGCTTGTTCAATTAAGCTTTGCCAGGAAAAAAAAAAACTGGCAGCTGATTGGTTTCTGTGCAGATTCTGGACCATACAGAATATAAAGATACCATAGGCAATTTTTGAATGGGGAGGACAGCCACACATGGTGAAAGCTAGGATCAGTAGAAATGTCACCCAGTAGTTAAGATGTATCCTGTGGGTGAGTTTAACTACAAAATGTTCATGTTTTAGAGAAGTGTGCCTCAATCTGCCCCTGTACATAGAGCATGACTTGCAGTCATTTTTATATATCACATGGCACGTACGATTTACCTCTTAGCACTTGAACTCTAAATCTGATAATATTCTTCCTCTCTTATTGTGTATGTGACTGTAATTGAAATCTGTGGACATCTGTGCGCCGCAAGGAACGTGGAAAAACATACAAGTATAATAACCAAAGGAACAGTAGAATTTCTGGGGCGGTTTAGAAAATCAATGGGGATATGAGCACACATTCTGCATTGATACATGTTCTGCCTTGCAGTGTTTGTTTGGAAGGACTTGGCTGTGATTGGTGTGGGTATAAAGGGAAAAAATGTTTCACCTTCTAATGTACCCACAATCAAAGATATTCCCTATCCATCTTACCCCACCCCTTTTTAATTATTAACAATCCAAATGTACTTTCCTTATGCCAACCAAATACAGTATCTCACAAAAGTGAGTACACCCCTCACATGTTTGTAAATATTTTATTCTATCTTTTCATGTGACAACTCTGAAGAAATGACACTTTGCTACAATGTAAAATAGTGAGTGTACAGCTTGTATAACAGTGTAAATTAGCTGTCCCCTCAAAATAACTCAACACACAGCCATTAATGTCTAAACCACTGGCAACAAATGTGAGTACACCCCTAAGTGAAAATTTCCAAATTGGGCAATTTTCCCTCCCATAAATATTCACCTTTTGCCTTCCCTGCTCACCTCTCTAAATATTCATAATCCACCTTTCTTACCTACCCCCATAAATATTCATAATCCACATAATTTATCCACTACCATAAACATTATCAATCCATCTTCCTTAACCACTTTGCAACTGGCTCATGTACATATACATCGGCACTTTAAAGATGGATATCTCGGTAATGGCAGCAGCTGCTGCCACAACCGAGATATCCATCTTTTTAGCAGCCGGTCCTGTAAACGGATTTGCTGCGAGATCACCGTTATCGGCGGCGGAAGAGGGTCCCGCCGCTCTCCCGCGCCCTCCGCCGCTTACCGGAGCCGTCGGAACCTGTCAGTGGCTGGGTATGGAGACGAGTGAAGGGAAGGTGGCCCCCACTATCTCCATACCATAGCAGGGTGGAAGCAACGTCAAAACGTCACTTCCGCCCATACGTCTTAAAGGGACATTTTTTTGTTGTAATTTTTTCAAATGAAAACTTTTTTTTTTATTTATTTTTTTATTGCAAATATCCAAATATGACATCTGAGGTCTTTTTGACCCCTCCTTGTAATAGGAATAAAAGTGACCCAATTTTTATTTTTTTAAAACTGTTTTAAAATCAAAAAATAAAGTAAAATAAATAATATTTTTTTTTTTTAATTTAAAGCGCCCCTTCCCGACGAGCTCACGCGCAGAAACGAACGCATACGTGAGCAGCGCCGCATATGAAATCGGTGTTCAAACCACACATGTGAGGTATCGCCGCGATCATCAGAGTGAGAGCAATAGCCCTAGACCTCCTCTGTAACTCAAAACATGCAACCTGTAGAGTTTTTTAAACGTCGCCTATGGAGATTTTTAAAAGTTTGATGCCATTCCACGAGCAGGCGCAATTTTGAAGCGTGACATGTTGGGTATCAATTTACTCGGCGTAACATTATCTTTCACAATATAAAAAAAAAAAAATTGGGCTAACTTTAATGTTGTCTTATTTTTTAATTAAAAAAAGTGATTTTTTTCCCCAAAAAGTGCGCTTATAAGACCGCTGCGCAAATACGGTGTGACAAAAAGTATTGCAATGACCGCCATTTTATGCTCTAGGGTGTTAGAAAAAAAATATATAATGTTTGGGGGTTCTAAGCAATTTTCTAGCAAAAAATTGTGTTTTTAACTTGTAAACACTGAGTCTGAAAAACAGGCTCGGTCCTTAAGTGGTTAAGCTGGGTACACCTGGGCCGAAGATGGTCAGTTTGGCAGTAATCGGCCGACTTTCAGCCCTTGTGTACAGTTCCTTGTCCAAAGATGGTTTTATACCTGGCTTCTGTCGAACGAGCATGCTGGAAAACCAGCAACCGATCATCGCTCACAGCCAATGGCAGTATGCGTTAATCACTGTGTTCTGGCTGGGGGGCAGTCCTCCTGTCAGAACACAATAGCTCAGTGGGGAGATCGCCACACTAACATTGAAGTGAGAGATGATACCGCTTCAAAAACTACAAATCCCTTGGCTTGGCTTCCGTCCCACTAAACCACAAGGTGCTGGCTATGCACAGGTGCATTGGATAGAAGAAAATCCTGGACTGCCAACCTTTGCACACAGTATCTTCCTCAAGCGTCACCCCTGCGTCCCTGCTGGGTCCCTAGCTTGGCACTCACATATACTCTTCAAGCGTCTCCCCACTGGCCTGTTCGGTCCCTGGCTTGGCACACAAGACTGCTCTGCAAGCATCACCTTCGCTGGCTGGGTCCCTGGCTTGACACCTGCTGAAGTTTCCCAATTCTTCACTGTCCCCGGTTGGTGAGAATACTGCTCTGGTACTTGCTTCAGCTACTCACAGTGGTCCCAGGTAACAAGGTGGTTGGTCCCTTAGAGGCAACAGCTTCCCCTCTACCCCGATCAAGACAGGTTCTCCGGTAGGCTGAACCGTCACTTTTGGTTGGGCCGCAAGCCGCAGTCCCAAACCTGTAAAAAAGAGACAAAGTGTGCCAGCCAAATGGCTACTCACAAGATGAAGGTAATAGTAAGGCAAGTAGAAAGTATAAGGTCCGCAGTCACTGTGCAATCCACGGTCACATAAGGAGTGGCATCCCAACGATATAGTGACAGGCGACTGTCCGGAGATGGATGATCTAAGGATTTCTACTAACCTTACCATTACCTTCGTCTTGTGAGTAGCCATTTGGCTTATTTTATTGAAATAAATGGTTTAAAATACGCTGCACTTAGTCTGGCACACCTTGTCTCTTTTTTACTTGTTTCCCCAAAGTTCTGCTTCAACTCCCAAGGTAGCTACCGCTGATGTAATGAACTGAACCTACCCCCCCCCCCCCTCTCCTTTCTTTACTGCTGGGACTCTTTATCTACTGCCGGGAATTTTTAGTCTTAATACCAATACGAACATATTACACAGTTGGTTCTTGCTCCATCTTCTCCTTTTCAGTTTGCAGTCCCAACCCTGCACTGCTCTCTTGCTTCTGGATATCCCCTCAGACAGCCTAGCAGCCAGATGTTCCCGGGATAGGCCTCAGGCTCTGGCCTAGCAGCCTGGGGCAATACAACAAACTTCCACCCAGACAGCTGTCCAGGTGGCACAGAACCCGATCACCTGACCTCACCCAAATAAATAGGCTCTCTCAGCAGGCCAAGGGACAAAAAAAATCTCTGCCCATTGGCTGAGACACCCTGTTCATTCCTAATCTGTCCTTGCATTGCCCTTATCCTATCTAATGCCACCAGATACCAGGCCATCTAGCGACAGAAGAGAGAATTGCAGCAATTCCAGAATTAGACCCCTTTCACACGGGCGGACCACCTGTCTGTTTTTTAGGCGGACCATGCAGGTCTATGGAGCGACAGATGTCAGCGGTGACATGTTCACTGACATCCGATTCGCTCCGATCCGCTAAATTCAGATGGATGGAAACCCTATTTTCCATCCGTCTATCGGATGCGATCCCCCATAGAGGAGAACGGAGCTCTAACAGGTCCATCCCGGCACAGTGTGCAGAGATGGACCTGTCATCTGCCTGCTCAGCGCGGATCAACGGAGCGATCCCTGCTGAGCAAAGCAAGCAAAGCGGAATCCGTACACAGACACGTCCGTGTGAAAGAGCCCTTATGCCCTGTACACACGATTGGATTTCCGATGGAATAAAATCCAATGGAATTTTCCGTCGGAATTCTGATGAAACTGACTTCCATCAGTCTTGCATACACACCATCAGGCAAAATTCCAAGCGTCCAAAACGCGGTGACGTAAAATACTCAGACGAGCCGAGAAAAATTAAGTTCAATGCTTCTGAGCATGCGTCGACTTGATTCTGAGCATGCGTGGGTTTTTTCTCCGTTGGATTTCCACACAGACGATTGGAATTTCCTATTGTTATTTTTTTCATCGGAAAAATTTAAAACATGTTCTATTTTTTTACACCGATGGAAAAAAGTCTGATGGGGACCATACACGATCGTTTTTTCTACATCTATATGGTGGTTTTCGGTTTGTGTGTTGTTGTTTTTTTGTTTGTTTTTCTATTGGTTGATCTAGATGGACTTGTGTCTTTTTTTAACCTACTGTATGTAACTATTTAAACCTCTGTGTTGATCATTGAGGTTCCATGTCACTTTAAAAGTCCAAGTTTACTTTTTAGAGGAAAAATTGAGTTTTGCATGTAACTTCAGCTGGCCATATTTCTGGAACATTATAACATTTCACTTTCACCGAAGGTAATCTCTAAAAAATTTTAATCATGTGATTAGTCAAACTGCCCATGTTTACATTACTATTTGTATTTAAAGGGGTTGCTCCACCGGAAGAAAAAAATTAAAAGCCAGCAGCTACAGCTACAGCAGCTGCTGGCTTTTAATATTTGGACACTTACCTGTCCTGGAGTCCAGCGATGTCCGCAGCAGAGGACGAGCGACCGCTCGTCGCTCTGCTGCTCCCTCCGCCATCCTCGCTGAGGGAACCAGGAAGTGAAGCCCTGCGGCTTCATGCCCGGTTCCCTACGGCGCATGCGCGAGTCGCGCTGCGCCGTTCTGATTGGTGCTCCTGTGTTCTGGGAGCCGAGTGTCTCCCAGAACACCAAGGGAAGTCTGCGGGAAGTGACGTAACTCCCGCAGATTCCCGGAGACAGGACTCCCGGATGTGGGTGAAAATACCTGTCTTAGACAGGTATCTTCACCCCCCTCCCCCCTGAAAGGTGTCAATTGTGACACCGGAGGGGGGGAGGGTTCCAAATAGCAAAAGTTGCTATTTAGGGTGGAGCTCCACTTTAAGTGAAGACTCGAAAAACAAAAGTTTTAGAGCCCATTCACACTGGGGCAACACGATTTCCAGCGCGATTTTATGAGGCAACTCCAACACGACTTGAGAATGAATCACAGCACGACCTGGAGCTATTTACAAGGCAACTCCAAGTTGCCTGCAGGACAGGAGACATTCCAGTGGCCAATCAAACAAGAATCAGCTCTGTGGGAGGGAGGGGGGGGGGGGAGTTTTGCAGGAGAAATGTATGTTTTCTTCCTGGAGAGTTGCTCCTATTAAGACAGTGAGAGGCGACTCCCATTGAAATGAATGGGTACAGGTCGCCTAGGAGTCAGATTGAAGTAGTACAGGGACCTTTTTTGAAGTTGGAGCGACTGCAGTAGTGTGCATAAGGACGGCTCCATTAACTTACATTGATTTCTTCAGCCAGCGCGACCTGAGGCGATTAGGGGCGACCTGGGGCGATTTGGAGTCGGATCCAAAGATGCCCCTGTGTGAATGGGCTCTTACTGTATTTGTGTTACAGTACCTTGTATTCTTGTATTGTATCTCGTTGAGATTGGGTCATTTCCACAAGAGGTATACATCTGAGGTTGTACCATTATTTAACACCTTCCTTACTGGGCACATATACCCCCTTCCTGCCCAGGCGAAATTTCAGCTTTCGGCACTGCGTCGCTTTATCTGACAATTGCGCGGTCGTGCGACATGGCTCCCAAACAAAATTTACATCCTTTTTTTCCCACAAATAGAGCTTTCTTTTGGTGGTATTTGATCCCCATCGGCGGTTTTAATTTTTTGCGCTATAAACCAAAAAAGAGCGACAATTTTGAAAAAAACACAATATTTTTTGATTTTTGCTATAATAAATATCCCAATTTTTTTTAAAAAAAACTATTTTTTTCTCAGTTTAGGCCGATACGTATTCTTCTACATATTTTTGGTTAAAAAAATCACAATAAGTGTATAGTCAATAAGTGTATAGTGATTGGTTTGCGCAAAAGTTATAGCGCCTACAAAATAGGGGATAGAATTCTGAAATTTTTTTAATTATTTTTTTTTTTACTAGTAATGGCGGCGATCAGCGATTTTTATCATGACTGCGATATTGCGGCGGACACATCGGACACTTTTGACACATTTTTGGGACCATTCACATTTATACAGAGATTAGTGCTATAAAAATGCACTGATTACTGTATAAATGTGACTGGCAGGGAAGGGGTTAACCACTAGGGGGCGAGGAAGGGGTTAAATGTATGCCCTATGAGTGATTGCTACTGTGGGGGGAGGGGACTGACTGGGGGAGGTGACCGATCTGCGTCCCTATGTACAAGGGACACAGCATCAGTTTCCTCTCTCCCTGACAGGACATGGATCTGTGTGTTTACACACACAGATCCATGTCCTTGTCTGTGTACAGGCCGATCGCGGGTGCCTGGAGGACATCGCGGCCGCCAGGCACGCGCATCGGCATCTCAGTGATGCGCCGGGCATGCGCGCGCGCCGCCGGCGGCGCTCGCGCGCCCCCCAGTGGCCAAAGGAGCGGAGGCCGTATAATGCATTTAAGAACCACTTTGCGGCCGTCATAAGTCGTATGACGGGCGTGAAGTGGTTAAAGTAAATGTAAACCCAATCAAGTAAAATCTCATATAGCTTTAGCTTGTTAATGTAAATATTGAAATCCCAACCATGACTCTACGGGGGTTATTTACGAAAGGCAAATCCATTTTGCACTATAAGTGCACTTTCAAGTGCAGTCGCTGTAAATCTGAGGGGTACATGCATGGAAAATAAAAAACAGCATTTTAGCTTGCACATGATTGGAGGATAAAATCAGCAGAGCTTCCCCTCATTTCAGATCTTCCCCTCAGATCTACAGCGACTGCACTTCCAAGTGCACTTGTAGTGCAAAGTGGATTTGCCTTTCGTAAATAACCCCCTACCTGTCTGGAGTTTGCATGTTCTCCCTGTGCCTGTGTGGGATAATGATTCTTCCAGGTTCTCTGGTTTCCTCCCACACTCCAAAGACATGCTGGGAGGTTAATTGGTTGCTGTCTAAATTGGCCTTAGTATGTGTGTGTATGAATGTGAGTTAGGGACCTTAGATTGTAAACTCCTTGAGGGCAGGGACTGAAGTGAATGTACAATAAATACAGTATGTAAAGTGCTGCGTACATTAACCGCTTGCCGACCAGCGCACAGCGATATACGTTGGCAAAATGGCACGGCTGCGCAAATGGGCGTACAGGTACGTCCCCTTTAAATTGAGGCTTAGTGGACGCGCGCCGCATACTCCGTGACCGTGCCCCTGGACCCGCGGACTCGATGTCCGCCGGTGTCCCGCGATCGTGTCACGGAGCTTCAGAACGGGGAGATGCCTATGTAAACAAGGCATTTCCCTGTTCTGCCTAGTGACAGGACAGAGATCTACTGCTCCCTGTCATCGGGAGTAGGGATGAGCCGAACACCCCCCTTTTCGGTTCGCACCAGAACCTGCGAACAGACCTAAAGTTCACGCGAACTTTAGAACCCTATTAAATACAATGGACTCGAACGTTCTAAATCAAAAGTGCTAATTATCAAGGCTAATGTGCAAGTTATTGTCCTAAAAAATGTTTGGGGACCTGGGTCCTGCCCCAGGGGACATGAATCAATGCAAAAACAAGTTTTAAAAACAGCCGTTTTTTCTGGAGCAGTGATTTTAATAATGCTTAAAGTGAAACAATAAAAGTGAAATATTCCTTTAAATTTCGTACCGGGGGGGGGGGGGGGGTGTGTGTGCATGGTATGCCTGTAAAGTAGCACTTGTTTCCCGTGCTTAAGACTGTCCCTGCACAAAGTGTCATTTCTGAAGGAAAAAAAGTAATTTAAAAGCACTGGCGGCTATAATGAATTGTCGGCTCCCGGCAATACAGAGAAAAGTCATTGATAAAAAAAAAAAAATGCGTGGGATCACCCCCGAATTCAATTACCAGGCCCTTCAGGTCTGGTATGGATATTAAGGGGAACCATGCGTCAAATTAAAAAAAAAAATTACGTGGGGTTCATCCCAAATATCCATACCAGACCCTTCAGGTCTGGTATGGATTTTAAGGGGAACTTCCCACCAAACTCCATACCAGACCCTTTATCCGAGCACGCAACCTGGCAGGCCGAAAGAAAAGGGGGTTTGACAAGAGAGCGCCCCCCCCTCCTGAACCGTACCAGGCCACATGCCCTCAACATGGGGAGGATGATTTGGGGGTCTGTGACCCCTCAGAGCACTATGTCCCCATGTTGATGGGGACAAGGGCCTCATCCCCACAACTCTTGCCCGGTGGTTGTGGGGGTCTGCGGTCGGGGGGCTTATCGGAATCTGGAAGACCCCTTTAACAAAGGGGACCCCCAGATCCCGGCCCCCCCCTATGTGAATTGGTAAGGGGTACATTGTACCCCTACCATTTCACAAAGAAAGTGTATTTTTTTTTAAAAAAAAACACACAGACACAGTTGGGAAAGTCCTTTATTAAAAATAAAAAAATTAAAAATAAAAAACCCATTCCAGCGATGTAATCCAGTCTGTCCAGCGTTGTTCTCTATGTCCCGCGGTGATCCGATGTCCAGCGCTGTAGTCTCCTCCAGTCTCCCCTCCACACGAAACCCCCATGATGTATGAGGGGGCGGGGTCACCCGTCACATCATAGGGTAAGCCCCAGCTTTCCCCGCTTGCCAAAGTGCACTTATAGTGCAAAATGGATTTGCCTTTCGTAAATAACCCCCGTAGTGTCGTGGTTGGGATTTCAATATTTACATTAACAAGCTAAAGCTATTTGAGATTTTACTTGATTGGGTTTACATTTACTTTAAATAATGGTACAACCTCAGCTGTATATCTCTTGTGGAAATGACCCATCTCAACGAGATACAAGAATACAAGGTACTGTAACACAAATACAGTAAAACTTTAGTTTTTCGAGTCTTCACTTAAATACAATTAGTAATGTAAACCAATGTAGGCAATGACGTAGGTGGGATCCCGTCTACGTCATTGGCTATTACCCGCAAGCGGGGAAAGCCGGGGCTTACCCCTATGATCTGACGGGTGACTCCGCCCCCTCGTACGCCAGACCCCGCCTACGTCATTGGCTGAGCGGACCTGGTAGGGAACGTGATTTGATTCCTCTGCAGTGTAATAAATGAATTACCTTCACTGGGTGTAAGGCTGAGCGGACCTGATGGGGAACGTGAGAAGGGGTGGGGTCTATTCATTTATTACACTGCACAGGAATCAAATCACGTTCCCCATCAGGTCCACTCAGCCAATGACGTAGGCGGGGTCTGATGTACGAGGGGGCGGGGTCACCCGTCAGATCATAGGGGTAAGCCCCAGCTTTCCCCGCTTGCGGGGAATAGCCAATGACGTAGGCGGGGAAAGCTGGGGCTTACCCTATGATGTGACGGGTGACTCCGCCCCCTCGTACGTCATGGGGGTTTTGTGTGGAGTGGAGACTGGAGGAGACTGCAGCGCTGGACATTGGATCACCGCGGGACATAGAGAACAACGCTGGACAGACTGGATTACATTGCTGGAATGGGTTTTTTATTTTTTTATTTTTAATAAAGGACTTTCCCAACTGTGTCTGTGTGTCTTTTTACAATTTTTTACACTTTCTTTGTGAAATGGTAGGGATACAATGTACCCCGTTACCAATTTGCATAGGGGGTCTGGAATCTGGGGGTTCCCTTTGTTAAAGGGGGCTTCCAGATTCCGATAGGCCCCCCACCCGCAGACCCCCACAACCACCGGGCAAGGGTTGTGGGGATGAGGCCCTTGTCCCCATCAACATGGGGACATGGTGCTTTGGGGTCCAGACCCCAAAGCATCCTCCCCATGTTGAGGGCATGTGGACTGGTACGGTTTAGGAGGGGGTGGGCATTCTCTCGTCCCCCCCTCTTTTCCTGCAGCCTGCCAGGTTGCGTGCTCGGATAAAGGGTCTGGTATGGATTTTTGGGGGGAACTCCACGCCATTTTTTTTTTAAATTTGGCGTGAAGTTCCCCTTAATATCCATACCAGACCTGATGGGCCTGGTAATTTGGGGGGACCCCCACGCATTTTTTTTATCAATGATTTTCAATGACTGTTCTCTGTATTGCCGGGAGCCGACAATTCATTATAGCAGCGAGTGCTTTTAAATGTATTTTTTTCCCTCAGAAATTACACTTTGTGCAGGGACAGTTCTAAGCACGGGAAACAAACGCTGCTTTACAGGCATACTATACACCAGGTACATAATTTAAAGGAATATTTCACTTTTATTGTTTCACTTTAAGCATTATTAAAATCACTGCTCCCGAAAAAATGGCTGTTTTTAAAACTTTTTTTGCATTGATACATGTCCCCCGGGGCAGGACCCGGGTCCCCAAACCCTTTAAATATATAAGCCTTTAAAATTAGCACTTTACATTTCTCCCATAGACTTTTACAGGGTGTTCCGCAGCTTTTCGAATTTGCCACGAACACCCCAAATTGTTCGCTGTTCGGCAAATGGGCGAACAGGCAATGTTCGAGTCGTACATGAGTTTGACTCAAACTCGAAGCTCATTCCTAATCGGGAGCAGTGATCCCTGTCATGTCACTGGTAGCCCAGCCCCCACACAGTTAGAATCACTCCCTAGGACACACTTAACCCCTTCATCGCCCCCTAGTGTTTACCCCCTTCCCTGCCAGTGTCATTTACACAGTAATCAGTGCATTTTTATAGCACTGATCGCTGTATAAATGACAATAGTCCCAAAATAGTGTCAAAAGTGTCTGATGTGTCCGCCATAATGTCGCAGTCACGATAAAAATCGTAGATCGCTGCCATTACTAATAAAACATTTTTTTTTTTTTAAATGCCATAAATCTATCCCCTATTTTGTAGACGCTATAACTTTTGCGCAAACCAATATACGCTTATTGTTATTTTTTTTTTACCAAAAATAGGTAGAAGAATACATATCGGCCTAAACTGAGGAAAAATGTGTTTTTTTATATATTTTTGGGAGATATTTATTATAGTAATATGTAAAAAATATTGCTTTTTTTTTTTCAAAATTGTCAAGCCCCGTACACACGATCGGATAACCTATGGATTTTCGTCCGATGGATTTGTCCATCGGAAATCCGATGAAACTGTTTTTCATCAGTCTTGGCCACACACCATCAGTCAAAAAACCTACCGTTCCAAACGCGGGTGACGTAAAACACTCCGATGAGCCGAGAAAAATGAAGTTTAATGCTTCTGAGCATGCGTCGACTTGATTCTGAGCATGCGTGGGTTTTTTAACCGATGGACTTGCCCATAGACGATCGGAAATTCCCATCGGTTTTTTATCCATCGGAAAATTTTAAAACAAGTTCTATTTTTTACAACCGATGGAAAAAAGACCGATGGGTACCATACACGATCGGTCGGTCTGATGAAAACCATCCATCGGACGGTTTTCATCAGTCAAACCGATCGTGTGTACGGGGCTTAACTCTTTTTTTGTTTATAGTGCAAAAAAAAAAAAAAACGCAGAGATGATCAAATACCACCAAAAGAAAGCTCTATTTGTGGGGAAAAAAAGGACGTCAATTTTGTTTGGGTGCAACGTCGTACGACCGTGCAATTGTCAGTTAAAACAACGCAGTGCCGTATTGCAAAAAGTGCTCTGGTCAGGAAGGGGGTAAATTCTTCCGTGGCTGAAGTGGTTACATTTTTATTTATTTCAGGTACTTATATAGATAAGTACCTGAAATAAAATAAAATAAACTGTAAGAGATCTATGCATGCCCCAAGCATATTGGCACAGCCTCTTGTAGATTCCATCAGGTGCATACAGGGCCGCTGATAGGGGGGGACCACCAGCCCTCCTGTAAGGGGCCCGGGCACAGAGAGGGGCCTGGACAGCAGGAGGATCGGTGGAGAACAATGCCCTCCGTGTCTCTCACCCAGGTTTCTCCCCCTCTCCCTCCCCCAGGCTTTTAGCTGCTGGGTGAGAGAGACGGAGGGATAATGAACCTGGCCTGCCGCCGCTGAGCTCCTTCCCCTGCCCCGCTCGCACTCACAGCTGGGACAAGGAGACCGGAGGCTGGAGCAGAGAGGAGACATCCAGGAGGAGGTGCGCTGTGTTGTGCTCTCCTGCCTGTCAGAAGAGTGTTCCACATACAGTACATGAGACCGGATGGTTCGTACTGTATATCGCATTGCACTGTATACACACAGCGCCCGCTATCCACATTTCCTGCTGCCGCGAGCAACCCTTGGAGGAGATAGGGGGGCCGTGTGTGTATACAGTGCAATGCGATGTACAGTCAGATCCGGTCTCATGTGCTGTGTACTGTAGATGAACAAGCTTCTCCCTGTAAGTTGGGGGATGTGGATGGGTGGGTATCATTGCTGGGAAAAGTAATGGGGATATAGGGATGGGGAATTTGTGTTAGGAGGCGGGTTTGGGGTGGGGGGAGGGTTGAACCAGGAGAGGGGATGCTTGTGTTGGGGGGGGATTTCAGTAGGGAGGAATAATTTGTGCTGGGAAGAGTAACTTAGAGGGGGTTGTGCCAGGAGGAGGGGGGGGGGGGGTTGTGCCGGCATGGGAGATTTGGCGGAAGAAGATTTGTGCTAGGATAGAAAGTTTGATGTGTGCTAGGCTGGAAGAATTTTTGGGGTGAGGGAGATTTGTACTAGGAGGGGGAATTGGGGTGGGATTTGTGTCCATTAATAATGTATTTTTTTGTCAAAATATTGTATAAAATACCATCAGGTGTGTGTGTGTGGGGGGGGGGGGCCTTCAGGTAGGCTGTACGGGGCCCCATGATTCCTAACAGCGGCCCTGGGTGCATATGCCACAAGCTGACATACGACAACACAGAGATGGGAGACAGTTGTCACACCATAACAGGATGAGATTGAACTAGGACCTTCATGGCAGGATCACTCTGTATCACTGTGTATTATGCAGATTTAAAAATACTGAAAACAAGTTTTGAGATGACATGAACATGTTAAAGCTTATATGAGATTTTAGTGATTTGGATTTACATATGTAGCACTACCCCCGTAGGAGCTGCTGGTTATCTTTGGTCCTGCCCTTACCCCACAGTTCAATGTATCAAAACTTACTTGGCTCTAAATTGGGCAATGAGCCCACAGATGCATTCAGCAGTCACTTAGTCTTTTTCCCAATGCTTTTTATTAAACAACTTGAGCAGTAGAGGGATGGAGGGTTAGGGGAAAGTTCAGATACCTTGTGCAGATCACTGAGGAACTTGAGATCCAGAAGACAAATACAACTCCTTGTCAGCGGATCTTGCTCACCCGGATAGGCCTCTCTCACCGGCCTAGCAGTCGGAGTGATGCATGGACAAAAGTCTCTGCCACAGACTTGAGTGAAACGAATAACTATTTGTACAATCCTCTGCCACAGGATTCGATGATCAGCAATAACTGTTTGTACCATCCTCTGCCACAGGATTCGGTGATCAGCAATAGACAAGCGAACACTGCTACACAGTACCTAAAGTCCCTTTAAGCCATCCGGCAGTACTGTGAGGTAGATTGGTTAGGATGTATCCTCCAATTGAGTCACCAGGCTCCTCTTGAGATACCAGCCTTTCGCGCGGTCCTCTCCAAGATGAGTCCTCCCCCGGATCCTTCAATTGCTCGGCTTCTCCCCGCAGGTAAGACAGCACAGGACCACCTCTGAACCAGTAGGCCCCAGACAGGCTTCTAGGCCTACTTGCAGTCACGTAGCCTCGGGCCAACAGGCCTCGAGGCAAAAGAGTAGTTGCCACATACCTTAGGCCAGGCGTTCCATGAGGTCAGAGAGCAAAAAAAATGGCGTCGGCCCCTTAAGTATCCTCTCCCGAATGCACAGCGGTAAACCACTCCCACTGGGCTGTTTCTGGGGAAAGGGACACCCAATACACCTTAGCCTGTTGTCCTTCCATCACTGGCCTGTGGTGACAATGACACCTACAGACGACAGTGTGGAACTGCACACAACACAGCCAATGCTGGAACAGATTCTAATTTAGCCATAATATTGAATCTGAACTATGTACAGAACAGATAACCCACTAAATTTACATGCGAGCGCCTGGTCAACAGGAGCAGGGCGCTACACATATAATTTAAAGCAGTATTAAACCCAAAACCAAAAATGTAATATAATGCAATCCATATATGTGGTGGCTGCATTAGTTCTCTTTCATTAGGCTTTTTCCCCTTTGTTTTCACCTGGTGATCTGGCCGGTAACACACCTCCTGTATTGGAGTGCCCCCACTCTGGATGAAGGACACACATTTGGACAGCAGCAATGTCAGTCTGGGGGAGGGGGAGTGTTATATGTACAGTTGAAGATACACTAACAAACTGAAGCCAAACTTCAGCGCACACTACAGTTACAAAAGCAGTTACAGTAATGCCGTGTACACACGATCGGTTTTACTGATGAAAAACAGTCCGATGGACTTTTCTCATCGGACAAACCGATCGTGCATGGGCCCCATCAGTCTTTTTTCCATCGGTGAGAAAAAATAGAACATGTTTTAAATTTATCCGATGGGGAAAAAAAACGATCGCAAATTCCGATCTTCTGTGTGGAACTCCATCGGACAAAAAACCCACGCATGCTCAGAATCAAGTCGACGCATGCTCAGAAGCATTAAACTTCATTTTTCTCGGCTTGTCGGAGTGTTTTACGTCACGGCGTTTGGGACGATCGGATTTTTGACTGATGGTGTGTAGGCAAGACTGATGGAAGTCATCTTCATCGGATTTCCGATGGAAAAATCCATCGGATTAGAATCCATAAGAAATCCGATCGTGTGTACAGGGCTTTACAGTTTTGTTCCTTTTGGGATAAAGGTTTTACATGAATAAATAAAAGCTGATCATTGTAAGAACCCCTGCCAGTGGTAAATGGTTTGTCTCAACTCACTAAATGCTACATCTTCAGACCAGCTTGTTCTTTAGAGAAAAACAACAGACTTACGGGCCAGATCACCAGGTGTAAAAAAAAGTAAACAAATGCAATCACCACGTCTAATGCCGCGTACACACAATCGTTTTTCACGTCGTTAAAAATGCAATTTTTTAAATTGGGCATTAAAAACGATCGTGTGTAGGCTCCAGAGCATTTTTAACGACGTGAAAAATGGCCTAAAAAATGAGAACCTGCTCTATTTTTTCACGTCGTTTTTTTTAACGACGTGAAAAACGGTAGTGTGTATGCTTTTACGACGTGAAAAAAATGCGCATGCTCAGAATCAAGTATGAGACGGGAGCGCTCGTTCTGGTAAAACTAGCGTTTGTAATGGAGATAGCACTTTCGTCACGCTGTAACGGACTGAAAAGCACGGAGACTGAAAAGCGCGAATCGTCTCTCAACAAACTTTACTAACATGAAGGGTGGCGCCATTCGAACGGAACTTCCCCTTTATAGTGCCGTCGTACGTGTTGTACGTCACCGCACTTTGCTCAAGCATTTTTTTTAATGAACGTGTGGATGCAAGACAGGGTGGAGAGGAAACAAGAAAAATCACGTCGAGAAAAACGTCGTTTTTGAAAATGACATTAAAAACTATAGTGTGTACGTGGCATAAGAATTGGTAGGTTGCAATATAATAAATGTTTGTTTTTTTGTTTAATACCGCTTTAGGTGACATTTCAACAAAAGCGAAGGTATTTTCTGGTGTTAAAGAACGAAGGAAAATAACAGTAAACAATGCATAGCTGGATGTAACAGATGTGTCAGTTAGGTCAAGGAGAAAACACAGCCATAAAGAAGTGAATGTCGTACTGAAAATAAATCTGTTGCCACTTACATTCATGAGTCTATCCAACTTTATGAGTCATTATTTAATACCGCCTTGAATGATAAAAAAAAACAGGTACAGCAGTCATAGAATGGAAGGCGCTGGACGGAAATTAAACACTGCATTTTTTTTTGTTTTTGAAAGCTGAATATAAAAGACATATATTAACGCAGCTCTGCGTTCATTGATAAATCATTCAAAGCCTAACTCTAAAATCCTAAGTTACAATAAATGCAAAAAAACAAAACAAAAAATCAGACCCTACTGGGTATTTGAATAATAATTTTTAAAAAAAAACAGCTCAGGCTGCAATACTTATTTTCTATCTGCATCTGTCACCTGTGTTATTCCTTTTGGCCACAGATCCTGTGGATGCAGGATGTCATGGAGCTGCCACCTATGGGAGCATCACCACAGCACCCTTTAGCCTCAGTGTAATGCTCCGTACAATCGGAAATTCCGACAAGAAAAGTCCGATGTGAGCTTTTGGACGGAAATTTCGACTGTGTGTATGTTCCATCGTTTTTTTGCTGTCGGAATTTTTGTAAACAAAAGATAGAGAGCTGGTTCTCAAATTTTCAGACGGAAAAAAATCCTAATCGTCTGTAGCACATCCGACGTGCAAAATTCCGACGCATGCTCGGAAACAATTTGACGCATGCTCGGAAGCATTGAACTTCATTTTCTCGGCTCGTCGTAGTGTTGTACGTCACCGTGTTCTTGACAGTCGAAAGTTCCGAGAAATTTTGTGTGACCGTGTGTATGCAAGCCAAGCTTGAGCGGAATTCCGGCGTAAAAACCATCCAAGGTTTTTCCGACGGAAAATCCGATCGTGTGTACGCGGCACTAAGCCTCGTTCACACTTACTTTGATCTCTGCATTTGGATCACTTTTTAGAGAGCATTTGCGGATTGAGGATTTGTGTCACCTCCTTGCCACCTGCTTTACCTCTTGATCCCCACACTAGCGTGCCATGATCGCATGCAACTGCTGGGTGCTTGCAGAGTGGAAGGAAAAGAAGTCCCAGGAGCCGCACATCACACAAAACCCTCATGTAAAGAGCGGAAGCAGCCTCAGCCTAGACTCTGTCCAGGCCACACCCCCCAACATGTTTCACCCCTTCCATGGGGCTTAGTCATGACTTTAGAGATTGCTCACCCTGGGATCCCAAATCTGCTGGAAATATACAAGCCTATCATTCATTATCCACAAAATGACTGGTGTTTCATATGGCTGGTCTTTTCCATGACCTTGCACAGCAAATTTTGCTAAAGCTTTAAATACTTTCTTATTTCTTCTAATCGGGTCTAATAATTGTAGTGGCGGCTACACAAAGTTGGATTTGTCACCATGGTAATAAATGGGTATATCAATATCTCTGCAGTCTGGCTAACATAAGTGAGGAGCTATTAAAAGAATATATACATTATATTAAACATATGTTAACAGTCTTGCTGTGGTGGATATATAAACAGTCATTATCTCAGCTATGAGGAAAGTTTAGAGAAACTGAATTTATTCTCTCTTGGGAAGAGGAGATTAAGGGGGGATATGATCGACATGTATAAATACATAAGCGGACTTGTAGAATTATTCACTTTCAGGTCCTTACGAAGGGCAGGGGGGCACTCTTTAGAAAAATGCTTATTCATAGAAAGGCTTCTTCTCAGTAAGAGCTGTGAAAATGTGATATAAACTCCCTCCCACTCTGGCCAGCTCAGTAAATTGGCTTAAAAATAGCTGGATGCATTCCTAAATGTACAAAATGTAACTGGATATTAACCCCTTTGCGCCTAAGGGTAAAGCAAATCTTAATGCTTAAGCCCAATTTTGTAACTTTGACATGTGTTAGTAAAACGGTACATTTTTTTCCCCTAGTATTACTATTAAAGGAAAACTTTCTCAAAATAGTAAAAAAATATATTGTTTTTAAATTAAGCTGTATATTTTTTGCTACTACCATAACCTACCACCAAAGCAAAGCATTTTACAGAGAAGTGGCTGCTCTTTCTGTGTAATACATAGCAATTGCTGGCTGTCATTTTGACAGCTGGTAATTGCTTGTTATAACAGCATTGGGAGAGATGATGTGAGAGAAGGGCAGGATGTAAGAAATGTGCCTCTAGAGACCCTGTTGAAGATTTTTAGAATGTATTTCTTATGTTAAAAATACTCAATTTGTAACAGTGGCAGCTGGTGCTCCATTTTTGGAGGGGGCGTAAAACAAAACAACCCGCCACCCAACCCCCCTGCACTTACACTTCCTGCATCTCCTTCTCGGCTGCGTCTCCTCCTCCTCGGCGGCTTCCTCCTCGGCGGCCAATACAGTCGCTTCTCCTCTTGAGTCTCAGGACCCGCTTCCTGATTGGCCAGGAGGAGAATCAGGAAGACAATAGTGAATATTAATTCGCTATTGTCACAAAACTGGGTACCCTGAGCCCACCCTTTTTTGAAGCCAATTAGAGCCTCTGGCCTCATTTTCTAAAAAAGTAAATAAAAAATAACCCTATTGAATCTCATGCGTCCAGCGCCCTGCACATGTAGATTAGCGGCTGGGCGCATGGATTAGGCGCTTATGGACACCTTATTGAAACCACTGATTGGTAATAAAGAAGATACTATACTATCTCTCTCTTGAAAGTGCATGAAAATCTCAAGTACTGAACACGTGTGTTTTGACACATGAAAGTGTAAACGATTCATTTAGACCCCCACTGCAGGATCTGATGTAGTAGTGATTTACTCGTTCAGGTTACATATATAGAAAGTGGTATAGCCAGGAATCCATTTTTTAGGGAAAGTGTATCATAAGATAAAACCATGTTTTGCTTTTTGATTGATGTCTGTGGCACTTGTTTAGGTGCCAAATGACTAAAAGGGGTTTTGCTTAATTTTTGGGCGATTTCCTCTCACTTCCAGTTGTGTCTACAGGACAGAGAGTGAAATCCCCCACAGATGGCAAAAAAAAAAAAAAAAGACTGACAGAACGGACAGGAGTTTTAATCTACTTTATCCAAAATGAAAAAATATTGACTTGAAGTTTATTGTAGACATACATTACCATCATATCATAGGCCCCACATTTTATTGAGGACTTGATGAAGAAAGGAATGAACTTCTCTAGATTATTGCTAGAAAATGGCACACGTTTTTTTTTTGTTTTTTTTTACACAAACAACCTCCTACCCAATCCACACCCTTCCCCACCTCCTTGAAGCTCTACCCCAACATTTGTATTTTTTTAGGAACCCTTACAGTTCTTTGTAAGTCCTCTGGGCAGTTCAGTGACATCATGGGTTCTTCCCCTTCTCCTGTAGTGGCAGATGCCAGGCTGGCATCATGATGTGCCCCTGAGGAACTTGTCCATGGTTGCTTTGGTTTAAAGGAAGTGAGTTGGATTATGCTGGGTGTCATTCCATCCAGTGGAGGTCTGGCTTTCCAAAACAGTGAGTCTGAGGTGAACAGTTTTAAAGAGATGGTGATTATTGCAGCCCAGGGACAGACTGGACTGGGGGTAGGGGGGCAATTGCACCCGGGCTGCTCTGATGCCCTGTAAAAAGGCCACTCTGCTTCTGCCGCAGACATGCCTAAAGGCTTCCTGGTGAAGTGGAGTAAAAAGTCCCCGTCTGTGTCCTACTGAGTGCGGGATGAGGATAAGGAAAGAGCGCAGGCCTCCCTCCCCGGCATGTATGGTGTATGCCATGTCCAAGCAGAGGCCGGCTCCGTGCCCCACCAAAGGCTCTCCTCCCTCGGCCAGCCCCAAATGAGCTGCCCTGGCTCCCCCTTGCAGCCCCTGGCCGCCCCCTGGCATCCAGTTTGTTGAAACAGGCATTGTCCTGCCCAACCCGCCCGGTAAGTAGAGAGTACTTCAGCCTGGGATGGGGGGTCAGGAGGAAACAGGGAAGAGGGAAAGCGGGAGGGGGGCTGAGTCACTGCACCATGGGCCTCTGTGCTGTTCTTGCCCCCTGGGCCAAAAGTTGCCAGTCAGCCCCTGTTGCAGCCAGACATACTTTTACATCTGCTGAGCCACCTTCCTTTTATTAAAGGTGGAGTTAACTTTGGAAGTCCATAACGTCACAACTCCTGTGTTTAGCAGGCACCTTATATAATGTGACCATTTAGCTTTTAATAAATCTATACATCCAGTTTGTCATATATGATATCTGCTGCTCAGTCTTGAATGAACGAGGCAGAGTACCAGCAAATTTATGTCATGACCTAAAAATACATTCTCCGCTTCTCAGATGTTCTCTTCCTGAGCTTCATTTTGCTGATGCAGTTACTGAGTGCTTAGTGTATGACTCACCAGGCACAACAATGACATGAAGGAGAAATACACAGTCTCCAGATTTATACCGGAGAGGTTACAACAATGTATTGGCTGGCTTCATCTCCACCGAGGGCCACAGGATCCTTAAGCAAGTATATTTCTAAAGGGAGAAGTCATCTGTTAAATACAGCTAATAAAACAGTTTGGCCTCAATTTAGTTTGCAAAAAATAAATAAAAAATCTTGCTCAAAGTTTAGTGTAGATAACATTTTTTAACTCCATACATACATTGAATTTGATGGACTGTTTATACTCATTCTTAGAATCTTCTTTTCTAAGGTTTCTGCGCTTGGTATTTATTACTGAGATTCACACAGTATTACTAACAGATGCTCCGTTTGTGTGACAGCTGCAAAGTCGTCAGGTTGCAGGAGAATTTGCTGGTAAAGGTGAAATTCCTAGGTGCTGAATGATAAATCTGTCACACCTCTACGTCTACAGTATACAAGAAATATGTGATGCGTTGATAAAGATTTACACCAGAACAGAGCATAGGCTCTGCCACTTTAAAGGGTAACTCCATTTTCACTGAAAAATATAGCAAATAAAAAAAAAATAATATAGCACTTACAATTGCTACACAAGTTGTAATTTAATGTTAATAAAAAAATCCCTTTTCTTTTCAGTCTGCAGCTGCTGTAACTTTCTGTAAAACTCAATGCAATATGGCAACCTGGAGGCATTCTGTACACCGCTAGTCTACATCAGTGGTTCTCAACCCTGTCCTCAAGTACCCCAAACAGGCCATGTTTTGGGAATTTATCTTAGATAAAATAGCTGTCCAACATTCCAAGCCATTGACTCTGGTTTAAAGCACCTGTGCAAGATAAAGGAAAACCTGCAAACATGGCTTGTTGGGGGTACTTGAGGACAGGGTTGAGAACCACTGGTCTACAGGATGCCTCCAGAAATGTCATGCTTATGTGATTGGCTCACTGATTTTCTCAGAAGTTTGCACAAATCAACGTTTAGGTGGCACTTATACCGTATATACTCGAGTATAAGCCGACCCGAATATAAGCCGAGGCACCTAATTTTACCACAAAAAAATGGGAAAACTTATTGACTCAAGTATAAGCCTAGGGTGTCCATCTGCATGCCTCACTGTGCCTCAATTTGCCTTCTCTGTGTCCATGTGCATGCCTCACTGTGTCCATGCCTCACTGTGCCCATGCCTAGACTGACGTTTAACATGGGAGTCTATGGAAGGGGTGCCCGGCTTTGAAAAATCGGTGCGCCCCGGCCGTAGGTCCTCCAGACAACAAACTTTGCACACTTGTAGAGGAGAAAGGAGGCTACATGTGTGCAAAGTTCCGGGTCCAGAGGATCTACGACCGGCCGGTACCGGGTCCCCAAATTCACCAGAGAAATGACCATTTAACATGGGAGTCTATGGAATGGGTGCCCGGCTTTGAAAAATCGGTGCTCCCCGACCGTAGGTTCCCCGGACAAAAAACTTTGCATACTTGTAGAGGAAGAGTGGGGCTATATGTGTACCAAGATTGGGGTCCAGGGAACCTACGGCACCGGGTCCCCAAAGTCTGGGATATCAGGCGCAAAAAGGTGACTCAAGTATAAGCCGAGGGGGCAATTTCAGCACAAAAAAATGTGCTGAAAAACTCGGAGTATATACGGTAATATGGAATTTAGATGCTCTTCAAAAGTTTAAATACTTCTAAAGAGAAGAGATGCAGAAACTGCAACTTTCCTTACTAGAGAGAAAGTGCATCAGCTGGATCTAATAAACCGGTCACTCAGAGTCAGTGGAGACCCGTAATGCAGGACGCAGGGGCGCCGCCCCCCTAATCTATGCGTCCGGCCCCCTAATCTATCTTCTGCAATGGCGGGCGGTCCTCTTTAAGAGAAAGGTGGTCTCTGTAGTGGATTAGCCACAAGATTACTTTTATCCGCGGCGGGAGAGGTCCCCCCCCCTGCCGTGCTTCGGTCGTCTCCGCCACTTACTGGAGCTGATCCAATACTGTCCCCTCAGTAGCATGGAGCCGAGTGAGGGAAAGATGGCCCCCACTCGGCTCCATAACATTGGATGATGGAAGCGACGTCAAACGTCACTTCCACCCAATGGTCTTAAACACATTTATTTATTTATTTATTTATTTTTAGTGCATTTAAGTGTAAATGTGAGATCTGAGATCTTTTTGACCCCAGATCTCACATTAAAGAGGTCCTGTCATACTTTTTTTTTATTACAAGAGATGTTTACATTCCTTGTAATAGGAATAAAAGTGACCCAAAATAAAGCGACCCGCAGAGCTCGCACGCAGAAACGAACACATACGTAAGTCGCGCCCGCATATGAAAACGGTGTTCAAACCACACATGTGAGGTTTGGCCGCGATCATTAAAGTGAGAGCAATATTTCTAGCACTAGACCTCTTCTGTAACTCAAAACTGGTAACCTGTAGACATTTTTAAATGTTGCCAATAGAGATTTTTAAGTGCCAAAGTTTGTTGCCATTCCACAAGCGGGCGCAATTTTGAAGCATGAAATGTTGGGTATCAATTTACTCGACGTAACATCTTTCACAATATAGAAAAAAATTGGGCTAACTTTACTGTTGTCTTATTTTTTAATTAAAAAAAAGTGTATTTTTTCCAAAAAGAATTGCGCTTGTAAGACCGCTGCGCAAATACGGTGTGACATAAATTATTGCAAGGACCGCCATTTTGTTCTCTAGGGTGTCTAAATATATATATATATATATAATGTCTGGGGGTTCCAAGTAATTTTCTAGCAAAAAATACTGATTTTAACTTGTAAACAACAAAACTCAAAAAGAGGCTCGGTCCTTAAGTGGTTAAATTATTATTTTTTCTTTAGAAATGTCATTATTACTGCAGCATATTCTACACATCGCACAGATGTGCCACTTTACAGGCAGACTAAGGGGACCCCCCAGGCACAATATTTAAAGGAATATAAAATTTTTATTGTATCACTTTAAGCATCATTAAAATCACTGCTCCTGAAAAAAATATTGTTTTAAAAACTTTTTTTTGCATTGATACATGTCCCCTGGGGCAGTACCCGAGTCCCCATACACTTTTTATGGCAATAACTTGCATATAAACCTTTAAAATTAGGACTTTAGATTTTTATTGTTCTTTTCCCATAGACTTTAATAGGGTTTGCGTGTTCGCTAGAACTTTTTGCCTGTTCGAGGTGTTCTGGGGGTGTTCGGCCCATCACTACCTGTAGGTGACAGTCAGAGCCCGGCGTTCAAGAGCTGAAGCCATCACCTCCTGGGCTTTTAATTCTGCTAAAGACTGCTTCATAGTGAGCACTGAGAATGTGAACACAATGCTTTAGCATTGTGTTTACATAGGAAGTGCCTTGACATCATATGTGACATCATGGCATTTCCTGTTGGTACGGAGAATCCTTCCCTGCTCCCCTGCAATAGGTCATTGCTATATTGATCTTCTGCTATTTGATTGCAGCCAGCAATAAATAACTTTTGCAAGTGATCTGTTCCTGCAGAGCTGTATGGGGGTGTTGGATCAGATTCATAATAAACGAGATATATGAACAACTTCATCCAGAGCATGGCAATTTTTTTTGTAGTATACACTATAGGATTGTAAAGACCTGGGGACACCTTTGGGTGCACTAAGGAGAGCAATAATGTGGCACGCTTTATTGGTCAGTGTTACCCCCATAAAACAGGGGTCAGTGTCACCCCCCTTCATAAAATATGGGTCAGTGTTACCCCTTCATAATTTAGGGGGTCCACCATAGAGGCCCCATATTAGGTCCCTTTATATGAGCACCCCCCTTAGAGACCTCTATTAGATCAGGGAACCCCCTCCATCAGTGTCCCCTGCTCCTAAAGCCCCACATTAGACTGCCTTACCGAGAGCCGTTTTGAGCCAGGAAGTGTGGGAGCCGGAGTTTGGGGGCAGAGCGAAGCTGCTCTACTGTAGTGCTATCTTCCTTCTTTCCTTCCATTGTGTGGGGGGGGGGCTTGGAGAGAAGGCAAAGTAGAGGTAGGTGCTGCATCGCTGTGCTCAGTGTGTCAGCAAAACACAAGAATCAAAACACATCCAAACTTGTGCACTCACTCACAGGGCCGCTGTTAGGAATCATGGGTCCCTCGCCCCCTGAGGGGGGAAAATAGGTGGGGGAGGGAAGTGAGAAAGGGTGAGAGGAGGAGGTAAGGGGGTGAGGGGGCAGGAGAGAGAGGGGGGTGAGAAAGAGGTGGAGGTGTGTGAGATAGAGAGAGAGGAGGGGTAGGAGAGAGAAGGGGGCTGAGAGGGAGGGGGTGAGAGAGAGAGGGGGTGGCCTGACAAAGAGAGGGGGTGGCTTAAAGAGGGGGGGCTGACAGAGGGGGGTAGCTGACAGAGAGGGGGTGACTGACAGAGAGGTTGTAGCTGACAGGGGGTAGATGACAGAGGGGGTTGCTGATAGAGAGGGGGTAGCTGAAAGAGGGGGGTAGCTGACAGAGAGGGGGTAGCTGACAGAGGGGGGTAGCTGACAGAGAGGGGGTAGCTGACAGAGAGGAGTTAGCTGACAGGAGGGGGTAGCTGACAGAGAGGGGTATCTGACAGAGGGGGGTATCTGACAGAGAGGGGGTAGCTTACAGAGAGGGGGTATCTGACAAAGAGGGGGTAGCTGACAGAGGGAGGGGTGGCTTACAGAGGGGGGTAGCTGACAGAGAGTGGCAGGCTGACAGAGGGGGGTGAGAGGGCAGATGAGAAAGATACCTCAGTGAGGAGACACCACAGCACACTCCAGGCAAGAAGGCGGGACTCCGGGTGGCCGCGATCACCCACAGTCCAGCCCCGCTTCCACATGTGACCAGGTCCACCGGGCCAATCACAGACCCTCGTATCCGCCGCCCGCACGTGACCTATTCAGCCAATCACAGGCTGAATAGGTACGCCTGCTGCCCATCGCTGCCCTTGGCTCGGAGGCGGAGCACACAGGCAGTAATATATGTGTGTGACAGACAGTGTAACACTGATGGCGGGCACGGGAATTGAGATGTGCCGCTCTAGGTTGAACTATTGCTATATGTGCCCGGGTTTCAGGTGGGTTGGAACCCGGGCACATGTGTCAAAACCCGGACTGTCCGGGTCAAAACCGGACAGGTGGCAACCCTAATCCAGAGAACAGAAACAGGACATTTATTCCACAGCAGAGCCCTGGTGGTTAAAGTGTAAATCCAGTGGAGTAAACCGGAAAAAAAATACTTTTTAATGAAGACTTCTACCTGGTACAGTAGAGGATGCCAAGTCATCTGGGTCCAGTCTTGCCATGAAGAGTTAATCCAGCTCTGAGCAATCGTCTTGTCTTTTTGTAGTAAGATAAAAAACAACACACAGATAAGTTTGTGTCTCCACTTCCCCCACTGCTGTGACTGACATCTGATTTCCTTATCTCATTCACGGCATGAGAGCAGAGAGTGTTACAATTTGAGCTTCACATCCCTCCTCCTTTCTTCTCCAGCTTTCCCAGGATTGGCTGATCCACACCTCATGTGGTGCCTTTCCTGAGTTTTGACTGGATGTTACTCATCATGGGGTGTGATCAGTGTGACTGAGGAGGATATTCATGGTGCAGTCAGCTCCCAGAGCCAGCAGAAAGAGTAGGAGAGTATAGAGGTGTGACATCAAAACTCTGCCAACCGAGCTCCGGCAAAGAGACCCCCCCCCACACACAGATTCCATCATTTTGTGGGACTCCTAGTGCTGAAGGGGGTGACATTTGCAAGGTAGGGATACATGCAGGAGGCTTGCATGTATTTATACATTAACCACTTGCTACCCAGACCAATTCTGAGATTTCTCTCCTACATGTAAAAATCATCATTTTTTTGCTAGAAAATTACACAGAACCCTCAAACAATATATATGTTTTGTTTTTTTTTATCAGAGACCCTAGAGAATAAAATGGCGGTCGTTGCAACTTTTCTTCTCGCACGGTATTTGCGCAGCAATTTTTCAAACACTTTTTTTGGAGGGAAAAACCTGGGTGAGTGGTGGATTTACATAAGAGACTACAAAGTACAGCCAGTTATTTATTTTCATTTTTTGACCGGAGTCCCTTGCAATTGTTACAAACAATTCTACTTGGTGCAAATAAAATACGTTTATGCATGGGCCTTCAAACTGCAAACTCAAATGACACGTGATATGCCACCAAAACACAATATACTCAGCCTCTTTTCTTTGCCAAGAATAAAATCCAGAGCATCAACATATTTTTCTCTACTCTGGAGAGTTATAATTAGAACAGATGCTGTCCCTCTGGAATATGCCTCGTGCTGATACCAGATTGGAATTAAGGCTAAACATCTTCCCCCTACGTTCTAGAGGAAGTAAACATCTTGACTGGCGTTGCTAGAGCGTGTACTGAACAGCACATGCGCATCCTTAGGACATTTTAAAATGCAAAATTCTGTAATGAATAGTTAAAGGGGACCCGCATGAATAAATACCTGACATGTCCCAATATACAGCAGCATAATTCTTTAACCACTTAAGCCCCGGACCATTTCGCTGGCCAAAGACCAGAGCACTTTTTGCGATTCGGCACTGCGTCGCTTTAACTGACAATTGCGCGGTCGTGCGACGTGGCTCCCAAACAAAATTGACGTCTTTTTTTTCCCACAAATAGAGCTTTCTTTTGGTGGTATTTGATCACCTCTGCGGTTTTTATTTTTTGCGCTATAAACAAAAATAGAGTGACAATTTTGAAAAAAATTCTATATTTTTTACTTTTTGCTATAATAAATATCCCCAAAAAATCTATAAAAAAAAAAAAAAAATTTCCATAGTTTAGGCTGATCTGTATTCTTCTACATATTTTTGGTAAAAAAAAACGCAATAAGCATATATTGATTGGTTTGCGCAAAAGTTATAGCATCTACAAAATAGGGGATAGTTTTATGGCATATTTATTTTAAAAAAATTTTTTACTAGTAATGGCGGCGATCTGCGATTTTTATCATGACTGCTACTTTATGGCAGACACATCGGACACTTTTGACACATTTTTGGGACCATTGTAATTTTTACAGCGATCAGTGCTATAAAAATGCACTGATTACTGTGAAAATGACACTGAGGCTGCATTTGATGGGCGTTGGTGAGGCTGCATTTGATGGGCGCTGGTGAGGCTGCATTTGATGGGCGCTTCATTAAAAAGGTGGGATTTACATGGGCAGGGGAAAGGGGGTGGGGTCAGGGGTGGAGCCAGGGGGGCGTCAAAATTAGGTTTCGCCTAGGGTGTCAAAAATCCTTGCACCAGCCCTGATTGGCTCTTTACCAAGTTCGGGGTCACGGCGTGTCCCAGTACCCAACATTAACTATTTGTAATCCTGTAAGCAGGTCCCACTCACACTCCTTCTCCATGTGAACTTTAATGGTTGCAGAATAGGGTAGAGCGGACCCGAACTGTAAAGTTCGGGTCCGTACCGAACTTTTGGGTTTTTGGGTCCCGGACCCGAACCCGAACAATTGACTGTATGTTCGGGTTCGGGTCCGGAGGTTCGTCAATATGCATGTAGAGCCGCGCTTGTTTCCCGTGCTTAGAACTGTCCCTGCACTAAGTGTCATTTCTGAAGGAAAAAAAGTCATTTAAAACTCACTCGCGGCTATAATGAGTTGTCGGCTCCCGGCAATACATAGAAAAGTCATTGATAAAAAATAAAAAAAAAGCGTGGGGGTTCCCCCAAATTCAATTACCAGGCCCTTCAGGTCTGGTATGGATATTAAGGGGAACCCTGCCGCAAATTTTAAAAAAAAATGTGTGCGGTTCCCCCCAAATATCCATACCAGGCCCTTCAGGTCTGGTATGGATTTTAAGGGGAACTCCACCCCAAATTTTAAAAAAAATGGCGTGGAGTACCCCCAAAAATCCAGACCAGACCCTTTATCCGAGCACGCAACCTGGCAGGCCGCAGGAAAAGAGGGGGGAACGAGAGAGCGCCCCCCCTCCTGGACCGTACCAGGCCACATGCCCTCAACATGGGGAGGATGTCCCCATGTTGATGGGGACAAGGGCCTCATCCCCACAACCCTTGCCCGGTGGTTGTGGGGGTTTGCGGGGGGGGCTTATTGGAATCTGGAAGACCCATTTAACAAATGGGACCCCCAGATCCTGCCCCCCCCTATGTGAATTGGTAATGGGGTACATTGTAGTGTAAAAATTTTTAAAAAAAATTACACCTTTGGGAAAGTCCTTTATTAAAATTAAAAAAATAAAAAATAAAAAAAAACATTCCAGCGATGAAATACAGTGTCCCACGGCGATCCGATGTCCAGCGCTGTCCACGCGAAACGTCAGCCTGAGCGGACCTGATGGGGAACTTCCTCGGCAGTGTATTAAATGAATAGACCCGCCCCTTCTAAAGTTCCCCATCAGGTCTGCTCAGCCAATGATGTAGTGTAAGGCTGAGGACCTGATGCGGAACGTGAGCAGGGGCGGGTCTATTCATGTATTACACTGTGGAGGAAGTTCCCCATCAGGTCCGCCCCCTCGTATGTCAGACCCCGCCTACGTCATTGGATGAGCGGACCTGATGGGGAACTTCCTCCAGTATAATAAATGAATAGACCCGCCCCTTCTCACGTTCCGCATCAGGTCCTCCATCTTACACCTACGTCATTGGCTGAGCGGACCTGATGGGGAACTTTAGAAGGGGCGGGTCTATTCATTTATTACACTGCGGAGGAAGTTCCCCATCAGGTCCGCTCAGGCTCAGCCAATGACGTTTCGTGTGGACAGCGCTAGACATTTCATTTTTAATAAAGGACTTTCCCAATGGTGTCTGTGTATTTTTTTTTTACAATTTTTTTACAGTTTCTTTGTGAAATGGTAGGGGTACAATGTACCCCATTACCAATTCACATAGGGGGGGCCGGGATCTGGGGGTCTCCTTTGTTAAAGGGGTCTTCCAGATTCCGATAAGCCCCCTGCCCGCAGACCCCCACAACCACCGGGCAAGGGTTGTGGGGATGAGGCCCTTGTCACCATCAACATGGGGACATCCTCCCTATGTTGAGGGCATGTGGCCTGGTACAGTCCAGGAGGGGGGGGCGCTCTCTCGTCCCCCCCTCTTTTCCTGCGGCCTGCCAGGTTGCGTGCTCGGATAAAGGGTCTGGTCTGGATTTTTTGGGGTACTCCACGCCACTTTTTTTTTTTTAATTTGGGGTGGAGTTCCCCTTAAAATCCATACCAGACCTGAAGGGCCTGGTATAGATATTTGGGGGGAACTGCACGCATTTTTTTTAATAATTTGCGGCAGGCTTCCCCTTAAAATCCATACCAGACCTGAAGGGCCTGGTAATTGAAATTGGGGGAACCCCCACGCTTTTTTTTATTTTTTATCAATGACTTTTCTATGTATTGCCGGGAGCCGAGAATTCATTATAGCCGCGAGTGATGCCGCGTACACACGACCGTTTTTAATGTCATTGAAAAAAACTGCATTTTTCTCGACGTGATTCTTCTCAAGCCTGCCTTGCCCACACACTATCGTGGAAAAAAATACTTGAGTAAAGCGCGGTGACGTACAACACGTACGACGGCACTATAAAGGGGAAGTTCCATTCGGATGGCGCCACCCTTCATGTTAGTAAAGTTTGTTGAGAGACGATTCGCGCTTTTCAGCCTCGTGCTTTTCAGTCCGTTACAGCGTGACGAATGTGCTATCTCCATTACGAACGCTAGTTTTACCAGAACGAGCGCTCCCGTCTCATACTTGATTCTGAGCATGCGCATTTTTTTTCACGTCGTTAAAGCCCACACACGACTGTTTTTTCATGACGAGAAAAACGACAATGTGAAAAACGACGAGAAAAATTAGAGCATGTTCCAATTTTTTCATAGCCATTTTTCACGTCGTGAAAAATGCTCTGGAGCCCACACACGATCATTTTTAATGACCATTTTAAAAAATGGCATTTTTCTCGTCATTAAAAACGGTCGTGTGTACGTGGCATGAGTTTTAAATTACTTTTTTTCCTTCAGAAATTACACTTTGTGCAGGGACAGTTCTAAGCACGAGAAACAAGTGTGAATAGTCCTCAGAAGTTCAGGTCCCCATTGACTTCAATGGGGTTCGGGGTCAAGTTCGGTCCCGAACTCGAACTTTTTTCCGAAGTTCGGCCGAACCCGTCGAACTCGAACATCCAGGTGTCCGCTCAACTCTATTGCAGAAGCATCCACTAACCTGATTATCAATGCAGACAATGCTACCTATATATGATCAATTCATCTAATGCCGTGTACACACGATCGATTTTCTCGACGGTGAAAACACCGTCGAGAAAATCGACGGGAAAAACGAGGAACGGCTTTTCATGTCATTTTTTTTCTTGGTCAAAAAAACCGACCATGTGTAGGCTCCCTGGCAGTGTTTCCCTATGGGAAAACTGCCACGGAAAAAAATGCCGTGAATCACGACGAGAAAAATTAGAGCACGTTCTAATTTTTCTCGTCGTGATTCTTGCCGTTTTTCTCGTCGGGAAAAATGCTGGAAAGCCCACACACGGTCGTTTTTCTTGTCAAAGAGAAAAAATGAAATTTTTCCCGACGAGAAAAATGGTCGTGTGTACGCAGCATTAGATTCACTCGGTTTACAGTTTTGCTTCCAAACAATTAAATTCAACTGCGTGACAAAAAAACTTTAGCTTGCTGAAATTCGATTGGATTTTCGGACCAATCAATCCTTTTCAATGACAGCAATTATTTATTGATTGATCCGTCCCATTTTTTTTTGCAGAACTATATAATTTGTTCACTGTAACAATCATGATGTCATTGAAATGACAAAAGCAGGAATTACTTTAAAATAGAGTATCCAGCTAAATAACACGTATAAGCGCATTGGATGTATCTATGACTATATTCTGGGTAGTGAAGAGGTGGGGTGTTACTTTAAATAATGACATGCCTTTGGACAGGGTATCATTACTTGCATTCTTTGGAATAACTATTTATAATTATACATTGCACTAGCAAAGTAAAGAGTGAGCCTGGAGCTATAATATCCTCTGGCATGCCTGGCAATTTTTTTTTTTTACTTTTTCAGCCCCAGCTTGATTGAAAGAATTGGCTCTTTTTCCATTATCCGCAGAACGCCTGACAAGCCTCTACGCTGTATAGTTACCACAAAATTAAACAGAATCCTTTGAGAGAGGAATGGACAGAGCTTAAATAAATGGACATTCCAAAAAATCAATACACAGCAACTGTTTGTTGGCTCAGACAATGTCCTATTACTTTGACTATGCAGCTAAAATATAGAACTGTGCTGCATCTTCAATTACATTGCCTCGGCAGACTGCTCATAATTACATAGAGCACAGGAGAAGCTCTCCTTTTGGTAACAACCCTGAATTTTCCAACTTTTTCTTTTGATTCTCCTCTGTTGACTCATCATTGGTTGGAAGTAGGCATTGAGTCTGTTGTAGAAAAAAAAAATATGGAGAAATGTGTTGTTCTTTGCATCTACCCCACTACGTGAAAATAATAGAAAGAGCATTTACAAAATGTTATCTGTTCCGGAGGTTTTGAATAATAAATATAAAAGACTGCATATGAATATTTTTTATCAACCCCTTGCAGCTGGTTCTATTCCATGGAGCCTTTTTGCTACTATGCTGTGAATACACTGATTTTAGGTAGGGTTGCACCGATACTACTTTTTTAAGACCGAGTCCCGATACTTTTTTTTTATGTCATGTGACAGTGACACTAATATGCAGCACTGATGGGTACTAAGTGGCACTGATGGGCACTGATGAGGTGTTGACTGTGTCATTATTATTTGTTTTACAATTTAATTTTTTACAATTTATATATATACATATATGTATAAAGGGGTGTAAATAAAGGCTTGCAGAACACCCACTCAACGCCAGATCAAACCCACAGACCTCTAAGCAGTACAAACAGAGATATAAAATGGTAAAAGTATTTTCCAATATAAAACCACTGAGCAGCCGTTTAAAAATAAAAATAAAACCACGGTATAAGAATAAAACAGTTCCGCCTCTGTGATATTAAAATACACAAAACAGCGCTTAAAAATCAATATCGATAGACTCGTGGAAAAACCACTGAATAAAGAAAGTCTTAGATGTAGTCAAGGTGATGTAAACAATCCAAAGTGCTGAATGTTGTCTTAGTAGTAATCCTAGCGTGCACCTTCCACCAGGGAGAAACAATAATCTCAATCCACCGCGTGATGCACTCTCCCCGAGGGGGTTAAACTCACCAGAAGATTAAAAAATAAGAGCCTTAAGCAGATACACCAGCCACTTTTCCACGGACCATCACCAGCAGGTGGGGACAGCAGGCACAGGAGCTCCACACAAGGTCATAAAAACAAGGAACAGCAATATAGTGTAATCCTGTTTAATATTCCCAAGTAGCCCATACACTAAAAGCCCCCTTAAACCTATCTACGTACATCAAATCACAAAAAATTAGCATAAAAGTGACCCCAGAGGGCGCTATCACCAGATCCAGCCGTCCATGGAGAGCAGGCGAATCCTTGCAGACACCGCAGCAGCTTCCTAGTAGGAGAGCGGAGTGTGTGAAGCGCACACGTCACTTCCGGGTTAGCGGGGATGTCGTGGGTCACGCTCTGACGCGGCATTTCGTCAAATGACTTCAAGAGAGAGAGTACTCCCCCAGCATCACCGCAGGAAATAAATCAGAATGTCTCTCTGTGTTAACCAATCAGCGTGCATGGCAACAAGTGACAGGGGCTAGTCACTGATGGCAGTGACTAGCCCCTGTCACTTGTTGCAATGCACGCTGATTTTTTTGGAGAATGGGTAGGGGTACAATGTACCGATACCCATTCACATGGGGGGGGCGGCGGGATCTGGTGGCTCCCTTGTTAAAGGGGGCTTCCAGATTCCTATAAGCCCCCTGCCCGCAGACCCCCACAACCACCGGGCCCTTGTCCCCATTACATTTTGGTGTGGAGTTTCCCTTAAAATCCATACTAGACCTGAAGGGCCTGGTATGGACTGGGGGGGGGGGGGTGACCCATGCTGATATTTTCATTGATTTTATCTATATCACTTTTGATTTTTCATGTTCATGTCCCATAGACTTTAACGGTGTTCGCACAAATATTTTGCCTGTTCGCATGTTCTAGATCATGCTGGGGGGTGTTCGGCTCATCTCTATACAGCATCAGCAATGATCTGCCTGCATTGCATAGAAAAGAGCAGAAGCCCAGGGATTAGATCACTGGGTTTAAAATAAGGAATATATAAGCATAGAATGGATTTATTTAAAAATGTAACTTGCCTGAGAATGAGTGGGGAAAGGAGGAAACAGGGAATGCAAATATTTGCAGATTGAACCAGTTTTAAGGACTGCAACTAAAGGACTGATGTGTATTTTGAGTGCAAACTCCTAGTATCTCACTTAACATCAGTGGAAAGATTTTTTGTTCTATCATTTGGTTAAGTGTTCAGAGGAACAGTAAACTATTTACATGTTCTATCCACAGCTTTCACTTTGTTTAACTAATATTCCGAAAAAGCATCAATTAAAGACGACAAGTTCATTAAACAGTTTCCGCAGCCCTGATCTTAGATGCTTTGCAATCATTTTATTTCATTTAGTCTTCTATCACAAGATGTACTCTACAGAAAGCAGTGTAGAGAAGGACACTCCTGGGGCCGCACTTTTGGCATCAGGTATTGAAAGGCATCACCGCTAACCATATATGGCAAAAAAGAATTACGTTGCTATTTACATGGGTCATTAATATGTCAGTGTGGTGAAACGTGTGTGGTCCCTAATTCCCCAATACTATTTCTCTTATGCCAAGATGAACAGATGAAGCGGCAGGAGATACTAGCAAGCAGGTGAACTGAGGACGCAGAAGTGGTGAATAGTCCTCATTCCTGCTGTGAATGACCACCTTATATCATGTAAGCTATTAGTTGCTGCGATTAAGAGGAAAGTATGCTCATTTTACATAAAAAAATAAATAATATATATATATATATATATATATATATATATATATATATATATATATATATATAACATTTTTATTTTATTTTTTGGGGCAAGCTTTATTCGTAAAAAGACAATATTTAGTAAAACAATAATTATTAACATAACATAGCCTTTAAGATATCCTTTAGTGCAGTACAGGATGGGAAAAATACTGTAGCTGCTGACTTTTAATAAAAGGACATTTGCCTGTCCAAACATTCAAGCGCTGTCCTCACCCAGGCCAGTTCTTAGCCAGTCTTGGGGTCCCCGGCATCGGGGTGTTTAGCGGGAGATGCATGCAAAGAGTCACAGCTGGCTTCCCAGTGCAAATGTGCAAACCACGCTGAGCTGTGTTAATGGTCCTGCAGCATGCTGGGACCTGCAAAAAGTTCCTGAAGGCTTCGGGGTGGAGGGGCTAATGAACTTCCATGGGAATCGCCTAGGCGATCCAACTGAAAGTGGGAGTAGGTTTCTACCAAAACTAAGTAGCCACTTCCCCCAAAAAAGTAAAAACGTGTTAGAGTGTCAGGGTCACCTGTGGCCAGGTGACAGATGCACACCGTAGGGGGACAGGAGTGCACCGCGAGGTAGTGAACCCTATGGCTGGCTTCTGCGGATAGGAAACTGGGTGGTTGTGGAAAGCGGGACCAGAGGAGCACAACCGGGATCCAAACGGAAGCTAGAGCCAAGATTCCCCAGGGCGCGGAGTCTAAGACCCAGCTGGTCTTCTCCAGGGCCTCTAGTGGTGAGGATGTTAGCTGCAGGCTGGGACCAGGTCGCGGCCCCTGGAGTTTCCTAGCTCACGCCCCGTAGGATAAGGGGAAAAGAGGGGAAGCAGCAGCACACGATAAGAGAGAACCGAATAACAAGCTGAAGGTCAGGGGCCACAAGCAGACAAGGATAACGAAGAACGAGCCGAAGGTCAAGGGTCACGAGCAGACAGGGATAGTCGGGGACAAGCCAATAACGTAACAGAGAGACAGACGTAGCACACGGCAGGCAGGAACCCAAACACACAATGCCTAACAAACACGTTGATCAGCAAAGCAGGCTTGCAGTGCACAGGTTAATATAGTGTTCTGTGATAGGGCCTGGGGTGGAGTCTGGCTGGGAGGAGATTATAAAGGAAGCCAGGTGAAAGGGCTCAGGCCTCTAAGATGAACACATGGGAAGGAAGGTAAGCTGACAGACAAACACTACTGCATATCCATGACATAGAGGAGGGTGGGAGAAAGACTTTAAGCGAACTTACCTTTTAGGGTGAAGTTACGCTTTAAGTGAGAAGTAAGGGTAGAGTCATAATTCACCTTCTCAGAAAATATGAAATGGTAAACTAACACCCTATGCCCTCCCCACTCCCCTATTTCCCGCTGCACTTACCTCCGTAGGTGATTCAGTTTCACTGTCCATGCAGCCCGGTGCAATGGGTCTGGGGATTGAAATTCACACTGTTCTTCCTCTTTTGTCCCTTGAGTGATTCTGATTGATGAACACCAAAACAGGACCATGTTGTCCAATCAGAATCGTTCTTTTCTGTCCTGGCTTCCCTGGGAAAAGAAGAGGAAGAACAATGTGGATTTCAAACCACACTGTAAGGTGTTAGTTCACCTTTTCATTTTATCTGTGATAAAGGGATATTAAACCTTTTTAATTTTAATTTTAATTCAGGAAGTGCAGACCTTATTAAACTGTACTGTCTCTTATCTTAAAAAAATCTTCCTTGCTTTTGTCCTCTGTAATGGTACCCGACAGGGATGTCCCCTCTCACCCCTTATCTTTATTTTGACCCTTGAACCCCTCCTGTGCCAAGCTAAAATCTTTTCAGACATATCACCTACCTCCCCCAAAAAACACGGGAAATTAAAAATATTACCTTCTTATATCAACTACAAGACAGTAGGGTTTGGGAACATTGCAAGACTTTTTTCACTACACACAATTCTACATTTGAAGAAGTAGCTATCTTTTTGCATGCCACCCTGCCTTGGCATATAAAGACCCACTATATAGATTTTTATTTGATGTCACATCACTTCCTCAAACTTAACCTATCCAAAACCAAGCTCATGATATTTCCCTGATTTCTCTGTCAAAATCAACTACTCAACTTTCAACCCGTCCCCCTATGCCAAGGTCCTAGGTGTAATGCTGAACTCTGAACTATCCTTTTCGGCCCCACATCCAATCGCTGTCCAAAGCTTGCCGCCTCAACCGCTGTAAAATCTCCAAGATACGCCCCTTCCTAACCAATGAAACCACAACGCTTCTAATCCACTCCCTGGTCATCTCTCGTCTCGACTACTACAACTCCCTCCTTATTGGCTTACCTTTAAATAGGTTATCCCCCCTTCAGTCTGTCACGAATGCTGCTGCCAGGCATATCTACCTTACAAACGATTGGCATCTGCTACCCCTCTCTGCCAATCCCTCCATTGGCTGACACTCACCCAATTAATTAAATTCAAGATACTAACAATAACTTACAAAGCCACCCACAACTTGGCCCCCAGCTACATCACTATCCTAGTCTCAAAATACCAACCAAATAGTTCTCTTCGTTCCTCCCGAGGACTCCTGCTCTCTAGCTCCCTTGTCACCTTATCCCACATTTGCCTCCAGGACTTCTCCTGAGCCTCTCCCATTCTCTGGAATGCTTTACCCCAATCTGTCCGACTATCTCCTACTCTGTCCCCTTTTAGACAGTCCCTGAAAACTCATCTCTTTAGAAAAGCCTATCTGGCCCCCACCAAACAACTGTACAATTAATTTCTCCATCAGCCCATCCCACACAGTTATTACCTCTTGTATCTCTTGACCCTCCGTCTTATATTGTAAGCTCTAACGAGCAGGGTTTTCTGATTCCTACTGTATTAAAGTGTATTGTAGTTGTAATGTCTACCCTCAAGTTATAAAGCGCTGTGTAAACTGTCGGCACTATATAAATCCTGTATAATAATAATGATAGGGCCTACAATGTTAACCTCTTCATGCCCACGCTATAACTGAAAGACGGCTACAGCTCAGGCCTAAATTGCCATGTACGTCCTCCCATTCATGCGCATGCTCTGTGATCAGCGAGTCCATAAGACTCGGCTGATCACAGATCGGAGTAAGGGGCCGATCCCGGCCCTTTACCACGTGATCAGCTGTCAGACAATGACAGCTGATCATGTGATGTAAACAGAAGCCTGTAATCTGCTTTTTTTTCTCACTCTGACAGCGTAAGGAGAAAAAAAATAAGCAGATTACCGACTTGTGTAAACAGGACATCGGTCCCACACACAGAGAGCCACTGCTGCTAAGCAGTACCCACCAGTGCCACCTACCAGTGCCCACCAATGCCACCTACCAGTGCATATCAGTCCTGCTAAGCAGTGCCCACCAGTGCCACCTACCAGTGCCACCAATTAGTGCCCACCAGTGCTGCCAATCAGTGCCCATTAGTGCCTCATCATCAGTGTCACCTACCAGTGCCTATCAGTGCCCATCAGTGCCACCTATCACTGCCTTCAGTGCCACCTATCAGTGCCCATCGGTGCCACCTATCAGTGCCCATCAGTGCTGCCTTATCAGTGCCCATCAGTGCAGACTATCGGTGCCTATCAGTGCAGCCTCATCAGTGCCCATCAGTGCCACCTTATCAGTGAAGCCTATCAGTGCCCATCAGTGCAGCCTATCAGTGCCCATCAGTGAAGCCTCATCAGCACACATCAATGAAGGAGACAAATTACTTGTTTGCTAAATTTTATAACAAACGATGAAAACTGTTTTTTTATTTGTATTTTGAAAATTTTCGGCCTTTTTTTGTTTGTTTAACAAAAAATAAAAACCCCAGTAGTGATTAACTACCACCAAAATAAAGCTCTATTTGTGTGAAAAAATGATAAAAATTTCATATGGGTACAGTGTAGCATGCAGATGTCATTTAACCACTTGCCATCCAGCCGCCGCAGTTTTATTTATCCCCTATTTTGTAGACGCTATAACTTTTGCGCAAACCAATCAATATATGCTTATTGCAATTTTTTTTACCAAAAATATGTAGAAGAATACATATCAGCCGAAACTGAGGAAAAACACTTTTTTCGGAAAAATATTGTGGCATATTTATTATAGCAAAAAGTAAAAGATTATTGTGTTTTTTTTCAAAATTTACGCTCTTCTATTGTTTATAGCGTAAAAAATAAAAACCGCAGAGGGGATCAAATACCACCAAAAGAAATCTCTATTTGTGGGGAAAAAAAAGGATGTCAATTTTGTGTGGGTACAACGTCGCACAACCACGCAGTTGTCAGCTAAAGCAACGCACAAGGCTGAATCACAAAAAAATCTGGGGCCGAAGTGGTTAAAGAGTGACAGCGCTGAAAGCTGAAAATTGGCCTGGGCAGGAAGGGGGTTTAAGTGTCCAGTAAGCAAGTTGTTAAACATTGGACTAAAGCTTGCTGCTTTCTGTATGCAGACTATAGCACAATGCTTTTCCAACAGTTAAAAAATACATTACGCTCTCTCGTGCTTTAGGTTTTGAAAAGTAGAGGCCAACTCATCTCACTTTCTAATGAGGTATATAACTGTAATTTATTTAGTTATTTCAAGAACTGATGTCTTTAATGAGTCAATGCCCATACTAAACTGAGCAGCATCAACATACCTTGGTATATTTCACAGTAACTCTCTGACTAACATTTTTACATAGTGTTTTTAGGAACATATATTATGTATTTTATAGCTTTTTTGTAACTTCTTTTTATATATATATATATATTGTTTTCTTTAAAGTGGTTGTAAACCCACTTTTCGTTTTTTTTTTTTTTCCCCCCACCTGCAAGAAAAAGGCATAATGAGCTAGTATGACTAGCATATTAGCTCATTATGTACCACTTACCTTAGATCGGGGCCCCCGAAGCAGTCCGCGTCCCTCCATCTAGACGTATCCATCGCTGCGGCGATAGCCTGAATGTTAGTTCCGGGTATCGCCGCACCAGCCAATCACAGCGCCGCTCCGGCGCTGTGATTGGCCGGAGCGGCGAAGACGTGACTCTGCGCATGCGCGCATGACCCATCGAATTCGGCTACGTCGTCGAATACTGCGACCTAGCCGAATTTGTGAATGGGATTAACCCCATGCGCAAGCGCGTGACGTCACCGTCGCCGCATTTAAATGCAAATATCTCCTTAACCGTGTAGGTTAAGGAGATATTTCATGCACCTACAGGTAAGCCTTAATCTAGGCTTACCTGTAGGTGTTTGTTTAGAAAGTGGGTTTACAACCACTTTAAAATGTTACTGTTTATGCGTGCACTCACTGTAAAATACTGTGACAGCTGGAGCCAGAGTGGTTTGTTTACTAACAAACCTCATGTGACTATCATGTCACAGTTGTCTCGACAATCACAAGATTGGGAACTATGCTGATTAGCATGGTTTCCGAATGTTAGTCAGAGACAGTGCAGCCTGACCCTTGTGCACGCTCCTAGCTGTCAAGATTGAAGCATAGAATAATGTTCCTTTGGCATCGGTACCTTGCCTAGGAACATTATTCTACAGTTGGTGGGAAAAAAAAGCTGTTTATGCATATAACCAAAAAGTATACACCAACATCTGTTTAAAAGATTTTAACTGTTTAAAATTCTAACGACCCCTTCCTGCCCTCTCTGACTGTACCCAGGCATCCTTAATTTTAATTGGACATGTGCAATTCATTTTGTTCAGAATTCGTTTAACGAATTTCAACAAACTAGTTCATTCGGAAATATCCGAATTAGCGAAAACCCATTTAACAATTTTTTTATGAATATTTGGAAATTCGAAACTCATAAAATTTCGAAAGAATTCAGAAATTCGAAAATTTGAACATTCGGAAAATCGAAATTCGAAAATCCAAAAATTCGGAAATTTCAAAATTTGGAAATTTGGAAATTCGGAAATTTCTAAATTTCAAAATTTGGAAATCCGGAAATCCAAAAATTAGAACAAAAATCAAAAATTTGAAAACCTGAAAATTCTAAAATCTGAAATAATAACTAACTAACTAACTAATAATAAGTTAACTATTACTAAACTATTAAATTATAGGTATTGGAATTCCCTTTCAAATTTGGCTGTTGGTGAACATACCGAATAGGAATTTATCCAAAGTTACGAATTATCCAAAATAACGAATGCCGTATCTAAACGAATGGAACGTAACTAATAACTTATTATTATTATTATTATTTATTATTAATTTGTTCCCTTCCATTTGTTTAGATGCGGCATTCGTTATTTCGAATAATTCGTAACTTCAGATACATTTGTATTCGTTACATTCACTAACAGCCAAATTTGAAAGGAAATTCCAATACCTATAATTTAATAGTTAGTTATTATTAGTTAATCCGTTAGTTATTATTTTGAATTTTCGTATTTTCTATCTTATTTTCGAATTTCTGAATTTTCGAATTTACGAATTTCGAATTTTCAAATTTATGAAAAAAACAAATGAAACGAAAAAAAATTTCTCTTTTGTCCATGGATGGACACAGCTTCCTTATAATCTTGACAGTTAGGGTTATGTTCCAGTCTTTTTAGGAGAGGACTAGGCAGACATGTTAGCATTTAAAAACATGGAAATTAAGCAAAGCTGAACATTACTGCCCAGGAGGCGGTCCCTCTGGTCATAACCCCTCACCCTGCACTCAGCAGCTCAGTTTTTTCTGCCTAGTATAGGAGAAGGACCTGGCTCCCTAGGGGCCCATGGTCCTGGAGAACTTTTATTTTTATTTTTTTATTTTTACTTTTTGATCTTGAGATCTACTATCAACTGCCGGCTGGGTGACAGGCTGGATAATATAGATCCTTGTAGTCTCCCCAGTCCAGCCATCGAGCGTGAGCAGACCTCTAGCTACGCACTGGGTTGGCCATGACATACCCCGTTTTGCTCCAGGGGTGGCCGGTGAGCTATATGCTCAGGGGCTCACATATGACTGGGCTACTGCTGTCCGAGTCACAGTGGGCCGTGGCTGACAGCCACTCCGTACTGCTCGGTGATGGGTCTGTCAGGAACGCGTCCAGCAGTCCCGTGGGACGGGTAAGTACGATTCCTCCTGTCTTGGCAGGATGGAACAGCTGGGCATTCCTGGGGTGGTCGATTAGGGGGTCTCTTGCCCTCCCTTTCCTCTCTCCCCATCCATTCCTCCTCCTCATGCATTTGCTGGGCCTGTTGCGTACCTAACTGGGGGGTCCCTGAGAGGGGCTCTGGGTCCTGGTTGGGGGCTGCTTGGTGTGTCCGGGTCCGCTCTGGTGTGGGTGGTCTGCCATGTGGGGGGCCTCCGCTCGGAGGCCCAGCATTTTGGTGGCCTTTTTCAATTTACCTCATGATCGGCTCCATTTTGGATGCGCCAGCGCCATTTTCCTGTAGCTGCGCTGTTCCTAATGCTGATACAGCTGGCATCCATTTTCTTGTAGCCGCGCTGTTTCTACTGCAATACAGTGGGCGGGCATTTTCTTGTAGCGCGCGCTCTTTTTTTTTCTGAGGCGGCCGTTTTGTATTTTGTATTGGCCACGGCCCTGGTGTCACAGACACTTACAGAATGGGCAAAATTGTTGCACCGTGAGTTGGAGAAGCAACAGGCTTCCTCGGTCTGCGTAGAACTGGCCAACCAGTTGGTGCATGGCCTTAAATATGTCTGCGATGTAGCCCTGGATACAACTCCCCTGATTTCCAGAGCCTCAGTATCTGCTGTGGTACTGAGTCGCCTGATCTGGCTAAAATGCTGGTCCGCGGACCAGACTTCCAAGAAGGCTCTGGCTGATTTGCCTTTCCGGGGTGGAAGGCTATTTGGAGCCTCGCTGGATGACATTATTAAGGATGTCACTGGGGGTAAGAGCACGCTCCTCCCGCAATCCAGAAAAGGTAAGGAGCCACACCGTAGGCCAGGGCCCTTCTTTTCCGCTCAAAAGCGTTTTTTTCATCAGTCTGGGCCCGCAGGTAAGCGTTCCCAGGCTGACAAGGGGCCAGCTGAGGGACAAAAGCTACCCTGGGTTCGCAAGCCAAACAAGCTTGCGAACAAATCTGCTACTGCATGAAGGTTTGCCCCTGCTCAACTCTCAGGTGGGGGGGGCGCCTTCGCGAGTTTGCAGCTCGGTGGACCTCCCTGCTTTCCGACCAGTGGGTTTGCAAAGTGGTTTCATCAGGATAGAGTTTCTTTCTTGTCCAAACAGATTCTTTCCCTCGAACCTTCCTCTTCTTCCGGCTTGTCGGAATGCCCTATTTGGGGCAGTGCAGGACTTGCTCAGGCGTGGGGTAATAGTACCTGTGCCGCTGCCAGAAAGGTTTCAGGGATTCTACTCAAATCTGTTTGTAGTCCCAAAAAAGGACGGGATCCGTCCAATCCTGGATCTCAAGGCCCTCAACACCTTTGTAAAAGTACGAAGGTTCAGGATGGAATCAGTTTGCTCCGTGGCTGCTGCACTCCATCCGGGGGATTTCCGTCATCCTTGGACATCAAGGACACATACTTGCATGTCCCCATATACGTCAGGCATCAAAAATTTCTGCATTTTGCAGTCGGGGATGATCACTACCAATTTGTAGCTCTCCCTTTTGGCCTGGCGTCGGCGCCAAGGGTTTTCACCAAGGTGCTCGCCCCGATTCTGGCTCTGCTGAGACAGCGAGGAATCGCTATCGTGGGCTACTTGGATGACCTCCTTCTGAGAGCAGCTTCAGACTCAGAATTAGGGGAGGATGTGGCGATTGCCAGTCAGACCCTTCCTAGAATTTGGTTGGGTACTGAACCTCCAGAAGTCGGTGTTGGTGCCGCTTCAGCAACTAGAATACCTGGGCTTGATTCTGGATTCCTCAGGCGAGGGTTTTTCTCCCTTTGGAAAATTGCAGACTCTTCGGGCTGTAGTGAAGCTGTTGGCATCCCGCAGATGGTCGTCGCTGCAATTGTGCATGCGAGTCCTGGGTCTCATGGTAGCCTCCTTCGAGGCGGTACCGTATGCTCAATTCCACACTCGAGTCTTGCAGAAGGAGATCCTGTCCAAATGGGACAAATCTGCGTTGTACCTGGATTGTCAAATCCGGGTGAGCCAACTAGTCAGGGCTTTTCTGGTATTGTGGCTGAGATCTCTGGCCCTTCAGTCCGGAAAGTGGTTCCCTTTCACTGGACGGTGATCACAACGGACGCCAGCCTGACCGGTTGGGGGGGAGTTTGGGGTGTTCAGTCGACACAAGGTCGCTGGACGCAGGGAGAATCCTGCCTGCCGATCAATGTGCTGGAACTTCAAGCAATCAGGCAGTACCTCTCCACATGGTCACAGAGGCTACAGGGGCATCCACTCAGGATCCAGTCGGACAAAGCCACAGCGGTGCTGTATGTCAACAATCAAGGAGGAACAAGAAGCTCGGCTGCAGCATCGGAGGTCGCTCACATCCTGTGTTGGGCAGAACAGAGCGTGCCGGCTCTATCGGCCGTATACATTCCGGGCATAGAAAACTGGCAAGCGGACTACCTAAGTCGCCAGATGCTGGACCAAGGAGAATGGTCGCTACACCCGGATGTGTTTCGACTCCTTTGCCTGAGATGTGGCACGCCAGACGTGAATCTCCTGGCTTCTCGACTCAATCGGAAGGTATTGAGGTTTGTGGCCAGGTCAAAAGATTCCTGGGCGGATGCGACAGATGCGTTGGTGGCTCCGTGGGGACAGTATCGGCTAATTTATGCCTTCCCCCCACTGAAACGTCTTCCTTGTCTGCTCCGCAGAGTGGAGACCGAGGGGATTCCGGTAATTCTAATCGTCCCTGGTACGCCGACCTAGTACGCCTGGTGGCGGATGTCCCTTGGTAACTGCCGATGCGAGAGGACCTTCTGTCGCAAGGTCCTATTCTTCATCCTGCTTCACAGTCGCTGGCTTTAACGGCATGGCTGTTGAAAGTCAGGTGCTAAGGGACCGAGGCCTGTCGGATTCGGTTATTTCCACCATGCTGAGGGCACGGAAGTCATCTTTTTGGAAGATTTATCATCGCACGTGGAAGGCCTACATCTCTATGTGTGAGGAAATGGGGTGGCGTCCACATAATTATTTGGTTTCCAGGATCCCGCTGTTTTTGCAGCGTGGAGTGGATCAAAAACTTGCCTTAAGCACCATTAAGGGACAGATTTCAGCCTTGGCTGTTTTCTTTCAATGACCCTTGGTGGCTCATTCACTGGTGAGTACGTTTGTGCAAGGGGTCCGACATGTGGCTCCTCCGGTTCGACCCCCACTACCTCCGTGGGATTTGAATCTGGTGCTCTCAGTACTTCAGAAACCTCTGTTTGAGAACATCAGAGAGATTCCCCTTTTGACACTCTCTCAGAAAGTTGCCTTTCTGGTGGCTATTACATCTGTCAGGAGGGTTTTTGAGTTGGCGGCCTTGTCTTGCAAGTCCCCCTACTTGATCCTCCATAAGGATAAAGCGGTGCTACGCCTGCAGCCTTCGTTACTTCCAAAGGTGGTTTCGGCTTTCCATCAAAATGAGGACATTGTACTTCCATCCTTGTGTCCTCGGCCGTCGCATCCCAAAGAGGTTGCGTTACATTCCTTGGACGTGGTACATGCTCTGCGGGTGTATCTGTCTGCTACAGCTCCGTTTCAGCGGTCAGACTCACTGTTTGTGTCGGTGACTGATCCAAAGAAAGGCCTGGCAGTCTCGTCGGCCACCATTTCTCGGTGGATCAGACAGATCGTGATTCAGGATTATGCCCTGAAAGGGCAGGCGCCTCCCTTTCCTGTCACAGCGCATTAAACCAGGGCAATTGGTGCCTCCTGGGCTTTCCGACATCAAGCATATATCTCACAGGTGTGTAAGGCGGCGACCTGGTCGTCCGTTCACACTTTCACTAAGTTTTACAAGGTTGATGTGCATGCATCTGCGGATGCTTGCTTCGGCTGCAAAGTTTTGCAGGCAGCTGTTTAAGGTTGCAACTCCTCCGTTGAGGAGCTCTGGTTGTTTTGGGGTGAAGTTTGTTTGATTGCTGTTCCCACCCCTCGTTTTTTTGACACTGCTTGGGGATGTCCCTACTGTCAAGATTATAAGGAAGCTGTGTCCGTCCATGGACAAAAGAGAAAATAGGATTTTTGTACTCATCATAAAATCCTTTTCTCTGAAGTCCATGGACGGACACAGCACCCACCCCTCTTTTTTATGTTTATACTGCTTTTTGACGAACTGAGCTGCTGAGTGCAGGGTGAGGGGCTATGACCAGAGGGACTGCCCCCTGGGCGGTACTGTTTAGCTTTGCTTAATTACATGTTTTAAATGCTAACATGTCTGCCTAGTCCTCTCCTAATAGAGGGGATTATAAGGAAGCTGTGTCCGTCCATGGACTTCAGAGAAAAGGATTTTATAGTGAGTACAAAAATACTATTTTTCGGCAGTGCACATGTCTAATTTTAATGAAGAAACTCATAGTGCCTGATTCCTTAAACAAATAAAAGAATGTATAGGATGTAGCATGTAGACAGGTGGCAGCAGTAGGTCCTGCTAGCCAAGGAACACTGCCGCCACCCAGTCGGGCTAGCTGGGCAGGGAGTAATGCAGCAACCCAGGATCACTAAGTCATATCCCGCCTGTTGCCTGTTAAACATAGTGTATGTATGTTATAATAATATAATAATATAATATAATAACTAGGGCTGCAACTAACGATTATTTTCATAATCGATTATTTGGCCGATTATTGTTTCGATTAATCGATTAATCGGTTAATAACCATAAAAAAAAAAGGTTATTTTGCTGCATTTTTGTTGTTGGGCAGACTAAAAAACACAAATTGCCGCAAAAACACATTATTACATGCTTTTCTGCAGCTTCTCTATTGAAGTATATTGAACCAAAAAAACAAAATAGCACCGTTTTGCGTTAAAAAAAAACTTGCCCTTTCCAAATACGCAGCAACTGAAAAAATCATGGATGTGAACGTGTCCCATAGGAAACCATGTAAATGACCTGTAGCGTGTTTCTGCAAAAAGCACCAAAAAAAAACAGAGGTGTCACCCAGGCCTGAGATGTTTAGAAACATAATGGTGTTAAAAAAACTAAAATGAGTACAAAAAGAGCAAATAATCACTACTGTAAGGGGTTCATTTTTTACTGTGGGACAGTGAAAGTAATATTTACAGTAGTGATTTGATCTTTTTGTACTGTAAAGGGCTCATTTTAGTTTTTTTAACCCCATTATGTTACTGGCCGATTAATCGATTATGAAAATAGTAATCGATTAATTTCATAATCGATTAGTTGTCGATTAATCGATTAGTTGTTTCGGCCCTAATAATAACATAAGTTATTACCTGTGCTAGGGAACCTGACATAGGACAATGTGTCCTCTGCCATAGCCTTTAGGTGATATTTTGTTAGAACCTGTTTTTAGTTGGACACAGAGTTCTTCTGAGATTACAGTGCCCACTTTGGAAGCAGGGAGGCTTTACATTATATAGTCCCTGCCTGCAATATGAGGGGAAACCACAGTGTGGGAAGTAGAAGCAGAAACATGACCCTGATTGTTAGGGAGAGGCTAGGCCTTTAGATAGGGACTAGAACCAATAGAGGTGGGATAGCTCAGGATCCAAAGAGGAGGTACCTGAAAGGGTAGCAGAGGGAAGGAGAGTCATGTCATGTCTCAACTGAGTAAAAAAGAGAAGAGAGGCGCCTCTAAGTGTAGCAATATGGTTACATTTAATGAAGGTACAAAATTTAGCAACATATTGCTACACTTAGAGGCGCCTCTCTTCTCTTTTATACTCTGTAGCTCCTGATAGATTTTGCTTCCAATCCCCTTGTGGAGGCTTCCATTTGTGGATGGACATTTTATGGTTACACAACCTGGTCACATTGCTATAATCTTTTGGACTAAAACTGAAGGACTTATGAATAAATGGTTGCCGAACGAATTATCTGAGTTTCCATTATTTCTTATGGGGAAATTTTCTTTGATATACAAGTGCTTTGGATTACAAGCATGTTTCCAGAACGAATTATGCTCGCAATCCAGTTTTACTGTATATAATTTTTTTTTTTTTGCAGAGACGCTAGAGAATAAAATGGCAGTCATTGCAATACTTTATGTAACACTGTATTTGCGCAGCGGTCATTCAAGTGCAATTTTTGAAAAAATAATACACTTTCATGAATTAAAAAAAAAAACAGTAAAGTTAGCCTGATTATTTTGTATAATGTGAAATATGCAGAGTAAATTGATACCTAACACGTCACGCTTTAAAATTGCGCACACTCGGGAATGGCGTCAAACTACGGTACTTAAAAATCTCCATAGGCGACACTTTAAAAATGTAAGTGTACCAGAGGAGGTCTTGCGCTACAATTATTGCTCTTGCTCTAACGATCCTGGCGATACCTTACATGTGTGGTTTGAACACTGTTTACATTTGCGGGTGCGACTTATGTATGCGTTCACTTCTGCGTGCAAGCAGGAAGGGATGGGGCGCTTTAAGTTTATTTTTTTCCTATTTATAAATTTTTTTACACTGTCCCTTTTAATTTATTTATTTTTGATCACCTTTATTGCTGTCACAAAGAATGTAAACAAAAATTTTTTTTTTGAGGGATCTTGGTTCTATAAGACCCCAAATGCCTCCTTTGCACTTAAAAGCATTCAAAACGCCAAGTTTGGCTGTTTTAAATACTGTTTTTTTTTTTTAAACCTGGTGCCTTTAGGGCTCCAGTAAACCAAAAGTGATGTCATGACATCGCTTCCCGGGTTACTCGATCTGAGACCCGATCAAAGCCGATTCCAGCTTTGCTCGGGTTTCAGGCCAGCCGGCGGACATGCCGGCTGGTCTCTCGGGCCTCCTGTAGGACGGGAGAGCACGGGCGAGCCACGGAAGGTGGCAGGAGGAGGGATATGCCCTCCCGCTTATTGTAATAACAGCCAATCAGCTGATTAGCCACATCAGTTGTTATTACAAGAAAGCCGACCGTCTGCTCTAAAAAACGGTACTGGGGTGATGCCTGCAGCTGCAGGCATCACCACGGTACAATCTCTTGAAGCAGAAGGTTGCATTTATGCATTATGTCGGCGTGAAGGGGTTAAAGTGGCTGTAAACCCTCACATATACCCGAAGTGGCTGAGATGAAACAAATCCTCCTAAAAAAGGTGTGCCTGTTTATCAGCACCCTCTCTTCTCTGCAGCCTTCTAAAACACACAGATCAAAGGCTTTTTCTCAGCTCCAGTAGGCAGGGTCAGTGTAATCTGAGACCCGAGTGAAGGGAAAGGACACACCCTCCTCTAAATAGTCTCATAGGGAAAAATGCACAACTGAGGCTGTCATTCACCTTCTGTGTGCTGGTGTCAGAGTATAACCTGTGCCTGTGAGGAGTGACGAATGTAAGTAGTAGAGGGAAGAGACAGAAATCAAACTAGGTGCTTTGGATTGTGGCTAGTACACACATAAACGACCTGGAGGATGGGATAAACAGCTCAATCTCTGTATTTGCGGACGATACTAAGCTAAGCAGGGCAATAACTTCTCCGCAGGATGTGGAAACCTTGCAAGAAGATCTGAACAAGTGAATGGGGTGGGCAACTACATGGCAAATGAGGTTTAATGTAGAAAAATTTCAAATAATGCATTTGGGTAGCAAAAACATGAATGCAATCTGCTCACTAGGGGGGGAACCTCTGGGGGAATCTAGGATGGAAAAGGACCGGGGGGTCCTAGTAGATAATAGGCTCAGCAATGGCATGCAATGCAAAGCTGCTGCAAGAAAAACCAACATAATATTGGCATGCATTAAAAAGAGGAATAACTCCAGAAATAAAGCGATAATTCTCCCGCTCTATAAGACTCTGGTCTGGCTGCACCTGGAGTATGCCGTCCAGTTCTGGGCACCAGTCCTCAGGAGGGATGTGCTGAAACTGGAGAGAGTCCAGAGAAGGGCAACAAAACTAATAAGGGGGCTGGAGGACCTCAATTACAAGGAACGACTGCAAACATTGAACTCATTCTCCTGGGAGAAGAAACGTTTGAGAGGGGATATGATTTCAATGTGCAAATACCGTACTGGGTAGGGAAAGGGAATTTAAAAAGACACACAGCCATTCACTAAAATTAGAAGAAAAGAGGTTTAACCTTAACCCTTAACCACTTCAGCCCCGGAGGATTTGGCTGCCAAATGACCAGGCCATTTTTTGCGATTCGGCACTGCGTCGCTTTAACTGACAAATGCGCGGTCGTGCGACGTGGCTCCCAAACAAAATTGACATCCTTTTTTCCCCACAAATAGAGCTTTCTTTTGGTGGACTTTGATCACCTCTGCGGCTTTTATTATTTGCGCTATAAACAAAAATAGAGTGACAGTTTTGAAACAAAAAGCAATTTTTTTTACTTTTTGCTATAATAAAATGTCCCCAAAAAATATTTAAAAAAACAAATTTTTTCCTCAGTTTAGGCCAATACATATTCTTCTACATATTTTTGGTAAAAAAAATAAAAAATCACAATAAGTGTTTATTGATTGGTTTGCGCAAAAGTTATAGGGTCTACAAAATAGGGGATAGTTTTATGGCATTTTTATTAATAATTTTCTTTTTTACTAGTAATGGCGGCGATCAGCAATTTTTATCGTGACTGCGACATTATGGTGGACACATCGGACACTTTTGACGCCATTTTGGGACCATTGTCATTTTTACAGCGATCAGTGTAAAAATTCACTGATTACTGTGTAAATGACACTGGCGCTGAAGGGGTTAACCAGTAGGGGGCGGGGAAGGGGTAAGTGTGTCCTAGGGATGTGTTCTAACTGGGGGCTGGCCTACAAGTGACACGACACTGATCGCTGCTCCCGATCACAGGGAGCAGTGATCAGTGTCCTGTCACAAGGCAGAACAGGGAGATGCCTTGTTTACACAGGCATCCCCCGTTCTGCAGCTCCGTGACACACGATCGCGGGACACCGGCGGATCCCGCGGGCAAGATCACGGAGCTTGCGGCAGGGGCGCGCGCCGCGGCAAATTTAAAGGGACGTATATATACGCCCATTTGCCTGTCCGTGCCATTCTGCCAACGTAAATGTTCGCGCAGGGGTCGGCAAGTGGTTAAACTGCGTAGTGGGTTCTTTACTGTAAGTGACCGCACAAGGATGTGGAATTCTCTTCCACAAGCAGTGGTCTCAGCGGGGAGCATCGAGAATTTAAAAAAACTATTAGATAAGCACCTGAGCGACCACAACATACAGGGATATACAATGTAATACTGACATGAAAACACACACACAGGTTGGACTCGATGGACTTGTGTCTTTTTTCTACCTCGCCAACTATGTAACTATTTAGGGATATGCTCTGTTCATTTTTAATTTTAGAGGTTTACAACCACTTTAGGGAAGCACACCTTGCACAACTTTCTGTATGTAAGTCTTGTATTCTTATATGTTAACTGTTACTATAAGTGCCTAATTGCTTGATGATATTGGAAAAGACTTTGGGGACGATTTACTAAAACTCGAGAGTCCAAGCTCTGGTGCAGTTCTGCAAAGACACCAATCAGCTTCCAGTTTTTTTTTCAAAGCTTAATTGAACAAGCTGAAGATAGAAGCTAATTGGTTACCATGCACAGCTGCACCAGATTTTGCACTCTCCAGTAGGGATGAGCTTCGTGTTCGAGTCGAACATACGTTCGACTCGAACATCGGCTGTTCGATCGTTCGACGAAGATCGAACGATTTGGGCCGTTCGCGCCAAATTCGAGTGACGCGAACGGCCCACAATGCACTACGCCATCGCAGTGTCATCCAGGCGCTGTGATTGGCCAAGCATGCACTGTGACCCCGCATGCTTGGCCAATCACAGCGCCGGCAGCGAGGAGAGCAATGATTGGCCACAGGCAGGATGCCTGTGGCCAATTATTGCTGAGGGTGTTTAGTACACGCCCCACACTATAAAAGGCCGCCAGCACGGCGGCCTAGTGTAGTGTGTTCCGGAGCAGGGATAGAGCAGCATAGGCAGGGACAGTGACTTTTATTTCTTTCTTGCCTAACCTGGATTCCTTTAGTTTAGGGAAAGAGAAGGATAGGTAGGGAGAGTGTCAGTGTGTTTTGTGCTTGTGCTATATTGTGCTTAAAAAAAATTTTTTTCTAGGGACAGAAAACTGTAGGTAGGGAGAGTGTGTCAGTTTCTTTCACTGTCAAAGTCCTTGTTTCCAGGGACCTGGAAGGACAGTGAGTGAATTCTCCTTGTGCTAAATTGTGCTTAAAAAAAACATTTTTTCTAGGGACAGAAAACTGTAGGTAGGGAGAGTGTGTCAGTTTCTTTCACTGTCAAAGTCCTTGTTTCCAGGGACCTGGAAGGACAGTGAGTGAATTCTCCTTGTGCTAAATTGTGCTTAAAAAAAACATTTTTTCTAGGGACAGAAAACTGTAGGTAGGGAGAGTGTGTCAGTTTCTTTCACTGTCAAAGTCCTTGTTTCCAGGGACCTGGAAGGACAGTGAGTGAATTCTCCTTGTGCTAAATTGTGCTTAAAAAAAACATTTTTTCTAGGGACAGAAAACTGTAGGTAGGGAGAGTGTGTCAGTTTCTTTCACTGTCAAAGTCCTTGTTTCCAGGGACCTGGAAGGACAGTGAGTGAATTCTCCTTGTGCTAAATTGTGCTTAAAAAAAACATTTTTTCTAGGGACAGAAAACTGTAGGTAGGGAGAGTGTGTCAGTTTCTTTCACTGTCAAAGTCCTTGTTTCCAGGGACCTGGAAGGACAGTGAGTGAATTCTCCTTGTGCTAAATTGTGCTTAAAAAAAACATTTTTTCTAGGGACAGAAAACTGTAGGTAGGGAGAGTGTGTCAGTTTCTTTCACTGTCAAAGTCCTTGTTTCCAGGGACCTGGAAGGACAGTGAGTGAATTCTCCTTGTGCTAAATTGTGCTTAAAAAAAACATTTTTTCTAGGGACAGAAAACTGTAGGTAGGGAGAGTGTGTCAGTTTCTTTCACTGTCAAAGTTCTTGTTTCCAGGGACCTGGAAGGACAGTGAGTGAATTCTCCTTGTGCTAAATTGTGCTTAAAAAAAACATTTTTTCTAGGGACAGAAAACTGTAGGTAGGGAGAGTGTGTCAGTTTCTTTCACTGTCAAAGTCCTTGTTTCCAGGGACCTGGAAGGACAGTGAGTGAATTCTCCTTGTGCTAAATTGTGCTTAAAAAAAACATTTTTTCTAGGGACAGAAAACTGTAGGTAGGGAGAGTGTGTCAGTTTCTTTCACTGTCAAAGTCCTTGTTTCCAGGGACCTGGAAGGACAGTGAGTGAATTCTCCTTGTGCTAAATTGTGCTTAAAAAAAACATTTTTTCTAGGGACAGAAAACTGTAGGTAGGGAGAGTGTGTCAGTTTCTTTCACTGTCAAAGTCCTTGTTTCCAGGGACCTGGAAGGACAGTGAGTGAATTCTCCTTGTGCTAAATTGTGCTTAAAAAAAACATTTTTTCTAGGGACAGAAAACTGTAGGTAGGGAGAGTGTGTCAGTTTCTTTCACTGTCAAAGTCCTTGTTTCCAGGGACCTGGAAGGACAGTGAGTGAATTCTCCTTGTGCTAAATTGTGCTTAAAAAAAACATTTTTTCTAGGGACAGAAAACTGTAGGTAGGGAGAGTGTGTCAGTTTCTTTCACTGTCAAAGTCCTTGTTTCCAGGGACCTGGAGGGACAGTGAGTGAATTCTCCTTGTGCTAAATTGTGCTTAAAAAAAACATTTTTTCTAGGGACAGAAAACTGTAGGTAGGGAGAGTGTGTCAGTTTCTTTCACTGTCAAAGTCCTTGTTTCCAGGGACCTGGAGGGACAGTGAGTGAATTCTCCTTGTGCTAAATTGTGCTTAAAAAAAACATTTTTTCTAGGGACAGAAAACTGTAGGTAGGGAGAGTGTGTCAGTTTCTTTCACTGTCAAAGTCCTTGTTTCCAGGGACCTGGAAGGACAGTGAGTGAATTCTCCTTGTGCTAAATTGTGCTTAAAAAAAAACATTTTTTCTAGGGACAGAAAACTGTAGGTAGGGAGAGTGTGTCAGTTTCTTTCACTGTCAAAGTCCTTGTTTCCAGGGACCTGGAAGGACAGTGAGTGAATTCTCCTTGTGCTAAATTGTGCTTAAAAAAAACATTTTTTCTAGGGACAGAAAACTGTAGGTAGGGAGAGTGTGTCAGTTTCTTTCACTGTCAAAGTCCTTGTTTCCAGGGACCTGGAAGGACAGTGAGTGAATTCTCCTTGTGCTAAATTGTGCTTAAAAAAAACATTTTTTCTAGGGACAGAAAACTGTAGGTAGGGAGAGTGTGTCAGTTTCTTTCACTGTCAAAGTCCTTGTTTCCAGGGACCTGGAAGGACAGTGAGTGAATTCTCCTTGTGCTAAATTGTGCTTAAAAAAAACATTTTTTCTAGGGACAGAAAACTGTAGGTAGGGAGAGTGTGTCAGTTTCTTTCACTGTCAAAGTCCTTGTTTCCAGGGACCTGGAAGGACAGTGAGTGAATTCTCCTTGTGCTAAATTGTGCTTAAAAAAAACATTTTTTCTAGGGACAGAAAACTGTAGGTAGGGAGAGTGTGTCAGTTTCTTTCACTGTCAAAGTCCTTGTTTCCAGGGACCTGGAAGGACAGTGAGTGAATTCTCCTTGTGCTAAATTGTGCTTAAAAAAAACATTTTTTCTAGGGACAGAAAACTGTAGGTAGGGAGAGTGTGTCAGTTTCTTTCACTGTCAAAGTCCTTGTTTCCAGGGACCTGGAAGGACAGTGAGTGAATTCTCCTTGTGCTAAATTGTGCTTAAAAAAAACATTTTTTCTAGGGACAGAAAACTGTAGGTAGGGAGAGTGTGTCAGTTTCTTTCACTGTCAAAGTCCTTGTTTCCAGGGACCTGGAAGGACAGTGAGTGAATTCTCCTTGTGCTAAATTGTGCTTAAAAAAAACATTTTTTCTAGGGACAGAAAACTGTAGGTAGGGAGAGTGTGTCAGTTTCTTTCACTGTCAAAGTCCTTGTTTCCAGGGACAGAGAAGGACACCTGAAGGTAGCCCTTATTGCTTTTTTCCCATCTCCCTGCAGGCCATCTATTAGAATGTCTGGAAGGCAAACAAGGAGAGGCAGACAGTCAGGAGGCAATAAAAGAGGGCAAGCAGGCTCTGTGTCTGGGGGCAACAGTGCTGGTCGTGGACGCGGTGCATTGTCATCAGCACATGGCCATGGGACACGCTTGTCCTTCTTTTCGGCAGCTGGACATGTTGAGCCACATCATGCCGAAGACTTGGTAGAGTGGATGACCAAGCCCTCCTCCTCCTCCTCATCCTCTCTCACCCAGGCTCAGGGTACTGGAAAAGCAGCTGCCAAAGCGTCCTCTTCCCTGGTATCAATGTCAGACTCATCATCAGTCACTCCTTCCCTAGACCCACCATGTCCTCCTCCTGAGGAGTCCCCCGAACTGTTTCAGCACAGTGTTGGGTACATGCTCCAGGAGGATGCCCAGCGTTTCGAAGGGTCTGATGATGAAACCCAGCTAGAGGAAGGCAGTAGCGTGAGAGCAGACAGAGGGGATGCTCAAGAAGGACACCAATCTGGCAGTCATGTTCCAGCAGCTGCAGCATACTGCCAGATTGGCTCCAGTGATGAGGAGGGAGGTGATGATGAGGTCACTGACTCCACGTGGGTGCCTAATAGGAGAGAGGAGGAGGAGGAGGATGAGGAGGAGGCACATCTCCAACGAGGCAGGATGCCCTTTGGTGGCCAGCGTAAGGGCAGTACACCGACGGAATCACACCGCAGAGCTCCGCCTGTGCAGGGCGCTGCCTCTGCCCGTCATTCAAAAAGTTCTTTGGTGTGGGCCTTTTTTGAGGCTAGTGCATCAGATCGCACAGCTGCTGTTTGCAACATATGTCTCAAGCGTATATCGCGTGGCCAAAACATCAGCCGCTTGGGTACCACATGCCTGACCAGACATATGTTGACCTGCCATGCAGCTCGTTGGCAAGCCTACCTGAAAGACCCACACCAAAGAACAAAGCGGACCTCTCCTTGCACCGCATCAGCTGGGATCTCCAACCCCACTATAACTTCAGTCCTCTCTGAAACATGCACTGAGAGGAATGAAGGTGTAGAATTAGGTGTGTCACAGCCAAGTACTTGCGGCCACTCTGCTAGCAGTACACCGACGTCCGATTCTAGCAGGCAAATTTCCCTGCCCCAGCTGCTGGACCGTCGAAAGAAGTTCACTCCCAGCCATCCACATGCCCAGCGGTTGAATGCTAGCTTGGCTAAATTGCTAGCGCTTCAACTGCTGCCTTTTCAGTTGGTAGACTCGGCCCCCTTCCGTGAGTTTGTGCAATGTGCGGTTCCTCAGTGGCAGGTTCCCAAACGCCACTTTTTCTCACGGAAGGCTATTCCGGCTCTCTACCGGCATGTGGAAGGCAATGTCTTGGCCTCGCTGGACAGGGCGGTCAGCGGTAAGGTGCATATTACCGCTGACTCATGGTCCAGCAGGCATGGACAGGGACGTTACCTTTCTTTCACGGCCCATTGGGTCACTCTTTTGGCAGCTGGGAAGGATGCAGGACAAGGTGCAGTAGTGTTGGAGGTTGTCCCACCGCCACGCCTCCAAAATGCTACTACTGGTTGTGACACACCTCTCTCCTCCACCCCCTCCTCTTCTTCTTCCTCCATGGCCTCTTCCTGTGGTTTGTCCTATGAACCAGCGGTGCTCCGTAGCCGTTCACGGGGCTACGCAAGTACGCAGGCAAAAAGATGCCATGCCGTGCTTGCGCTGGTGTGTTTGGGGGACAGAAGCCACACTGGGGCAGAGGTCCTGTCTGCTCTGCAGGGCCAGGCCGAGAGGTGGTTGACGCCACGCCAGCTTAAGCCAGGAATGGTGGTTTGCGACAATGGCACCAACCTCCTCTCCGCCCTCCGACAGGGACAACTGACCCATGTGCCCTGTGTGGCTCACGTCCTTAACCTGGTGGTGCAGCGGTTCTTGGGCAGGTACCCGGGCTTACAGGATGTCCTGAGGCAGGCCAGGAAAGTCTGTGTGCATTTCCGCAGATCTTATAATGCCAGTGCTCGCCTGGCTGAGCTGCAAAAGGAGTTGAACCTGCCCAAGAACCGCCTTATATGTGACATGCCCACCAGGTGGAACTCAACGTTGGCCATGCTGCAGCGGCTGCACACGCAGCAGAGGGCCATCAATGAGTACCTGTGCGACTACGGCACCAGGACAGGGTCAGGGGAGCTTGGTTTTTTTTCTCCACGCCAGTGGGGCATGATCAGGGATGCATGCACTGTCCTGGCACCATTTGAGGAGGCCACGAGGATGGTGAGCAGTGACAGTGCATGCATCAGTGACACTGTACCTCTTGTCCACCTGTTGGAGCACACGCTGCGTGGAATAATGGACAGGGCACTTGAGGCAGAACAGAGGCAGGAAGAGGAGGACTTCCTTGCCTCTCAAGGCCCCCTTTACCCAGACAGTGTTCCTTCTGTCCCACCCATCGCACAGGAAGAGGAGGAGGAGGAGGAGGAGGAGGAGGAGGAGGATTGTGTCAGCATGGAGGTGGAGGCTGGCACTCAGCATCATCAGCAGCAGTCTTTTAGGGATGATTTACAGTCCCAAGAAACCAGTGGACTTGTACGTGGCTGGGAGGAGGTGGCTGCGGATCATGTCGTCCTTAGTGACCCAGAGGACTCCGGAGCGAATGCCTCAGCAAACCTACGCTGCATGGCCTCCCTGATCCTGCAAAGTCTGCGGAAGGATCCTCGTATTCTTCGGATCAAGGAGAGGGACCATTACTGGCTGGCCACTCTCCTTGATCCACGGTACAAGTGTAAGGTTGCGGACCTTATGTTACCGTCGCAGAGGGAGCAGAGGATGAGACAACTCCGGGAGGCCTTGCAGAAAGGTCTGTGCAACGCGTTCCCAGAGACTGGGAGGTTACAAACTCCTGGTCCTGGACAACGAGTTGCTGAGGCTTCGGCCAGTCAAAGAAGGAGCGGTGGGGAAGGTGGCCGTCTGACCGATGCGTTCAGACAATTCTTTAGTCCGCAGCCCCAAAGTATGATCGGTTCCAGCAACCATCGCCAGCGTCTGATAAACATGGTGCAGGAATATCTAGGGGCAAGGTCAGACTTGGACACCTTCCCCACCGAAAATCCTCTGGCTTACTGGGTCTTGAGGATGGATCACTGGCCAGAGCTTGCACAGTATGCAATTGAGCTACTGGCCTGTCCTGCATCCAGCGTTCTTTCGGAACGCACATTCAGTGCTGCTGGAGGATTTGTCACGGATCACAGGGTGCGCCTGTCCACCGACTCGGTTGATCGACTGACTTTCATCAAGATGAACCAGTCTTGGATCACCACCAGCTACCACACACCTGATGCTGATATAACAGACTAATTGATTTTAACATGTCACATCCCTTCAAGACTGATGCTGATGCTGAGTGCCTGTGCTGTTATGTTGACTGGCTATCCTCCTCCTCCGAGTCCTCAATGATACGATTGATGATGATAGCTTGGAAGATCATTTTTGTTTATGGGTGCCGCCACCAGTGGCTAAGGCCCAATTTTTCAGGCCCTGTTTTACAGGGGCGTGTAATTACAATTTTTTTAGCAATAATTTGCCATAGGGCTCATTGCTGTGCTCCAAGTACAGTATCTGTGAGGGGTTGGAGTGTTGTGGCACCAGTGCCTAAGGCCCAATTTTTCAGCCCCTGTTTAACAGGGGCGTGTCATTACAATTTTTGAAGCAATACTTTGCAACAGGGCTCATTGCTGTGCTCCAAGTACAGTATCTGTGAGGGGTTGTAGTGTTGTGCCACCAGTGCCTAAGGCCCAATTTTTCAGCCCCTGTTCAACAGGGGCATGCAATTACAATTCTTGATCTAATAATTCACAGCAGGGTCCATTGCTGCACCCACCAAGAGTAACTCTGAGGGCTTACAGTCTTGTGGCAACGCCACCACCACCACCACCACGAAAGGCCCAATTTTTCAGCCCCTGTTCAAAAGGGGCATGTAATTACAATTCTTGATCTAATAATTCACAGCAGGGCCCATTGCTGCACCCACCAAGAGTAACTGTCAGGGCTTACAGTGTTGTGGCACCAGCACCACCATCAAAGCCCCAATTTTTACTACCACTGTTCAACAATTATATGTAATTAAAATTCCTGATATAATAGTTGACAGCAGGGCGTTCCAGCACCAACCAAGAGTAACTGAGTGCTTACAGTGTTGTGCCAACACCAACAACTAAGGGGCCTATTTCTGCAGAGTATATACGGCAGGTCCCTACTTTCAAACATCCAACTTACAAACGACTCCTACTTGCAAACGAAAGAAGACAACAGGAAGTGAGAGGAAATCTACCCCTAGAAAGGAAAATTCTCTCCTGTAAGAATAAATATGGGAGAAAGGGGTCTCATCTGTACTGATGCTTTATCAGCAATCCTTGTTTCAAGAAAAACACCACATTTCAAAAACAGTTGTCATTGGGACGGAAAGTGAGGTGAAATGTTCTGAACAGGGGCACAGACAGCAAAACAAATGTTACAGGGGTGATAACCCTTACCTATGTTTCCCAAAAAGTTTAAAAATAGATTTTTGGGCTGGAGCTACACTTCAACAATGTACCTGTTCAAAATTACAAACAGATTCTACATAAGAACAAACCTACAGTCCCTGTCTTGTATGCACCGCCTGTATACGGCTGTTCAGAGTATATAGGGCCTTTTTTATTTTATGTGCGGGGTTCCCCTTAATATCCATACAAGACCCAAAGGGGCTGGTAATGGGCTGGGGTAGGGGGGGGGGGTCATGGGGTAGCTATGCCATTTTTCTTAAAGAATTTCATCCATATTACCGGGACCAGACATTACATTAAAGCCGCAAGCAGTTTTAAATGGCTTTTTTTTCCTTTAGAAGTGTCATTTTGTGCAGGGACAGTTCTAAACACGGGAAACACGTGGCACTTCACAGGCATACTTTAGACACCCCCCAGGTACGATATTTAAAGGAATATTTGACTTTTTTTTTTTCACTTTATGCATCATTAAAATGACTGCTCCCGAAAAACTACAGTTTTTAAAACTTCTTTTCGCATTGATACATGTCCCCTGGTGCAGAACCCGGGTTCCCAAACCCTATTTATGACAATAACATGCATAATAGTTGTTATAATTAGCACTTTAGAATTCGAACGTTCGCATCCATTGTATTTAATAGGGTTCTAATGTTCGTTCGAACTTTCGGTCCGTTCGCGGGTTCTGGTGCGAACCGAACCCGGGGGTGTTCGGCTCATCACTACTCTCCAGTATTAGTAAGTGGTGTTGTAACTGCTGACGACTCTTTTATAATCAAAATGCTAAAAGCAAGTTGTGTTGCCTGTTCTTTTTAAATTTCTGTCACATGGTAAACACCCATAAGCAGACAAACATTCAGAAACTGGTACAGTAGAACCTCGGTTTGCGAGTAACGCGGTTAACGAGCGTTTCGCAATACGAGCACTGTATTTTAAAAAATCGTGACTCGGTTTGCGAGTGTTGTCTCGCTAAACGAGCACGATTCAGGCCAAAGCGGTGTGCAGTAACGCTTTTGGCCTGAGGTGGGGGGGGCGCTGTTCGGAAATGCACGGAAAGGCCCGAGGACAGTACAGCTGACCTCTGCAAATCTCGGGTAGTAAGTCTTTCCGAGGTTGGCCGAGGTCAGCCGAAGTGTCCTTGGTCTTTTTCGCCTTTTCGGACGTTTCCGAGGCTCTCCGGTGCCCCCCGCTTCTGGCCGCATGCGGTATTGCATCCCATTGAAGTCAATGCGGAACAAATTATTTTCGTTTCCATTGACTTCAACTGGGAAACTTGCTTTGATATGCGAGTACTTTGGATTACGAGCATACTCCTGGAACGGATTATGCTCGTAATCCGAGGTTCCACTTTATAGAGTTTTGGTCTTAACAGGAAGGTTTAGACGGTTTCTGCTGGCATGTGCACTTTGCACCCTTCACAGTGTGCCCCGGTCCCTCTAGTGACAGAGCCCTTTTAGAATGTATAAGGCTGGGTTCACACTGTTGCACACTGGTGAATGGAGATGCACTGGACCCCTGCTGTGAGCTGCTCCATGCTCTAGTGTGAACCCAGCCATAAGATAGTTTATCTCTCTCCTTTCCATGTTTTTAAGGTGTCAGGCCACACCTGACGGGATTGCCAGATGGCTCAATTATAGTGGATTTAGGATGAAAATGGACTTTTTAACTGCGGAAGATTGGAACCTCAGCCGTCTGTATTTTACTAGATGTGCCGTTTCTTGGAATCCTCATAATCTTTCTGTTATTTCCACTCACACTGCCAGCTCCTATTTAAAAGGTATTTGTAGGTAACATTACAGCTGAAGGAAAATTAGAGGTGGCAGAATCTGAATTTAAAATGTACTTCCTGCAAAAAATAATCAAACTGGGCTACTTAGTTTAATGGGAAAAGTGACTGCTTAGCTTAACACCTTGTTTACGGTGTTGTTCATCCATCAGACTTATACAATTATGTATTGGAAAGTTACTACTTAATGTGGGCTTAGCATCAAGAATATGTTAAAGTGAATCTAAATTCATAAACAAAAATGTAATTTAAAGTTATACTAAAGTCAGTTTTTTTCCTGTAAAAATAACAAACATGTTATACTTACCTGCTCTGTGTAATGGTTTTGCACTGGGCAGCTCAGATCCTCCTCTTCTTGGGTTCCTCTTCAGTACTCCTGGCCCCTCCCTCCTGTTGAGTGCCCCCACAGCAAGCAGCTTGCTATGGGGGCACCGGAGCCGAAGCTCCGTGTATCCGTTCAGACACGGAGCCACGGTTCGGCCCATGCCCCCTCTTTTTTTCTCGTTGGCTAACTGACTTAGCCAATCAGGAGGGAGAGTCCCGGAAGGCCGAGGCATTGCCTTGATCAAGAGGGAGCTCAGGTAAGTATTAGGGGGGCTGAGGGGGGATGCTGCACACAGAAGGCTTTTTATCTTAATGCATAGAATCTTCTGCCTTTACAAACACTTTAAGCCTACTGGATGAGGAGGTTGTTTTTTCCTGTATTTCACATGGCGATCATGCCAGTAACACACTTCCTATCCTACAGCTAGCAATGAGCCCAAATTGGGTTCGGTGCAAACTTGCATTCAGCCGCACCCAGAAGACAGCTGTAATTTCTTAACCAATGAGCTGCAGCTGGGACATTCTCTTCCCCACAGTTACCTGTACACAAATGAACGGGAGATCATTGGCCTAATGTGGCCACATGGCCATATTGCATAATGATGTTATGAGCATTCCTGCCCCTTTGTGAAGGGCCCCTTCATCTTTCCTCTTCATTGCCCCAGATAACATTGTAAAGACAAAACATGTAGGGTATAGCTGCACAGGTAAAAGAGAGAGACAGTCATACTCGGGATATTGCTGGTCCAACCTGATTTCTGCTTTTGTGCAAGCATTTCATGGAGACTAGAGGAAAAATGGGGGCCGGGTACTTTGTGATGAACCTTTAATGTCTTATCCAGGGCCATCTTTAAGGCAGGGCAAAAGGGGCATCTGCCCTGGGCCCTGTCATTGTTGTGGGGCCCAAAGCAGCTGCCTCATACTTGCCAACTATCCCAGTTTAAATGTCCTCGTCCCTTGAGGATTTAGTCCCGTGCTGTGTCCTGATATATCAGTGTGAAGTTCTGTTACTAATGCTGCCCAGCTCTGCCCTATTGTTGTGTACAGATGACTCACCTGCAGACCCTGTGTTTACATGTTATTACCGGCATTGATATGCAAATAGAGGCGGCATTCATATGTAAATAGCGGTGGACCGGCAGCATTCTTATGTAAATAGAGGCGGTAATAATATGTATATCATGCCCCCCCGAGGTCATATCCACCATCACCTATACTGAATGCTGTCCACTGGGGAGATAAAGGGGCATTTTTGAAAGTCCTGCCTACAACTGTGGTCATTAAAGTGTTATTAAACCCAGTAATATGAAAATAGTTAATCTGCTTGCCCACAGCTCATAAATCTTCTTTTTACATTAAAATATTGCTACTATATACCTTTTTGGATGATCTGCATACCACGGTCAGTGATAAACTGCACATTTTCTCATGTGCTGAGAGTTCAGGTAGGAGGAGATGTCAATATCATGTGACCTGGCTAGTTCAGCTCAGGGGCCCAAGAATTTTTTTGCCCAGGGTCCAATCAATATTAAAGACGGCCCTGGTCTTATCTTAATGTGAGTGGAACAGATTTTATAATAAAATAGGTTTTATATGGGTTACAGTACACTAGGAGTGTTTTTTTATTTTTTTGAGCAGAGCATTGCTGAGATTTTGGTGGCAGGCTGATCTGAAGTTTCCATGCACAGCTGTTGATTGCATTTCCAGTGATAATATAAGGCTTCTATTGCTCCAATTTTAGGGCTTTTTGTAAGGTCAGCATACACCATTGAGGGGCTCTCTTGTGAAGGTGTCACTTGCAAGTCTACATTCATTTTCCACAGTGGATTCGTTTTTGGATTTTATTGGGACAGTGGGACTTTTTGGACTTGATACACATTGCAATATATTTCTTATGTGAACTGTGAAGTAATTTTCATGTTATTTTTGGTATTTTGTTTTGATTCACGTGGACTGAATACGTTCTGGTTGATATATGTTTTATGTTACAATAATATTTGCCAGACGTATCTTACATTAGTAGCGCAGCACCCTTTGATTTTTTTTTTTTAAAAACACTGCCTCTGTTGCTGAAACCTCCGACTGTGAGCTGCAGTGTCTGGGAGGGGGAGAATATGAGACGTAAATCAAGGAGGATTTGGCTCATACAGGGAAGGTAAAAGAAGCTTTCTGTTTACTTGATAAGGCTGGTTTATTACATAGCAACTGGATTTGGGGGTTCATTAGACTGTGTAGCGGGGTCTCCGTTGAGGCCCCATGGACTACGTTACCCAGAACCCCGTTTGGCACCCAGGGTGCATTGGGCTGCCGCAGAGACTTGGGGGGGGTATAAAAGGGGAGGGCGAGGCTAAGCCCGGCCTCTTTGGACACCACGCGGCTGGCAAGAGGACTTCCTGTGCAAACCTGCTGCGAGTGCAAGGCCCGAGGCCTGGGCCTTGCGCACTTCCAGAGAGCCTTCCACCTCGCTGCGGAGCCTGTGTGGCATCTGACATCTACCTGCTTCGCGGACGTCATTTGGACCAGAGACCCGGCTGAGGCAGAGCCTGTGTGAGGAGACACAGCGGTGGGAGTTCCGAACTAGGATCGAGTCCGGAGGGGTGAGAGAGCACTTGCTCACATCTATAACCGAGTACTTTATTAGGCCTATTGACTGCCTTGGCCTATCGTGTTATACTTGCTTTCCTGATAGGAGACTAGTTGCGGAGCTGAGTTACATAGTCTCCGGGGAGTTGCTTCTTTTGCCATAGACCACTGTTGGATTACAAATCATTGTTCCTGTATGTGCACCACCGATCATCTTGCATGCGAAGATTCCTCACTTAAAGACTGAGCTTTAACTGAGTCAGGCCTGACTGGGAGTTTATAGCATTGCTGAGCCCCATATTGCTCACAGGGGAAATAGCTATATATCAGTGTGTGATAGAACTATATGTGCACTATAGTTGTCTGGTGTTATTATTGCTGCAGGGCTCTGCATGTATGTGTTATATGGTATTGACAGTTACCCCTTTATATACAAGTAAACCTATTACAGTTAATCCTTCTGGTATTTGGTGTCCCTTATTATATCTCACAACTGTTTGGATTATTGTGGGATTGTTCAGGAACTGGTATAGAGCCATACATATATACCACCCTTAGACTAGCTGTGCCAGAGGAGGGCCGAGTAGATTGCCGGGGGTTGGCTTTGCTGTGTACAGGGCCCGAAACAAAACCAGCGGCTCTCTTAGTTGAGGGTATCACTACAACTGTTTTACAGGAACCTTTAGCTGTTCTTATAAAAGACGAAGAGATGTAAGAGTACTTTGGATATGTAGCACCTTCTAGTGTGTGCTAGAATTAGTGTAGGATGTGTTAGAGTAGGTAAATTTAGTTAGTTCAGGGCTAAGCCTGAGCTATGGAATGTAGGTCAGGGTTCAGTAAAGTTCAGAGCTGAATGATTCATCCTTACAGCTCCTCTGGTGCCTCCCCCTGTTTCTGGGACAATGCAGAATGTTCTAGACCTAGTGGGCAGAGGTTAGCAAAAGCTGTCTTGAATATTTATGAGGCCTCTGCCAATCCCCAGTTATGGGCTGGCAGGGGGCAGAGCTTACCTCATAAATAGACACGAGCCATGCCAGCAGGGGCAGTCAGGTGGAAGATGGAGATGCAATGCTGAGAAAGCGGTCGGTGGCCCTCAGGGGTGTCCCCTAGTTCAGGTGGGGGGTGTCTTGCCTTGGGTCGGGGCTCAGGACCTGGAAGGATCCTCCCGTAACACACTGGAGGAAGCCCTTCCTGGGGGCATGGGAGCAAGAGGGGACAGAGTGAGTAGGTCAGAACTGCTGGGGACTAACAAGGCGGGAGACTGCCACATGTAGCCAGTCTCCCTGAAGACAGCAGTGTTTTGAAGTCTTCAGCCTTCCCTGTGAGATCTCTTGAGAGTCAGCTAGGAGGGCTGGTTAAGAGTCAGTCGGGAGAACTGGTGTGAGAGTTAGCCTGGAGGGCTACTGAAAGGGGCAGTTGCAGCCAGGTGGGTGAAGAGGTGGTGCTGGGATCAGTGGCCACAGAAGAGAAGTACAAGCTGTTTCACTGTATTTTTGCTACACTAAAAGGGGCTAGGAGTTCCTGCCTGTAAAGGGCTATTCTTAGAGCCTGTCAGATCAAATAACAGTAATTCAGCTGGAGCAAGCCAGAAAGTGTGTGTTCAGGAGGAAAGTAAAGGAGACTGTATATAGGAAGATGTCCTTGAAGTTATTGCTGAAGTCACGTGGGCATCCTACAATCTCCCATCCCTATCCAAGTTAATCAACCCCCAAGAAAAACAAAGTCACAGACTGTTCTCTGACTCTGGAGTGCTTGTGATATTCGGTGTGCATGGCTGTGCAGAAGTGGGGGATCCAAGTTCATCAGCAGTCCCTATGGGGGTGTGCTACAGATATTTACTGACAATCTAAACCACAAAAGTTAATGCTTTCTTCCTGCCCAAATACAGCATGCTCATATCCTACATTTTTTATCATGACCCAATCAGCATTCTGTTTAGTTTTATGGTAATTTATAAGTTTCTAAATTATTGAATTGTTGTTACATTTTATTGCACCGTTACTTTTTTTTTATTTCAATATAATTTACAAGTTGCGAAAAAGTTTATTGGTGATGATATAAATACATAACCCCAGGCAAGAATGAGATGACACATCGAATTTACATTTTATATTTCTCAGAAGGTAAACAAGAAACATTTGGGATGAATTCAAATACAGCATTGGTTCCAGGCAGAGCTGTGTGCGCCAGCCGTGCATGCAGCTGTTAGAAGGCTGGATGGAACACTGCCATTATGTACAGGCTGCCTTCTTTTTTTCTCTATGCTAAAGCCGGTGCGTTCAGTGAAATAAGATTTTCTGAGCAGGTGGCATACCTCATTATCTCAACTATTTGTAATAACTGCCTGTCAATGCTTATCGCAAATGAATCTCATGTAGGATTAGATAATGTCGGCAGCCAGAGGTAATTGCTGGGCGATCGTGTGCAGGTTCCCTTTTTAAACCCAGAAACAAAGCGAAAAGTGTTTCCTTGCTTAAAAAAATTAACAAAGAACTCTGCATTGATTAAAAAGCAGGACATTGTTTTAAAAGATGGATCCGCTCCCTAAATATATCGAAATTACACTTTTACCTACTTATAATGGGAAATCTTTTCACTAATTGAAGCCTTTAAAGTGTATTTCTGCGTTTGCATTCAAATTTGAGAAAACTCCATGTTTGTTATATTCTCCCATTCACACCGCACACCTTAAAATAAATGTCAGAAAATTAAGTCCTGCTAGATCACGCCAGGCTGGCCCCTTTTGTAGGTTAAAATATTAAATATAAGTGTCTATATCAGGGATATGCAATTAGCGGACCTCCAGCTGTTGCAAAACTACAAGTCCCATCATGCCTCAACCTCTGGGTGTCATGCTTGTCGCTGTCAGACTCTTGCTATGCCTCATGGGAGTTCTGCAACCGCTGGAGGTCCACTAATTGCATATCCCTGGTCTATACTGTTTAAAATCGAGCAATACACTATCTCACCCTGCTCTGCACATGCTCAGTTGCTCTGCACTTTTAGGCACTGCTGAATTTGTAGAGGCTGATCTGCTGACAGTCTTAAAGTGGATAGAGTTGAGCGGACACCTGGATGTTCGGGTTCCACGGATTCGGCCGAACTTCGGAAAAAAGTTCGGGTTCGGGACTGAACTTTACCCCGAACCCGAACCCCATTGAAGTCAATGGGGACCAGAACTTCTGAGGACTATTAGCGCTGTTTCTCGTGCTTAGAACTGTCCCTGCACAAAGTGTAATTTCTGAAGGGAAAAAAGTCATTTAAAATTCACTCGCGGCTATTAATGAATTGTCGGCTCCCGGCAATACATAGAAAAGTCATTGATAAAAAAAAAAAAGCGTGGGGGTTTCCCCAAATTCAATTACCAGGCCTTTCAGGTCTGGAATGGATATTAAGGGGAACTCTGCCACAAATTAAAAAAAAAAATGCGTGCGGTTCCCCCCAAATATCCATACCAGGCCCTTCAGGTCTGGAATGGATATTAAGGGAAACTCTGCCGCAAATAAAAAAAAAAATGCGTGCGGTTCCCCCCAAATATCCATACCAGGCCCTTCAGGTCTGGTATGGATTTTAAGGGGAACTCCACCCCAAATAATAAAAAAAAATTGCCTGGAGTACCCCCAAAAATCCAGACCAGACCCTTTATCCGAGCAAGCAACCTGGCAGGCCGCAGGAAAAGAGGGGGGGACGAGAGAACGCCCCCCCTCCTGAACCGTACCAGGCCACATGCCCTCAATGGAGAAGACATTAATAAAGGAATTTTAAAAAACCGGCTATTGTCATTTTTAACACTTTCTTCGTGAAATGGTAGGGGTACAATGTACCCCATTACCATTTCACATAGGGGGGCGGGATCTGGGGGTCCCCTTTGTTAAAGGGGTCTTCCAGATTCCAATAAACCCCCGCCCGCAGACCCCCACAACCACCGGGCAAGGGTTGTGGGGATGAGGCCCTTGTCCCCATCAACATGGGGACATCCTCCCCATGTTGAGGGCATGTGGCCTGGTACGGTCCAGGAGGGGGGGGGGGCACTCTCTGGATTTTTGGGGGAACTCCACGCCATTTTTTTTAAATTTAAATTAATAGCGGCGAGTGAATTTTAAATGACTTTTTTTCCTTCAGAAATTACACTTTGTGCAGGGACAGTTCTAAGTACGGGAAACAAGCGCGACTTTACATGCATATTGCCGAGCACCTGACCCGAACCCGAACATACAGTGAATTGTTCGGGTTCGGGTCCGGGACCCCAAAACCCAAAAGTTTGGGTCCGCTCAACCCTAAAAGTGGAATTAACCCCTCCTATCTTTTATAGCCAAGGAAGCTGCTTCTGTTTAATCTGCAACTGCCATGATTTTTATTATTTAACAGTTTGGCTGAGGACACAAGTGTAGCACTACCCCTGCAGGAGCTTCTGGTTTGATTTTGGGTCTGCACTCTGCCTGTCAACCCCAGAAATTTGGCTCGAACCCCCCTTGGCACAACTGGACAACAATATAAATGCGGAACCCAATAGCAGAGGGGACCACAACAATACCACACTGTAATGTATATAGTTATTGTTACCTTGGTACTGGACACCTGGTTCACAGCTGAAATAGACAGAATCCCACACAGGCAGTACTTAACCAGTTGTAAAATGTTTACTTGTCTAGCGCACTCACCCCGGACTTTACCTGCTTTTTCTTTTGCTTGGCTCCTCCGCAGGAAAGAATGAGGCACACCGCACTAGCAGCACGTACCCTCCTGGATGGGGAGGTTGAGCGGTGTTAGTTGTTCTCTGGCCTGCCTGCGGCTAGTGTTAGAATCCTCTTGAGCTGATCTCGTCTCTGCATTAGCCAGAGACAAGTCCTTAATTCTCCCCAGTAAAGTAACTGTCCACACCAACTGAAAGTCCAACCTTAGTATTTATTTCACCACGGATAACAAATAGTCTCTATGAGAGCAGACAGGTTGACACGAGACACAGGTCAGATAAGGTCCAGGCACAAACTCAATTTAGGTTTCTCTTACTGTTCTGATTTCATGAACAGGCTTGGGCGCACGGTCTCTGCCACAGACCGGGTGAATATGAAAAGTCACTGCCACTGACTTGGTGAAGTTGGTCACTGCCACTGACCTGGTGAATAGGGCCTTGCCCTATTTGGTCACTGCCACTGACCTGGTGTGCGTAGAGTCAATGCCACTATGACCTACAGAACATGCACTTCCTTCTTGAAGAAACTTGGCCCTTGTTAAGGAGAAGAACCTCCCTCCGGAGAGTTACCAGAGGCCCCCACTGTCACCACGACTCTGCGCTGGGTCTTCAGAAGGGGTCACCTCCCTGGCCTCCTCATCCTGGATACGGGTCCCCTCGCAAAGCGGCACACTGGGAGCCCTTGATTCTGGGCGGAACCCAGCCGAAGCCGCTGGGCCCCGGGCCTCCAAACTAGTACCTCACCCCAGACTGAAGGTGTCTGGGGTGGAACAGGAACTCGGCCTCTGGGCCTAGGGCACCCGAAGACGACACATGCACCACCCAGGCTGAAGGTGCCTGGGCGCGACCGACCCCTCTGGAAGATGGCCGCGCCTTTTTATACTCTCTCCCGACAGGCACAGCAGGTTCCCTGCCCCGCTGTACTACTGCCGAGAGGAGACAAAAAAGACACAGTCCTGTATCAGTGGTTCAACCCTGGCCTACGGCAACAGCGCCACCTGTAGGCCACAGGGAACAGCACACCAATACCATCCCCCAGGGACAGAAATGGTCCAAGAAACCTGACAATTGGTGTATCTGAGCCATATTACCACTCAGATACTCCCCCTAAATAAAGCACCCCGCTACACTTGGAAAAGAGTGACATAGTGGTTATACAAATAAACATTTGACTATTCACAGATCCCTGCAATGTCAATGAAGCCTAGCTGGTTCAAGAATTCTATAATACAAGACTCAATTACCATATACTGAGTCAGATGTGAGTGAGTGTGTGGTGGAGGAATCTCCCAATACTATGGCACTGGCACTGGGGCACCTCTCCACCAAAGCTCACACAAATCACTAGAACAATAAACAACAAATACAATGCAAATGGTTACATTAGACCTTATAGTTCATATGGTTATATGGCTCCCTCTAGCGGGCAGTTCAAACTGGTACGTATCCCTTGGTAGTGAACGTTGGAAAGGGATAAAATGATGATTGTTCCTTTAAGTTCAGCTTGTCTTCTGCTAGCTCAGTTGGTGCACTTTAATTGTATTCCAATCAGTATGTACAAGGGAGAAAAGTGATCACTCAGTGAAAGTAGAATAGGAGCAAAAGAACCGCTGGTCCTCCCAGGCCGCTATACTGCACGCAGCTAAAGAACATGATTTTTTATCAAGTTGTTATGGGTAAAGTTCTGCTTTAACTTTTAGAGGTTTTTAAGGAGAAGGTGTCACGGTTGATTCTAAGAATATCTGGACAATTTGCAAAGTGCAGTGACATTCTTCAAGTGCAGTTGCTCCAGAGCTTAGTAAATGAGCAGAAGCTCTGCTGACTTCCATCATCCAATCATGTGCAAGCAAAAATGCTGTTTTTTTTATTTTTCTTGCACGTGATTGGGTATTCATTTACTAAACTCTGGAGCAACTACATCTACAGAGTGCACAGTCTATTTGCCTTTAGTAAATCAACCCCAGTGTCTTTGTCCCCACACAGACTAAGCCATATCTCAATAACATTCCTCCCAACTTTCTAAGATGGGAACCAGCTATTAGCAAAAGTATTAGCAAAAGTATGTAGGCATAGGACACACTCCCTGCCACGCCCCACTTAAAGGAGAATTATATTAAAAAAAAGGTTAAACCCACAACTGATTCTTTTTTTTGTACCACTACTATTCCTTTATATTGGCTTTTGAAATTTACAAATGCAGCAATTTAGAAATTGGATGAAAGGTTTAACACTGGAAAACACTTTTTGAAAGATAAAAAGTGCATTTTATAAACAACTATATAGATCAGACCAAAATGAGGGACAAATGAGGAGGAAAGAGGGACAGAGGGACTTTGTTTCAAATCAGGGACAGTCCCTCGAAATCAGGGACAGTTGGGGGCTATGCTCATTAATATACAAAGCAGAAGGGCAGTTCATTAAGGGTTATCACAAAAACCTTGCTCAATTGCTATTTCACCCCAAAGGTGTCTATAGGGCCCCTTCCCCAACATTAGACCATCCTGCACTGTCCATGCTCCCTTTCTCTTATGCTGCATACACACGGTCGGAATTTTCGCCAAAAAAAGTGTGATGGGAGCCTTTGGTTGGATATTCCGACCCTGTGTATGCTCCATCCAACTTTTTCTGTCTCAATCAGCAAAAGATTGAGAGCTGGTTCTCTATTTTTCCGACAGAAAAAGTTCTTGATGGAAATTCTGCTCGTCTGTATGCAATTCAGACGCGCAAAAAAACACGCATGCTCAGAATCAAGCAGAAGAGCCGAACTGCCTATTGAACTTCATTGAACTCGGCTCGTCATACGTGTTGTACGTCACCACAGTCTTGACCATCGGAATTTCAGACAAGATTGTGTGACCGTGTGTATGCAACACAAGTTTGAGCCAACATTCCGTCAGAAAAAAAACACTGTTTTCTGGTCGGAATTTCTGATCGTGTGTACGGGGCATTAAAGCTGATCTCCAGCTTTAGTAGTTTCAGTTTAAATAGTTTGTTCGGGCCAAGCTGGCTCAAACAAACTATTTCCCCGCACTAACATGTGCGGCTGCTGTGCATTCTACATACCTCCCAACTTTTCAAATGTCCACTGCGGGACATTTAATTCTAATTTTCCCCCCTTCAGATCGGATTTGTTGATTCTGAGTTGCCGAGCGGGGGGGGGTTCTGCTTTCTTCTGCGGAAGTAAAATCAGGATAGCAGAGCGGGGCTGACTTACCGCTGCTGCCTGCGTGTCTTCCGAGATCCTCCTTCTCCTCCTCCTTGCGGGAAATTAGATCCTCTCGTGGGTCTGCGGGAACTTAGTGTCCGTGTGGGAAGTTCCCGCAGAATCCGTGCGTGTTGGGAGGTATGATTCTATATAAACTGTATGTAGCTGAGGCTACAGACAGTATACAGCACTGTGTTCCGGGTGCACGAGGAGACCTTCCTGTGTCACACCCGGAACAAAATAGCATCATTCTGAGCTGAACTCAGCCATTCATAGGCAGCTTTGTATTCTATTAATGAATACAAAGCTTCCTCTGATTGGCTGAGCCAGAGATTGTGACATCGTCAGCCCACTTCTCTGACTTTCTGGCAATCAGAAGAAGCTTTGTGCTCATTCATAGAATACAAAGTTGCCTTGTTCCGACAGAACTATTTTTTTTATTCAAACACTCTAAACTGCAATTTAAAAATAAGGCTTGCATAGATACCTCCAAATCTGTGTTATCTTTTACCTCATCCATATTTTATATTATTCATATGTCATATGGCAGAGCATGTTCTAGTTACGCTCTTAAAGCTAAACTCCAGGCTGGAACCAAAAATACCCCTGCTTTTGGCTCCCCTCACTGGATAGGTTAACCACTTAAGGACCGACTCCTGTACATACAAGTCGGCAGGGCAGGCAAAGCAACGTATATTTACGTCACTTTGAATTTGCCGCCGTGCGCGCGCCTGCCGCGAGCTCCGTGACGGTGCCCGCGATCGTTTCATGGAGCTGAAGAACAGGGAGATGCCAGTGTACACACAGCATCTCCACATTCTGCCTAGTGACAGGACACTGATCATCTACTCCCTCACATCGGGAGCAGCGATCAGTGACGTGTCACGGCTAGCCTATCCCCCAGACAGTTAGAACACATCCCTAGGACACACTTAACCCCTTTAGCGGCCCCTACTGGTTAACCCCTTCACTGCCAGTCAAATTTACACAGTAATCAGTGCATTTTTAAAGCACTGATCGATGTATAAATGTGAATGGTCCCAAAATAGCACCAAAAGTGTCCGATGTGTCCACCTTAATGTCGCAGTCACGATAAAAATCGCTGATCGCCGCCATTACTAGTAAAAAAAGCTCAGAGTTCAGCTTAAAAGTAGTTCTTAGGCCTGATTCACATCTATGCATTTTTAGTGCTTTTTGCATTTTTCAGATTTGCACTACAGAACGGGTTCCATAGGAAACCATGTTAAATGGACTGTAGTGCAAATCTGCAAAAAGCACAAAAAATGCAAAGGTGTGAATCAGGTCTAAAGCTACACTTTTTTTTACCTTAATTCTTTAAGAAAACAGTACCAGTACTTTTTATTATCCCTGTCCTCAAACACTTACCTGTTATCCTTGTCACGACCTCTGAGGGCAGGATCCATCAAGATAAATTCCTGAGGGCAGCAGAGCAAAAGGATCCTGTTGCCACCAATCAAACTGCTGGAGAAGGATGCAGGGGCTTGGCTTGCCAGTGCTGTGTGTGTCTATGGATGCACTCAGCTCAGGAAGTCAGCACGCATGGGGGTATCCTTAGCACACAACTAAGGAGACACTCACATAGAGGGAAGGAGTGACAAATGCCTTGAGACCCCCCCCCCCCCCCCCAGCTAAAAGAAGAAAGGATCATTTCAGAAGAAGAGGACCATACATAATATGTACAATATGTGTGGTCCTCATCTGAATTAAAAAAATAAATAAGATCAGGCCAAAAATATCCAGCACTGCTTTCCACCCATTTCTGGTTTACACCTCCTGCATGCATCCTACAATCATACACACCTGGAATACAAGGAAATCGGCATCGCACATCTTTCTTGCATTCCTGATTATTTTAAAGCAGACCGGCACAGAAAAAATATTCTGGGTGTCTGGCCTAAGATAAATCATTAATTGGTTATATTTAATTTTAGACAGAGCTTTAAACTGTGAATCATTTTTTTTTTTTGTATAAACCAGTCCAGTTTTATAAATAGGAAACACAGAGATAGATCCAGAATTAAAAACAGTACAGATATGAGGGCACCATTCATGTAACATGTCTGTTTTATGTCCAGGCAGATTCTGGGGATTCTGGAAACTGCTTAGAATGTAAAGCTAAACTCCAGGAAAACAGATACACAGAAGACAGATATGATATTTGTTTTACTCGCGGAAAGAGTTTTTTTTCTTGACTATGCAGTTCTGAAATTTACACAGCTCTGTCACACAGCTTAGCTAAATACTGTAGTTGCTGACTTTTAACCACTTGCCGACCAGCCGCCATCATTAGGTCGGCACGTTCCCACGAATCGCCGTACCTGTACGTCGACTCCTTTAAAGTGCCCAAGCAGTGAAATACCTGGGGATAGAGATCTCTCGGGATGTAAAAGATTATATTAATTTGAATTTGAAGCCACTATTAGCAAAATTTAAAGATAAATGTCGAAGCTGGTGCAAACTACCTCTGACGGTGATAGGAAGAGCAAATCTAATTAAAATGATTTGGGCCCCGCAATTGCTTTATGTGTTTAATAATTCACCTGTATGGATCACAGCTTTTTGGTTTAGGAAATTAGAATCTCTTTTCAGGGAACTGATTTGGAGGAACAAACGACCACGTATAAAGTTAACAACCTTAATGTTAAATAAGGAAGAGGGCGGCCTTGCAATTCCCCATCCCAAAAATTACTTTTTAGCCTCACAAATTCAACATTTCAGTGGATGGACAAAAGTATTACCTTCTGATCCTATACAGAATCTACTACTATCAGTATATGAAACGTACCCATTATTTTCATTATTAGAATCGAGAAATCAACTGAGCGATAAAAGATTCCATACGGTTAAATTATTTGACATGGTATGGCAAGAGATGAGGAAAATCACTGAGATAAAGGGATTTACTACATATACACCAATTTGGAATAACTCCAGCTATGCGGAATTGGGGAAATTGGAGGGGTTTGAGCTTTGGAGGCAGAAGGGAATAAGATATATGCCACAGCTATTTGAGGAAGATCAGATGAAGTCCTTTAGTGCACTAAGCAAAGAATATAATATTCCAAATCAAAGATTTTTTCAGTTTCTCCAGCTTAGGCACGCGATAAAAACACAGGGGCGTACACAGGAACTTAAATTCAATAAGTCAGTGGTGATAGCCTTGTTAGACAAGATGGGACAAAAAAAAAAAAAAAGGGTTTGATATCACAATTATATGACATATTATTTGATAAATTTAAAAAAACGGTGGACATACCAGCAAGATTAGCCTGGTCGGAGGATATTGGGACAATTTCAGATGAACAGTGGGCACAGGCACTAACAGCAATACCTCAGGCCTCTTTATCCCCAACACAAAATTTAACACAACTATTTATTTTACATAGGGCAGATTATACACCAGAGAAATTATTTAAATGGAAATGTAGAGACACAGATCGATGTCCTAGATGTAAAGGGAGAGCAGCCAACCTAATACATATGATGTGGAGATGCCCCAAACTTCATCGTTATTGGTCCGGGGTGGTATTATAGGGTACTTGAGAGTGGGATCCTCAATGAGCCTGGAGGATGTCTTCTGGGCATATTGGATGAATCGACAATCCCAGTAGAATGTATGATTTCAATAAATAGAAGTTTATTTCAGGCTCGTAAGCTTATTGCGCAAAAGTGGATTTCACAATATCCTCCCACCGTAGAAGAGTGGAAAATACAAATAAGGGAAACGATAATTAAAGAAAAATATATTTTTTTACGCAGAGGCTCCCCAGAGAAATTTGTAAAAATATGGAGAGGGTGGTGTGATATTTTGGAGATATGAGAGGAGGTGGGACGGGGGACGGGGGGGAGATGGGTGGGAGGGGGAGGGTGGGAGAGCTGGGGGTAAGGAGGAGGCAGTTTATTTAATGTTTTTTTGTTTTGTTTTGTTTTTTAATTATTATTATTTATTTTTTTTCCTTCTTCTTTCTCTCCATTCACCCTCATAACGCGGGCATGGGTTGTATGTTGTACTGTATGTTTTTGTTTTTTTTTGTTTTTTGTATGTATGTAAGAAATAATAATAAAAAGATGATTTGATCAAAAAAAAAAAGTGCCCAAGCAGGCGTGCGCTGGCAGGGGACCCGATGCGCGTGGCCGGCGGCCGTAATGTCCGCCGGCCACCCACGATTGTGGGAAAGAGAGACAGAACGGGGATCTGTCAATGTAAACAGACAGATCCCCGTTCCAACAGGGGAGGAGAGACACCTGCTGTTCCTAGTGATTAGGAACAGTGATATATCTCCTCTTCTAGTCTAATCCCCTCACAGTTAGAAACACACATGAGGGAACACACATTTAACCCCTTGATCGCCCCCTAGTGTTAACCCCTTCCCTGCCAGTGACATTTACACAGTAATCGGTTCATTTTTAAAGCACTGATCACTGTATAAATGTCAATGGTCCCAAAAATGTGTCAAAAGTGTCCGATCTGTCTGCCGCAATGTCGCAGTCTCGCTAAAAATCGCAGATCACTGCCATTACGTGTAAAAAAATATATATATATATATATATATATATATATATATATATATATATATATATTGTGATATTGGGGTGTTTTAGCTCAAGTGGATAGATGCGTTTTTATGCAGTGAGTCCATATCAGACAGGCATTCTAGTTAAGGGCCTGGTAGCCCACGTTTATTTAAACAGAAAAAACAAAAGCAAACTGTCCCTTCAGGATTCCCACGCAGGGGTTTAACTTCATTTAGCAGTCCAAAAATAAGAAAAACATACGAAGCCTCCTGGCTCTCTTGTTAGCAGTTCCTCTGCTTGCTTTAGGTACTGATACCTTTAAACCACCAGATCTTCCAGTCTCACAGTCTTGGATGCACACAGCTTTGGGCTTCTTAAACGCACACAGCTTGAAGTCCCTTAATGCACACAGCTTCTGGCTCCTTGGACGCACACAGCTTAAAGCCCTTCAACGCACACAGCGTTTATCCTCACACAGAGACACTCACTAGCAGCTACTGCAGTAAGCAAGCTGCTCACCATCCTCCACCATCCTTCACTCTCACCAGCCCCTCATTATATTGGTTGTGTGCACCTGAGCACACACCATGCTTGCTGTCCACAAGACCCGGACACAGGGTTGGAGATACCATCCCACCCAAGACTCTGAAGGATCTCCAAGCCATAGAAGCCCCATGTAGAAATAGCAAAATCTGAGAAAACTGCCAGAGCAGTTTTCTCTGTTTTTTTAAATTTACGCTCTGTAGCTCTGCACTCAGCCGATATGCAGACTCTGTGTCCACTTTAACCCTTTTTTCACTGGGACAGAGCCTCGCTCTGCCACAATATATATATATATAATAAAAATGCCATAAATCTATTCCCTATATTGTAGACGCTATAACTTTTGCGCAAACCAATCAATATGCGCTTATTGGGATTTTTTTATCAAAAATATGTCGAAGAATATATATCGGCCTAAACTGATGAAGAAAATCGTTTATTTTATTTTTTGGGGGGATATTTATTATAGCAAAAAGTAAAAAATATAGTTTTTTTTTTTTTTTTTTTCAAAATTGTGGCTCTTTTTTTGTTTATAGCGCAAAAAATTAAAAATCGCAGAGGTGATCAAATACCACCAAAAGAAAGTTCTATTTGTGCGGGAAAAAAGGACATAAATTTTGGGTACAACGTCACGCGACTGCACAATTGTCAGTTAAAGCGTCGCAGTGCCGTATTGCAAAAAATGGCCTGGTCATTAAGGAGGCAAATCCTTCCGGGGCTGAAGTGATTAATAAAAGGACACAGGGATCCAGAGCTGTCCTCACCCGGGCAGGTTCTACGCAGATCTTCGGGTCTTGATGCCGGAATGTTTACTAAGGGAAGCTGGCTGTGGCTCTTTGAGGCTTCACAGTCAGTTTCCCACTGCACTTTGTAAATGGTCCTGCAGCCTTCTGGGACCTGTGTCGTGTCTCAGAAAGCTGGAGACATAGTGGGGGGGGGGTTTGAAGTGGGAGTGGGTGCGTATCAAAACTAGGTACCTACTTCCCAAAAAAATAATAAAAAGGATTCTGCCAATGTGGTAGAGGAGGGGGAGAGAAGAACATAAGGTGAAAGTTCCTCTTTAGTGTGAAGTTCCACTTTAAAGCTGAGGTCCACCCTAAAAAAATAAATGACATAAAAATGCTCCAAAAAAAATTTGAAAAAAAATGTATAATTTTTACTTACCAGAAATGGCTGCTGCTAGGCAGATCTTCCTAATCTGCCTCTTCCAGTCCACAGCTGGTCTTCATTCTTGTTCTTCACGCATTGTCTTCTGGGGAATGAGGCGTGCTGTCTTCTGGGAACTGTGTGTATCCCAGAGAACAGCCGCCCATTCATAAAGCGCTGCGCGCCTCGCGCATACGCAGTAGGAAACGGGCAATGAAGACGCAAGGCTCCACTACCTGTTTCCCTTAGTGGGGAAGGCGGCGCCGGGACCTGCCACGATCGAGGGATCGGCCTCGGGGGGGGGGGGGGGGGCGACATCGTGGGCGCCTAGGACAGGTAAGTGTCCTTATTAAAAGTCAGCAACTACAGTGTTTGTAGCTGCTGAATTAAAAAAAAAAATTGCGGCTGGAACACCGCTTTAAGTCCATCTAACTCCCCAGACTGACAATGTTGCTGTCCAAAGGTGTCTGCTTTACTATTTCATCCATAATGCAGACACCTTAAATTGGTTGTAAACCCTTTACAACCACTTTATGCTACAGGTAAGCCCCTAATAAGGGTTACCTGTAGCTACCCAGGACATCTCCTAAACCTGAACGGGTCCCTTGCATGTGCCGATGTCATTGGCACATGCGCACTGGGACCAACTGAAGCAATGACACCTATGTGCCGTTGCTTCAGTCCACGTGCCGTTACCGGCTGCTCCCACGCGCATGCGCGGGAGTGACGTCATCGCAGCTTCGGACAATTACAGCGCCGGAGCCCGCGATACCCAGAAGTAACCCCCGGGAGAGATGTCGCCGCCGGAGGGGGGGACGAGGACTGCTGCAGGGGCTTCGAAATCTAAGGTAAGTAATTCACACTAGCTCATTATGCCTTTGTCTTGCAGGGTTGTTTTTTTTTCTGAGGGTTTACAACCACTTTAAGACAGGAAGTGTTTTTCTGTCCAGATCACTAGGTGAAATAAGGGGTAAAAAAGTCTCAGGCTCGCCCGATTTCCAGTGCAATTTTGCAGCGGGACTTTGATGCAACTTTTGGTCCGACTTTACAGTCTCTGGACCAAAGTCGCATTAAAAGTGGCACCAAAGTAGTACAGGCACCTTTTCAAAGCCACTGCGACTTTAAGTCACACCGATTTGAATGGGTGCCATTGAAAAGAATAGGCTGCGACTTTGGACTTGATGTCCAGAGTCACATTACAAGTTGCACATGTTTAAATGAAGCTCAAAAAAAAACTAGTGCAGCCACCACATCTAAGGATCAGTAAGCTGCAATATATTACATTTTTGTTTAGATTTAATGCCACCATAGGTGTGCACAGCCTATTGCAGGGTTGCCCAACCTTTTGAAGAGCAAGGGCCACTTAAGCGACTTGGTAACCGGTCGTGGGCCATAATGAGCGGAGCTGGCAGATGGCAGGTCCGTGTCCACTCTGCATATGCAGAGCGAACACGGACACAGCCCACTCTACTCTATAGAGCCCACTGTAGTCTTTTATTTTAGCGGATCAGATTGGAGGTAGGCAGATGGACATCTGCCACTCCTTAGAGGTGAATGGAGGGTCCAATTGGGTCAGACTGACCATGTGAAAGTGCACCAAACTCCCAGGTTATAACAGAAGTCTTTACTGCACTGCTCTGCACCTGCTGATCAGTTTGAAAGCAGCCCAGTAACCACTGTAGAACAGTGTGAGTATAAATATATATATATATATATATATATATATATATATATGTGATTTTAGTAATAAACTTGCCTTTGATAACAGTATTCTATTCTCTCGGAGAGCAGGAGGTCGCGGGCCACATCAGAGGGCTCCGTGGTGCCGCGGGACAGTTCGTTATTTTTTGCAGGACTTATAACTTATGTAGCGGCCTCACCCCATCCCTTTTGTCTAGGGGTATCACACATGACAGGGTGAGATGCGCTACGGCCCATGTCCTCCCCATAGCTGTGGGTGAGGTGAAGGCCAGTACCAGATATTTTCCTCGGGCCTGTGTGTTTTAGTCAAGGATTAAGTCCTGCCGTGCCAACACTTCCCTTTGCTCCCATTAACCAGAGTTCCACACACCGATCACAGTCCAACTCTTGTTTTATTGCAAAACTCACAATAAACAGTGCTTCAGTAGCCAACTGGTTGAGACATAATAACAGTTTGATACGGTGGAATGAGCAGGTTGAGGCACTATCCTGATTGTCAGCTAAACCACTGTGATTTCACCAGCGGTTACTATAGCCTTGGCTAGAGAGAACTTAGAACTTGAGAGTCTCTACCAGCAACTCAAGAGAACGTAGATAGGAGTACTTTCGCTGCGTTGTGGCCCCTGTCAGGAGAAGATGTCCCTCCAAGGGAGTTACCAGAGGCCCATCCGTCACTGGGTTGATGCTGCTCCAGACTCTCCGAATGGGTAACCTCCCCGGCCTCCTCGCCTCAGACATGGGCCCCATCCACTTCAGGGACCCTCGGACTTCTCCACCCACGCGGGACCCAGTCGAAGTCACTGAGCCCCAGGTCTCCTGATTTAGTACCTCACCCCAGGCTGAAGGTGCCTGGGATGGACTCCAACTCCATTCTGGTCAGGCCTAGGGCACCTGAGCCGGAATTCAGAACCGCCCGCACCCAGGCCTAAGGTGCCTGGGCGCGTGATGAAGGAACTCCAAAAGAGCAAGGCCTCGTGACCAGGGCGTCCCCCCTTTTATCCCCTCCATTGACGTCACGGCAGGTTCCCCGCCCTCGCCGTACCACCTCCGAGAAGGGACAAAAAGGACAGCACTATGGCAGCAAATCTACCTTGAGCCTGCGGGCACCTGCCACCCACAGGCCAAGGAGATTATTACACCGCCCAATCCTCCACGAATACAAATGGTCCAATTACTCCCATAATTTACACACCTGGATCATACTACCACCCAGGTGTACCCCACCCAAATTTAGAGACCCCGCTACACTTAATTTTCGAAATTGTTGAGCGCGGGGGGGGGGGGTGCCGTGGGACCGCAATTTCGTTTTTGCAGGACTTGCTTGGAAACAATGTTGAGCGGGGGGGATGCCGCTGGACAGGGCTCCAAACTTTCTACATCTACACTGTTGTGCTGCGGGGGTCCGCGGGATATTGCCGCCGATCAGTCTTACCTCCTCCTCCTCCCTCCTCTGGCTCTTGCTGTGCGGGAATACAGTGTCCTTCGCGGGACCGCGCTAAAATCGTGTCCCTGCGGGAAAAACCTGCAAAATCCGTGCGGGTTGGGAGGTATGTATATACTAATGGTGTCAGTAGGGCAGAGGTTGGTGTCAGTAGTTTTCATTTGTAATATTTAAATATATATTACCGTATATACTCGAGTATAAGCCGAGATTTTCAGCCCTTTTTTTTGGGCTGAAAGTCCCTCCCTCGGCTTATACTCGAGTCAGTGTACCTTGAGCGTCCATTTTTTAAATTTTGCGCTCCCTCCTGGTCCCGTGCGGTTCCGTGATATGCGATTGACACTGTGTTTAGTGATCCGCCAATCACGGACCTTCTCCTCTTGTTCGAGGATGAAAGAACGTCCGTGATTGGCGGATCACTAAACACAGTGTCTGCTGGGAAAGTCCGGGGATGAGAAGATGGGCGTGATAGGCGGAACACTGAACACAGTGTCAATAGCCTATCACGGAACTGCACGGGACCAGGAGGAAGCCGCAAATGTTTAAAAATGGACTCCGCAGCGCGATGGACATGGGAGGTGATCCTTAGAAGCCTGATCTTCGCTGTAGCAAGCAGAAGGTGAGTGTGGAGGGTAATGAGGTAATGGGCACAGTGAGGTAATGGGCACAGTGAGGTAATGGGCACAGTGAGGTAATGGGCACAGTGAGGTAATAGGCACAGTGATGTAATGGGCACAGTGAGGTAATGGGCACAGTGAGGTAATAGGCACAGTGATGTAATGGGCACAGTGATGTAATGGGCACAGTGAGGCTGCAAATGGGCACAGTGAAGCTGCAAATGGGCATTGTTGACCCTCTTTTCCGCTTACAGTAGCTGCTGCATTTTTACCCTAGGCTTATACTCGAGTCAATATGTTTTCCCAGTTTTTTGTGGTAAAATTAGGGCCTCGGCTTATACTCGGGTCGGCTTATACTCGAGTATATACAGTATTTAAAAAAAAATATTTTTTTTACAATTTTGTTGGGAGCACCATAGGGGGGCTTTGGTGAAATATCAGGGGATTAAACAGGGGGAATCTGTGCCACACAGGATTATTTGGGTGTGCCCAGGCACACCTGGCACACCCTGTGCGCACGCCTATGAATGCTACTCTTGTCCCTCTCACAGCCTCTGACTGGGCAGTGAAAGGAGAAGCAGCAGACTAATGAACTCATCTTTCTGTCACTCTGTTCTTTCCACCTATCAGCATGCTTTCTGTTAGCACACAAGCACCGTCTTTGTTCTGAATGGGGAGTAGGTAAGTAATACAACCTTTTCCTGCACCCCCTAGAAATAACAAGCATTTTATCCTTGCACTGCAGGGGAAACCCACTGCAAGGGTATTTTTGTGTTTCAATTCAGAGCACTTTTGTATACCTTAATGCATTTACAAAACAATCCTAGTACTTTTACTATCCTTGTCCCCAAACACTTACCTGGTATCCTTGCCGCGACCTCTGAGTGCAGCATCCATCAAGATAAATTCCTGGATCCTCAGCAGACACTAAGTGCCGGTTCACACCAGTACGTGGTGCGAGATCGCATGTGATTCGCACCACATTGCAGTGCAAATCACATGCGATGTCCGTGGGATGCGATTTCAGCCATACAGATAGTATGGCTGATATCGCATCGCATTCGGACCAAACGACACAGGACCCTTTTTTTGGTCTGCACCAGAATCGGATCGCCTAGGTGTTCACACCCAGGCAATCCAATTCATATCCAAACTGTCAGTTCGCAGTGCGATATGCGAGCTGAAATGGGGGTGTCATTAACAATGTATTGACACTCCCGGGTGTTTGCATATGGCAGTGTGAGTGCGAGTCGGGTGCGATGCGGGAACCCGCAGTGGATTTGCAGGGTTCCTGCATCGCACAACTGGGCACTGAGGGAAGCAGAGCAAAAGGCTCCTGCTGCCACCAATCAAACTGCTTGAGGAGGATACAGGGGCTTCACTTGCCAGTGCTGTGTGTGTCTATGGATGCACTTAGCTCAGGGAGCCAGCACGCATGGGGGTATCCTTACCACACAGCTAACTAAGGAGACACTCACAAAGAGGGATTCTCCCTCTACCAGTTATGATTGCCAGAGCCTGATACCATATCAAAATGTAGGTACTAACATAGCTTGTTTTTAAATAAATACCCTTAATAATTAATGGATACAGAACTGCATAAGCTGTGCCTTTTATATCTGCCCGAAGGTCAGCTTTAACCACTTGCCGACCGCCCCATAGCAGATTTACTGCTACAGGGCGGCCGTGCTGTGCAGAATCATGTGTATATATACTGTATGTGATTCTGCACTTCTGGGTTTTGGTGCGAGTGCACGCCACCGCCTGTTTGCTCCCGCTGTGATTCTACACAGCGGGGGCTGATCAGCAGGTCCCGGGGACCCGATCTCCTCCAGCACCCGCTGATCATTCATTACACTGACAGAATGCCAGTCAAACAGTAAACAAGGCAGACTGTTATTCTGTGATTACAGAAGGTATGGATCCTGTGTTCCTGTAAAGCAGAAACACTGATCCATGCCTTCCACTAGTAAAAGCACCTCCCCACTACACTGAAACATTAGCTAGGCACACAGTTAACCCTTTGATCGCCCCTAATGTTAACCCCTTCCCAGCCAGTGTCATTACTACAGTGACAGTACATATTTTTATCACTGATCACTGTATTAGTGTCACTGGTCCCCAAAAAAGTGTCAGGTGTCCAATTTGTCCGTGGCAAAATTGCAGTCCCGCTATAAGCCGCTGATTGCCACCATTACTAGTAAAAAAAAAAAGTAAAAATAAATAAATAAATATATATATATATATATATATATATATATATATATATATTGTGAGGGGGTTAGCTCGGCAGCGGGTGTGTGTGACCCCCGAGATGGGCTCCCCACACAAAACAGGCCCAGCAAACGGAGGTTGTGGTTTTCAAAATCAAAAAGGTGCGGTTTATTTTCTATTTACAGTGACAAAACACAGCAAAGCAAAAGAAACATAAACAAAATAAATCCTGGTCAACTTGACCTCTGACTAAACATACAGGTTTCCTAACTAACAACTGGGATCAGCCTAGTGCTGTCCTAGTCCCTAAGTCCCTGGTTTTAAATGTCCAAGCAAATAGCCACACAGGCTTTGTCTCACCGCACAGGGGTTCACTCTCCCTAGACAGTCCACACAGGTCTGGGTCCAGGCATGAGCTAACATCTAATGAAGCTGGGAGTTCTTATAGAGGCCTAAATGAGCTGACAAGCTTCAGCTGGTCTCATCAACTCCCTGTCTGCACGACGCCCAGCACTCTCCCTAGAGGTATGAGTCATCCATGAGCCTACTAGCCTCAGCTGGGCTTATACAACTCTCCACCTAGTTGTATAAGTCGGCGTAAAGCCTGAATCTGGGCGAAATATATCTACCCCCCTGGATGCAACCAGGTGACTTTACCTTCCTGCTGTCACATACCCCCCCCCCTCTTGTTTTAACCTCGGGGTTGGAACACCAGCAATCAGGCATTCATGTACTCGAGACAAAGCATCCACATTCCCCATTTGAAGGCCAGGGCGATGCTTTACTGTGAAGTTGAATTCCTGGAGGGCCAGGAACCACCTATTCACTCTTCTATTTGTTTCCTTGTTTTGAGCCATCCACTTTAACGGAGCGTGATCCGTAACCATGTCAAAGTGCCTACCTAGCAGGTAGTACCGAAGGGAATCTAGAGCCCACTTCACCGCTAAACACTCCTTTTCAACGGTGGCGTAATTTACCTCATGGGACTTCAACTTCCTGCTGAGGTAAATGACTGGGTGCTCTTCCCCGTTCCAGACCTGGGACAATACTGCTCCTAACCCCACATCTGACGCATCACTTTGTACGACAAAGTCTTTAGAGAAGTCGGGTGAGTACAACACTGGCTGGCTACATAAGGCTTGTTTCAAGAATTGGAATGCTGCCTCAGCCTCGGGGGTCCATTTAATCATGACCGACCCTTTCCCCTTCGTCAGGTTGGTTAGGGGCACAGCCTTAGAAGCAAAGTGGGGAATGAATCGCCGATAATACCCAGCGATTCCCAGAAAGGCTCGTACCTGCTTCTTGCTGTTGGGACGTGGCCAACTCTGGATGGCCTCGACTTTGTTGAGTTGGGGTTTTATTACTCCCCTCCCAATGGTGTACCCAAGATATTTGGCCTCCTCCTGCCCAATGGTACACTTCTTGGGGTTAGCCGTAAACCCCGCTTCCCGAACAGAGTCCAGGACTGCTTGCACTTTTGGCAGATGTGAGGCCCAATCTGTGCTATGGACAATTACGTCATCCAGGTAAGCCGCAGCATACTTCCGATGGGGCCTCAGCATCTGGTCCATTTTCCGCTGGAATGTGGCCGGCGCATTCTGTAACCCGAACGGCATTCTTTTGTATTGGAACGCCCCGTCTGGGGTTACAAATGCGGTTTTCTCTTTGGCCGACTTGGCCAGGGGGATTTGCCAATACCCTTTTGTGAGGTCAAGAGTCGTCATGTATCGGGCTGTTCCCAGCCGGTCGATCAACTCATCTATACGTGGCATGGGGTAGGTGTCAAATTTTGTAACTTTGTTCAACTGACGAAAATCGTTACAAAATCGCCAGCTCCCATCCGGTTTAGGCACCAACACAATGGGACTAGACCAATCACTTTGGGACTCCTCTATCACCCCTAAGTTCAGCATTTTCTGTACTTCCTCCCGTATTGCCTCCCGTCGGGCCTCTGGGATCCGATAGGGTTTTAACTTCACCCTTTCACCGGGGGTGGTAATGATGTCATGCTCTACCCCAGATGTTTGTCCCGGCAGCTCAGAGAATACCTCCTTGTTGCGAAGCACAAACTCCTTAACCTCCTGTTGTTGGGGTTGTGACAAGGTGGCTGCTATTCCAACCTCAGGAATCACGCAACCAGTTTGAGCTGGTGACCAAGTGTCTGCGACTAGGGACTCTCTATCCCTCCAGGCTTTCAACAGATTAACGTGATAGATCTGTTCGGGCTTTCGCCTTCCTGGTTGTCTGACCTTGTAATTCACTTCGCTCACTTTTTCCATTATCTCGTAGGGGCCTTGCCATTTGGCAAGGAATTTACTTTCAACCGTAGGGACAAGTACCAGTATCCTATCCCCCGGGGAAAAGGTACGGGTCTTGGCTCCACGGTTGTACACTCTCTGCTGTGCTAACTGCGCTTGGGCCAAATGTTCCTTCACGATGGGCATTACCTGTGCAATTCGGTCTTGCATCAGGGCGACATGCTCAATCACACTCCTGTGGGGAGAACTCTCACTTTCCCAAGTTTCCTTGGCAATATCCAACAGCCCTCTTGGGTGTCTCCCATACAGTAACTCAAAGGGGGAGAATCCCGTAGAGGATTGGGGCACCTCCCTAATAGCAAACATCAGATAAGGAAGTAGACAGTCCCAATCCTTTCCATCTCTATCCACCACTTTCTTCAACATTTGTTTTAGGGTTTTGTTGAACCTTTCAACCAGCCCATCGGTTTGGGGGTGATACACAGATGTACGTAATTGCGTCACTTTGAACAATTTACACAGCTCCTTCATAACCCGGGACATAAAGGGTGTACCTTGGTCCGTAAGCAGTTCTTTACAAATACCCACCCGGCTAAACACAAGAGATAGCTCTTTGGCTATGGTTTTGGCCGAGGTATTTCGGAGAGGGATCGCTTCTGGATAACGGGTGGCATAGTCCATTATAACTAATATGTACTGGTGCCCCCTAGCGGACTTGATTATAGGACCTACCAAATCCATGGCGATCCTCTCAAACGGGACCTCAATGATGGGTAGAGGGACCAGCGGGCTACGGAAATGCGGCATCGGGGCCGACCTCTGACACACAGGGCAGGAGGAACAATAATTTTCTATGTCCTTCATCACCCCCGGCCAATAGAATCTCTGTAATACCCTCTCTCGGGTTTTCTCTGTCCCCAGATGACCTCCAAGAATGTGCCCATGGGCCAACTCCAACACCAACTTCCTGTAAGGTTTGGGCACCACAAGCTGCTCAACGGTTTCTTCTGCCCTTTTTGCCACCCGATACAGTAGGTCCTTCTCTACGCTGAAGTATGGGTAAGTGCAGGTATTATCTGGGTTCACTAACTCGCCATCTATTTCCACTACGTTTTCCCGTGCCTTTATTAGGGCGGGGTCTTTTAACTGTTCTGTGGCAAAATTTTCCCTGTGAACCTCCAGATCAGAAAACTCCACAGACGGTAGGTTTTCGTCTGAGGAGGTGGGCTCCTCTCCAGTTTCTTGAGTCTCCCCTGCCAATACTGATAAGGGAAATTCCGGAGAGTCCTCGCCACTCTCAGGGGAGTTCTGGCTATCACATTCCTGGTACATAGGGGCACCAGTGGGGGGCTCAGGATCATCCCACAGTTCCCAGAACTTCGGAAAATCCCTTCCCACAATGGCGTCATGCGGTAACTGAGATACTAAGCCCACTGGATGAGAGAGGGTACCTTTGGGGGTCTCGAAACACACTGTAGTCACTGGATACTCTCGGGTGTCCCCATGCACACAAATAACAGCTACCTTGCTATTCCCAGAGACCTCTGTTTTAACTAACTCAGCCTTTATCAGGGTCACAAGGCTACCTGAATCCAGCAATACCACAACATTTCTACCATTAACACACATTTTGCATAAATGTTTCTCAGTTCCTCGAATGGCAGTGCATGCGACTGTCGCACACAGCGACTGACGTCTGCCCGTCAGAAAGTCACACTGCATGGGTTCCTCCACAACCGGGCAATTGGCTGCAATATGTCCCGCTTGCCGGCAGCGGTAGCAAACGATCCTTCTTGCGGCCTCTTGAGCCGCTGATTTCCCAGGCTGTTCTCGCCAAACTTGGGGTAGAGCTCCCACCCTCTCACTCTCTCCACCCTCACCCCTTGGAATCCTCTTATCCGCCCCTGGGGATGGTCTGGTCTTAGGGTGGAAAGTCCGAGTGTCTCTGGAAGAGGCCGTCAGGTTCTCTGTAGCCAAGTATTTCTCCACACGATCCACAAGACCATCGGCCGTCTCTGGGTCTCCATGGCTTACCCACTTTTGGATGGCAGTAGGAAGAGCTCTCAAAAACCGATCCATTACAACACGTTCCACAATCTTTGGTGCGGACAAAGTCTCTGGCTGTAGCCACTTTCTGCTCAGGTGAATGAGATCATACATTTGAGACCTGGGGGGTTTTCCAAGCTGGAAAGTCCAGTTATGCACACGCTGAGCCCGGACAGCCTGGGTGACACCCAGCCTTGCCAATATTTCAGCTTTTAGCATCACATAGTCTTTTGCTTGGTTAGGCTCTAGGTCATAGTAAGCTTTCTGCGATTCACCAGTTAACAGAGGAGCCACCAGTCCAGCCCACTGCTCCTCAGGCCACTTTTCTCTTTCAGCGGTCCTTTCAAATGTGGTCAAAAATACCTCTGGATCATCCTCTCCAATCATTTTTGTCAATAAACGACTCACCCCAAAGGACGCGGTATTAGTGGGACGGCTTTCCTCACTGGTCTGCGGACGTTGCTGCATTGCTGCTTCCATCTGTTGTTGTAGTCTCTGCTCTTGCTTCTGCAACAGGTCTATGAAGCGGGCCTCAGATTGCTGCTGGGCTTGTTGCTGAGCCTCCAGACTCTGTTGCAAAGTTGCGTTTGTCTGCTGCTGGGCTGCAAGGCTCTGTTGATGAGCTTGCTGCTGGGCTGCGAAGTTCTGTTGTTGAGCTGCAAGGCTCTTTTGCAAACCTGCATTTGTCTGCTGTTGATTGGCATTTGCTAGAGCCAGCTGCTTCAGTATCTCCTCCATGCTGGCTTAAAAAAAAACTGCCACTGGTTCTCCACCAACTGTGAGGGGGTTAGCTCGGCAGCGGGTGTGTGTGACCCCCGAGATGGGCTCCCCACACAAAACAGGCCCAGCAAACGGAGGTTGTGGTTTTCAAAATCAAAAAGGTGCGGTTTATTTTCTATTTACAGTGACAAAACACAGCAAAGCAAAAGAAACATAAACAAAATAAATTCTGGTCAACTTGACCTCTGACTAAACATACAGGTTTCCTAACTAACAACTGGGATCAGCCTAGTGCTGTCCTAGTCCCTAAGTCTCTGGTTTTAAATGTCCAAGCAAATAGCCACACAGGCTTTGTCTCACCGCACAGGGGTTCACTCTCCCTAGACAGTCCACACAGGTCTGGGTCCAGGCATGAGCTAACATCTAATGAAGCTGGGAGTTCTTATAGAGGCCTAAATGAGCTGACAAGCTTCAGCTGGTCTCATCAACTCCCTGTCTGCACGACGCCCAGCACTCTCCCTAGAGGTATGAGTCATCCATGAGCCTACTAGCCTCAGCTGGGCTTATACAACTCTCCACCTAGTTGTATAAGTCGGCGTAAAGCCTGAATCTGGGCGAAATATATCTACCCCCCTGGATGCAACCAGGTGACTTTACCTTCCTGCTGTCACAATATATATATATACCATTTTTGTAGGCGCTGTAACTTTTGCGCAAACCAATCAATATACGCTTATTGGAATTTTTTTTACCAAAATTATGTAGCAGAATACATATTGGCCTAAATTGATGAAGAAATTCGATTTTTTTTTTAAATGTATTGGATGTGTTTTATATAGTTTTTAAAAAAAAAATTGTCGGTCGTTCTTTGTTTCCTGGGCTAAAAACAATAACTGCAGAGGTGATCAAATACCACCAAAAGAAAGCTCTATTTGTGGGAAAAAAGGACATCAATTTTATTTGGGTACAGCATCGCACGACCGAGCAATTGTCAGTTAAAGTAACACAGTGCCGTATCGCAAAAAATGGCCTGGTCAGGAAGGGGGCTAGATCTCCCAGGGGTGAATTGGTTAAGAATCCAAAATTGTAGTTTAAATCAGTGTTTCTCAACTTTTTTTCAGTTCAGGCTCCCTTTAAAATTATGGACAATCTTGAGGCACCCTGTTCTAAAATGTAAAAAACAATTCTAATAGTTTTATATAACGCAGCATCATCCACACATGTAGGACGCCCAGCGTTAGAGGTGATTTATTCTTCCAAAGCAAATACACTTTTGAACACTGGCACTGACTTATGCCGTGTACACATGATCGTTTTTTCTGATGAAAAAAGACCGATGGACTTTTTTCATCGGACAAACCGATCGTGTATGGAACCCATCGGTCTTTTTTCCATCGGTATGAAAAAATAGAACATGTTTTAAATTTTTCCAATGGGAAAAAAAACCGATAGCAAATTCCGATCGTCTGTGTGGAACTCCATCCGAGAAAAAACCTACGCATGCTCAGAATCAAGTCGACGCATGCTCAGAAGCATTGAACGTAATTTTTCTTGGCTCTTCGGAGTGTTTTACGTCACGGCATTTGGGACAGTCGGATTTTTGACTGATGGTGTGTAGGCAAGACTGATGGAAGTCAGCTTCATCGGAATTCCGACTGAAAATTCCATCGGATTTTATTCCATCGGAAATCCGATCGTGTGTACAGGGCATAAGTCTTTCAATGTTTCTCTTCTCCCTTTAGTTTTTCTCCATCACTCAGCTAATGTGACCCCAGCACTGATGAAGAGGGACAAGGGAGGCTTAAACAAGGATGCTGTGCAGGCAGCCGTCATTTTTTTTATTTTATTTTTTTAAATAACAGTTTTATTATTTATCTCAGCAGGTAAAAAGACAAAAACAGAACACAGTGTTCTAAGCAACATTAAAACAGGGATTTAACAAATACAGACATTTTAGCAGTAGGTGGAGCAAGATCATTGCTATGTCATACTATGAAAAATACAAACAATATTCGCGCTGCTAACACATATAAGCAGCTACAATACCTGTGGAAAAAAGCAACAACAAACAATATACAAAAATGCAGCGCTATGCGTATAACAATATGTGACACCCAAGTGTTCAAAAATTAACTAGATCACAAAGGATGGATGTGAGTCCAAATATATATGAAAATCCAAATAAATATGTGGAAAGTTTATAATGATCAAAACGTTGATGTGATCAGAACTTGTTCAGTTCAAAAAATGTATAGGTGAATCTTCCAAAGTAATAAGTGACTAGTGACGTAACCACCACCACGTGAAGGGGAGGCTTACCGGATGAAGTGGACCCTATGCACGTATGTGTATAGGGTCAGACAGGCTGAATATGTATATGTCCGTACATATGGAATCCCGTCCGGCACCATGCACCCTTATGTCCAAGGTCCAAGCTCAAGGGAAAACACCAGATGTTCGAGCCAATAGGAATGATATAATAGCTCACATAGAGTTCATGTGGAAGAAAGAAGGAGATGGCACACAGCGTAATACCGCACAGGAAATTTAATGAATATAGGTAGGTACACTTACATGCAATCCATATATATAGCGCTATGCAAAAACGCTCAGTGGCAGCAGTGGAGTCTCTCGACGCGTTTCGCAAAACCTTGCATCGTCTGGGGTGTAACTCCACTGTTGCCTGTATGCTATTTATAAGTATCAAGGACCTCCCCCTAGTCTGCCCATTGAGACAGTACTTCCTGTGAAATCCAAAATGGTGACAGAGCGTGCGTTCCAAGCCTCTCTATGAAACCCCTCCATAGGTGGTTATTACATCCTCATGTGGGAAGCTGTATGGGCCAGATGGGGAGGTGCTTATATCTGAATCCACATCCATAACCACTTACCTAAACATGATAAGGGCTGAACCATGCAGTAAACGTATCTGCGGAGCCCTCGTAGCAGGAAGCCAACGCTGCGACCATGACATCACCATTAGGCCAAATAATAGCCTCACGTGTCCGTCCCGTACCACCGCGCGACCGTCACAAAACGTCGCCTGCCGTGCGGACGTTCACGTCTCATAAAAGTGACGTGGCGGCGTCATCCAGCCCCACATGACCGTCACGTGACATCACATGACCATCACGGAGCGTCACGCTGCACGAGGACGTCCACACCTAACAGAAGTGACGCATCGCGTCATCAACTGATGGCGCGGCGTCCCCAGAACAGAGGTTCTCCCTGGCTAATTACGTTGGCTACGCTGCGCTCCAACGCTGTATAAAACACAGGGCGTGGAGCGCAGCCAGGAAAGGAAATGGGTTAACCCTTAGTGGTCCGCATGGATCTAATAGAGCTTCCACTAAAGGCCAGAAATGTGGAAACAAATAGATAGAAACAAAGCAAAATGAATGCAATTGTGACCACCTGCTAAAATTACTGATTACTAATTGTAATTCAACACTAAAAAACGTCATAAAACAATTATTAAAATGATAAAATAGACGTAGGATGGCAAAAAGGGGAAATGAACCCTCTAAACATCACACTGTGTGTGAGATGAAAATCTCACATAAGGAAGTGAATCTCCCATGGGAAACAAACTGGGAAGCCCCCTACCATGAAATGTCACAAAAGGAATTCCACTTAAAGCAACAGTGGACTGTCCAATAGGCAAACCAGAAGGTGATCCCAATCAACACACACAGTGACAAATACAACTGACATGTTATATTAAATATATAACAAATACATTAAAATAAACATATAAAAAAGGAGATAATCATGGGGAGTTGTATTTCCCCACAAAAATTTCCATAAAGAAAAGGTGAAAATAGGTCCATGGTCCAATGGAAACAAGCATTACTAAGATTGGTCGATGAAGGAATTGATATCCCACTCGACATTTAAACCGGACGGCCTGTGCGTCTGTAGTTCATATATCCAGTAGGTCTCCAACTGGGACACACCCCTAATTTTGGGGGCACCCCTCCAATGGGGAATAAAATGATCAATGATCAAAAATTGTGTGCCAGCTGGATTTCTACTGTGATATAGCCTATAATGTCTGGGCACCGTGTGATTAACATCGCCCCCCAGGATTAGTGAAACATGTTCCCCCACTCTAACCGAAAAAGGCCTGATGGTGCGACCTACATATTGTTTCCCCCAAGGGCAGGTGATAAGATATACAATATGTGTGGTGGAGCATGTACAAAATTGTTTAATCGGATACGACTTTCCTGTACTAGTTGACCTAAACTCTAAGGTTTTGCTCCTACCAGATGTGTTATATCTACACACACTACACCTCTTACAGGGATGATAGCCCACCAATTGATGGAAAAAGGAGTGGCGTACTGGGGGATTGATGATGTTGGGTGCTATTCTACCCTGGAGGGTGGGTGCCCCTCTAAAAATGACTTTGGCCTGATCCGGTAAGACTGGACCGAGGATGTTATCATTTTTCAAGATATCCCAGTGCTTCATTATGATAGCTTTCACTTGTTTGTGCTGTAAGGAGAAGGAAGTGAGCATAGCCCATTTGAAAACATTGTTGGGTTCGCCTTTCTGTTTGACCTCTAACAGAGAGCACCTATCAGTCTCAAGTACCTGTCCGAGATCTTTGTCTAAATTGGCAGGATCGTAGCCCTTATCAATAAAGGGTTTTTTAAGGATCTCAGCCTGAGTTAGGAAGATGTTGACATCACTACAGTTCCTTCTCAATCTAAGGAACTGACTCCGTGGGACAGACTTGAGCCAAGATTGATGATGGCAGCTATCTTGTGGAATGTACCCATTCCGATCAGTTTTCTTAAAATGTGTTTGAAAACAGAACTGACGGTCATGGATACTAATTTCTAGATCAAGAAACTGGATCATCTCATGGCTGGCAGTGTATGAAAGGGAAATCCCCCTGTCATTGGCATTTAGATAGTCCATAAAGATCTCAAGTGATGCAACACTGCCACTCCATAGGAGGAGGATGTCGTCAATGTACTTAGCCCAAAACACTGCTGGGTATCATAGGTATAGACGACATCCTCCTCCCATTTAGCCATGAACAAATTGGCCAAACTGGGGGCATATTTAGCCCCCATGGCCACACCTCTCAACTGGAGGTAAAAATTATCATTGAACCAGAAATAGCTGCTTCTCGTGGCGAACTCCAATAATTCCATAATGAACGCCCTTTGAAAGGGAGCTAAAGTTTCTTCCTTCTCCAAGAAATATTGTACAGCTTCTAACCCCTTATTATGTGGGATACATGTGTAAAGCGAGGCTACATCAGCTGTCACCAGGATGTAATCGCTGCCAATATTCACATCCTGTAATTTTCTGATAGTAGCCCCCGTGTCCGCCAGATAGGATGGCACACGCCTGACCAAAGGTTGGAGATAATGGTCGATGTAGCGGCCAATTCTGGATGTGACGGAATTGATCCCACTCACAATTGGACGACCGGGTGGATGCACGGGATCTTTATGGACCTTCGGTAGATAGTAAATGGTCGGTATCCTAGGGACAACAGGGACCAAGAACGCCTTTTCTTTTTTGTTTAAAATGTTTCTAGAAAAACCGCTGTCAACCAAGCTCTGAAGTTCAGTTTTGAACCTGGAAGTAGGATTGGAAGACAACTGTAAGTAAGTGTTGGGCTCGTGTAGGATTCTGAACATTTCTTGTTCATAATCTGATTTGTCCAGAACCACTATGCCTCCGCCTTTGTCGGCCGGGTGAATTACCAAGTGCCTGTTGGAACACAGAGACTTGAGGCCCACACTAGACACAGTTTGACGAGAACCTCGTCTCTCTGAAATTTCTGACAAGTCCTTCAGAACTAGATCTCTGAAGATACTTACAGAGGGTGCTACGGGGACGGGGGGGTTAAACAACGATGGGTTAGATAAATCCGAGTGTACCGTCCCAAACGCAGCTGCCCTAGCCTCACTCACAATGGGGTTGGTAATGAGGTACCGTTGAATATTAACCTTTCGGACATATTTTTGAATGTCGATAAAGGTACCAAACTTATCTAGTTTCTTTGGAGGGGCAAACTTGAGACCTTTGTCCAAAACTGATAATTCTTCAGGGGTGAATTCCTTAGTGCTTAAGTTAAAAACGCCCTGGCCTTTTAAACTCTCCTTCTTTTTCCTTTCCTGAACTCTCTTCCCCCCTCTGGTCCCTCTCTTTGGTCTTAACCTCTTTTGTGGGTGTCTGAAACCCTGTGAAAATCCTGTGTGTTATGGCTTTGTGAATTGGAATAGCCAGGACTGTAATACGTAGGTTCAGGAGGGTACCTGGCACGTGTATGATAACTGTCATCACGTATCTCACCTAGAGGGGCGAATCTGTTATGGGTAGAGATAGGGGGGGACCATAATAGGATGGATAATCGTAATGAGATGATGGAACAGCTCTCTGTCGAGCTGGGGAGGCATTATATGAATAGTCCTCATATCCATGATGGCGTGGACCACTATGATGACGCGAGTGACCCCTAGAAGAACCTCTAGTGCCTCTTGTCCCTCTAGATTTCCCCCTACCCCTATGATGAGTGGGGGTATGAGGGTTTCTGGATGGAGGTGCTCGAACCGGACCCCCTTGTGAGCTGAACAAAGGGGCTGGAACACTAGGTGCGATCACAGACTGAGTCAATGAAGGACCATTGGTGGAGATCTGGGTGGAACTACTTGAAGAGGGAGCGGAGTCCATCTCCGCTCCGAAAGATGTAGAAAATAACTTCTGCCACCCAAACACAGTGTTGTTCCTGTAGTCCCCAGCATCCCTGGAATATTTTTTGTGTTTTTTTAACTTCTAAACCCCCTCCTCTTTCTCAAGATGATTCTGTAGACTAGTCGATAGAGAAAGATACTCAAGAGATGATTTATGTGAAAAAAGTTTCTCTTTGAGTTCCTTGATTTCTCTATCTAACTCAACTAGTCTAACCTTTTTCCTTGAGATCAGGACGCCTAGGAATTTGATCCCTGCGTCATTAAAATAATTAAACCAGGAATCAATCTCAGAATCTCCCTGTTGGGGTTGAACCTGCCAACGGAGACTTCTGGGAACCATACGATCAACTATGTATTGCTCCAAAAAAAACAAGTCCCATTGCAGGTGTAATTCTGAAGACATTACATTTTTCAATCTGGTAAATAAACCCCCTATTTCAGTGTCACTGTTAGTGGTGGAAAACACACCTTAAGTGTTAACAGTGCGAGAGGCTCTGTAATCAAATACATCCATCACTGGTTATGTATTGAACAGAGTGAGTAGCTGCAGCAAATATAAAGAACCAAAATAGAACAAAAAATACAAACAATATTCGCGCTGCTAACACATATAAGCAGCTACAATACCTGTGGAAAAAAGCAACAACAAACAATATACAAAAATGCAGCGCTATGCGTATAACAATATGTGACACCCAAGTGTTCAAAAATTAACTAGATCACAAAGGATGGATGTGAGTCCAAATATATATGAAAATCCAAATAAATATGTGGAAAGTTTATAATGATCAAAACGTTGATGTGATCAGAACTTGTTCAGTTCAAAAAATGTATAGGTGAATCTTCCAAAGTAATAAGTGACTAGTGACGTAACCACCACCACGTGAAGGGGAGGCTTACCGGATGAAGTGGACCCTATGCACGTATGTGTATAGGGTCAGACAGGCTGAATATGTATATGTCCGTACATATGGAATCCCGGCCGGCACCATGCACCCTTATGTCCAAGGTCCAAGCTCAAGGGAAAACACCAGATGTTCGAGCCAATAGGAATGATATAATAGCTCACATAGAGTTCATGTGGAAGAAAGAAGGAGATGGCACATAGCGTAATACCGCAAAGGAAATTTAATGAATATAGGTAGGTACACTTACATGCAATCCATATATATAGCGCTATGCAAAAACACTCAGTGGCAGCAGTGGAGTCTCCTGACGCGTTTCACAAAACCTTGCATCGTCTGGGGTGTAACTCCACTGTTGCCTGTATGCTATTTATAAGTATCAAGGACCTCCCCCTAGTCTGCCCATTGAGACAGTACTTCCTGTGAAATCCAAAATGGTGCCGGAGCGTGCGTTCCAAGCCTCTCTATGAAACCCCTCCATAGGTGGTTATTACATCCTCATGTGGGAAGCTGTATGGGTCAGATGGGGAGGTGCTTATAACTGAATCCACATCCATAACCACTTACCTATACATGGGATATCTTGAAAAATGATAACATCCTCGGTCCAGTCTTACCGGATCAGGCCAAAGTCATTTTTAGAGGGGCACCCACCCTCCAGGGTAGAATAGCACCCAACATCATCAATCCCCCAGTACGCCCCTCCTTTTTCCATCAATTGGTGGGCTATCATCCCTGTAAGAGGTGTAGTGTGTGTAGATATAACACATTCAAAAATATGTCCGAAAGGTTAATATTCAACGGTACCTTATTACCAACCCCATTGTGAGTGAGGCTAGGGCAGCTGCGTTTGAGACGGTACACTCGGGTTTATCTAACCCATCGTTGTTTAACCCCCCCCCGTCCCCGTAGCACCCTCTGTAAGTATCTTCAGAGATCTAGTTCTGAAGGACTTGTCAGAAATTTCAGAGAGACGAGGTTCTCGTCAAACTGTGTCTAGTGTGTTCCAACAGGGACTTGGTAATTCACCCGGCCGACAAAGGCGGAGGCATAGTGGTTCTGGACAAATCAGATTATGAACAAGAAATGTTCAGAATCCTACACGAGCCCAACACTTACTTACAGTTGTCTTCCAATCCTACTTCCAGGTTCAAAACTGAACTTCAGAGCTTGGTTGACAGCGGTTTTTCTAGAAACATTTTAAACAAAAAAGAAAAGGCGTTCTTGGTCCCTGTTGTCCCTAGGATACCGACCATTTACTATCTACCGAAGGTCCATAAAGATCCCGTGCATCCACCCGGTCGTCCAATTGTGAGTGGGATCAATTCCGTCACATCCAGAATTGGCCGCTACATCGACCATTATCTCCAACCTTTGGTCAGGCGTGTGCCATCCTATCTGGCGGGCACGGGGGCTACTATCAGAAAATTACAGGATGTGAATATTGGCAGTGATTACATCCTGGTGACAGCTGATGTAGCCTCGCTTTACACATGTATCCCACATAATAAGGGGTTAGAAGCTGTACAATATTTCTTGGAGAAGGAAGAAACTTTAGCTCCCTTTCAAAGGGCGTTCATTATGGAATTATTGGAGTTCGCCACGAGAAGCAGCTATTTCTGGTTCAATGATAATTTTTACCTCCAGTTGAGAGGTGTGGCCATGGGGGCTAAATATGCCCCCAGTTTGGCCAATTTGTTCATGGCTAAATGGGAGGAGGATGTCGTCTATACCTATGATACCCAGCACTTGGTGTTTTGGGCTAGGTACATTGACGACATCCTCCTCCTATGGAGTGGCAGTGTTGCATCACTTGAGATCTTTATGGACTATCTAAATGCCAATGACAGGGGGATTTCCCTTTCATACACTGCCAGCCATGAGATGATCCAGTTTCTTGATCTAGAAATTAGTATCCATGACCGTCAGTTCTGTTTTCAAACACATTTTAAGAAAACTGATCGGAATGGGTACATTCCACAAGATAGCTGCCATCATCAATCTTGGCTCAAGTCTGTCCCGCGGAGTCAGTTCCTTAGACTGAGAAGGAACTGTAGTGATGTCAACATCTTCCTAACTCAGGCTGAGATCCTTAAAAAACGCTTTATTGATAAGGGCTACGATCCTGCCAATTTAGACAAAGATCTCGGACAGGTACTTGAGACTGATAGGTGCTCTCTGTTAGAGGTCAAACAGAAAGGCGAACCCAACAATGTTTTCAAATGGGCTATGCTCACTTCCTTCTCCTTACAGCACAAACAAGTGAAAGCTATCATAATGAAGCACTGGGATATCTTGAAAAATGATAACATCCTCGGTCCAGTCTTACCGGATCAGGCCAAAGTCATTTTTAGAGGGGCACCCACCCTCCAGGGTAGAATAGCACCCAACATCATCAATCCCCCAGTACGCCCCTCCTTTTTCCATCAATTGGTGGGCTATCATCCCTGTAAGAGGTGTAGTGTGTGTAGATATAACACATCTGGTAGGAGCAAAACCTTAGAGTTTAGGTCAACTAGTACAGGAAAGTCGTATCCGATTAAACAATTTTGTACATGCTCCACCACACATATTGTATATCTTATCACCTGCCCTTGCGGGAAACAATATGTAGGTCGCACCATCAGGCCTTTTTCGGTTAGAGTGGGGGAACATGTTTCACTAATCCTGGGGGGCGATGTTAATCACACGGTGCCCAGACATTATAGGCTATATCACAGTAGAAATCCAGCTGGCACACAATTTTTGATCATTGATCATTTTATTCCCCATTGGAGGGGTGCCCCCAAAATTAGGGGTGTGTCCCAGTTGGAGACCTACTGGATATATGAACTACAGACGCACAGGCCGTCCGGTTTAAATGTCGAGTGGGATATCAATTCCTTCATCGACCAATCTTAGTAATGTTTGTTTCCATTGGACCATGGACCTATTTTCACCTTTTCTTTATGGAAATTTTTGTGGGGAAATACAACTCCCCATGATTATCTCCTTTTTTATATGTTTATTTTAATGTATTTGTTATATATTTAATATAACATGTCAGTTGTATTTGTCACTGTGTGTGTTGATTGGGATCACCTTCTGGTTTGCCTATTGGACAGTCCACTGTTGCTTTAAGTGGGATTCCTTTCGTGACATTTCATGGTAGGGGGCTTCCCAGTTTGTTTCCCATGGGAGATTCACTTCCTTATGTGAGATTTTCATCTCACACACAGTGTGATGTTTAGAGGGTTCATTTCCCCTTTTTGCCATCCTACGTCTATTTTATCATTTTAATAATTGTTTTATGATGTTTTTTAGTGTTGAATTACAATTAGTAATCAGTAATTTTAGCAGGTGGTCACAATTGCATTCATTTTGCTTTGTTTCTATCTATTTGTTTCCACATTTCTGGCCTTTAGTGGAAGCTCTATTAGATCCATGCGGACCACTAAGGGTTAACCCATTTCCTTTCCTGGCTGCGCTCCACGCCCTGTGTTTTATACGGCGTTGGAGCGCAGCGTAGCCAACGTAATTAGCCAGGGAGAACCTCTGTTCTGGGGACGCCGCGCCATCAGTTGATGACGCGATGCGTCACTTCTGTTAGGTGTGGACGTCCTCGTGCAGCGCGACGCTCCGTGATGGTCATGTGATGTCACGTGACGGTCATGTGGGGCTGGATGACGCCGCCACGTCACTTTTGTGAGACGTGAACGTCCGCACGCCAGGCGACGTTTTGTGACGGTCGCGCGGTGGTACGGGACGGACACGTGAGGCTATTATTTGGCCTAATGGTGATGTCATGGTTGCAGCGTTGGCTTCCTGCTACGAGGGCTCCGCAGATACGTTTACTGCATGGTTCAGCCCTTATCATGTATAGGTAAGTGGTTATGGATGTGGATTCAGTTATAAGCACCTCCCCATCTGGCCCATACAGCTTCCCACATGAGGATGTAATAACCACCTTTGGAGGGGTTTCATAGAGAGGCTTGGAACGCACGCTCCGGCGCCATTTTGGATTTCACAGGAAGTACTGTCTCAATGGGCAGACTAGGGGGAGGTCCTTGATACTTATAAATAGCATACAGGCAACAGTAGAGTTACACCCCAGACGATGCAAGGTTTTGCAAAACGCGTCGGGAGACTCCACTGCTGCCACTGAGTGTTTTTGCATAGCGCTATATATATGGATTGCATGTAAGTGTACCTACCTATATTCATTAAATTTCCTTTGCGGTATTACGCTATGTGCCATCTCCTTCTTTCTTCCATATGAACTCTATGTGAGCTATTATATCATTCCTATTGGCTCGAACATCTGGTGTTTTCCCTTGAGCTTGGACCTTGGACATAAGGGTGCATGGTGCCGGCCGGGATTCCATATGTACGGACATATACATATTCAGCCTGTCTGACCCTATACACATACGTGCATAGGGTCCACTTCATCCGGTAAGCCTCCCCTTCACGTGGTGGTGGTTACGTCACTAGTCACTTATTACTTTGGAAGATTCACCTATACATTTTTTGAACTGATCACATCAACGTTTTGATCATTATAAACTTTACACATATTTATTTGGATTTTCATATATATTTGGACTCACATCCATCCTTTGTGATCTAGTTAATTTTTGAACACTTGGGTGTCACATATTGTTATACGCATAGCGCTGCATTTTTGTATATTCTATGTCATACTATGAACTGTTAGTTAGTATTCAAGGTTTGCCATAGGTTAGGTGAGAGCCTATGGGGTATGGGAGAAAAAAAAACATAAAAGAGAAAGTAAGAGGATAGGAGGAGAAAGAAAGAGTTGAAAGAGAAAGTGAATAAAGACGAGATGATAAAGTAGAGTAGTAGCTCAACCATCAGCTCAGGGCGGGTCCTCCCGGCGGCGCCACACCTCCCAGACCTTATAGTTTTTTCCTTTAGCTCCACGTCTTTAATTCTGGCAAACAGAGCGTCTTGGGAGGGAGGAGAGCGCCGCTTCCAGTTGAGGGCAACCAGACATCGTGCGGCTGTAAGGATGTGTCTAAGCAGCTTCTTGGATGGTTTGGCAATTGGTAATGGTGACACACCAAGGAGGAAGAATTTTGGTGTCATGGGGCCCTGCACCTCAAAGAGGTGGGACAATAATTGTTGCGTTGTGGTCCTTAAGGGCGCTATCATGTGGCAGCTCCAGTAAATATGGTAGAGGGTACCCGTGATTCTTTTTATTAACTGATGATGTCATTGGTTGTTAGGATGCCGGCAGATAGAAGATCGTAATAATGCACAATAAAAATGTGTGGCTTTGTGTAACTAAAAGGCAGGCTTGTTTCACTCCCTGGCTTGTATACAATTTTGGGGAAAATTTCAGGCATTTTGCCAAGAAACCTCAAGGAGCCCTAGGGTCAGTGGTGGCACCTCAAACACCCCCCCCCTGCTGTTTACTGATCCTCCGGCACCTTCCCGATCGGCGGGTTCATCGGGGACCATCGAGCAAGGGGACAGGCTGCGGCAGGCATCTTGCAGTGTCTTCCGTGTCCTCTTCCCTTCTGAGATCACGGAGGCTTCTGCCGTGCATCTCCTCCCCTGCTCCTGGGTGTCCAATAGGATCGCCTAACCTTTCAGCCAATCGGGAAACTAATAACAAACCCGCGCTTCCTGATTGGCGAAGAGACGATTCAGTGTTATAAAAAGCAGATATTAATTTGCTTTTCTAACACATCTGGGTGGGCTCCGAGTGCAATGCTCTGCGCTCCAAGCCCACCCTATTTTAAAGCCTATTAGAGGCTTCACCCCCGTCGCTGTAATTCAGGCGACCGGCGTCCAAAAAGGGGCCAGAAGCCTGAATATGCATGAATCTATCCATTAACCATATAGGGGGTGGCGAGTCTAGAGGGGGCAGAGCCCATGCACCCTTAATGCACGGGCCGCCCCTGCCCAGGAGGCCTGGGCACCCTGGTTGAAAAAGGCTGGTTTAAATTAATATCACTTATCAAAAATATCTCTATGTGTTTATGCACTATTATTGGCAGAGCTATCGCATTTATTTACTGAAACATCATGATTTCAAATCTTTAATACATTTGGTTTTGTGGCCTCATTTGGTTAAAATATTTTCACAAACATTGTGAAAGTCATGCCAAAAAAAAGGGAAGAAATTAAAATTTAATGAATGAAAGGTAATGAAATGAAGATTTTTATATATAAAAATTAATTTAGGCTGCATTAAAAAAAAAATGGAATCTGGTTCCTATGAGCTGCACCTCAAGCCTCGTACACACGGCCGGTTTTCTCGTCAAGAAACAACAAGAAAACTGCCGGGAGAGCTTTCTTGCTGAGAAAACCGTCCGTATGTACGAGACTTTCAGGTTTCTCGTCAAGAAAACTGGCCAGAATCTCGACGAGAAAAATAGAGAACCTGCTCTCTATTTTCTCGTCGAGATTCTCGTCGGCCTGTTTCCCGACGAGAAACCCGAGAGTGTGTACGCTTACATGTCGCCGTGGAAACCCGCGCATGCTCGAAATGACTTTGACGCATGCGCAGTAGCTTCCTAGGCATAGGTAGGGTGTAGCAAGATGGCGGCGGCTGCATCGAATGTGACGAGCGCATGCTCGTCGTAGTCGATGACGTCACCGCGTTCGTTCCATTCAAAAGAACGGCGGTTCTTTTGAATCGAGCGTGTGGCCGGGACAAGATTCTTGTCAAAAATCTTGTCAGGAAAAACTATGTGTTTTTTCCTGACGAGATTCTCGGCCGTGTGTACGAGGCTTCATTCTTAGCTGCTCTACCAACAGGGTATACCAAGATAGCTATAGGAATTCTTTACTGCAAACTGGCATTTTAAAATGTCAGAACAGTCAAAACAAAAACGTTGTTGCGTGGAGGGTTAAATCCTTTTGTGGTTTTCATATGTCTATCTTCACTTTCCGTTCAGGAAACACAACAGGAGAATATACTGTATGTCTTCAAAGTGATGGCAAGTTCTCTTTTCAATTTTCTCTCGCCTCCTAATCTGGTGACATTTTGGATTTTCCCATCACTTTAAATGCCAGTGACAATAGTCACCAGGACAAATAGAGAGGATGATTCTCCCTAGCAACAGTAAAGACTAAAAACAACGGGGGTTCTAACCCTTCCCCACTCCATCCAAGACTAAAAAATCTAGAGAAATGTTGGCTTTAGATACAGTTTAAAGTTAATTTGTGGCCAAGCTATGAGCATTCAAGTATTTACAGGTGACCTAAGGAAGGAGGCCACGCCTCCGAAACATGTTGCCATAGCAACTCTTCCCTGGGAAACGGTTCACTTGCGTTTCACTCCTCATCGCGGCCGGTAGTGACCTAACGCTGCGCCGGCTGGTCCGGGCGCATGCGTGGGTCTCGTAGCTTTTCAGTTGGATGCTGCAGCTTGGACTTTTGATCATCCATCCCTGCTCTTCCTCCATGCCATTGGCAGTTTCATGGGACAGGCCAAGAGAGGAGGCTTATCTACATTTGTATATGTGAACACCAAGTCTTCTGCTGTGAGTGCAACCTTACTGTTTTTATGTGTAGCAAGGTCGTGTATTTAAACGTATCTTAACAGACTGCAATTTGTACTTAATTAGGAACTTGGCTCCCTCTGGTGCCCTTTTGCATGATGTTATTGCAGTTTGTTTGGTTCAATAATGTCTGGACAAAGCATGATGGGCATTGTAGTACAAGAGACAGAGACTCTATTGCCGTGGGTCGGATTAAAGACTACCATACCCACAATGCCGCTGTGCTACGTGAAGGCAGTGTGCCACCGCACAGCCTGTTGGGGGAACTGATTTAAGGCGAAGGCGGGGCCTCAGCTCTCTCTCTTGGGATGCCATCTTCCACAGGCAAGAGGCCTGCTGTGAGCGCGCCTAGGCCGGAGAAGCCTGGGCCTAAAGTTACCGCGAGGAAGGATCGCCTGACTGAGAGATCCGTGTATACAGCCTCGCTAATTGAGACAGAGAGGGACCGGTCTACACTTCACGGCATCCGGAGGCACCTACCCACCATCACCTTGTGAACGGCTGCGTGGAGGACTCGAGGCTTCGAGTTACGGAGAGACTGAGCCACATAGAAGTTCCGGATGGAGTGTGTGGCGAGGCGAGGTCAGGCCTCATCTGGTGAGAGGGCACTTGCCTATTGACATAGTCGACTGGGTCATAGGAAAGTGGTGTCTATAGTTCCACGTGCACTTGCTGGCATCTGTAGTGGGGAAACGTTACACCTGAGTGTGGTTTACGGTTGAAGTGGTTCTACCACTACCTCAACTGCATCAAGTGATTATTATATCTTTTCATCTTTTATTGGAATACAAATAGATAAGTGCACCAACGAAGCTAGCAGAAGACTATCAGACATTTAAGGGAACAGTCAGCAGCAGTTAAGCAGTTTGCAGCTACACTCCGTGTAGTGCCTAAGCAGGGGTACCTGACCCACCCGACTAACCACCAAAGCACCCGCTATATCTATCAACTATGCTGCATTAACCTGCAACCAGCTTCGTGGCTCATCCATACCGGATACCCACTACTGAGGACAGACTTTCTTCTTGGGTGTATCTGTTTGAACAATCCGCTCAGACCTCAATGAGTGACAATCAACACATCATTGGTGATATCTGTAGAGACTTTCTGAACCAAGTGCCGACTGGACACACAAGGAATCGGTGAGTGAGTGTTCTCTCCACACGGGTCTCCGTACAGACTAGATGGCTGTCTAAATACAAAAGGCTGAGCAACTTCTCAAGAGACAATCCCGGTGAGGCATTAGTAGTGATGACTACATCAATCTTTGCCCATAATACCGGTTGAAGTGTTTACATGCTCAAACCCAGCCCTGTGACACCCTCACCACGCCAATCTGTGTGTAATATCACCGGCATACTTATGTCCAAACCAACAGATCCACTCATGAACAGCTTTCTTAACATGCTCCATACATAAAATGAACTCAGTTCATCATTAGCTACATATTGATAACCAAGAGCATTTATGACTTTTTCTCAATACCGGTAGTATATACAAGATCTTTAGCGGATGCATGTTTGTGATGTGTATGGTCGACTGGGTGGCCACCCCTGTTTAAAGTTCAATTTTTGACTAGTCTTATTTTATATTAGGTGTTTATTATATGGTGTTTTTTTCATTACTATTAAATTTGCTTTCTTTACTTCCATAATTGCGGTTTACTTATATTTAGTCCATATAATCAACTGAGCCTTGTTGAAGAATACTGTCTGTTGGGGACTCCCGATTCCCCAAATCTCTCTCTTTTTCACATATGCTTTCCACTATTCAGAGGCTCTTTAAGTGATATACACCTTTATATCTAGGTATTCTAATTTTAAAAATCTGGCAGCAGATAACTAAATTTATATCCTGTATAGGCATCACTGGAAAATTATATATTGGATGAGCTCTCCATATACCTAACCTTTTTATGTGTTTTCAAATCTACTGAGCTAGCCAGAACCAACTCTGGAGGGAGTCTATTACACATTTTCACAGCTCTTACTGTGAAGAAACCTTTCTGTATTTGGAGATGAAATCTCTTTTCCCCCAGACGTAAAGAGTGCCCCCTAGTCCTCTGTGTTGACCATAAAGTGGGAAACACGACCCCAAGTTCACTATATGGACCCCTCATATATTTGTACATGTTGATCATATCCCCCCTTAATCTCCTCTTATCAAGAGAGAATAAATTCAGTTCCTCTAATCCATGGGTAGGCAACCTCGGTCCTCCAGCTGTGGTGAAACTACATATCCCATCATGCCTCTGCCTCTAGGAGTCATGCCTATGATTGTCAGGGTCCTGCAATGTTACACCACCGCTGGAGGGCTGAGGTTGCCTACCCCTGCTCTAATCTATCCTCATAGGTGAGCTCCTCCATGCCTCTTATCACTTTGGTTGCCCTTCTCTGCACTTTCTCCAGTTCCCCGATATCCTTTTTTGAGAACTGGTGCCCAAAACTGAACTGCATATTCCAGATGAGGTCTTACTAATGATAACGTTAATACACTAGGGCAGCTGTGCGCTCTCCTTTCCTTTATTTTGCTACAGATTCCAGTCCACCACCCAGTGGATACAAAAGGGTGCTGCAACTAGAGCATGAGAACTGTCAACACAGATTGCCTCCCAATTTATGAAGTGTTTGTGGGATCTGTGCTGACTGGTATTATTGTGAATTTTACATATTCTTTACCCTTAGTAAATTAGTTTTAATACAAGTCCTCACTAACCCTAAGCTGTTGCCACTGTAAAGCAATTTATCCTGGAAAAAGGTCCCAGCACTCTGCTCTCTCCCCAGTGCTCTGTCACTGCTTCAAGTAAGGAGCAGGGTTAGTTAAGCTGCTGAAAGTACCTTAAGCTACAAAGGGCAGTGAGGGCTTGTTTTTAAAGCACATTTACTGTTTGTTAAGAATATCTAAATATTGAACAATAGTAATCCATACACTTATAGCAGCAAGGCTCACTATAACCAGCCTCTGGAAATCTAGGGACGCACCCAATTTACTGACAGCTATAGCCAGACTAAATATTCAAGCTCAGTACGAACTTATGCTTGCTTATAAAAATTACTCCACCATCACATAAAAAAAAAAAATGGAATACCTGGCCATCGCATCCTAGAGTATCCAACTACTTAAAAGAGTGTAACTTGTAACTTATCCCTAAGTTTGAAGTACTGTTAAGCCATTTATGTGCATATCTTTGATGTAGCCTAGCATCTTGGACCTACCTTTTCAATCTGATTTGCAAGTTTTGTTTTCGTTTTCATTTTTTGAACCCAACTATCTAGTTAATTTGGTGGCCTGTCCATGCCTACAGTTTGAACCCATTAGGGGTAGACTGGTACAGGTTATCAAGTATTTTATACTTATGCAAAACCTTTTTAAATCAATGTAACCATGTTAGATACATATGACTAAAGTAAATGACAATTTGTATTGTTAATTAATAACTTTCAATGAAAATATATTGTTAAAAAAATTAAATAAAAAAGAATATCTACCGTATATACTCGTGTATAAGCCAACATTTTTTATGCTGAAAAAAGCCCCCCTTTGGCTAATACTCGAGTGAGGATCTTCCGCTGTGTCATGCAGTCTTAACTGTTCGGCGGCCGTCCACTGTAACAAAGCCCCACCTTCTCCCTGTCCATAATAAACGGAACACTGATACAATGCTGGGAAACTGAATCAGTGTTCCATCCATCACGGATGAGAAGGAGGCAGGGCTTTTTTACAGTGGACGGCCGCCGAACAGTTAAGACTGCAGTTGCATGACACAGCGGGAGACACCCGCTGTTTGTAATCAAAGGCACAGTGAGGCTGCAGATGGGCACAGTGAGGCTTCTGCATTTCCCACCCTAGGCTTATACTCGCGTCAATAAGTTTTCCCATTTTTTTGTGGTAAAATTAGATGCCTCGGCTTATATTCGGGTCGGCTTATACTCGAGTATATACAGTAAATATTATATATGTGGCCTGGCCGCAGTTCTGTTTTGAATGTTTGTTTTTTTTCTACACTGAGTACTAATTATTGAGGCCTTGTTAACACAAGGCTTGCTCCACGGAGAACACGACCCCGAATGCAGACAGGTTGTGTTTGGGGTCGTGCACTCAGCGGGATGTCAAATTGGGTCTATGTCTATGCAGCCACTGCATTCCAATTGACATCAATGGAACTGCCTGCATAAGGATACACGGAACACCTGTGCATCCCTGTGCAGGTAAACATGGCCCTCGCACGAGCATACGCAGTAGTTCGCTCCTTGTGAACGAGGCCTTAGTTTAGCATTAAAGGAGAAGTCCAGCCTGAGCTTTTTCGGCTGGGCTTCTCCTCTGAGTCACAGGAGTGCAATTCGTTTTGCACTCCTGTGACCCGTTTTCAGCAGAGAGCGGTCTGAAGTCCACTCTCCGCTGACGTCACTGCCATCATTCGGGGCAGCGCGTCATCACGACTTCCCAAGTCGGGATCCGCCAGCTGCCCTGATTGATGGCAGTCTTAGCAAGCCACTGAGACAGCCTCTCCCCGCCCCTCCACTGCTCAGCGCTCCAATGAGCGTGGAGAAGCAGAGAGGAAAGAGGCTGACTGACAGTCAGCCTCTTTCCTCTCGGATCTGTGAGAACCGAGCCAGTGGCGATGTACTGTGGCTCGTTTCTCAGTGCACAGACGGCGGGAAACAGCTGGAGCATCAGTCCGATGCTCCATCCACCTAGGTAAGTATAAATCGCCCAAAAACGGGAAACCCTTCTCCTTTAATTGGGTTGGGCAGTAGGTAAAATAAGAGATATAAGTTATTGTTATCCCTCATTTTGGGGAATCATCAATCTGCATTCTAATATCAGCCATCTTGTACACTACAGTATTTGTTCTCAAATGTTCTATGTAGCTTGTTCAAAATTTCCACTGTACATTCAATGAATAAACGGGTCAAAACGTGGTCTTTAGCAGAACACAAACCGTTAATCCTTGAGCATTTTATTCTTCATGCACCATCTGTAGCATCTTTTTCCATCTGATGCTTAGACATTAACTTAGGGCATAGACCAACTCTACGCCTTGTAGCTGTCTCCTGCTATTTCAGAGTAAGCATCCATTCTCTCTGAAACTTCCTTTAATTGCCTTGTATTAAAGAAAGCAGTTTGTGCCCTGATTTACACATCTAAATATTTGCCGTGACATCCTTTGTACTTACCAAAACACAGAGTATCGTTCACTTGACAATAATTGCTCATTTTATAGTACTTTTCAGACATATTACATCTCCACAGGAAATGCTGTGAATGCGCATTATTGAATTTGCATAAAAATGCAATATCATGCCAAATATTTCATATTCTCTCTGCGTACGATCACATAAGTCTTGGGCGATTTTCCATTACTGTTTATTTTCGTACCAAATGATAAAGCCTGGAGCAAGGATGTTTATGAAGCACTTGTATGTCATAATTTGTATTTTGGCAATGGGAGCGACTGCTTTGTAATATGAATCCAATTTCTTTCATATTATTTTGGAATATTTTTTAAAATGCCGTTACGCCAGCTACAATAAACTTGCAGATTATAGCAAGATCTTCTCTTAAAGGTGTAGCCTTCTTTTACACAAAGTTGTCTAGGAGTGTAGAACCAGTTATTGTAACTTGTCCATTTAGATATAGTTCCACCTGAGGTTGCCAAGGTTTCCTTGAGCGTTGGGCAAAAGTGTGTTGATCTCCCACCTACACTGATCACCAATGTAAGAAGGCAATTTTCTGTGACTAGCTGAAGCAGGGGTAACTTTTGGGCTAAAGTAGAAACCCCTTGAAATTACATTAGGATAAGAATCACCAATTAACTTACATAATATAACAATACCATATTGTTATAGTGCTTTCCTCTCTAAGGAAATAAAGCAATTCTCAGAACATGGTAGATGTTTGTATTCTTGAAGGACAACTTCACTTTTCACTTGCCCTTTAAATGCGCCACCCCTTTTCCTTTCCCTCAGTGTAGCCTACATGCAAAAACAACCTTAAGCCGGCCATAGATGGTTTGATTCTTGGCCAGTTCAACAGGGACCAACCAAGATTCGCACCATGTATGAGCAGTTGATTGATCAACTTGGGTACAACCAGCATGTTGGTTTTTTTTATACGATTATTGCGATCGACTATAGCCGCTAGCAATATTCACTCTGGGTTCCCCCCGGCAGGGACGGCTCCCCCCACCCCACCGGGAGAACACAATAGCTCTGTGGGAGGGATAGACAACCTGTGGTTACAGGAAAAAAAAAATCACTCCAACTTTGGCTGTGTTCTGTCCCCGCTACATGTTTTCCTGCGTGTAGCTCGACGTGCAGCTAAACCCTCCTGTTCTGCAAAAAGCTGGACTGAGTGTCATTTTGACGCTTTATTAACATAACAGGGTGGGTGAAACTATTAAGAAAAAACAAATACAGATAAATATATTCAGTAAATTAAGTATACAGAAATACAATGAATAAGCTAGGCTGTAGATGGCGATAACTAATTTTTACCAGCGCTGCTGCATTTAGGGGATGCAAGCGGATGCAAGTTTTAGTCCAACATGTGCTCTTATAGCTGGTTCCTTCTTTCAGTCCCGAGTTTGAGCTCACATGATGCACCTGTTTCTTTTCCTTAGACTGAAGAATGATGGGAATTTTGTTAAAGGTGAACAGTTTCTAATTTCTGCAAAAACAGTAAATTTACCACTGGCTCCATCTTGTGGTCAAATCTGATATTGCAGGCAAAACAACCTAATGATTATCCTGCTGGAGGCAGAACAGGTTGGCTTTACTCCCTACTTAACTGGGCAGCCCTGCCAGGTGTCACATATTTGGGCGGGGCTGTACAATAAAGAACTCGGGATAAGGCACAAAGGTGTTTAAGTTTGAAGTTGTCCGTGTAATAAATATATGCAATGTTTTTAATAATTATAATAAACTGGAATGCACAAGGCTTTAAGGGTAAGTTCACCTTTACATAAAATCTGTAAGGTGAACTTACACTGGACCCCCTCCCCATCCCCCCGGTCCCACTGTACCAGAGTCCCACGATCCCCTGCTGTCATGCACCAGTCTGGGGATTTGAAATACTCCTGGCTTCTCTCCTCTCCTCCAGCACTGACAGGATGGGCTAGATGGATTCTGATTGGTCAGCACCAACCATGTGATGGTTCTCACCAATTTGAATGCCTCCTATCCGTACATGCTGAGAGGTACAGATAGGAGATTAACCTACAGGGATTTTAAGTGAGGAAGTAAACCCTCCACAACTTTTTTAATTAAAAATACCCCTGCAAGAGAAAGGCATAATGAGCTAGTATGCATAGCATACTAGCTCATTATGTGGCACTTACCTGAAATCGAAGCCCCGGAAGTCCTCCTCGTTCTCCGCCGCCGCTGCCGCCATGTCCGCTCGGAGCTTCTTCCTGTTATCGCTGTGATTGGCCAGAGTGGCGATGACGTCACACGCATGCGCGCTCGGGCCGGCTAGATCCCATTCAGAAAACCAGCAATGATGCCGGCCCGCTAGTGCGCATGCGTGTGACGTCATCGATGCTGTGTTTTTCAGCAAATATCTCCTTAACCGTGTTGGTTAAGGAGATATTTCATGCACCTACAGGTAAGCCTTAATCTAGGCTTACTTGTAGGTGCATGTTGTCAAAGTGGGTTTACAACCACTTTAAATCCCAGACCGGTGAATCGGCGTTCCGATGCCTGACAGTAGGAAATAATGGGATACTAGTACAGCGGGACTGGGGGGATGGGGAGGGGGTCCAGAGGGGGAGGGGGTCCAGTGTAAATCACTGTTCAAATTTTCTGTAAAGGTGAACGTACACTTTAAGGCTTACTCATGCACACTTGAGCTCAAAAATTTGTTTTTCATGATTTACTTTTGTATTTCTGCCTCTAAACGCAAACCACTGCTTCTTGCCATGTTTTCCACATGGTCATGGTCTCTCTCCTAAAGTGCCTACAGACATTAGAGAATGTTTACAGTCCAATTGGGAAATGTATGTGTACATTTTTTTAGTCCCTTGCAAGACCTTGGTTGACGCTCTTGGGCCAAGCCTACTCAGGGCAAACTTGATAGCCTAGGGCAGTGATGGCGAACCTTGGCACCCAAGATGTTTTGGAACTACATTTCCCATGATGCTCATGCACTCTGCAGTGTAGTGGAGCATGATGGAAAATGTAGTTCCAAAACATCTGTGGTGCCAAGGTTCACCATCACTGGCCTAGGGTAAATTTTGTTTCCTCCAACACAGGGAGTGCCCAAAACACTTTTGCTCTCTTTTTCCTAAGCAAAAACATATAGGTTTGCTTAGTGCTAGGCTGCTAGCTTGTGCATGTTTGTAGAAAAAAAAAAAAAACTTTTGTTAGGAAGATCTTTGGAAACCAGGTTATCCTTGATATCGTTGTTTATAATGGACTCATATATCACAGTGCAGTACATCAAATAGTAAAGGTATGCAAATAAAAAAAACTCCAAACAAATATGTACAGGAGTGTAAAGCCTCGTACACTCGGCCGAGAATCTCGTCAGGAAAAAACACATTGTTTTTCCTGACGAGATTCTTGAACAAGAATCTTGTCCCGGCTGAGTGTACACACGCTCGATTCAAAAGAACCGCCGTTCTTTTGAATGGAACGAACGCGGTGACGTCATCGACTACGACGAGTGTGCACTCGTCACATTCGATGCCGCCGCCGCCATCTTGCTACACCCTACCTATGCCTAGGAAGCTACCGCGCATGCGTCAAAGTCATTTTGAGCACGGCGACAGGTAAGTATACACACGCTTGGGTTTCCCGTCGAAACAGGCCGACGAGAATCTCGACGAGAAAATAGAGAGCAGGTTCTCTATTTTTCTCGTCGACATTCTGGCCAGTTTTCTTGACGAGAAACCTGAAAGCCTCGTACACACGGCCGGTTTTCTCGGCAAGAAAGCTCTCCCGGCAGTTTTCTTGTTGTTTCTTGACGAGAAAACCGGCCGTGTGTACGAGGCTTGAGGCCGGCCATACAAAGAGCAAATTTCTTTCCTGCAACCATGGGCCATAATGAGCTTACATTGAGGTAAGGTAAACTAGATAACAAAGTAAAAGGGAAAAAAGTAAATGGAGATGATAGGACTTAAGGGGAAAAGACTAGGGGGTTGAGTTACTAAAATTGAAAAGTGCAAAATCTGGTGCAGCTGTGCATGGTAGCCAATCAGCTTCTAACTTCAGCTTGTTCATTTAACCACTTGCCGACCAGCCACAGTACATATACTGCAGCAGGTCAGCTCTATTGCGCAAAATGACGTACCTGTACGTCGCTTCATGTAATAGATACTGTGGGATCGATGTCCGCCAGCAACCCGCAATCGCTCCACAGAGAGACAGAATGGGGATCTGCCTATGTAAACAAGGCGAATCCTGTTCTGACAGGGGACAACATGGAGATCTACTGTTCCGAGTGATCAGGAACAGCGATCTCTGTGTTGTCCCAGTAAGCCCATCCCCCACACAGCACAACATACCCTGGGAACCGCTTGATCACCCACTAGTGTTATCTCCTGCCCTGCCAGTGATCAGTGCAATCTTTTTTTTTTTTTTTTTGGGGTCATATTTGTCTGCTGCAATGTCGCAGTCCCGCTAAAAATTGCAAATCGTCGCCATTACCAGTAAAAACAAACAAAAAAAAAAGTCCATAAATCTATCTCCTATTCTGTAGGCGCTATAACGTTTGCGTAAACCAATCAATATACGCTTATTGCAAATTATTTTTTATTTTTTTTACCAAAAATATGTAGCAGAATACATATTGGCCTAAACTGATGAATAAATTTGTTTATTTATATATATATATATATATATATATGTATATATATATATATAGTTTTTTTTTGGGGGGGGGGGGATATGTATTATAGCAGAAAGTAAAAAATATTGTTTTGTTTTCTTTTAAATTGTCAGTCTCTTTTTGTTTAGCGCAAAAAATAAAAACCACAGGGGTGATCAAATACCACCACAAGAAATCTCTATTTGTGGGAAAAAAAAATACATCAATTTTTTTTGGGTACAGCATTGCATGACCGCGCAATTGTCAGTTAAAGTAACGCAGTGCAGTATCGCAAAAAAATGGCCTGGTCATTAAGGGGGGTAAATCCTTCCGGGGCTGAAGTGGTTAAGCTTTGCCAAAAAAAACCTGGAAGCTGATTGGTTTCTATGCAGAGCTGCACCAGATTTTTCACCCTTCAGTTTTAATAAATCAACCCCTTTCTCTTTGCAAGGGAACTTTCCCCAGAGCGCAGTGAATGCGGTAAAGCTCTGCTGACTTACATCATCCATCAACCAAAATTTAATTTTATTTTTTCTTGCACATGCTTGCAAAATATCCTTGCAAAGTGAGCAGCAGATATGGCACAGTTTGCAATTGAAGGGGCAATAAATAAATAAACAGTTAAAGTGACTGCTGCCTTCAAATCAACCACACATTAAAGGATATCTAAAGGTTTGTTTTTAAAAAAAACAAACATGTTATACTTACCTCCTCTGTGCAGTTGGTTTTGCATAGAGCGGCCCCGATCTTCCTCTTCTGGGGTCCTTCAGCGGCGCTCCTGGCTCCTCCTCTTCTCGAGTGTCCCATTGGAGAGGCACTCCCGTGTCCTGCTGCTGCGTCCATTGACACAGACAGCAGGACTCGGCCCCGGCTCCCGCGTCATTGGATTTGATTGACAGCAGCGGGAGCCAATGGCTCCGCTGCTATCAATCTATCCAATCAGGACCCGAGACACCGGCTGGAGCTGGTGTGCTTGTCCCCGTCGCTGGAAAGACCGGGTTTAGGTAAGTAAAAGGGGGGCTCTGGGGGGCAGCTGCTTCACAGAAGGTTTTTCACCTTCAGGCATATAATGAATTAAAGTAAAAAACCTTGAGGGTTTACAACCCCTTTAAATTGAAAGCCAAAAAAAGCCCCCAATAGAAAACACTAAAAAAGGCGGCAAAGAGGGTGATTACACAAAGAGCTAGCAAGCAAACTTCCTAAACAAAGATAGTTGTGGTTATTACTCTGTCCTTGTTAAATGTATTCTTAGAAGAAGTCATTCGCTTTTAGATCATTACAGACGACAAAGGGCACTCTATATGTCTGGGGGAAAAGAGATTTAACCGCCACATATGGAAAGGCTTCTTTGCAGTAAAAGCTGTGTAAAATGTAGAATAGACTCCCTCAATATCTAGTTCTGATCAGCTCAGTTTTAAAAAAGAGCTGGATGCAGTCCTAAATGCACAAGACATAACTGGATATTAAGTTGTATAGGTAATAGTACCAGGGATTGTTGATCCAGGGAATATCTGATTGCCTCCTGGGGGATCTGGAAGGACTGGAGCAAATATGGATCATGCTTTATAGAGGTTTTTTGCCTTGCTCTGGATTAACTGTGGGTATAGCATTGTGTATATGGAGATGTTATATTTATTTATTTTTCTATTGGTTGAACTAGATGGACTTGTGTATTTTTTCATCCTGACTAAGGGCTCTTTCACACGGAGGTCCGTTCAGGTCCGCCTGTCAGTTTTTTAGGCGGACCTGAAACGGATCCTCCATGCACCCCTATGGAGGCACGGATGTCAGCGGAGACATGTCCGCTGACATCCGCTCCGCTCCGCTCCGCCAAAGTGTGACGGAGGAAAACCCTATTTTTCCTTCCGTTGGCGGAGCGGATCGGATGACAACGGACTCTACGGTCCGTCGTCATCCGATTCCCCATAGGGGAGAGCGGCGCTCTGACAGGGCGGTCCCTGCACAGTGTGCGGGGACCGCCCAGTCATCCGTCGGCTCAGCGGGGATCAACGGAGCGATCCCCGCTGAGCAAGCGGAGCTTCACGGGGCGGATCTGCACGGATCCGCCCCGTGTGAAAGGGGCCTTACTGTGTAACTACCGTTTGTGTCAGGAGAGTTAAAGAAAGCATTTGAAAAATGGTGAGCACTCCAACTAGTGGCAAAAATACAAATTAATTAATTTATGAATTACTTACCTTACTTCAAAGCCCCCACAGCCGTCCTCGTACCCCCCTCCAGCCAGCGACATCTCACCCGGAGTTTCTTCCGGGTATCGCTGTGATTGGCCGGAGTCATGATGACGTCACTCCCGCGCATGCACGCAGGAGCCGCCGGTAACGACACACTCACTGAAGCAACGGCACATACGTGCCATTGCTTCAGATTGCTTCAGTGTGCATGTGCCAATGACATTGGAACATACAGTACAAGGGATATCTCCTAAACCGTGCAGGTTTAGGAGATATCCAGGGTAGCTACAGGTTAGCCTTATTATAGGCTTACCTGTAGCATAAAGTGGTTGTAAAGGGTTTACAACCACTTTAAAGGGGCTGTAAACCCTTGTGTTTTTTCACCTTGATGCATCCTATGCATTAAGGTGAAAAAACTTATGTCAGTGAGCAGCCCCCCAGCCCCCCCTATTTTACTCACCTGAGCCTCATAATTCCCTCGGTGGAGACGCGCTCTAGCTCTTTGCCCAGGGTTCTCAGATCTTGATTGGATAGATTGATAGCAGCGCAACCATTGGCTCTCACTGCCGTCAATCCCAATGATGCAGGCGCCAGGGGGGGCGGGGCCGAGTCTGGCATTCTGTGTCTATAGACGCAAATGCTGGACTCAGGCGCCCGCAAGGTAACCCCCAGGGAGAGTCGCAAGCGCCACCGGGGGACCCCAGAAGAAGGTGATCGGGTCCACACTGTGCATAACGAACTGCACAGTGGAGGCAAGTATGATATGTTTGTTATTTAAAAAAAAAAAAATCAAAGGTTTACAATCACTTTAATGACTAAAAGGTCAAGAAAATATCAGCTGTGGACCTAGTGGTCTTATAGAGATCTGATTTATCCAATAGCTGAACCTTCCTCATCCAAGAAGCTAAAATAAAGACTAAAAAACTGGTTTTAAACTAGCTATATTTAAAACTGAATTTAATTATTAGATTAGTTTACATACCTGGCTTAACATTTGGCTTTTAATATTTGATCTGAATTCAGCTTTAAAATAATAAGCAAGTTTAAAAAATGTAACAAATCAAAATGTATAAGATAATGTTAATTTATCTTGCAGCTCTCAGTAGAATTTCCATCTTTGCGATTTGCAGCCCTGCAGAATGAAGTAATCCTGTATTTTCACGGTCTATTATAGCAGCCTAGCCTGGATGCCTGAAAGGCTATTCAAATCTAACAGTAAAGATCTTATCCTGGGCCACAGCTTTTGTTTAAATTCTTATGCTAGCTTTTTCCTTTTCCTTTCAGAATGATTTTCCGCCTGCAGCATCGGAGACAAACTGGGAATCTGTCACAAGCCCTGTCTCAGTAAGTAATACTGTGTGTCAGTGCGCAGAATAAAATAAATGCGTATACTACTAAATAAACAGCATGTTCCTAGTTATTATCTGTACTGCCACAGTAACAAAATACTCTGATGTGCACTTTTTTTTTTTAATCTCAAATTTAAATTTGACAGGTATTATGCCGAATGAATGCTATAAAGGATTAAAATGATGATGAAATTAAAACAAGAACTCTGGTTTTAAGCGATATTTCACGCTTTTAAACCTCTGGAAATGCTTATTGTAAATTGATTTTTTAAAAGAATTACAAACAATTACATTAAAGCGACTGTGCCGGAAAAAAAAAAAAAAAAGATAATTTCTGTTACCTGTAAAAGAAGGCAGTAAATGCTCAACTTTCCCAGTGCCTGGGCTATCAAACACTGCTCTGACCACTGGACCTGGTCCCCACAATTCTCCTGGGCAGTGTTGATTTTGACATCAAATTTCAATTTAGTTTTAATCATAGCCATTTTAGTTTTAGTCATATTTTAGTCATCTGAATTGTTTTGGTTTTATTCGTATTTTAGTATACTAAAATCTCCAGTACGTTTTAGTCGACTAAAATCGAATGGGTTTAGTTAACCCATTCGCGCCGACCATACGCAAATTTGCGTTCATGGCTTGAAGGGGGTTAAACTTTTTTTAGAGCCAGCGGTTGGCTTTTAAGTGATTATAACCGATGCAGGTAAAAGTCGCTCTGGGGTTATCCTAAGGAGCGGGAGGGGACACCCCCCCTCCCACTGCATTCCGACGCTTTTTCCGGGCCTCCCGTCCCACTGGTAGACCCGAGCCACTGGCCGGCGCATCCGCCGCCTAGGCTGAGAACCGAACGAAGCCGGTTTTGGCTTTGATCAGGTCTCCGATGTAAAATCCCAGAAGCGACGTCCCTTCTGGTTTACTCGGCTTCCAATGGCGCAGATTTAAAAAAAAATGACAGAATTGCTGATTTTGGCGATCTGAATAATTTTAAGTGCAAAGGAGGGATTTGGGGTCTTTTAGACCCCCAATTCCCTCCATAAAGTGTCACCACCTATCACTGTCACAAGGGATTCTTACATTCCTTGTGACAGCAATAAAAGTGATCACATTTTTTTTTTTAAAGGGACAATGTTAAAAAAATAAAAAATAAATAAGAATTATTTTTTTACATTTTTAAAGTGCCCCCCGCCCCTGTTGCGCAGCAAAGAAAACTCATACGTAAGTCGCACCCGCAAATGTAAATGGTGTTCAAACCACACATGTGAGGCATCGCCACGATCGTCAGAGTGAGAGCAATAATTCTAGCAAAATACCTCCTCTGTAACTCTAACCTGGTAACCGTTACATAACCGTTTCCTACAGTTGATTCAGCTGCTGGATTAGGGCACCACCAGTGCAGAGCTTGCTCATAAATGGCAGCAGGCACCAAAGATTTTTGGAGGATGGCCTGGAGTCAAGTAGGGCAGCAAAGAAGCCACTTCTCTCCAGGAAAAATATCAGGGACAGACTGATATTCTGCAAAAGGTACAGTTATTGGACTGCTGAGGACTGGGATAAAGTAATTTTCTCTGATGAATCCCCTTTCCGATTGTTTTGGGGTATCCGGAAAAAAACCTTGTCCGGAGAAGAAAAGGTGAGCGCTACCATCAGTCCTGTGCCATGCCAATATTAAAGCATCCTGAGACCATTCATGTGTGGGGTTGCCAAGGGAGTGGGCTCACTCACACTTTTGCCATGAATAAAGCCATGCATAAAGAATGGTACAAAAACATCCTTTGAGAGCAACTTCTCCCAACCATCCAAGAACAGTTTGGTGAAGAACAATGCAAAAGTGCAAAATAAGGCAAAAGTGATAATGAAGTGGCTTTGGGAATAAAACATTGAAATTTTGGGTCCATAGCCAGCAAACTCCCCAGACCTTAATCCTATTGAGAACTTGTGGTCAATCCTCAAAAGACAGGTGAACAAAAAAAAAACCCACACAATCTGACAAACTCCAAGCATTGATTATGCAAGAATGGGTTGCCATCAGTCAGGATGTGGCCCGGAAGTTGATGGACAGCATGCCAGGTCGAATTGCAGAGGTCTTGAAAAAGAAGGGTCAACACTGCAAATACTGACTCTTCGCAGAAACGTAATGTAATTCTCAGAAAAAGCCTTTGACACTTATGAAATGCTAGTAATTATAATTCCGTATACCATAGTAACATCTGACAAAAAGATTTAAAAACACTGAAGCAGCAGACTTTGTAAAAATTATTATTTGTGTCATTCTCAAAACTTTTGGGCAGGGCTGTAATTTTACAGGTAACCGATATAACAATTTTTTGTGATAGGATCAGTTTAGGCCTCCTTCACAAGGCCATTTGGCCGCATACACCAGATTCCATTGGCAAGAATGAGCAGATTATTGTGGCTGGAGTGACAGGTGCATACGAATAGCAGCAGGCACTCAGCCTGTGCAATGTATTGACAGGCTGACATCAGCCGTCACTGTTTGCATCTAGCCCTACACCGATCGATTACCTGTGGTTTGGGTCAGGTGTCCGAGCCTGGATGCAGTCAGATTCTTCCAGGCTTGCACATCCATCCCTTACAACAGGTAAACACTTGGTTTGTATCTGCATGTGAACAGCGACTGCTGCTGTCAGCCTGTCAATATTTCTGGCAGGCTGAGCGCCCGCCACTATTCACATAACCCTGCCGTTCCAGCCATAATGTCACCATAAATGGGCAAAGCACAGATCTGATTTGAGGTAAAGATGCCTTCAGATATTAATACACATCTGTCTGTTCTGACCATTTACAATCAGGTCCATAAATATTGGGACATCTACACAATTCTAATCGTTTTGGCTCTATACACCACCACAATGGATTTGAAATGAAACAAACAAGATGTGATTTAAATGCCGACTTTCAGCTTTAATTTGAGGGTATGTACATCTAAATCGGGTGAATGGTGTAGGAATTACAACAGTTTGTATATGTGCCTCACACTTTTTTTTTCCATAAATGATTTTATTGAAAGAAAAGTAAGGTTACATGTACATACAAGACACACAGGCTCATGGACACTTCAAGACTAACCAACGTTAACACAGAGCAATAACCAGTAACTGAAAGAGAGCAAGTAAACCCGTGTAAGAGTGCAAGGACCCGCCATAGGCCAATATCAGCAGGCCTATCCGGGGTCATGGTAAAACTTCTGAAATCGGAAACTGCACTGGTTGTATAGGTATTGGGAGCCCCTAGTAAGGCTCCAGGCTATCTTTTGGCCGGTTAATTCGGTATTGGGAAAGACAAATAGAGAAAAATAACAATCATATCGGGGGGGGAGAGCAGACAGAGAAGAGGTTTACATTGACATAGGCGTGGGAAAGGGGTAAAAGGAGAAGAAGAAAGGTAGGTAGAGGGTAGCAGTCAAGAATAGAAAATAGAGAGAAGTGGGGCGAAAAGAGAAGCGTGAGGTGGGGGGTAGTGGGGGCCGCTCTCCGTTCCAGGCCCCTGCACCAGATCAAAACGCAGGAAAGATTACTGTGTGAACTGTTTTTACTTCAAATACTTCAGGACAGCATTCTAGAAGAAGGACTTATAGTAATCCGTAGTCCTAAAATGCGTCCAACAGGACCAGGTCAAACTAAACTTCTGTAAGCGGTCATTGGCTGTGTGTATCAATTCCTCCATCTCCTCTATCTTAGCGACTCTGATCAACCATTCTCGAATGGTCGGAATATCCTTTGAACGCCAATGTGTAGGGACGCATAGCCTGGCTGCATTAACCATATGCATAGCCAATGATTTTTGGTAATTTCGTTTTGGTAGAGTAGTATGGTGTAGAAGGTATTGAGCAGGAGTGTAGTCTAGAGTGAAAGTGGTGACCCGTTTAATAATGGAGTGGACCTCCCTCCAAAAAGGTTGGAGCAAGGTACACTCCCACCAAATGTGGATCATAGATCCTACCTCTTTTGTACACCTCCAACATGTATCCGGAATAGAGGGTGAGAATTTATGTAGACGAGATGGGGTCCTATACCATTTCGTGATAATTTTATAACCGTTTTCTTGAATCGCAACGTTCATTGAGCCTTTATGCGCAAGAGTGAATATGGATTCCCAGTCATCGTCCTCAAGTGTGATTTGCAGGTCCCTTTCCCAAGAAGCACGTATATTCTGCATCGTGGGAGTACCAGGGACATCCTGTAATAGGGCGTAAATGTGTGACACGAGGTGTCGTTGTGGTGCATTGCGTGAACAAAGTACTTCAAATGGTGTAAGTTGTCTATCCCACGTGGCCTTCGCATCTTTGGAGGTAAGAAAGTGAGTCAGCTGTCTAAAAGACCAGAAAGGAAAAGTGTTAGTACGTGATTCAGAAGTAAGCTTCTCATAGGTTCGTCTTCGGCCCTTATGAAAGAAATGGCACACCAGAACCTCCTCGTGTGGCCATTCCGTGTGGAGGAATGAATTAGAATCTCCCGGAGGGAACTCAGGGTTGCCTCTCAGAGGGGTTAGTGGACCCGGTTGTGAGGAGAGGTTAAAGAGAGCGACCGCTTTCCTAAAGGCCGATAGGGAAGGTGCAATGAGCGGGTGTGTCTTGAGGATCAGGGGCCAGCATCGAGGTGACAGCCAAGGTAATGTGGCAATCAGAGTTTGCGTGAGAGAATTTTCTAGCGTCACCCATGCTTTCCTTAGTTTGTGAAGTTTCCAGTCCACCACTCTAGCTAGGTGGCAGGCCAGGTAATATTTATAAAGGTCTGGTAACCCAATCCCACCGGTTGTTTTGGAGCATGTCAGCCGTGAGTATTTAATTCGTGGGGCATTATTCTTCCAAATAAAGCTAGTGCATGCTTTTTTATATGCCGCAAAGAATGAGGGGGGTAAGTGAATCAGGATTGTCTGCATTAAATATAATAGGTGGGGGAGAACAACCATCTTAATGAGGGCCGAGCGCCCAAACCAAGAAACGTTAAGGTTGTCCCAATCCTTCAAATTTGCCTGGAGCTTAGAGAGGGCGTGGAGGAAGTTGTGGCTATAAAGATCCGTTATGTTCTTAGTGATCTGGATGCCTAAATAGGTAATGGCTGTCTTCTGCCAATGAAAGGGAAAGGATTCCTGACAATGTGTGACTTCATGAGAGGTAAGGGATACATTTAGGGCATGCGATTTGGAATAATTGATTTTGAGATTTGATAGCTCGCCAAAGTGTTTTATGTCTTTCAAAAGATTGGGTAGCGATATCCGAGGGGATTGCAAGGACAATAGGATATCGTCAGCAAAGGCCGCAACTTTAAATTCTCTGTGGGCAATGGAGATTCCCTTGATATCCGTGTTGGACCTCAGTCTGTTTAGTAGGGGCTCCAGAGTCAAAACAAAGATCAGGGGAGATAACGGGCAGCCCTGACGGGTACCATTGCTAATCGAGAAGGCGTCTGACAGGAGGCCATTAGCCCTCACCCTCGCGGAGGGGTTAGTATAGAGGGCAGTGATATGTGCAAGCATACATGGCAGGAGGCCTATGCCTTCCAAGACCGCCCGCATGTAATCCCATGACACCCTGTCAAACGCCTTCTCAGCATCAAGGGAGAGGAGGAATCCCTCGGTCTTCGATGAGGCCAGCCAATGCTGCAGGTTTAAAGTGCGGATAGTATTGTCCCTAGCCTCCCTACCCGGGATAAAGCCCACCTGATCAGATGATATGAGGCCAGGGATCAAGGGGAGTAACCTATTTGCTAGCATCTTGGCGTAGATTTGTATATCCACGTTAAGCAGGGAGATCGGCCTATAGTTAGAAACTTGTGTGGTATCTTTCCCATCTTTCGGGATAACTGCTATATGGGCTTCCAGTAATCTGCCTAGGGAAGTGTGGGGGGACGAAAGGGAGTTAAATGTGTTTAGCATTTTGGGAGTAAGGTCCTCCTGAAAGCATTTGTAGTACAACAGCGGGAGGCCATCGGGGCCTGGGCTTTTCCCCACCTTCATCTGTTTGATTGCTAAGTGAAGTTCTTCCATGGAGAAAGGGCTCTCCATGGCTTCAGCCTGTTGGGGGGTGATAGGTTTGGGGCAGTAATCCGCCAAGAAGTCCGATATTTGAGAGGAACGCCCGGCCATATTGGTCACCCCTCCCCCATCTTGCGCCAAATTGTACAATTTGGAGTAGAATTTTTCAAAGTGTTTGGTTATTTCTTCGTTCTTTGAAAGGAGTGTACCTTGGCTGTCACGAATATGATGAATCACTGACGAGACCTTATCTGCCTGTATCGTGCGAGCCAACAGTCTCCCACTTTTGTTACCGTGTTCGTAGAACACTTTCTGTCTGAGGACGTATCGCCTTCTAGTGCGCTTCCCCAACTCACCCACCAAATCAGAACGCGCCTGTAAAAGCTCCTGCAGTGTAGCTTGCATGGATGACTGTTTATGGGCTCTTTCCAGGCGGTTTATTTTTTCAATTAATGATTTAACGTCTTCCTGGTGTCTTTTTTTGGCTATCGTGGCTAAAGAGATAAATTTTCCCCTTAGGACACATTTGTGTGCTTCCCAAAGTGTTATGGGAGAGACATCTGGGGTAGAGTTTTCTTGAAAGTACAATTGAATTCGGGTACGCACTTGTCTAACAATTTCAGGGTCTTTGAATAGCGTTGGATTCAGTCTCCAGGTTTTCGTTGTCTTATGGACGTCAGGAAACGTAAGAGTTACTGTTATAGGGTGGTGGTCTGATAAGAACATTGGCTCTATAGTGGCCTGCGAGAGAAAGGATAGGTCAGTCTGCGAGAGAAAAAAGTAATCTATCCTAGAGTACTTCTAGTGGGGTGGAGAGAAAAAAGTGTAATCTTTATCGGTAGGATACATGGTACGCCATGTGTCATGGAGCATTAGGTATTGCATTTGGAGTCTAATCTGGCGAAGTGCCCGGTGTGTGAGGATGGATGTGCCAGTAGAGGAGTCTATAGTTTGGTTTAATGGAACATTGAAGTCCCCTCCCAAGAGTGCACTACCCTCCTGGAATGTGGCAAGCAGGTCACAGACTTTCCTAAAGAACGACACTTGGTGCTCGTTTGGGCAGTACACATTGGCTAGTGTGATTGGTTTAGAGGCAAAGGTACCTTTAATAAAAATGTACCTGCCCTCCGGATCGATTATCGAGTCCGACAATCGAAAATCAGCGCGTTTGGATATCAGTATGGAAACTCCCTTCGTCTTGGACTCTGGGTTCGTAGAATGTATTACCTGCTTGTAAATATGGTTCCCCAATTTGGGGATTGCATCAGATCTAAAATGAGTTTCTTGGAGCATAAGAAAGTGAGCATTGTGTTTAGTCAATGCTGATAATACCTGTGTTCTCTTTTCAGGGAGATTTAGGCCTTTGACGTTGAGTGAGAGACATTTCAATGACAGCTGTTGTTTAATTATATTCTCCTTCTGCATGGTGTAATCCAACGGAGAATATAATATTTATGAGCGAAGTCTGATTGTTAGTGCGGTGATCAGGAGCCACCGCACTGTCCCTGACAGGAGAGAGGAAAGAAGAGCGGCCCCCACGAAAATGAAGAAAAGAAAGGAGAGAAAAAAAAAAGAAGGGGGGAAGGGGGGGGTGGGGGAGGGGACACGTAGGATCTAGAGAAAGATGGGAGGGAGTAAGTAAGGAAGTCAGGAAGCAGGGGGGGAGGGGAAACGCATGGAGAAGAACAATGCACTAACGCTGGGAGGGTCTACAGCGCGTACGTGATAATACCGGAGGCAGTTAAATATAAATCTAACCGCCTAATAAGGGAAAATCCGGAGTGTCAGCTTCCCGCCAAGTGGGAGGCTGTGGAGGGGTAGAAAGATCAGGACGGGATACTGGAATCCCGCACAACGGTGGACGTAAGGAGATAAAACAGGTGCTTAAAAGACAATGGATGGCGTAAATGAGAATCATGGGATTAAAATACGAAAAGTACAAAAGGGAATCGAGAAGGAATAAATGAATATTGAGACGTGGAATTCCCCTGCACAGGTTGTTACTTCGGGATATACTGTTGCATAATGATAACAGGGGCGGTCCAAAAGCCTATCCGAGTTATATGATAGACCAGTCTAAACCTATTGTGACCGGAATCTAAACGGACCCCCTACCAAGGGCTTAGGATGGGCAATATTCATCCTTAAACATTATCACACATTTGTGGAGATCGGTGTGTCCCTGAGCCCACAAATATGTAGGCCCCTGAACCCACCGACCAGAACCATAGAAACAGATAAACAAATAAACAAACAGGCATTGAAACATTGCAACGCTGCTCCCCCCCGCCCCCCAAGGGGTTCGGACTGTGTGTCAATCCAGTAGGGCCTCAATCTGAAAATCCATTGTCCAGGTCTAGGACCAGTCTCAGGAGATACCCCAGGGTTGTGTTCAAGGTAAGAGTATACTCTTCCCCTGAGACCCAATGCCATCCCGCTTAAGCATGGGCGTAGTTCAAGTTAGGTCTTATTGTGAAAGAAGTAAATGCCTAGCATGAAGAGCTTATGACAGGCTACAGAATAAGTGCAGGTTCAACCCATAAAAAATCAAAAACGGGAAAGTGGAGGAGTGAACCCGGCCCCACCGTGAAAGACGGTAATCTGGCCTGGCGAATCCCTTAGGATAATCCTACAACAGGGGTCAATATAAAAGACAATATGTCTAGATTGTAGAGACATTCCTCAAGCTGTCAGGAGCCGAGTCCACCTCCCCAAAGTAATCAGCAGGCATAAAAACAAAGCGATCTAAGTAGGCAAAGGCATATCCCTGGCAAACCATGCGTGTGAGCATCTGTTACCTTCTCGGTAGTATACATCACCTAGACCCTGGAAGGAATGGACCCCGAGAAGGCCCCCCGGAGAAACTGTAGGAGCAAATCAGAGTTAGTCATGTCTGGAAGAGAAAAAAAAAAGGGGGGGCACCAAATGCTTTTGGCGCTTTGGAGGGCATCAAAGGGCCACAGCTTAGAAATAACCGTCTAGGTGAAGGTGAAAACTCATTTGGCTGGAATCAAAGGGGGCAGTAAGTTCCAATCGGGCTTGGGGGGTGAGGTCAGCAAAGAGAGGAGAAAAAAAAAACATCTTCCCCTCTCTCCTCCTTCCCCCCCCTCCCCCGTGCCGGAATCGCAAACAAATTTAAACAGCAACAGAACGTTTCTGTGTAATCTCAACTAGGTAGTGTAGAGGCTTGATGTAGAAATGAGCAGAGTTAAGCATCTTGAAGTCCCCCTCTCGGGGTTCCAGCCGGGTCCGGATGTTGCAGGAGGTTGTCACGGCGGGCATAGCGGTCTCCTGGTGATGTCGGGTCCAATCTGCGGTGTCTGGAGCGTTGTCGCTGAGCTTTTGGTGAGGAGTTGTGCGAGACAGGTTTCCAAGGCTCCGTGGGAAAGTAGAAAGAGTACCAGTCAGGCAGGTCAATCAATGGTATGTCTAGTTGTTCGCAGAATACAGGCAAATCTTCTGGGGTCCGTAAGAAGGCTGTACGGCCCCTGGTGGACGCTGAGAGGCAAAACGGGAACTTTCATCTATACTGTATATTGCGGGCCCACAGTGTATCCAACAGGGGATGCAGAGTGCGCCTATTCTGCAAAGTTATTTGAGAGAGATCTTGGAATAATTTAATGTCTGTGCCATTAAACAAAATTCGGCCTCTATCTCTTGCCTTCCTCAGTATCTCCTCTTTGAGGGGAAAATTTACGATACAGCACACAATGTCCCTGGGGGGCTCAGAATCTCGGGGAGGGGGTCTCAGGGCCCGATGCAGTCTTTCCATCTCGATGGGGGAGTCAGCCGGGCGGCCCAAGAGGTCGTTGAAAATGGAGCAGACCGTTTGTGGTAGTGTAGCCGGGTCTATACCCTCGGGGACCCCCCGAACCCTAACATTATGTCTGCGACCCCTGTTATCTAAATCCTCCACCTGTCTGTGGAGTTCAAACATGTGAGACAGTTGTGAGTCATAAGTCTTTTGTACTTGCCTGATTGCTACTGCCTGAGTTTGGGTGGTTTCTTCCACCTCGGTGAGGCGGTGGTTCATTGTGTGAATGTCCGACTTCAGATCCGCAATGGCCGTTGTTAGAGTATGTTTGATGTCTAGTGCCACTCTCTGCAGATCTCTTTGGAGGTCGAGTAGGCTCGGGTTAGGGTCTGTAGCTGATCTCAGACCAGCGGTGTTTTCAAGCGGGATCAAGGATGAGGCCTGTGAGCTCTGTGAATTCTGCATCTCCCCGTGGTCCCCTGGGGGCCGATTCTTGAACATCTCCGGAATATTGTTGCTCAATTGTGCCCCTGAGTCTTTGAGAGTGCGTGGTGTGGAGGAACTTCTAGTGGATTTCCCCATGATTCAGCTGATTGTGGTGTCTAAAGAAAGCGTTTCACATCCCCGTCATGCAGGAATCCTATCTTTATGCCGCCATCCCGGCCGCCGTCTGAGCAGATCCCCACCTAAATAAGTCTTCTAGCATAGCAGAGCATAGCAGCCCGGTTCACCCCTCTTGCAGGCGGGGTGTCAGGATTAAGCCTTGATGTTAGTGCAGGGGAGGACAAAGAGGCTGTCTGTAGGCCTGAGGTGTAGCAAGATGGCCGCCATTCCCCTGCTTTAAACAGCACTATTGGGTGTCTCCACCGGCCTTCAGAACTCCCCCTCTCCAGCCTGACTGTCCAGGAGAGGTGGGATAGCTGTGGCCAGAGATGTTCCCCGCTCCTCCCGTAGCCGCCTTACCCGAGTCCCGGGGATTCGGAGAGCCCACAGGCCTCAAGATGGCGGCGGATCTCACGTGGATGGGATCAGCCCAAAAAGTTCTTTAAGTGCCCCCGGCACAGACAGGGCCCAGGATGGGGGACCGGGCGGGTGCCGTGTGTGAGATCTGGCCCCCAGAGACGGATCGGGTCGGCCTCACTGCGCTCTCGCGGGGGTGCAGTCCGCAGGAAAGAACGGGGATTCAAGGCCTCACAAGGCCGCGTGGAGTCGCGGCCACCACAGATGGCTCCGAGAGTCGGCCCTGTCTTCGGGCTGTTCCAGGTAGCAGGATGGGTGGCGGGTGGGGATGGATGGTGGTCTCTCACCTCCAAGAATGCCGGGGTCTGGCTCCTCCGGGAGAGCTTGGGCCTACAAGATGGCGGCGGCTGCAGAAGCTGGCGGCTACGGATTTCGGGCTTCCCCCGGTCGAAACGCTCCACGATAACGGCCCAGGACACTGCGGTGGGGCAAGGTGAACGGGCTGGGATGAGATTGGGACGTGGATGGTCGATTTATCAACCCGGATGGCGGTGGATGGAGTTCGGGAGTCCTGGAGCTCCCCTGAAGCACGTCCGCCGCTGCACACGTCAGGACACGTCCCTCAGGTAGCGTGCCTCACACTTTTTAAGGGACCAAAAGTAATGGGACAATTGACTGCTCAGCTTTTCCATGGCCAGGTGTGTGTTATTCCCTCATTATCCCATTTACAAGGAGCATATAAAAGGTCCAGAGTTCATTTCAAGTGTGCTATTTGCATTTGGAATCTGTTGCTGTCAACTCTCAATATGAGATCCAAAGAGCTGTCACTATCAGTGAAGCAAGCCATCCTTAGGCTGAAAAAACAAACCCATCAGAGAGATAGCAAAAACATTAGGTGTGGCCAAATCAACTGTTTGGAACATCCTTAAAAAGAAAGAACACACCGGTGAGCTCAGCAACACCAAAAGACCCGGAAGACCACGGAATACAACTGTGGTGGATGACCGAAGAATTCTTTCCCTGGTGAAGAAAACACCCTTCACAACAGTTGGCCAGATCAAGAACACTCTCCAGGAGGTAGGTGTATGTGTGTCAAAGTCAACAATCAAGAGAAGACTTCACTAGAGTGAATACAGAGGGTTCACCACAAGATGTAAACCATTGGTGAGCCTCAAAAACAGGAACGCCAGATTAGAGTTTGCCAAACAACATCTAAAAAAGCCTTCACAGTTTTGGAACAACATCCTATGGACAGATGAGACCAAGATCAACTTGTACCTGAGTGATGGGAAGAGAAGAGTATGGAGAAGGAAAGGAACTGCTCATGATCCAAAGCATACCACCTCATCAGTGAAGCATGGTGGTGGTAGTGTCATGGCGTGGGCATGTATGGCTGCCAATGGAACTGGTTCTCTTGTATTTATTGATGATGTGACTGCTGACAAAAGCAGCAGGATGAATTCTGAAGTGTTTCGGGCAATATTATCTGCTCATATTCAGCCAAATGCTTCAGAACTCATTGGACGGTGCTTCACAGTGCAGATGGACAATGACCCGAAGCATACTGCGAAAGCAACCAAAGAGTTTTTTAAGGGAAAGAAGTGGAATGTTATGCAATGGCCAAGTCAATCACCTGACCTGAATCTGATTGAGCATGCATTTCACTTGCTGAAGACAAAACTGAAGGGAAAATGCCCCAAGAACAAGCAGGAACTGAAGACAGTTGCAGTAGAGGCCTGGCAGAGCATCACCAGGGATGAAACCCAGCGTCTGGTGATGTCTATGCATTCCAGACTTCAGGCTGTAATTGACTGCAAAGGATTTGCAACCAAGTATTAAAAAGTGAAAGTTTGATTGTTAATCTGTCCCATTACATTTGGTCCCTTAAAAAGTGGGAGGCACATATACAAACTGTTGTAATTCCTACACCATTCACCTGATTTGGATGTAAATACCCACAAATTAAAGCTGAAAGTCTGCAGTTAAAGCACATCTTAGTTGTTTCATTTTAAATCCATTGTGGTGGTGTATAGAGCCAAAAAGATTAGAATTGTGTCAATGTCCCAATATTTATGGACCTGACTGTATGACTGTATTGTGTATTGTGTAGTGCAGGGGTCTCCAAACTTTCTAAACAAAGGTCCAGTTTACTGTCCTTCAGACTTTAGGTGGGCCAGACTCTGGCCATCGGGAGTATAAATGTCCCAGCATCAGTAGGAGTAAACAATCCTCCATTGTTGGTGTCAATGGAAGGAATCGTGCCCCATCATTGGTGTCATTGGGAGGAATTGTGCCCCATCATTGGTGTCAGTGGGAGGAAGAGTGCCCCATCATTGGTGTCATTGGGACGAATTGTGCCCCATCATTGGTGTCATTGGGAGGAATAGTGCCCCATCATTGGTGTCATTGAGAGGAATTTTGCCCCATCATTGGTGTCATTGGGAGGAATAGTGCACCATCATTGGTGTCTTTAGGAGGAACTGTACCATTCATTGCTGCCAGTGAAGAAAATAGTGCCCCCTGGCCGCAGTTTGGGGACCACTGGTGTAGTATTTGCACTTTGATCCACTTCAAGACTTTGGCTGATGCTCCCCAGCCATATCTGCTCATGACAAAGATAGCTAGTGCCTACATTTGTGTACATTTAAACTTTTATTAGATTGTTTAATGGTCAGATCATACATGCACATCCTATTTCAATTTAAGATAACTTAGAAGAATGTTAATAATTAAGTGAATGACATGATTGTAGACCTACTGAATGACAGTATGTAGGCTGTGATAATCCTGAAATGGCCGATAAGCATAAATACAAATACAGCAAATGCTAGAGACAAGGGGGGAGATTTACTAAAACCATAGCACTCAGAATCTGGTGCAGCTGTGCATGGTAGCCAATCGGCTCCAAACTTCAACTTGTTCAATTAAACTTTTACGAAAAAAAATGGAAGCTGATCGGTTTTTATGCAGAGCTGCACCAGATTTTGCACTCTCCAATTTTAGTAACCCCCCCCCCCCCATAGCAATCTCCAGAAAAAGAGCTCACAACACAGTTGAAGTTCATATACAAATACTGTTTTACCAGCCAAAAGATCATAAAAGTAAATGTACATACTATTCCATTTATATGTGATGTGGTAAGACACTGAGAACAGGCTGCAATTCTGCAAATGTCATTCCCGTTCTTTCTGCTTGCTCTTTGGGCTACCAGTAAACATTCTGTTGTTGCACAATGAGATTCAGCTTTGAATGGAAAGCTTTCCAAGGACTCATTGCAGTCAGCATGTTTTGGTGACAAAAATGAAAAGTCTCTGCCACAGACTTGGTAATCAGAATTTCAAAGTTCAAGCACGACTGCACAGTATGAAAAGTCCTTTAAGCCGACCCGGCAATACTGTGAGGCAGATTGGTTTGGATGCATCCTCCAATTGAAGTCCCAGGCTCCTCTCGAGATACCAGCCTTCCGCTGCGTATTCTCCAAGACGAGTCCTCCCCTGGTTCCTTCAACTGCTCGGCTTCTTCCCGCAGGACGGACAGCACAGGATCACCCTCGAACCAGTAGGCCCCAGAAAACTCCTGGGCCTACCTCCAGTAACGAAACCTTGGGCCAGCAGGCCCCGAGGCAGAAGAGGAGTTGTCACATACCTCCGGCCAGGGTCGCCACGAGGTGAGAGAGTCTCTTCAAAAATGGCGTCGGCCCCTAAGTACCCTCTCCCAGCATGCCCAGCGGTATCAACCTCCCACTAGGTGGCCTCTGGGAAAGAACACCCAATACGCCTCGGCTTGTTGTACCTTCCAACATGAACCAGAGGTGGCAGCGACACCTGCTGGTAAACACGGGAAATACACCCAACTCAGACAAGGCTGGAACATTTAGCCAAAACATAGAATCTGAACTAACTACAGTTCAGACATCCCACTAAATTTGAATAATAGCGCCAGGTCAACAGGAGCAGGGCGCTACATATGCATAGGTATAACACAGTGTTCTGCCCTCTCAGAGATTATTCAGCATAACAGAGCACACAAATATCTTTAGGCCTCCTGGCTATTTATCGCAAAGCTTTGTCTATTTCCTCCTTGCAATAGAGCTGCCTCAGTCTCAGCCTCCCTGCTGAACTGGTTCCATCAATCGCTAGACTGGACCTCTAGTCTGCTCACCTACAGACTGCACCTTGCTCAGCTCAGACAAACTGGTTTGAAGTGATAGGGACTTCCTCGGCCCCTCAACAATTTCCAATTAGTATTCTTAGCCGGCCGTAGACGAATTGAAATTCTGGCGGTTCCTGCTGAAACCTGACGAATTTTGATTCATCTATGGGCAGGCTGGTTGTACTGAAGTCGAGCTATAGAACAGTTTTAGTACAGCAATTTTTTCACAGTGATTGTTGTATTCTGATGGCTGGGAAACCTCCCCTTGTTAGAATACAGTAGCACAGCAGAAGGAATTCCCCAATCAACACAACCTGTGGTGTACCGTTAGTATGCAAGACAAGATCCTGGCACACGCCCTTTTGACAAAAATCAGACGCTTGGTTGGCCTACAATCTTACCGTGTGTACGAGGCTTAAGACATTTGTCTGACTCTGCAGCCTGTCCGTTTGAGCCAGACCGGCTTGCACATATGACTCCCAAAGTCATTCTGTTATCACAGCATATAGGAACACTGGTTGGAAACGTTCTCCTTTGTGTGTCTCCAATCAGTCTCCTCCTATGGGAAGCCTGCTCTGGGGCCCATTCAGGAGATGGATAAATTGAGATGGTCCATGTTGAGAATAAGGGAGTTTGGTGGTGGGGAGCTATATTTCTACTTGTATCTCCATATTTTAGTACTTGATCTCAGAAATGAATGACCAGATCTTGAAGAGATCTCCAATTGTCTGCATATCTTAAATTAATTTACATTGACCCTAAGGAAACTGATTATTGATAAAGTTTAAATCTCTTAATATGGTACCAGGGAAATAGCACACAAATAATTAAAAAGAATGAAAAATAACATTTACTTAACTGATAACAGATGGCAGGTAACAATCTTTGGTCTCACTCTAGCCCATCTCAGCAACAGCGACACACCCATAGACATCAATGCAGGTTGTTGAGTTTTGTTGGTCATGATGGCAGTTCTTCCATATGACCAGGCACTGTGTAAATTGCCTAAATAACCAAAAAACTGTTACTAACCAGCCACTTAGTGTTCTGTGCCATCCAAATTTGGACTCCAGTCGTAGTTTTACTCCAGATACTTAAAGTGGTTCTAAAGGCTAGACATTTTTTACCTTAATGCATTCCCTGCATTAAGGTAAAAAAAAATTGAGCTGAGTCCTTTTTCAATCCAGTGCATTGCCCATCTGCAGTGCCGTTGGTCTCTTCTCTTACAGCCTCAGAAGCAGTGGGAGCCATTGGCTCCTGCTGATGTCAATCAAATCCTTTCAGAAGGCAGCAGGGGATAGGGCTAAGCCACGCTGTGATTGTCATAAGTAAGGATGAGCCGAACATCCTCCGGTTCGGTTCACACCAGAACTTGCGAACAGGCAAAAAATTTGTTTGAACACGCGAACACCGTTAAACTCTATGGGACACGAACATGAAAAACCAAAAGTGCTAATTTTTAAGGCTTATATGCATAGTATTGTCATAAAAAGTGTTTGGGGACCCGGGTCCTGCCCCAGGGGACATGTATCAATGCAAAAAACAGTTTTAAAAACTGCAGTTTTTTCGGGAGCAGTGATTTTAATAATGCTTAAAGTGAAACAATGAAAGTGAAATATTCTTTTAAATTTGGTACCTGGGAGGTGTCTATAGTATGCCTGTAAAGTGGCGCATTTTTCCCATGTATAGAACAGTCCCACAGCAAAATTAAATTTCTAAAGGAAAAAAAGTAATTTAAAACTGATCGCGGCTGTAATGAATTGTCGGGTCTCGGCAATACAGATAAAACTCATTGAAAAAAATGTCATGGGTCCCCCCCCCCAGTCCATTACCAGGCCCTTTGGGTCTGGTATGAATATTAAGGGGACCAAACCAAAATGAAAAAAAAATTGCATCGGGGTCCCCCCAAATTCCATACCAGGCCCTTCAGGTCTGGTATGGATATTAAGGGGAACCCTGCGCAAATTTTTTTTTTAAACGGCGTAGGGGTCCCCCTCAAAATCCATACCAGACTTCAGGGTCTGGTATTGATTTAAAGGGGAACCCCACGCCAAAATAAAAAAAAATGGCATAGGGGTCCACCCAAAAATCCATACCAGACCCTTATCCGAGCACGCAACCTGGCAAGCCGCAGGAAAAGAGGGGGGATGCGAGAGCGCCCCCCCTCCTGAGCCGTACCAGGCCACATTCCCTCAACATGGGGAGGATGCTTTGGGGTCTGGACCCCAAAGCACCTTGTCCCCATGTTGATGGGGACAAGGGCCTCGTCCCCACAACCCTTGCCTGGTGGTTGTGGGGTCTGCGGGCGGGGGGCTTATCGGAATCTAGAAGCCCCCTTTAACAAGGGGACCCCCAGATCCCGGCCCCTCCATGTGAATTGGTAAGGGGTACAATGTACCCATACCATTTCACCAAAAAAAGTGTCAAAAATGGTTAAAACAACAAGAGACAGCTTGGGACAAGTCCTTTATTTAAAAAAAAAAAAAAAAATCCAGCAATGTAATCCATCTCGACCCGACGACTGAAAAAACCCCAAAAAAACAGATGCGCCCCCATAGGAGACTTCCGCCGAATGACCCGTCTCTCACTCTGACAGCTCTTATATAGCTGAGGGCGGGGGCCACCCGGTGACATACACAGTGACCCCGCCCCATCTGACACCACGGAACTGGGGGTTTCCTGTGGCGTCAGAGGGGGGCGGGGTCACCCGTGTACATCACCGGGTGGCCCCGCCAAATGACCCGTCTCTCGCTCTGACAGCTCTTATGTAGCTGAGGGTGGGGCCACCCGGTGACGTATATGGGTGACCCCGCCCCCCTCTGACGCCATGGGACTGGGAGGGGGGAACCCATGCCATTTTTTTCAATGACTTTTATCTGTATTGCCGGGACCCAACAATTCATTACAGCCGTGATCAGTTTTAAATGACTTTTTTTCCTTGTCATTTTGCTGTGGGACTGTTCTAAACACGGGAAAAATGCGCCACTTTACAGGCATTCTATAGACACCCCCCAGGTACGAAATCTAAAGGAATATTTCACTTTTATTGTTTCACTTTAAGCATTATTAAAATCACTGCTCCCGAAAAAACGGCTGTTTTTAAAACTTTTTTTTTGCATTGTTACATGTCCCCTGGGGAAGGACCCGGGTCCCCAAACACTTTTTATGACAATACCATGCATATAAGCCTTTAAAATTAGCACTTTTGATTTCTCCCATAGACTTTTAAAGGGTGTTCCGCGGCTTTTGAATTTGCCGTAACAACTGCAAATTGTTCGCTATTCAGCGAACCGGCGAACACCCGATGCTCCGACTCGAACATCGTGCTCATCCCTAGTCATAAGACGCACACAGCCCAGGGAGGTTCCCTTTAAATCGTAGTTAAGTGGTCGGTGACTGTGCCCGCAGGTTCCGCAGACTCGATGTCCGCCAGTGTCCTGCGATCGTGACATAGAGCTGCAGAATGGGGAGATGCATGTAAACAAGGCATTTCCCTTTCTGCCTAGTGACATGACAGGGATCTACTGCTCCCTGTCATCGGGAGCAGTGATCACTGTCATGTCAGTGGTAGCCCACCCCCCCCCCCCCCACAGTTAGAATCACTCCCTAGGGAACACTTAACCCCTTGTTCGCCCCCTAGTGTTTAACCCCTTCCCTGCCAGTGTCATTTACACAGTAATCAGTGCATTTTTATAGCACTGATCGCTGTATAAATGACAATGGTCCCAAAAGTGTCCGTTGTGTCCGCCTTAATGTCGCAGTCACAATATAAATCGCAGCTCGCCGCCATTACTAATAAAAAAAAATAATAAAAAAAATGCCATAAATCTATCCCCTATTTTTTAGACGATATACATTTTGCGCCGACCAATCAATATCCCCTTATTGCGATTTTTTTACCAAAAATATGTAGAAGAATACATATCGGCCTAAACTGAGAAAGAAATTTGTTTTTTTTTTTATATATTTTTTGGGGATATTTATTATAGCAAATGTAAAAAATATTGCTTTTTTTTTTATAGCACAAAAAATAAAAGCCGCAGAGGTGATCAAATACCACCAAAAGAAAGCTCTATTTGTGGTGAAAAAAGGACTTCAATTTTATTTTGGGTATAACGTCGCACGACCGCGCAATTGTCAGTTAAAGCGATGCAGTGCCGTATCGCAAAAAGTGCTCTGGTCAGGAAGGGGGTAAATTCTTACGGGGCTGAAGTGGTTAACCACTGTATAAGTTATCACTGTATATACCATTCATTTTACTTAACATCTATTAAACAGACAAATTATCTCACTTTCCACTATGTAGAGCCAATCCAAAAAGCTAATTGATCTTAATTTATTACTCGTGGGTTTGCAAAGTTAAACTGAAATTAATGATTCCTAAAATGCTATCACATAATTAGTAAAAATATGCATTACTTCAGTTTAATGTAGATGAATGTGTTGGTAACTGGGTGCTGATAAGTTCAGAACAGCTGATATCAGTACATATTTCTGTGTTTATGTAGCAATGCTTGTGTAGCAGGCAATCTGGAGGGGTGGCTTCCAGCAAATAAGCAGCTTCTGATGAAAACTATTTTAGTACATCATTTTCTGCAATACAGTATATCCATGGGTCACCCATTTTTCCAAAGTTTATATTTAGTGCTAAATGTATTATATAGAACCATGTGATAGCAAACTGCTTAATGCAATCTCAGTTCTGCTGGAAGAAATCATAAGAGCAACCACCCTTCTGTTTAAAGTGGTATTAAAGTATAACTAAAGGCAAAAGCCGTGTACACACAAAGACTGTTTTCATCGGACGAACCGATAGCAACGATAGCAAAATCCGATCGTCTGTGTGGAAATCCATCAGATAAAAAACCCACGCATGCTCAGAATCAAGTCGACGCATGCTCAGAAGCATTGAACTTAATTTTTCTCGGCTCATCGGAGTGTTTTATGTCACCGCGTTTGAAACGGTCGGTTTTTTGACTGATGGTGTGTGGGCAAGACTGATGGAAGACAGTTTAATCGGATTTCCGATAGACAAAACCATTGGATTAGAATCCATAGGATATCCGATCGTGTGTACAGGGCTAAAACCTTTTTTTTAGTATTGGATGGAGTGGAGAGGGATTAGACCCCCTGTCAGGTTTTTACTGCTAGAAAAAAATAAAAAAGAGGGTGCACCGACCTAGTGCATTACCAATGGCTGGTTTTATTAAAAGATCATGGGTACTCACAAAGAAAGTCAAATCATGGGCACATAACATTCCATCCAAGGAGATAACCTCTTCCTGGAACCAAATGAGCAGATGACCAAAGAGTCACGATGACAGATATTTACAGCTACGGCTGACGCGTTGCGGGGGCGAGCCCCCTTCTTCAGAGCCAAACAAAATGATGATATTAGCTGGACCCCCCTCTCTCTCTCTGGACTCTCTTTTAACTATGTGTAAAATGGGCGTGAGTGGTCACCTGTCTATAGCCCCACCCACCACAGGTCACTCCTCCTCTCATCCAAAGAGCGCGCCAGTATGGCTTAGTCCCTTACTGACCACACTGCCAGAAGCTGCTAACCCATCTACAATTTGCATGCACAGTACACCAAATTGATGATTTTCAGACTGTAGAAATCACATAAGAACAATGTCTTTCATCATTGTGCCACCAAGAGACCAAACTTCTGAGCGCAGGAGACTGTTTTCTAGGTTTTTACTGCTGTCTGTGTCCCTGTTATGGAGATTCACCCTCTATATTTGTCCTGGTTACTATTATCATCGACAGTGAAAGTAAAAAAAAAAAAAAGCAAAAATTTGGGTAGAAAAGTAATTATAGCGGACCTTCAGTCATTTTTTCAACTTTCCATCTAATAAATCTTCTGCCCTTGTTGTTTTACCTTTGGATAGTAAAACATTTTTTTTTCTGCAGTAAATACCTTATACAGCCCACTTCCTGTTTCTTGTCTGGTCATTAGCCTAGGCTTATGACATCATGCACAGCTCTCTCTCTCACTCTCATGAGAGTTTGCCAGGAAGGGAGGGGGGATGAGTCTTAAGGGGGCCAATGAGAGCTGCAGATCTGGAGGTGTGCCTTTGTGTGTCTGTGTAAATCCAGGAATAGAACAGGCAGCAGCTTCAGCTGCCCACAGTTAAAATGGTTGCAGCCGGACTTAGTAGAGGGAGACTTCTGCATCATATTTGCCAAGTACAGAAGCACAGTATATATAAATTAATATTCAAAGTGGTTGGAGGGAAGCTTCAGAATGGCAAAGATGTTTTTATTACAAATTATGTGAGCAGACTGCAGTTCCTCTTTAAGGGGAAATCTTCCAATGGGGACACTAACTCTGGTGACCTGGGGGTCCCCAAGGAATTCCAATAATTTTCAGGGATTTCTTCTCACCTCTTTGTCTATGGAACAGGAAGTGAAGTGAAATCTCTGCAATGGGACACAGATGGCCTTTTCTCTAACCAAAATAAAAATAAAAGGTTTTTCCTATAGTCCTACTTTAAACTCAAATTTTAAAAAATTGTTGACAAGTAGGGTTTTTATGAGAGAAGAGACCCTATCGGTCTCTTCTCTCATAAATACTTCCTTTGCCTGTCAACTGTCATGTACACTGAGCCACGCATGTGCAGCTCAGCATACATTTACAGCACACGCCCTGTGCCACAATCATGTGACTCTTGTGTGCATATGTAGCAGTGATGCCATTACGGCCCGGTCATTCAAGTGGCCAAACAGGCAGAACCCAGAAGGAAGACTGTGTGACGATGGAAAAGACCAGCCTAGCGGTGTTGACAGTGTAGCGCTGGAGGGCTTTGTTTGACAGGTAAGTCTGCCATAACATGTTAATATAAGGTGCATACTGGCACATTATGGCATAAACCACCTAGAGGCCCGTTTAATGAAATAAATAATACCCCTATAAGTATGTGTAGTGGGGTATTCCCCTTTAATACAGAGAGACTACATCTCCCAGTACATCTTGCAGCACCCGGGGTGCATTGCTCTAGAACAGAGACTGCTGGGGCAGACTTTAGGGGAGGCAGAGTTTTGTTCGGTCTCTTTGGACACCCCCTCTCCTAGCAAGAGGATCTCTGTGCGGAACTGCTGTGTGCACAAGGCCTGCAGCCTGGGCCTTGTGTTCTTTTCCAAAGAGCCCTCTGCCAGCCTAGCTGAACCTTAGAGACATCTTCTCATCCTTGTTGCACTACACCACGAGGACTAAAGACTCGGATGTTGGTGGATTCCTGTTCCTAGACGAATCGGCGGAGGAAACGGACTTGGACTTGTCCGAGTGGTGAGAGCTGTTTAAAGACAGATACTTTTATCTTTACTATTCGTTTGGATTACAAAGTTGTTCTTCAAGTGCACCACCGAAAGATTGCTAGCGAATATTGTTTCACTAAACTTCCATTTAGATCAGTCAGGCCTGACTGCATAGGTAGACATTGCTGGGTGTTAGTCTGCCCATGAGGTGAAGTAGCTGCAAAAGGGCAGCGCTAGAGTTGCATAGCAATACTTCATTATGCTGATTACTCTATTTATCTTTATTACTGTTTATTGCAGGGATCTGCAACTTGTTATACTGTTATTTAATTACTTGCCCATTAGCATCAGTAAAGTATCTGGGTAAAGTACATTTGGTGTCAGTTCCGCTTACTTTAATAGGAGTTTTAAAGTATATTCTGTGTATGTTTGTTACAGGACTGCGTCACCAACAGTTGCGGTCACGCGGTCCTATCCCACTATCACTAGCTGTGCCACGGGGGGTTAGAGCCGATTGCCAGGGGTTGACAGCAGTGCACTACAGGGCCCAAATCAATATCAGCAGCCCTCTTAACTGGGGGTATCGCTACATGTGGGGGCTTGTCCGGGATCTCTGTACATTGCACGCTGCAATCAAGCCGGTCAGAAGTACCAGCATGGACCCGCTAGCAATGTCACAGTGGTGCGCAGTGGCTGGCACCGATCCAACCGCGGCGGTAGTTATTGAATTCCCGGGGGGATCTGGCAAGAAGAAGCAATAAAGCAGCTAATAATGTCACTATCACCGAGCCAGAAAGCATGGGTGATGGATACAAGGTCAAATGCCTCGTTTACGTACGCACTGGTAGAATGGAAAGACGAAATCCCAGAGCATTGTAAAAGTCCAAGTATACAAGCCATAGATAATCAGATCTATCACTTGATACATACGCTGCCAGTGAAGGAAGAATGGTTCCAGACACCAAAACCATCATCTCCACAGATATCTCCACCGCCTGCCACCCTCAGCGCAGAATTATGCGCGGTCCTGGGGGAGATTGTAGCCCAGTGTAAGAAGGATCCTACAGACTACCAAATGTCGGGATACAGAAAACTTGGAGTATTCTCTGGAAGGAAACCTGTACCTTCGGGTGAAGAGGGGTTTGAGGAGTGGTTAGAAGGCGCCACTCAGGCCTTAGAAGAATGGGAAGTCCCAGAACCCAGAAAGAAACAGAGAATCGCAGAGAGTTTGAAGGGACCTGCTCTGGAGGCCATGCGCAACCGTAAGCTAAGTAAGAAGGACTGCAATGCACAGGATTATCTGGAAATTCTGCAGATTGTGTTCGGCGGGACGGAAAAGGTCCCTGAACTTACTTACCAGCTGGAGCACTGCTACCAAAAGAAGGGAGAGAAGCTGTCAGAATTCATAAGACGTTTGGATAAGATCCTGCATCAGATCCTACTGAAGAAAGGGATCGATCCAAGGAAAGTGGATGAGGCCCGTGCCCAGCAGGTGTTGAGGGGTGCCCAGCCTTTGGACCCCATCACCATCCTGCTGAGAACCAGGTCAGATGGTGGCATCCTGAAGTATCCAGACCTGATCAGGATTGTGCGGGAAGAGGAGGCCATGCTGGAGGCCAAGAAGAAGAGTCAAAAGTCTGAATCTGTTGTTGGAGTCAGAGTGGCAAGCACAACCGACAGAGATACAGAGTTTGGGGTTCTGAAGACTCAGATGTCCAAAATAATGGAGATGGTGACCGGGTCACTGGATGTCAGGTCTGAGATAGACACACTGAAGGTGCAAGTGTCCCAACTGGCGGAGATGATGAACAAATTGATGTCAGAAAGTACTGGATTGTCCGCCCAAAAGCCCACGAAGCAAGACATCTGTCAAAACTGTGGAGGTGTAGGCCACTACCAGCGAGTATGTCCAAGTCCACGAATGGAGACAGAAGGCTGGCGGAGGCCTCAGAGAAGTGACCCAAGAATGGAGAGAAGATCCGGGCCTTCAAAAATAACTTTCCCTGAACCTGCAAGGGAACGGTGGAGGACACCTGCAGTTTATGCCGTCTCAGTGAACAACGCCTATCAACCTTCCAAACATTCCCAGCGCCGGAAGCTGAAGAGAGCACAAGTCCAAGTATGCCAGCCTGCTGTTACAGGTGTTTCCAAAAGGACTGCTACCCAATTGGTAGGTCCTCTGCCTGTAGTGCCTGTTCTGATCGAAGGGATCTACACCAGAGCCATCCTTGATACAGGTGCTCAGGTTACCCTAATGACCAGAGATTTTTACAAGAAGTACCTGTCATACCTGCCCCTGGAAGAGATGGGGGACACCAAGATTCAGGGTATCCAAGCAGAAGAGTACTCTTGTGATGTGATGGATGTCTGCGGATCAAGTTGTCGTGTGATCCATTGAGGGCTGGGGAGCCCCAGAACTTTGAGACACTGGCCATTGTCTGTCTGTGGCTGCCAGGGCCCTCAAGAAGCTCTCTCATCGTTGGGACCAATACCAATCTGGTGAAATGGCTTTTAGCCCCTGCTGTCCCCAGATGTGATCCCATACCCTCACTACCGGAAGAGGTTCCTGCTTCAGTACCAGAGGAAGAACCAAGAGTAGTTGAGACTGTGACTCCCAGGGAGCAGAGAAGGAAGAGAGTCATTCATCCTCCCCGGAAACTAACTTATGATCGGATGGGAGAAAGTTCCGAAGACACGGTCCTAACCTCAAGAAGGACCATACCCACATCTGGTCCCTCCACTGTACATTTGGTGGAGGGCAACCCCAACTCACTCCCTGGCACAGATAGGCAGGCCACTTCCAATAATATGGCCTGTGAGCAGGACAATCTTCCTCACCATGCCAGGTGTGAGATTCCCCTGCCAGGTTCCCTTGCAACTGTGAACTATCTTTTATGTACATATTGTTGATGCTGTCTTTGGGGACCAAAGATTCAAAGTGGGGGGAGTGTGTAGCGGGGTATTCCCCTTTAATACAGAGAGACTACATCTCCCAGTACATCTTGCAGTACCCAGGGTGCATTGCTCCAGAACAGAGACTGCTGGGGCAGACTTTATAAAGGGGAGGCTGAGTTTTGTTCGGTCTCTTTGGACACCCCCTCTCCTAGCAAGAGGATCTCTGTGCGGAACTGCTGTGTGCACAAGGCCTGAAGCCTGGGCCTTGTGTTCTTTTCCAAAGAGCCCTCTGCCAGCCTAGCTGAACCTTAGAGACATCTTCTCATCCTTGTTGCACTACACCAGGAGGACTAAAGACTCGGATGTTGGTGGATTCCTGTTCCTAGACGAATCGGCGGAGGAAACGGACTTGGATTTGTCCGGGTGGTGAGAGCTGTTTAAAGACAGATACTTTTATCTTTACTATTCGTTTGGATTACAAAGTTGTTCTTCAAGTGCACCACCGAAAGATTGCTAGCGAATATTGTTTCACTGAACTTCCATTTAGATCAGTCAGGCCTGACTGCATAGGTAGACATTGCTGGGTGTTAGTCTGCCCATGAGGGGAAGTAGCTGCAAAAGGGCAGCGCTAGAGTTGCATAGCAATACTTCATTATGCTGATTACTCTGTTTATCTTTATTACTGTTTATTGCAGGGATCTGCAACTTGTTATACTGTTATTTAATTACTTGCCCATTAGCATCAGTAAAGTATCTGGATAAAGTACATTTGGTGTCAGTTCCGCTTACTTTAATAGGAGTTTTAAAGTATATTCTGTGTATGTTTGTTATAGGACTGCGTCACCAACAGTTGCGGTCACGCGGTCCTATCCCACTATCACTAGCTGTGCCACGGGAGGTTAGAGCCGATTGCCAGGGGTTGACAGCAGTGCACTACAGGGCCCAAATCAATATCAGCAGCCCTCTTAACTGGGGGTATCGCTACATATAAAACAAACAATATTGCAGCGCTAAGTCCATAAACGATAAACAGGAAAAGCCACAATGTGAAAGTGAAATCCAAAAAGTAGATAGAGTAACAAATAAAGTTCACAAATTGGTGCAAAAATTGTAGATATCATAAGATAAGCGTGATCCAATTATCACCAACGTGCTCCACCACCCAGGGTAAGATGGATTCTTACCATCATTGGAGGACTCTATTACGGAGTCAAATGCGCTCAGATAAATGTATCATCAGCAATCAGCCATCACAGATCCTCCAGGGACAGATGCTGTTTAGTAATCCCAATAAGAATCAATGGACGTAGGGCAAACGGTGTGCATTGCAGAAGATAAAAGCAGGCATGTATGCGATGAAACCATGCATAAAGATCGATAAGTTGGTGTACACAACAAAGCAAGCATGGCAACGGCACGTACAGAGGCTCCTCCCCACATGTTTCATCACAACTGACGTCATCAGGGGCAAAGTAGCTGAATGAGCCCTGTCATTCTGGTACAAAATAAGACTGTTAAAACATTTTTATTTATTATTTTAATATAGGTATTTATATAGTGCCAACAATATATGCAGCTAAAGCCACAACTTTTTTTGAATAGAGTGGTGGGTGGTTTGAACCTCTACTATGACTTTGTCTGTGTCCTTGCTAAAAAGATGTACTCTTGCTATGTGTGTTGGTGATCACTGCTACCTGGACTGTAAATGAGGGAAAATCCAATATCTAGACTTGTCTGGAGCACAGAAATAGAAGGGACATCTTCCAATGGTGACTCTTCTCCCAGTCTGAAATGGTATTTACCTCACTTTGGAGACATTTTGCCTAAAAGGGTATTTACCTCAACTTGGAGAGATTTTATCTCAAATCCTGTTGTGTTTACAGGATAGGAAGTGAAGGGAAATCTCCCCATTGTCACAGATGGCAAAAAAACAGGGACTTTAATCATACCCTACAAAATGAAAAAAAAAAACAATTGAACCAAATACTTACCGAAATTTTCCTTTCCTGGTGCCAATCCATGGCAGCATACTAGCACATTTATGCTGCCATATTGGTGCAAGGAAGACTGAAAATTGTATCAAATAGTTACCATAATTTTCCTTTCCTGGTGCCAATTCATGGCAGCATACATGTGGTAGTATGCTGCCATGTTGGCACCAGGAAAAAAGTTTTGACCTCAGATATACTTTAACACATTTGCCGTCACTTATATCAGCAGCAGCGGGGGGTTTTTACACACAAGTTCAACTGTAAATTTCTCTATAAAATATAGTGTTTGATCCCATTTTGGCTATTATTATCTTTAACCAACAAAAGACGGCTACAGCACGGTTCTCTCGTTCCAGGAAGACGTCCATGGATGTCCTCCCAAAAGCAGGCCCCCGCGTGCCCCTTGGGGAGCGTATCCATCAAGCTCTGTGCGCTCTGTCTTTCGGATCAGATCGGGATAAAGGGCCAATCACAGAGGCCCTTTACCATGTGACCAGCTGTGTTCAATCACAGCAGATCACATGTAAACAGGCATGCTGGTTATTGGCATTCCTTTCCTCAGACGCTGTCACAGTGTGAGGAGGGAAGAGCTGGTAACTGACCAGTGTCACAGGGGACATGTACACAGATAATCAGAGCACTGACTATAACTGCATTCGCATCAGTGCCAATCAGTGCCCATCTGTGCTGCCCATCAGTGCCCATCAATGGCATCTATCAGTGCCTCCTCATCAGTGCTGCCTATCGGTGCCCATCAGTGCCGCCTATCAGTGCCTTTTTATCAGTGTCGCCTATCAGTGCCCTTCAGTGCCGTCTATCGGTGCCCCTCAGTGCCACCTATTAGTGCAGCTTCATCAGTTCCCCCTCATCAGGGCCGCCTTATAAGTGCCCATAAGTGCCGTCTCATCGATGCCCATCAGTTTGTCATTCCTGGGCATATCTGAGTAAAAAAAAGATATGAAATATGTATTACTCTGAAATCCATTGTGCTGTCTCTTCTGGTAAATGAATATCAAGTATAAAGTCTGTGGCACTGAGACTGTATACTTCCATGGCATGCACTGGCAACTACCCTGGGCATAGAGTTAGCCAGGAATCTCAGATCTTAGTAGGTAAAAAAATACTACAATGTGGCTGATGGATTGAAACTAGTAAGGAAAATGAGCACAAAGTAGGAGATGTCACCCATGGCAGCCACTTTGAATTTGTAATTTTTCCATACACTGCTAATAATAACAATTCCTATTTTTTGCTGAATCTTTTTTCTTCGGTTTTAAGGAAATCTGTCTGGGCATTCATTGTGACCATAGCTCTATTTCTAATCACATAAGCAAAAAAAAAAAAAAAAAACACACATAAAATAAAAAAGGAATTGGTGTATTTTACACCTGTATAAATCATCGGTAAGATAGAAAGTGAGAAATGCAGCCCCGTGGTTTAGTGGTTAGCACTTCTGCCTTGCAGCACTGGGGTCATCTGTTTGAATCCCAACCAAAACACTCTGTGTGGGGTTTCTCCAGGTACTCTGGTTGCCCTTTTAGTTTAAGGATAGCAGATTGTGTTAAAGTGGGCTTGCAAAAAAAAAAAAAAATTAATCTGTTTTACATACTTAGCTAGTGTAAAATGTGAAATTTGGAGTGAAGTGCCCACACAATGTGATTTAGCTTGGCATTTCTGAGAAAATAATTTTTCAATTTTCTGGGATCGTTGGTTATGTGATGTATGAGATTGCTTTTCCTTCTTCCCTGCCCTGGGCTGTATAGAGATCTTGCTCCTTAAAATATTTCAATAGCACAAGTGGTCCAGAATATTCCGACACCACATCCCAAATACTGACCAATCAACCAAAAATTTCATACTAGGGACTTTTATGGTGGCAACATTATTGTACAAGTACTATCACAGTGAATTCTTAATAAATCTCTTGTTTATTAATATACTGTAGATGTATTAAAAAATAGGAAGGTAAGGTATAAAAAATACAGGCTCCTCCACCAGATACAGCAACTAATATAATTTTATATCACAGATCCCCTAAATGGTGTAAACTAACCTTTCAGAGCTACTCTAAATAAATCTACCACCACCCACTTGCGGAGCACTACATGTACCATCAGTGATTTTATGTACACTGTAGTAATGGCTGGGAAAGGGTTGTTAACACTGTTTAGGGGATTTATGATATAATATGATATTTGTTGCTGTATCTGTTGGAGGAGTAGACTTATTGTTACCCTACCTTCCTCTTTTTAATATAAGTACCGTATATACTCGAGAATAAGCTGACTTTCTCAGCACATTTTTTAATGCTGAAAGCCCCCCTCGGCTTATATATGTAGCGGCCTCACCCTCTCTCTCTTCTTTAACGGTTACTTTGGCTTCGGTCTAGGGGTACCTTGAAGGGGAGAGCGAGGTGCGCCACGGCCCATGTCCTCTAGATTACAGCATGTAGAGGTGAAGGCCAGAATTAGATTACACCCGGGCTGTGTATACGTTCAGAGCCAAGTCTGTTCTGCTGATAACCCCCTTTGCTCCCAGTAATTGGAGTACCACACACTGAAAAGGTCCAACACTTATTTATTCCATAACGGCAAACAAATAGTCCTTTGCGAGCAGACAGTTTGAGACCCATAGAACAGTTCAGTATTGGTGGGGAGTAGGTCAAGGCACAATCCTCAAAGAAAACTAAACCGTTGAGGTTTCACCAACGGTTGCTAAGCACAGTGGCTGTTAAATGGACTTTTGGTACAGAGTCTCTTCCAGCGACTCTAGTGAACAGGAACTGGAGTTACCTTCACTACGTTGCAGCCCCTGTCAGGGGGAAGACATCCCTCCAAGGGAGTTACCAGAGGCCCCGCCGTCACCGGATTAATGCTGTATCGGGCTATTCGGAAGGGTTACACTCCCCGGCCTCCTCACCTCAGATACGGGTCCCAACACCTTAGGGCCCCTCGGACTCCTCCACCCTCGCGGAACCCAGTCGAAGTTACTGGGCTCCAGGCCTCGGCCGTAGTACCTCACCCCAGGCTTAAGGTGCCTGGGATGGACTCCATCTCTCGCTCCAGCCAGGTCAAGGGCACCTGGGCCCGGAACTCCGGAACGCCAGCGCCCAGGCTGAAGGTGCCTTGGCGCGGCTGCGTCCTCCAACTCTGAACCCCAAGGTCAGGGCGTCCGCCCCTTTTATCTCCTCTCCCTTTGCGTCACAGCGGGTTCCCCGCCCTGCTGTACCGGCGCCAGGAAAGGACAAAAAGGTACAGTCTTGCGGTGCAGGTTCAACTCCGACCCAGGGCGACAACTCCACCTGCAGGCCACAGGGAACCTTGCACCACCAGAGTCCTCCAAGAACCACAAAAGGGATTCTCAGATTCTCTAACAATTAGTACATCTGGGTTAAATAACCCAGATGCTTCCCCCCCAAATTTAAATACCCGCTACATATACAAGTCTCCCGCTGTGTCATGCAGACTTAACTGCAGTTGGCGGCCGTCCAGTGTAACAAAGCCCTGCCTCCTACTCGTCCATGATAGACGGAACACTGAACACTGACTCACTGCTGGGAAACTGAATCAGTGTTCCGTCTATGAAGGACGAGGAGGAGGCGGGGCTTTGTTACAGTGGACGGCCGCTGACTGCAGTTAAGGCATGACACAGCGGGAGATCAGGTACATGAGGCTGCAGATGGGCACAGTGAGGCTGCAGATGGGCACAGTGAGGCTGCAAATGGTCACAGTGAAACTGCAAATGGGCACAGTGAGGCTGCAGATGGGCACAGTGAGGCAAAGTGAGGCTGAAAATGGGCACAGTGAAGCTGCAAATGGGCACAGTGAGGCGGCAGATGGGCACAGTGAGGCTGCAAATGGGCACAGTGAGGCTGCAGATGGGCATTGTTGACCCTCTTTTCCACTTACAGTAGCTGCTGTATTCCCCACCCTAGGCTTATACTCGAGTCAATACGTTTTCCCTGTTTTTTGTGGTAAAATTAGGTGCCTCGGCTTATATTCCGGTCGGCTTATACTCGAGTATATACGGTATATTAATAAACAAAAGTTTTATTACAGCAGAACTAAATTGTAAATTGTCACAACAAACCAAAAACACTGTTAAATTAATGTTTAATATTCAAAGCAAACTCATCCATCCATGTGTCAATGCTTCATTTTGTTGAGAAAACACCTCCATAGCATTTCTAGCTGTGGCCATCTTAAGTAAGGACAGGTTATTCATGTAGCAGAATCCGTCTGCCCTTAGCTTAGGCAGGACAAAGTGCTTGTCTCTGTGTGGTCTTCTGGTTCAGAATACAAGCCAGCACACATTGGGCAGTAATAGTCCAAAGGAAGCCCAGAATAATCATATGCAAGCAATGCTGAAAAACATGCAGGAAGACAAGAAGTGATTGAAGAAGATTGCAGAAGATCAGTATGAAAACAGAATTTAAACCTAAAAACACGCAGGTGAAAATTAGGAGAAAATGTAGTGCTAATAAACGAAAATCACTAAACTAATATAATAACATTCACTAGTGAAACTGTGATAATCAAATTGTACTCCACGTGACATGTGATAAAATTCAAAAACAATAGTCCATAAAGTGAAATAATGTTCCAAAGAAGAAAGAAATATTCCAAAAAGAGATGTGTAGTCTTCTTAATAGAGAATATCTTCCACCCCACCGTGCACGTATCAGCTCCCCTTTGAAAATACACTCACCAGCTGTAAATGCCTCCCACTCTCGTGTTCGGCTCAAAGGCTTGCTAGTTAACCACTAGAAGGTGAACGACCATCAGCTGAAAGCTTGTGTGTCAACACAGGATGTTCCATACATGTAAAAATAAAAAGGTGCTCCAATAGTGTAAAATAGTAACGACCAAATTTATTCAAATACACAACCACACTTCAAATATTACACTCACATGATATGAAAATAAAACCAGCCTTAAATCAATCACAGCAAGCAGAAAAAAGTGTAAGATGGCACTGCAGTGATTTGCGGTCACGGCGGACCCAAGGTGTACGCTCGGTACAGGTCTCTCACCCCCTCCTGAGCTCCGGGTCACAGCAGCCGTGTAGCGTTCTTAGCCTCAGCGTGTCACGATAATGTCAATAATAATGCAGTATTATTATTGACATTATCGTGACACGCTGAGGCTAAGAACGCTACACGGCTGCTGTGACCCGGAGCTCAGGAGGGGGTGAGAGACCTGTACCGAGCGTACACCTTGGGTCCGCCGTGACCGCAAATCACTGCAGTGCCATCTTACACTTTTTTCTGCTTGCTGTGATTGATTTAAGGCTGGTTTTATTTTCATATCATGTGAGTGTAATATTTGAAGTGTGGTTGTGTATTTGAATAAATTTGGTCGTTACTATTTTACACTATTGGAGCACCTTTTTATTTTTACATGTATGGAACATCCTGTGTTGACACACAAGCTTTCAGCTGATGGTCGTTCACCTTCTAGTGGTTAACTAGCAAGCCTTTGAGCCGAACACGAGAGTGGGAGGCATTTACAGCTGGTGAGTGTATTTTCAAAGGGGAGCTGATACGTGCACGGTGGGGTGGAAGATATTCTCTATTAAGAAGACTACACATCTCTTTTTGGAATATTTCTTTCTTCTTTGGAACATTATTTCACTTTATGGACTATTGTTTTTGAATTTTATCACGTCACGTGGAGTACAATTTGATTATCACAGTTTCACTAGTGAATGTTATTATATTAGTTTAGTGATTTTCGTTTATTAGCGCTACATTTTCTCCTAATTTTCACCTGCGTGTTTTTAGGTTTAAATTCTGTTTTCATATTTATCATTTTAAGTGGCAGCTTTAGTTAAATATATTTTTTCCCATTTTTTTGTATTGGCGCAGTGGTGGTACAAGATATTAGAAGATCAGTAGCAGTGAGAAGCAAAAGAAGATGGTCAAAAAGAGAAAACAGCCAGGGGAATTTATAAAGGGTATCATAGACACCATTCAGAATTGCATTGGGGTGCAGCCAGTAGTGTATTTAGGACTTGTGCTGCCCTAGGCCTGACTAAACTCGTGCACCCCCTAATTCAGATACGACCCACCCCTTCCTGTCAAGGCCACAGCCCTTGCTGTTTAAGACCCGCCCTAAAAATTTCGAGTGGGGACACTAGTAATGAGGGCCTGTGGGGCAATGGATTCCCTTAATTTACATAGATTTCCTCTCACTTCCTGTTTGGCTATGGGGCAGGAAGTGAAGGGAAATCTCTGCAATGGGACAGGGATGGTAAAAAATAAACTGACAGGGGCTATAACCCTCCCTTACTCTATCCAAAATGGAAAAACAAAATGTTGCCTATAGTTCTACTTTAAGCACAAATTTCTGATAATTTTATGGAGAGGACTAAGAAGATATAACCATGCCAATGGTGCAGCAGAAAACATATAGCGCAGTGAGGAAGGTTTGTGGTTCAGGATGATAGGACAGTCAAAAGTAGAAGCGGCGCCCCCCCCCAGTTGTGGAATGCCGGCCACCTGCATACTGGCAGCAGTGCGGCCGCTTAATGGGGGTGCTAGACTAATTTGCCTTTCAGCCCAGTCTGCCCCATAAGACTGGCGCTACACTAACAGTGTAGCGCAAGTAGCGCAAGCCGGCGGGGACTCTTTCCATGCTGCCCCCCTGAAAAGTGCTGCCCTAGGCCTGGGCCTTGTTGGCCTAGGCCAGGATACAGCATTGGGTGCAGCACCAAAAGGGTGCTTGCACCCAATTCATGTACCTGTCATAAGTAGGTACATGAATCTGTGCCTGTCTGTACTAAGGACTGGACACTCCTGCCCCAGTGCAGTCCCTTCCTCCCCAGCCACTGTGCTTGTCACGTTGAGAGCGCACGGCTGAGGTGTTTTGCACTACAGCGCACGGCAGTGGGCGACTCCATAGCCACCATTCCACGCTGTCAGTCAAAAGTGAAGCTGTCTGACGGAAAGCTAGTCTCATAGTTACCCATCAGGCTCCGCCCACCCCAGTAACAAGTCAATTTTAAAATATTAGCATTGCCCATATTTGGATAATTACGTCACCTGTATCCCTGTTTACATTTAGCTTTCAGCTGGTGAACCTGTGCGGCAAACTATCATTTACATGACAGCTTCCCAGCACATGCACTGCCCACTATGGGTACTGCCATACCTCTGTACGCCAGCTCAGAGTTGGTCTTAAAGGAGTTGTAAAGGCAGAAGGTTTTTTATCTTAATGCATTCTGTGCATTAAGATAAAAAATCTTTTGTATGTAGCAGCCACCCCTGCACCCCCCTAATACTTACCTGAGCCCCTTCTCTCTCCACCGATGTCCACAAATGTCTAAGCTGTCCGGGACACTCCTCCTGATTGGCTGAGACACAGTAGCGGCTCCATTGGCTCCTGAGGCTGTCAATCAAAGTCAGTCAGCCAATCAGGGGGAGAGGGGGTGGGGCCCACACTGGCTCCGTGCCTTAATGGACACACAGAGCTGTGACTCTGCACCAGTGCCCCCATAGGAAGCTGCTGACTGTGGAGGGCACTCGATAGGGGGGAGGGGCCAGGAGCAGCAAAGAGGGACCCGAGAAAAGGGGAATCTGGGCTGCTCTGTGCAAAACCAACTGCACAGAGGAGGTAAGTATGATATGTTATTTTTATTTTATTTTTTAAAACAAGCCTTTACAATCACTTACCGCCAGTTTCTTAATTTGTCACTCCCAAAACCAGTGGCGGCCCGTCCATAGGGGGCGCCCGGGCGCCGCCCCCCCCCCCCTCCTGTGGTCACCAAAAAAAAAATGAAAAAAAAAAAAAACGGGCCCTTTAACCACTTAACGACCGCTCACTGTATATATACGTCGGCAGAATGGCACCGACAGGCACAATCACGTAGAGTGTACGTGATTGCCTTTGTACAGTTGGGGGGTCCAATCGGACCCCCCTTCTATACAGTGAGCGGTGGCTAAGTGTCCGGGAGCGTTCCGGGATGAGGGGGCAGCCATTCATTTCTGGCCACCCCCTCGCGATCGCTCCCGGCGAATAGAAATGCCCCCTCTGTCTGTGTCAGACAGAGGGAGCAGGAGGAAGTGATGTCATCTCTGGTGCGGCGCTCACATATACCGAGCGCCGTACAAGAGAAGATATCAGGTCAGTGCACACAACACTACACTGACACCAGGACACATAGGGACATAAATCGCCCCCCCCAGGCCCCCCCAGACACCCCAGATCACCCCACAGCCCCCAGTCACAGTGTCACTGATTGCAGTGACCATTTATTTAGTGATCACTGCAATCAGTGACATTTGTGACTGTAAAAGTGTCACCAAAGTTTAGTCTTAGGTCCAGTGTAGCCCCCTAACCCCCCCTAATAAAGGTTTAACCCCCTGATCACCCCCCAGATAACCCTTTCACCCCCTATCACCACTGTCGCTTAGCGATCATTTTTCTGATCGCTGTCTTAGCGTCAGTGATGCCGATCGGCAGCCAGTAATTTTTTTTAGGTTCGCCGCAGGTTTTTATAGCGTCAGGTACCCCAATATATTATCTAATAAAGGTTTAACCCCCTTGATCGCCCCCCAGGTAACCCTTTCACCCCCTATCACCACTATCACTAAGCGATCGTTTTTCTAAACGCTGTCTTAGTGTCTGTGATGCAGATCGGTAGCCGGTAATTTTTTTTAGGTTCGCCGCAGGTTTTTATAGCGTCAGGTACCCCAATATATTATCTAATAAAGGTTTAACCCCCTTGATCGCCCCCAGGTAACCCTTTCACCCCCTATCACCACTGTCGCTAAGCAATTGTTTTTCTAAACGCTGTCTTAGTGTCGGTGATGCAGATCGTAGCCAGTAATTTTTTTTAGGTTCGCCGCATGTTTTTATAGCGTCAGGTACCCCAATATATTATCTAATAAAGGTTTAACCCCCTTGATCGCCCCCCAGGTAACCCTTTCACCCCCTATCACCACTGTCACTAAGCAATCGTTTTTCTAAACGCTGTCTTAGTGTCGGTGATGCAGATCGGTAGCCTGTAATTTTTTTTAGGTTCGCCGCAGGTTTTTATAGCGTCAGGTACCCCAATATATTATCTAATAAAGGTTTAACCCCCTTGATCGCCCCCCAGGTAACCCTTTCACCCCCTATCACCACTGTCGCTAAGCAATTGTTTTTCTAAACGCTGTCTTAGTGTCGGTGATGCAGATCGTAGCCAGTATTTTTTTTTAGGTTCGCCGCATGTTTTTATAGCGTCAGGTACCCCAATATATTATCTAATAAAGGTTTAACCCCCTTGATCGCCCCCCCAGGTAACCCTTTCACCCCCATCACCACTGTCGCTAAGCAATCGTTTTTCTAAACGCTGTCTTAGTGTCGGTGATGCAAATCGGTAGCTGGTAATTTTTTTTAGGTTCGCCGCAGGTTTTTATAGCGTCAGGTACCCCCATATATTATCTAATAAAGGTTTTAACCCCCTGATTGCCCCTAGTTAACCCTTTCACCAGTGATGACCATATAAGTGTTACGGGTGACGCTGGTTAGTTAGTTTGCTTTTTATAGTGTCAGGGCACCCGCCGTGTATATAACCCAATAAAGGTTTAACCCCCTGATCGCCCGGCGGGTGATATCAATTAGGTTTTAGCGTCAGAGAGGGTCTGAGTCACACCCCAGGCAGCGTCAGGTTAGTGCCAGTAACGCTAACACCCACGTGTGAAGCATACACCCCCCTTAGTGGTATAGTATCTGAACAGATCAATATCTGATCTGATCAGATCTATACTAGCGTCCCCAGCAGTTTAGGGTTCCCAAAAACGCAGTGTTAGCGGGATCAGCCCAGATACCTGCTGGCACCTGCGTTTTGCCCCTCCGTCCAGCCCAGGCCACCCAAGTGCAGTATCGATCGATCACTGTCACTTACAAAACAAAAACACACATAACTGCAGCGTTCGCAGAGACAGGCCTGATCCCTGCGACTCCAGTGCTGTAGGAGGTGATTTCACCACCACAGTTAAAAAAAAAAAGCAAATATGCCGAAGCATTGGGGCAGCAGGGGCGGAGGAGCGATTTTGCTCCTAATGCCGCGTACATACGGTCGAAATTCCGACGGAGGCTTGCCCGTGGAAAAGTCCGACCATGTGTGTGCGGCATAACTTTTTTGCGGGAGGATGCCCCCATGCTTCGGCATATATAAATGGTGCGTGTATGCCCATCATTGGAAGTGGGTGGATGAAGGGCGGTATTCTAATGGTGGGCATACCCACCGATCAATCTCTTTTTTCGTTTAGCCAACTGGCTGCATGAAATAAAAAGATTACAATACATGTCCAACAAGGACCAGCAACGTACTGGTATGTTGCTGGACTTTGAATGTTTATACCAGAATGATGCCTGCGGGTTTAGGTATCATCTTGGTATCATTCTTTTCAGCCTGCGGCCGGCTTTCATGTAAAAGCAATCCTAGCGGCTAATTAGCCTCTGGACTGCTTTTACAAGCAGTGGGAGGGAATGCCCCCCCCGGATATAAAAAGCGCCATTGGGAAATTGGGAAAGCATTTTATCACACCGATCTTGGTGTGGTCAGATGCTTTGAGGGCAGAGGAAAAATCTAGGGTCTAGAAGACCCCAGTTTTTTCAAAAAAAGAGTACCTGTCACTACCTATTGCTATCATAGGGGATATTTACATTCCCTGAGATAACAATAAAAATGATAAAAAAAAAAAATACTTGGAAGGAACAATTTAAAAATAAAATATAAAAGCAAAATTAATAATAAAAGAAAAAAAAAAAAAAAAAAGCACCCCTGCCCTGCCCTGCTCTTGCCCAATGGCGAACGCAAGCGTCGGTCTGGCGTCATATGTAAACAGCAATTGCACCATGCATGTGAGGTATCACCGCGAAGGTCAGATGGAGGGCAATCATTTTAGCAGTAGATCTCCTCTGTAAATCTACTGGGGTAACCTGTAAAGGCTTTTAAAGGCTTTTAAAAATGTATGTAGTTTGTCGCCAATGCGCGTTTGTGCGAAATTTTAAAGCATGTCGTGTTTGGTATCTATGTACTCGGCCTAAGATCATCTTTTTTATTTCATCAAACATTTGGGTGTTTTAGTGCATTAAAATTAAAAAAAGTGTATTTTTTAACCCAAAAAATGCGTTTGAAAAATCGCTGCGCAAATACTGTGTAGAAAAAAAAAATGCAACACCCACCATTTTAATCTGTAGGGCCTTTGCTTTAAAAATATATATATAATGTTTGGGGGTTCAACATAATTTTCTTGCAAAAAAAAAATGTTTTCATGTAAACAAAAAGTGTCAAAAAGGGCTTTGTCTTCAAGTGGTTAGAAGAGTGGATGTAAGCTTCCTAATGTTGTGTATAAAATGCCAGAACAGTTCAAAACCCCCCCAAATGACCCCATTTTGGAAATTAGACACCCCAAGCTATATACTGAGAGGCATGTCGAGTCCATGGAATATTTTATATGTTGACACAAGTTGCGGAAAAACGACAATTTTTTTTTTTTTTTTTTTGCACAAAGTTGTCACTAAATGATATATTGCTCAAACATGCCATGGGCATATGTGGAATTACACCCCAAAATACATTCTGTTGCTTCTCCTGAGTACGGGGATACCACATGTGTGAGACTTTTTGGGAGCCTAGCCATGTACGGGACCCCAAAAACCAAGCACCGCCTTCAGGCTTTCTAAGGGTGTAAATTTTTGATTTCACTTCTCACTGCCTATCACAGTTTCGGAGGCCATGGAATGCCCAGATAGCACAAAACCCCCCCCAAATGACCCCATTTTGGAAAGTAGACACCCCAAGCTATTTGCTGAGAGGTATTGTGAGTATTTTGCAGATCTCGCTTTTTGTCACAAAGTTTTGAAAATTGAAAAAAAAAAAATATATATATATATATTTTCTTTCTTCATTTTCAAAAACAAATGAGAGCTGTAAAATACTCGCCATTCTTCTCAGCAAATAGCTTGGGGTGTCTATATTCCAAAATGGGGTCATTTGGGGGGGTTTTGTGCTATTTTGGCATTTTATGGCCTTCGAAACTGTGATAGGTAGTGAGGAGTGAAATCAAAAATTTGTGCCTAGAAATCCTGAAGGCGGTGCTTGGTTTTCGGGGTCCCGTACGCGGCTAGGCTCCTAAAAAGTCCCACACATGTGGTATCCCCGTACTCAGGAGAAGCAGAAAAATTTATTTTGGGGTGTAATTCCACATATAACCATGGCATGTGTGAGCAATATATCATTTAGTGACAACTTTTTGTAATTTTTATTTTTTTTTGTCATTATTCAATCACTTGGGACAAAAAGAATTATATTCAATGGGCTCAACAGGCCTCTCAGCAATTTCCTTGGGGTGTCTACTTTCTAAAATGGGGTCATTTGGGGGGGTTTTGTGCTATTTTGGCATTTTATGGCCTTCGAAACTGTGATAGGTAGTGAGGAGTGAAATCAAAAATTTGCGCCCTTAGAAATCCTGAAGGCGGTGCTTGGTTTCCGGGGTCCCGTACGCGGCTAGGCTCCCAAAAAGTCCCACACATGTGGTATCCCCGTACTCAGGAGAAGCAGCAAAATGTATTTTGGGGTGAAATTCCACATATAACCATGGAATGTGTGAGCAATATATCATTTAGTGACAACTTTTTGTATTTTTTTTTTTTTTTTTTTTTTTAGTCATTATTCAATCACTTGGGACAAAAAAATAAAAAATTCAATGGGCTCAACATGCCTCTCAGCAATTTCCTTGGGGTGTCTACTTTCCAAAATGGGGTCATTTGGGGGGGTTTTGTACTGCCCTGTCATTTTAGCACCTCAAGAAATGAGATAGGCAGTCATAAATTTAAAGCTGTGTAAATTTCAGAAAATGTACCCTAGTTTGTAAACTCTATAACTTTTGCGCAAACCAATAAATATACGCTTATTGACATTTTTTTTACTAAAAACATGTGGCTGAATACATTTTGGCCTAAATGTATGACTACAATTGAGTTTATTCGATTTTTCTTATAACAAAAAGTAGAAAATATCATTTTTTTTCGAAATTTTTGGTCTTTTTCCGTTTATATCGCAAAAAATAAAAATCGCAGAGGCAATCAAATACCATTAAAAGAAAGCTCTATTTGTGGGAAGAAAAGGACGCAAATTTCGTTTGGGTACAACATTGCATGTCTGCACAATTTACAGTTAAAGCAGCGCAGTGCAAAATTCTGAATTCACCTCTGGTCCTCTAGCTACCAAATGGTCCGGGGCTTAAGTGGTTAAGAGTTTTTTTTTTTTTTAAACTCTTTTTTTTACACATTGCGGCGCGACCATAGTGGGCGCAGAAGCGCCGCTACCGCTCGCTTCTGCGCCCGGCCGTCACTCACCACAACAATACATAGGTTCATGCATTGCATGAACCTATGTATTGCTGCCGCCCACTATTCAGATGGCCGGCCCCTTGAGCGCCGGCCATCTGAGTCACAGCGTCTGATTGGCCTTTAGAAGTGCCTATCAGAGCCAGCAGGCTCTGATAGGCTTCCCGGCTACAGCCTGAGGGCTGTAATCGGCTTCTAAATACCTAATGAGAGGACGCACAGGGGTGCGTTCCCTGGCCAATCAGGTTCACCGGGTCTGGCTACCGGTAACCTGATTGGCTGAAGTGACATCGAGGGCGGGAGAAGATATCGAGGACGGAAGAAGGACGGCACTGACTCGAGGAAGGTAAGTGCAGGGCTGGGGGGGAGAAACTGGCTGTATATGGGGGAGAAACTGTCTGCATATGGGGGAGAAACTGGCTGTATATTGGGGTAGAAACTGGCTGCATTATGGGGGAGAAACTGGCTGCATATAGGGGAGAACTGGCTGTATATTGGGGGAGAAACTGGCTGCATATAGGGGAGAAACTGGCTGCATATAGGGGAGAAACTGGCTGCATATAGGGGAGAAACTGGCTGTATATTGGGGGAGAAACTGGCTGTATTATGGGGGAGAAACTGGCTGCATTATGGGGGAGAAACTGGCTGCATTATGGGGGAGAAACTGGCTGTATATTGGGGGAGAAACTGGCTGCATTATGGGGGAGAAACTGGCTGTATATTGGGGGAGAAACTGGCTGCATATAGGGGAGAAACTGGCTGCATATAGGGGAGAAACTGGCTGTATATTGGGGGAGAAACTGGCTGTATTATGGGGGAGAAACTGGCTGCATTATGGGGGAGAAACTGGCTGCATATAGGGGAGAAACTGGCTGCATTATGGGGGAGAAACTGGCTGTATATTGGGGGAGAAACTGGCTGCATTATGGGGGAGAAACTGGCTGCATTATGGGGGAGAAACTGGCTGCATTATGGGGGAGAAACTGGCTGCATATAGGGGAGAAACTGGCTGCATTATGGGGGAGAAACTGGCTGCATTATGGGGGAGAAACTGGCTGTATATTGGGGGAGAAACTGGCTGCATTATGGGGGAGAAACTGGCTGTATATTGGGGGAGAAACTGGCTGTATTATGGGGGAGAAACTGGCTGTATATTGGGGGAGAAACTGGCTGCATTATGGGGGAGAAACTGGCTGTATATTGGGGGAGAAACTGGCTGCATTATGGGGGAGAAACTGGCTGCATTATGGGGGAGAAACTGGCTGTATATTGGGGGAGAAACTGGCTGTATTATGGGGGAGAAACTGGCATTATAATGCTGGAGAAACTGGCTGTATATTGGGGGAGAAACTGGCTGCATTATGGGGGATTAACTGGCTGCATTATGGGGGATTAACTGGCTGCATTATGGGGGAGAAACTAGCTGCATTATGGGGGAGAAACTGGCTGCATTATGGGGGAGAAACTGGCTGCATTATGGGGGAGAAACTGGCTGTATTATGGGGGAGAAACTGGCTGCATATAGGGGACAAACTGGCTGTATTATGGGGGAGAAACTGGCTGCATTATGGGGGAGAAACTGGCTGCATTATGGGGGGAAACTGGCTGCATTATGGGGGATTAACTGGCTGCATTATGGGGGAGAAACTAGCTGCATTATGGGGGAGAAACTAGCTGCATTATGGGGGAGAAACTGGCTGCATTATGGGGGAGAAACTGGCTGCATATGGGGGGGAAACTGGCTGCATTTGGGGACAAACTAGTGGCGTTTGGGCACAGTGGCTGCGTTTAATGGGCACGGTGGCAGCAATTGATGATTTTTTTTTTTTCAGTTTGTTTGCGCCCCCCCAAAAAATTTGAGCCGCCACTGCCCATAACAAGTTCTTAAAGTGGCAGTAGTAAGAACTATATGAATTTGCAGCATATGTTGGTAATGTTACAGACGCTGGCACAAATGTTTGCTTATATTAGGCACAGGTAATTCTTAAAATTTAATTAAAGGCATTTTTATTTATTTTTTGTGTCTTTTTTTTGTTTTTGTTTTGGATAGAGTGGAGATGGATTAGATAGAATACCTGTCAGGTTTTATGCTGTGTGCTCCTGCTAGGGAGTTTCACCTTCTCTATTTGTCCTGCCATGATTACCAAGAGTCAAAGTAAAAAACTTTGTGTTGACACCAGAGCATTAATAGAGGGGAAATCTTCCAATGGGGACACTAGTTCTGGGGACACCCCAAGATTCCCTCACTTTGGAGGGATTTCCTCTCACTTCCAGTTTTGGGTATGGGACAGGAAGTAAAGGAAAAATCATTAGGGTTGTTTTGAGTTTCCCAGAGTATTTTAATTTGTCATATAAAAAAATAAATATAATCAGGCTGTTGTTAAAGCGGAGTTCCAGGTAAAAATGCAACTCTATTTGAAACAAAAGCACCCCCCCACCTGCCAACCCCCCTCGTTTTTGGATAATTAATTAATTAATTTTTCCTTTTTATACCTTTTTGGTATGTTTTCTTCAGGACTTCCATCCCACGTCGCCGCAGGGAGGTACAGTAAAACCTTGGTTTGAGAGTAACTTGGTTTGAGAGCGCTTTGCAAGACAAGCAACATTTAAAAAAAAAATTTGACTTGATATACAAGCGATGTCTTGATATACAAGTAGCGTTATGTCACAACTGAGTATAAAAGAGAAGAGAGGTGCCCCTAAGTGTAGCAATATGGTTACATTTAATGAAGGTACAACATTTAACAACGTATTGCTACACTTATGCCCCGTACACACGGTCGGAATTTCCGACAACAAAAGTTCGATGTGAGCTTTTGGTTGGAAATTCCGACCGTGTGTAGGCTCCATCGGACTTTTTCTGTCGGAATTTCCGCCAACAAAAATTTGAGAGCTGGTTCTCAAATTTTGTGCTTTGGATTACAAGCATGTTTCTGAAACCAATTATGCTCGCAATCCAAGTTTTTACTGTACTTCTCTTCTGCGGTTTTATTGTACCCTCCTTCTTCCCCCCATTGCCTTCTAGGACCTGTGTGTGTCCTAGAAGATGACGGGACTTTTCACAAAGCGCCATACGACTCGCCCATGCGCAGTAGGAAACAGGCTGTGAAGCCGCAAAGGCTTCACTTCCTGTTTTCCTGAGTAAGGATGCCGGGGCCTGCACCCTGCGCCGATGGCTTCGGGTGCCGACATCGCGGGCTCCCTGGACAGGTAAGTGTCCTTATATTAAAAGTCAGCAGCTATAATATTTGTAGCTGCTGACTTTTAACTACTTGCTGCCCGCGCTATAGCCGAAGGACGGCTACAGCGTGGGCCTTAAATTGCTGGGAGGGTTCCATGGACGTCCTCCCGAGCAAGCGATGTCTGCGCGTCCTTGAGGGTCGCGCACGGCGCGTTCTGTGATCACCGAGTCTATGAGACTGGGGTCGAACTCAGCTCCTTACCACGTGATCAGCTGTCAGCCAATGACGGCTGATCACGTGATGTAAACAGAAGCTCGGTAATCAGTATTTTTTTTCCCCTCACTCTTCTAGCGTGAGGGGGGGGGGAAAAGCCGATCACCAGCTTCTGTCAGAGGGACATCGTCCCTCACACAGAAAGACACAGCTGCATTTTCTGTGCCCACCAGTGTCAGCTGCCAGTGCCCACTATGCCACCTACCAGTGCCACCTACCAGTGCCCACCAGTGCTGCCAATCAATGCCCATCAGTGTCTCATAATCAGTGCCACAGATCAGTGCTGCCTATCAGTGTCACCTACCAGTGCCCATCAGTGCCACCCATCAGTGATCATCAGTGCCACCTATCAGTGCTGCTTATCAGTGCCACATATCAGTGCCCTTCAGTGCCACCCATCAGTGCCAACCATCAGTGCCAACCATCAGGGCCATCTCTCAGTGCCACCTATCAGTGCTGCCTCATCTGTGCTTATCAGTGCCCATTAGTGCCACCTTATCAGTGCCCATCAGTGCAGCCTATCAGTGCCCAAAATTACCTGTTTTCAAAATGTAATAATGAACTATGAAACAGTTCTGTTTTGTTTTTAAAAAAAATTTTGTTTTATTTAGCAAAAAAAAAAAACCCAGTAGCAATTAAAAACCACCAAAAGAAAGCTCTATTTGTGTGAAAAAAAATGATAAAAATGTCATATGGGTACCGTGTAGCATGACTGTGCAATTGTCATTCGAAGAGTGACAGCGCTGAAAGCTGAAAATTGGTCTGGGCAGGAAGGGGGTTTAAGTGCCCAGTAAGCAAGTGGTAATCTTTTTTTCCATGTTCTCACAGAGCCCATTTTCTCCTAATGGCCAGTGGGGCTCCCCGTCACAGTTGTCAGCCAACAGAAGTGCATACCTCCCAACCTGCACGGATTGTGCGGGTTCTGCCCGCAGGGACACCATCTTCCCGCGTTCCCGCGCGGGACACATTATTCCCGCACAGAGGGAGGATGAGAGAGGAGGAGCGCGCAGCAGCGCGACAGGCAGGAGCGATGTGAGGCGGGACCTGGAGCTGCGATCAGGTAAGGTATGTCGGGCGGCTCGGCGGGAGGGGGCTGACGAACTAGAACCCTCCGACTAGACCCCATAACCCCCCCCGCTCAACAGAACAAAAAGTCCCCATCAAAATAAATCATTCACTGTCCCGCTAGCCCCCCCCCCACTCAACACAACAAAACAAAAAAAGTCGACATTATAAAAGTTGGGAGGTATGGAAATGTAAGGTGTTGATTAGTAGAAACAGGCAAGTTCATATTGCCCATCATTCCTGCGTACACAAAATAATTAAAGCGGATCTAAACCCTCCTATCGTTTTTAGCCAAGGAAGCTGGCCTCTGCTTGATCTTCAGCTGTCATGACGCTGCACATGTGGTCAGTTATGACACCAGCCATTTGATGGTTTGACAGTTGGATTAAAAGCACAAGCAATGTGACAGTTACATTCCCAGCACATCCCAGGAATGTAACCAGGGGTCAAGTCCTGGAAAAAAAAGTGTGGGAACTCACCCAAGACCCAGGGCTTGACAAATTTGCTTAGAATCTAGGAGCCAGCTGAAAAAGTAAGGAGCCACTTAGCTGCCCAGCGCCCAGAACTGCATGTCTGGGGTGTCGGGCAATAAGAATTGCTCACGCCGGATGCCAAGCGAAAAAAGACAGAATATAAAAAAATATAAAAAGTTTTGTTTGTTTGTTATGAGATTTTGCAAATAAGTTATTTTTCTCCTGGCTGCAGGCTGCTATGAGATTTTCTCCCTTGTCCGTGTGAGGGAGCTGGCTGGAAGCTCAGAGGCAGGACGTGGTTGCAAACGGGAACGGCGTTCCTGCTGTGGAAAAACTACAGGAAAGTCATTCCCACAGGACTCGAGACCTGCTTGTAATGATCTCTCTGCTAAATCCTGACTCAGGGTCTCTGGAATCCCCCACCCCCGGAAAGCTCTTGGATGCCAACTTATGTGAAGTTTTTCTATTTGTCTTTTGGAATTTGGAGTATATAGTCTACAATAGTGTAAAGCAGTGTTAACAGTTTTTTATGGGTTGGATATAGAGGAACAAAATGGCTGAAATAGTTATGTTTCCTGGACAAAATAATGCTTCAGATGGCCACATGTCTGAGGTCCAAGAACTATGTTATATGATCTTCTAAGACTAAAGCCTCATACACACGACCGAGAATCTCGTTGTAAAAAAACCCGTAGTTTTTCTCGACGAGATTCTTGTCAAGCTTTCCTTGCATACACACTGTCTATTCCAAATCTCGTTGTTGTAAAGCGCGGTGACGTACAACACGTACGACGGCAGTATAAAGGGGAAGTTAGATTCCAACGGCGCCACCCATTGGGTTGCTTTTGCTGATCTTGTGTTACCGCGTGTTAGTAAAAGTTTGGAGAGAGATGATTCGTGCTTTTCAGTCTTCGTGCTTTCAGTTCGTTTTAGCGTGACGAATGTGCTATCTCCATTACGAACGCTAGTTTTACCAGGAGCGCTCCCGTCTTATACTTGATTCTGAGCATGCGCGATTTTTTAAGACTCGGAAAAGCATACACACGACCTGCCTTTTTGCCGACGAGAATCCCGACGAGAAAAACGAGAATGCTGATGAGAAAATAGAGAGCAGGTTCTCTATTTTTCTCGTCGAGATTCCCATCAGTTTTTTCGACAAGAAACCATACACATGAACGGTTTTCTCAGCAAGAAAGCTCTCTCAACAGTTTTCTTGTCGTTTCTTGACGAGAAAACCGGTCGTGTGTACGAGGCTTAAGAATTGCCTGATTCTCTTCTCAAACCATGCTTATCCTTTAAAGAGAATATGTCTAAAGCCCTGTACACACGATCGGATTTCCTATGGATTTTAAACCGATGGATTTCTCCATCGGAAATCCGATGAAGCTGACTTCCATCAGTCTTGCCTACACACCATCAGTCAAAAAACCGATCGTCCCAAACACTCCGACGAGCCAAGAAAAATGAAGTTCTATGCTTCTGAGCATGCGTTGACTTGATTCTGAGCATGCGTGGGTTTTTTATCCGATGGAGTTCCCCACAGACGATAGTAATTTGCTATTGTTTTTTTTTCCATCGGCTAAATTTAATACATGTTCTATTTTTTCATACCAATGGAAAAAATACCGATGGGGCCCATACACGATCGGTTTGTCCGATGAAAAAAGTCCATCGGACTGTTTTCATCGGTAAAACCGATCGTGTGTACAGGACTTAACAATAATGAGGATATTTGCCAGCACACCACAGATATCCTCATGATTGTTAGACATATTCTCTTTAAATGATAAGCATGGCTTGAGAAGAGAATCAGGCAATTCTTATGCCGCGTACACACGATCGGTTTTTCTGATGAAAAAAGACCGATGGACTTTTTTCATCGGACAAACCGATCGTGTGTGGGCCCCATCGGTCTTTTTTCCATCGGTATAAAAAAATAGAACATGTTTTAAATTATACCGATGGGAAAAAAAACGGTAGCAAATTCCGATCGTCTGTGGGGAACTCCATCGGAGAAAAAACCCACGCATGCTCAGAATCAAGTCAACGCATGCTCAGAAGCATTGAACTTCATTTTTCTCGGCTCTTCGGAGTGTTTTACGTCACCGCGTTTGGGACGGTCGGATTTTTGACTGATGGTGTGTAGGCAAGACTGATGGAAGTCATCTTCATCGGATTTCCGATGGAAAAATCCACCTGATTTTATTCCATCGGAAATCCGATCGTGGGTACAGGGCATTAGTCTTATCTTCATCAGCAAAGATCATATGACCCAGTTCTTGGACCTCAGACATGTGGCCATCTGAAGCATTATTTTGTCCAGGAAACATAACTATTTCAGCCATTTTGTTCCTCTATATCAAACCCAGAAAAAACTGTTAACACTGCTTTACACTATTGTAGACTATATACTCCAAATTCCAAAAGATGAATAGAAAAACTTCACTCAGTTGGCATCCAAGAGCTTTCCGGGGATAGGTATCCAGAGACCCTGACTAAGGATTTAGCAGAGAGATCATTATAATTGGCACAGACAGACTCCTCTCCTTCTCCCAGTGTGGCTACTCACACACACACACTGCTTCAGGTCCTCCGTTCTGCCCGCTCGGCTCTTGGCGCAGTGTGGCACCGTGGCGGGAATGCGCCATGACATCAAGAGTTATCACTCACCTCCCGACCAATAGGTAATCCGCTCTCGCACAGCCACTGCCAGACCAGCCCCAGGCTCCGCTGGCGGAAATGCAGGATCGAATGATGGATAATCCACCAGGACACGGCGGTGGTTGCTAATGGGAACTGCGTTCCTGCTGTGGAATAAATGCAGGAACGTCGTTCCCAAGCGTTCCCGCAGGACTCAAGCCCTGAATGTAACTGTTTTTTAAAACTGTTAATTTGATGGGTTTAGTTCCGCTTTAATGCTACCACAGGTATCCAGTCTGCTAGCCTTGTTTTTCCCATTTTAATTGTGGCAGTCATTTTAAAGTCATTCACAAAAATGAAGAAAAGCAAAAAGAGGGTGTTTTCTATAGCAGGCAATCAGATATTAGGTTCATTTAGAGGACAACATGAGCTCTGTTCTTTCCTTTATTTTCTATAAATCAGCCCCATTGCTTAGGTATCTTCATGCCGCCCTGAAAGAGGTCGATTTTTTTTTTTTTGTGGAAGCTTCAGATGGAGGAACCACACAATTTACAAAACAATCCCAAACAGAGGTTGATGTCAAGCTGCCAGACTATTTCTGTCATGTACATTAGCCAGTTTGGCAGCGAGTTCATGGACAGATGTATTGGCTGGCTCACAGCTGTCCTCCATGCTGTCATGTGAAATAGCCCGCGGCTGTCTTTTATAAGTTAATCTCAGACGTTTCACTCTGATCTATCAACATATTTGTTAATTGCACATTTTGATTTCTATCTCATGAAATATTACTTCCTGGAAGATCACAAAGTAGATGCTTTGGACATAGTAAATAGCATTCAAGGTTTAACCCCATAAGGACCGGAAGGTTTCATCCCCTTAATGACCAGGCCATTTTTTGCGATACGGCACTGTTTAACTGACAATTGCGCGGTCGTGCGACGTTGTACCCAAACAAAATTGATATAATTTTTTTCCCACAAATAAAGCTTTCTTTTGGTGGTATTTGATCACCTCTGCGGTTTAAATTTTTTCGCTATAAACAAAAAAAGACTGACAATTTTGAAATAAAAAACAATATTTTTTACTTTTTGCTATAATAAATATCCCCAAAAAATATATAAAAAAACAAATTTCTTCCTCAGTTTAGGCCGATACCTATTCTTCTACATATTTTTGGTAAAAAAAATGCATTAAGCGTATATAGATTGGTTTGCACAAAAGTTGTAGCGTCTACAAACTGTGGGATAGGTTTATGGCATTTTTATTATTATTATTTTTTTCTTACTAGTAATGGCGGTGATCAGCGATTTTTAGTGGGACTGTGACAGATCGGACACGTTTGACACTTATTTGGGACCAGTGACATTTATACAGAGAACAGTGCTAGAAAAATGCACTGATTACTGTATAAATGACAATGGCAGGGAAGGGCTTAACACTAGGGGCCGATCAAGGGGTTAAATGTGTTCCCTTGGAGGTGTTTCTAACTGTTTGGGGGGGGACTGACTGGAGGAGGAGAAAGATCGCTGTCCCTAATCACTAGGAACAGACGATCTCTCTCTACTCCCCTGTCAGAACAGGGATCTGTTTGTTTACATTGTATGTGGAGTGATCACGGGTGGCCGGCAGATATCGCGGCCACCGGTCATGCGCATTGGCCCCGGCACCACGCAGCGGGCAAGCGCGCGCCTTTGGCGCTGTGAGTGCGCCCACTGTATCTATTGCATGAACCGACGTACAGCTTCAGCGATTCGCGCAATAGAGCCAACCCGCAGCAGTTTAATGATGGCGGCTGGTCGGCAAGTGGTTAATTATAAAAGGATATGATGGCCTGATTTGCCAGGTTCAAAGCGGACCTTCAGTCATATTTTCATCTTTCCATCTATTAAATCTTCTATCCTTGTTGTTTTAACTTTGGATAGTAAAACATTTTTTTTCTGACAGTAAATACCTTATACAGCCCACTTCTTGTTTCTTGTCTGGTAAATAGCCTAGGATTATGACATCATGCACAGCTCTCTCTCTCTCACTCTGGTTAGAGTTGGCCAGGAAGGGAGGGAGATGAGTCATAAGAGGGCCAATGAGAGCTGCAGAGCTGGTAGTGTGTCTGTGTAAATCCAGGAAGTGAACAGGCAGAAGCTTCAGCTGCTCACATTTAAAATGGTTGCAGCCAGACTTAGTGGAGGGAGATTTCTGCAGCATATTTGGCAAGTACAGAATCACAGTATATTAATATGCAAAGTGGTTGGAGGTGTAGACCAATCCCAAATGGTTGGGACGCTATTCAAATTTAGAGGGATGTCTGAGCCAGTAGTTGGGCTCAGAAGGGTGATAATTACATTTAAATTCACCTCTGTCTCAGTTATGGTTTGCCCGGTAGTGATTTCCCTTTTTGCCTGTAGGTGGCGTTACCACCTCAGGCACTTGTTGGAATACGGGCAGATTATGGTATATTGAGTAGCCCCTCTTGGCATTGGTGTAGTGGGAGTGGTTAACCCGCTGTGCCTGCTGGGAGGGGATACTTAAGGGGCAGACGCCATTGATTTGGGTTTGTTCACGCCCCGCAGCCCTCCGGGCACGAGGTGTGTGTGTGTGTGTGTGTCTGTGGTCCTGGTCTCGGGGGCCACGTTGGCCCGAGGCTGCATCGCTACTTAGTAGGCCCAGCTAGTCTGGCTGGGGCCTATATCCAGAGAAGGAATCCCAAGCTGTCCATCTAAATGCGGAGAAGGCATCTTAACCACTTCCCTACCCGCCTATAGTCAAATGACGTCCACAGATGGGATCTCCCATCCTGGGTGGACGTCATATGACGTCCTCGGCTTTGTAGGGGGGATATCTGAATGATGCCTGCAGCTAGAGGCATCATTCAGATATCCTTTTGAAGTGCCGGCGATTCTGCGCACCATAAGAACGATCCGTCGCTTGATCATTCGTATAGGCGGCGGGAGGGGACATCCCCCCCTCCCGCCGCCATCTGGTGCTTCTCCGGGCTCCCCCGTGCGATCGGGGACCCGGAGCGAATCTTCCGGCGTCGTTGGTGGGGTCACGTGATGAGCATAGGGATGACTGGTGACCAGATGGTCACCAGTCATCTCTATGATCGTCGGAGGCCCGGGCGCGATGTGATGACGTCACGCTCGGGCCTCAAATGTAAACAAAGCCGCCATTGCGGCTGTAAGTATGAGATCAGTGAAAAAAATGACACTGATCTCATGCCTTCCAGCCTGGAGGAGAGATGTGGGGTCTTATTGACCCCGCATCTCTCAATAAAAAAAAAAAAAAAAAAAAGTAAAATCATTGTAAAAAAATAAAAAAATAAGTAAAAAAAAAATAAATAAATAAAAAAAAAAAATTAAAACGCCCCTGTCCCCGGTTGCTCGCGATCAGAAGCGAATGCACACGTAAGTCGCCCACATATGTAAACGCCGTTCAAACCACGCATGTGAGGTATCGCCGCGTGCGTTAGAGCGCGTGCAACAATTCTAGCACTAGACCTCCTCTGTAATTCTAACCTGGTAACCTGTAAAAAAAATTAAAGCGTCGCCTATGGAGATTTTTAAGTACCGAAGTTTGGCGCCATTCCATGAGTGTGCACAATTTTAAAGCGTGACATGTTAGGTATCTATTTACTCGGCGTAACATTATCTTTCATATTTTCCCCAAAAATTGGGCTAACTTTACTGTTTTGTTATTTTTTAATTCAAGAAACCATTTTTTTTTTTTTTTTAAAAAGGCGTTTGAAAAATGATTGCGCAAATATCGTGCAAGAAAAAATGTTGCAATGACCGTCATTTTATTCCCTAGGGTGTCTGCTAAAAAAACATATATAATGTTTGGGGGTTCTGAGTAATTTTCTAGCAAAAGAATGATGATTTGTACATGTAGGAGAGAAGTGCTAGAATAGGCCCGGTATTGAATAGGTACAAAAAGCCCGGTGTTGAAGTGGTTAATGAAGGAGACCAGGGGAGGACCTGCCCTGGAGGAGACCGGCACCACGCTGCTGTCTCGGGTGAGGCCTGGCAACTTTATTAAAGAGGGATCCATTACATCACAAGCCCTGCAGTTCACTGAATTGGCTTAAAGGCTCTTTAAACTGTATGGCTGGAAGTTTGGGACTTTGAAATCCTGTGGCAGAGGATTCCTGGATTATCCATTGCTCAACTTCAAACAGGTTTGTGGCAGAGACTTTGTACATTTGAACAGGTCTGTGGCAGAGACCTTCTTCACCTTGGGCAGTCTGTGGCAGAAACTGCCCTCTTGCTGATTCGTGTGTCATCCCGGCTGCTAGGCCATGTGAGAGGGGACTATCCGGGTGACCAATACCCACTCTAACATTGAGAGTGGCGAGTGCCTGAACCTTCCCCTACTCTTCCGTATCTTCTACTTCTCAAAGTTATACTGCATAAGAAAATTAAAGCCTAAAGCCTCGTACACACGGCCGAGAATCTCGTCGTTAAAAACATGTTGTTTTTTACGACGAGATCCTTGGACAAGAAACTTGTCCCGGCCGAGTGTACACACGCTCATATCAAAGAACCCGCGGTTCTTTGAATGGAGTGTACGCGGTGACGTAATCGAATACGACGAGCATGCGCTCGTCACATTCGATGCCGTCGCCGCCATCTTGGTTCACCCTACCTATGCCTAGGAAGCTACCGCGCATGCGTCGAAGTCATTTCGAGCATGCGCGGGCTTCCCGGCGAACAGGTAAGTGTACACACACTCAATTTTCTCGTCGAGAAACAGGCTGACGAGAATCTCAACGAGAAAATAGAGAGCAGGTTCTCTATTTTCTCGTCGAGATTCTTGTTGCTTTTCTTGACGAGAAACCATACACACGAACAAATTTCTCGGCAAGAAATCTCTGCCAGCAAGTTTCTTGCTGGTTCTTGCCGAGAAACTCGGTCGTGTGTACGAGGCTTTACTGTTTGAGGTTTTACATCTGTGTGGACATTGCATTACTACAGACTTTCCTACCTGGACAACGCAGCTGAAGAGGTAACGTGCAAAACCCAAAACGAATCAGCAGCCCTGAAGAGGGTATTGCTACAGAGGGAAGCTTCAAAATGGCAAAGATATTTTTCTTACAAATTATGTGAGCAGACTGCAGTTCCTCTTTAAAGCAGAGTTCTACTTGTTTTTCAGTTTATTAAAAGTCAGCAGCTACAAAAAGTGAAGCTGCTGACTTTTAATAAACACACACTCACCTGTCTCACGGTCCAGCGATGTGGCCGCCTGAAGCTTCGCTCCTCTCCCCCGACTCTCCCCGGTGCCGTCATTGGGCACCCAACTATGACAGCTTGCAGCTTCACAGCTGGCATGCACTGCGCATGCGCGAGTCGTGCCGCACTCTCCTAGTGGGCAGGCAATCTTCTGGGACCTGTGACGTGTCCCAGAAGATTGCAGAGAGGGATTGGCCACCTAGGGGAAGAGGAGGAGTCGCCTAGGCGGCAAGAAGACGGAAGGAGGAAGTAGGACTTCAAGTACATGTCAAAACCAGATAGCCACCCCCCCCCACTAAAAAAAATGACATGCCAAATGTGGCATGTAAGGGGGCGAGGAGTGCTTAAAGCGGAAGTTCCACCTTTAGGTGGAACTCCCCTTTAACTGACACTATTGCTGGTAATATTATGCTGGGCTGATCTACTTGTGTGTAATTTAATTAGTCATTTGCCCTCTGTGGCAATGGTCAGAAAAAAAATAAGAGCATTTAAAAAAATAAAACTGATTGTGATAATATGCAGAGTTACATACATAGTTACTTAATCAGACTGAAAAAAATACACAAATCCATCTAGTTCAACTATTAGCAAAAAAACAAACAAACCCAAAACAACAAATAGAAAACCTCCATATATACAATCCTATTTCCACAGTTGATTCAGAGGAAGGCAAAAAACTCTAATAAAGCGCAACCCAATTTACTCCGGTGGGAGGAAAAAATCCTTCCAGATCCCCAAGGAGGCAATTGGATATTTTGGCCTATAATTTTTGGTGGCATCACTAGTATCCAGTTATATGTTGTGCATTTAGGAATGCATCCAGACCCTTTTTTTAAAAAACAATATACTGAGCTGACCATTACTAGTTCTTGAGGGAGTCTGTTCTAAATTTTCGTATTTGGAGCTTAAAGGGGTTATAAAGGTCGGATGTTTTTTCACCTTAATGCATCCTATGCATTAAGGTGAAAAAACATCCGACAATACCGCCCCCCCCCCTTCCCCCCCCCCCCCCCCCGAGCCCTCGTTTTACTTACCTGACCCCTCAAAAGTCCCGCGCTCGTCCCCGTCATCCTCCTCGCCATTCAGCCTGGCCGTTGATTGGCTACAGTGGATGGATTGAAAGCAGCACAGCCATTGGCTCGTGCTGCTGTCAATCACATCCAATGACGCGCCGTGCTGGGGGGCGGGGCCGAGTGATACAGTGAGTGGCAATAGCCGCTGGCTGCATCACAGGAGCGCGCCCGCAATCACTCACCACCATGCGAGCTCGCTTGCGGGGAGGAGCCGAGACAGCCGCCGAGGGACCCCAGAAGACGAGGATCGGGGGCACTCTGTGCAAAACGAGCTGCACACTAGAGGTAAGTATAACATGTTTGTTATTTTTTATTTTTTGTTTGTTTACAATCCCTTTAAATTTATTTTCCTTCAGATGTAAAGAGCGCCCCCTTGTCCTCTGTAATGACCTGAAAGTCAGACACAGTTTAAAGCTAAACGACTGGCAATGGCAAACAGCTAAATACACATTTGAAAAACTGTAGCTCAAAATAAAAAAGAACGTTTCTGAATCTGCTAAAACAACTTGTAATCCTGATAAGTCAGTGTTTTGGGTCCGGCACTCCTACCAGACATCATAGCCTGTTGACCTCACTTGTCTCTGCTGCTTGGCTAGCAAGCTGCCCCTTTGCTTGCTTATTAGACACTAAAGGGGCAGCAACATAAAAGTGATGTCACCACTCTGCTCTCTTTTGCTATCAGCAAGCTCCCAATGTCAAAGTAACAGCACTGGGCACTGCAGCAAAGTCCTCATTGGTTCATACTTCTCGCTTTACATATTTTAGTCCTGTTGTGTAGGACTAAATATGAGCTAATATGAGTATTGGTGGTTATAATACTGAGCTTAACGAAAATAGCAAAAATTAATGAATACGTAACTGTATTACCGTATATAATCATATTTTTATTTGACCAACACTGAATTTTATCGGTTCATCCACACAGAATTGGTTGTAGTTTGCTACAAAACGAATGGCCATGACAAAATTCATTATTGTCAATTGGACCTGATACTATGTGCTGCTTTCCTGCTGTGCTAGAAATAAGTCTTGCATGCTTCATTTCTGGAGCATTGACTTGCATTTTCTCAATCAACTTGATGCAATTCTTTCAGTTAGGCAGAGAAAGATATTTTAAATGCATGTCGGCACTTACCCTCTAACCTACAACCTAGAAATAACAAGATCCACACAATTCATTATGATCAGAAAGAGGACATTTGTATTGTTTTAACATCTGTCAAATGTACGGCATATTGTTCCATGCTCGGTGTAAACTTTGTTTTACTTTTCTCTGCTTAGTATAGAACTTTATTAAAAACGTTGTTTAACCACATTTCCGGACCGCCCACCGTTGTTATACGTCGGAATTTTGACGTTGAATACCGTTGTTGGCAGCAGATAGCTGTCATAACCCCGGTATATTCCTAAACGGAGGGTAGTCCACTTTCGGATAAAAGTGGTCCCTGCGGCGCATTCGCCACAAGATCACTTTTATCGGCGGCAGGAGAGGTGCCCACCTTCCTCCCGCCACGTTCCGATCATCTCCGCCGCTTACCGGAGCCATCGGTAGCGGCGTAGAGAATACGATCCTTTCCCCTCTGAGGCACTGTGTCAAGTGAGGGAATGATGGCCCCCACTCGACTCAATGACATTGGATGACGGAAGCGACGTTAAACATCACGTCCGCCCAACGGCCTTAACCACTTAAGGACCGGACTATTTTGCAGCTTAAAGACCTGGCCACTTTTTGCGATTCGGCACTGCGTCGCTTTAACTGACAATTGCGCAGTGGCTCCCAAACAAAATTGGCGTCCTTTTTTTCCCACAAATAAAGCTTTCTTTTGGTGGTATTTGATCACCTCTGCGGTTTTTATTTTTTGCGCTATAAACAAAAATAGAGCGACAATTTTGAAAAAAATGCATTATTTTTTTACTTTTTGCTATAATAAATATCCCCCAAAAATATATAAAACATTATTTTTTTCCTCAGTTTAGGCCGATATGTATTCTTCTACATATTTTTGGTAAAAAAAAATCGCAATAAGCGTTTATTGATTGGTTTGCGCAAAATTTATAGCGTCTACCAAATAGGGGATAGTTTTATGGCATTTTTATTAATAATAAATTTTTTTCTAGTAATGGCGGCGATCAGCGATTTTTATCATGACTGCGACATTATGGCGGACACATCGGACACTTTTGACACTATTTTGGGACCATTGTCATTTTTACAGCGAACAGTGCTATAAAAATGCACTGATTACTGTAAAAATGACACTGGCAGTGAAGGGGTTAACCAGGAGGGGGTGCTGTAGGGGTTAAGTGTGCCCTGATGTGTGTTTCTTACTGTGGGGGGGGGCGTGGCTTAGCGCGTGACGTCACTGATCGTCGTTCCCTATGACAGGGAACAGACGATCAATGACAGGCTCACTAGGAAGCACGGGGAGAGATTTGTTTACACTTACCTCTCCCCGTTCTTCAGCTCTGTGACCCGATCGTGGGACACCGGCAGCGATCGGGTCCGCTGTTCCCTCGGGGACGGTCACGGAAAAGAGGACCAGGTCGCGAGCGCGCTGCCGCCGGCGCGCTCGCGACCCACGGCTGGGATCTTAAAGGGGACGTACCTGTACACCCTTGTGCCCAGCCGTGCCATTCTGCCGACGTACATCGGCGTGCGGCGGTCCTTAAGTGGTTAAAAGGGACTTTTTTTTTCTTTTTCTTTTTTTTTATTGCGTTTAAGTGTAAATGTGAGATCCGAGGTCTGTTTGACCCAAAATCTCACATTAAAGAGGTGTTTTTTTTCTATTACAAGGGATATTTACAGTCCTTGTAATAGGAATAAAAGTAATCCATAAACAAAATTTAAAATTTAAAGGGACAGTGTAAAAATAAAAATAAAAAGTAAAATAAATATATATATATTTTTTAAAGTGTTCCGTCCCTCCGTGCTAGCACGAAGAAGCGAAAACATATGCAAGTCGCGCCCTGCATATGTAAACAGTGTTCAAATCACACATGTGAGCTATCACCGCAATCATTAGAGCAAGAGCAATAATACTAGCAAAAGACCTCCTTTGGTAACTGGTAATCTGTAGACATTTTTAAATCAAAGTTTGTCGCCATAAATGTCAAAGTTTGTCGCCATTCCACAAATGGGCGCAATTTTGAAGCATGACATGTTGGGTATCAATTTACTCGGCGTAACATTATCTTTCACAATATAAAAAAAATTGGGCTAACTTTATTGTTTTCTTATTTTTTCATTCAAAACTGTGTTTTCTTTCCAAAAAATATGCATTTGTAAGGCCGAGGAACAAATACAGTTTAATATAAAGTATTGCAATGACCGCCATTTTATTCTATAGGCTGGTCTCTGGAAAAAAATTGTTTAGAGGTTCTAAGTAATTTTCTAGCAAAAAAAAAAGATTTGAACTTGTAAACAACAAGTTTGAAAAATAGGCCTGGTCCTTAAGTGGTTATCTACAAATATTTGTGATGAATGCTAACACGTGTCAAGGTATGAATGAAGGCTTAATGAAAAATGGGCTCTGGCTATATTTTTAAAGCTAAATTTTATTGGAAAATTAACAAAAATAAATAAAAATCAGCACAAGGGACTGTACTTACAATTACTGAGAAGCGTCCCTTGTTCTGCTGGCTGCGGTTTTAGTTGAAATCCTCTGTCCTCTGATCCCCTCTTCCCCTGCAGCTGTAATCTTTTGGTACTTTGTGGGTAATATGAGTCGAGGGACCTGTCATATGTACTCCATAAGCGTGTCGGCTATGAATGAATATGAATAGCAATCCATGAATGGAGGTCAGACGGATGATTTAAAGGTTCACCTCCTCCATTTATTGATCACTTTTCATTAATGGAAACTATAGTACAGCTTATATGAATGGGGGAGAGGGGGGGCGGAAAGGGCGGACAATGTCGGCGCTCTTGACAAGTGTATTTGACAGGTCCCTCAGCTCGTACTAACACAGCACTGGAAGGTTATGGTTGTGGGAGTGGGGGATCAGAGAACTTTGTATTTCAAGTAAAACTGCAGTCAAGACCTCAAGGGACACTTCTCATTGATTGCAAGTACCATCCCTTGTGCGTTTCGTAATATGAGCTATTATTTTTTTTTTCATTCTGACTCGGTTTGCGAGCGTTGTCTCGCAAAACGAGCAGAATTGAAGCCTTTGCGGTGTGCAGTACCGCATTTGGCCAGAGGTGGTGGGGCGCCCGTGACAGTCAGAGCCACTCGGATGCACTCGGAACCACTTGGAAACATTTGGAAACACTGTTCCCGTGTGTTTCCAAACCTTTCTAAATGTTTTTGAGCCTCTCCGAGCCGTTTCCGAGTGTTTCCGGTGCCCTGCCACCTCTGGCCACATGGGGTACTGCATACAATAGAATTCAATGTGGAACTAATTATCTTCGTTTACATTGACTTCTATGGGGAAATATGCGAGTGCTTTGGATTACAAGCATTCCACTGTATATTTTAAATAACAAACATACTATACTTACCTGCTCTGTGCAACGATATTGCACAGATCGGCCCGAAGCCTCCTCTTCTGGGTTCCCACCACCAGCGCACTTGGCTCCTCCTATTCTCCATGGTCAACTATAGGAAGCTGCTTCCTAGGGGGGGTGCATGTGCAGGCTCTGTCCCAAGCCTGGCTGTGTCCATCCATAGACACACAGCGCAGCTCGGCCCCACTCTCTGCTTACAAGATTTGATTGACAACAGCAGTAGCCAATGGCTCCCGCTGCTGCCTCTCTGACCTGTGAGTAAAGGGAGAGGGGAGAGAGCTGCTACAAAAATACAGACAGGCACAGCGATGGATTGAGGGGGAGAGGGCGATACAAATACTGGGACATTTTTTACCCTAAGACCCCTTTCACACTGGGGTGCTTTGCAGGCGCTATGGCGCTAAAAATAGCGCCTGCAAAGCACCCTGAAAGAGCTGCTGCTGTCTCTCCAATGTGAAAGCCCGAAGGCTTTCACACTGGAGCAGTGCACTAGCAGGACGGTAAAAAAAAGTCCGGCTAGCAGCATCTTTGGAGTGGTGAAGGAGCGGTGTGTATACCGCTCCTCCACCGCTCCTGCCCATTGAAATGAATGGGGCCCCGCAGCTATACCGCCGGAAAAGCGCCTCTGCAGAGGCGCTGTGCGGTGGTTTTAACCCTTTCTCAGCCGCTAGCGGGGGGTAACTTGGAAGTGCAGTCGCTGTAGATCTGAGGGGAAGATCTGCTGATTTTATACTCCTATCATGTGCAAGCTAAAATGCTGATTTTTTATTTTCCTTGCATGTCCCTCTCAGATCTACAACAACTACACTTCAAAGTGACTTTCAAGTGCACTTGTAGTGCAAAGTGGAGTTGCCTTTAGTAAATAACCCCCAGTGTCTGATTGGCCACTTTTGACTAATTAAAGTCAGTCCATAATATCATCACTATGATTGGCAGCCTTTTTGGCCAGCAGGTCAGGTCCGCTAGGATATTAATGGGCAGATGCATTTATCCAGGATTTCTTTTGATTTCTTACCTATTTAGGTAGACTATGACAGGTTTACTTTAAACTATAAGAAATGTACTTTATCTGTGACAATATTGAAATGACCATGCAGTTACCAGAATTATCACAAACCCCAAGAAATCTGATGGAGGAACCTATAACGACTGAAGAAGTAGCTTTTTCCATCAAAGATTTAAAAATAAACAAGCGACCAGGCCCAGATGGATATTCAGCATTATATTATAGAACATTTACAGAAACCCTTTCCCCCATGTTAGCTGGGGCTTTCAATACATTATTAAATGGGCACTCCTTTACACAAGAATCATTATTGTCAATTGTCTGCATGATTCCAAAACTACACACCGATGACACCTCATGTACAAACTACCGTCCCATCTCTCTCTTGAATCTGGATATCAAGCTATTGGCAAAAATGATGGCCTTAATGGTGTAGCACTACCCCCGTAGGAGCTGCTGTTTGTTTGATTTGGGTCTACGTCCTGCCTATCAACCCCTGGAAGTGGCTCAAACCTTCCCCTAGCACAACTGATATGAATAAGGAGTGTGAGACCTATTGAGTATTAGGAGACACAATCCTGCATACATCACACAATAACCTGTAAATGTTATTACCTTTGCTGGTCACTAGTCCTTCTAAGTGACAGAGATACTTCACACAAGTTATATGCTTAATCAAAGGTACCTTTACTCAGTATAAAAGGGAAGGGTAAAGAATCACATTAATACACACAGTTGACTCTGCATGCGCATTGCAGAGTCAATAAACCAATAAGGATAGGTATCACTGAGATTAGGTAATAACAGGTAATAACATCAGCTATATATATGTACATGTATCTATATGTGTCTCTGCACGGCTAACTGGTTGCTCGCGAGCTCCCCCTTTATTGCAATACCTTGCACGTGTTCATTCCCTATAATAGGTAAGCAAGGCCTATCTGCGTCCCACTCAAAGTTCCTTTCTCCAATGAAGTCTTCGCTAGCCACCGTCGGTGCACAAGTTAAATTGTAATCCACAGGGTTTCAACAAGATGCTGTAATTATCCGCAATATACCTGAGTACTCGTGTGCCTGCCACCCACTAATGACGGATGCACCAATCTCTGATCACATAGTCTCCAGTGAGATACACTAGGCCGCAAGCTGTGGCGTGATAGGTGAAGTGTGGCTGGCACTAACTAAATCACTTTCCTCTAAGGTAGTAGTCAATTCTGGGCAGGTGCCCTTCTCACCAAACAGGCCCGACTTTCAGATAGTCTCCTCTGGCTTGTCCCGGTCACTCGATCTCCACGCTTCTGCTTCAGCTGCAGTCTCCGGACTCCGTCACTAACAGCATATGGTGATGGACGACTCCGGTCTCTGCTGGGCAATCACAGGACGCTGTGGACGATCCTCTGCTGGAAATCACTCAGGCACTCCCGTAATTTAGGCCCAGGCTTCTGGCCTAATCCTTAGGAAGCAGGCCTCCGTGCCAACTTCCTGCTTGATTGAGAGCTGGATCCAGAGAGAGAGACGCTGGCCCCTCCCCTGGTTTAAGTAGTCTGCCCAGAATGCTTTGCGGTGTTGCAATGCACCCTGGGTAATGTAGTCTGTCTTTTACTAAAAGCAACAAAGTCTTTTCTCCTAGCTGATATCTGTCCCAAAGTGCATTAGTTGCATTGTAACACTTATACCACCGGAGGGAGCCGGATTCCTTCTTACATATGGACATCCTGCTACACACTCCCCCCACTTAAAGTCTTTGGTCCCCAAAGAGGACAACAGTATGTAACCTAACACATACTTTGGCAATACCTGCAGGGAAATTTGTTAGTTTATGCATGACAATAAACAACTTGCCTTTTCATAAGCAGGATTTAAACTTAAACAGCTCATATCATAACACAGAGCCGACAGAGGAACCTCCCACCAATTATTACAAGGAGGGAGGTTGTCCTGTATACGGACCACCGACACTTGGGTGTCTGTTTCAGATGTGCTAGGGAGTGAGCTGGGGTTGTCTTCCACTGAATCTGAATCTGGAGTGGAAGAGCTAGACTGATCAATGGTTCTCTTAGAAGTGATGATGGCCTCCTCAGAGCATTCACCCAATTGGTCGTACGTCAGTCTTTTTGGGGGGTGAATTACTCTTCTTTCCCTCTGCTCTTTAGGTATCATATTCTCAAGGACATTGGGGCTGGCTGTTTCTAGAAGCTCTTCAGGGGCTTCCTCATCTAGTTCAGGCATGTTGGGCTCCAGAACTTCAGGAGCGTCCCGCTCTCCTTCAGATAGAGACAACGACCCTTCTTCTGGGTCTTCCATTGACAAAGAGTCTGAGTCATCAGCTACCTCCTCAATGAGAATGTTTGAAGGCACGAATTCAGGAGCTTCTGCCCGAAGAGTTCCATTGTCAACTGTTTTGGGTGAGGTTTGGGAGGTGGTCATGGGTTCTGGCAATTGGGATGACCACAACCAGTCAGATTCTGCTTCTTCATCCTCTTGACCTTCATTGTCAGAGTCTCCATCTCTCACATCTGGAAGCACTGTTTGAGATCGGGTGATGGGTCTGGAACCTTGAGAAGTTGAAGGGGTTTCTTGTGAGTCAGATGCAGGAGGCATGCGAACTGCCTCGGAGAGGGGCAACAAGTGATTCCTGTGCCAGGTCTTTAACGGTCCCACGCTTCCTTCTGGCCTAATTTGGTACACAGGAAGGTTTTCCAGCTTCTTGCAGATAACATAAGGTTGGGATTTCCAACGGTCAGCCAACTTATGTTTTCCCGGAATTCCCAAGTTCCTCAACAGCACTCTATCTCCTGGCTGTAAATCTTGAATTCTGACTCTTAGGTCAAAGTTTATTTTATTTCTCAGCCCCCGTTGGTCAGATGCTGCTTGGGCCTTTTCAAAAGCTGTCTTCAGACTCTTTCTCAATCGGTCTACATACCCCTTGTGGGATGCTGCTGAGGTATGATCCAGCGATATGCCAAAGGCCAAGTCCACTGGCAACCGAGCCTCCCGCCCGAACATTAAACGATATGGGGAATACCCGGTGACATCACTGGCAGTGCTATTGTAGGCATGCACTATGGCAGCTACATGCTTGCTCCAATGCTGCTTTTTCTCTGAACTCAGAGTCCCCAACATATCCAAGAGAGTCCGGTTAAACCGTTCAGGCTGAGCATCTCCTTGTGGGTGATAAGGGGTTGTCCTGGTCTTCTGGATGCCTAACAGGTCTAATAACTTCTTTATTAATTTGCTTTCAAAGTCTCTGCCCTGATCTGAATGAAGGCGTTGGGGTAGACCATAGTGCACAAAGAATTTTTCTACCAGTACTTTGGCTACTGTTGAGGCCTTCTGGTCTTTTGTTGGGAATGCTTGAGCATATCTGGTAAAGTGATCTGTTATCACCAAGACATTCCCTTGACCACTCAGATCAGGCTCCAGGCAAAGGAAGTCAATGCACACCAGTTCCATAGGTCCCTGACTTTGCAGATGGCCCATTGGGGCTGCTTGACGTGGCAAGGTCTTCCTTTGAATGCATCGGACACAGGAATGGCAATATCCTTCCACTTCAGCCCGCATGCAGGGCCAATAGAACCTATCCCGTACAAGGTGAAAAGTCCGTTCGGACCCTAGGTGACCATGGTTGTCATGGAGGGCAGCTAGGACCGCTTCTCGATATTTGGCTGGTAGAAACAGCTGCCACTTCTCTTCTGAGTCGTCAGAGGGGCCCCTTCGGTAGACCACCCCTTGACGTATGTGTAGCCGATCCCACTCCCTGCGCAACAATCGGGCTTCTCTTGGGGAGTCTGTTTCAAGCATCTCGGGACGCTGGCTTTCCAGGGCCTTTATCAGGAGTTTCCCTAAAGAGTCTTCTTCTTGCTCCTTTCTCAAATCCCTTTTTGTCAGCTTGGGCAAGCCCTCCCCTTCGACTTGGGTCACACTGCAATAGCACTTCGGTACTCCAACAGCTAAGACCCCAATTTCTTCGGCTCTTGACCCACCTCTGGCTTGAAGTTCTGTCCCCTGATATAGGGCTCGCACTCCCTCTGGGTCTAGTTGGGCCCATTCTTCGGTAGGGTCAGTGGGGGCATGAGACCTCCTGGACAGGGCATCTGCATCCCTATTTCCCACTCCGGGTCGGTACTTCAAGCTGAAGGTGAAGCTTGAAAGGGCAGCCAACCACCGGTGTCCCCTTGCATCCAACTTGGCAGTGGTCAGAAGGTAGGTGAGCGGGTTATTATCTGTCTTAACCACAAACTCCGCCCCATATAGGTAGTCTCTCAGTTTGTCTACCACTGCCCATTTCAAGGCCAGGAATTCAAGCTTGTGGGTGGGGTAATTCTTCTCAGCAGGTATCAGACTCCTGCTCACATATGCGACGGGTCTTAGGTAACCATCATGTTCCTGGTACAGCACCCCACCCAGCCCATCTCGGCTGGCATCTACATGCAGTTCATAAGGCTTCTTTGGATCAGCATAGGCCAGGACTGGTGCAGTGGTGAGACTCTTCTTTAACATCTGGAAGGCTTCCTCGCACTCCCCTGTCCACTGGTCTTGAATCGACTCTTTGGGCCTTCGGGGTCCCATGGTGAGTTTCACTGGTTTGACCAGCTCTGGAACATCATCTTCCCCTTCGTTTCTGAGTAACTCGTTCAGGGGTCTGGCAATCTTGGCGAATCCTTCTACAAATCTTCTGTAGTAAGAACAGAACCCCAGGAATGACCGAAGCTCAGTCACGTTGGTAGGTCTCGGCCAAGAGGTGACGGCATCCAGCTTCTCTGGGTCCGTGGCCACCCCTTCTGCAGAAACGATATGGCCCAGGTAATGGACTGAGGACTGGTAAAATTGACACTTCTCTGGGGAGAGTTTCAGGCCCTCTTCACTGAGCCTCTTCAGGACCTTCTCCAGTCTCTCTTCATGCTCTTCTAGGGTTCTCCCGAACACAATGACGTCGTCCAAATATACCAGTACCTCTATTAGATTCATGTCCCCGACGGTTCTCTCCATTAGCCTTTGAAAAGTGGCGGGGGCTCCTGATAACCCTTGAGGCATACGGTTGAACTCAAAGAACCCCACAGGGGTGATGAAGGCTGTCTTCTCCCGATCCTCAGGGTGCATGGGGATTTGGTAATATCCACTTTTTAGATCCATTACACTGAACCACTTGGCCCCTGACAGACTCTGCAGGGCGTCTTCAATTCGGGGAGTGGTGTATTGATCTGGGATGGTCCTTCTGTTTAGTGTTCTGTAGTCGATACACAGTCTCAGCGACCCGTTCTTCTTTCGGACTACCACTATTGGAGAAGCGTAAGGGCTCCTGGATTCTCGAATAATCCCCGTCCTCTATAGCTCAGCCAACTGTTCCCGCAAGTCTTCTAAGTCACCCAGTGGGACCCGTCGAACTCTCTCTCTAAAGGGCTTATGTTCTTGTAAGCGTATCTTGTGAGTGGCACTCCTTGCGCACCCCACATCAAACTCATCTTTAGAGAAGATCTTTTCCCACCTTGCAAGTTGAGTTTTGGCCCTTTTTCTCCATTCTGGTGGGAGGGCCGTGTCTTCAGAACAGAGCTTCTCTATGGTGACTTCACCCCTTTCTTCTTTCTTCAATTCACACGGGGCAATGGGGGTGGCTGGATTCACCTGGCCCAACAGCATTCTGTCCGGCACCTTCACTGGTGTATTAGCAGTGTTCCTTATACTCACTGAAACCCTCCCATGGCTTTTCTGTAGGGCCTTCAATGGGATCACTTCGGGGATTACTTCAATCCCTTTCTGTCTTTCCTGTGGGCCTGGTTCGAAGACAATGAAGGGGCCTGGCTGTTTCCATGTGAGCTTGACAGAAGCCCTCAGGCAAGTCACCTCTCCCGGTTGTAATACCTTCTCCGTCTTGTCTAGCTTCCAAATCTTGCCAACTCCCTCAGCCGGGGCCTTCTGCTCCAGTACCAGGCGCTGGTAGGCTTGCCTTAACATGGGGTGGACTCTTGTGGTCGGGGCTTCTTCCTGTTGGGCCAACGGTGTCAGCAGTCGCCTGACTAGATCAGTGTTGGTCCCTATGATGAGTGAGCTCTTGCTGGCCCCTGGTGGGCGAGGGCACACTACTGCCAGAGTATCGAAGGTCTCTGTCTCCCCAGCCACTGAGGGATCAAAAGTCAACTTGATTGGCAGGTAACCGTCATAGGGAAAGCTCTGAGTTCCAATACCCCATATTTCCAGTTCCTCTAATTTCTGTAGGGGCAGATGTTTAAGATGTTTATCATAGAAATCCCTATACAGAAGAGTCACTTGAGCCCCAGTGTCAAGAAGAGCCTTGGTGTAGATCCCTTCTACTTGTATGGAGACTACTGGAGAAGGCCCCACTAACTTGGCAGGGAACTCCTTCAACACAGACTTCTTGCTGGGTTCAGTTAACTGTACCCTCACTTCTTTTTTTCTTGAGTTTCCGGTGGGTCTCAGTCCCTTCTGGGTCTGGTGTGCACTGGCCTTCTGTTCAACAGCAGCCTGAGTTGTGGGACGGGGCCTAATTGGTAGAGGTTTAGGTCCCTGACTCTGATGTTTTGGATCATTGGACTTCTTGAAGGAGTTCGTGGAAACTGGTGGGCGCCCGGCTGACTCCTTCACCGGGGCCCTCTGAAGTTTTCCGCCGGCTTGCGATATCTGGATGCAACTTCATCTGGGCTGGGACACTGCTCTAACATGCCCGATTCCCCCACAATTGAAGCATGTTATCAATCTCTTAGGCTTCTGTACTAGTTCCATATTGGAGCTAGGAGGTTTTTTTGGTTCCTCTGACGTGTTCTTGTTGTGTGGCACAGAGGCCTGGCTAGTCAGCATGGACACCATTTCTACTAGTTGTGACACCTGGGTCTTTAGGAGTTCAACTTCTGAATCACCTTCTTCTGCACTTAACATTCTGACTCGGGCAGTTGGTTCGGTGTGTTGACTCCTCCTTTTGTCTTCCAACATGGCCTCCTCCTCCCTGACTATCCGGATCAAGTCGGGGTATTCCAGGCTGCTCCCGTCCCGCCGGGTGCATAGCAATAATGCGATGGGGTCCAAGGGTTGAGCTCCCCTCAACATCTGCTGGGCACGGGCCTCATCCACTTTTCTTGGATCGATCCCTTTCTTCAGTAGGATCCGATGCAGGATCTTATCCAACACGTCCTATGAATTCTGACAGCTTCTCTCCCTCTTTTTGGTAGCAATGCCCCAGCTGGTAAGTGAGTTCAGTGACGTTTTCCGTCCCGCCGAACACATTCTGCAGAATATCCAGATAATCCTGTGCATTGCAGTCCTTCTTGCTTAACTTGAGATTATGATTGGCCTCCAGAGCAGGCCCCTTTAAGCTTTCCACAATCCGTTGTTTTTTTTGTTGTTCTGGCACCTCCCATTCTTCTAGGGCCTGAGTGGCGCCATCTAGCCACTCTTCAAATCCATCTTCCACTGAAGGTACAGGTTTCTTCCCAGAAAAGGTCCTGAGTTTCCTGTATCCTGACATCAGGTAGTCTGGAGGGTCCTTTTTACACTTGGTCACAATCTCCCCCAGGACAGCGCACAATTCTGAGCTAAGGGTGGTCAATGGTGGTGAACCGGGACCCTTTTGTTGGGCGCTCCCTCCTGTGCTGGGGCCTCCTGAAGTAGTGGATGTGGGGCCATCTTTATTCTCTTCTGGGTGTATCAGGAGGAGTTCTACTTGGTTTGTAGTTTTTATGCTGGCACCCTTGAAGTAGTCAGAGATTCCGTTCCTCCACTCACATAATGCATAGGTGTGGGGATTTACAGTATCTGTCTTTATGTCAATCACCCATGGCTTCCTGTCCGTGGACAATGCTCTCAAGACTGGAGTTAGCTGCTCCTCTACCCAGGCCTCTCTCTGGATTTCAACCACCAGGCCATTTCCGGGTAGGATGCCTTCATCCCTGCACCACCGGGCTACGGCAGCAGGGTCCATTTCTGTGCTGTAAGGGTTCTGTCTTGGGGGAAAGTTGATTGCAGAACCGTAGAATATCCCGGACGAGCCCCCACGTGTAGCACTACCCCCGTAGGAGCTGCTGTTTGTTTGATTTGGGTCTACGTCCTGCCTATCAACCCCTGGAAGTGGCTCAAACCTTCCCTTAGCACAACTGATATGAATAAGGAGTGTGAGACCTATTGAGTATTAGGAGACACAATCCTGCATACATCACACAATAACCTGTAAATGTTATTACCTTTGCTGGTCACTAGTCCTTCTAAGTGACAGAGATACTTCACACAAGTTATATGCTTAATCAAAGGTACCTTTACTCAGTATAAAAGGGAAGGGTAAAGAATCACATTAATACACACAGTTGACTCTGCATGCGCATTGCAGAGTCAATAAACCAATAAGGATAGGTATCACTGAGATTAGGTAATAACAGGAAATAACATCAGCTATATATATGTACATGTATCTATATGTGTCTCTGCACGGCTAACTGGTTGCTCGCGAGCTCCCCCTTTATTGCAATACCTTGCACGTGTTCATTCCCTATAATAGGTAAGCAAGGCCTATCTGCGTCCCACTCAAAGTTCTTTTCTCCAATGAAGTCTTCGCTAGCCACCGTCGGTGCACAAGTTAAATTGTAATCCACAGGGTTTCAACAAGATGCTGTAATTATCCGCAATATACCTGAGTACTCGTGTGCCTGCCACCCACTAATGACGGATGCACCAATCTCTGATCACATAGTCTCCAGTGAGATACACTAGGCCGCAAGCTGTGGCGTGATAGGTGAAGTGTGGCTGGCACTAACTAAATCACTTTCCTCTAAGGTAGTAGTCAATTCTGGGCAGGTGCCCTTCTCACCAAACAGGCCCGACTTTCAGATAGTCTCCTCTGGCTTGTCCCGGTCACTCGATCTCCATGCTTCTGCTTCAGCTGCAGTCTCCAGACTCCGTCACTAACAGCATATGGTGATGGACGACTCCGGTCTCTGCTGGGCAATCACAGGACGCTGTGGACGATCCTCTGCTGGAAATCACTCAGGCACTCCCGTAATTTAGGCCCAGGCTTCTGGCCTAATCCTTAGGAAGCAGGCCTCCGTGCCAACTTCCTGCTTGATTGAGAGCTGGATCCAGAGAGAGAGAGACGCTGGCCCCTCCCCTGGTTTAAGTAGTCTGCCCAGAATGCTTTGCGGTGTTGCAATGCACCCTGGGTAATGTAGTCTGTCTTTTACTAAAAGCAACAAAGTCTTTTCTCCTAGCTGATATCTGTCCCAAAGTGCATTAGTTGCATTGTAACACTTATACCACCGGAGGGAGCCGGATTCCTTCTTACATATGGACATCCTGCTACAATGGTATCATAAATAAACTTATACATAGAGACCAGGTAGGCTTTATGTCAAAAAGACAAGTGGGTGACAATGTCCGCAGAGCAATGCTTCTTGCGCATATTGCCAGGAAGAGACGTATTCCCTCATGCTTTTTATCCCTCGATATAAAGAGAGCTTTTGACACGGTATCCTGGCCTTATATGTATTATTCTTTACAAATATGGGGTTTTGGTCCTCATTTTATAAAATAGATTGAGGCACTCTATAACAATCCAAAAGCATACATAAAATATGCTGGATATAAATCGGATTCTTTCAGCTTTAAGTGAGGTACACGACAGGGATGCCCATTATCTCCCCTCCTATTTGCCCTAATATTAGAACCTTTAGCCCAATATATTAGAACCAATCCCACAATTACCGGCATTGAGATTGGAGGTTATCCGCATAAAATCTGCATGTTTGCGGATGATATTTTGCTCTTTATGTCATCACCACAGGTGTCAGGTCCTAACCTTTTACCTATCCTAGATAAATGTGCGACCTTCTCTGGCTTGGTCATCAATCCCAAGAAATGTGTAGTGCTTAATATTTCACTTACAGAAGCAGAATTAATCCCAACAAAAATAGCACTCACCTTTTCTTGGGCAGAGAAATCACTACCATATTTAGGAGTAAACCTGACAGCCACCATAACAGATTTATTTTCAGCTAATTACCCCCCTCTATTAAAACAGATTACAAATTTACTAAAACAATGGTCCCATCTCCCGCTGTCCTGGATAGGGAAGATCAATGCTTCTAAAATGACTATCCTACCCAAACTACTATATATGTTTAAAGTCCTGCCAATCCCAATCCCTTCATATTATTTAAGATTGATCCAAAAAAGAACATCTACCTTTATATGGGGTACCTCCAAACCACGCGTACCGATTCGCAAACTAAATTTCCCTAAATCACAAGGTGGACTAGGCTATCCCAACTTTGCAACCTATTACAATGCTGCCACTAAAGCCTCGTACACACGGTCGGACTTCCATCGGACTTTTCCGTGGTTTTTTGTCCGAACTGAGTTGGTCGGGAACACCCATAGCATGCACACGCTCGGACTTTTCTGCAAACTTTCCCAAAACTTTTTGCAACATCACGTGGTTTTTCTGCTCTTTATCACCACCCTTTGGTCAACTTCTGCTATTGTTGGTTGATTTTAACATTAGTTGTTTTGTCCATCGGACAAAAGTCCGATGGTTTTCTGTACACACGGTCGGACTTTGCTCCATCTGACTTTTGTTGGGCAAAAGTTTGTCCGTTTGCAGACCCAACTTTTGTCCGATGAAAATAAGAAAAAAGCAAAAAAAGTTTGTCCGATGGAGCGTACACACGGGCGGATTGTTGATACAACTTGCTCAAAATGAAGTTTGTTGGCCAAAAGTCCGACCGTGTGTTTGGGACTTTAGCTAGTCTTCCAAAGTACCACGCAACACAGGAATCTCCCTTATGGGTATCGATAGAGGCCTCAGAAAGTGACCCTTTATTGATCTCCAACATACTATGACTTCGGCCCAAAGATCGACGTGAATTGAGTAACCCTATCACAAAACACTTTTTATCCCTTTGGGATAAATTTAAACGTAAACACCAATTACAATCGGAACACAATCCCCTCTTATCTTTCCTCAAAAATACAGCTTTTGATCCGGCATGGATTTTCCCGAACACTTTTAAAGCTTGGACAAAAACAGGAATACTGACGTTACATGACTTGGTCACTTCAAAAAACGTTGTACCTTTTTCTACACTCAGAGAGAAACACGACTTACCAGAAACAGAACAGTTTAGATATGTACAAATTAAAAATTAATTTTCTCCACTTTTACAAGTTGCAACACCACTGACCCAATTACCTAATTTTGAAAAAATTTGTAAAAAAGATCCATTAGCCAGAGGAATGATATCAACCCTCTACACCCAACTTCTTATAGACCCCAATTATGACAAACCAACCTATGTGCGGAAATGGGAGGAGGACCTGGGGCGTACCCTAGATAATGCTGATTGGCCTAAGATTTGGTCAACCATAAAATCATCCAGCCCAATGTCACGGCGATGGAAACAAATTACAAGACGCTGACGTGGTGGTACCTTGTACCTGCTAGAGTGGCCAAGTTTGCGCCTACACATTCGGCTCTTTGCTTTAGGGGCTGTTCAGATTTGGGCACTCACTTGCATGTATGGTGGAAGTGCAATCTTTCTGGAAAGAAATCTTTGCAATGGCCTCTAAAATGTTCCGACAACAGATACAACTAGACCCATTTACGGCACTACTTAATCTAAAACCGGAATGCTTAACATTTTTTCAATTTAATCTTTTTATTCCACTTCTAACTGCAGCAAAACAAATGATAGCCAAAGCATGGAAATCCCCAACTTTGGGGTTGGCAGAAACAATTCATAGAATGAACACCACAATGTCACATGCCAAAAGGATAGCCACTGACGGGGACCACATCCCAAAATTCAAAAAACTTTGGCTCTCTTTTATAAAACACTATTTACCTCCGGATTTCAATGATGAGGTCCTTCTGCCATGGTAGCTGATTAATCGCTTCAATGCAAACCCCATTTACCTAAGAAATGGTAATCATTACGCATCGTACTGGTTCTTGGATCGCCCTTGTGGACTTTCTCTCTCTCCCACTACTCTTTTCTTTACTCTCCCTATTTATTATAAATATATTGTTCTTCACTACAATAAGTTTAAGTTGTTAGGTCACAACTCATGTAGTTAATATGACGGTAGTTTAATTATACTTTAACCACTTAACGACCGCCCACCGCCGATTTACGTCGGCAGAATGGCACGGACAGGCAGAATCACGTAGATCTACGTGATCGCCTTTGTGCAGTTGGGGGGTCCATCCGGACCCCCCTTCACTGCAGTGAGCGGCCGTTAAGTGTTCGGGAGCGATCAGGCATGAGGGGGCGGCCGCTCGATTCCGCCCCCCCCCCCCCTCGCGATCGCTCCCGGCCAATGAAAATGCTTCCTCCGCCATGTGATGTAAACAAGGCTGGAGGAAGTGATGTCATCTCCCTCGCCGCGGTCTTTTCGTTCCCGGCGCCGAGCAGAGAAGAAGCAGGTTAGTGCACCAACAGTCCACTGACACGTAGGTACACATAGGCACACAAATCACCCCCCAGTCACCCCCAGATCACCCCCCAGGTCACCCCAAAGCCCCCAATCACAGTGTCACTGATTGCAGTGATCATTTATTTTACTGATCACTGCATTTAGTGTCATCTGTGATTATAAAAAGTTGCAGGGCAGTTAGGATTAGGCCCCTTTAGGTCCAGGGTAGCCCCCTAACCCCCCCCCCAATAAAGTTTTAACCCCTTGATCACCCCCCAGGTAACCCTTTCACCCCCTAACTTCAGCGTCACTAAGCGATTGTTTTTCCGATCGCTGTATTCGTGACGCTGGTGTTTTAGATAGGCAGTTATTTTTTTTTAGGTTCGCCGCAGGTTTTTATTAGTGTCAGGTACCCCCATATATTATTTTAACCCCCTGATTGCCCCTAGAGTTAACCCTTTCACCAGTGATCGCCGTATAAGCGTCACTGGTGTCACTGGTTAGCCAGTAAGTTATTTAGTTATTTAGGTTACCCGTCAGGTTTTTATATAGTGTCAGGTACCCCCATATTTAACCTAATAAAGGTTTTAACCCCCTGATTGCCCCTTGTTAACCCTTTCACCAGTGATCACCATATAAAGGTTACGGGTGACGCTGGTTGATTAGTTTGCTTTTTATAGCATCAGGGCACCCGCCGTATATAACCCAATAAAGGTTTAACCCCCCTGATCGCCCGGCGGGTGAGATCAATTAGGTTTTAGCGCCAGAGAGGGTCTGCATCGCCCCAGGCAGTGTTAGGTTAGTGACAGTAACGCTAACACCCACGCGCAAAGCATACACCCCCCTTAGTGGTATAGTATCTGATCAGATCTGATCAGATCTATACTAGCATCCCCAGCGGTTTAGGGTTCCCAAAAACGCAGTGTTAGCGGGATCAGCCCAGATACCTGCTAGCGCCTGCGTTTAGCCCCTCCGCCCAGCCCAGCCCAGCCCAGCCCACCCAAGTGCAGTATCGATCGATCACTGTCACTTACCAAACACAACACACATAACTGCAGCGTTCGCAGTGCTTGGTTTTTGGGGCCCTGTACGCGGCTAGGCTCCCAAAAAGTCCCACACATGTGGTATCCCCGTACTCAGGAAAAGCAGCAGAATGTATTTTGGGGTGCAATTCCACATATAACCATGGCATGTGTGAGCAATATATCATTTAGTGACAACTTTTTGTACATTTTTTTTTTCTTTTTGTCATTATTCAATCATTTGGGACAAAAAAAAAAATATTCAATGGGGTCAACATGCCTCTCAGCAAATAGCTTCGGGTGTCTTCTTTCCAAAATGGGGTCATTTGGGGGGTTTTGTGCCATCTTGGCATTTTATGGCCTTCAAAACTGTGATAGGTAGTGAGGAGTGAAATCAAAAATTTATGCCCTTAGAAACCTTGAAGGCGGTGCTTGGTTTTTGGGGTCCCGTACGCGGCTAGGCTCCCAAAAAGTCCCACACATGTGGTATCCCCGTACTCAGGAGAAGCAGCAGAATGTATTTTGGGGTGTAATTTCACATATGCCCATGGCATGTGTGAGCAATATATCATTTAGTGACAACTTTGTGCAAAAAAAAAAAAGTTTGTCATATTCCCGCAACTTGTGGCAAAATATAAAATATTCCATGGACTGAACATGCCTCTCAGTAAATAGCTTGGGGTGTCTACTTTCCAAAATGGGGTCATTTGGGGGGGGGTTTGTGCTATTTTGGCATTTTATGGCCTTCGAAACTGTGATAGGTAGTGAGGAGTGAAATCAAAAATTTGCGCCCTTAGAAATCCTGAAGGCGGTGCTTGGTTTCCGGGGTCCCGTACGTGGCTAGGCTCCTAAAAAGTCCCACACATGTGGTATCCCCGTACTCAGGAGAAGCAGCAGAATGTATTTTGGGGTGCAATTCCACATATAACCATGGCATGTGTGAGCAATATATCATTTAGTGACAACTTTTTGTAATTTTTTTTTTTTTTTTGTCATTATTCAATCACTTGGGACAAAAAAAAAAAAATATTCAATGGGCTCAACATGCCTCTCAGCAATTTCCTTGGGGTGTCTACTTTCCAAAATGGGGTCATTTGGGGGGGTTTTGTACTGCCCTGCCATTTTACCACCTCAAGAAATGAGATAGGCAGTCATAAATTTAAAGCTGTGTAAATTTCAGAAAATGTACCCTAGTTTGTAAACGCTATAACTTTTGCGCAAACCAATAAATATACGCTTATTGACATTTTTTTTACTAAAGACATGTGGCTGAATACATTTTGGCCTAAATGTATGACTAAAATTGAGTTTATTCGATTTTTCTTATAACAAAAACTAGAAAATATCATTTTTTTTCAAAATTTTCGGTCTTTTTCTGTTTATATATCGCAAAAAATAAAAATCGCAGAGGCAATCAAATACCATTAAAAGAAAGCTCTATTTGTGGGAAGAAAAGGACGCAAATTTCATTTGGGTACAACATTGCATGTCCGCACAATTTACAGTTAAAGCAGCGCAGTGCCGAATCCCAAAAACAGGCCTGGTCCTAATGGCCCGAAATGGTCCGGGGCTTAAGTGGTTAAGGCATGGTAGTCATGTATACAATGCTACTCACCGGCTATCTAGTTAGTGAAGATCTAATTAATTCTCTTTAAATATTCTATGTTATCCATTATTTTATTTTTTTAAAACCTTTATGTAAACGTCATTATCTGTATCCTTGCATAAATAACCAATGTATGTACTTATTATTGTGTAATCAATAAATATTTTTGACAAGGAAATGACCATGCAGCACTACTGTATGTCATTTTATCTGATAACAGTTCCTACATGCAATGAAGAACGTACAAGTTCAGGAATGATGTACACAGGCTTAAATGCTTATTTTAAAGCTTTTGGAGCTGCTGCAGGGCAATAGTTCCATATGTAGCTTGCAAAGTAAATATTTCAGACATATGTTCATGCCTTTACAAAAATAATTGACAACATTCTTTCTTTGTAGGATATGTACTACTACTCTCCATCAGCAACTAATTCCACTGTTCTAGCAGAGGCCATGGACCAAGCTATTGCCATGTTTGACACAGTTGAAGAGGTTGTCAAACACATTAGTCCTGAAACATGGCAAGAAGACCTAGAGAATCTCTATACTGATACAGCCCAGTATCGTGGAAGGACCTTTCAAGAAAGAAAATCTAAAGGTAAGGAATGGCCTACAGAAGAGAAATACTGAAAAAATAAAAATAAATAAATAAATAAATATATATATATATATATATATATATATATATATATATATATAGTGCCTTGAAAAGTTATTCATACCCCTTGACATGTTACAATCAAAAACTTAAATGTATTTTATTGGGATTTTATGTGATAGACCAACACAAAGTGGCACATAATTGTGAAGTGGAAGGACAATGATAAATGGTTTTCACATTTTTTTACAAATAGATATGTGAAAAGCGTGTATTCAGCCCCACTGAGTCAATACTTTGTAGAACCACCTTTCACTGCAATTACAGTTGCAAGTCTATTTGGGGATGTCTCTACCAGCTTTGCACATCTAGAGAGTGACATCTTTGCCCATTCTTCTTTGCAAAATAGCTCAAGCTCTATCAGATTGGATGGAGAGCGTCTATGAACAACAATTTTTAAGTCTTGCCACAGATTCTCAATTGGATTTAGGTCTGGACTTTGACTGGGCCATTCTAACACATGAATATGCTTTGATATAAACCATTCCATTGTTGCTCTGGCTGTATGTTTAGGGTCGTTGTCCTGCTGGAAGGTGAACCTCCGCCCCAGTCTCAAGTCTTTTGCAGAGTCTAACAGGTTTTCTTCTAAGATTGCCCTGTATTTTGGCTCCATCCATCTTCCCATCAACTCTGACCAGCTTCCCTGTCCCTGCTAAAAGCATGGTGTGTTCAGGGTGATGTGCAGTGTTAGTCTTCCGCTACACATAACGTTACACTTTTGCCTTGTACACACGGTCTGACTTTTGACCGTGCAAAAGTCTGCCGTGAGTCCGTCGGAAGTCCGACGGAAAGAAAGAGAACAAGTTCTCTATCTAAGGTCCGTCGGACTTCCGACAAAAAAAGTCAGATGGAGGCCACACATGGCCGGACTTTCCGACAAAAAAAGCCCATCTGACTTTTTTTCTTGGAAAGTCTTGCCGTGTGTACGAGGCATTTGGTCTCATCTGACCAGAGCACCTCCTTCCACATGTTTGCTGTGTCCCCCACATGGCTTCTCCCAAACTGCAAACGGGACTTCTTATGGCTTTCTTTCAACAATGGCTTTCTTCTTGCAACTCTTCCATAAAGGCCAGATTTGTGGAGTGCACGACTAATAGTTGTACTGTGGACACATTCTTCCACCTGAGCTGTGGATCTCTGCAGATCCTCCAGAGTTACCATGGGCCTCTTGTCTGCTTCTCTGATTAATGCTCTCCTTGCTGGGCATGTCAGTTTAGGTGGACGGTCATGTCTTGGTAGGTTTGCAGTTGTGCTATACTCTTTCCACTTTTGGATGATGTATTGAACAGTGCTTTGTGAGATGTTCTAAGCTTGGGATATTTTTTTACAACCTAACCCTGCTTTAAACTTCTCAACAACTTTATCCCTGACCTGTCTGGTGTGTTCCTTGGCCTTCATGATGCTGTTTGTTCACTAAGGTTCTCTAACAAACCTCTAAGGGCTTCACAAGACAGCTGTATTTATACTGAGATTAAATTACACACAGGTGGACTCTATTTACTAATTAGGTGACTTCTGAAGGCAATTGGTTCCACTAGATTTTAGTTAGGGCTATCAGAGTAAAGAGGTCTGAATATAAATGCGCGCCACACTTTTCTGATATTTATTTGTAAAAACGTTTGAAAACCATTTATAATTTACCTTTCACTTCACAATTATGTGCCACTTTGTGTTGGTCTATCACATAAAATCCCAATAAATTACATTAACTTTTTGGTTGTAACATGACAAAATGTGGAAAACTTCAAGGGGTATGGATACTTTTTCAATTCACTGTGTGTGTGTGTGTGTGTGTATGTATGCATATATTAGATTGTAAGCTCTTCTGAGCGGGGCCCTCTTAATACTCTTGTATTTTATTGTATTATAACTATTGTCTCCATTTTAATATTGTAAAGCACTGCATAAACTGTTGGTGCTATATAAATCCTGTATAATAATAATAATAATACACACACTATATTAGTAAAAGTATTGGGATGCCTGCCTTTACACACACAAATGAACTTTAATGGCATCCCAGCCTTAGTCTGTAGGGTTCAATATTGAGTTGGCCCACCCTTTGCAGCTATAACAGCTTCAAATCTTCTGGGAGGCTGTCCACAAGGTTTAGGAGTGTCTATGGGAATGTTTGACCATTCTTCCAGAAGCACATTTGTGAGGTCAGGCATTGATGTTGGACAAGAATACCTGGCTCACAGTCTCTGCTCTAATTCATCCCAAAGGTGCTCTATCAGGTTGAGGTCAGGTCTCTGTGCAAGTCAGTCAAAATCCTCCACCCCAAATGCGCTCATTTATCTCTTTATGGATCTTGCTTTGTACACTGGTGCGCAGTCATGTTGGAACAGGAAGGGGCCATCCCCAAACTATTCCCACAAAGTTGGGAGCATGAAATTGTCCAACATGTCTTGGTATGCTGATGCCTTAAGAGTCCCTGGACCTAAGGGGCCAAGCCCAACCCCTGAAAAGCAACCTCACACCACATAATCCCCTCTCCACCAAATGATTTGGGCCAGTGCTGTTGCTCCAGAGCTTAGTAAATGAGGTAAAGGTTCACTTTGCAAAGAGTACACAATTCCGGAAAAAAAAATGCCTTTGCTTGCACATGATTGGATGATGGAAGTCAGCAGAGCTTCTGCTCATTTACTAAGCTCTGGAGCAACTGCACTTGCAGAGTACAACTGCACTTTGCAAAGTGCACAGTCTGTTTGCCTTTGGTAAATCAACCACCAAGAATCACAGCACCACACGTAGTATATTGTTATTTTAATAAGTAGAAAAAGTGACACAGGGCTATACAAACAAAGTTGGTTCCACCCTTCGTCAAGCCTTCCAGTAAGTAGCAGGTAAGTAGTAAGTAAGTAGAGAAGTGTGCTCCCTCTAGAGCAGGCATGTCCAAAGTCCGGCCCGCGTTCCGGACGGCCTGCCTGGTCATTTTGACATGTATATCTTTTGTGGTCCCCAACGAATCCCCGAGCGCCGGGGACCACAAAAGATATACAAGCAGCTAGGCAACAGTCCTTGCAGGCAGCTCTCTACCAGCCGCTCTAGAAAGCTGTAGAAAGAATGGCCCCTGACAGAGGGCTGACTCAGCAGGTAGTGGTGTATGTAATCCACGGCAATCCCCTGCCTTGGAGGGGACAGGGAAGGGGTGGGACAGGTGCCGTACAGGAGTATTTCCTGTTTACAAGGCGACCTCTGTAAAAGGAAGTCCCGTCTCCTGCGCTGCCATTAGACAGTGAAAAATAGAAAATATTGCGCTAAGTGTAAAAACTAAAAAACAAGGAACAAAAAGCAGCTACACAACAATGTGACGAAAATTGTAAACGTGATAGGAATAAAAAACTAGCGCTGGTAATTAAGGAAAAAACAAATAAATGCCTCTCAAAATATATAGTGAAAAATAAATGAATATCACACCAACCTAAAGGGATGTGTATGAGTTCACTATAAAATCCATAAAAAACAACATATGTAATCGTGAAGGAAAAAGAAAAACATGTGCAGTGTCAATCAAAATAACCCGTGAAGGCACAATGCAAGGAAGGACATGTAGGCTGTAGGTCATCAAGGAAAAAACATCTTCCGACTATAGGAAACAGATGAAACACTCTTACCAGAGTCCGTGGATCTGCCTACCGTGGTAGCAGATCATGTAAGCATGGGAAATCCAGCCACAGGACCAGTCGACTTGTCTGATGACTCCTAAGCTGTTGGAATCTTGGCCGTTACGACTCGACAATCCTCGGATCCGAACCTTGGATGGATATCCCCAATGGATACAACGAACCTGGACTCCTAGGGTATCACCCTGTTTTCAATTGGTATAAGAGAAATTCGACCACCAAAGACCCCCAAAAGGGGTAACTGAATGATGCAGAGTAACTCCAGGTAAGCCCTCTCCGAATCCCATGCAGGAAAGAAAGAGACAAGGCTCCAATGGTGCAGGTCAAAAAGGTAGTATACGGTTTTATTGGAATAAAACCACAAAAATTAACATAAAAAGTGATCACAAATAAGAATAAAACAAAGCAATATGGGGAGTGGTGTTTTTTATGGATTTTATAGTGAACTCATACACATCCCTTTAGGTTGGTGTGATATTCATTTATTTTTCACTATATATTTTGAGTTGCTGCCATTAGACGACTGTTCTGTCCATCATAGGAGGCGGGACTTTCTATTAAAGAGACCACTGAGAAAACAGGAGTTTCTCCTGTATGTTTGTTGGCGCTCGTCCCGCCCCCTCCCTGTCTCCTTCAAGGCTGCAGATGGACATGAATTAGGCTGCACTGATGGCAATGGTGAGTCTGCATTCGTGTTAATGGGGGTGCTGCATTTATGACAATGGGAGTGCTGCATTTATGACAATGGGAGTGCTGCATTCTGGACAAGGGGGTGCTGCATTCATGGCAATGGTGAGGCTGCAGGTGGGCACTGATTAGGCTGCATTGATTGGCACTAAGGCCTCGTACACACGGCCGAGATTCTCGTTGAGAAAAACATGTCGTTTTTTTCGACGAGATTCTTGGACAAGAAACTTGTCCCGGCCGAGTGTACACACGCTCGTTTCAAAGAACCCGCGGTTCTTTGAAAGGAGTGTACGCGGTGACGTCATCGACTACGTCGAGCATGCGCTCGTCATATTCGATGCCGTCGCCGCCATCTTGGTATACCCTACGTATGCCTAGGAAGCTACCGCGCATGCGTCAAATTCATTTCGAACATGCGCGGGCTTCCGGGCGGACAGGTAAGTGTACACACACTCACTTTTCTCGTCGAGAAACACGCCGAGGAGAATCTCGACGAGAAAATAGAGAGCAGGTTCTCTATTTTCTCGTCGAGGTTTCTTGTCGGTTTTCTCGACGAGAAACACGCTAGCAGCGTACACACGACCGATTTACTCGGCAAGACCTCTCTGCCAGCAAGTTTCTTGCTGGTTCTTGCCGAGAAAATCGGTCGTGTGTACGAGGCCTGACCCTTATTTTACTTCACAGTTCTTTATTTAAAATTTAAGATTTTTTCCTGAAACTTTCCTCTTAAAGTGAAGATGTGTGTTATACCCGGATAAATACGGTATATCCAAATATCACGCCCAAGCTCATCTTTTCACCACACACAGCCATAAAGGCAAGGGAATTCCTTTTGGGCAGTGTATTAGTGGTCAGACGAACACACTTAGACCGAATTTTAATGGTTCACAGAATGTCAGGCAAAATGGTCGGCCCGCACGCATGTTCACTTCATCAAATCCGGCCCTCTTTGAAAAAAGTTTGGACACCCCTGCTCTAGAGCTTGGTAGTTCCCAGGAGTCTGAAATTATTGTGCTCCCTCCACTGACTATGCTCTAAAGCAGCGGGTTAATTTGCTGCCTATACAACTAAAGCTGGCATCCTGCCATTCAGAAACCTTGATCCAACATACAGTAACCACTCATGGGAATTGTTCCCACCAAATAGTACGCATGAACAGTCCTAAAGAAGGGGAAGATGTACATGTTGCTAATTTTTAATGTAACGATAACCCCCCTCTCTGAGACCGGGCTGCTGGTTTTGTTTTGGGTCATGCAAACTACCTCCAAGGCTTCCGTTGTCAGGGTATAAAAAAATGTCTCTAGAAAGGCCAATGTCCACACAGATGTAAAACCCAACAATAAGGCTTTATTTACTTTGCTGAAGGAACTTGAGAGGAAAGTAGGAACGAGAGAAGAACAGGGGAAGGTTCAGGTACGCAGCACTAAAAACACAACGTCGCCACTCAAGCCTGAGTGGGTATTGCTCACCTGGATAGTCCCTTTCACTGGTCCTAGCAGCCGGGATGATGCACGGATCAATTCAATCTGAGAAAACTTGTGGATGCGATCAGGAATCCTCTGCCACAGGATTGTCAAAGTCCTGAACCTCCCAGCCAAGCAATAGAGAGAGAACCTTTAAGCCAGATTGGCGTATTGCAGGGCTTAATGCAATGGATCCTTCCTTAGGTGAGTTTCCAGGCCTCCTCCCGAGACAGCAGTACCGTCGCCAGTCTCCTCTGGGGCAGATACTCCCCTGGCCTCCTTTCCTAAGAGCGGGCTTCCCGCAGGTGGGTAGCTTGAGATCCCTTCCGAAGGTATAGGCCCCAGCCAGCAGAGCAGGGCCTATCAGGTAGCGATGTAGCCTTGGGCTGAAGGTGCCCGGGGCTAAAACACACACGCACCCCATGCCATGCGGGCCACAAGGCGTGCACACAGGACCAGACCCAATGGGCCTCAGGGAACTAACCAAAATGTGTCTGCCCCTTATGTACCCTCTCCCAGCATGCACAGCGGGTTAACCACGCCCACTGCACGGCTGCCGAGAAAGGACACCCAAGGCGTTGTGATACCCCTGTACTTCAACCCAGGCCGGTGGTGGCAGTGCCACCTACAGGCGAACAGGGAACACTACTGCCAGGCAGTATCACACCCGGAGCAGAAGCAATTTTAGAATAATCAACTGATCTGAGCCCAACTATGGCTCAGACATACCCCTAAATTTACACATAGCGTCCCAACCATTTGGGAAGGGCGCTACATTAATAAAGTCCATGAACCATATTTTAGAAGTCACATTTCTCTGGACACCAGGCACTCCTTTCTTTTTATCTAAGTCTACATGCTGACCTTAAGGTCAGACAAAAAAAGGCAGCAGCCCAATCCCCCAACAGGGCCCATCGCCACCATCCATGACTGGGCACTATCCACCAGAAGGCATTTCATTCCTTTTTGCCCACACGAATACTCACTCAAGACCAGTGACCAATCCAGTCAGTCCAGTGTGGTCTCTAACACAAACTAAAGCAGGAGTAGTCAATCTTAGCATTTCAGCTGTTGTTGAACTACAAGTCCCATGAAGCATTGGAAGACTCTGACAGCTAGAGGCATAAATTCTACAGGCATGATGGGATTTGTAGGTTCACTACAGCTGGAGTGCCAAGGTTGCCTACCCCTGCTCTAGAAGTAGCAGAGGGGTTTAAACTAAAGCATACATACTTTACTTTACCAGTTCTCTGCATTATTTACCTGTTTTGGGTTGCTTAATAGCTGAAGTTATATAATTAACCACTTAAGACCCGGACCAATACGGACCAGGCCCCTTTTTGCGATTCGGCACTGCGTCGCTTTAACTGACAATTGCGCGGTCGTGCAACGTGGCTCCCAAACAATATTGGCGTCCTTTTTTTCCCCACAAATAGAGCTTTCTTTTGGTGGTATTTGATCACCTCTGTGGTTTTTATTTTTTGCGCTATAAACAAAAATAGAGCGACAATTTTTTAAAAAATTCTATATTTTTTACTTTTTGCTATAATAAATATCCCCAAAAAATATATAAAAAAAACAATTTTTTTCCTCAGTTTAGGCCGATACGTATTCTTCTACATATTTTTGGTAAAAAAAAAATCGCAATTGGCATTTATTGATTGGTTTGCGCAAAAGTTATGGCGTTTACAAAATAGGGGGTAGTTTTATGGGATTTTTATAAAAAATAATTTTTTACTAGTAATTTAGGCGATCAGTGATTTTTTTCGTGACTGCGACATTATGGCGGACACATCGGACACTTTTGACACTATTTTGGGACCATTGTCATTTTTACAGCGACCAGTGCTATAAAAATGCACTGGTTACTGCGAAAATGACACTGGCATTGAATGGGTTAACCAGGAGGGGGCGCTGTAGGGGTTAAGTGTGCCCTGATTTGTGTTTCTTACTGTGGGGGGCGTGGCTTAGCGTGTGACATCACTGATCATCGTTCCCTATTACAGGGAACAGACGATCAGTGACAGGCTCACTAGGAAGCACGGGGAGAGGTTTGTTTACACTTACCTCTCCCCATTCTTCCTCTCTGTGACCCGATCGCGGGACACCCACGGCGATCGGGTCCGCTGTTCCCGCGGGGACGGTCACGGAGAAGAGGACCGGGTCATGAGCACGCCGCCGGCGGCGCGCTCGCGACCCACGCCTGGGCTCTTAAAGGGGACGTACCTGTACGCCCATGTGCCCAGCCGTGCCATTTTGCCGATGTACATCGGCGTGCAGCGGTCCTCAAGTGGTTAAAGAAATTGTCTTGTAGAATCGATGAAATATTATTACCATGCGTCAGTTTGGACTTGTCAGATGCTATTGACTGGCAGTGTTTCTTCCTTTTTATTTCGTACAATTGGGCACAGCACCCGGCACATTATTCAGTGTTCAGTAATTACACAACAGCATAAACAATTACGATATTTTAATAGAAGATGCATAGGGGTTGCACTAATGTGATCATTAGCAAAGCAGAAAATGCCTGGAAAAAAAGATGAGGTGATTGAAGTTTAAATCTGAACTGTTATATAAGTCATAGGAGTCAAAGAAACTATATGATGGGGGAAAGGCTCAATCAGAAGCAGCACCCAGCTGATTACACTGAAAAATGTATTGATCAGACAATTTGAGATAAGGGCTCTTTATCAATGTACTTATTGGGTTGTTAACGTTATCTGTGCCAATTCACTGCAGTACCTAGAATAAAAGGTGAATGTCCAATAAAATATGGGGCTTCAGAATTGTACTATTTAATGGGAAGCTGTGGGTTTTTAAATATTTTCTTTTAGATATATATATATATATATATATATATATATATATATGTGAACAACTTAAAGCTGAGCTCCAAGAAAACTTTTATATACACTGATAAAATACATATACATGAGATGTTTTATCTGCCAAAGGATTGGTATTTCTGTCCAATTAGTTCTGCAATTTACACTGCCCTGCCACAAAGTACAGCCAGGCAGATGACACCACATTCTCCGTAACAATTGAGGAATACACGGCTGACATCACCCATCCCCATGCCTACTGATGGAACAGCAATGCCTGGTACACACGATGGGATTATCAGACGAATGATCGTTTATTTTATTTGCATGCTAGTCTCCATATTGAAAATGAAGAGTCTACTAAACTAATGAAAATTTTCGTATGACAGAACGAAAATTCAGGATGTAATATATTTGTATTGTATTTTTGGACAAAAACTGTACTGATTAAACGAAAATCATACAATCTGGTATTGTACAAGAAAAATGTTCACGTTTGTCCCTTTGGATAATTTCAGATGAACTGTCGTGATCGGCTCTCGAAAGCTGTGTACTAACAATCAGATTATCGTACAATCGCGTTAAAAGCTGTATTTTTCTTACTATTTTCTGATCGTATGTACGGGCCTTAAATCGTTTGTTACCCCAACACTTCATATTCCTGATATGCATGTGCCTGCTGGACCGTGTACTTGTATGAGAAAGTATCCTGTTCTCTTTGTATTGCTTCCTTTTTGTGAAATCACTGGTGTACCTGCCAGTCCCCTTGCTTTCCTATTAAAAAGTGACCACACTAAGCAGTAGAACACACTGTGGTCAGATCTCTAGCTGGAATGTGTATGGAACTCAGTGTATGTATCTTTTTTATAAATCTCTTTATTAAATTTTCACTTTTTTCTTCACATATTATTCCATACATTTTAAATATTGTACATCTTATTATCTTAAATTAAATTATACATCATTTATCCTTCATCATACATTATTTCAAACTATATAAAAAAAAAAGATTTAACCCGTCAATCAAAATAGCCCTTTCATCCCTTGGTGTAATTCTATCCCAATTCCGCGCCCCTCTCCCCTGCAGCTATCATAGGATTTTCTAGCCAATTTGCCCAGATTTTCTCATATTTCTCTTCTTTTCCTCTATTATAATATGTCTCCTTGTACAATGCCAGATTGTTATTTATTAAGTTTTTCCATTGTGCCAGTGGTGGGGCTTCGGCCTTCTTCCAATTCAATACTATTACCTTTCTTGCATAGAAAAGAAGGAGGCCAATCTGTGTTCTTTTTTCTATAGACAGTGTATTTTCCCCGACTAGCCCAAGTAGACAGATTTCTGCCTCTAAGTCCAGTTTGACTGACGTCACTTCAGTGTATGTATCTAGATGAAATGTATATGGAACGCAGTGTACACTCCTCCAATGATCAGACTTGTTCTCCTGAACCGTACCAGGCCGCATGCCCTCAACATGGGGGGTGGGTGCTTTGGGGCAGGGGGGCGCACTGCGGCCCCCCCACCCCAAAGCACCCTGCCCCCATGTTGATGAGGACAGGGCCTCTTCCCGACAACCCTGGCCGTTGGTTTTCGGGGTATGCAGGTGGGGGGCTTATCGGAATCCAGGAGCCCCCTTTAATAAGGGGGTCCCCAGATCCCGGCCCCCCCTATGTGAATGAGTATGGGGTACATCGTACCCCTACCCATTCACCTGGTGGAAAAAAAATGGCAATAAAAACACTACACAGGTTTTTTAAGTCCCAAAGCACCCACCCCCCCATGTTGAGGGCATGCGGCCTGGTACGGTTCAGGAGGGAGGGGGGCGCTCTTTCGGCCCCCCTCTTTTCCTGCGGCCTGCCAGGTTGCGTGCTCAGATAAGGGTCTGCTATGGACTTTGGGGGGACCCCCACGCCGTTTTTTTTTGGCGTAGGGGTTCCCGTTAAAGTCCATACCAGACCTAAGGGCCTGGTATGCTCTTGGAGGGGAACCCATGCCATTTTTTTTTTTATTTGACGTGGGGTTCCCCCTCAAGATCCCTGTTCGGAACGCAACACATGTGCGAATCAGATGCGTGCCCATAGAACATAATGGGCCTGAATTCGCACCTGAGCCGCACCGCAATGCCTAGAGAACGCACACGTTTTTTAGGCAATGCGCAGTGCGAATGCATCGCACATATGTGAACCAGCCTCATTGGAATCAATGTATTTTATAATGTTATGTGAATTGGATGCGGTGTAAGCCATAACCAATTTGCATAGGTGTGAACGGGGCCTAAAAGAAGCTGACGCCATGTCATATTCATGATACTTACATGATATTTACACTAGTTGGATATAAAAATATGATGATTTCTTATATGTATCATATACAATGTTTTTATTTATTTATTAATGAACACAGCGCTACAAAAATCCACAACATTGTTGGTTGCTAGGAAACTGGCAGCCGATCCGTACAGCACCATTTGTTGCTAGGAGGCAGCCGCCTGCACCATAACAACCAATAATGCTGTGCAGCCTGGGGGCTAAACATACACAGAGGTAAACATGTCTGGTAAGGACACCTCAGTGCTGCCCCCTAGCTTGCCTTCATGAATGCCACATGAGGCAGCTGCCTCAATTGTCCTTCTTTGTGATGTGGCCCTGATGAATTGACCACCACTCAATGAGCCACCATGGCACATTTTGCATGGTATACTTTTTCTTTTTCGTACATCACGGGACACAGAGCGACTTAGTCATTACTAATGGGTTATATAGTTTACACTCAGGTGCTGGCACTGGCAACTTCCAAACCGGAAGTACCCTCCCCTATATAAGCCCCTCCCATCCGGGAGCACCTCAGTTTTTTGCCAGTGTCTAAGGTGTTGGCCAAAGAGTAACATGTGTTTTCCTGGGCTTGCGTACAGGTTCTTTTACGGGCCTTAGTAAGCTGTTCCGGATCCCACCAAAAAAGCTTCATAGCTAAACGGTCGGTACCCGGGCCTTGCAACAGAAGAGCAAGGTTTTGCCTGTAATGCCTCTCTTAGGAGGGCTGGACCCTGGGATCCAGAGCTCTGGTCATACCCAGGACCAATATGTTTTCTGTGCAGGGTGCTATACAGGTCCAGGGGAGTGGAATCCTTGGGAACCCGGTCCCTGAAGGTTTAATTACAATGCCTGCCGTGATAGGTGAAGTTTGGGCTTCTGTGGACCAAACAGAGTCCTGCGGCGGGGAACAGGTAAGTGGGGGCCCCCAGGAACTTGGTTCTATTGGGGGACCCCCAAGCCTAATTTGTCTTTCTGTCTGTTACCTAACAGTATTCCCGCTAATATCTGTGTATGCCTGTAACTACTGAAAAATGTAAAATTTTAATAGTAGTCAAGAAAAAACAAAAAAAAAAGAGGACCGCGGTACCTGTGTTAAACCACTAGAGGCCGCTGTGGTCCATTTTTTCTTGTCATGTGGATCTTTGGTTTTCTCAAGTCAAAAGATCCAGGCAGTTGGTAAGTTCTCTGTGGGAATCCACTTCCTCTGCCCTGTTGCTGCGCTCATCCACCGCACAGGCCCTCTGACAAAAAGGGCCCTGGCTCCTAGTCCCTGCTTGGTTTCGAAAAGGGCGCCAATGGCGTACAGGCGCGCGCGCGGGCGCGTGCACGCGCCTCCTATGAAAAAAAGGGGCGGGGCGGGTGGATGATGCTCGATGCGCGCCGCGGCGCTTCTGCGCATGTGCAGGCGTCCCAGCATGTATAAAAGACACAGTACAAGTGTCAGCTGGATGCAAACAGAGCTAGCAACAAACAGTGGCACACAGAGGCGGTTGATGCAGGCATCCCCATAGAAAGGCACTTTAGTGGACACCAGCTGGTATATAGCAGCAACTGTGTTAGACTATTACCAGCAAAATTGGTGTATGACGACGGGAATACCTCAGCTTTGTGCTTAAAGGATATGTCGTCCAGACGCTCCGGAAATAAGTCTTCCAGGAAGCCAAAGGGGTCTCCATCGGGCTCTGAGGATATTGGGCATGCTTGTACTGCACCAATCTCCCCTGAGAATTCAGAGGTCAGTAGCCGTAGGAACCCCGCAGGAGTGCCTGGTGCTGCGGCTGTCCCCAGTCCACCTGCTCCTGTATATATAACAGAGGAGGTTTTATCCTCAACTCTGGGAGGATTGGAAGAGAGATTAACAGCATTAATCGCTGCTTCCCTGTCACAGGGAAAGCGCGTCCGATCTCCGTCTCCTCCTTCAGAGTGCCTGTTAGTGGAGGAACAGCCCCACACAGAGATCGACCTACCTGAAGGGGATCAGGATGAGGTTGATTCAGTTATGGAGGAATCAACAGTGGAAGAACCTTTCTCAGCATCTCAGGCTGAAAGATTATGGGTTCAGTCTCTGACTAACATGGTCCGATCAGCATTTAAAATGCCTCTGGCGGAACCATCAACCACTACGGTTTCCTCGCTGGGGTCGCTGAAAGCTCCCCAGGCTGTCTGTTCCTTCCCAATCCACCCTTTATTGGAAGGGCTTATTTACCAGGATTGGGAGCATCCTGATAAAATATTTACTCCCCCCAAGAGATTTCCGGTGATCTATCCCATGGAGGATAAGTTCATAAAAAAATGGAGGGTCCCTACAGTGGATGCAGCCATCTCTTCTGTGAACAAATCACTGACATGTCCAGTAGATAATGTTCCAATGTTCAAAGACCCAATAGATAAAAAATTGGAGTCTTTACTAAAATCTGCTTTCTCTACAGCAAGCATGGTGACACAACCTGCGGTAGCAGCGATTGGAGTCTGCCAAGCGGTGAAAGATCAGTTGAAACAAGTCTTAAGGGACTTACCAGATCAGCAGGCTCTTGCCCTAGCTGACCTACCTAGAGCCTTGTGTTTTGCGGTGGACTCCATAAAGGATACAATCCAACAGGCCTCCCGCTTTACGCTGTCTGTAGTACATATGCGTAGGCTTCTATGGCTCAAAAACTGGTCTGCTGAAGCTCCCTGTAAGAAATTGCTGGTTAGCTTCCCATTTCATGGAGAACGCTTATTTGGAGAAGATCTGGACAAATATATCCAGAAAATTTCTGCCGGTAAAAGTTCACTCTTACCGGTTAAGAACAAGAGTAGAAGTCCTTCTTTTAAGAGGCCTACTTCTCCAGTCCCTGGCACATCGGCTGTGAAACAGTTCCGACGGCCTCCGCGGTCAAATTCAGGGGGCAGAAATCAGGGACAATCACAGGGTAACAAGAAACCCTGGGTCAAGAGAGGTACAAAACCTCCCCCCAAGTCATGAAGGGTTGCCCCCACTCAATCGGGTGGGGGGAAGACTTCAGTTGTTCACAGAGACCTGGTGGGACACCATCAGAGACAGATGGGTGCTCTCCGCAGTAAGTCTGGGATACAAGCTGGAGTTAAAAGACACTCCTCCTGCCCAATTTATGAGGTCAATTGTGCCAAGCGATCCCCAGAAGAGAGGATCCCTCCTTCTGGCACTAGAACAACTATTGCTCCAAGGTGTAATCATGAAGGTTCCCCTGGAAGAAAGCGGGTTCGGGTTTTACTCGAACCTTTTCACAGTCCCCAAACCAAATGGGGACGTGAGGCCCATATTAAATCTAAAAGGGCTAAACAAGTTCCTAAATATCAGGACTTTTCGGATGGAGTCGATCCGATCGGTGGCCACCGCCCTATAAGAGCAGGAATGGTTAGCCTCGATCGACATAAGGGATGCTTATCTGCATATTCCCATCTTTCCGGCCCACCAGAAATTTCTACGCTTTGCAGTAGAAGGGCGCCATTTTCAGTTCAGAGCCTTACCTTTCGGTCTGGCCACAGCACCACGAGTGTTCACAAAAATTCTGGCCCCACTATTGGCCAATCTAAGAACACAAGGTGTAACGATAATGGCATATCTAGACGACCTGCTACTAATAGACCACTCAGTGGAAAAGCTGGAAGTAGCTATTCACAAGACAATCAAGTATCTGGAATATCACGGTTGGATTATCAACCGGGACAAGTCAGCTCTAAGACCAGTCAGAAGTCTGGAATACTTAGGGCTAAGGCTGGATTCAAATCAGAGAAAGATTTTCTTACCTCCAGAAAAGGTGTCGTCTTTAAAAGATTTGACCCACTTAGTGGGTACAAAAAGAAAACCATCCATACGCCTGTGCATGAGGCTGCTGGGAAAAATGGTGGCTTCATTCGAAGCAGTACCCTACGGTCAATTCCATTCAAGGAACTTGCAGAGGGCCATACTGTCAGCCTGGAACAAAAAAGTTCAGGCTTTAGACTTACCAATGTCCCTGTCCCCTTCCGTTCGCAAGAGCCTCCATTGGTGGTTGGTGCCCCAGAATCTGGAAAAAGGGAAACCCTTCAGTCCGGTTTCTTGGAAGGTGGTCACTACAGATGCCAGCCTCATAGGCTGGGGGGCAGTACTGGAGCGATGGTCTCTCCAGGGCAAGTGGTCAGAAGCAGAGAAGGCCCTGCCCATCAATCTCTTAGAGATACGAGCAGCCCGGTATGCCCTAGTAGCATGGACATCCAAACTCCAAGGGTCCCCTGTCAGAATTCAATCAGACAATGCCACAGCAGTGGCATATATCAATCACCAGGGTGGCACCAGGAGTCGTGCAGCCCAGAGGGAAGCGAATTGCATCCTGGAATGGGCAGAAAGATATGTCCCAGCCATATCCGCGGTTTTCATCCCAGGAGTGGAAAATTGGAAAGCGGACTTTTTAAGTCGCCAGCAATTATGCCCGGGGGAATGGTCTCTTCACCCCGAGGTTTTCCAGGCAATATGCCAGCGGTGGGGAACACCGGATGTAGATCTGCTAGCATCCAGATTCAACGCAAAGGTGGACAGATTTGTGTCTCGCACAAGGGATCCCCTAGCTTGCGGCTCGGATGCCCTAGTGTTCCCTTGGGATCAGTTCAAGCTGATATATGCATTCCCACCGCCACAATTGTTACCGTGATTAATCCGCAGAATCAGGGTAGAAAAGAAACCAGTGATTCTGGTGGCTCCAGCGTGGCCCCGAAGGGCATGGTACGCGGAGATTGTAAAAATGTCAGTGAGGAGTCCTTGGACCCTCCCACATCGTCCGGACCTGCTGTCGCAAGGACCGATATACCACCCTTCCTTACCAGCCCTAGGTTTGACGGCCTGGCTATTGAAGCCCACATTCTGAAAAAGAGAGGGCTCTCTAATCCTGTGGTATCTACCATGATCAATGCCAGGAAGCCGGTATCCAGGCAGATCTATTATAGGATCTGGAAGGCGTACATTACATGGTGTGAGGCCAAGAAATGGCATCCACGTAAGTACGTAATAGGTAGGATTTTGGACTTCCTACAGTGGGCTGTAGATAGGAAGCTGGCCTTGAGTACTATCAAGGGTCAGATTTCAGCCTTGTCAATATTTTTTCAAAGGCCCTTGGCTTCGCATTCACTAGTCAAAGCTTTCATACAAGGAGTGATGCATATTAGCCCTCCGGTTAGTATTCCCATATGTCCATGGGACTTAAACCTGGTTCTGTCGGTTCTACAGAAACAACCGTTTGAACCATTGCAACACATTTCCTTGGTTCTTCTCACCAGGAAATTGATTTTCTTAGTAGCCATTTGTTCGGCTAAAAGAGTATCGGAATTAGCCGCCTTGTCCTGTAAGGAACCATATCTGGTTGTCCATAAGGACAGAGTAGTATTACGTCCTCATCCAGCCTTTCTTCCTAAGGTGGTATCGAGGTTTCATTTGAACCAAGATGTGGTTCTTCCTTCTTTTTTCCCCAAACCTAGCTCGGTAGAGGAAAAGTTATTGCATTCTTTGGATGTAGTAAGAGCAGTTAAAGCTTATCTAAAAGCCACTGCTCAGATTCGCAGAACGGATACTTTGTTTATTCTGCCGGAAGGCCCCAGAAAGGGTCAGGCAGCATCAAAATCTACTTTAGCCAAGTGGATTCGACAGGTCATAATACAAGCCTATGGCTTGAGAAAGAGACCGCCTCCATTCAAAGTTAGGGCACACTCCACAAGAGCAGTTGGAACTTCATGGGCAGTGCATCACCAGGCCTCCCTGGCTCAAGTCTGTAAGGCCGCAACATGGTCTTCAGTACACACGTTTACTAGATTCTACCAGGTAGACGTTAGAAGTCAGGAGGATGTCGCCTTTGGGCGCAGTGTGTTGCAGGCCGCAAAAGATCCTCATGCCTGATGGCGCCCAGCTTATGTATAGTGTATCCCTCCCCTCATTTGGCATTGCTTTGGGACGTCCCATTAGTAATGACTAAGTCGCTCTGTGTCCCGTGATGTACGAAAAAGGAAAAGGGATTTTTATAACAGCTTACCTGTAAAATCCTTTTCTTGGAGTACATCACGGGACACAGAGCTCCCACCCCTCTTTTTGGGACACTTATTGCTTTGCTACAAAACTGAGGTGCTCCCGGATGGGAGGGGCTTATATAGGGGAGGGTACCTCCGGTTTGGAAGTTGCCAGTGCCAGCACCTGAGGGTAAACTATATAACCCATTAGTAATGACTAAGTCGCTCTGTGTCCCGTGATGTACTCCAAGAAAAGGATTTTACAGGTAAGCTGTTATAAAAATCCCTTTATTTCGTTTCCAGAGATCTACCCTATTCATTCATACACAGTAGGTGCCGCCGATATTGTGTCAATCTCGCCGCTTCTAGCGGCGATATTGACACCCTATGAGCTCCGTCGCGAGAGCCAGCGCCGAGCTGTCTCGTCATCGGGAAAGGAAAAAATGTTCCTTTCACGATGAGCGACACGCATTGCCGATAGGCGGAGATCCGACATGGATTCCCGCAAATACCAGGCACTGCGTTTGGTATGAATCCTGAGCGGGAACTCCATGCCAATTTTTAAAGAAAAAACCAGCGTGGGTTCCCCCTCCAGGAGCATACCAGGCCCTTGGGTCTGGTCTGGATTTGAAGGGGAACCCTACGCCGAAAAAACGGCGTGGGGGTCCCCCTCAAGATCCAAACCAGACCCTTATCCGAGCACGCAACCTGGCAGGCCGCAGGGGAAGAGGGGGGGACGAGAGCGGCCCCCCTCCCTCCTGAACCGTACCAGGCCACATGCCCTCAACATGGGGGGTTTGGTGCTCTGGGGCAGGGGGGCAACCTGCGGCCCCCCCACCCCAGAGCACCCTGCCCTCATGTTGATGAGGACAGGGCCTCTTCCCGACAACCCTGGCCGTTGGTTGTCGTAATCCGGGAGCCCCCTTTAATAAGCAGGCCCCCGGATCCCGGCCCCCCCCACCCTATGTGAATGAGTATGGTGTAAATCTTACACCTACCCATTCACCCGGTGGAAAAAAATGGTAATAAAAACACAACAAACCCCCCATGTTGAGGGCATGTGGCCTGGTACGGTTCAGGAGGGAGGGGGGCCGCTCTCGTTCCCCCCTCTTCCCCTGCGGCCTGCCAGGTTGCGTGCTCGGATAAGGGTCTGGTTTGGATCCTGAGGGGGACCCCCACGCCGTTTTTTCGGCGTAGGGTTCCCCTTCAAATCCAGACCAGACCCAAGGGCCTGGTATGCTCCTGGAGGGGGAACCCACGCCGGTTTTTTCTTTAAAAATAGGCGTGGAGTTCCCGCTCAGGATTCATACCAAACGCAGTGCCTGGTATTGGCGGGAATCCGCGTCGGATCCCCGCTCAATACAGTGTCGCGTCTCCTCGCCATTGCAGCGAGCGCGACACGTGTCGCCACCCTGCTGCCGACATCTCTGCACTCCTGACGCCGAGAATCTTGGCGATGGGAGCGCGATAGAAACACAATATCGGCGGCACCTACTGTAACCTAAGATCCTGTTGTGTTATAACAAATGAGGTTTCTGATCAAATAAAGGATTTACATTTTTCTTGGCAATCTCCTGTGGCTGATCAGGAGGTATTTTCGGGATTCTTTTTCACTGATATAAATTACTTCATGTTCACATCAATTAAATGCGTTAGATGTGTCCTAGGCATTAAGAATTGTGAGAAGAACTAATCTAGAATAAAAGTATCAATGTTAATAAATGTAAGTACATAAGATCAAAGAAGAAATGGATTTCCTTTCTCTTTAAAGCTTCAATTATCAGACTTTATACATTTGCTATAACCTGGGGTTAGACTGTTATCGCCAACACAGACATTTTTTATGGGATAAACAATATTGTTTGTTATGTGAAGACTAGTTTTACCAAGCACTTTCATAGTCTATGCAAGGGCAAAATTATTATTGAAAAAATAATATGCAGTACATAAGTGCAATACATGCACATTTTCCTGTGTTTTATTCTATAAAGACCTTGCAAATGCAAATAAATACACATTGATCTTCCAGAAATGCAGTAACCTCTTAAAGCAGAGTTCCACCCAAAAATGGAACTTCCGCTTTTCAGAACCCTCCCCCCCTCCGGTGTCACATTTGGCACCTTTCAGGGGGAGGGGGTGCAGATACCTGTCTAAGACAGGTATTTGCACCCACTTCCGGGAATACACTCCTGCGGCAGACACGCCCCTACCCACACTCCTCCACTGTCTTCTGGGAAATGCACTGTTCCCAGGAGAGAGCGGGAACCAGTGACTGCGCGCCGCGCTACTTGCACATGCGCAGTAGGGAAATGGGCAGTGAAGCCGCAAGGCTTCACTTCCTGATTCCCTCACCCAGAATGGGGGCGGCAGCATCCGAGGACCGAGCGACTGCTTGACCTCGTCTGCTGACATCGCGGGCACGCTGGACAGGTAAGTGTCCATTTTTTTAAAAGTTAGCAGCTGCAGTATTTGAAGCTGCTGGCTTTTAAAAAAAAAATTCGAGCAGCAGAAAGACACGAGACTTAGGACTTTGGAGAGAGATAAGTAAGCACTACAGATAGATGTGCCCAGGCCAAATTTAATGAATGGAGGTTACAACCACTTTAACCACTTCACCCCCGGAAGGTTTTACCCCCTTAATTACAGGCCATTTTTTTGTGATACGGCACTGCGTTACTTTGGCTGACAATTGTGCGATGTTGTACCCAAATAAAATTGATGTTCTTTTTTTCCCACAAATAGAGCTTTCTTTTTGTGGTATTTGATCACCTCTGTGGTTTTTATTTTTTGCGCTATAAACAAAAAAAGACCATCAGTTTAGAAAAAATATATATATTTTTTTATTTTCTGCTATAAAACATACCTAATATATATATATTTTGTTTTAAATCTAATTTCTTCCTCAATTTAGGCCAACATGAATTCTGCTACATTTTTTTGGTAACAAAAACCCCAATAATAATAATATATTGATTGGTTTGTACAAAAGTTATAGCATCTACAAAATAGGGGATAGATTTATGGCTTTTATTATTATTTTTTACTAGTAATGGCAGTGATCATTGATTTTTAGCAGGACTGCAACATTGCGGCAGACAGATCGGACACCTAACTGACATTTTTTACACTTTTTTGGGAACCAGTGACATTATTACAGTGATCAGTGCTAAAAATTTGCACTGACATTGTACTAATGACACTGGCATGGAAGGGGTTAACATCAGGGATGATCAAAGGGTTTACTAACTGTATGGGGGATGGGCTGCCTGGGATAACACACAGATCCGTCTTCCTGCATACCAGAAAGACAGGATCTCAGTGTAATCCCCTGTCAGAACGGAGATCTGCCTTGTTTGGCAGATGCCCATTCTGTCTCTGCAGAGAGCAATCGTTTGCGGCCGGCAGACATCGAGACACCGCGTGGGTCCTGAGGAGATGCGGGCAGGAGTTTTTAGGCGAGACCGCGGCTTTGGCCTAGTCCACGAGGCCGGACGCCACGGACTAGGCCGAAGCCGCGGCCTCGCCTAAAAACTCCTGCCTGCAGCTCCCCAGGACCGGCGCTGACGCTGCGCCGGTCCTGAGGAGCTGCGGGCAGGAGTTTTTAGGCGAGGCCGCGCCTTCGGCCTAGTCCGCAAGGCCGGATGCCTTAAAACTCCTGCCTGCAGCTCCTCAGGACCGGCGCGGTGTCCATCAAAAAAAAAAAAACTTGATTCGAATCGTGAATCGCGTTTTTTTTTTAAAAATCGCAGATTTTTTTGGGGAGAAAATCTCCCGGCTCTAGCATGAACCGCCGAACTGGTATGGCTATTCACACAGCCGAGCCACCTTGCCACAGTATAAATGCGGCTGCTGGTCGGCAAGTGGTTAAAGAAAAGATATACCTGTTTTGCTTGTATCTTTTCAGTTACAGTGCGGTAAAGTAAGGACATGGAAAAACCTCTAGTATAATAATGTACTTTTACTAAACAAGTACGCTGCACATATAACCTACTTATGCCTCGTACACACAATCAGTTTTCCCGACAAGAAAAGTGTGATGTGAACTTTTTGTCAGGAATTCCGACCGTGTGTATGCTCCATCACACTTTTTTTGTCAGAATTCCTGCCAAGAAAAGATTGAGAGCAGGTTCTCAATTTTCGTGACAGGAAAAATTCCTAACTAGAATCGCGCTCTTCTGTATGCAATTACGACGCAAAAAAAAACATTCATGCTCAGAATCAAGCAGAAGAGCTGAACTGCCTATTGAACTTAATTTTTCTCGGCTCGTCGTACGTATTGTATGTCACCGCGTTCTTGACGTTCGGAATTTCAGACAAGATTTGTGTGACCGTGTGTATGCAACACAAGTTTGAGCAGTTTTCCTGCTGAAAAAAAAAACACGGTTTTCCTGCCGGAAAAACTGATCGTGTGTACGAGGCATTAGAGTTTTAGGAAAACAATACAAGGCATAAAAAGATATACACTGCTCAAAAAAATTAACGGAACACTTTAAAAACACATCAGATCTCAATGGGGAAAAATATGCTGGATATCTATACTGATATGGACTGGGTAATGTGTTAGGAACAAAAGGATGCCACATTGTTTGATGGAAATGAAAATTATCAACCAACAGAGGGCTGCATTTAAAGACATCCCGAAAATCAAAGTGAAAAATCTATGCAGCAGGCTGGTCCATTTTACTGAAATTTCATTGCAGCAACTCAAACTGGTGCTTCTATGCATGCCTGACAACGCTAATGAGACTACGGCTATGGATGGTGTCTTGTGGTATTTCCTCCCAGATCTGGACCAGGGCATCAGTGAGCTCCTGAACAGGTGCAACCTGACAGCATCGGATGGACCCAAACATAATGTCCCAGAGGTGTTCTCTTGGATTAAGGTCAGGCGAGCATGGGGGCCATTCAGTGGTATCAATTCCTTCAACCTCCAGAAACCGGTTGCATTCTCTCGCCACATCAAGCTCCATGGTGCCGGACAGTCAGCACAGGGCCTGCTAGAGGATGTTGGATCCTGTGCTCACTGCGCGGCACCATGGAGCTCGATTGGCATTTTCCAGTGGGTCCTGGGTTTCTCCTGGTACATAACAATGCCCGGCCTCATGTGGAAAGAGTATGCAAACAGTTCCTGGAGGATGAAGGAATTTAATCCCTACGCGTTTCGTACTAGAGTTCTTCAACAGGGGCATCAGATACACCACTCTATTCACTGCCCTTTTAATGATTTTACCTGTATGTGATCACTTTTACTTTGTTGCTTTCAATAAACGTGCATTGGCCTGCACTATCGGAGCATTCCCCTCATTTTCTTTTCCATGATTGGTCGATTGAGTTGGGGTTTTCTCTGAGTTGCGATTTCAATTCCGGGAAGGGTTCCTGTGTTGGAGGCTGTTCCTGTTCTGTCTGGGGACTGCCGGGGTCGTGGTCGAGTTTAGGGTCTCCTTTTGGGTCGGGGAGCCTGCTGGAGAGTTGTCATCTGGGATTCGTTTGGTCCAGCCTTCAGACAAGCAGAAGGGAACAGCCACTGAGATTTTTCATGCCCATACGATCTGCCTAATCTGCAGATCCACCGGTTTCGGTAAGAGTATTCTACCTCTCTTCCCCTCCAGAAGTTATGTGATGATCCATATTGTTTCACGTGTGGTTTCAGTTACTTCATATCACGGATATTTATGGACACTATGTGGACTCACTTCATTGTCCTTTATTCACATTCATATATATTTTGAGGCCCATTTCTTGGGTCTCCCTTGTCATTTAGCGCTACATCTTTATTCACTTTCAAAATGTTCCTTTCAATTTTTCAAGCAGTGTACAATTATCCATACAACAAACATGCATGTGCTATCTAACCTTCCTAGCAAATGAGCATTGACAAGGGTGTGTATGCTATAGGAATACACTAAAAAGTCACTTAGCTTGAGTTATGTCGGCTTCACAATCTCTGTAGGCAACCAGGACTCCAGGTTACTCGAATAAATGCAGGAAACTGGATTCTCTATTAGTGTAGATCTAGTGTCATACTCAGATGAAGCCCCTTCTTTGGTCTTGAGAAGTCTCCTCTGGCAGAATCTTCTTTGGTCTTATGGATTCCTAGTTCACTAGAGATCGTGAAAGAAACTTTTTTAAACTGAATGAGTGTGATGAGCCAGTATACATTGTATATCATCTGTGACAGCAGGAAGGTAAAGTCACCTGGTTGCATCCAGGGGGGTAGATATATTTCGCCCAGATTCAGGCTTTACGCCGACTTATACAACTAGGTGGAGAGTTGTATAAGCCCAGCTGAGGCTAGTGGGCTCATGGATGACTCATACCTCTAGGGAGAGTGTGGGGCGTCGTGCAGACAGGGAGTTGATGAGACCAGCTGAAGCTTGTCAGCTCATTTAGGCCTCTATAAGAACTCCCAGATTCATTAGGTGTTTGCTCATGCCTGGAACCAGACCTGTGTGGACTGTCTAGGGAGAGTGAACCCCTGTGCGGTGAGACAAAGCCTGTGTGGCTATTTGCTTGGACATTTAAAACCAGGGACTTAGGGACTAGGACAGCACTAGGCTGATCCCAGTTGTTAGTTAGGAAACCTGTATGTTTACTCAGAGGTCAAGTTGACCAGGATTTATTTTATTTATGTTTCTTTTGCTTTGCTGTGTTTTGTCACTGTAAATAGAAAATAAACCGCACCTTTTTGATTTTGAAAACCACAACCTCCGTTTGCTGGGCCTGTTTTTGTGTGGGGAGCCCATCCCGGGGGTCACACACACCCGCTGCCGAGCTAACCCCCTCACAGTTGGTGGAGAACCAGTGGCAGTTTTTTTTAAGCCAGCATGGAGGAGATACTGAAACAGCTGGCTCTAGCAAATGCCAATCAACAGCAGACAAATGCAGGTTTGCAAAGGAGCCTTGCAGCCCAGCAGCAAGCTCATCAACAGAGCCTTGCAGCCCAGCAGCAAGCTCACCAACAGAGTCTGGAAGCTCAGCAACAAGCCCAGCAGCAATCTGAGGCCCGCTTCATAGACCTGTTACAGAAGCAAGAGCAGAGACTACAACAAATGGAAGCAGTAATGCAGCAACGTCCGCAGACCAGTGAGGAAAGCCGTCCCACTAATACCGCGTCCTTTGGGGTGAGTCGTTTATTGACAAAAATGACTGGAGAGGATGATCCAGAGGTATTTTTGACCACATTTGAAAGGACCGCTGAAAGAGAAAAGTGGCCTGAGGAGCAGTGGGCTGGACTGGTGGCTCCTCTGTTAACTGGTGAATCGCAGAAAGCTTACTATGACCTAGAGCCTAACCAAGCAAAAGACTATGTGATGCTAAAAGCTGAAATTTTGGCAAGGCTGGGTGTCACCCAGGCTGTCCGGGCTCAGCGTGTGCATAACTGGACTTTCCAGCTTGGAAAACCCCCCAGGTCTCAAATGTATGATCTCATTCACCTGAGCAGAAAGTGGCTACAGCCAGAGACTTTGTCCGCACCAAAGATTGTGGAACGTGTTGTAATGGATCGGTTTTTGAGAGCTCTTCCTACTGCCATCCAAAAGTGGGTAAGCCATGGAGACCCAGAGACGGCCGATGGTCTTGTGGATCGTGTGGAGAAATACTTGGCTACAGAGAACCTGACGGCCTCTTCCAGAGACACTCGGACTTTCCACCCTAAGACCAGACCATCCCCAGGGGCGGATAAGAGGATTCCAAGGGGTGAGGGTGGAGAGAGTGAGAGGGTGGGAGCTCTACCCCAAGTTTGGCGAGAACAGCCTGGGAAATCAGCGGCTCAAGAGGCGGCAAGAAGGATCGTTTGCTACCGCTGCCGGCAAGCGGGACATATTGCAGCCAATTGCCCGGTTGTGGAGGAACCCATGCAGTGTGACTTTCTGACGGGCAGACGTCAGTCGCTGTGTGCGACAGTCGCATGCACTGCCATTCGAGGAACTGAGAAACATTTATGCAAAATGTGTGTTAATGGTAGAAATGTTGTGGTATTGCTGGATTCAGGTAGCCTTGTGACCCTGATAAAGGCTGAATTAGTTAAAACAGAGGTCTCTGGGAATAGCAAGGTAGCTGTTATTTGTGTGCATGGGGACACCCGAGAGTATCCAGTGACTACAGTGTGTTTCGAGACCCCCAAAGGTACCCTCTCTCATCCAGTGGGGTTAGTATCTCAATTACCGCATGATGCCATTGTGGGAAGGGATTTTCCGAAGTTCTGGGAACTGTGGGATGATCCTGAGCCCCCCCACTGGTGCCCCTATGTACCAGGAATGTGATAGCCAGAACTCCTCTGAGAGTGGTGAGGACTCTCCAGAATTTCCCTTGTCAGTATTGGCAGGGGAGACTCAAGAAACTGGAGAGGAGCCCACCTCCTCAGACGAAAACCTACCGTCTGTGGAGTTTTCTGATCTGGAGGTTCACAGGGAAAATTTTGCCACAGAACAGTTAAAAGACCCCGCCCTAATAAAGGCACGGGAAAACGTAGTGGAAATAGATGGCGAGTTAGTGAACCCAGATAATACCTGCACTTACCCATACTTCAGCGTAGAGAAGGACCTACTGTATCGGGTGGCAAAAAGGGCAGAAGAAACCGTTGAGCAGCTTGTGGTGCCCAAACCTTACAGGAAGTTGGTGTTGGAGTTGGCCCATGGGCACATTCTTGGAGGTCATCTGGGGACAGAGAAAACCCGAGAGAGGGTATTACAGAGATTCTATTGGCCTGGGGTGATGAAGGACATAGAAAATTATTGTTCCTCCTGCCCTGTGTGTCAGAGGTCGGCCCCGATGCCACATTTCCGTAGCTCGCTGGTCCCTCTACCCATCATTGAGGTCCCGTTTGAGAGAATCGCAATGGATTTGGTAGGTCCTATAATCAAGTCCGCTAGGGGGCACCAGTACATATTGGTTATAATGGACTATGCCACCCGTTATCCAGAAGCGATCCCTCTCAGAAATACCTCGGCCAAAACCATAGCCAAAGAGCTATCTCTTGTTTTTAGCCGGGTGGGTATTTGTAAAGAACTGCTTACGGACCAAGGTACACCCTTTATGTCCCGGGTTATGAAAGAGCTGTGTAAATTGTTCAAAGTGACGCAATTGCGTACATCTGTGTATCACCCCCAAACCGATGGGCTGGTTGAAAGATTCAACAAAACCCTAAAACAAATGTTGAAGAAAGTGGTGGATAGAGATGGAAAGGATTGGGACTGTCTACTTCCTTATTTGATGTTTGCTATTAGGGAGGTGCCCCAATCCTCTACGGGATTCTCCCCCTTTGAGTTACTGTATGGGAGACACCCAAGAGGGCTGTTGGATATTGCCAAGGAAACTTGGGAAAGTGAGAGTTCTCCCCACAGGAGTGTGATTGAGCATGTCGCCCTGATGCAAGACCGAATTGCACAGGTAATGCCCATCGTGAAGGAACATTTGGCCCAAGCGCAGTTAGCACAGCAGAGAGTGTACAACCGTGGAGCCAAGACCCGTACCTTTTCCCCGGGGGATAGGATACTGGTACTTGTCCCTACGGTTGAAAGTAAATTCCTTGCCAAATGGCAAGGCCCCTATGAGATAATGGAAAAAGTGAGCGAAGTGAATTACAAGGTCAGACAACCAGGAAGGCGAAAGCCCGAACAGATCTATCACGTTAATCTGTTGAAAGCCTGGAGGGATAGAGAGTCCCTAGTCGCAGACACTTGGTCACCAGCTCAAACTGGTTGCGTGATTCCTGAGGTTGGAATAGCAGCCACCTTGTCACAACCCCAACAACAGGAGGTTAAGGAGTTTGTGCTTCGCAACAAGGAGGTATTCTCTGAGCTGCCGGGACAAACATCTGGGGTAGAGCATGACATCATTACCCCGCCCGGTGAAAGGGTGAAGTTAAAACCCTATCGGATCCCAGAGGCCCGACGGGAGGCAATACGGGAGGAAGTACAGAAAATGCTGAACTTAGGGGTGATAGAGGAGTCCCAAAGTGATTGGTCTAGTCCCATTGTGTTGGTGCCTAAACCGGATGGGAGCTGGCGATTTTGTAACGATTTTCGTCAGTTGAACAAAGTTACAAAATTTGACACCTACCCCATGCCACGTATAGATGAGTTGATCGACCGGCTGGGAACAGCCCGATACATGACGACTCTTGACCTCACAAAAGGGTATTGGCAAATCCCCCTGGCCAAGTCGGCCAAAGAGAAAACCGCATTTGTAACCCCAGACGGGGCGTTCCAATATAAAAGAATGCCGTTCGGGTTACAGAATGCGCCGGCCACATTCCAGCGGAAAATGGACCAGATGCTGAGGCCCCATCGGAAGTATGCTGCGGCTTACCTGGATGACGTAATTGTCCATAGCACAGATTGGGCCTCACATCTGCCAAAAGTGCAAGCAGTCCTGGACTCTGTTCGGGAAGCGGGGTTTACGGCTAACCCCAAGAAGTGTACCATTGGGCAGGAGGAGGCCAAATATCTTGGGTACACCATTGGGAGGGGAGTAATAAAACCCCAACTCAACAAAGTCGAGGCCATCCAGAGTTGGCCACGTCCCAACAGCAAGAAGCAGGTACGAGCCTTTCTGGGAATCGCTGGGTATTATCGGCGATTCATTCCCCACTTTGCTTCTAAGGCTGTGCCCCTAACCAACCTGACGAAGGGGAAAGGGTCGGTCATGATTAAATGGACCCCCGAGGCTGAGGCAGCATTCCAATTCTTGAAACAAGCCTTATGTAGCCAGCCAGTGTTGTACTCACCCGACTTCTCTAAAGACTTTGTCGTACAAAGTGATGCGTCAGATGTGGGGTTAGGAGCAGTATTGTCCCAGGTCTGGAACGGGGAAGAGCACCCAGTCATTTACCTCAGCAGGAAGTTGAAGTCCCATGAGGTAAATTACGCCACCGTTGAAAAGGAGTGTTTAGCGGTGAAGTGGGCTCTAGATTCCCTTCGGTACTACCTGCTAGGTAGGCACTTTGACATGGTTATGGATCACGCTCCGTTAAAGTGGATGGCTCAAAACAAGGAAACAAATAGAAGAGTGAATAGGTGGTTCCTGGCCCTCCAGGAATTCAACTTCACAGTAAAGCATCGCCCTGGCGTTCAAATGGGGAATGTGGATGCTTTGTCTCGAGTACATGAATGCCTGATTGCTGGTGTTCCAACCCCGAGGTTAAAACAAGAGGGGGGGGTATGTGACAGCAGGAAGGTAAAGTCACCTGGTTGCATCCAGGGGGGTAGATATATTTCGCCCAGATTCAGGCTTTACGCCGACTTATACAACTAGGTGGAGAGTTGTATAAGCCCAGCTGAGGCTAGTGGGCTCATGGATGACTCATACCTCTAGGGAGAGTGTGGGGCAACGTGCAGACAGGGAGTTGATGAGACCAGCTGAAGCTTGTCAGCTCATTTAGGCCTCTATAAGAACTCCCAGATTCATTAGGTGTTTGCTCATGCCTGGAACCAGACCTGTGTGGACTGTCTAGGGAGAGTGAACCCCTGTGCGGTGAGACAAAGCCTGTGTGGCTATTTGCTTGGACATTTAAAACCAGGGACTTAGGGACTAGGACAGCACTAGGCTGATCCCAGTTGTTAGTTAGGAAACCTGTATGTTTACTCAGTGGTCAAGTTGACCAGGATTTATTTTATTTATGTTTCTTTTGCTTTGCTGTGTTTTGTCACTGTAAATAGAAAATAAACCGCACCTTTTTGATTTTGAAAACCACAACCTCCGTTTGCTGGGCCTGTTTTTGTGTGGGGAGCCCATCCCGGGGGTCACACACACCCGCTGCCGAGCTAACCCCCTCACACATCATTAATCTTTACGTTGTCTCAATTTGATACCGTTGATGAGGTCCAAATACAATTAACATGTACATGTGATAAAATTAGCAAATAAGACTTTCATGTGGATGTGGGCACTCCTCCTTCACTTTCTATTCACTTCCATAGTTTATTAGTCTATATATTTATTTGTCTATACTAAATTTGCAGTATTGAGGGAGTGGATACTGATTTAGTGGGGTTGATTTACTAAGGGTCTATAGGCTGTTTACTTAGCAAATGTAATTTTTAGTTTGGATGGGAATTTTGACCTAACTTAGATTACTGAAGCTACACTGACTTCAGTCATCTAATCGAGCCTGTTTTTTCCCTTGCATGAGAATGGGTATTCCTTGCAAAGTGAATTATCACCACATTCAAAAAACAAAATGAAAATGTGTTTACAAAGTGAACTTGCTCTACTGCTTTAGTAAATCAACTCCAGTATGTTCAAATGTTTCAGGTACAGGGCTGCAAATTATTTATTTTTTCAATTGCTAACAAGGAACTAGAAGTATGAATTGGTTTTATTTTGTGATGCTGATCATTAAAAGACAATATCCTATTTCTTCATTCGAAATTTACTTCTTTAGTAAACTATGGTTTTAGCTCAATTTTTTTTTTAACAGATGTTTTGTATCATTTTTATTATTTGGGTAATATATTTATTTAAATAAACATTTAATGTAGGATGCACCCATGATGCAGGTTTTGCAGAGCATTCTGTGTTTTCCAAATAGAAGCATAGAATAGAGATAGCAAAAAAGGACCAAGTGGTCCATCAAGTCTGCCCCAATTTTAATATTTATATATTTATTACTTTTTTTGTATAGATTTGTGTGTCCCATGCATGTCTGAATCCACTTACTTTTGATTGACTCATCAAAACTGCTGTCTGCTCCAAGCATCAACTACTCTTTTTGGTAAATGAATACTTTCCAAGATAAGTTTGGAAATTTTCTGCTACTAGGTTGAGGTCATATCCACGTGTGCTAGGTCTTCATATTGAAAATACCGTCCTCCTAAACCTAATTCACACTCCTAATGTATTTAAAGGTTTCAGTCATGTTTCCCCTTTCCATTCTTTCCTCCAGACTGTACATATTAGGTTCCAGCAGTCTCTTCTGATATTTTCAATCCCCCAAAAATGTCAGTATTATTGTTGCCTATCTTTGGACACACTCTATCTTATATAATCAAATAAAGAACACAGCAGTGGCTTCTCCTTTTTGTCTCTCTAAAGGAAACTTCACATTTAGCATGAGAGGCATAAAGGGCGAGTTTCACTTATGTATAGTTTGAGCACCAGCTAATTATTCCTGTAAAGTAGATGCTCTGAGTTTACAGAGGGGTTTCTTTCTTACTCTTTACAGACTGCACAATGGTAGGGGAAAGAAGGGACGGTAAGTATGTGCAGTTTGTTGAGCTAGGGCAAAGCACAGATCCCCTTTAATCCTTCTTCTTCTCCTTGCCGGTTTCCAGAAATTATTATTATTATACAGGATTTATGCAGCGATAACCGTTTGCGGAAGAAAATTTCTTGAAACGTGTTTAAATTCTTCTCATATTTAAAAGTGTCACTCAACTTTAGGCTTCATTTATACATTTGCGGTTTTAAAATTATACATTGCCACGTACATTTTAAAGCTTTTTGTCATGTTGTGGTGCATTGAACCCAAAGTTTTGCACTGCTTTTTGATAATCGAAGCAGGTGGCAAACAACTGAAACCTCCATTAGTGTCTTATTTGCCTTTTATATGACAGTATTACAAATCTATTGAAATATAAGGGTTGTATCAAAAGTAATGCAAAGGTGGGCATTACCTTTTTTATGAGCTTATGTAGGTTGTTTAAATTTCACATTTTGATAGAGTATTTTTCATTGCAGATAAATAATGGATTTCAAGCAGAAGCAACTTGTCGCCATTACGTTTTTCACAAAAGAGGGTGCGGGTTGTCCACCATCCACAAAAGGCTGCCAAATGCATACAGAGACGACACCATTGACAAGAGTCACCAATGATAAGACATTGCTCTTGACAGTGGTGTCATCTCTGTAAACATTCTATAGCTTTCTGTGGATGTTGGTTAGCCTCTTAATCAACACTCAATAACATCATGTTGCTTCTGATTGGAATACATTTAATTGCAATGATAAAGAAGAATAGCTACTATACAGGAAGAGTTACTCTACCAACATGTGAAATTTGAATGACCTATGTAACTTAACCTATGTAACTTAACCTCCCTGGCGGTAATCCCGAGTCAAGCTCGGGGTGAGTTTTTAATGCTAAGAGCGGTAACCCCGAGCCAGACTCGGGGTTGCATTGCAGGATACAGGGAAGTTACTTACCTTGTTCCCTGGATCCTGTGATGTCCTCCCGCAGTGTGTGCGAGCTGTCTCCTCGCTCGATCCACACTGCCGAGTGCCGAGCTCCGTTCCCTGCGACGTTGCGGCGCACGGGGACGGAGTTCGGCGTCAAATTCAAAAAGTGAAAAACACACAATCTTACAGATTACAGTACTGTATCAAATAATTACACACCCCCTTTGTCCCTAGTGGTCTGTCCAGTGTCCTGCATGCAGTTTTATATTATAAAAGCTGTTCTTTCTGCCTGGAAACTGGAGATTGTCCATAGCAACCAAAAAGTGTCCCTTTATGTCAAAAGTGGTTTTAGACCAGCTAGAAAACAGCGATAATAAATTAGAATCACTCGCAGGATTGAGCGATAGCGATTTGTGGGGAAATTCGTCATCAAACACTAAATCTAATGACAGCGACAATTCTGCAACTGAGCAAATTTCAGTGTTTTTGATTTGATTACATTATTGAATAATTTTTATTATAATTACATTACTATTTGTTATAATTATTTATAGTTATTTATTATATTATAATTTATGATTTTGTATTTCAAACTTTATCATACCCGGGATGTCTACTAGACGTCTGTTTGGTCAGGTTTAAGGTAAGTAATTACTAAGAATTGCAGGCCTACAATACATAACACCAAATTTCCATGCAAAATAATTGTACCGCTTTTGGTACATAATTCCAGACAGAATCATACCGCCAGGGAGGTTGATAAAAAAAAAAGGTTATGCCCACTGCTCTATATTTAGCTTCTTGCCTTGAGTTTTCTTTTAGGAACAGCTTTTTTAGTTTTCATGTGATTAGGTCTAAGGTTTACTAACAAAGTTAAAGAATGAGTAGACAACAGAATAACAACAAAAATATAGAGAAAAACGCATTTAAAAAAAGTTATAAATTGATTTGCATTTTAATAAATGAAATAAGTATTTGACTCCTTCACAAAACATGACTTAGTACTTGGTGGCAAAACCCTTGTTGGCAATCGCAGAGGTCAGACGTTTCTTGTAGTTGGCCACCAGGTTTGCACACATCTCAGGAGGGATTTTGTCCCACTCCTCTTTACAGATCCTCTCTGTAACGGGAGCGCCTGGGGAACTCAGAATCTCTTGGACAGTATGGGATACCCCTGCTTCAGCTTCCCCAATGCCTCTTATGTGTCAATCACCCTGTGTCTCCCTTAGGGGCACAGGGTGAATGGAAAAACCCCACTATGACCTATGATAGCCACATTCAATGCTGTTTATACATTGTATCTAGATTGGGTGTGTACTGTGGTTTGGGGTTGTGTAATCCTTGCTGTGATGAGGTGTGATTGCATTCTATTGTCTATTGTGAATTAAGTCTGCTACTGTGATGATGTGGATTGGAGCTGGTCCACCGTCTGGCTGCATATTATGGGATGTTGAAGTGTCTTCTGTGAGGAGGGGGGGAATCACCCCTCCTGCTAAGACTGTTTACTGAAGGAGAAGTTTGAACACACCTGACCTGTATCACCATTGTCATTGGACAGTTTAACCCGCCCTGTTCCCCCAAGGATGGGAGGGAAGGGTTTTGAAGAGAAATGTGTTACCATGTGTTTTGAAAATAAAGTCATTCCCTGTTTTGGAACTTGAAATACAGAGCGTTGTCTCGTATCTCTGGAAGGATTAATCCTATGGGAAGTGGTCGCCTGGCTGTGGAGGGTCGATAGTGGTTGTGTGTTCAGAGAGGGAATATTCTAAACGGCGTTACCCCCTTTCGTATTTGGGGTGCCGTTACATTGGTGGCAGCAGTGGGATCTTCCCTCCAGTTACTGGGACACTCCAAACCACCGCAGTGCATGACCAGCTATGCAGCCTGCAGGAGAGCCACACTGAAAGACTTACTTGAGAGCCGTGGAGGCACCGGTGGGACAAAGAACAAGGCCACCTTGATCAGGGAACTAGCGGAGATGGATCAGAGGGATGGTGATGCAGGACCCCGGTCAGTTGAAGACTTGTTTCAACAATGAGTTCGACAGCAGTTGGCATTATATGGTGCTAGCCCATCAGAGACCGCCATACGGGAAGCCATTAGAGACATCCAGCGGCAGGATGAGCGGCAACATAAGCTGAGAATGGCTGAAATACGGCAATTGGAGACAAAACCTAACGAAGCAGCACCAACTGAAAGGAGAGGAGAGATACCAGCCACCATGGAAGAGGAATTCAGAAGGAGGTTGCGAGAGATGCAGATACAGCATAGAGGACCAGTATCAGAGGAGGTCCTGCTGGGATGGTCTGATTTGATCCGCTGCGAACTCTGGAAGAAAGCGCTAGCTCTCGAGCAGCAACACCAGGGAAAGGTTCTCCCCTCCATCCATGTAAGGTACTGTATGATGTACGAATGCTGTTATTGGGAGAACAACCGAAGCAGGAGTGGACAGCTGAGTTAAGCAGGCTGATCTGGGCAGAGATGCGGTTGGACGAGAGCTACAGAGCCCTCCGGTGGTATGTAGCCCAAGAGTGCCCATGGTTAGCGGATGACAGCCCCACGAAAGGCTTTGACTATGATGGCCTGGGATTGTTGTATTGGAGGCTGTCCAGTGACCTTGACTTTGGGAGTGATCAGGAGTGGCGTTTGGAGGAAATAATGGAGCACAGAGAGCGAAAACTGAATGTCTCGGAAGGGCACTGGGCAGAGGAAGATTTGGAGTTTCTGGCCGTTCAGGAATGGGAGCTGGAGATCGCCTACAGACAGCTGCTAGAATCTGCTCAGCAGCAGGGTGGTGCTAACTTTGCCTGGGACTATCAGGAAATACCAGTTGGCAACTATGAAATCCTGGCTGAAGAATCGGCAGTGGAAAATCTGAAGATTGCCATCCCTAAAGCCGAAGTGGATGATGTGGAGTTCCAGGGAGCTAGGGCAGTTGGCTCATCTCCCCAGCCACAGATTACAGAAGGTATGGACTTAATGGGCTGTGCAGAGGGTGTTATGGATTATGCATCGCCTGCTCAAGTACTGGCAGCAGGACAAAGTACTGCAGACCCCTGCTCTACACCCGTGGCAGTTTTGGAGGCCCGAGTTGAGAAGGTGATGGTTCCTCTTTCCGAGTGGATTTCAGAGATGCAGGGAGGAGAAGCAGCCATTTTCCCTCCCCAACAGTTAGCCAGAGCAGATGGTGTGGAGTCCCCAGCAGAAGTGCTGGCAACAGGGCAGAGTGCTAGCAACCTCTGCCCAGCACCGGAAACAACTGTGGAGTTTCAGGGAGCCGGGGCAGTTGGCCCCTCTCTCCAGCAACAAGCTGAGGTAGTAAAGCTTTTAACCCCAACTGAATCACTGGCAGTAGGGCAGAATGCTACTGGCCTCTGCACACAATGGCAGCTTGAGCTGATATCGGTGGATGGGACTGCGGTCTCCACTCACAGCAACCCAGCAGAAGAGCTGGCAACAGAGCAGAGTGCCGCGGGCCTCTGCTCTCAACTAACAGAAGAGGGAGTTCCTGTGGTACTGGATGGGACTTCGGTCTTCACTGACCCAACCCCAGAAAATTATTTGACACTGAGACTGGAGGATGTCAGCCTTGCTTTGCAAACACTGGGGGATTTTCACCTACTACAAGTGGATGGGACTTCAGTCTCCACTTGTATACTCCAGGGAGGCTGGGCAGTCGGCCCAGATCCCCAACAGCATGACGGACTGAGCCCAGTCACCCTACCTTCTCCCCAGTGACGGGTATGTTCTCTGAGAGAGGCAGAGGTTGGCTGGGTAAGTAATGCTCTGCTTGTAGCAATTGATTTGGGGTACTGTGGGGATACCGGCATTAGAAGAATGGAACTATGGACTAACTTCGGAGTCAACCCGTCTGGGGTCCCCTCCTGTGTTCGTCCCCTGCCGAAAGGGGAGAGATGTAACGGGAGCGCCCGGGGAACCCAGAATCTCTTGGACAGTATGGGATACCCTTGCTTCAGCTTCCCCAATGCCTCTTATGTGTCAACCACCCTGTGTCTCCCTTAGGGGCACAGGGTGAATGGAAAAACCCCACTATGACCTATGATAGCCACATTCAATGCTGTTTATACATTGTATCTAGATTGGGTGTGTACTGTGGTTGGGGGTTGTGTAATCCTTGCTGTGATGAGGTGTGATTGCATTCTATTGTCTATTGTGAATTAAGTCTGCTACTGTGATGATGTGGATTGGAGCTGGTCTACCATCTGGCTGCATATTATGGGATGTTGAAGTGTCTTCTGTGAGGAGGGGGGGGAATCACCCCTCCTGCTAAGACTGTTTACTGAAGGAGAAGTTTGAACACACCTGACCTGTATCACCATTGTCATTGGACAGTTTAACCCGCCCTGTTCCCCCAAGGATGGGAGGGAAGGGTTTTGAAGAGAAATGTGTTACCATGTGTTTTGAAAATAAAGTCATTCCCTGTTTTGGAACTTGAAATACAGAGCGTTGTCTCGTATCTCTGGAAGGATTAATCCTATGGGAAGTGGTCGCCTGGCTGTGGAGGGTCGATAGTGGTTGTGTGTTCAGAGAGGGAATATTCTAAATGGCGTTACCCCCTTTCGTAATTGGGGTGCCGTTACACTCTCCAAGTCAAAAAGGTTTCAAAGCTGATGTTTGGTAACTCGAACCTTCAGCTCCTGCCACATATTTTTTATAGGATTAAGGTCTGGAGACTGGCTATGCCACTCCAGGACCTTATTGTGCTTCTTCTTAAGCCACTCCTTTGTTGATTTGGCCATGTGTTTTGGGACTAGGGATGAGCTTCGAGTTTGAGTCAAACATGAGTTCGACTCAAACATTGTCTGTTCGCTTGTACGGCGAATTTCGAACATTATGGGCCGTTCGCGCCAAATTCGAGCGGCACGTCACGGCCCATAATGCACTGCGTCATCGCAGTGCATTGCTGGCTGATGATTGGCCAAGCATGCACTATGACCCGCATTTTTTGGCCAATCACAGCGCCGTCAGCACAGAGAGCCATAATTGGCCAAAGCCAGGGTGCCTTTGGCCAATCATGGCTCAGGGATTAGGTACACGCCCCACACTATATAAGGCCGCCTACGCGTCGGCCTTGTGTAGTGTGTTGTGGCAGCAGAGAGATAGAGAGAGAGAGCGAGAGTGTAATTTCACTTCAGTTAGCTAGATTGAGCAGGCAGTTGATTCAGCTAGTTAGATCAGTATGTTTAGTATATATATATGCATTGCACGCTTTGTATATATATGTATATATATATATATATATATATATATATATATATTTATGGTCGGAGCCCTCTGTCCGAAGAGATATGGATCACATAAACACGTCACAAGACTAACAACACAAATAAGACCTGAAGTGTGGCCTGGCCTTTCGTACGGTATGCCAAAGAAAGGGGCCATACCTGAATAGAAGTGATAGATAATTCTGCTGAGAATTGGTTGTAGAGGAGTGCCCTAGAAAAGGGAGATATGGGTGGGTGGGTACCGCGCACTACAGCCGACGCTGACCCTCGTGGATGGTCTGTATAAGTACCCCTCGAACTCCTCCCATAATTTCAGGCTAGCATACTAGCCTTCCTATTTATAGTCGGAGCCCTCTGTCCGAAGAGATATGGATCACATAAACACGTCACAAGACTAACAACACAAATAAGACCTGAAGTGTGGCCTGGCCTTTCGTACGGTATGCCAAAGAAAGGGGCCAAAAAGTCACACAAGGTTAGGAAGGAATTGATCTATTATGTCAGGTAAACCACTATAGAGCGAGACTGTTAAAGGCTCGTGATATTTCTGACTGAGGATCGGGGACGTGTCGGGCGAAACACAAGGATTTCCACCTGCCTATCTTCCTTATTGCGTGGTCAGGAACTCTGTTTCCTGATGTTGCTGGGGCTGCTCTAATGCGAAAGCGAGTCCTGAGTAACATCCTGGGTCAAGGCCCGAGATGCTCAGGAGTGTTCTGACGTGGCTGACGAACTGGTTCCCGCTTAGGGGTTCAGTTGGGAAAGGTAGTAGAGGGCTGTCCTCAGATGGCTCGGACAGCAGAGTTTACCAATTACCGTAGAACGGCCATGGCGTTGTGTGTCTGGAAAGGTTTAATGTCTACTCCGGGACCGGGTTGTATCATTTCCGACACCGTCGGGTGTAGGATGAAATGACTTCGGTGGCAAGTCGGGTGGTGCCCGAGTAGTACTCGGCATTTAGGGCTGGTGATAGTAATTCGCCGGGCCGTAAAATCGTAAAAGGCTAGGTAAATGGCTGCTTGAACTACCAGGCTGGGCCATAGACCGAAGGGAGAACGTGAAAGGATAGCAGACATGTCCCGGAGTATGGCGCTGGTCACTGGTAAGCGTTTGGTACTAGAGTGTGGTTGCCACCACCTGTAGTGTGTTGGTGGATCAGGATGCATTGACGAGGGAGGTAGCACCATGGAGGTGCTATCCGATTCCAGAGTTGGTTGCGACTAATGTGGGACGCCGGACATGGTCGAGTCGGCTCCGGCTTCTGTGAAAGGATGTGGCATGGTCAAGCGGGATAGCGCGTCAGCCGAGGTGTTGCATTGACCGGGTATGTGGACACTGAGGCTACTGAGCTGATGTTGTAGGGAAAGTAGCAACAGCCTGCGTGGGAAGGACATGACGGACAATGATTTATTGACCTGCCTTTGTTAACGACTGTGGCTGGAGCCTGGTTGTCTGTGGCGAACGTGGCGGTCTGTCCTGCCCGGGGCTGCCCCGTACTTGAGTTGCTGCGACTATGGGATAGATCTCAAATAGAGAGGAGGACTGACTAAAAGCGGAATTGTGAGCATCTCTGATGGATCGGATCTCCTGAAACCAATGATGGCCAAAAGTTGCAGCGAAGCTTGTGGAAGCTGCTACGTCCGTGATTATCTGAGGTGACGAGGAGAATGCTGATGGGATAAACAAGGGTCTACCTATCCGGTCTCAAGGAATTGGTCCCCCATGGCCAGATCCTGCTACGGAGGCTGCGTCTAGCTTAATGACTTGGTCAGGGTCTTGTGCCTGGGAGAGGAACACTAAGAAGCGTGCGATAAAGGATCGCCCTTGAGAGACGATCCTCATCGTGGTTTGAGCATGCCCAGTAGGGATTGTAGCTGTGGGTTAGTGCACCCTTGCGTGTCGGTAGACGTATGGATGACTGTCCTGATGCGGGTCAATCTACCGAGAGGTGGGCTGGCCCGCATGGCGCGTTTGTCTAGAATGATTACCAGGAAGGAGATGAACTGTGCCGGTCTTTCTACTTTCTTCACGGTTGTGGGCACGTCAAGGTTTTAAAGACCTCTCTTGGACTCCTTAGATCTCACGAGAATCCTAAACCATCGGGAGAACTCCTGTGAGGGTATGCTGGAGTTTGACTGGGTAGTTTTGGAATGAGTCAGGCAGTGTACCGAGTCCGGTGTGGAACCCTGTAGTGTCCCCTGTACTAGAAAGGCTGCTAGAGAGGAAGTTGGATGTGAGGAGAGAAAGTCGAGCCGCCCGAAGTGCATGTGGCCTGGTCCAGCTGGACTCTGCTGCTTGGCGCCGCAGGTATTTCTAGGGAGAGCCTTCTGGCACAGGAGGCGGATGTGCAGAAGTTTGCGGTGGGGTAAAAGCAACCCTTGAAATTAAGTTGCTGGAGATGGCTGCGCCCCCCGGTGCTCAAATTGGACATCCTAGTCTGACTGGGAGGACTGGTTACATCTCTAAGGCTTCCAGAGGCTACCACGAACTTGTCGCTTTCGAGTTTGCGAGCGAGCCTGGGGTCCTTGGCCATTAGGATGACTGAGACGTCCCCCTAGGCACGCGGCTTGTTCCCTGTTATGACCTGTGCCGAGGATGCGTGGGGACGCTAGGTTCGCGTCCTATCGCTTAGGATGTCCTTCCTGATGCCCGATGGGACCAGGTGCGAGGAAAAAAAAAAAAAGGGGTGCAAGCGTCGGGCGTACCTACAGTGGGGGGTTCGGTAACGACGATGGAGACTGGGGCTGATAGGGGCGCGGCTGACCGTGTTTTCAGGGCCCCTACTCTAGCCTGGACGTCGGTGACTGCGGTTGCCAGTGTGGTCACCAAGGCGTGTAGCTGAGTAATGCCGAGGATATCGACTGCAGCGGAATTTGTCTGGTAGAGTTGCCGCTGGTTATGGAACAGCAGCCTAACAGTTTGGTTTTCCTGGCCGTGGCCGGGTAGGGGATGCCCCTACGGCGTTGTTCGGCTGTAAGCCTGGGGATGGTCCAGCCCTGAGGGACTGTGTGGAGTCGTCCGCTGAACCCGAACGTGGTGACGGTGGGACGAAGGTAAAGTCATCGCAGTCGGCCTGCGACATGTTGGGGGCTGAAGAAAAACGAGAAAGAAAAAGGGGGGGGAATGTATGTTTATAGAGTGAGATGCCAGGTATGGAGGGGATAGAGGAGGTACGAAAGTGGGTAGGGAGAAGGAAGGGAGGATGGACAGAATAAGGAATGACAGGCGCAGAGGATAGCCAAGTTTTGCGTACGAGCGCTTGTTGAGTGTAATTTAGAAAACTCAAAAGAGTGCGTGGCAACCGAGGTGAGCCAGGAGGTGACTGGCTATGTAACCGATAGCTCGGGTGCCGTCTGTGCTTGGCACAGACTGATGAACCAGAGCCCCCAGGGCGTACTGGGGCGGGTAGCTGGAGTCTGGTATACTAAGTAGGAATGTTTCGATCTGTAGTTCAATGACGTGTGGTCGGTCTGCCAACTCCTGCACTGCCAGCAAGGTGATGTTGGCGACCTTGTCTGCGTAGTGAAGGATCTCGGATCGGCTTCAAAAACAGTGTCATGCGTAGAAGTATGTGGCAGTTGCTAGCGCCTGGTGAGCGGTCGAATTGTGTATGTGAAGACAAATATGTCGTGAAAGAGTGCGGAGAGAAAGCAAGGAGGGGCCTTGCGTTTACGCACCTGACTTGAGCCCTGTCTTGGTTGAGGTTGAGACATGGGTCGACCGGGACCTGTGAGGAGGGTGACATGGAGATATATATATATATATATATATATACATATATATATATTATTTATTTATTTTTTTTATTTTTTTTTATAATTATATATATATATATTTATTTTATTTTTTATTATTATTATATATATATATATATATATATTTTTTTTTTTTTTGTAGGCGTGAAGAGTTGTGGGAGCGGTAGGTAGCTCCGGGTGAAGAAGTGTGTAAGACCCCCTGCCCCTTTTTTTTAATTTTTTTTTTATTTTTTAGTATATTTTTTTTTTTATCGGGAAATATCGTCCGACCTGGATTGCAGGGTGGACGGGATGGAAACTCAATCTAAACTGACGTGTGTGGTGGAAAGGGATAGAGAAATCGGTGAGTAGCCGTTTGACTACTGGAGGAGGTGAGTGGCTGGTGTGCAACCACTCGTCGAACACTCGCAGCGCTTGCGAGGAACAAATGCCTTAAAGGAGTTGTAAAGGTACATTTTTTATTTTCTAAATAGGTTCCTTTAAGCTAGTGCATTGTTGCTTCACTTACCTTTTCCTTAGATTTCCCTTCTAAATATTTTTTTTCTTTGTTTTCTTTGTCTGAATTTCTCACTTCCTGTTTATCCTCAGTAAGCTGTTCAGTAAGCTGTTCTGGATGACTCCACACCACTCGGATGATGGTGTGGAGTTCAGTGAGGAGAAACAGGAAGTGAGAAATTCTGACAAAGAAAACAAACCTTTAGAAGGTAAATCAAAGGAAAAGGTAAGTGAAGCAACAATGCACTAGCTTAAAGGAACCTATTTAGAAAATAAAAAATGTACCTTTACAACTCCTTTAAGGAGACGAAAGAAGAACAGTTTGTGACTTTCGAGTGTGTGGGGATGGCCGTTTCGTGATGAAACGGGAGTGGTAAGTAATGCGTGTGTATAGCGGCTTGGGGTTCGAATCCTTGTGGCCGATGCTACGGCTGGATTCGTAACGTTCTGAGACGTTCGACGTTGTATCGGAGGTATGGGTCGGAGCTGCTTAGAGCCGGGTATGCGACTGCGAACGAATTGGTTGTTTCAGCCGAGGATCCGAAGCTTGGAGCCGATGCTACGACTGGATTCGGGTGGGTTAAAGAAGTTTACTGCTGAAGATCGGAGCGGTATGCGCCGGTGGTGCGACTGTGACTCGACCGATTGAAAATGCCATAGAGCCGAAAATTTGAGCCGCTGCTACGACTGAATTCGGATCAGCTCGAAAGTTCGGTGTTTGTGGACCCGAGCCGACGAGCCGGTGGTGCGACTGAGCCCAGATCGGCCATGTTAGCGGAGGATCCGAACCTTTGAGCCGATGCTAGGACTGGGTTCGGATCGGATAGGAGGGTCAGTTGCTAGAGATCCGAGTCGATTGAGCCGGTGAAGCGACTGGACTCGGATCGCTTGGGAATGCCATTGGTTCAAAAGTTTGAGCCTATGCTACGACTGAATTCGGATGGTTTAGCGGTTCGATGTTTGTAGGTCCGAGCCGATGAGCCGGTGGTGCGACTGTGCTCGGAACCAACGTGGATGCCAGAGATCCGAATCTCTAAGCCGATGCTGTGCCTGTATACGGGCTGATAACGGGTGCAAGGCGGGGATTTGAATTTCCCGGGTCCGAATCGTAGCTCCGGAGATACGGCTGGATTCGGACGGGTGTTCGTTGTTTCGAAGTTGAAGGGGCTTGTGATTGTCGAGGGTCCGGCCTGTAGTGCCGATTGTTAGCGACAAGAGCCGGCCCAGACTGTTTGGTGTATGGTGTAAGTAGGAGGTGTGGGGCATCAGTAAGGTGAAGGGAGAGTATCGTAGGAGGTGTAGGGCATCAGTGACTAGGGATAAGGAAGTGCAGTGTGGGATACCAGTCCGACGACTGGGTATCGGATGTGCGACTGAGGCGAGAGCCTTGCGAGCTGTGAGTAATTCGTACAACAGCTCTGAGAGCCGTAGTGTCTGGACGGTCCGTTACCGGTAGCAACGTGGGTGTGACAGGGTACGAAAGACAACTGGACTAGTCGATAAACATACGATGCAGACGGAAAACACAGGGTTATGAACCGTGTGATTTTTGTAAAAGAAGAAACGTGTACCGGCGCTACGATTCGTACGAACGGGAACGGCCGGTCCTACCTGCGACCGCGAGCGGGGATACGATCAACTGCGAGCGAAGCTGGAAGGTACGAAAACAACTACACGGACGTTGCGAGTCGTAAGGCGTTGGCTGATGACGACGAATACCGCGCACTACAGCCGACGCTGACCCTCGTGGATGGTCTGTATAAGTACCCCTCGAACTCCTCCCATAATTTCAGGCTAGCATACTAGCCTTCCTATATATATATATATATATATATATATATATATATATATATACTGTATACAGTTTAGCTAGATCTCACTGGAGAGCGTACCTGTTATTCTAAAACTCACTGTAGACAATTCCTGTTATTCTCTTCCTAATAATACTACAGGCAGGCAGTTGATTCAGATAGCTGCAGTATATTAAGTCAGTGTACTGTATACTGGCACTGGGAACAGTGTGCAGCTAAAACTCACTGCAGACAATTCCTGTTATTCTCTTCCTAATAATAATACAGGCAGGCAGTTGATTAAGCTAGCTGCAGTATATCAAGTCAGTGTACTGTATACTGGCACTGGGAACAGTGTGCAGCTAAAACTCACTGCAGACAATTCCTGTTATTCTCTTCCTAATAATACTACAGGCAGGCAGTTGATTCAGATAGCTGCAGTATATTAAGTCAGTGTACTGTATACTGGCACTGGGAACAGTGTGCAGCTAAAACTCACTGCAGACAATTCCTGTTATTCTCTTCCTAATAATACTACAGGCAGGCAGTTGATTAAGCTAGCTGCAGTATATCAAGTCAGTGTACTGTATACTGGCAGTGGGCACAGTGTGCAGCTAAAACTCACTGCAGACAATTCCTGTTATTCTCTTCCTAATAATACTACAGGCAGGCAGTTGATTCAGCTAGCTGCAGTATATTAAGTCAGTGTACTGAATACAGTGTATATATATATATATACATCCCAGCTTTGTGCAGCTACATCTCACTGCAGGCCATTCCTTGTGTACCTATTCCAATGCAGGTGCCAAAGCGGCCTATTCCATCAGCTCAAGGTCATTATCAGTTACTCCTTCCCTAGCCCCACCATCATGCACGGAGGAGTCCCCCGAACTGTTCGACCACAGTATTGGGTACATGCTGCTGGAGGATGCGCAGCATTTTCAAGGCTCCGATGATGGTACCCAGCTTGAGGAATTCAGTAACGTGAGCCCAGAGAGAGGGGGTGCCCAAGAAGGACAACAAACTGGCAGTCATGTTCCCCTAGCTGCAGCATACTGCCAGGTTTGCTCCAGTGACGAGGAGGGAGGGGATGATGAGGTCACTGACTCTACGTGGGTGCCTGATAGGAGAGAGGAGGAGGCACATCTCCAACGAGGCAGGATGCCCTCCAGGGGCCAGCTTAAGGGCAGCCAAACGACTGCATCACACCACAGAGCTCCGCATGTGCAGGTCACTGCTGACTCGTTTTTCCAAAAGTTCTTTGGTGTGGAACTTTTTTGATACGTGTGCAGCAGATCGCATCGTTGCTATTTGCAACATATGTCTGAAGCGTATCAAGTGTGACCAAAACAGCAGCCACTTGGGCACCACATGCTTGACCAGACATGTGTTGAAATTCCATGCAGTCTGTTGGCTAGCGTACTTAAAAGACCCACACCAAAGAAAAAGGCGGACCTCTCCTTGCTCCTCATCAGCTGGGATCTCCAACCCCACTATACCTTCAGTCCTCTCAAAAACCTGCACTGAGAGGAATGAAGGTGTAGAATTAGGTGTGCCACTGCCAAGTACTTGCGGGCAATCTGCTCTCGCTACACCAACATCCGATTGTAGCAGGCAAATTTCCTTGCCCCAGTTGCTACACCGGCGATAGAAATTTGCTCCCACCGATCAACATGCCCAGCGGTTGAATGCTAGCTTGGCTAAATTGCTAGCACTTCAACTGCTGCCTTTTCAGTTGGTAGACTTTGCCCGCTTCCGTGAATTTGTGGAATGTGTGGTACCTCCGTGGCGGGTTCCCAAACGGCACTTTTTTTCACTGAAGGCGATTCCAGCTCTCTATCGGCACGTGGAAGGCAATGTCTTGGCCTCGCTGGACAGGGCGGTCAGCGGTAAGGTGCATATTACCGTTGACTCATGGCCCATCAGGCATGGATAGGGACGTTACCTATCTTTCACAGTGCACTGGGTGACTCTGCTGGCAGCTGGGAAGGATGCAGGACAGGGTGCAGTAGTGTTGGAGGTTGTTCCGCCACCACGCCTCCAAAATGCTACGAGTGGTGATTCTGCCACACCTCTCTCCTCCACCCTCTCCTCTTCTTCTTCCTCCATGGCCTCTTCCTCTGCTGATTTGTCCTCGGAACCAGGGGTGCTCCGTAGGCGTTCAAGGGGCTACGCAAGCACTCAGGCAAAGAGATGCCATGCGGTGCTTGAGCTGGTGTGCTTGGGGGACAGGAGCCACACTGTGGCAGAGATTCTGTCAGCTCTGCAGGGGCAGGCTCAGAGGTGGTTGACGCCACGCCAGCTTCAGCCAGGAATGGTTGTTTGCGACAATAGCACCAACCTCCTCTCCGCCCTCCGACATTGCCAACTGACCCATGTGCCCTGTTTGGCTCACGTCCTTAACTTGGTGGTGCAGCGGTTCTTAGGCAGGTACCCGGGCTTACAGGATCTCCTTAGGCAGGCCAGGAAAGTCTGTGTGCATTTCCGCTGGTCATATAATGCCAGTGCTCGGCTGGCTGACCTCCAAAAAGAATTTAACCTGCCCAAGAACCGCCTAATCTGTTTTTTTAATTTGGGTGCGGGGTTCCCCTTATTATCCATACAAGACCCAAAGGGGCTGGTAATGGGCTGGGGGGGGGTACCCATGACGTTTTTCTCAATGATTTTCATCCATATTGCCGGGTCCAGACATTACATTAAAGCCGCAAGCAGTTTTAAATTACTTTTATTCCTTTCGAAATTTCATTTTGTGCAGGGACAGTTATAAACACGGGAAACACGTGCCACTTCACAGGCATACTATAGACACCCCCCCAGGCACGATATTTAAAGGAATATTTCATTTTTATTTTTTCACTTTAACCACTTCCCACCCCGTCAATAGGAGATTGACGTCCGGGAAGTGGTTGCGTTATCCACACTGGACGTCTATTGACGTCCTGCAGGATAATGCCTTGCGCGCGCCCGCGGGGGCACACAGCGCGGTGATCGGGGACGGCGTGTGTCCCTCGGACACAGCGCTTCCCCGATCATGGTAAACAGCCAATTTCATTGGCTGTTTACCATGTGATCGGCTGTGTCAAAGTCACAGCTGATCACATGTCACAACAAACTCGGTGGCGCGCTCCGTGCGCGCCGCCAGAGGCTTGCAGAGCGGGGATCGGGGAAGGCGAGTGTCCCTTGGACACAGCGCGTCCCCGATCAGGGTAAACAGCCAATGAAATTGGCTGTTTACCACGTGACCGGCTGTGTCCAATCACAGCCGGTCACAAATGTAAACAAACTGCAGGAGTTACTACCTGATCCCTGCTCTCTCCTCACACACCGATCTGTGAGGAGAGAGCAGAGATCAGTAAGTGAGATCAGTGTAGTTTGTCTACAGTAGTTTACTGTGCACAACACGCCCCCCCCCCAATAAAGAGGACCTGTCACACAGCCCAGCACATCAATCATCACATCTGTCAATCAATCAGCCCATCTGTCAAGAAATCAATCAGCCCATCTGTCACAGGCCCACCTCCATCGGTACCGCCATTGGTACCGCCACACAGGCTACCAGTACCGCCATCGGTACCACTACCAGTACCGCCACTAGTACCGCCATCATGTACTTCCAGGACCGCTACCAGTATCGCCACTAGTGCCGCCATCGGTACCACCACCCGTACCACCGTCGGTAGTGCCACCACCACCTGTACCGCCATCGGTACCACCACCACCCGTACCGCTATCAGTACCACCACCAGCTGTACCGCCATCGGTACCACCGCCACCTGTACCGCCATTGGTACCGCCACCACCACCCGTACTGCCATCACTACCACCACCACCTGTATCGCCATCGGTACCACCACCACCCGTACCGCCACCTGTACCGCCATCGGTACCGCCACCACCCGTACCGCCATCGGTACCACCACCACCTGTACCGCCATCGGTACCACCACCACCCGTACTGCCACCTGTACCGCCATCGGTACCGCCACCACCACCACCCGTACCGCCATCAGTACCACCACCACCACCCGTACCGCCATCAGTACTACCACCACCTGTACCGCCATTGGTACCACCACCCATACCGCCATCGGTACCAACACACAGGCCCACCACTAATACCTCCATCGGTACCACCACACAGACCGCCACCACTACCACCAGCAGTACCATTACACAGGCCAACCAATAAGCACTGCCATAATGTCCCAAAGGGTTTACACACCTGAGGAGGCATATGCCATTCTTGCCATGTCGGATGAGGAGAGCAGCGGGGAGCTCCCATTATGCGATTCTGGTTCGGGATACGAGCCAGTGGAGGATAGTGGCTCAGAGTCTGAGTCCCCGGAGGAAACCGTCCCTCCCAAAAAAATGGGATCAGGACCAAGATCAGGACCAAGATCAGGAGAACTGCCCACCACCAGCAGCGCCATACCCCAGGAAGAGGAGCCCAGTACAAGTAATGGAAATACACGCCCAACCAGAAGAATCCAGCCCCAGTCCTACCTTCCCAATTCCCTGGCAAACCCCTTATGGTTGCCTGCCTAATCAGGATCCGCTATCATCCCCCCTTTCACCGCACAGCCAGGTGTGCAGCCCGACACTACAAATTTTTCTAAATTTGATTATTTTTGTTTATTTTTCCCACAAGATTTGCTGCAGAATATAGTGGATCAAACTAATCTGTATGCATCCCAATTTATTGCTGCCAACCCCAATTCTTCCTACGCCCGCATGTTGCAGTGGCGGCGTCTAACATTGGACGAATTTAAATTGTTTTTGGGCCTTATGTTCAATATGGGGCTTACAAAAAAGAACGAAGTCCATGCATATTGGTCCAAACGCCCCATCCAACACATGCCCATATATTCCGCTGTCATGTCCAGGAAAAGATACGACATGATCATGCGTTTTCTCCACTTCAATGACAATTCACAGTGCCCTCCCCAAGATCATCCCAACTATGACAAATTGTACAAGATACGCCCCCTAATCAATGCCTTTTCCCAGCGATTTCAAGAAGTTTTCATCCCAGACCAAAAAATTTGTGTGGACGAGTTCCTCATACATTTCACTGGCCGACTGCAGTTCAAGCAGTATATACCAAGCAAGAGAGCCAGGTATGGGTTAAAATTAAATAAATTATGTGATCGAGCCACTGGATACGTCTTCACATTCAGGATCTACGAAGGCAAAGACTTTCAGCTCCAGCCCCGTGATTGCCCCACATATATTGGAACCAGTGGGAAAATTGTCTGGGAGTTGGCATACCCCCTGTTCGGAAAAGGTTACCATTTATATGTTGACAATTACTATACCAGCCTGCCCCTTTTTCGCCACCTTTACAGTAAGCAAACCCCAGCCTGCGGTACCTTCAACAGAAGGGATTCCCACAAAATTTATTGACCAAAAAAATTGCGACCTGGAGAATCGGCATTCATGAGGAACGAGGAGGTGTTGGCCATGAAGTGGAGGGACAAGAAAGATGTCCACATCCTCTCTACGATCCACCATGACACCGTGGTGGAGATCCAAAGAAGACGCGGCCCCATTGTAAAGCCCGAATGTGTCCAAGACTACAATTTGTACATGGGGGGTGGATTTAAACGACCAGATGCTACAGCCCTACTTATCAACCAGAAAGTCCCATTATTGGCACAAGAAAGTTGCGTTTCACCTGTTTCACATGGCCCTTTTTAATTTGTTTGTCTGCTACCAAAAAAAAAAGCAACTCAATCAACAACTCCCCTACCTCCATTATATCGAAGATATCATCGATGCCCTTATTTACCAACAAGATCCCGCCCCAGGAAGCATTCGCTCTGATAGTATGAGTCGGCTTCACGAGCGACACTATCCCTTTAGCATCCCCCCCACAGAATCTGGAAGAAGACGCCAAAAGAAATGCTGTGTATGCAGCAGAGGAGGAGTAAGAAGAGACACCACCTATTATTGTCCCGATTGTCCCTCCCAACCTGGCCTGTGCATCGGAAATTGCTTAAAAAATTATCATACATCCATTAGTTCCCCTTATTATTAACAGACTGCCATTTCCCCATTTGCCTGCTACCATGTTACAAACTACCTTCCATGTTAATTAACTGACCCTGGCCTGTTTACCGACGATGTCTTTGCTTGCCGATTTAAACCACATTTCTGACCTCCACGTGCACCAACCTCTGCCTGTTAATCGACCATGTTTTTGCCTGCCACTTGGACTGATCTTTTGGCCATCTACTTTTAGTACACAGGGGTCTCACATATGTGAGGGGCTTCAGAATAGCGTTCTAAGTAGAGAAAAACAGTTTTTCGTTTTCTGTGCTCCAAGAACAGGGTCTGGTTGCCCGGAGGCTTCAAAGCGATTTGGGTGGGAGAAGCCTCTCCCCCTTGGCCCCAAGCTTGATGGTCCTTCCTGCTGCCTGGACCAATACTTTGGCTGTGCTGACCATATTACTGCCTGTAATGACCCATGACATTATGGATTATGTTTCTTCCTGCTGCTTGGACCAATACTTTGGCTGTGTTGACCTGCCTGCCTGCTGCCTCTACTGACTTTGGACAGTATTTCTGCCGGGACACCTCTGCCTGCTACCTGACCCTGTGCTTTGGCTGTGCTTTGGCTGTGCTTTGGCTGTGCTGACAGTATCTCTGCCGGTACGAACTATGGACAGTATTCCTGCCTGCTGCCTGGATGATTGCTTTTGCTTTCGCTGACCTCATCCCTGCCTGCTGCCTAGACCGATGCTCTCCTCTGTGGACCACTGCACTTATAAAACCACAGGTAATCTTTTGTTATTTGGTATGCACCTGCTATGTGTTAGATATATGAAGGGCCTTCAAAAATGTGATCGGTAGTCAGAAAATGATATGTTAATGCTGCTAGAATGCCTGGAGGTGCTACTTGGATGTTGGGCCCCTGTATGTGGCCAGGCTGTATAAAAGTCTCAAACATGTGGTATCACCATACTCGGGAGGAGTAGCAGAATGCATTTTGGGGTGTAATTTTTTGCTATGTACATGCTATGTGTTAGAAACATCTTATAAATGGACAACTTTGTGTAAAAAAAAATGCATTTTATCTTTTTCCCACATTTTCCAAAACCTGGAAAAAATTGAACCGTTCAAAAGGCTCATTATGCCTCATAGATTATACGTTGGGGTGTGTGCTTTCCAAAATGGGGTTATTTTGTGAACAATTCCATTGTCCTGGTGCTCCAGGGCCTTCAAAAATGTGATCGGTAGTCAGAAAATGATATGTGCAATTAATGCTGCTAGAATGCCTTGAGGTGCTACTTGGATGTTGGGCCTCTGTATGTGGCCAGGCTGTGTAAAAGTCTCAAACATGTGGTATCGCCATACTCAGGAGGAGTAGCAGAATGCATTTTGGGGTGTCATTTTTGCTATGTACATGCTATGTGTTAGAAATATCTTATAAATGGACAACTTTGTGTAAAAAAAAATGCATTTGAATTTTTTCCCACATTTTCCAAAACCTTCTGGAAAAAAAGAAACTGTTCAAAAGGCTCATTATGCCTTATAGATTATACATTGGGGTGTGTGCTTTCCAAAATGGGGTGATTTTGTGAACAATTCCATTGTCCTGGTGCTCCAGGGCCTTCAAAAATGTGATCGGTAGTGATGAGCCGAACACCCCCGGGTTCGGTTCGCACCAGAACCCGCGAACGGACCGAAAGTTCGTACGAACATTAGAACCCTATTAAATACAATGGATGCGAACGTTCGAATTCTAAAGTGCTAATTATAACAACTATTATGCATGTTATTGTCCTAAAAAGGGTTTGGGAACCCGGGTTCTGCACCAGGGGACATGTATCAATGCAAAAAGAAGTTTTAAAAACGGTCGTTTTTCGGGAGCAGTCATTTTAATGATGCATAAAGTGAAAAAAAAAGTCAAATATTCCTTTAAATATCGTACCTGGGGGGTGTCTAAAGTATGCCTGTGAAGTGCCACGTGTTTCCCGTGTTTAGAACTGTCCCTGCACAAAATGACACTTCTAAAGGAAAAAAAAACCATTTAAAACTTCTTGCGGCTTTAATGTAATGTCTGGTCCCGGTAATATGGATGAAAATCTTTAAGAAAAATGGCATAGCTACCCCATGACCCCCCCCCCCCCCACCCCAGCCCATTACCAGCCCCTTTGGGTCTTGTATGGATATTAAGGGGAACCCCGCACATAAAATAAAAAAGGCCCTATATACTCTGAACAGCCGTATACAGGCGGTGCATACAAGACAGGGACTGTAGGTTTGTTCTTATGTAGAATGTGTTTGTAATTTTGAACAGGTACATTGTTGAAGTGTAGCTCCAGCCCAAAAATCTATTTTTAAACTTTTTGGGAAACATAGGTAAGGGTTATCACCCCTGTAACATTTGTTTTGCTGTCTGTGCCCCTGTTCAGAACATTTCACCTCACTTTCCGTCCCAATGACAACTGTTTTTGAAATGTGGTGTTTTTCTTGAAACAAGGATTGCTGATAAAGCATCAGTACAGAGGAGACACCTTTCTCCCATATTTATTCTTACAGGAGAGAATTTTCCTTCCTAGGGGTAGATTTCCTCTCACTTCCTGTTGTCTTCTTTCGTTTGCAAGTAGGAGTCGTTTGTAAGTTGGATGTTTGAAAGTAGGGACCTGCCGTATATACTCTGCAGAAATAGGCCCCTTAGTTGTTGGTGTTGGCACAACACTGTAAGCACTCACAGTTACTCTTGGTTGGTGCTGGAACGCCCTGCTGTCAACTATTATATCAGGAATTTTAATTACATATAATTGTTGAACAGTGGTAGTAAAAATTGGGGCTTTGATGGTGGTGCTGGTGCCACAACACTGTAAGCCCTGACAGTTACTCTTGGTGGGTGCAGCAATGGGCCCTGCTGTGAATTATTAGATCAAGAATTGTAATTGCATGCCCCTGTTGAACAGGGGCTGAAAAATTGGGCTTTTCGTGGTGGTGGTGGTGGTGGTGGTGTTGCCACAACACTGTAAGCCCTCAGAGTTACTCTTGGTGGGTGCAGGAATGGGCCCTGCTGTGAATTATTACATCAAGAATTGTAATTGCATGCCCCTGTTGAACAGGGGCTGAAAAATTGGGCCTTAGGCACTGGTGGCACAACACTACAACCCCTCACAGATACTGTACTTGGAGCACAGCAATGAGCCCTGTTGCAAAGTATTGCTTCAAAAATTGTAATGACACGCCCCTGTTAAACAGGGGCTGAAAAATTGGGCCTTAGGCACTGGTGGCACAACACTACAACCCCTCACAGATACTGTACTTGGAGCACAGCAATGAGCCCTATGGCAAATTATTGCTAAAAAAATTGTAAGTACACGCCCCTGTAAAACAGGGGCTGAAAAATTGGGCCTTAGCCACTGGTGGCGGCACCCATAAACAAAAACGATCTTCCAAGCTATCATCATCAATCGTATCATTGAGGACTCGGAGGAGGAGGATAGCCAGTCAACATAACAGCACAGGCACTCAGCATCAGCATCAGTCTTGAAGGGACGTGACATGTTAAAATCAATTAGTCTGTTATATCAGCATCAGGTGTGTGGTAGCTGGTGGTGATCCAAGACTGGTTCATCTTGATGAAAGTCAGTCGATCAACCGAGTCGGTGGACAGGCGCACCCTGTGATCCGTGACAAATCCTCCAGCAGCACTGAATGTGCGTTCCGAAAGAACGCTGGATGCAGGACAGGCCAGTAGCTCAATTGCATACTGTGCAAGCTCTGGCCAGTGATCCATCCTCAAGACCCAGTAAGCCAGAGGATTTTCGGTGGGGAAGGTGTCCAAGTCTGACCTTGCCCCTAGATTTTCCTGCACCATGTTTATCAGACGCTGGCGATGGTTGCTGGAACCAATCATACTTTGGGGCTGCGGACTAAAGAATTGTCTGAACGCATCGGTCAGACGGCCACCTTCCCCACCGCTCCTTCTTTGACTGGCCGAAGCCTCAGCAACTCGTTGTCCTGGACCAGGAGTTTGTAACCTCCCAGTCTCTGGGAACGCGTTGCACAGACCTTTCTGCAAGGCCTCCCGGAGTTTGTCTCATCCTCTGCTCCCTCTGCGACGGTAACATAAGGTCCGCAACCTTACCCTTGTACCGTGGATCAAGGAGAGTGGCCAGCCAGTAATGGTCCCTCTCCTTGATCCGAAGAATACGAGGATCCTTCCGCAGACTTTGCAGGATCAGGGAGGCCATGCAGCGTAGGTTTGCTGAGGCATTCGCTCCGGAGTCCTCTGGGTCACTAAGGACGACATGATCCGCAGTCACCTCCTCCCAGCCACGTACAAGTCCACTAATTTCTTGGGACTGTAAATCATCCCTAAAAGACTGCTGCTGATGATGCTGAGTGCCAGCCTCCACCTCCATGCTGACACAATCCTCCTCCTCCTCCTCCTCCTCTTCCTCTTCCTGTGCGATGGGTGGGACAGAAGGAACACTGTCTGGGTAAAGGGGGCCTTGAGAGGCAAGGAAGTCCTCCTCTTCCTGCCTCTGTTCTGCCTCAAGTGCCCTGTCCATTATTCCACGCAGCGTGTGCTCCAACAGGTGGACAAGAGGTACAGTGTCACTGATGCATGCACTGTCACTGCTCACCATCCTCGTGGCCTCCTCAAATGGTGCCAGGACAGTGCATGCATCCCTGATCATGCCCCACTGGCGTGGAGAAAAAAAACCAAGCTCCCCTGACCCTGTCCTGGTGCCGTAGTCGCACAGGTACTCATTGATGGCCCTCTGCTGCGTGTGCAGCCGCTGCAGCATGGCCAACGTTGAGTTCCACCTGGTGGGCATGTCACATATAAGGCGGTTCTTGGGCAGGTTCAACTCCTTTTGCAGCTCAGCCAGGCGAGCACTGGCATTATAAGATCTGCGGAAATGCACACAGACTTTCCTGGCCTGCCTCAGGACATCCTGTAAGCCCGGGTACCTGCCCAAGAACCGCTGCACCACCAGGTTAAGGACGTGAGCCACACAGGGCACATGGGTCAGTTGTCCCTGTCGGAGGGCGGAGAGGAGGTTGGTGCCATTGTCGCAAACCACCATTCCTGGCTTAAGCTGGCGTGGCGTCAACCACCTCTCGGCCTGGCCCTGCAGAGCAGACAGGACCTCTGCCCCAGTGTGGCTTCTGTCCCCCAAACACACCAGCGCAAGCACGGCATGGCATCTTTTTGCCTGCGTACTTGCGTAGCCCCGTGAACGGCTACGGAGCACCGCTGGTTCATAGGACAAACCACAGGAAGAGGCCATGGAGGAAGAAGAAGAGGAGGGGGTGGAGGAGAGAGGTGTGTCACAACCAGTAGTAGCATTTTGGAGGCGTGGCGGTGGGACAACCTCCAACACTACTGCACCTTGTCCTGCATCCTTCCCAGCTGCCAAAAGAGTGACCCAATGGGCCGTGAAAGAAAGGTAACGTCCCTGTCCATGCCTGCTGGACCATGAGTCAGCGGTAATATGCACCTTACCGCTGACCGCCCTGTCCAGCGAGGCCAAGACATTGCCTTCCACATGCCGGTAGAGAGCCGGAATAGCCTTCCGTGAGAAAAAGTGGCGTTTGGGAACCTGCCACTGAGGAACCGCACATTGCACAAACTCACGGAAGGGGGCCGAGTCTACCAACTGAAAAGGCAGCAGTTGAAGCGCTAGCAATTTAGCCAAGCTAGCATTCAACCGCTGGGCATGTGGATGGCTGGGAGTGAACTTCTTTCGACGGTCCAGCAGCTGGGGCAGGGAAATTTGCCTGCTAGAATCGGACGTCGGTGTACTGCTAGCAGAGTGGCCGCAAGTACTTGGCTGTGACACACCTAATTCTACACCTTCATTCCTCTCAGTGCATGTTTCTGAGAGGACTGAAGTTATAGTGGGGTTGGAGATCCCAGCTGATGCGGTGCAAGGAGAGGTCCGCTTTGTTCTTTGGTGTGGGTCTTTGAGGTAGGCTTGCCAACGAGCTGCATGGCAGGTCAACATATGTCTGGTCAGGCATGTGGTACCCAAGCGGCTGATGTTTTGGCCACGCGATATACGCTTGAGACATATGTTGCAAACAGCAGCTGTGCGATCTGATGCACTAGCCTCAAAAAAGGCCCACACCAAGGAACTTTTTGAATGACGGGCAGAGGCAGCGCCCTGCACAGGCGGAGCTCTGCGGTGTGATTCCGTCGGTGTACTGCCCTTACGCTGGCCACCAAAGGGCATCCTGTCTCGTTGGAGATGTGCCTCCTCCTCATCCTCCTCCTCCTCTCTCCTATTAGGCACCCACGTGGAGTCAGTGACCTCATCATCCCCTCCCTCCTCATCACTGGAGCCAATCTGGCAGTATGCTGCAGCTGCTGGAACATGACTGCCAGATTGGTGTCCTTCTTGAGCATCCCCTCTGTCTGCTCTCACCCTACTGCCTTCCTGTAGCTGGGTTTCATCATCAGACCCTTCGAAACGCTGGGCATCCTCCTGGAGCATGTACCCAACACTGTGCTCAAACAGTTCGGGGGACTCCTCAGGAGGAGGACATGGTGGGTCTAGGGAAGGAGTGACTGATGATGAGTCTGACATTGATACCAGGGAAGAGGACGCTTTGGCAGCTGCTTTGCCAGTACCCTGAGCCTGGGTGAGAGAGGATGAGGAGGAGGAGGAGGGCTTGGTCATCCACTCTACCAAGTCTTCGGCATGATGTGGCTCAACATGTCCAGCTGCCGAAAAGAAGGACAAGCGTGTCCCATGGCCATGTGCTGATGACAATGCACCGCGTCCACGACCAGCACTGTTGCCCCCAGACACAGAGCCTGCTTGCCCTCTTTTATTGCCTCCTGACTGTCTGCCTCTCCTTGTTTGCCTTCCAGACATTCTAATAGATGGCCTGCAGGGAGATGGGAAAAAAGCAATAAGGGCTACCTTCAGGTGTCCTTCTCTGTCCCTTGAAACAAGGACTTGCACAGTGAAAGAAACTGACACTCTCCCTACCTACAGTTTTCTGTCCCTAGAAAAAAGGTTTTTTTTAAGCACAATATAGCACAAGGAGAATTCACTCACTGTCCTTCCAGGTCCCTGGAAACAAGGACTTGCACAGTGAAAGAAACTGACACTCTCCCTACCTACAGTTTTCTGTCCCTAGAAAAAATGTTTTTTTTAAGCACAATATAGCACAAGGAGAATTCACTCACTGTCCTTCCAGGTCCCTGGAAACAAGGGCTTGCACAGTGAAAGAAACTGACACTCTCCCTACCTACAGTTTTCTGTCCCTAGAAAAAATGTTTTTTTTAAGCACAATATAGCACAAGGAGAATTCACTCACTGTCCTTCCAGGTCCCTGGAAACAAGGACTTGCACAGTGAAAGAAACTGACACTCTCCCTACCTACAGTTTTCTGTCCCTAGAAAAAATGTTTTTTTTAAGCACAATATAGCACAAGGAGAATTCACTCACTGTCCTTCCAGGTCCCTGGAAACAAGGACTTGCACAGTGAAAGAAACTGACACTCTCCCTACCTACAGTTTTCTGTCCCTAGAAAAAATGTTTTTTTTTAAGCACAATATAGCACAAGGAGAATTCACTCACTGTCCTTCCAGGTCCCTGGAAACAAGGACTTGCACAGTGAAAGAAACTGACACTCTCCCTACCTACAGTTTTCTGTCCCTAGAAAAAATGTTTTTTTTAAGCACAATATAGCACAAGGAGAATTCACTCACTGTCCTTCCAGGTCCCTGGAAACAAGGACTTGCACAGTGAAAGAAACTGACACTCTCCCTACCTACAGTTTTCTGTCCCTAGAAAAAATGTTTTTTTTAAGCACAATATAGCACAAGGATAATTCACTCACTGTCCTTCCAGGTCCCTGGAAACAAGGACTTGCACAGTGAAAGAAACTGACACTCTCCCTACCTACAGTTTTCTGTCCCTAGAAATTTTTTTTTTTTAAGCACAATATAGCACAAGGAGAATTCACTCACTGTCCTTCCAGGTCCCTGGAAACAAGGACTTGCACAGTGAAAGAAACTGACACTCTCCCTACCTACAGTTTTCTGTCCCTAGAAAAAATGTTTTTTTTAAGCACAATATAGCACAAGGAGAATTCACTCACTGTCCTTCCAGGTCCCTGGAAACAAGGACTTGCACAGTGAAAGAAACTGACACTCTCCCTACCTACAGTTTTCTGTCCCTAGAAAAAATGTTTTTTTTAAGCACAATATAGCACAAGGAGAATTCACTCACTGTCCTTCCAGGTCCCTGGAAACAAGGACTTGCACAGTGAAAGAAACTGACACTCTCCCTACCTACAGTTTTCTGTCCCTAGAAAAAATTTTTTTTTAAGCACAATATAGCACAAGGAGAATTCACTCACTGTCCTTCCAGGTCCCTGGAAACAAGGACTTGCACAGTGAAAGAAACTGACACTCTCCCTACCTACAGTTTTCTGTCCCTAGAAAAAAAGTTTTTTTTAAGCACAATATAGCACAAGGAGAATTCACTCACTGTCCTTCCAGGTCCCTGGAAACAAGGACTTGCACAGTGAAAGAAACTGACACTCTCCCTACCTACAGTTTTCTGTCCCTAGAAAAAATGTTTTTTTTAAGCACAATATAGCACAAGGAGAATTCACTCACTGTCCTTCCAGGTCCCTGGAAACAAGGACTTGCACAGTGAAAGAAACTGACACTCTCCCTACCTACAGTTTTCTGTCCCTAGAAAAAATGTTTTTTTTAAGCACAATATAGCACAAGGAGAATTCACTCACTGTCCTTCCAGGTCCCTGGAAACAAGGACTTGCACAGTGAAAGAAACTGACACTCTCCCTACCTACAGTTTTCTGTCCCTAGAAAAAATGTTTTTTTTAAGCACAATATAGCACAAGGAGAATTCACTCACTGTCCTTCCAGGTCCCTGGAAACAAGGACTTGCACAGTGAAAGAAACTGACACTCTCCCTACCTACAGTTTTCTGTCCCTAGAAAAAATGTTTTTTTTAAGCACAATATAGCACAAGGAGAATTCACTCACTGTCCTTCCAGGTCCCTGGAAACAAGGACTTGCACAGTGAAAGAAACTGACACTCTCCCTACCTACAGTTTTCTGTCCCTAGAAAAAATGTTTTTTTTAAGCACAATATAGCACAAGGAGAATTCACTCACTGTCCTTCCAGGTCCCTGGAAACAAGGACTTGCACAGTGAAAGAAACTGACACTCTCCCTACCTACAGTTTTCTGTCCCTAGAAAAAATGTTTTTTTTAAGCACAATATAGCACAAGGAGAATTCACTCACTGTCCTTCCAGGTCCCTGGAAACAAGGACTTGCACAGTGAAAGAAACTGACACTCTCCCTACCTACAGTTTTCTGTCCCTAGAAAAAATGTTTTTTTTAAGCACAATATAGCACAAGGAGAATTCACTCACTGTCCTTCCAGGTCCCTGGAAACAAGGACTTGCACAGTGAAAGAAACTGACACTCTCCCTACCTACAGTTTTCTGTCCCTAGAAAAAATGTTTTTTTTAAGCACAATATAGCACAAGGAGAATTCACTCACTGTCCTTTCAGGTCCCTGGAAACAAGGACTTGCACAGTGAAAGAAACTGACACTCTCCCTACCTACAGTTTTCTGTCCCTAGAAAAAATGTTTTTTTTAAGCACAATATAGCACAAGGAGAATTCACTCACTGTCCTTCCAGGTCCCTGGAAACAAGGACTTGCACAGTGAAAGAAACTGACACTCTCCCTACCTACAGTTTTCTGTCCCTAGGAAAAATGTTTTTTTTAAGCACAATATAGCACAAGGAGAATTCACTCACTGTCCTTCCAGGTCCCTGGAAACAAGGACTTGCACAGTGAAAGAAACTGACACTCTCCCTACCTACAGTTTTCTGTCCCTAGAAAAAATGTTTTTTTTAAGCACAATATAGCACAAGGAGAATTCACTCACTGTCCTTCCAGGTCCCTAGAAACAAGGACTTGCACAGTGAAAGAAACTGACACTCTCCCTACCTACAGTTTTCTGTCCCTAGAAAAAATGTTTTTTTTAAGCACACTATAGCACAAGCACAAAACACACTGACACTCTCCCTACCTATCCTTCTCTTTCCCTAAACTAAAGGAATCCAGGTTAAGCAAGAAAGAAATAAAAGTCACTGTCCCTGCCTATGCTGCTCTATCCCTGCTCCGGAACACACTACACTAGGCCGCCGTGCTGGCGGCCTTTTATAGTGTGGGGCGTGTACTAAACACCCTCAGCAATAATTGGCCACAGGCATCCTGCCTGTGGCCAATCATTGCTCTCCTCGCTGCCGGCGCTGTGATTGGCCAAGCATGCGGGGTCACAGTGCATGCTTGGCCAATCACAGCGCCTGGATGACACTGCGATGGCGTAGTGCATTGTGGGCCGTTCGCGTCACTCGAATTTGGCGCGAACGGCCCAAATCGTTCGATCTTCGTCGAACGATCGAACAGCCGATTTTCGAGTCGAACGTATGTTCGACTCGAACACGAAGCTCATCCCTAGTGATCGGTAGTCGGAAAATGATATGTGCAATTAATGCTGCTAGAATGCCTGGAGGTCCTACTTGGATGTTGGGCCTCTGTATGTGGCCAGGCTGTGTAAAAGTCTCAAACATGTGGTATTGCCATACTCAGGAGGAGTAGCAGAATGCATTTTGGGGTGTCATTTTTGCTATGTACATGTTATGTGTTAGAAATATCTTATAAATGGACAACTTTGTGTAAAAAAAATGCATTTTAATTTTTTCCCACATTTTCCAAAACCTTCTGGAAAAAAAATGAACCATTCAAAAGGCTCATTATGCCTCATAGATTATACGTTGGGGTGTGTACTTTCCAAAATGGGGTCATTTTGTGGACAATTCCATTGTCCTGGTGCTCCAGGGCCTTCAAAAGTGTAATAGGTGGTTGAGAAAGGATATGTGCGATTTATGCTTGTAGAACGTCTGAAAGTGCTACTTCAATGTTGGGCCTCTGTATATGGCCAGGTTGTGTAAAAGTCTCACACATGTGGTATCGCTATACTCAGGAGGAGTAGCGGAATGCATTTTGAGGCATCATTTTTGCTATGTAAATGCTATGTGTTAGAAATATTTTATAAATGGACAACTTTGTGTAAAAAAAATGCATTTACATTTTTTCTCCACATTTTCCAAAACCTTCTGGAAAAAAATGAACCGTTCAAAAGACTCATAATGCTTAATAGATTATACGTTGGGGTGTGTGCTTTCCAAAATGGGGTCATTTTGTGGACAATTCCATTGTACTGGTGCTCCAGGACCTTCAAAAGTGTAATAGGTGGTTGAGAAAGGATATGTGCAATTTATGCTTGTAGAACGCCTGAAAGTGCTACTTCAATGTTGGGCCTCTGTATATGGCCAGGCTGTGTAAAAGTCTCACACATGTGGTATCGCTACACTCAGGAGGAGTAGCAGAATGTATTTTGGGGTATAGTTGCAATTATGCATATGCTGTGTGAGAGAAAAAAATGTTAATATGACCAGTTTGTGTAAAAAAAAAAAAAAAGAAAAAAAAGAAAAATCCAAATTTTCCCAAGAATTGTGGGGAAAAAATACAACTTCAAAAAACTCACCATGCCTTTTAGTAAATACCTTGGACTGTCTACTTTCCAAAAAGGGGTAATTTTGGTGTACTTTCCTGGCTTGTTAGTGTCTCAAGAAATGAGATATGCCTTCAGTACATCAGGCGTGATCAGATGTGATCAATTTTCAGTGATTGGCACCATAGTTTGTAGACTCTATAACTTTCACAAAGACCAATTAATATACACTAATTTGGGTATTTTTACCAAAGATATGTAGCAGTATACATTTTGGCACAAATTGCTGTTTTTTTGCTTATATCGCAAAAAAATAAAAAACCCAGTGGCGATTAAATACCACCAAAAGAAAGCTCTGTTTATGAGAAGAAAATTATACAAATTTTGTTTGGATACAGTGTAGCATGACTGAGTAATTGTCATTCAAAATGTGAGAGTGCTGAAAGCTGAAAATTGGTCTGGGCGGGAAGGTGCATAAGTGCCTGGTATTGAAGTGGTTAAGCATCATTAAAATCACTGCAATTTTGCATTGATACATGTCCCCTGGGGCAGGACCCGGGCCCCCAAACCCTTTTTTGGAAAATAACTTGCATATTAGGCTTTAAAAATCGCACTTTTGATTTCTCACGTTCGAGTCCCATAGACTTTAACGGTGTTCGAAAGTTCGCGCAAACTTTCGGTCTGTTCGCATGTTCTGGATGCGAACCAAACCGGGGGGTGTTCGGCTCATCCCTATTTGGGACATTGTCATGCTGGAATATCCATCCATGACCCATTGTCAATGCCCTGGCTTAGGGAAGGAGGTTCTTACCCAAGATTTGATGGTATATGGCCCCGTCCATCGTCCCTTTGATGTAGTGACGTTGTCCTGTCCCCTTAGCATAAAACCACCCCCAAAGCATAATGTTTCCACCTCAATGTTTGACAGTGAAGATGGTGTTCTTGGAGTTGCCAAAGAGCTTGATTTTGGTCTCATCTGACCACAACACTTTCACCCAGTTCTCTTCTGAATCATTCAGATGTTCATTAGCAAACTTCAGACGGGCCTGTACATGTGCTTTCTTGAGCAGGGGAAACTTGCGGGCGCTGCAGAATTTCAGTCCGACAAGGCATAGTGTGTTTCCAATTATTTTCTTGGTGTCTATGGTCTCAGCTCCCCTGAGATCATTGACAGATTGACAGTTATTTTGTGTTTCTTCCATTTGCGAATAAACGCACCAACTGTTATCACCCATTCAGCAAGCTGCTTGGCGATAGTCTTGTAACCCATCCCAGCCTTGTGTAGGTCTACAATCTTGTCCACGACATCCTTGAATAGCTCTTTGGTCTTGGCCATGGTGGAGAAATTGGAATCTGATTGATTTATTGCTTCTGTGGACAGGTGTCTTTTATACAGGTAACAAGCTGAGATTAGGAGCACTTCCTTTAAGAAAGTGATTCTAATCTCAGCTCTTTACCTATATAGAAGACACCTGGGAGCCATAAATCTTGATGATTGATAGGGGATCAAATACTTATTTCACTTATTAAAATGCAAATCAATTTATATCTTTTTTGAAATGCGTTTTTCTGGATATTTTTGTTATTCTGTCTCTCTCTGTTAAAATAAACCTACCATTAAAATTATAAACTGATCATTTCTTTGTCAGTGGGCAAATGTACAAAATAAGCAGGGGATCAATTACTTTTTTCCCTCACTGTAGGTGTTTTGATGTCATAGCACAGTTTCAATATGTATATTGTATGTATAGTTATTTATAGACTTTAGAGCATATTATTGCTCAGAAAGAAAGAATTCACATTGACATACATTTGCTATTTTATCACTAAAACTATTGATTAACTAACTGAACAAACCAAACTTGCTTACCTTACTTTATTATATGAATGAAGTCAAAGTATTTAGTGGACTTAAAATCTTACAGAGGATAGTGTACATAGCTAGTAAACCCTTTAAATCACTTTTGTTGGATAAATAGTTGTTATCTGAGTTATTTTATAAATGCTCAGATATACAAGCTAATTAAAGGGGGTTGTAAAGGTTAAACATGTTTTTATAAATATAACAAACGTGTTATACTTACCTGCTCTGTGCAAGGGTTTTGCACAGAGCAGCCTCTATCCTCCTCTTCTGGGGTGCCCCACCAGCGTTCCTGGCTCCTCCCCTTCACCGGGTGCCCCCATGGAGAGCCGCTTTTCATGGGGGCACCCGTGCAGACGCACTCCCATGTCCCGCTGCTGCGTCCATTGATACAGACAGCGGGACTCCCCCAACCTCCCCTTCACTGGATTTGATTGAAAGCAATGGGAGCCGATGACTCCCGCTGCTATTAATCTACCCAATGAGAATACAGATAGCAGTTGGAGTCGCTGGACTCATGCACATCGCTGGAACGATGTGGGCTCAGGTAAGAAAAAGGGGGGCTCTGTGGGCAGCTGCAGCAAAGAAGGTTGAGACTTTACAATCCCTTTAACTATAGGAGCAATGTTCATCCTAGCCCATTGTTCACTACCCAATAAGGTTCATCATAACAGTAAAAAATGTATTTATTTCATACATTTAGTTTTTATGAAATAAAAAAAAATATTATCGTCAGCTATATTAAGTACTGAAGTTAGCACAGGCTATGGGTAAAAATTATTCCTGCAGTAAAATTATTCCTGATATCTTACCAATTTTTTTAAGTCATAATAATGAATTTGAAGAGTTTACTGCAATTGACGATGATGATGAATTTTTTTCATTTGTATGTTTAAAGTAAGACTTTTTTTTTTTTATGGGTAGGGAAGCGTTACGGTATCCACACTGGGGAAAATGAATCTCTCTTTAAATATTCTGGTGACCCTTGTCACGGGACAGATACTGATGAGAAATCCATAACTTTACGTTGTCACCAGAACAAGAACAGAGGAAAAAAAACTCTAATGCCGCATACACACGATCATTTTTCACGTCGTGAAAAATGACATTTTTTTTTTCAACAAGAAAAACGACCGTGTGTGGTCTTTTTGTCATTTTTCCCGACGTGAAAAACGGCATTAAAAACGACGAGAAAAATTAGAACATGCTCTAATTTTTCTCGTAGTTTTTCCCGTCATTTTCTACCGCGGCAGTTTTCCCATAGGGAAACACTGCCACGGAGCCTACACACCGTCGTTTTTCTCAACAAGAGAAAAAATGACGGGAAAAACAACCGTGTGTGGGGGAACAAGCCGTTCCCTTGTTTTTCATGTCATGATTCACTGCGGTTTTTTAACCGCCGTGAATCACGATCGTGTGTACGCGGCATTATACAGACACTAATTCCAGGGACAACTAACTAAAAGAAAACTTCCTGTCACTCTGGAGAGATTTCATCTCACTTCACCTCACTTCCTGTTGTGTTTAAAGGACAGGAATTGAAGAGACATCTTCCCAAAGACACAAATGTCAAAAACCCTTCTCTATCCAAAAAAAGTTTGGGCTTTATATTTAATTTACTCCAGGGAACCTAAAAACTGCAATGGGTCTGCTTCTGCACTGCAAGAGTTAACTGCTCGTTATGTCTAGACGATTAAAAAGCTGTTTTACTTACCTGATCCTGCATCCATGGGCAAACCGCGCTCCTCCATGCAGTGCACTGTCCCTGGACATCCTCACAACCAATTCAGGGCAATAGTACCTTCATCAATCTTGATGATGCCAAAGGACAATAGACCCCCAAAGTGCAGATACCGGTCTTCTTTACCAAGCCCCCTAAACATACACAAGTACAGCCCCCACTGCAACGAAGGATGTTTACTTTTCCAGGAGTTCAGCATTCATGTAATATATAATGATAACTTTGTTCATGTTGAGTTTTTACTATAACCGATGATGATAAAAATACTCTTGCAGATTTTGCTACAGTTGATGATGATGATGCCGTTCATGGTTATTTTTAGGTTAACCATTAATGATGACTTTTCTTTTTTAGTGAATTTAGACAGGCTAAATGATGATGTCAAGCGATACAGCTGCACCCCAAGAAATTTCACAGTAAACCTACGGGAAGAACTGAAGGTTACAAGCGCTGTATTCTTTCCACGATGCCTCCTTGTCAAACGCTGTGGAGGAAACTGCGGCTGTGGGACTCCGTATACCAAATCCTGCTCATGTATGTCGGGAAAAACTGTAAAGAAATACCATGAGGTAATGTTTTAAACTGTGTAATGTCACTTAGGATCCACCATCTTAAAGTCACCCTTTACCTTGTATAAAATATTCAGCCTGCAAAAGCCAGGGATAAAAGACGCTGGATACTTACCTCTCTTCTGAGCAGTGAGTCAAATCTATGTTTTCTTCTACAGTTACCAACATGGCTACTATCTGACACAACCAGGTGCATCAGATGGACTGTACCCTGCTAGGCATTGTGTTTATTCATGTTGGTCACCACCTTAGTATAGTACACAAGGTGGAGGCTGGCAGGAGGAACCACAATGACAAACAGGGGGCACGTTATCCTACACATCCATAACTGTAGAGGAAAACATAGATTTGACTTTGGCTTGTTGGAGAAGGACCTATGATGTCGTTTCTTCTTTCAGTGGATGCCACAATAGGAATTTCAAATGTAAACATATTTTGGACTTTTTCCTTTTATCTGACACACACCCAAATCTCACATCTCTCTTTTACCTCATTTCCTTTTTCAGAATTGCATTTCTTTAACAGTCACAGTTCATGCACACCCCAGACAGTTACTGAAACAATGCATTTTAGGACCTAATACTGAATAGCATAGGTTTGAAGATCTCTAGACAATCAGAGACAGCATGACACATATTTTACATTAAACTGAATGTGAAACTTATAGGAGAAGGATTATGGAAAATAAGGTTAAAGGTGGAGTTTAGGCGAAGAATTTGTTTCGTATTTGGACACAGAGATCCCAGCATTTTCATTTTTGCTTTCCATTTTGACACAGAATGCAATTTATGTTCAGTATAATTTCAGGAACCTAAAGTTAAAACTATTATATAGAGCAGAAAATCTTTAAATATCAGCTCTGTGATCAGCCAGTCAAGCTGTCCAATTTCTACCTTGTTCAAACAGTCCTCTGCTGTCTTGTCTGGGAAAAGTGTTTGCCAATTCATTTTTCCTCCTCTTATCAGCAAAGCCCATATACCATGCTCATGTTTTTTAATATAAAACACCGGGAAAATCCCAGAGCTGTCAGAGGGCTTGTTAACTTAAACGCTGCCCAAATCTCTCTTCTCATCCAAGACGTTTACTCTTCCTAGAAGAAATACGATTTTTTTAAAGCAACGTTTCCACTAGTGTCCGTTATTTCATTTCTGGTTCTAAAATAGTATGTACGAAGATTGTTGTGTGCTTATTGCTGAAATGCAAGAGTGCCTGAGGCATCCTTTATTCTAGGGGAATTTTTTTTTTAATGCTGTAATTAATTTGCAAACCTGTTATGTATGTTTGTGTGTGTATATATATATATATATATATATATATATATATATATATATATATACAGAGTTTCACAAAAGTGAATACACCCCTCACATTTTTGTAAATATTTTATATCTTTTCATGTGACAACACTGAAGAAATGACACTTTGCTACAATGTAAAGTAGTGATTGTACAACTTGTATAACAGTGTACATTTGCTGTTCCCTCAAAATAACTTAACACAAAACCAATAATGTCTAAACCGCTGGCAACAAAAGTGAGTACACCCCTAAGTGAAAATGTCCAAATTAGGCCCAAAGTGTCAATATTTTGTGTGGCCACCATTATTTTCCAGCACTGCATTAACTCTCTTGGGCATGGAGTTCACCAGAGCTTCACAGGTTACAACTGGAGTCCTCTTCCACTCTTCCATGATGACATCACAGAGCTGGTGGATGTTAGAGACCTTACGCTCCTCCACCTTCCGTTTGAGGATGCTCCACAGATGCTTAATAGGGTTTAGGTCTGGAGGCATGCTTGGCCAGTCCATCACCTTTACCCTCAGTTCCTTTAGCAAGGCAGTGGTCGTCTTGGAGGTGTGTTTGGGGTCGTTATCATGTTGGAATACTGCCCTGCGGCTCAGTCCCTGAAGCAAAGGGATTATGCTCTGCTTCAGTATGTCACAGTACATGTTGGTATTCATGGTTCCCTCAATGAACTGTAGCTCCCAAGTGCCGGCAGCACTCATGCAGCCCCAGACCATGACACCCCCTCCACCATGCTTGACTGTAGGCAAGACACACTTGTCTTTGTACTCCTCACCTGGTTGCCGCCACAAACGCTTGAAACCATCTGAACCAAATACGTTTATCTTGGTCTCTTCAGACCACAGGACATGGTTCCAGTAATCTATGTCCTTAGTCTGCTTGTCTTCAGCAAACTGTTTTTGGGCTTTCTTGTACATCAGCTTTAAAAGAGGCTTCCTTCTGGGACGACAACCATGCAGACCAATTTGATGCAGTGTGCGGCGTATGGTCTGAGCACTGACAGGCTGACCCCCCAACCCTTCAACCTCTGCAGCAATGCTGGTAGCACTCATACTTCTATTTTCCAAAGACAATCTCTGGATATGACGCTGAGCACATGCACTCAACTTCTTTGGTCGACCATGGCGAGGCCTGTTCTGAGTGGAACCTGGCCTGTTAAACCACTGTATGGTCTTGACCACAGTGCTGCAGCTTAGTTTCAGGGTCTTGGCAATCTTCTTATAGCCTAGTGATTGGTATATATATGGGGTAAGTGGCGCTCCCAGTGGAGGGTGTGTGTTGTATAAATGTGAAAAAATAAAAGTAAAAATCCGTGTGAACCTGGGTAATGTTACCAGAGTGATAAACTATGAAAGCACACAAAATAGATGAATAGCAGTGATTGAGTCAAGATTGACCTCTCCCTGACCCCAAGTAGATATATATTGTGAAGTAGATTAGTGCTAGTATGTGAATTCTAAAGTGCTAAGTGCATATATGCATATTTGCCAGCCACTATGTGAGTGACAGAAAATAAAGAGGGTAAAAAACCCTTGTGTGTAGTTTGGAATGGGTTAATCCATACCAATCCAAGGATTTGTGCTCCCCCTTAAGATACCCTACTCACCAGAGGATGAAACCCCTGCAGGGGTACAAAGCGTGTGGGTGAGTGGTTTGATGACTTGGGATGGTGCCGTGGGTCTCTCCTGGTCCCGGGATTCCTGTACGTCCCTGGGCTGGCCGCTCCGATGTACAGCAGTACTCCTCAGGAAAAAAGAGCAGGAGCCACCATAGCGTAATCCAGATTTATTTAAAAGGAGTGAACATCCATAGTCATGTGACTTCTTCTGAGGTGATGACGAAACGCATCAGTTGATTGGTTCTCTTACGCCGATACGTCACTTCCTTGGTTCTGAGCGGTGGAACGCACGCCAAACACACACCGCCGCTCTGACAGACGCAGGGACCAAGTGCGGGATTTTTAAATCTTCTGCCTTCGGCAGCGAAGGCTTACAGATCAGTATTTTGATCTAGTTTTGCTTTATATTTTATATTTTGTTCAATACATATCTACTTGGTAGATGTTGTTTTTTACTATGGATGTTCACTCCTTTTATCCTTTTAATCTGGATTACACTATGGTGGCTCCTGCTCTTTTTTCCTATGGCACCTGGAGGCAATACACACACCCAGGCCTCCGGACCTAGGGCACCCGGAGGCGACACACGCACACCCAGGCCTAAGGTGCCTGGGCGTCGACCGACCCCCATGGAAGATGGCTGCCCCTTTTTATACCCTCTCCCGACAGGCACAGCAGGTTCTCCGCCCCGCCGCACTGCTGTCAAGAAGGGACAAGAAAAGGTACAACCCCGTACTGCGGTTCAACCCGGGCTTATGGCAACAGTGCCACCTATAGGCCCAAGGGAACTACACACCAGCACTATCTCCTAGGGACAGAAATCGTCCATGGACCCTAACAATTTGTGTATCTGAGCCTTATTACCACTCAGATACTTCCCTTAAATATAGCACCCCGCTACATATATATATATATTATATATATATATATATATATATATATATATATAATATACTGTATAAATATATATATATTCATATACATATGTTAAGTAAATGTTATACTTTTTGAGTATATAATGTATTTTAATACTGAATGTATAAGGGTATGGACACACTAGTACAATTTCCAAATATCTGATGCATGTCAGATCATATTTTTTGGGATGCTTGTGGAATTATTTATATGTGGTCTGTGCATGTGACCGCACATGATAAAGCTTTATAGAAATGCCCTGTAAATGCATTGTAAACAATTCAAAAGCACATCCCAGTTTCCCATTCTGTAAATGCATTTATGATGCATCTTACTATGTCTTCGTGTTTCTTATTCTGAAAAAAGTTGTGCTATTTTCCCAACCTTTCAAAAAAGATTTAAACATTCATTAAGCATCTTCTAAATGACTTGAGTTTATTTTTGAGATTTACCGCTATGTAATCTCAGTGGTAGATTTGCTAAAATCAAGATGTTAATTCTCACATATGTAGCGGCCTCCACTCTCTCTCTCTATCAGTTCTTCTGGCTCTCTCCCGGGGTCCCCTAGGATCTCCTTCCCTCGCGGAACTCAGTGGTGGGCACTGAGCTCCAGACCTCCATCCGAGTACCTCACCCCAGGCCAAAGGTGCCTGGGATGGAACACGACCTCCGAACGTCCTCCAGGCCTGGGCCGCCTAGAGGACCGACACGAACCACCGCCCTCAGGCTGAAGGTGCCTGGGACTCGACCCCGTGACAAAGATTGCCGCCCCCTTTATACCCTCCCCCAGCAGGCACGGCGGGTTCCCCGCCCCACCATACCACTGCCGAGGGAGGACAAAAAGGGATACGGCACACAGCAATGGTTCAACCCCAGCCCAAGGCGACAGCGCCATCCGCTGAGCTGCAGGGAACTGCACATTACTGGTGTCTCTGCCAGTTTAAATACACAAGGAAAGTGCATGCCCGCTACACTCTCCCCCTGGTGGTTTGACACTGGTCCCCAGTGTCTGGAATAAACGATGCCCTCAACGGCTGACATAGCCCAGTCCAGAAACCAACTATAAATTGTACAAAAATAAAAACTTTTGGAAACTTACTAACTGGAGCAATTGTGTCTGAGCCTTACATGAAAGGGAAAGGAAGGGAAACAACAACACTTAACCATAACACTGAAAATCACATTTTCACATTACACTTTTTCCCACCCATCCTGACTAAGACCCACCCCATTCTCAGTGGTCTTGATGGGATGCTCTCCTGCAGAGGGAAAAAGAAAAGTTAACACACATAAACCCTGACACATGTATTCGTGTGAGAATGAAAAAACTTCTCCGCAGAGAAATCCCTTCCTTCATAAAAGTGTGTGTGTGAACAGTGATATTGATGCACAACACTGCCACCTGGTGACAGCATCGCGGTAACTGCACTCATGGAACTTTCCTTCTTCTTTGGGCCCTATCTACCCCAGAGTCCATGATTACTTGCTAGACAATTGAAGAACAAAACAGGAACAGTCCTTCAATTCCTCTGGGCAACAAGAACAACAACCCCGGAAAGTTCAGCAATGCAAAGAACAAAAACAGAGTCTCTCTTCTCCTATAGATAGAATTGAGGGTGCGGCAGGACAAGTGGCTTCAAGTGCTGATCCATGGTCTCCAGATGGTACTCAACATCTTCCCCTTCCTTGCGTCGGATCAGCACCTTGTCCGCGTTGATATGTCGTTCCAGCATCCATTCTGCTTTGCAGTCTTTAAAGCGCTGAGAGGCCTTGGGGGAACACGCAAGGTACCTGCGGGCGTGTGGAACCTGAAGGTGGGTCCACACAAAGTCATTGTACCAGCGCTCCCGGCAAACTTCCACTTCATACAACAACTCCTTGGACAAGTATGGGTACTCCCACCCATACTCAGCAGCAACCTTCTGGCCAAATAGGCATTGTAGTCTCGCCAGAGGAGGCATAGTGGCTCTGTCCCCTTCGCCAGGCAAAACTATTGAGTCCGGGTGGCGAGGGACCTTGATCACATCTGGTCTGGGCATAGGTGCCCGCAACAACAGTCTCTTTTCCCCAGTACTGGGTGTAGGTGGTACCAGGGATGTAAGGGCAGGCTGGGGCCGGGACCCCTCCTCAGGCGCTGGTGCCTACACCCGGGGTGTACTATCCCCTGTAGACATGGGTGTGTCCCTGGTTCTGCGGGACGAGGCGGGAGGTACCTTATCCCACCCCTTCTGCACAAAGAGTTTGTCTATGGCGACATCGTCTCCCAGATCGGAGAGCGACTCCAGGTCGGAGGTGTCATACTCCTCCACGGGCAGGTAGCCTGTAGTGGAGACTGAATTTCCACCTCCGCCCACACACCAAGTCTCTCCACCCGGCTTACCTTGGCCTTTACTTGAGAAGGAATGTCCGGAACTTTTCTCAACGGTACCATCCGGGCCGGGCGTAGGCGGGCGGGATGGTCCACCACAACCGCTGGTCGGGGCTACCATGCCGGTATTTCTCTTCGGTGGCGGATGCTGTGAAACAGTGGTGACCGAGTCAGCATCCTCAGATTTCTCCCGTTGAGTACTCGCGACCTCCTCCACGGTCGCTGCAGTGTGCACAGGGATGGCTGTCAAAGCAGTGATTCCTCCTCTCTGAGTGGTGTTGCCTGCAGCACGGCCGGGTTAGATGATCCTTGGCTTCTCAATCACGGAATCCACCTCGAATAAGAACTCCCCACAGGCCTCGCATCGCCCGAATGGCTTCAGATGACACACCAGTCCCGAGCAGCCGGGACAAATCACACCCTGGGCCTCAACGTCCATGCATGAATACAGGGCGAATCGTCCCCTTGGCTTTAGCTGAATCCCTGTATCGGTCACCGGAGCAGCAGCAGTCAAAGACGTGGTGGAAGGGTGAAGTGGAACCTACGCTGTATGTCCGAACATGGTGACTTGCTGCTGGTCCATTGCGCACTGCAATTTTTGCGCCAATGTCCCACGTGTAGTCCTTCACACGTATTGGACTCCTCCCCTCTGCACTCTAGTTCACGGGTTTTTCTTCTCCTTCTTTCCTGAGTCACGCCCACGAACTAAGCAGGGAAGGTGTGCCTGATGGCGCAGTGCAAATAGAAGCCCCCACGTGTAGTCCCTCACACGGCTGAGCTCTCCCCTCTTCTTGCTCTTCTGCGCGGGCCTTTCCCTTCACTGGGTCATGTCCGCGACTTCGAGCAGGGATGCACTTTGGCCAATAATATGGCCGACATACTCGGAACTCCTCCGGGCAGACACGTTCAAACTCCGTAGTAGCACGAACACCATCCCGGACCCGAGCCCCCACATGTAGCGGCCTCCACTCTCTCTCTCTCTATCAGTTCTTCTGGCTCTGGTCTAGGGGTACCTCTGAGGAGAGAGTGCGAGGTCACCACGCCAAATTCCCCTGCAGATGTATGTGCAGTGAGAGACAATCCTCTTTTACCTTCGGGTCGGTGTTCTGCATCTGGAGCCTCCTCCTGGTGGTTTCTTGAACAATGTCTGCCAGAAAATGAGCCCCACACCAAATAAAATCCAACACTCCTTTATTCTTCCGATAACAGAGTAATGCACAGACAGTTGGACTCCCTCAACGAGTAGAGCAGACAGAGGGGTGTGGATTCGAGTAGGCCCAGACACAATGAACTCTCCACTTTCCTTCCTGAAAGTGGGTTGCGGTCTCCAATCGAGGGGGAATATCCTTCCAGGCGGTCTCCGGTGGAGGCTCACCCGTCACTGGTGATATGCTGCACCAGGTATTCAAGCAAGTACCCCCTCCCGGTCCATTACGCCTCTGGATTCGGGGACCCACTCCCGGGGTCCCCTAGGATCTCCTTCCCTCGCGGAACTCAGTGGTGGGCACTGAGCTCCAGACCTCCATCCGAGTACCTCACCCCAGGCCAAAGGTGCCTGGGATGGAACACGACCTCCGAACGTCCTCCAGGCCTGGGCCGCCTAGAGGACCGACACGAACCACCGCCCTCAGGCTGAAGGTGCCTGGGACTCGACCCCGTGATAAAGATGGCCGCCCCCTTTATACCCTCCCCCAGCAGGCACGGCGGGTTCCCCGCCCCTCCATACCACTGCCGAGGGAGGACAAAAAGGGGTACGGCACACAGCAATGGTTCAACCCCAGCCCAAGGCGACAGTGCCACCCGCTGAGCTGCAGGGAACTGCACATTACTGGTGTCTCTGCTAGTTTAAATACACAAGGAAAGTGCATGCCCGCTACACATAGAAAATGTTTTTTTGGTAAACACCTCCCAGTGGCACGGCCTGATACATGTTTAATATATTAAACAAGCTGATAAGGACGTTGTGCAGGCAAACCTAGTAGAATAAGCTACCAGGATTTGGGCAGACCCAAGGACAACTGTGGTTTGGACACTGAAGTTTTGTTAATATTTTCTCCTATCTTCAACAGATTCTTAAGCCCCGTACACACGATCGGTTTGACTGATGAAAACCGTCCGATGGATGGTTTTCATCAGACCAACCGATCGTGTATGGTACCCATCGGTCTTTTTTCCATCGGTTGTAAAAAATAGAACTTGTTTTAAAATTTTCCGATGGATAAAAAACCGATGGGAATTTCCGATCGTCTATGGGCAAGTCCATCAGATCAAAAACCCACGCATGCTCAGAATCAAGTCGACGCATGCTCAGAAGCATTAAACGTAATTTTTCTCGGCTCATCGGAGTGTTTTACGTCACCGCGTTTGGAACGGTCAGTTTTTTGACTGATGGTGTGTGGGCAAGACTGATGGAAAACAGTTTCATCGGATATCCGATGGAAAAATCCATCGGATGAAAATCCATAGGTTATCCGATCGTGTGTACGGGGCTTTAGTGTTATAAATATGCTTTGTGAAATACTATTTTGCCACACTTTGAATTGTTTTATTCAGTTAGTTGTAGGTACATTTTTGTGCTAATATTTTTCATTACTGTGCTTTTTATGTTATTTTCATCTTGTTGCAAGCATTAAAAAAGATACGCAAAAAAAAAAAAAAAAAAAACTTTACTTTCCAAAGTACATAGGTACACTATTTAATACAACAAACCTAATGTTGTTATCATAATAAATAGGACAAATCAAAAATTAAAATGAGCACTTATACCTACACCAGGGGTGCCCAACTTTTTGAAGAGCAAGGGCCACTTAAAGTGGTTGTAAAAGCACCAGGTTTTTTACCTTTATGCATTCTATGCATCCTTTCACACTGGGGCGGGAGGTGCGTCGGCGGTAAAGCTCCCCTATTTTTAGCGGCGCTTTACCACCAATTTCGCGGCACTATTCAGCCACTCGCCACTCTGCAGAGGCGCTTTGCCGGCGGTATAGCCGTGGTGTCCCATTGATTTCAATGGGTAGGAGCAGTGGAGGAGCGGTATACACACCGCTCCTTCACTACTCCAAAGATGCGGCTACCAGGACTTATTTTACCGTCCTGCTAACGCACCGCTCCAGTGTGAAAACCCTCAGGGCTTTCACACCGGAGACACAGCAGCCGCTGTTTCAGGTCGGTTTGCAGGCGCTATTTTTAGTGCAATAGCCAGACATGGGAGTAAGTCACACATGTGCAAGTCACAAGCAAGTCTCAAGTCTTAACCTTCAAGTCTCAAGCAAGTCCCAAGTTACGGTGACGAAAAGCAAGCAAGTCGTCGCGTCCCTGCTAGAAGTCAAGCAAGTCAAGTCAAGTCATTTATTTTGGTCAAGTCACAAATCAAGTCAAAATACTGATCTACCCCATACTGTATAAAAATAATAGAAGGGATAACAATAAATAATATTGGTTATGTGCCCATGCCTCACTGTGCCCAATGCCTCACTGTGCCCATGCTTCACTGTGCCCGTCAGCCGTGTACCTGATCGGCGGCATCCCGGCGGTCATTCCAGTATTCAAAAGCCGTGCCTCCTCCTCGTCTGTGATAGGCGGAACACTCAATTTCCCAGCATTCAGTGTTCCGCCTATCACGGACATCCGCTCATCCTCATAACACAGACGAGATAAGAGGATGTCCATGGTAGGCTGAACACTGCCTGCTGTGAAATTGAGTGTTCCGCCTATCACAGACGAGGAGGCGCGGCTTTTGAACACTGCAATGGTCGCCGTCTGTCTACATGACACGCTGATCAGGTAGGCAGACGGCAGCTTGCGGTTAGTGTTAGTGGTGCCAAGTCATTGCAAGTCATATAGCCCAAGTCAAAGTCAAGTCGCAAGTCATTAGTGACAAGTCAAAGTCAAGTCGAGTCATTTATTGAATTCTGTCAAGCAAGTCGCAAGTCCTCAAACAGGTGACTCAAGTCTGACTTAAGTCAAGTCATGTGACTCAAGTCCCCCACCTCTGGCAATAGCGACTGCAAACCGACCCAGTGTGAAAGGGGTCTTATACTTACCTTAGCCCCATCTCGATCCAGCGATGTCCACAAAAACTTTGCCTCTCCGAGGACTCGCACTACTAATTAGCTTTTGGCAGCAGTGGGAGCCATTGTCAATCACAGGCAGTTAGCCAATCAGGAGACAGAGGGGACGGAGGGGGCGGTGCAGAGCCCCGGCTCCATGTATGAATGGACACACAGAGCCAAGGGTTGGGAATGCGCCTGCTTGGGTGGCCCCAGAGCAATCTGCTTGTTGTGGGGACACCCAGCAGGAGGGAGGAGCGCCGGCGTGGGACCCAAGAAGAGGAGGATCCAAGCTGCTCGGTGCAAAACCATTGCATAGAGCAGGTAAGTATAACATGTTTGTTATTTAAATAAAAAAAAACAAGGCTTTAATATTGCTTTAACCACTTAAGCCCCGGACCATTTGGTAGCTAAAGGACCAGAGGTGAATTCAGAATTTTGCACTGCGCTGCTTTAACTGTAAATTGTGCGGACATGCAATGTTGTACCCAAACGAAATTTGCGTCCTTTTCTTCCCACAAATAGAGCTTTCTTTTAATGGTATTTGATTGCCTCTGCGATTTTTATTTTTTGCGATATAAACGGAAAAAGACCAAAAATTTTGAAAAAAAATGATATTTTCTACTTTTTGTTATAAGAAAAATCGAATAAACTCAATTGTAGTCATACATTTAGGCCAAAATGTATTCAGCCATATGTTTTTAGTAAAAAAAATGTCAATAAGCGTATATTTATTGGTTTGCGCAAAAGTTATAGAGTTTACAAACTAGGGTAAATTTTCTGAAATTTACACAGCTTTAAATTTATGACTGCCTATCTCATTTCTTGAGGTGCTAAAATGACAGGGCAGTACAAAACCCCCCCCAAATGACCCCATTTTGGAAAGTAGACACCCCAAGGAAATTGCTGAGAGGCATGTTGAGCCCATTGAATTTTTTATTTTTTTGTCCCAAGTGATTGAATAATGACAAAAAAAAAAAAATTACAAAAAGTTGTCACTAAATGATATATTGCTCACACATGCCATGGTTATATGTGGAATTTCACCCCAAAATAAATTTTGCTGCTTCTCCTGAGTACGGGCATACCACATGTGTGGGACTTTTTGGGAGCCTAGCCGCGTACGGGACCCCGGAAACCAAGCACCGCCTTCAGGATTTCTAAGGGCGCAAATTTTTGATTTCACTCCTCACTACCTATCACAGTTTCGAAGGCCATAAAATGCCAAAATAGCACAAAACCCCCCCAAATGACCCCATTTTAGAAAGTAGACACCCCAAGGAAATTGCTGAGAGGCCTGTTGAGCCCATTGAATATATTTTTTTTGTCCCAAGTGATTGAATAATGACAAAAAAAAAAAAAATTACAAAAAGTTGTCACTAAATGATATATTGCTCACACATGCCATGGTTATATGTGGAATTACACCCCAAAATACATTTTTCTGCTTCTCCTGAGTACGGGGATACCACATGTGTGGAACTTTTTAGGAGCCTAGCCGCGTACGGGACCCCGAAAACCAAGCACCGCCTTCAGGATTTCTAGGCACAAATTTTTGATTTCACTCCTCACTACCTATCACAGTTTCGAAGGCCATAAAATGCCAAAATCGCACAAAACCCCCCCAAATGACCCCATTTTGGAATATAGACACCCCAAGCTATTTGCTGAGAGGAATGGCGAGTATTTTACAGCTCTCATTTGTTTTTGAAAATGAAGAAAGAAAATATATATATATATTTTTTTTTTTTTTAATTTTCAAAACTTTGTGACAAAAAGCGAGCTCTGCAAAATACTCACAATACCTCTCAGCAAATAGCTTGGGGTGTCTACTTTCCAAAATGGGGTCATTTGGGGGGGGTTTTGTGCTATCTGGGCATTCCATGGCCTCCGAAACTGTGATAGGCAGTGAGAAGTGAAATCAAAAATTTACACCCTTAGAAAGCCTGAAGGCGGTGCTTGGTTTTTGGGGTCCCGTACGTGGCTAGGCTCCCAAAAAGTCTCACACATGTGGTATCCCCGTACTCAGGAGAAGCAACAGAATGTATTTTGGGGTGTAATTCCACATATGCCCATGGAATGTTTGAGCAATATATCATTTAGTGACAACTTTGTGCAAAAAAAAAAAAAAAAAAATCGTTTTTTCCGCAACTTGTGTCAACATATAAAATATTCCATGGACTCGACATGCCTCTCAGTATATAGCTTGGGGTGTCTACTTTCCAAAATGGGGTCATTTGGGGGGGTTTTGAACTGTTCTGGCATTTTATACACAACATTAGGAAGCTTACATCCACTCTTCTAACCACTTGAAGACAAAGCCCTTTTTGACACTTTTTGTTTACATGAAAATTTTTTTTTTTTGCAAGAAAATTATGTTGAACCCCCAAACATTATATATACTTTTAAAGCAAAGGCCCTACAGATTAAAATGGTGGGTGTTGCATTTTTTTTTTTCTACACAGTATTTGCGCAGCGATTTTTCAAACGCATTTTTTGGGTTAAAAAATACACTTTTTTTAATTTTAATGCACTAAAACACACTATATTGCCCAAATGTTTGATGAAATAAAAAAGATGATCTTAGGCCGAGTACATAGATACCAAACACGACATGCTTTAAAATTTCGCACAAACGCGCATTGGCGACAAACTACATACATTTTTAAAAGCCTTTAAAAGCCTTTACAGGTTACCCCAGTAGATTTACAGAGGAGGTCTACTGCTAAAATGATTGCCCTCGATCTGATCTTCGCGGTGATACCTCACATGCATGGTGCAATTGCTGTTTACATATGACGCCAGACCGACGCTTGCGTTCGCCATTGGGCAAGAGCAGGGCAGGACAGGGGTGCTTTTTTTCTTTTTTTTTTATTATTAATTTTGCTTTTTTATTTTATTTTTAAATTGTTCCTTCCAAGTATTTTTTTTTTTTATCATTTTTATTGTTATCTCAGGGAATGTAAATATCCCCTATGATAGCAATAGGTAGTGACAGGTACTCTTTTTTTGAAAAAACTGGGGTCTTCCAGACCCTAGATTTTTCCTCTGCCCTCAAAGCATCTGACCACACCAAGATCGGTGTGATAAAATGCTTTCCCAATTTCCCAATGGCGCTTTTTATATCCGGGGGGGTCATTCCCTCCCACTGCTTGTAAAAGCAGTCCAGAGGCTAATTAGCCGCTAGGATTGCTTTTACATGAAAGCCGGCCGCAGGCTGAAAAGAATGATACCAAGATGATACCTAAACCCGCAGGCATCATTCTGGTATAAACATTCAAAGTCCAGCAACATACCAGTACGTTGCTGGTCCTTGTTGGACATGTATTGTAATCTTTTTATTTCATGCAGCCAGTTGGCTGAACGAAAAAAGAGATTGATCGGTGGGTATGTCCACCATTAGAATACCGCCCTTCATCCACCCACTTCCAATGATGGGCATACACGCACCATTTATATATGCCGAAGCATGGGGGCATCCTCCCGCAAAAAAGTTATGCCGCACACACATGGTCTGACTTTTCCACGGGCAAGCCTCCGTCGGAATTTCGACCGTATGTACGCGACATTAGGAGCAAAATCGCTCCTCCGCCCCTGCTGCCCCAATGCTTCGGCATATTTGCTTTTTTTTTTTAACTGTGGTGGTGAAATCACCTCCTACAGCACTGGAGTCGCAGGGATCAGGCCTGTCTCTGCGAACGCTGCAGTTATGTGTGTTTTTGTTTTGTAAGTGACAGTGATCGATCGATACTGCACTTGGGTAGCCTGGGCTGGACGGAGGGGCAAAACGCAGGTGCTAGCAGGTATCTGGGCTGATCCCGCTAACACTGCGTTTTTGGGAACCCTAAACTGCTGGGGACGCTAGTATAGATCTGATCAGATCAGATATTGATCTGTTCAGATACTATACCACTAAGGGGGGTGTATGCTTCACGCGTGGGTGTTAGCGTTACTGGCACTAACCTGACGCTGCCTGGGGTGTGACTCAGACCCTCTCTGACGCTAAAACCTAATTGATATCACCCGCCGGGTGATCAGGGGGTTAAACCTTTATTGGGTTATATACACGGCGGGTGCCCTGACACTATAAAAAGCAAACTAACTAACCAGCGTCACCCGTAACACTTATATGGTGATCACTGGTGAAAGGGTTAACTAGGGGCAATCAGGGGGTTAAAACCTTTATTAGATAATATATGGGGGTACCTGACACTATAAAAACCTGCGGCGAACCTAAAAAAAATTACCAGCTACCGATCTGCATCACCGACACTAAGACAGCGTTTAGAAAAACGATCGCTTAGCGACAGTGGTGATGGGGGTGAAAGGGTTACCTGGGGGGCGATCAAGGGGGTTAAACCTTTATTAGATAATATATTGGGGTACCTGACGCTATAAAAACATGCGGCGAACCTAAAAAAAATTACTGGCTACGATCTGCATCACCGACACTAAGACAGCGTTTAGAAAAACAATTGCTTAGTGACAGTGGTGATAGGGGGTGAAAGGGTTATCTGGGGGGCGATCAAGGGGGTTAAACCTTTATTAGATAATATATTGGGGTACCTGACGCTATAAAAACCTGCGGCGAACCTAAAAAAATTTACCGGCTACCGATCTGCATCACAGACACTAAGACAGCGTTTAGAAAAACGATCGCTTAGTGACAGTGGTGATAGGGGGTGAAAGGGTTACCTGGGGGGCGATCAAGGGGGTTAAGCCTTTATTAGATAATATATTGGGGTACCTGACGCTATAAAAACATGCGGCGAACCTAAAAAAAATTACTGGCTACGATCTGCATCACCGACACTAAGACAGCGTTTAGAAAAACAATTGCTTAGCGACAGTGGTGATAGGGGGTGAAAGGGTTACCTGGGGGGCGATCAAGGGGGTTAAACCTTTATTAGATAATATATTGGGGTACCTGACGCTATAAAAACCTGCGGCGAACCTAAAAAAAATTACCGGCTACCGATCTGCATCACAGACACTTAAGACAGCGTTTAGAAAAACGATTGCTTAATGACAGTGGTGATAGGGGGTGAAAGGGTTACCTGGGGGGCGATCAAGGGGGTTAAACCTTTATTAGATAATATATTGGGGTACCTGACGCTATAAAAACATGCGGCGAACCTAAAAAAAATTACTGGCTACGATCTGCATCACCGACACTAAGACAGCGTTTAGAAAAACAATTGCTTAGCGACAGTGGTGATAGGGGGTGAAAGGGTTACCTGGGGGCCGATCAAGGGGGTTAAACCTTTATTAGATAATATATTGGGGTACCTGACGCTATAAAAACCTGCGGCGAACCTAAAAAAAATTACTGGCTACCGATCTGCATCACAGACACTAAGACAGCGTTTAGAAAAACGATCGCTTAGTGACAGTGGTGATAGGGGGTGAAAGGGTTACCTGGGGGGCGATCAAGGGGGTTAAACCTTTATTAGATAATATATTGGGGTACCTGACGCTATAAAAACCTGCGGCGAACCTAAAAAAAATTACTGGCTGCCGATCGGCATCACTGACGCTAAGACAGCGATCAGAAAAATGATCGCTAAGCGACAGTGGTGATAGGCGGTAGGCTTGTGCACAACGGAAAAATTCGGTTCGTTTCGGTTCGTTTCTTTTCGGTCCTGTTGATTCGTAATCATTCGTAATTTTGCTAGACGGGATTTTTCGTGTTCGGACTAATTCGTATTTTCGCAAGCGACATTTTTCGTTGAATTTTTAGTTGATTTATAATTCGTACTTTCGGTAGAGTACATTGTTTTTCGTTGATTCTGGACACAACTCCTACTTTCGTAACTTTTTTTGGGTTCGTTGATTCGTAATTTTCTGTGTCTCTCTCACGACGACGCTGCCTATTATGCCTAATGTGCTTCGAATGGATTTGTACTTTTCTAAATACATAGCGGTTATTTGTAACGATTCGAAATCTCGTATTTTACTTTCGTTTTTTACATGCGGCTATAGCCTCCGCCCCTGTACACCATTTTGAGAGGGTTCAGCACGGTGAGGGAGAAGCAGAGAGCAGAGCAGAGTGTTATTGTGCTTCGAATGGATTCGAAATCTTGTATTTTACTTTCGTTTTTTACATGCGGCTATAGCCTCCGCCCCTGTACACCATTTTGAGAGGGAGTTCAGCACGGTGTGGGAGAAGCAGAGAGCAGAGCAGAGTGAGTGTTATTGTGCTTCGTATGGATTCGTACATTCGTAACTTTTTCATAACGAATTATGCCGAAGACATTCGGGCATTCGCTATTTGCGGTATAATTTATTTCGGATTCGGTCTTATTCGTAATTGCTTTGTTCGGAAATTCGAATGCTTCCGAATGTCCGAAAGTTGCTAAATTCGGACGAATTTCAATTCGTTACGAAACGAATTGCACAAGCCTAATAGGCGGTGAAAGGGTTATCTGGGGGGTGATCAGGGGGTTAAACCTTTATTAGGGGGGGTTAGGGGGCTACACTGGACCTAAGACTAAACTTTGGTGACACTTTTACAGTCACAAATGTCACTGATTGCAGTGATCACTAAATAAATGGTCACTGCAATCAGTGACACTGTGACTGGGGGCTGGGGGGGTGATCTGGGGTGTCTGGGGGGGCCTGGGGGGGCGATTTATGTCCCTATGTGTCCTGGTGTCAGTGTAGTGTTGTGTGCACTGACCTGATGTCTTCTCTTGTACGGCGCTCGGTATATGTGAGCGCCGCACCAGAGATGACATCACTTCCTCCTGCTCCCTCTGTCTGACACAGACAGAGGGGGCATTTCCATTCGCCGGGAGCGATCGCAAGGGGGTGGCCAGAAACGAATGGCTGCCCCCTCATCCCGGAACGCTCCCGGACACTTAGCCACCGCTCACTGTATAGGAGGGGGGTCCGATTGGACCCCCCAACTATACAAAGGCAATCACGTATGCTCTACGTGATTGTGCCTGTCAGTGCCATTCTGCCGACGTATATATACAGTGAGCGGTCGTTAAGTGGTTAAGCAACATGGTAACCAATTGCGGGCCACAATGAGTGGAGTGGGCGGATGACAGGTCCAGCTCTGCATATGCAGGGCAGACACGGACACGGTCTACTTTTCTCTTTGGGCTCTCCAATCCAATCCACCCAGATAGAAGGTGACAGATCCCCTCCTTATTTTTAGCGGATTGGAGGTAGGCAGATGTAAATGAACACAAGTCCACCATAGAAGAGAATGGAGGGTCAGATTGGGTCCACCTGAAAAACAGACCTGATCAGACCGATCGTGTGAAAATCGCCTAGGGCTGCTTTCACGTTGATGCCTTGCGGTTTACACGCACCACGGGTGCAGCGCAGTGCACTTATGGCTTTCCTGCGGGTTAGCTGCACTTTGGCATAAAATTCAATTATATTCTGCAGGTGTGGTGCAAATGAAAATGTACCAAAACTGCTGCATTCAGAAAGTGCACCAAACCCACAGGTAATAACAGAAGTCTATGGCTCAGTGCAGGTAACCCATGGGTGCACTGCGCTGCACCTGCAGATAATTTTAAAAAGCAGCCCAGAGTAATCACTGCAGAACTACAACAGATATGCCCATTGCAATGTGATTTTAATAAAAAACTGACCTTTAGCCCTGGTTCACACTGGTGCGATTTGACATGTCAAATCGCATGTCAAATCGGCTAAATTTGCCGCAAATTGCGGGCAATGGCACCGTCCTAATCGGTGCGACGCCGCATCTGCGGCGCTGCACCGATTACAAAAAGTAGTTTCTGTACTACTTTTTGCGATTTCAGCCGCGATTTACATTGACATCTGTTTCAGATGTCTTTGAAATCGCGGCTGAAATCGGGACTGCCAGCGGGAGTGAAATCGTGCGAGTTCAGCTGAACTCGCAGGCTTCACTTCCGCAGCCCCAGTGTGAACGTGGGCTTAAACACAATCTTCACTTCAGGAATCACCCTGCAGGTATCGCTGGCTGTCCCAGGCGAAGTGCATTTAGTATCACTCTGCCTGTGACAGGAGCCAGCGTTATACAGGCTCGGCTCTGCAGCTGCATGCTTCCTCTACCACTGGTTCCATTCTCAACAATGATGCTCTGGGATGGCGGGTCGGGAACCTGTGATCTGGGCTTGCCAAACTGCCATCTCAGAGCAGGAGGTCGCAGGCTACATCAGAGGGCCAGCAGTTGGGCACCCATGATCTACACTAAAAAAAAAAAAAAAAAATCTTGAATGATCACTTAAAACTGAAAAAAACATTTTTTTATTGCTTTTTTACTTTAACCACTTAACGACCGCCCACCGCCGATTTACGTCGGCAGAATGGCACCGACAGGCAGAATCACGTAGATCTACGTGATCGCCTTTGTGCAGTTGGGGGGTCCATCCGGACCCCCCTTCACTGCAGTGAGCGGCCGTTAAGTGTTCGGGAGCGATCAGGCATGAGGGGGCGGCCGCTCGATTCCGCCCCCCCCCCCTCGCGATCGCTCCCGGCCAATGAAAATGCTTCCTCCGCCATGTGATGTAAACACAGGCTGGAGGAAGTGATGTCATCTCCCTCGCCGCGGTCTTTTCGTTCCCGGCGCCGAGGAGAGAAGACAGAGGTTAGTGCTCCAACAGTCCACTGACACGTAGGTACACATAGGCACACAAATCACCCCCCAGTCACCCCCAGATCACCCCCCAGGTCACCCCAAAGCCCCCAATCACAGTGTCACTGATTGCAGTGATCATTTATTTTACTGATCACTGCATTTAGTGTCATCTGTGATTGTAAAAAGTTGCAGGGCAGTTAGGATTAGGCCCCTTTAGGTCCAGGGTAGCCCCCTAACCCCCCCTAATAAAGGTTTAACCCCTTGATCACCCCCCAGGTAACCCTTTCACCCCCTAACTTCAGCGTCACTAAGCGATTGTTTTTCCGATCGCTGTATTCGTGTCGCTGGTGTTTTAGATAGGCAGTTATTTTTTTTTTAGGTTCGCCGCAGGTTTTTATTAGTGTCAGGTACCCCATATATTATTTTAACCCCCTGATTGCCCCTAGAGTTAACCCTTTAACCAGTGATCGCCGTATAAGCGTCACTGGTGTCACTGGTTAGCCAGTAAGTTATTTAGTTATTTAGGTTACCCGTCAGGTTTTTATATAGCGTTGGATACCCCCATATTTAACCTAATAAAGGTTTTAACCCCCTGATTGCCCCTAGTTAACCCTTTCACCAGTAATCACCATATAAAGGTTACGGGTGACGCTGGTTGATTAGTTTGCTTTTTATAGCATCAGGGCACCCGCCGTATATAACCCAATAAAGGTTTAACCCCCCTGATCGCCCGGCGGGTGAGATCAATTAGGTTTTAGTGCCAGAGAGGGTCTGCGTCGCCCCAGGCAGTGTTAGGTTAGTGCCAGTAACGCTAACACCCACGCGCAAAGCATACACCCCCCTTAGTGGTATAGTATCTGATCAGATCTATACTAGCATCCCCAGCGGTTTAGGGTTCCCAAAAACGCAGTGTTAGCGGGATCAGCCCAGATACCTCCTAGCGCCTGCGTTTAGCCCCTCCACCCAGCCCAGCCCACCCAAGTGCAGTATCGATCGATCACTGTCACTTACCAAACACAACACACATAACTGCAGCGTTCGCAGAGACAGGCCTGATCCCTGCGATCGCTAGCAGTTTTTTTGTAGCGTTTGATATATTTGCTGACGACAGTCAGGTGCTTTTTTTCCTGTGAATCTTACTAGTGTACCCCTAAATTTAGATTCCAAAATGGCAAGACGAAGGTACACTAGTAAAGAGGCCTACGAGATTCTGAGCATGACAGATAGTGAAGAGGAGGTCACGTATCTGTCAGATTCAGGCTCAGAATATCTTCCCGTAGAAGACAGTGACGTCAGCGGCCCCACGTCAGATAGCTCTGACGACGAAGTTGAGGTCCCTGCTAAGGTCAGGTGTACCCGATCCCGATCTTCTGAGGTTGTTGAGGAGCAAGAACCGCAGGTCTCTCGTATCATGGAGCAGAGTAGTACTAGCGCCGCTATTCCTTCTGGTGAACTGGCAAGCACCAGCGGCCTAGTACAGCCTGGACGTACATCCAGCACTGCAGTAACACTTGGTGACGTGGCGAGTCCCATAAGTGCAGTTCAAGCTGGCGAGGTGGCAAGCACAAGTAGTGCCCCGCTGCCACCAAGAAGACAAAGGCAGGCCCGTCGTGCCCATACTGCCCTTCCTGCAGAATTCGCCTATCCTGATTGGGTCCCCACCACTTCTGCAGAACCCGTACTTCCCCCATTCACTGCCCAACCCGGTATTCAGGTGGAAACAGCTGATTTTATTCCAATTGATTTTTATTCGCTGTTTTTCACGGAAGATCTCTATAGATCTATTGTGGACCAGAGTAATTTATATGCTGGTCAATTTATTGCCGCTAACCCCCAGTTGCCTAAAATTGCCAGAAATTGGAAACCAATTACGGTTTCCGAATTTAAGACCTTTCTGGGCCTTTCCCTCAACATGGGCACACATAAATTTCCGTCATTGCGTGCTTATTGGTCCACGCACCCAATTGACCACATGCCCGTGTTCTCTGCCTCCATGTCCAGGGCACGATACGAGCAGATTTTGCGGTTCATGCACTTCAACGACAATGAACTTTGTCGTCCACGTGGGGACCCTAAATACGACCGGCTCTATAAAATTCGGCCCCTCATAAACCACTTCAACGAACGTTTTGCAGCCTTGTTTACTCCCGATCAAGTTGTCTGCGTTGATGAGTCCCTGATTAAATTTTCTGGCCGCTTGTCTTTCAAGCAGTACCTTCCCAGCAAGCGTGCCAGATACGGGGTCAAGCTCTACAAGTTCTGTGACAGGGCAACAGGCTATGTAGTGAACTTTACGGTTTATGAGGGAAAAGATAGTCAGATTGAGTCGGTCAACTGCCCGGATTACATAGGGAGCGCTGGCAAGATAGTGTGGAACTTGGTGTCACCCTTATTCGGAAAGGGGTACCACTTGTATGTGGACAATTATTACACGAGCGTGCCACTGTTTAGTCACTTGTTTGATCATCAGATTGGAGCATGTGGCACCGTGCAACCTAATCGCCGGGGCTTTCCCCAGCGGCTTGTAGATGCCCGTCTTAGGCTGGGGGAGAGAGCCTGCTTGAAGTGTAATAACTTGCTCGCTATGAAGTGGAGGGACAATAAGAATGTTTTCCTTCTTACCTCCCTTCATGCAGACACGACAGTCCAAATTCGTACGGCGACTGGTGTTGTGGAGAAACCCCTCTGTGTCCACGAATATAACCAAAATATGGGAGGGGTGGACCTCAACGACCAGTTGATGGCGCCGTATCTAATTGACCGTAAGGCGAGACGCTGGTACAAAAAAGTGTCTCTATCATTATTCCAATTGGCTTTGCTGAACGCTCATGTGCTATACAGAGCTTCAGGCGGGACGTTATCTCTTCTAAAATTCCAGAATGAGATAGTCACAGAACTCCTGTATCCAGGCGGTTCTGCACCTCACCATCCCCAACCAAATGCAGTAAGCCGGCTGCATGAGAGGCATTATTCGTATGTCCTCCCGAGTACCCCTACCCAAAGCCACCCCCAAAAAAGATGTCGTGTCTGTAGCAAGCGCGGATTTAGGCGTGACACCCGTAGTTTTTGTCCACTCTGTCCTGACAAGCCTGGTCTTTGCCAAGGTGAATGTTTTGAACGCTACCACTCAAAAGTGAAGTTTTAGCGTAGGGTACAGCATTTCACAGACAAGGACACACTTACACAGGGTCTCCCAAGATGCCATTACATTTTGAGAGACCCGAACCATTACAGTTGTAAAGTTACAAAAAAAAGTGTAAAAAAGAAAAAAAAAAACGTAAAAAACAAAACACAAAAAAAATATAAAATAAAAAAAACAAAAATAGTTGTCGTTTTATTGTTCTCTCTCTCTCTATTTTCTCTCTATTGTTCTGCTCTTTTTTACTGTATTCTATTCTGCAATGTTTTATCATGCTTGCTTTTCAGGTATGTAATTTTTTGTTTTCAGGTGCGCCATTCAACTGCAGCGCGGAATTATTTATCTTGACAGCAACAGCGTTTGCTCCCACGATACATAAAGCCGTGACTCCAGTGCTGTAGGAGGTGATTTCACCACCACAGTTAAAAAAAAGAGCATATATGCCGAAGCATGGGGGCAGCAGGGGCGGAGGAGCGGTTTTGCTCCTAATGCCGCGTACATACGGTCGAAATTCCGACGGAGGCCTGCCCGTGGAAAATTCCGACCGTGTGTACGCGGCATAACTTTTTTGCGGGAGGATGCCCCCATGCTTCGGCATATATATATTTTAGGCACAGGTTGCGTTAAAACATTTTTTTATTTTTTACTAGGTTTTGTTTTGGTATTTGCTTTGCAGGTATGGCATGGTAAGGTCTTACTGTTGTACTGTAATGTTACTTTGTTTTAATGTTAACCACCATTTGCTTAGCAGGTACGCCATTCAGTTGCAGCGCGGATCTATTTATCTTGACAGCAACAGCGTTTGCTCCCACGATACATAAAGCCGTGACTCCAACGCTGTAGGAGGTGATTTCACCACCACAGTTAAAAAAAAGAGCATATATGCCGAAGCATGGGAGCAGCAGGGGCGGAGGAGCGATTTTGCTCCTAATGCCGCGTATATACGGTCGAAATTCCAACGGAGGCTTGCCCGTGGAAAAGTCCGACCGTGTGTACGCGGCATAACCTTTTATGCCGCGTACATACGGTCGAAATTCCGACGAAGGCTTGACCGTGTGTACGCGGCATAACTTTTTTGCGGGAGGATGCCCCCATGCTTCGGCATATATGCCCATCATTAGAAGTGGGTGGATGAAGGGAGGTATTCTAATGGTTGGCATACCCACCAATCAATCTCTTTTTTTCGTTCAGCCAATAGGCTGTATGAAAAAAAAGATTACAATACATGTCCAACAAGGACCAGCAACGTACTGGTATGTTGCTGGACTTTGAATGTTTATACCAGAATGATGCCTGCGGGTTTAGGTATCATCTTGGTATCATTCTTTTCAGCCAGCAGCCGGCTTTCATGTAAAAGCAATTCTAGCAGATAATTAGCCTCTAGACTGCTTTTACAAGCAGTGGGAGGGAATGTCCCCCCCCCCCCGGATATAAAAAGCGCCATTGGGAAATTGGGAAAGCATTTTATCACACCGATCTTGGTGTGGTCAGATGCTTTGAGGGCAGAGGAAAGATCTAGGGTCTAACCCCCCAATTTTTTTCAAAAAAAGAGTACCTGTCACTACTTATTGCTATCATAGGGGATATTTACATTCCCTGAGATAACGATAAAAATGGTAAAAAAATAAAATATGGAAGGCACAGTTTAAAAATAAAATAAAAAAGCCAAATAAATAATAAAAAAAAAAAAAAAAAAGCACCGCTGTCCCCCCCTGCTCTTGCGCAAAGGCGAACGCAAGCGTCGGTCTAGCGTCATATGTAAACAGCAATTGCATCATGCATGTGAGGTATCACCGCGAAGGTCAGATCGAGGGCAGTCATTTTAGCAGTAGACCTCCTCTGTAAATCTAACGTGGTAACCTGTAAAGGCTTTTAAATGCTTTTAAAAATGAATGTAGTTTGTCGCCGCTGCGCGTTTGTGCGCAATTTTAAAGCATGACGTGTTTGGTATCCATGTACTCGGCCTATGATCATCTTTTTTATTTCATCAAACATTTGGGCAATATAGTGTTTTTTAGTGCATTAAAAATAAAAAAAGTGTGTTTTTCCCCCAAAAAATGCGTTTGAAAAATCGCTGCGCAAATACTGTGTGGAAAAAAAAAATGCAACACCCACTATTTTAATCTGTAGGGCCTTTGCTTTAAAAAAATATATAATGTTTGGGGGTTCAACATAATTTTCTTGCAAAAAAATTTTTTTTTTCATGTAAACAAAAAGTGTCAGAAAGGGCTTTGTCTTCAAGTGGTTAGAAGAGTGGATGATGTGTGACATAAGCTTCCTAATGTTGTGCATAAAATGCCAGGACAGTTCAAAACCCCCCCAAATGACCCCATTTTGTAAAGTAGACACCTCAAGCTATTTGCTGAGAGGCATGTTGAGCCCATTGAATATTTTTTTTTTGTCCCAAGTGATTGAATAATGACCAAAAAAAAAAAAATGTACAAAAAGTTGTCACTAAATGATATATTGCTCAAACATGCCATGGGCATATGTGGAATTACACCCCAAAATACATTCTGTTGCTTCTCCTGAGTACGGGGATACCACATGTGTGAGACTTTTTGGGAGTACGGGGATACCACATGTGTGGGACTTTTTGGGAGCCTAGTCGCGTACGGGACCCCAAAAACCAAGCACCGCCTTCAGGATTTCTATGGGTGTAAATTTTTGATTTCACTCCTCACTGCCTATCACAGTTTCGGAGGCCATGGAATGCCCAGATGGCACAAACCCCCCCAAATGACCCCATTTTGGAAAGTAGACACCCCAAGCTATTTGCTGAGAGGTATGTTGAGCATTTTGCAGATCTCGCTTTTTGTCACAAAGTTTTGAAAATGTAAAAAAAGAAAAAAAAAAGAAAAAAAAATGTCTTTCTTAATTTTCAAAAACAAATGAGAGCTGTAAAATACTCACCTTGCCTCTCAGCAAATAGCTTGGTATCCCCGTACTCAGGAGAAGCAGCAGAATGTATTTTGGGGTGTAATTTCACATATAACCATGGCATGTGTGAGCAATATATCATTTAGTGACAACTTTTTGTACATTTTTTTTTTCTTTTTGTCATTATTCAATCATTTGGGACAAAAAAAAAAATATTCAATGGGCTCAACATGCCTCTCAGCAAATAGCTTGGGGTGTCTACTTTCCAAAATGGGGTCATTTGGGGGGGTTTTGTGCCATCTTGGCATTTTATGGCCTTCAAAACTGTGATAGGTAGTGAGGAGCGAAATCAAAAATTTATGCCCTTAGAAACCTTGAAGGCGGTGCTTGGTTTTTGGGGTCCCGTACGCGGCTAGGCTCCCAAAAAGTCCCACACATGTGGTATCCCCGTACTCAGGAGAAGCAGCAGAATGTATTTTGGGGTGTAATTTCACATATGCCCATGGCATGTGTGAGCAATATATCATTTAGTGACAACTTTGTGCAACAAAAAAAAAAGTTTGTCATATTCCCGCAACCTGTGGCAAAATATAAAATATTCCATGGACTCAACATGCCTCTCAGCAAATAGCTTGGGGTGTCTACTTTTCAAAATGGGGTAATTTGGGGGGGTTTTGTGCTATTTTGGCATTTTATGGCCTTCGAAACTGTGATAGGTAGTGAGGAGTGAAATCAAAAATTTACGCCCTTAGAAATCCTGAAGGCGGTGCTTGGTTTTTGGGGCCCTGTACGCGGCTAGGCTCCCAAAAAGTCCCACACATGTGGTATCCCCGTACTCAGGAAAAGCAGCAGAATGTATTTTGGGGTGAAATTCCACATATAACCATGGCATGTGTGAGCAATATATCATTTAGTGACAACTTTTTGTACATTTTTTTTTTCTTTTTGTCATTATTCAATCATTTGGGACAAAAAAATAAAATATTCAATGGGGTCAACATGCCTCTCAGCAAATAGCTTCGGGTGTCTACTTTCCAAAATGGGGTCATTTGGGGGGGTTTTGTGCCATCTTGGCATTTTATGGCCTTCAAAACTGTGATAGGTAGTGAGGAGTGAAATCAAAAATTTATGCCCTTAGAAACCTTGAAGGCGGTGCTTGGTTTTTGGGGTCCCGTACGCGGCTAGGCTCCCAAAAAGTCCCACACATGTGGTATCCCCGTACTCAGGAGAAGCAGCAGAATGTATTTTGGGGTGTAATTTCACATATGCCCATGGCATGTGTGAGCAATATATCATTTAGTGACAACTTTGTGCAAAAAAAAAAAAGTTTGTCATATTCCCGCAACTTGTGGCAAAATATAAAATATTCCATGGACTGAACATGCCTCTCAGTAAATAGCTTGGGGTGTCTACTTTCCAAAATGGGGTCATTTGGGGGGGTTTTGTGCCATCTTGGCATTTTATGGCCTTCAAAACTGTGATAGGTAGTGAGGAGCGAAATCAAAAATTTATGCCCTTAGAAACCTTGAAGGCGGTGCTTGGTTTTTGGGGTCCCGTACGCGGCTAGGCTCCCAAAAAGTCCCACACATGTGGTATCCCCGTACTCAGGAGAAGCAGCAGAATGTATTTTGGGGTGTAATTTCACATATGCCCATGGCATGTGTGAGCAATATATCATTTAGTGACAACTTTGTGCAAAAAAAAAAAAGTTTGTCATATTCCCGCAACCTGTGGCAAAATATAAAATATTCCATGGACTCAACATGCCTCTCAGCAAATAGCTTGGGGTGTCTACTTTTCAAAATGGGGTAATTTGGGGGGGTTTTGTGCTATTTTGGCATTTTATGGCCTTCGAAACTGTGATAGGTAGTGAGGAGTGAAATCAAAAATTTACGCCCTTAGAAATCCTGAAGGCGGTGCTTGGTTTTTGGGGCCCTGTACGCGGCTAGGCTCCCAAAAAGTCCCACACATGTGGTATCCCCGTACTCAGGAAAAGCAGCAGAATGTATTTTGGGGTGAAATTCCACATATAACCATGGCATGTGTGAGCAATATATCATTTAGTGACAACTTTTTGTACATTTTTTTTTTCTTTTTGTCATTATTCAATCATTTGGGACAAAAAAAAAATATTCAATGGGGTCAACATGCCTCTCAGCAAATAGCTTCGGGTGTCTACTTTCCAAAATGGGGTCATTTGGGGGGGTTTTGTGCCATCTTGGCATTTTATGGCCTTCAAAACTGTGATAGGTAGTGAGGAGTGAAATCAAAAATTTATGCCCTTAGAAACCTTGAAGGCGGTGCTTGGTTTTTGGGGTCCCGTACGCGGCTAGGCTCCCAAAAAGTCCCACACATGTGGTATCCCCGTACTCAGGAGAAGCAGCAGAATGTATTTTGGGGTGTAATTTCACATATGCCCATGGCATGTGTGAGCAATATATCATTTAGTGACAACTTTGTGCAAAAAAAAAAAGTTTGTCATATTCCCGCAACTTGTGGCAAAATATAAAATATTCCATGGACTGAACATGCCTCTCAGTAAATAGCTTGGGGTGTCTACTTTCCAAAATGGGGTCATTTGGGGGGGTTTTGTGCTATTTTGGCATTTTATGGCCTTCGAAACTGTGATAGGTAGTGAGGAGTGAAATCAAAAATTTGCGCCCTTAGAAATCCTGAAGGCGGTGCTTGGTTTCCGGGGTCCCGTACGTGGCTAGGCTCCTAAAAAGTCCCACACATGTGGTATCCCCGTACTCAGGAGAAGCAGCAGAATGTATTTTGGGGTGCAATTCCACATATAACCATGGCATGTGTGAGCAATATATCATTTAGTGACAACTTTTTGTAATTTTTATTTTTTTATTTTTTTTTGTCATTATTCAATCACTTGGGACAAAAAAAAAAAATATTCAATGGGCTCAACATGCCTCTCAGCAATTTCCTTGGGGTGTCTACTTTCCAAAATGGGGTCATTTGGGGGGGTTTTGTACTGCCCTGCCATTTTAGCACCTCAAGAACTGAGATAGGCAGTCATAAATTTAAAGCTGTGTAAATTTCAGAAAATGTACCCTAGTTTGTAAACGCTATAACTTTTGCGCAAACCAATAAATATACGCTTATTGACATTTTTTTTACTAAAGACATGTGGCTGAATACATTTTGGCCTAAATGTATGACTAAAATTGAGTTTATTCGATTTTTCTTATAACAAAAAGTAGAAAATATCATTTTTTTCCAAAATTTTCGGTCTTTTTCTGTTTATATCGCAAAAAATAAAAATCTCAGAGGCAATCAAATACCATTAAAAGAAAGCTCTATTTGTGGGAAGAAAAGGACGCAAATTTCATTTGGGTACAACATTGCATGTCCGCACAATTTACAGTTAAAGCAGCGCAGTGCCGAATCCCAAAAACAGGCCTGGTCCTAATGGCCCGAAATGGTCCGGGGCTTAAGTGGTTAAAATATGTAGAATTTTATTTTTAGTTTTTAATGCAATACCAATTAAAGTAAAACGTGTATCTCCAAGTATATGCCTCACTTCTCTATCATTAATAATGAAGTTATTGTCATATTATGCTGGAAAAAAAATGTAATTAAATACATTTAAGTAATATTCGCTCCTAATTATTATAGTTTCATTTAAAATTGTAAAACTTGTACCTGTATAAGAATCTGGGCCGAAAAATTTAACACACATTCTTGGATAAGAAGGTAATGAAAAAAAGAATCTATTTGAGAATAATATTCCACCTGTATTTATGTATTACATTTCAGAGTGCACCTAAGTAACAAGGGGACATGACATCAGACATCAGACATTATTTCAGTTTAATAATTAGGCATATACATATGTTTGTTTGCAGCACGTGTCAACAACAGCATAATAAATAGCACGCTGGAAATTGGATAATTGTAATAATTACACTGATTTTGTGTAGACAGTAAACATTCTGTTCAGCGGCTCTTGCACTGAAAAGGATAACTTTAAAGTAAATCTGTGCCCAGACTATGCAAACTAAAGTATTCACATATATTAAACAAGCAGTTAGGCCCTTTTCACACTGGGGCAGGAGGTGCTTCGGCGGTAAAGCTTTTAGCGGCGCTTTACCGTCGGATTTACAGCGCTATTCGGCCGCTAGCGGTGCGGTTTTACACCCCGGTAGCGGGCGAGAAAGGCTTAAAAACCACCGCAAAGCTACTCTGCAGAGGCGCTTTGCCAGCGGTAGAGCCACGGTGTCCCATTGGTTTCAATGGGCAGGAGCGGTATACACATCGCTCCTTCACCGCTCCAAAGATGCTGCTAGCAGGACTTTTTTTACTGTCCTGCTAGCACACTGGAGACACAGCAACGGCTGTTTCAGGATGGTTTTCAGGCGCTATTTTTAACGCAATAGCGCCTGCAAAAGACCCAGTGTGAAAGGAGTCTAAAAGCTATTATTCACATTGGCAGCTATAGAGACATTGTGGAGGACTATATCTTGGAAATTCACAATAGAGGCAATGAAATTATAAGCTTCATGCACATGAATGTTTGGATGCATAAGCGGGGTCTGGTGTATAGAATGATGGTGTTTTTCTGCATCCAGGGAGCCATAGGTGGCTCATACAGCTGTATATAGAGGCAAATAGCTGTATGGGCATGTACCTGTATAAACACCACACTTTTCACACATGCATGTATGACATATTTCTTCAAAATGATACTTTTGCATTTGCAGAACATGTCATCTGGGCATGTGTGAAAAATATATGGGTTTACACGAGTACAATCGCTTGCAGCTATTCACCTCTATAGACAGCTGTACACACCACTGTTGGGGAAAAAAAGTCAGAATATTTACGCCATACCCTGCCTGTGCTTCCCAACCCCGATGTGCATGAGGCCTTAGCTTTCTGCAGTCTGCCAGCCCTCTGATTTAAATGACCAGAAGATTTGTTATGCCACTTGTCTATCAGAGCCGTTTATAAGAAGCGCATGGTAAACCCCACCATCATTTTCACAGCCCACCCAAGCTAACACTCTCGCCATGTATCCTGGGCTCCTCTGGCCCACCTGTGGGCCAGGGACCAGCATGGTGGGTGTTGGTGGGTGAAACAGAGGGAGATTAATTAACTAGTTGCCGACCAGCCGCCGCAGTTTTACTGGGCAAATCGACGTTACCTTATGTCGCTTCCCATTGTGGCCACTAGGGGCGCGCGCCCGCGGCTCGCTGCCGAAACCGATGCGGGTGCCCGGCGGGCGCGATGACAGCCGAGCACCCGCGATCGCTTGTGACAGAGCGAGAACCGGGATCTGTGTGTGTAAACACACAGATCCCGGTTCTTTCATGGGAGAAATGACTGATCGTGTGTTCATACAAAGTATGAACACCGATCAGTCTCCTCCTCTAGTAAGTCCCATCCCCCCTTCAGTTAAAACACACATGAGGGAACACAATTAAGCCCTTGATCGCCCCCTAGTCTTAACCCCTTCCCTGCCAGTGACATTTTTACAGTAATCAGTGCATTTTTATAGCACTGATCGCTGTAAAATTGTCAATGGTCCCAAAAATGTGTCAAAAGTGTCCGATGTGTCCGCCATAATGTTGCAGTCCTGATAAAAATCGCAGATCGCTGCCATTACTAGTAAAAAAATAATATTAATAAAAATGCCATAAAACTACCCCCTATTTTGTAGACACTATAACTTTTGCGCAAATCAATCAATATACGCTTATTGCAATTTTTTTACCAAAAATATGTAGAAGAATACATATCAGCCTAAACTGAGCAAAAAATATTTTTTTATTTTTTTAAATGTGGGATATTTATTATAGCAAAGTGTAAAAGATATTGCTTTTTTTTCAAAATTGTCGCTTTTTTGGTTTATAGCGCAAAAAATAAAAACCGCAGAGGTGATAAAATACCACCAAAAGAAAGCTCTATTTGTGAGAAAAAAAAAGGACGTCAATTTTGTTTGGGTACAGCGTTGCACGACCGCACAATTGTCAGTTAAAGCGACGCAGTGCCGAATCGCCAAAAGTGCTCTGGTCAGGAAGGGGGGAAAATCTTTTGGGGCTGAAGTGGTTAACATCTTTTCACCGATCTCCTCTCTGGTGAATGAACTTCTAGGTTTGACTCTGACTTTTCCCAACTGCTGTGGCCAGCAAAGAAGCTAATGGAGCATGAACTCTGCTCCATTGACTTCAGTGGCGTATAGGGGAGGCAAAAGGGGTCTAATAGTCCCATGATGTTTCAGTAAGGATAACTTGCCATTACAGTAAGCAATCACATAAGGGGCTGTTGTGATAGCATCAAAACTAATTGAAAAGGTACAATAATTGCACTACACATTACACATCACCACAAACATTGGAATGAGTACAATAATTCTAGGGTCATTATTCATGGTAACCTGAAAAGGCTTTTAAAGTGATACCTATTGTCAATTTTGGGTGTCAAACTTTGTTGCCATTTCACGACCATGTGAAATTTCCATGCTTGTCTTGTTGGGCATCTATTTACTGTCACAATTTGTTTGCATATTTATTTGCAAATTTTTGCCATTCAGAATTATTTAAATTAATCAAATTTAGTTGATTAGACTTGTTTTTGCTTTATTAACATAAAAATCAAGTTGTGTAGGCATTCCCAATATTATTTTTAGCCTTAGTAATAAATGAACACACAAACTTTTTTACTATGTTTAAAGGATAAATCCCCTAATCTTCTTAAATTCAGCACCAGAAATGTGTATTAAACCCATGAAGTGCTCTTCAAATTTGAACTGTTCCTCAGTGACTAGCCTGGTATTATGATGTACTATTTCTCACACTCTATTGGGTGAAACTAAATTAGTAATACAGTCACCAATAAGCTGAACTTGACAACCTTGGTTGCCTTCACTATCTAGTTCCATCCTACTACACTCCTCATCCTCTTTGTTATTACTTCTAGGGGTCTCCAAACTACGGTCCTCCAGTTGTTCTGGAACTACAACTCCCATCATGCCTAGTTATGTCTGTGAATGTCCAGAGTTTTACAATGCCTCATGGGATGTGTAGTTCCGCAACAGCTGGAGGGCCGTAGTTTGGAGATCCCTGCTTAAAGGGGAACACAATAGTGGGTTTATACAGTATAGATTTTCTACCTAATGGTGGTCAGGAATAAAAAATTCTCAAATATGTTTCTTTGTTTCTCTAGTTAGGTAAATATAAAATATTGCATATAAGTATTTAGTGTCACAATAAACCAGTGTATTAACATTTTACACATTATCTTTACCACCATAAACTTCAAACTGAAATTTACTGAACTCTCTCCCCCCCCCCCCCCCCATTCTGCATGGCTCATTCCAAGTTGTTCAGGCTGAGACTGAGGGTTTGAATGAATAGAGCGCGTCCGCTTTTAAAGTAAAATTTTCACTTATTTTAGTGAATGAGGTGAAGCAACAGGAAAATTCACTTTGCAAAGATTATCCAATAATGTGCAAGATAAAAAAAAAATGCATTTTTCTCACACATAGGGGTCGATTTATTAAAACTGGAGAGTGCAAAATCTGGTGCAGCTGTGCATGGTAGCCAATCAGCTTCTAAGTTCAGCTTGTTTAATTAAACTTTGACGAAAAAAACTTTGACGAAAAAAAAAACTGGAAGCTGATTGGTTTATTTGCAGAACTGCACCAGATTTTGCACTCTCCGGTTTTAGTAAATCAACCCCATAGTTGGATGATTAAAATCCAAACAACTTCACGTCATTCAATAACCTAAATACATTTTTGATGATTTTTTAATGAATTCAGGCATCCAAACATGTGCAAGCAAAAATTAACTTTTTTGTTAATTTTCCTTCCATAAGGGTATTCCCTGCAAAGTGAATTTTTACTTTGTTTTACCTTTTTACCTCATTCATTAGGATAAGTGAAGATTCACTATGTAAAGTGAAAATTCACTTTTAAAGTGAACATATTTTACTCTTTTAGTAACTATGGGTCATTGTGTGTGAACGAAGATAACCACTTCTCCTCTGCTATATTTTAGTAAAGTCAGTATATATTTTCTAATTATTATTTTTTACATTTATTTATTGTAGACAATTTTCAGTTTGGCAATGTGTGGAGTTTTTGTCCTATTACTTTAGCCTCACACACACGATCGGATTATCAGATGGGAATTGTGTGATGACAGGCTGTTGTCGGACAATCCAACCGTTTGTTTGCTCCATCGGACAATTGTTGTCAGATTTTCCGCAGACAAATGTGGCATAGCATGCTTTAAAATTGTCTGCCAACAACAACAAATGTGTGTTGTCGGATTATCTGATCATGTGTACACAAGTCAAAACTCCAAAGTACAAACATGCATGCTCAGAAGCAATGCTCACCATAACACAACATTAGCAGTGGTTTCCCAAAGGGTGGCACTAAAGAGATGAAAAGCCACTTTGTTTCATGTTTGTTGGCCGACAATTATTCGCCGTTTGTATGCAATACAAGTTCATGGCCAACGCCTTTCGGACAAAAGTCCTACGCTTTGTCCGATGAAAATCCGATCGTGTGTATGAGGCTTTACTCAAATCTTGAAAATCACATTTATCACATTTTGAGAGTCTTAAAATGCACCCTTCTTCAGGGCCCAAATCACGGCAACCTGACTAGTGATGCTAGGTGAATAATGGCTGCTAATGTAAGCAGACTGTGAAACCTTGGGAATAGTCTTGTTGTTGGCCTACTGCAGGGATAGACAACCCTGGCCCTCCAGCTGTGGTGAAACTACAAGTCCCATGAGACATTGCAAGACCCTGACAATCACAGGCAGGACTCCTAGAGGCAGAGGCATGATGGGATTTGTAGTTTCACCACAGCTGGAGGGCCGAGGTTGCCTACACCTGGCCTTTGTCATGTTTGGTGCTCTTACACTTTGACAGTCACAGTTTTCAGTTTGGTATAGTTGGCACAGAATTTGTACCTGTAATAATGACTTTTCTTCATATGTTCATTTGTCTTAGGTGCTGAGGGTTGTGCCTGAAGTTGGCTACAATAAGAAAAAAAATGGCAAGAATTTGTCTATCATAGACATCCAGCTGGAGCATCATGAAAGATGTGATTGTATCTGCAGTTCCAGACCACCTCGATAATAAAAAAAAATGTACAATGAGAAATAATGGAATAAGTTCTTGATTCGTGGACTTTTACTGAACTGTCATGATTGCCTTCCAAGGAATCAGGATTTAATTGACTTTCGGATTTCAATATGTGCTGTGCTTGAGGATAGTCTCACTCCGCTTGTTAACATAATTGTTGCACATTACGTGCAGTCTTATAGCCTTAAAGTGTACCTGTCATCATCAAGCAAGGAACTCACATATTTTGTTATTTGAAGAAAAAAAACGTTTGCCAGTGGAAGACAGTTCCCAATGAACCAAAACATGGCACAACCTGTTCATTGTGATGTTACTGGTTCTAATTCTATCCATCATTTCAAATTAGGGTTTGTCTCACCATTTCTTTCCTTCTGGTTTGAATAACAGGAACCCTGTAAACAGAAAGTAAGCTTGGGGTTGCAGTTTTTTTTTTTTTTTTACATAGAAGATCTACAAATAATCACCTTTAAATAGAAAAACTTCTTAGAACTTAGCATCTTTAAGCAAGGCTTTAAATCTGATGCATCGTTTGTATTTGCTCACAAACCTTCCTGGTAATAATGTACTAAAGAGCTTTTTTTTTACATTGACCTGAAGGCTTGCGTTCCATCAAAACATCCAGTCTTGTTCAGAGGATAATTCTGTTTTAAAAATTTCGGTGTGAAAACAATAGGTTTATATTTAGCTTTACTAAATCTCCACTGTCTGCATTTGGGTTTGTGCCGATAGACACATGAAGTGTGATTTCAGGTTTATTCTGCTGGCATTTCACCGATGATCAGTTGGAGAAGCTTCCTAGATCATTCAAGAGATTCATTGACAGGTGCAATTGATCTCCTTCTGATCTGCATTTGACCTCCTAAGATGCATTAACCTGCTTTTCAAGCTAATTTGGCTTTCCCATTGACTTTTATGAGAAGAAATGCAGTGTGAATAAAAGATGTTGATGTGGGCCCATATAGTGTAATTCCAGCTAAAACCTTTCTTTTAGTGTTAGATAAAGTGGGAATGGGTTGGAGCCTCGTTTTTTTTTTTTGCTGTCTGCATCCTCTTTTAGAGGGTTCCCCTCTTTTCATGTCTAGGTGACCATAGTCTTCAATGGTGGTTCCACTAGGGAGCCAGAGACAAACACCAGGCCAAAGGAGTTTTGCCCAATGAATATACAGTATAGAGAATGCACTTCACAGATGGAAATGGAAAGTTCTGTTCACAGCAGTTCCAGGAAACGGGAAAAACATACCATATAGAGCAGTGGTCATCAACCCTGTCCTCAGGGCCCACTAACAGGCCAGATTTTATGTATTACCTTGGGGAGATGCAGACTAGAAGACTGCAATCACTGAGCAGCAAATTATATCACCTGTGATGTATTTCAGTTATCTTGCAAACCTGGCCTGTTAGTGGGCCCTGAGAACAGGGTTAGTGACCACTGATATAGAGGACACAGCAATACCAGCAAAACAGCAGCTCTAACCCTTTTCTAGTCTATGTAGAACTATTCATGGCTGCTCTCATTTTTGCTAAAAAAAAAAAAATTACAGTAAAGGGACAAAGGATTAAATTTTTACAGTTGTATTGTAAAAGTAATAAGTTAAGGAAATTAAACGGAAAAAGGTTTGCTTTGAATGTTCTCTTATCAAAATAAAGTAAAGCTGTGTTCACCTCAATTATCCAAATATGCCAGAGACAATCCTGTTTTTTAAATTGCCTTGCACGCGATTGCCTTTCTTTTTTCATGAATAGAACTTTACTTTATTCACTACGCTAAGGGCCCTTTCACAATGATGCATTTTTATGCACTTTTGTGCAGCTTAGGGCCCATTGCGCTTGATGCGCCTTTGATGCGTTCCCATTGACTTACTATAGAAGCTATTTTTCTGGTGCGCTTTTGAAAAATAGCACTAAAGATATAAAATGTAAGAATTTTCGAACGCAGCAAACCTGAAGTGTGAACAGTTATATAGGATTTATTGGGGAATAGTTTTCATGCTCTTTTGTTGCCCTGGAAAAGCGTGGCAAAAACGTAGTATCAAAGGCACCGAAGTGAAAATTCTCTACAGCCCCTTTCACATTGATGCACTTTTGCTGTCAAAAAGACAATAAAAATACTTCCTTTAAAATTTTATGGAACTCCTCATATCAGTGCACTGTGGGTACGGTGCGCGTTGAAAATTCCTGAGCTGCATATTTGGTGCCCTGTTTCAAAAATGCATCCAAACCACATTTCCCATTCATTACTATTGGAAACGTACCAAAAATACATAAAAAAAGCACTAGGGGTGCATTTTTTGAGTCACATGTCAAAGTTTCATAGGTACATGTGGGAAATCAGGAATCCAGAAAACGCACCAAAAAATGTATTGAAACACAATATGTGTTTTTTAAAATGCATACCATGTTTTTTAGTGCATCGGTGTGAAAGGGCCCTAGTTCTTTTGTAAACCAACCTTATTGTCTTCCAGTTAAAAAAAAAAACCTTGAAAAGAACTAACAAAATGAATTATATAAAATATAACATTGATAAAAAGTACAAGCAAATAAATAAATGATATAACATTTTCTAAACCACAGCTCTCTAATATAAAAACCGAAACAAAACAGCAATATTTTACTTACCAAAGCATGAAATAAAATATGACACAAGGTGGAATAATGTTTACAGTCACAATTATCCCAAATTTTTTTTTAGATTAGTTGCCGGTGTTCTGACGAGAAATGCCCCCTGTCGAATAATGCCCGCCCGTAGTGGGGAGCCGCCGAACATTGGAATGCATTCCCGATGCTCATGCAAGACTGCAAGGGGCGGACTTGTTCATGATGGGTGTGTGTGAGGGGCGGATGGCAACAGAAGGGAGCGTATTTTGTAATGATGGGCAGTGCGGTTAAGATGGGGGCGGAATGTGTCACAAAACTCAAACACATCTCCTAAACAAATATAAGGGCAACACGTGTAGGAAGAATAGCAGTGATATATTTGTTTAGGAGATGTGTTTGAGTTTCGTGACAAATTCCGCCCCCATCTTAACAGCACTGCCCATCATTACAAAATACGCCCACTTCTGTTGCCCCTCACACGCTCCCATCATGAACAAGTCCATCCCTTGCAGACTTGCACGAGCATCGGGAGCGTGTGGCACAATGTCAGCTATTGTGCGCAGGCGCAGTGAACAGCTGATCCTAAATGACGATGTTCGGACACTTTCGGCGGCTCCGTTTTGCGCAAGCGCCGCGCCTGTGCAGTACCGGGCGGGCATTATTTGACGGGGGCATTTCTCATCACAACACATACGCATAGAGTTTAGGTTAATCAACAGATAATAAGTAATGAACCAGGTAAGTAACACATTTATGTTAATTTTGTTTTACCTATATGTAAACTAAAAATCCAAGTTATTTTTTTTTTTAGGGGATGAGCTTCCTGGGGATAATAAAGAAAGAAGTTCATGCCTTTATAGTGTTAATGCATAGAGACTCATTTTCTGGAAACTATTACATGCGCTAGTGCAGTACACAGGCAGGGAAAACCAATAGTCGGATAACTAGAAATTAGGTTATGTCCCTTTTTTTTTAGATACCCACCTTCAGTTTACGCTACTGTTTTTCCATTTTTTTTTAATTAATAAACTAAAAGAAGAGGGTGACTGGTGAGAAAGAAATGTTTAGGACTTTTGGATCATTTTGCTCATAGTGCTTAAAGGAGATCTGTAGTGTACAAGTATGGATGCTCCCAATTCAATGTTCCCTGTCGCTCGTGAAAATTCAATGGCTTTAGTACATTTAAACTGACTGACTTAGAGAAAGTATGCATATAAGGAGTTCTGATTTCACTCTGACATGCATGCTTGTTCTAAGTCAGTGTATGAAGCTAGAAACAGCAAAGCAACTATCATTTTTCAGAAGGAGATCACCAATGGTATTTCCCTGACCCCAAAGTTTTTCTCTGAGTACTAGTTTGCTTTTAGCCAGCCTTAATCACTTCAGCTCCGGAACGTTTACCCGCCTTCATGAACAGGTAATTTTTTGTGATACGGCACTACGTTACTTTAACTGACAATTTTGCAGTCATGCAACGCTGTACCCAAATAAAATGTATGTCCTTTTTCCCCACAAATAGGGGTATTTGATCACCTATGCGGATTTTATTTTTTGCGCTATAAACAAAAAAAGACCGACAATTGAAAAAAAAAAAAACACAATATTTTTTACTTTCTGCTATAAAACATATCCAATAAAAAATGTAAAACATCAAATTTCTTCATATATTTAGGCCAATATGTAGTCTGTTACATATTTTGGGTAAAAAAAATCCCAATACGTGCATATTGATTGGTTTACGCAAAAGTTATAGCTTTTACAAACTATGGGTTATATTTATGGAATTTTTTGTTTTTTACTAGTAATGGCGGTGATCAGCGACTTATAGCGGGACTGCCATATTGCGGCGGATAAATCGGACTCTAAGTGACATTCTTGACACTTTTTTGGGATCCAGTGACACTTAATACGGTCATCAGTGCTAAAAATCTGCACTGTCACTGTACTAATGACACTGACTGGGAAGGGGATAACATCAGGGGCGATCAAAGAGTTAACTGTCTGCCTAACCTGTGCTTGGTTACTGTGTGGGAGGTGCTTGTACTAAGGGGAAGGCAGAGATCCATGTTCCTGCTTTTCAGAAACACAGGAACAATACCTTCCCTACTGACAGGACAGCAGTCTATCTTGTTTAAATTGGCAGACCACCATTCTGCTTCTGTCCCAAACAATCGTCAGGGGTCCCAGACCCGCTGATTGACTCCCGCTGTGATTGGGTTTCCGGTGGCTCGTGTGTGTGCCCCAGACTTAAAAGTGCAGGATCACGTACTAGGTACGTGATCCTGCGCAGGAGAGCCGCCTTGCCACAGTATATATACAGTATAAGGTTGGCAAGCAGTTAAAGTATGACCCAAATTTACCCCCAGATCTCTCTCAGCCCCTCTAGAGCATTATTATTGTATTATACCTGTAGGGGGAAATAGCTTTACTTCCTGTGATCTCATCACCATGCTTCTAAAATTCTTGCAGGGAATTCAGTTTCTACTGACACAGGCACATCCCCAGAACTACTTCTCACAAGAGCCCCCTGCCTACACTCAGTGTGTGGGTATGCTCTTGAGAGCCAAGGAAACAGCATTGTTTAGCTGTGAAAGAATTTATTTTATGTACAAAGTCCATTTGGTTTAACCAATAGAAAAAAATAAACAAATAGAAAACCTCCGTATGCACAATCCTATACTCACAATTAATCCAGGAGGGAAAAAAAAAACTATAAAGCATGGACCATTTTGCTCCATCAGGGAAAAAAAATCCTCCCTGATCCCAAAGGAGGCAATTGGATAGTCCCTGGATCAACAATCCCTGGAGAAGGCAGAGAGTGGTTAGGGATAGGTGGAGTTCTGTAGTTCAGTAGGCATTGTGTTGTAAGCTTAAACAGGAAGTTAGGAGCGCGCTGGATTTCTGGCAGATCAACATTTATTTTCCTGAATTTGCAGTATTTTAAGGGATAAAACACTGGGAAAATGTTGGCCAGTGTTTGCCCAGAGCCACTTTAAGCCACAAAAAAGCCCTGTTAAGCAGGAGTTTTTTTTAATTATTATTTTAATGGCAACTTGTCAGGGATTAAATAGAACAGAAGCCATTTTCAACTTCACCTTTCCAGGTGAACACTCCAGGGCATCATTTCCCTTGGTTTATTACCTGATGAGCTATTGACCTTACCCACTGAAGCCAGAACTCCAAGCCTACCTACTTGTGCCAAGTTAGAGACTCACTAAGTAGTATAGAAAGAATGAAGACCCCTAAAGGTTTTATCTTTTAGAGCCTTGTGGGCACTGGCAGCTCCAATATTTCTGTTGACAAGCTCTTTTGAAGATTACAGTAAATTTGTTTAATAGGTGGTGTGTGCGCTTGTTTTGCTAGGTTGACCAAAATTAGACTTTCAAAACAGACTGCTAACATATTTCATAAAAATGATTGCTGTATAAAATAATAATGCACGAGTTTTGCAAAGACTGAAGAATATTGCAGCAGTTAAATATTGCCTTAGAACAAGTTCTTTTTATCTTTTTTTTTTAATACAAGCAGTATTTTTTTTATTATTTTATAATGTTGAGTACATTATCAGTATTACGGATACATTATAAGATGTAGCATTTTAGTCAGTTATGACAAAATACAAAAAAAAAAAAAAATACAAAAACAATTGCTTCTTTTTATGTTTTTCATTTTTCTTTTATTATCTCATCGAGCATCTCAATAATAAAACAAATTTAATGAATAAACAAGTTATGCATTTTAGAGTGAGAGACAAAAATCAGATAAGTATTTTAGCGGTTTCCTTTTACAGAATGTTTACTACACCTAAACATATAATTTCAATAATCTTCTTTAAATTAAATAGTGTTGCTGTACAGTGCTTCGTAGAGTGTTCTTTATTTATACTGGACAATGTTCTGAATTGTAAAATATTTTTTTAATTACAAAAAAAAAAAAAGAAAAAGCATGCCATTAAAATGTTTATTAATCTGTAGTTTGATCAACATACTGATGAACTAGTTGTGTTGGGTTGTAGTAGCCCCTGTCAGTTTTTAACTTAAAATGGAGAAAAAAAAGCCAATCACTAACTATTTATAAAAACATTCCCTACCCCCCTTTTCCTACCTATCCTTCATACCCTGTATAAAAAAAAAGATCTATGTACTTATTTAAATTTTCTCCAGTCCAGTTACGTGATTCTGCAACTCTGGCTCCCCTGTGTCAGTGAGCGGCTGCTGCAGGGGAGAGGAGAGAACACCAACATTTCTGGGTCAAAGGAACATATGGGTGATGTCATGGTTCCTGGAATTCACAGCCATTGTCCAGCGCTCCCCTGCACAAGGAAGCTGGAGCTACAGAATCACATGACCGAGCTGGATTTAAAAAAAGGTAAGTATACAGATCTTTTTTCATACAGGGTATGTTGGATAGGTAGGAGGGGGAGATAATATTGGGCAACCGAAAGGACCCTCCCACTTTGCAATGAGGGAGAAGATTGGGACCCAATGCATCAGGTAACCATATATTTAAGCAAGTAAATGGGGTTTTAAATTAGATTTTATTTGTAAACTAACTTTGTGATTAGTAAGGGAGAGCAGATGGTTGAGGCTTAATGCCTGTAATTCAGCTCTAAAGCAGAATTTATCTTTTGTTTCTGCATTCTCTGAAGAACTACTGGGAAAATATATGCATTAATGCTAAATTGTCCTCCAGTGACTGCATGGATATGTGTCCCAGGTGGTCAACATCAAGACATTAGAGGCTCTGCAACGTCGGTCTAGCTCAGAGATCATGAGCTTTTCTCCATCTCCCTCTGTGTATATCAGGATACACAACTCTTGGCAAAAGGGCGAGGGCATGGTGCTACATAGATTAATGTAGCTCCTCCCAAGCCCACCCTTTTCCCATCACTTCCTCTTGGTTTCAGTCTCTCCCAGTAGCAGGAGGAAAAGAAATTAAGACTAGGCAAGATGGTGAGAAACAGTATAAGGATTTAACATAAGGCAGAATATAACACAAATGCTTTTTTTTAAGGCTGGGTTCACATTAATGCGAATTGGATGCATTTTACACTGCATCCAATTTGTATAACATGTGAGTGTGACCGGCTTTCAATGGAGCCAGTTTACACATGTCCGGGCGGCTGGGGTGAAAATTTGAAAAGGGTCCTGTGTATTTTCGGGTCCGGTTCTGGTGCGAATTCAGGGAAAAATTTGCACCTAAATCGCACCTCAACTGGTGAACACAAACGCACAAGACTGCAAACCGCAGCCGGACCTGTGTGAACCCGGCTTTAAGGTTAGGAAGTGACTACAATGCTATTCATTATTCAATGGGTGTTGTTTTTTAACAAAGTATAGTTCTACTTTAACTGGAGGTAATGGAAATAGTAATGCAGGATTATACATATTTCACACTTTTCACATTTTAGTACTTACTGCCTCTTACAATCTAATGCATATATAAATATTGTTTTTATTTCATTTTCATGTTTTTTTTTTTATTGTTTCAGTGTATTTCCTAAACTAAAAATAAATCTGAAATACCACTGTATTTTCTTGTTATATCTAATTGTTTCTTTTACTTTTAATTGTTTTCTAAAATGTGTACTTTTGTGTAAGTGATAATTATGGCTATTTAGGTTCTTAATACTGGAAAAACTGTCAGACAAGGGTAGCCTAATGGCATGGGATGGGTAGCATGGATTAAAAGAGATAATCTAGATCAGGGGTCTCAAACTGGCGGTCCTCCAGCTGTTGCAAAACTACAAGTCCCATGAGGCACTGCAAGGCTGACAGTTACAAGCATGATTCACACAGGCAGAGGCATGATGGGACTTGTAGTTTTTGCAACAGCTGGAGGGCTGCCAGTTTGAGACCCCTGATCTAGAATGTATTATGCATTAACTTTGGTGATCTGTTTATATTGAATGTATAAAGAATCTATAAAGATTCTTTATAAAGAATCTATAAAGAATCTATAACTTTGCCAATTCAAGGCAAAGTCACAGAGTAGAGTCCCTTACTAGACCACACCATGTCCCACTCATACGACCCCTGGCAAAAAGTTGGAAGTCTTGGAAAATGTTAATTCAATTGTTTAATTGTGTAAAAAAATAAAATAATTACAGACATGCCTCAAAACTATTTTCATTTAACATCCCAAACTTCTGGTTTTAAAAAACAGTTAAAAAAAATTAAAGAAAGAAAACTGTAGTCAGTTGCAACTGTTTTTGCAGATCAAGCAGAGGAAAAAAAATATGGAATCAATCAATTCTGAGGAAAATATTATGGAATCACCATGTACTTTGCAGTTCTAAAACAAACATCTGCATCAGATTACATCCTGAAAAATGATGACATCACCAAACATCCTTTCAATTGATGGAATAAGAAAAGTGTCAAAAATCTCAATATAAACATGAGCATTTATTAAATATTTAATGACTGTCATCTCCCCTGTACCTTTACCTGACATGCAACCCCATATCATCAATGATGGTGGAAAATTGCATGTTTTCTTCAGGCAGTCGTCTTCATACATTTCCTTGGAATGGACCGAACAAAAGTTCTAGCATCATCTCCCTGCCCAATGGAGATTGGTGATTCATCGCTGAATATCACTTTCATCCGTCATCCACAGTCCATGATTGCTTTTCTTTAGCCCACTGTAACCTTGTTTTACTCTTTCGTCCATGGACCGACACAGCTTCTCTATTGACAAAGTGGGTATTATCCGTTAATTAGGAGTGACTAGGCAGAAAAACTTGTAAAAAGTGTTGCATCACACCTTCTACAGTACCGCCCTGGGGGCGGACCCTCTGGGTATACCCTCTCAGTCTGCATCTTCGCAGATCAGTTTTTTTCTGTCTAGCAAGGAGTAGGACATGGCTCCCTTCGGGCCCATTGGTCCGGGGAAAAAAGATATATATATATTTTTATTTTTTTTGCTACATTTGTTGTTTCCTGCGATCTTCGATCAACTGCCGACTGGGTGACAGGCTGGATCCTCGATCCTTGTAGTCTCCCCAGTTTCGGCCATCGAGCGTGTGCCGACCCTAGCTACGCGCTGGGTTTTCCACGACATGCCGTCGCTCCACGGGTGGCCGGTGAGCTTACGCTCCAGGGCCTGCATCGGACCGCTCAGCTTCGGCTGACCTTACGGCCGAGTCGCAGCAGCCTGGCCAGTGAGCTTACGCTCCAAGGCTTGCATCGGACCGCTCAGCTTCGGCTGACCTTACGGCCGAGTCGCAGCAGCCTGTCCGGTGAGCGTCATGCTCCAGGGGGGCATACATATGATCGTCCCTTCTGGGTCCAATCACAGCATGCCTGGCCAACAGTCATCTTCCGTGCGCGGACGATGATCTGTTTGGAATGTCTTCCAGCAGAATACATGCAGAATAGGTAAGTAAAACTCCCCTGCCTCGGCTGGGTGATTTAGCTGGACATTCCTGGAGAGATCAAGTAAGTGGTTGTGGCCCCTTTCTTCCCTCTCTCCCTGCCTTTCCCTCCTCCCTGGGCTTCTAGCTAAAGGTTGCTGGGTGCTGGGGGTCACCTAGGGGGTCCCACTGGAGCGGGGCTGGCTGTAACTAACATTTAAAAGAAATGTCATTTTTTCTTACCTGTGTTTGTGTCCTTCCTCCTCCATGCTGTCGGCGGCCATTTTGGGGTGGTCCATGCCAAGTTTGGCCTCTTGTGACTGCCCGGCGGCCATCTTCCTGTGGTTCGGCCACGCCCACTGGCCCCTATCAGCTGATCGGTGGCCATGTTTGTCCACCCTGTATGCAGATATTGCCGTTCGGCGGCCATCTTTTTGTGGGCTATGGCTGCTTGATCTCTATCTTCTGTCGGCGGCCATTTTCTTAGAGCCCACATTATCTTCCATACAGACGTTTTTGGCAACCATTTTTCGAGAGCCTCCGGCCTCTAGGGTGCATTACACTGGCGCGAAAATTCACACAGGAAGTGCTGATAAAAGAAGCAGACTGACACAGCAGCAGGGGGACAGCATCACAGGCGCAGCATAGCAGTACCTATCCAGGGTGGTGAGTCCTCTGGGTGACCCGGCCTCTCTGCAGCACAGGAGGGTGGCCTATTGATATCTTGCCTGGAGCCCTGTGAGTGTCAGCGTGTGGTCAGCATGGCATCTGAGCCAGATGTCTTCTCCCCTGAAACACCAGATTTAGCAGCTGGTGCCCCTGAGGTGTCTATGAATGCTATGACTGCAATCCTAGAGGCGTTTGCTGCCAGGGTGGAAGCAGCACACGGGAATACAGGGGGTAGTAAACGCCCCATCCCCTGCAAGCTTCTGGGGATAATTCTGGTGCAGAACCAGGTCCAGCTACGGCTCGGGGCCCGGATTCTGATGCATCAGAGACTGCAGACCGTGACCGGACAGTGAGAATGACTCAAAGTCCAGGTCAGTACGCGAGACGGCTTTGGTATCTGACCTTATTACTGCAGTGCGGGATATGCTAAAATTGGAAAATACTGCAGAAGCAGCAGAGACTCCGGTCCACTTGGGTTTCATAGACCTGCCCGCACTGCTAAGGTGTTCCCTTGTGTGTCTTTTGATAAACTCTTATACAAGGAATGGGAGAACCCACTGAGGGTCTTTACAGCCCCAAAGAGGTTTGCGGTACGGTACCCCTTTTGAGGAGAGTTTTCTGAAGAAATGGACCTCTCCCCCCTATAGTGGACCCTCCGGTGTCCAGACTTGATAGAGCCACCACAATTCCTGTAGAAGGGGCTCCTGTTTTCAAGGACCCTGTGGATAAGAAGGCTGAGGCACTCGCTTGCTACCTATACTCAGTGGTAGGCTCGGCAGTACGCCCGGCATTGGCGGGGGCCCTAGTGTCTCACACACTTACTGAATGGGCAAGATTGCTACTCCAGGGGTTAAGGAGCGAGATGCTCCTCCTGATGAGATAACATTGGCCGACCTGTTGGTCCAGGGCCTTAGGTTTGTCTGCGAGTCAGACATGAATACTATTCCCCTGCTGTCTAAAACTTCGGTTTATGCAGCAGCAATACGCCGCCTGAACTGGCTAAAAGGCTGGTCTGCGGACCAGACTTCCAAGAGAGCCCTGTTGGATCTGCCTTTTAAGGGCGACAGACTTTTTGGGGCTTCTCTGGATGACATCATCAAGGATGCCACAGGAAGTAAAAGCACTTTTCTTCCCCAAATTAGCAAGGGTAAGGGGCCACGCCAAGGGCAAGGGCCCTCCTTTACTGCACGCAAGTGGTTTTTTCGTCCCCCTAGGGCGACAGGGAAAAGACCCCAGGCCGATAAAGCGCCTGCCCAAGGACAAAAGCGTCCCTGGTCCCGCATACCCAATAAGCCTGCGGACAATTTGCGTCCGCATGAAGGTCCACCCCCACCCAGCTCTCGGGTGGGGAGACGTCTTCGCAAATTCGCGACTCAGTGGACAGCACTAATCTCCGACAGGTGGGTTTGCGAAGTAATCTCCTCAGGCTACAAGATAGAGTTTCTCTCTTGTCCACCGGACAGATTCACCACCTCCAATCTCCAGCTACTACCGACCCGCCGGGAGGCCCTTTATGGGGCGGTCCAGGGTCTACTGGAACACGGGGTAGTTATTCCAGTTCCAAAACTGGAACGGGTTTTTACTCAAATCTTTTCATTGTGCCGAAGAAGGAGGGGGTTCGTCCAAGCTTGGATCTCAGAGCCCTCAATTGCTTTGTGAAGGTACAAAGTTTTCGGATGGAGTCGGTTCGATCTGTAGTCACGGCTCTCCATCCGGGGGACTTTCTGGCCTCCTTGGACATCAAGGACGCATACCTGCATATCCCGATATACTCCAGACACCAGAGGTTTCTGCGATTTGCTATCGGGAAGGACCACTACCAGTTTGTGGCCCTCCCGTTGGGCCTTGCCTCAGCACCCAGGACGTTCACCAAGGTGCTCGCTCCGATTCTGGCACTTCTAAGACAGCGGAGTATCGCTATCACAGGCTACTTAGACGACCTTCTGCTGAAGGCCCCTTCAAGCTCAGAATTAGAGGTAAGCGTGTCCATTACCTGTCAGACTCTTCGAGACTGTGGTTGGATACTAAACACGCAAAAGTCAGTATTGGTGCCCAGGGTACCTGGGGTTGATTCTGGATTCTTCAGAGGCAAAGGTATTCCTCCCTGTGGAGAAGTTGCAGACCCTCCGGGCTGCAGTACGGCAGCTGACTTCCAGGAATTGGTCGTCACTCCGTTTTTTGCATGCGAGTGTTGGGCCTCAGGGTAGCCTCCTTTGAGGCGGTTCCATATGCTCAATACCACACTCGAGTGTTACAGAAGGAAGTTCTGTCCAGATGGAACAGATGCCCTTCATCTCTGGATTATCAAATCCGAGTGAGCCACCTAGTCAGGAGATCCCTGGTATGGTGGCTGACAGCACCGGCTCTAATGGCCGGGAAGTCATTTCTTCCGGTTTACTGGATAGTGATCACGACGGACGCCAGCCTTACAGGTTGGGGGGAGTCTGGGGTGTCCAGTCAGCGCAAGGTCGCTGGACCCCAGAGGAAGCCCTCCTGCCGATCAATGTCCTGGAGATCCGGGCGATCAAGCTGTGCCTCTTCAAATGGTCTCAGAGGCTGCAAGGGCGTCCAGTCAGGATCCAGTCAGACAACGCCACAGCAGTGGCATATGTCAATCATCAGGGAGGAACAAGAAGCTCAGCTGCAGCATCGGAGATCGCTCGCATCCTGAAGTGGGCAGAGAGGAGCGTACCGGCACTGTCGGCCGTGTACATTCCGGGTGTGGAAAACTGGCAGGTGGACTACCTGAGCCGCCAGATGCTGGACCAGGGAGAATGGTCCTTACACCCGGAGGTGTTCCAACTCCTCTGCCAAAGATGGGGCATGCCAGACGTAGATCTTCTGGCTTCCCGACTCAATCGGAAGGTATTGAGATTTGTGGCCCGGTCAAGAGACCCATGGGCAGACGCAACGGACGCGTTGGTAGCATCGTGGGGTCAGTATCGGCTAATCTATGCCTTCCCTCCCTTAAGGCTTCTTCCTCTTCTGCTCCGCAGAGTGGAGGCAGAGGGAATTCCAATGATCCTAATCGCTCCAGATTGGCCTCAGCGTCTTTGGTACGCCGATCTAGTACGTCTGGTAGCAGACGTCCCCTGGCGCCTACCACTACGGAAGGACCTGCTATCGCAAGGTCCCATATTCCATCCTGCTTTACAGTCATTGGCTTTAACGGCATGGCTGTTGAGAACCAGGTACTGAGAGACCGGGGCCTGTCAGACTCAGTAATCTCTACTATGGGAAGTGCTCGAAAACCGTCCTCTAGGAAGGTCTATCACCGCACTTGGAGGGCCTACATCTCCATGTGTGAGGAAATGAAATGGCATCCGCGTACCTATTTGGTTTCCAGAATCCTGCTGTTTTTACAGCATGGGGTGGACCAAAGGCTTGCCCTAAGTACGATTAAGGGACAGATATCTGCCCTGGCTGTCTTTTTTCAGCGACCCCTGGCGACTCACTCTCTCGTGAGTACATTTGTGCAGGGGGTCCGACATGTGGCCCCTCCGGTCCGTCCCCCGTTACCTCCGTGGGACTTGAACCTGGTCCTCTCGGTGCTCCAGAAGGCACCGTTTGAGAATATTAGAGATATTCCCCTGTTGACACTTTCTCAGAAAGTGGTCTTTTTGGTGGCTGTTACGTCAGTTAGACGAGTCTCTGAGCTGGCAGCCTTGTCCTGCAAGGCTCCCTATTTGATTTTCCACAAGGATAAGGTGGTGCTGCGGCCGCAGCCTTCCTTTCTTCCGAAAGTCGTTTCGGCTTTTCAGCTCAACGAAGACATTGTACTTCCATCCTTGTGTCCTCAGCCGTCGAATCCTAAGGAGTCGGCGTTGCATTCCTTGGACGTTGTCCGAGCTTTGAGAGTATACCTATCTGCTACTTCCCTGTTCCGGAAGTCAGACTCACTGTTTGTTTCGGTGGCTGGTCCCAAGAAGGGCCAAGCAGTCTCATCGGCCACCATCTCTAGGTGGATCCGACAGATAGTAATCCAGGCTTACGCCTTAAAGGGTCAGGCGCCCCCCTTTTCCTGTCACGGCGCATTCGACCAGGGCAATAGGTGCCTCTTGGGCTTTCCGAAATCAAGCATCTGTTTCCCAATTATGTAAAGCGGCGACTTGGTCGTCCGCTCACACTTTCACAAAATTCTACAAAATTGATGTAGGTGCATCTTCGGATACCTCTTTTGGCCGCAAGGTTTTGCAAGCGGCTGTTTAGAGTTGCAACTCCTCCGTTGGAGGAGTGCTGTTTTGTGTTTGGGGTGAAGTTTTTTTTTATGCTGTTACCACCCCTCGTTTTTTCTCTGACACTGCTTTGGGACGTCCCACTTTGTCAATAGAGAAGCTGTGTCGGTCCATGGACGAAAGAGTAAATAGGATTTTTTACTCACCGTAAAATCCTTTTCTCTGAGTCCATGGACCGACACAGCACCCACCCCTCCTTTTAAGTTTGTACTGCTTTTTGACGAACTGATCTGCGAAGATGCAGACTGAGAGGGTATACCCAGAGGGTCCGCCCCCTGGGCGGTACTGTAGAAGGTGTGATGCAACACTTTTTACAAGTTTTTCTGCCTAGTCACTCCTAATTAACAGATAATACCCACTTTGTCAATAGAGAAGCTGTGTCGGTCCATGGACTCAGAGAAAAGGATTTTACGGTGAGTAAAAAATCCTATTTTTTCTGTTTAGGTGTTAATGATTTTCGTCGGTACAAATCAAATAGGAAGGTTGAAGGGAAGCGTACTGGTAGACCAAGGAAGACATCAATGAGTCAAGTTAGAAAACAGAAAATGCACAACAAAACAAATGAGTAACAAATGGTGAGAAACTGGAGTCAATGTCTGGGACCGAACTGTAAGACATCGCCTAAAGGAAATGGGATTTACATACAGAAAAGCCAAACGAAAAACCATCATTAATACCTAAACAGAAAAAAAACAAGGTTACAGTGGGCTAAAGAAAAGCACTCATGGACTGTGGATGACTGGATGAAAGTGATATTAAGGGATTAATTACAAATAGATAGATAGATACGATTTATTGTCATTGTAGAAACAAAATTCACAATGAATTTACATTTCTACTCCACACATTATTTCATATATCACAATTTCAACCATGCATTTACCACACAGGATTTCATTATACCAAAAAAATATATATATAAAAGTATCCCCATATTATAAAAGTATAAAAAGTGTCCTCATATTAAAAAACGAAACAAGACAATAAAATAAGACTGTGACCTTTTTCATTTCATTCCTGCATTGATAGCCTTAATAGTAGCCCTGGGAAAGAAGCTCTCTTTAAATCTATTTGTCCTTGTTTTAATCACCCTAAAACGTCTCCCAGATGGCAATAATCCAACCAGGATGAGTCTGGTCTCTCACTATTTTTCCCGATCTACAAAGGCAAGGAGTCTCATATATTTCACCTACAGTAGGTGACCGCGATATTGTATCAATCTCGCTGCTTTTATCGACGAGATTGACCACCTGCAAACCCTGTCGCGGGAGTCAGCGCCGACCTTAAATGAACGGGTATCCGACTTGGATTCCCGCCAATACCAGGCACTGTGTTTGGTATGAATCATGAGGGGGAACTCCACGCCAAATTTTAAATAAAAAACCGGCATGGGTTCCCCTCCAGGAGCATACCAGGCCCTTAGGTGTGGTATGGATTTTAAGGGTAACCCCTACACCGAAAAAACGGCGTGGGGGTCCCCCCAAAATCCATACCAGACACTTATCCGAGCACGCAGCCCGGCCTGTCAGGAAAGGGGGTGGGGACGAGTGAGCGCCCCCCCCTCCTGAACCGTACCAGGCCGCATGCCCTCAACATGGGGGGTGGGTGCTTTGGGGCAGGAGGGCGCCTTGTCATGCGCTTATGGAGAAATGATCAAACATTCCCATAGACACACTCCTAAACCTTGTGGACAGCCTCCCCAAAAGAGTTGAAGCTGTTATAGCTGCAAAGGGTGGGCCAACTTAATATTGAAATCTACGGACTTATGCCGCGTACACACGATCGATTTTTTCGACGGTGAAAACACCGTCGAGAAAATCTACGTTAAAAACGAGGAACAGCTTGTTCCCCTCACACACGGCCATTTTAAATGTCATTTTTTTTTTGGTCGAAAAAAACGACCGTGTGTGGGCTCCGCAGCAGTGTTTCCCTATGGGAAACACTGCCGCGGAAAACATGTCGAAAAAAAACGACGAGAAAAATTAGAACATGTTCTAATTTTTCTCGTCGTTTTTAATGCCGTTTTTCTCGTCGAATGGGAAAAATGCAGTTTTTTTCGACGGGAAAAACGGCCGTGTGTACGCGGCATAAGACTGGGATGTCATTAAAGTTCATGTGTGTGTAAAGGCAGACGTCCCAATATTTTTGGCAATTTAGTGTATATATATATATATATATACACACACACACACACACACACTATATACAGTATCTCAAAAGTGAGTACACCCCTCACGTTTGTAAATATTTTATTATCTCTTTTTATGGCACTTTGCTACAATGTAAAGTAGTGAGTGTACAGCTTGTATAACAGTGTAAATTTGCTGTCCCCTCAAAATAACTCAACACACAGCCATTAATGTCTAAACTGCTGGCAACAAAAGTGAGTACACCCCTAAGTGAAAATGTCCAAATTTGGCCCAATTAGCCATTTTCCCTCCCCAATGTCATGTGACTCATTAGTGTTATAAGGTCTCTGGTGAGAATGGGGTGCAGGTGTGTTAAATTTGGTTTTATCACTCTCACTCTCTCATACTGGTCACTGGAAGTTCAACATGGCACCTCATGGAAAAGAATTCTGAGGATTTGAAAAAAAGAATTGTTCCTCTACATAAAGATGATCTAGGCTATAAGAAGATTGCCAAGACCCTGAAACTGAGCTGCAGAACGTTGGACAAGACCATACAGCGGTTTAACAGGACAGGTTCCAAACAGCAAACAGTTTGCTGAAGACAAGCAGACTAAGGACATCGATTACTGGACCAAGATAAACTTATTTGGTTGCACAACCATTTATTCATAGGTCCTTCAGTTTATAGTCCATATAAAAAGATTATAGTAATGTGATCGGTTGTGTAACCATAAAATGTCCATCCACAAATGGAAGCCTCCAGAAGGGGATTAGAAGCAAAATCCAGCAGGAGCTACAGAGTATAAAAGTGAAGAGAGGCGCCTCTAAGTGTAGCAATATGTTGCTAAATGTTGTACCTTCAATACATGTAACCATATTGCTACACTTAGAGGCACCTCTCTTCTCTTTTATACTCAGTTGTGACATGATGCTACTTGTATATCATGACATCGCTTGTATATCAAGTCAAAATTTATTAAAAAATTTAGCTTGTCTTGCAAAACGCTCTCAAACCAAGTTACTCTCAAACCAAGTGTAGCGGGGTATTCCTCTTTAATACCGAGAGATTACATTTCCCAAGACATCTTTCAGCACCCAAGGTGCATTGCCCCGAAGCAAGGACTGCTGGGGCGGACTTTATAAAGGGGAGGCGGAGTTTGTTCGGTCTCTTTGGACCCTCCCGCCGATCAAGCAAGAACTCTGTGCGAGACTATTGCAAGCCCAGGCCTGAAGCCTGGGCACTTTCTTCCAAAGAGCCCTCTGCCAGCTTAGCGGAACCCTAGAGACATCTTCTCATCCTTGCTGTACTACACCAGAAGGACCGAAGACTCAGATGTCGGTGGATCCATGTGCCTAGACGAATCGGCGGAGGAAAAGGACTGGGACTGGTCCGGGTGGTGAGAGAGCACTTGCTCATAGACAAATACTGTATCTTTAATACTCGTTCGGATTACAAAGTTTGTTCATCAAGTGCACCGCCGAAAGATTGCTAGTGAAGATTGTTTTACAGAACTTCCATTTAATTCAGTCAGGCCTGACTGCGTAGGTAGACATTGCTGGGCGTTAGTCTGCCCACGAGGGGAAGTAGTTGAAAAGGGCATCACTAGAGTTTCATAGCAAAACCTCATTATTCTATCACTCTGTTCATCTTTAATACTGTTTATTGCAGGGATCTGCAACTTGTTATACTGTTGTTTATTACTTGCCCATTAGTCTTAGTAAAATATCTGGGTCAAGTACATTGGTGTCAGTTTCAATTACTTTAATAGAAGTTTAAAGTATATCACTGTGTGTGTTTGCCATAGGACTGCGTCACCAAGAGTTGCGGTCACGCGGTCCTGTCTCCCCATTACTAGCTGTGCCACGGGAGGATTGAGCCGATTGCCAGGGGTTGACAGCGGTGCATTACAATGCCCAAATTAATACCAGCAGCCCTCTTAACTGGGGGTATCGCTATACAAGGTTTTACTGTGTGTGTGAATATATTGTAAAATTGGGGGTTGTTAGCTCTCGTAGTAGATGCGTTTTTCCAGTGATTCCAGCCAGTCAGGAACAAAAAGTTCACAAATACATCAGTAGCATTCACAGGGGGGGGGGGGGTTCCACCATTCCTGTATCTTGCATACTCAACAGTTTAGCCTCCTAGCTTTACCTTCTTGCTATCCGACTGTTTCAGGCCTTTAGCCTAGGCCTTAGGTCTGCTCCTCAGACCCAAACAGTTTCCAAGAGTTAAGCTGTCTCCTCGCTCACCCCTGGTCAGCACCTTTGTTGCTGAATCACCAACGATGTCTGCCTCCTGCAGACAAGCCTATTCTGGCTGCACCCATGCAGCGTAGATAGCCTCTGACTCCACTTCAGAGGGGTGGGAGAGTCCACCTGAGTGGAGTCATGTCAGAACTAAATAGTCATGTCAGAACTAAATAGCCGAACACACAGCTGTTCAATCAGCATGTCTTTCTCTACCAAATCTGGTGTAAACAAACACACTTTAAGAACGCACAGGATCCCACCGTCACAAATTATATATACACACACACATACACACATATATACACACACACACATACTCACTAGCCACTTTATTAGGTACACCTTGGGGTTGGACCCCCATTTGCCTTCATTCTTCATGGCATAGATTCAACAAAGTGTTGGAAACATTCCTCAGAGATTTTGGTCCATATTGACATGATGGCCATGATGGCATCACGCAGTTGCTGCAGATTTGTCGGCTGCACATCCATGATGCAAATCTCCCATTCCACCACATGTATATGTGCACAAAAATAATCTGTTATTGTACATTGACATTTTACAACATAATTACGTTCTTACAAATGAACTTGTTATTTCGAGCGTACATAAGTAGAAGGCTGCATCAGTTAGTACTCAAAAATCCATACGGGAATAATGTCTACAGTGTATATTTAGAAAGATTATACTTTCCACATATGCAGAGTAAATGCTGTCACGGCGGATAAAATCCCTCCAGCTCTCGGGATGCGCATTGCACAGTATGGCGAGGGAATTGGAGGATTGGATGCAGAGCTGTAGCGTACACTTTCAGCAGAAGGGTCACAGCTGCTGCCTTATTTTCTGCATAAAATCTCAGTCTCAGACTATCAAAAAATCTTCAGATGTCACCACAAGGATATGCTTAGAATGTGACTGGATTCCCCGAGGTGACCACAAGTGGCTACATAAAAATTCAGTCTTTCAGCTACATATGTTAAAACCAAACTATGCAATGCTTTTCTTGGAATGCTCTGTGCTTTTGTAATAAATGCCAGCTCCTCTTGTAGCGTTGTAGAGATCATAAATCTTACTGTCCACATAATGTCCTTGCATTTTATTTTGATACGCAGTAAACTTTTCTGCCTGTCATCCCTGCCTGCTCTGTTCTTGATTTTGGAATTTCATATAAGTAGCAGAAAAAGAAGCAAAACAATTCCTCTTTTTTGTCATCGTGCTCCATTTTTTTGCTTGCGGTCACACTCAACCACTTCCTCTATAGAGGCACTGTCTGATGCCTGCTGGCATAGTACCAGTTTGTATACAAATTAGAGAAATGGTACAAATAGTAACCCAGATTTCTATGGCACTCCAAAAAAAGATATAATAAACATATATGTGAACTGTACAAAAGTTTATTTCATATCAATAAAACAAAAAAAGAAATTAACAAGTAGCTAAAACCTTATAAAAAGCTCTAAGCCTTATACACTCCATACTCTAACACCACTCAAAACACGGTAAAACCATGATAATAGATGTAAACATATCAGACATACAGTCTTCCATTCTTAATCCACTTGGTGCAAACTCAACATGTTTCGTAACAGTTAGTTGCTTCATCAGAAGTAAAGTATGGAGCAAATTGCAACATTATATATTACAAACTTGAGTGTGGAATTCCAAAAAAAGAGGCACATCATCAGCCTGGATAATCTGCCCCACTGGGCTGAAAAGGAAGTCTCAACATAAATGGGAAGACAGCAGATATACATATAAAACCTATGTAGGGATATTTGGTTAATCTCTGTGTATCATCTAAAGCTGTTAACTTCACTGGGTGTATGGAGGGTTTACATCCACTTTAAAGACTGGGCACTGTTGAACAAATAGGATTCACCTCCTCCCACCAACAAAAATGCCTCTATTATATGATACACCAGCAGCTGAGAAAACTATGTGATCCACATCTTGTTCAATCCAGATGCATAGTATAAGATAATGGATATTCCCGCTATGGAAATAAATAAAAATCTTAAGGTGCTGCAGACACCGTGAGGGTCAAACACTACCCACTGAAAAGTATGTATAAAAATCAATGATTGGTGTCGCACTCCAGAGTGATAATTTAAATAAATAAAGCGGTAATATAGAACAGATAAAACTTCAAAAATTCATGTGCTGTGATACCTAAACAATTGATAAATAAATAAAGGGTACACAATCCATAAATGAATAAATGCACAATAAATCAAGCAAAAATGTAAAAAGTGCTGAACAAGTGACTGTGTTGATTAAAACATGTAACTTCCAGATATAAGTGTGGAAACGTACACAGTATATAAATTCAAAGAAAAGTCCATGTAATAAAATGGAATGAAGGCGCAAATGGTGCTGATGGATCACAGAAGGATTGAATTCTTCCGGACCTCAAAGTGCAAAGCAGAAAGCTGCTATATGGCTTCAACAGGTGGCACTGTGACTTCAGTGGTTATGTGGGTCTTCGGTGTGGGTAACACCCGTGGGTGTACTAACTTCTCACCTTTCTGCTGTAAGGTAAGCAGCATTCAGAGAAAAGAGAGAGAGGGGGTTGGTCACTCAGAGGGGGTCCCCTGCGCGTTCCTTCCAGGGGGTCCCAGTGTATGCAGAGCCTAATTCGCGCTTCCTTTCACTCAGGTAAGGGTCAGTAGCAAGAGCCGCTCAAATGCATCAAACCGGACATGTACTGTATAGGGAAATTCGGAGAGAACACAGAGCCTCTATGGTGTAGTATGCTTAAATAGGGTGTTTATTTGTAAAGTAACAGCAATGATAAAGTACTCACATTTGGTATTAAAAAACATGCACAATGTAAAAACGAGCACCGAGCTCGGGACCTAGATGTCACCTTTGGTGTCTGTATGTCTGTCTATCCTATGTGTTACGTCACTGTCACGTGACTTCATCGGGGATGGAATATGGTCAGAGGAAGGGTCTTTAAATAGGTTGCATATAGTGTAATTGGTGGTCGGCCATTTTCTCAAAGCCTTCATATTATTAGTATTAGGGCGGCCATTTTCCGAAAGATTGCTATGTAGGCTACGTTGCGGCCATTTTGTTGTGGCTACAAGTGGACAACACAGCGTCGCATTGCGGCGCTTAATGCCGTCACAGACGTGTTGCCAGAAATTTGTAAATAAATAAATAGAGGAAATTAATGATAGATACCAGAGAGTGAGAGTACAATGTCGGTGTGGGATTAGTATATATTCACAGCGACTATATGCATAATAAAACCTCAACTTGGCATAATTAAATTAAAAAGGGAGAAATACATGAAAATATTAATTTTAAAATGACGAGATGTTATTAATAGAAAACTACTGTTTATTCTTATGCCCCGTACACATGACCGGTTTTCCCATCAGAAAAAAAAACAATGGTTTTCCCGACGGAATTCCTCTCAAGCCTGCCTTGCAAACACACGGTCACACAAAAGTCGGGTGAAATTTTGACTGCCAAGAACACGGTGACATAAAAGACTACGACGAGCCGACAAAATAAAGTTCTATGCTTCCGAGCATGCTTCGAATTGTTTCCGAGCATGCGCTTTTTTTTCCCATCGTAAAAGCATACAGACAAACGGTTTTCCCGCTAGGATTTTTTCCTGACAGGAAAAAAAAGATCCTGCTCTCTTTTTCTTTCCAGAAGTTTTCCTGTGGGAATAAGTCAGATGGAGCATACACATGGTTGGGATTCCCGGCCAAAAGCTCTCATCGCAGTTTTTTCCGACGGGAAAACCGGTCGTGTGTACGGGGCATTAGAAGGGACAATAAAAGAGGGGTGAACAAATAACATTGGTAATTCCAGGAGAAATATTATATTAAGAGCAAGTTAAAAATTGTCACCTACTTGCAAAGTTTAAAATAGAATGATGACCATTAAAACTAATTAAAATGAACAGGGCACTAAAAAGTATATGTGAAGAATATCATAAAATGGGACTCCGGAAATGATGTCTGAGTTACAATAACAAAAAGCATGGTAAAATGAGCAGAGAGTTACATCCATAAGCTCATCCATCCAGGAAATGCCATACAAGTTTATGGTTAGATGGTACCGTACTCCGGTGCGGCTAGCACAGATATACCCAACAGTAGATGATCGATGTTGGAGGGGATGCGGAGACAGGGGTACCTATCTCCATATTTGGTGGGCATGCCCAAAGATAAGAGTATTCTGGGAGGAAGTGGCTCCATGGATCGGGAAAATGTCTAAGGAAACTATAGAGTTTGCACCACTGTACTTCCTGTTCCATGGAACCACAAGATCCATAAAAGCCTATAAAAACAGTGTTACACCACACTTATTAAATGCTGCTAAAAGGTTAATACTTAGATACTGGAAGCATGTTACACGCCCCACCCTTAAAGAATGGAAAAGGGAAGTGGTTATAATAATGGTGGCAGAAAGGTGGATACATGACATCAGGAATAAACAGGAGAAATTGTAAAAAAATTGGGAAATCTGGGAAAAACATGCCCAAGAAATAGATGGATAATAAAAATCGATTGGAAAACCAAAAAGCATTGAGAAGTACTGTAAGGGATACCTGAACTTTAGATAGATTAAGAACAATCTACAGCTTTGTTTTTAAAATGTATATGTATTTATGTATTTTCTGTTAGATTGTTAGATACAAGTAGATAATGAGATGCTAGAAGGACATGGGCCAACGATCCTCCTCATTTACCCCTTCCTTCCCTTCTTTTATTCCCCCCATTTTTTTTTCTCTCTTGAGAGGGACGGGGCCAGAGGGAGGTATGGGGGAGAGGAAAAGATAAGGAGGGGAATATATTTAAGCACACATAGTTTAAAAGAGTATACGTAAAGTAGAAACTAGAAGACACATGTAAACACACGTTTTTTTTTGTTTTTTTTTTATAAAAACAAATGGAAGTAAATACTAAACACAATTAAAAAATTTGAAAAGGACACATATAAGAAGATGGATAATATGAAGAAGGAAAGACAACACTAAAGAAAATGAATAATACACTTAATTATCACAAGAAGACACACACACATTATTATATCCCCCCTTGAACCCCCTGTCCCCCCTCTCTATTCCCCTATCACTTTTTTTCCTTTTTCCCTGAGGAGGAACCGGAGAGGCTACCACCCATTATATGAATGTATCATTGATGTGTTTTGTTAGTAAATGTTAGTAAAATATTATATGTAAAGAAAAAATTTAATAAAGAGAGATTAAACAAAAAAAAAAAAGAGCAGATAGTGAAGTATGGCAATCAGAGGCAAGTATATTAAAATGATCATACGGTCTAAATAACAAATCATTTAAAAGTCACTAATGAAACAATTTAAATCAAATTCTATGTTGAGACCCCGGGGTGCAAAAGTATCGAGAATAAAAATCCATTTGGATTCTAGCTGACTAAGGGTTCTTTTTTTTTTCACAATTAAGAAATTTTTATTGAAAGAAAATTGTAACAAAAAATTTACAATGTATTGATATCGTAGCAAACTATTAAATACAACGTCAGTTAACAGTATTACATAGGTCAAATTTAAATTGCATTTCTACAAGTAGTATGGATTTAATACGCATACATATAGTATATTGAGAAATGAGGAGGGAGATAGGGGATAAGGGGGAATATGGAGGAGGGGGATGGGGGAAAAGAGAGGTGTGAGGAAGGAATACTGAGGAAAGTTGAGGGAGTATATTCCAGAATATTTTATTTAAAAATACAGAGATATTTTCAGAACAAGTTCACGATAGTAAGAAGTCATTGAGAATATGACTACCTTAACGGAGTCAGGAAACCATATACCAGAGACAGGGCATTAAATCTCTTATGTGAGAAGTGATTGATATTCATTTGAATAAATTAATATTACCCAAGGTTGCCACATTTTATTAAAACCAACTAGGGATGAGCTCCGCGTTCGAGTCGAACATACGTTCGACTCGAACATCGTGTGTTCGCTCGTTCGACGAAGATCGAACGTTTTGGGTCGTTCGCGCCAAATTCGAGTGACGCGAACGGCCCAAAATCCCGGCGCTGTGATTGGCCAAGCATGCACTGTGACCCCGCATGCTTGGCCAATCACAGCGCTGGCAGCGAGGAGAGCCATAATTGGCCACAGGCAGGATGCCTGTGGCCAATTATAGCTCAGGGGGGTTTAGCACATGCCCCACACTATAAAAGGCCGCCAGCGCGGCGGCCTTGTGTAGTGTGTTGGCTTGCAGGGAAAGACGTACATAGGCAGGGACAGTGTTAGAGAAATTGTGTGTAGGGAGAGAGAAGGATAGGTAGGGACAGTGTCAGTGATATTGTGTGAAGGGAGAGAGAAGGATAGGTAGGGACAGTGTCAGTGATATTGTGTGTAGGGAGAGAGAAGGATAGGTAGGGACAGTATCAGTGATATTGTGTGTAGGGAGAGAGAAGGATAGGTAGGGACAGTGTCAGTGATATTGTGTGTAGGGAGAGAGAAGGATAGGTAGGGACAGTGTCAGTGATATTCTGCTAAACCTTGTGTGCAGGGAGAGAGAAGGATAGGTAGGGACAGTGTCAGTGATATTTTTGCTAAGCCCCCTGCACAGTATACAACCGAAGCTAGCCCTTATTGCTGTGATTTCCTGTTGTGTAACACAGGCAGGCATGTGCAGCACTTAAAGCAGGCATAGTGTGACTCCTGCAAAATATACACCTGAAGCTAGCCCTTATTGCTCGTAGTTTTTTTTTTTGTGTTACACTAAGGGCTCTTTCACACAGGACGGATCAGTAATGATCCGCCCCGTAAAGTTCCGCTTGCTCAGTGGGGATCGCTCCGTTGATCCCCGCTGAGCCGGCGGATGACTGGGCGGTTCCCGCACACTGTGCAGGGACCGCCCTGTCAGAGCGCCGCTCTCCCCTATGGGGGCATCGGATGATGACGGACCGTAGAGTCCGTTGTCATCCGATCCGCAGACGGTAGGAAAAATAGGGTTTTCCTCCGTCACACTTTTGCGGATCGGAGCGGGTCGGATGTCAGCGGACATGTCACTGCTGACATCCGTGGCTCCATAGGAGGACATGTAGCATCCGTTCAGGTCCACCTAAAAAACTGACAGGCGGACTTGAACGGACCCTCCGTGTGAAAGAGCCCTAACAGTCATCTGCAGCACTTAAAGCAGGTGTAGTGTGATTCCTGAAAAATATACACCTGAAGCTAGCCTTTATTGCTGTGTTTTCCTGTTGTGTAACACAGGCAGGCATCTGCAGCACTTAAAGCAGGCGTGGTGTGATTCCTGCACATTATACACCTGAAGCTAGCCCTTATTGCTCGTAGTTTTTTTTCTTTTGTGTTACACTAACAGGCATCTGCAACACTTAAAGCAGGCATAGTGTGATTCCTGAAAAATATACACCTGAAGCTAGCCCTTATTGCTCGTAGTTTTTTTTCTTTTGTGTTACACTAACAGGCATCTGCAGGAGCATATAAAAAATATATAATGTGGCGCTTTGAGAGAAGTAGTAAAAAACCCTACTTTATGTATAGCACAATGGTGCACATAAAAATATGGTGTCAAACAAAACGTTTGCACACAATAGGTGTACACAAATGAATGTGATAAAAATGTAAGTGAATACTAACAGTGAAATAATTGGTATGGGGTATAGGTGCACAACAAAAACCAGCAATTAAACTGGAATATTGATCATACCCATAATAAACAAAAATAAAAATGAAAATATAATGTAGGTGGAGACAAACTCATATAAGGCGTCACAGATGAGTATGTAGAATAATGTCCAATCTTATCACATATGAAAAGAAGTTCATAGGTCAAAATCCAACAAGGAGCTGCATCGTTTGAAAATAGGTTTGAAAGGTGCATCTATCACATTTTCTCTCACAGCGCCACATTATATATTTTTTATACGTTCTATATATCCTGTCTGATTTTATGTTTGGCTGCTTCATTTAGTATTTAGAGTTGGCACAGTATTATTATTAATTAATCTGCAGGGGCATGTAATTACAATTATTGATCTAATAATTCACAGCAGGGCCCATTCCTGCGCTCACCAAGAGAAACTGTGAGGGCTTAAAGTGTTGTGGCACCAGCACCACCATCAAAGGCCCAATTTTTCAGCCCCAGTTCAACAGGGGCATGCAATTACAATTCTTGATCTAATATTTCACAGCAGGGCCCATTCATGCGCCCACCAAGAGTAACTGTGAGGGCTTACAGTGTTGTGGCACCAGCACCACCACCAAAGGCCCAATTTTTCCTACCACTGTTCAACAGGGGGCATGTAAATATAATTCCTGATATAATAGTTCACAGCAGGGCGTTCCAGCGCCCACCAAGAGTAACTGTGAGGGCTCACAGTGTTGTGGCAACACCAACACCTAAGGGGCCAATTTCTGCAGAGTATATACGGCAGGCCCCTACTTTCAAACATCCAACTTACAAACGACTCCTACTTGCAAACGGAAGGAGACAACAGGAAGTGAGAGGAAATCTACCCCTAGGAAGGGAAATTCTCTCCTGTAAGAGTTAATATGGGAAAAAGGTGTCTCCTCTCTACTGATGCTTTATCACCAATCCTTGTTTCAATAAAAAACCCACTTTTCAAAAACAGTTGTCATTGGGACGGAAAGTGAGGTGAAATGTTCTGAACAGGTGCACACTGCACAGACAGCAAAACAAATGTTACAGGGGTGATAACCCTTCCCTATGTTTTCCAAAAAGCTTAAAAATAGATTTTTGGGCTTGAGCTACACTTAAACAATGTACCTGTTCAAAATTAAAAAAACAGATTCTACTTAAGAACAAACCTACAGTCCCTGTCTTGTTTGCACCGCCTGTATACTGTTGTTCAGAGTATATAGGGCCTTTTTTATTTTGTGTGCAGGGTTCCCTTTAATATCCATACAAGACCCAAAGGGGCTGGTAATGGGCTGGGGTAGGGGGGGGGGTGATGGGGTAGCTATGCCATTTTTCTCAAAGATTTTCATCCATATTACCGGGACCAGACATTACATTAAAGCCGCAAGCAGTTTTAAATGGCTTTTTTCCCCTTTAGAAATGTCATTTTGTGCAGGGACAGTTCTAAACACGGGAAACACGTGCCACTTCACAGGCATACTTTAGACACCCCCCAGGTATGATATTTAAAGGAATATTTGACTTTTTTTTTTCACTTCATGCATCATTAAAATGACTGCTCCAGAAAAACGGCCGTTTTTAAAACTTCTTTTTGCATTGATACATGTCCCCTGGTGCAGAACCCGGGTTCCCAAACCCTTTTTAGGACAATAACATGCATATTAGTCATTATAATTAGCACTTTAGATTTCGAACGTTCGCATCCATTGTATTTAATAGGGTTCTAACGTTCGTGCGAACTTTCGGTCCGTTCGCGGGTTCTGGTGCGAACCGAACCCGAGGGTGTTCGGCTCATCCCTAAAACCAACATTGCTTTCTTTTTTCATTGCTATTATCTCTTCCATCTTATATATGTTTTGGACTCTGTCCAACCAATCCCTGACCGTCGAGACACGGGTGGTTTTCCAATGTAATGGAATAAGCGTTTTTGCTGCTGTTAAGAGATGTCTGGATAAGGACTTTTTATATTTGCTAAGCGTAAAGGAATTAATGTGCAACAGGCATGCGGCAGCATTTAGATTTATCTTAGTATCTGTGATATGTTTGATCCATTTTGAGATCTGTTCCCAGTAGTCAAGGATTGGGGGACATTCCCACCAAATATGCAAAAAAGAACCTGTTCCCACTCCACAACGCCAGCAAGAATCAAAAGTTGTGGGAGACCATTTTTTCGTTTTTTGTGGAGTTAGGTTCCACTGTGTTAGTTATTTTATAGGAGATCTCTTGATGTTTTGAGCTTCGTGAGCATTTATGTGCAAGTATGCATGCTTTTTCCCATTGGGCGTCGCTGAATTTGGAACCCAGGTAATTTTCACACTTTTCTTTGTGTTTGTGAGTCTCACTGGTTCAACCAAGTGTAAGCTATAGAAGTTGTTTTTAAGACCTGGGATCTATTGTAACATATATACTCTAGTGGTGACAACCTTTGACGGTATGAGGTTTTGTGTTTGCTATTGATTAGGAAGTCTTTCAATTGTATGTAGAACCAGATACCTGGAAATGAGTCTCTGTATTCTGATTTGAAAGTTTCTAGTGATTTAACTGTGTTTCCAGTGATACAGTGGGCGACTAAAAATTTAGTAGTGCAGTCTGGGGACGGTAGTGTTCTTTGGTTCAGGCCAGGCAAGAAGTCAGGATTATTAGCAATTGGGGTCAGAGGGCCTGGTATTGTGGCAAGTTTGTGTTGAGAAGCTATCATATGCCAAATGTTTAACGTGTTAGCTACCAGGGGGTGTGCTATGTTTCTAGTGGATTTATGGTCAAAGGGTAATATAAAATGTGTTGCTTGTTGTGGTTGTGTTCTAATTGTACCCAATCTTTGTTTTGGCTATGGCAGTGCCAATCTATTATTCTTGTAATGTGGGAGGCATAATAATATTTTTTTAAATCTGGGAGGCCAATACCTCCTTTGCTTTTGGGTAGTGTAAGGAGGCGTAAATTTATCCTTGGTCTTTTATCTGCCCAGAGAAACCTTCTCTGTATTTTTTGTAGTCAAGAGAAAAAGGAGTTGGGTATTGAAATCGATAATTCATTAAAGAAATATAGCAATCTCGGGAGGATTGTAATTTTTAAAATTGAAGCTCTCCCAAACCAGGAGAAAAGCTTGGGAGTCCATTTTTGTAGATCTTTAGAGATAGAATTTAACAGAGGGGTGAAGTTGGTCGAGAATAGTGACTCAATGTTGGATGTTAGCTTAATTCCTAAGTTTTTAAGGGTGTTGTTTTCCCACTTAAAGTTATGGTTGTTTTTAAGCAAGTTATACTTGTCAGGGGGTAAGTTGAGGTTAAGTGCCTCCGACTTTGATTGGTTTATTTTGAAGTTGGAGATGAAGCCAAATGTTTTGAAAATGTTTGTGAGGTTGGGGATAGATATAAGGGGTAGGGTAATTAAAAAGAGGAGATCATCTGCGTAAGCAGCAATTTTGTATTCTCTGTTGTGGATATTAAAACCCCTTAACTTCAGGTGATAGATTGATAGTCCTAATGAGGGGCTCCAGTGACAGAATGAAGAGTAGGGGTGAAAGGGGACAGCCCTGACAGGTACTGTTGCGTAAATTTATTGGGTTTGAAAGGATGTTGTTAATTTTAATTTGTGCTTTTGGGTTTTGTTAAAGGGCCTTGATCCAGTTTAACATATTTCCCCCCAGTCCTATGTGTGAGCAAGTAGCTAACATATAATCCCAAGAAACCCTATCGAAGGCCTTCTCCGCATCCGTGGATAGGAGAAGGTCCTCGAACTTCGAGCTACGTGCATAGTGGATAAGGTTCAGGAACTTGGTTATATTATCCCTGGCCTCTCTGCCTGGCATAAAACCAACCTGTTCTGGACCGATGATTTTTGGGAGAAGCGGTTTAATTCTATTGGCTAGAATTTTCACTAGTAATTTGATGTCCACATTCAGGAGTGAAATTGGTCTGAAGTTCGCACAGTCTGTGTGGTCTTTGTCTGGTTTGGGAACTACGGCTATATGTGCACTGAGGAGGGAGTTGGAGTCATTTTTGTTTTTTGCTAGGTAATTGAAGGCATTTAGTAAGGGGTTGGAGAGTAAGGCCTCATGCCCACGGACATTTTTACAGCCGCGTTTTTACAGCTTAAAAACGCCTGTCCATTATTGTATACATTTTTCGACCGTTTTTTTTTTTTTTTTTTAAACCGCCGGAACTCAAAAACGCAATCGCTGCGTTTTCGCACATTTTTTACCACTTCGCAGTTTTTTATGCCCAACGCCAACGCCGGGGAACGCACTGGTCCTGTTTTTTTTTTACAGCTTAAAAATGCCTATGCTATTTGCAGCTCAAAAACGCCTAGGTGGGCATGAAGCTATAGACTAACATGAACAGGCGTTTTTAAGCTGTAAAAAACGCTCAAAAGCGCGGCTGTAAAAACGTCCGTGGGCATGAGGCCTAATTGTGTGAAATTTTTATAGTATTGGGATGTATAACCATCTGGGCCAGGACTTTTCCCTGTTTTTAATTCTTTAATTGCAGCTTGTAGTTCTGTGACTGTTATGGGGTCATCCAAAGTAGAAAAATCTTCTCTGTGGAGGGAGGGGATTTTACTATTTGTCAGGAAATTTTGGATTGTTTCTTCCCTAGAAGTCGTTATGTGGGGAGGTAAGTCGTAGAGTTTGTTCTGGTTTATGTTCGAGTGTTCTCGTTCTGTTGCGGATAGAATGGATGTGGTTCGCTATCGTAGTATCTTTCAAGGCCTTGGGAAGCTGTTTCCCACTCTTGTCTCCATGTTCGTAAAAGATACTTTTCTAAGGGTTCTAACCTTGTGCCCACCTCGCCAATGTTTTTTGTAAGGTTCAATGCCCCAGAACCTGAGGTGTGTAGGGTCTTGTTTGTGATAGGTGGCGAAATGTTTGGAGATGCTGTGCTTGTCAAATCCCTTAATGATGTTTTGTACATGTTCTTTAATCCACACTTTCAGGGGTCTTTTTGTGCGTCCAATATACTGTAGGCCACAGCTACATTCAAGGACTATAAAGTCATCTCTTTTGCTGCAGTTCCTTTTACGAAGGAACTGCAGCAAAAGAGATGACTTTATAGTCCAAGCAGAGAAAATTGGCCACAGATTTATCAAGAAAGGATATTACAGTGACCTTATAGAGGCAAAAATACAAGAAGTAGAAAAAATGGACCGTTTGGAACTGATTAAAGATAAACAGAAACAAGAGTCCAGAATTAATGTAGCACCAATCGTCCTAGATTACAACGCCCAACATGAAAATGGTGAGAAAATCATTAAATGACACTGGCACATTCTTTTAATAGACACGCACCTGAAATGCATCCTCCCCCAGACACCGAAATTTGTATATAAAAGAGCACCAACATTAAGGGGCTGATTTACTAATAACAGTGCGCTGCGCTGGTTCTAACCTTAATTGGTGCGCCAGATAACTCCTTCACTGGGCGCAGGAACCAGCGGCGCACAGCAGCGCACTGTTATAGTAAATCCAAATGTCAGTGGCGCTCTATTGAAAATGAATGGTTCCCTATGGGAGCCCATTGATTTGAATAGAGGTCGCCCGGGAAGTCGGATAAAGCGGATCCGACTCGCGGGGCGACTCGTGTGCCGGCTGACAAAGGGACAGCGCGACTTTGCGAGACGACTTGAAAACGACCTGAGCGTGAAGCAGCCGCTCAAGTCGTGTCCTAGAGGCGACTGTCCTCGGCAGCCTCGCTGTCCCGTGTTTGGTATGAATCATAAAGGGGAACTCCAGGCCAAATTTTAATGAAAAAACCAGCATGGGTTCCCCTCCAGGAACATACCAGGCCCTTAGGTCTGGTCTGGATTTTAAGGTGAACCCCCTAGGCCGAAAAGCGGCGTGGGGTCCCCTCAAAATCCAAACCAGACCCTTATTCGAGCACGCAACCTGGCAGGCCGCAGGGGAAAAGGGGGGATGAGAGAGCGGCCCCCCCTCCCTCCTGAACCGTACCAGGCCACATGCCCTCAACATGGGGGGGTTTGGTGCTTCGGGGCAGGGGGGCGACCTGCGGCCCCCCCCACCCCAAAGCACCCTGCCCCCATGTTGATGGGGACAAGGGCCTCTTCCCGACAACCCTGGCCGTTGGTTGTCGGGGTATGCGAGCGGGGGGCTTTTCGGAATCCGGGAGCCCCTTTAAAAAGGGGGCCCCCAGATGCCGGCCCCCCACCCTATGTGAATGAGTATGGGGTACATCGTACCCCTACCCATTCACCTGGTGGCAAAATAAGTCAATAAAAAAGACAACACAGGTTTGAAAAGTAATTTATTGCGCAGCTCCGGGGGTCTTCTTCCGACTTCGGGGGTCTTTCTGCCGGGCGCCCCGCTATTTTCTGCCAGCTCTTTTGCTAGCGGGGGTCCCGGGCTTCCTCGCCGTCTTCTCCCGCTCTCCGGTGCCTTCTCCACGATCTCCGGTTCTTCTCCCGCTCTCCGGTGCCTTCTCCACGATCTCCGGTTCTTTCTGCCTTCTGCCGGGCACCCCGCTATCTTCTTCCAGCTCTTTTGCTAGCGGGGGCCGGTCTTCTTCGTCGCCATCTTCCCTCTTCTCTTCGCCCGATGTTGCCTCGTCGCTGTCCACCGCTGCAATGCTCTGTCCGAGCAGCGGTGCCACTTTTATTGGCATGGGGCGTGGTCACCGGCTGATGCCACCGCTGACCCCGCCCCCGTATGATGTCACAGTCCCGGGGAATGATGGGACTGTGACGTGAAATGGGGGCGGGGTCAGCGGTGGCATCAGCCGGTGACCACGCCCCATGCCAATATAAGTGGCACCGCTGCTCGGACAGAGCATTGTAGCGGTGGACAGCGACGAGGCAACATCGGGAGAAGAGGGAAGAAGGCGACGAAGAAGACCGGCCCCCGCTAGCAAAAGAGCTGGAAGAAGATAGCGGGGTGCCCGGCAGAAGGCAGAAAGAACCGGAGATCGTGGAGAAGGCACCGGAGAGCGGGAGAAGAACCGGAGATCGTGGAGAAGGCACCGGAGAGCGGAAGAAGACGGCGAGGAAGCCCGGGACCCCGCTAGCAAAAGAGCTGGCAGAAGATAGCGGGGCGCCCGGCAGAAAGACCCCCGAAGTTGGAAGAAGACCCCCGGAGCTGCGCAATAAATTACTTTTCATACTCATTCACATAGGGTGGGGGGCAGGTATCTAGGGTCCCCCTTATTAAAGGGGGCTCCCGGATTCCGATAAGCCCCCCGCCCGCAGACCCCGACAACCAACGGCCAGGGTCAACATGGGGGCAGGGTGCTTTGGGGTGGGGGGGCCGCAGGTCGCCCCCCTGCCCCGAAGCACCAAACCCCCCATGTTGAGGGCACGCGGCCTGGTACGGTTCAGGAGGGAGGGGGGCCGCTCTCTCGTCCCCCCCTCTTCCCCTGCGGCCTGCCAGGTTGAGTGCTCGGATAAAGGGTCTGGTGTGTATTTTTAGGGGACCCCACGCTAATTGTTTTTGGCGCGTGGTTCCCCTTAAAATACATGCCAGACCTGAAGGGCCTGGTATGGATTCTGGGGGGACCCCCACGCCATTTTATTTTTATTTTGGGGGGGTCCCCTTTGAATCCATACTAGACCCAAGGGCCTGGTATGGACCTGGGGGGGACCCCATGCTGTTTTTTTCTAGTTTTTTTTTTTTTTTGAACCGGCATTTATTTATTTTTACATTTCCTTTAACAACCAGCTATAAACAGGTAAAAAAATCGCCGCAAAATTGCAGTACTTGCGTTTTGGATGCGGGTCCATTGAATTCTATTACATCCAAAACATTTCTTTTGGCCTGGCCAAAAAAATCTGCAGTTGCGTTTAAAATCGTTTTTCACAAAGCCTAAAAATGCCTTCAGACGCCAAAGATTTCCACGTTTCAGACGCGGTACCAGCGTTTAGCCGCATTTTAGCTTAGAAGCGTTTTTAAAGGTGACCTATTTTTTTACATTGATAAACTCCAAATTTATGGCAAATGAGGAAAAAACATTATATATATATATATATATATATATATATATATATATATATATATATATATATGTAGCGCTACCCCCAGTTAAGAGAGCCGCTGATATTGATTTGGGCCCTGCAGTGCACCGCTGTCAACCCCCGGCAATCGGCTCTAACCTCCCGTGGCACAGCTGGTGATAGAGAGATAGGACCGCGTGATCGCAACTGTTGGTGACGCAGTCCTATAACAAACATACACAGAATATACTTTAAAACTCCTATTAAAGTAAGCGGAACTGACACCAAATGTACTTTACCCAGATATTTTACTGAGGCTAATGGGCAAGTAATAAACAACAGTATAACAAGTTGCAGATCCCTGCAATAAACAGTAATAAAGATAAACAGAGTAATCAGAATAATAAAGTATTGCTATGCAACTCTAGCGCTGCCCTTTTACAGCTACTTCCCCTCATGGGTAGACTAACACCCAGCAATGTCTACCTATGCAGTCAGGCCTGACTGATCTAAATGGAAGTTCAGTGAAACAATATTCGCTAGCAATCTCTCGGTGGTGCACTTGAAGAACAACTTTGTAATCCCAACGAATAGTAAAGATAAAGTATCTGTCTTTAAACAGCTCTCACCACCTGGACAAGTCCAAGTCCCTTTCCTCCATCGATTCGTCTAGGAACAGGAATCCACCGACATCCAAGTCTTCAATCCTTCTGGTGTACTGCAGCAAGGAGGATTAGATGTCTCTAAGGCTCTGCTAGGCTGGCAGAGGGCTCTTTGGAAAGGAGCACACGGCCCGGGCTTCAGGCCTTGTGCACACAGCAGTTCAGCACAGACATCCTCTTGCTAGGAGAGGGGGGTCCAAAGAGACCGACCAAAACTCTGCCTCCCCTTTATAAAGTCTGCCCCAGCAGTCTCTGTTCTGGAGCGAAGCACCCTGGGTGCTGCAAGATGTACTGGGAGATGTAGTCTCTCTCTCCTCTGCTTTCACTTCCATAATGTCTCTTTACTTCCTCCCGACTCACCTCTCACCTGGAACTTCTTGTCTCTCTGCATTAAAGGGGAACACCCCGCTACACACTCCCCCCACTTGAACTCTTTGGTCCCCAAAGATAAACTTCAACAAATACTGTTTACCATTTTGGACAATGTCGAGCATGATGTTGGCATAGGGAATTCCCACCAAAACTTTGGGATGGAACTCTCTTGCCCACAGGTCACACTACCATGAGTGGCCTGCCTAACTGTGCCAGAGAGTGAGCTGGGGTTGCCCTCCACCAAGTGGACGGTGGAAGGATCAGGTTGTTCAACACTTCTCCTAGCCGTTACAACAGAGTCCTCTGAGCTCGTCCCCATTTGGGGGTAAGTTAGTTTCTTGGGAGGCCTGATGACTCTGCGAGCCCTCTGCTCTCTTGGTGCTTCTGACTCTGGCACCACAGGCTCTTCTTCAGGAGTAAGTTCAGGTAACATTGCTGGTTCTGGAACCTCTGATTCAGAAGTCGACTGACGTATGGAATCTCTAGAGTCCTCCTCTGCGCAAGTGTCAGGAACATCTTCCCAGTAATCAGCTGAGGGACTGAAGGGTATGAATTCAGTAGCCTCCGGATTCAGCGTTGCATCTGGGGTATCCCCTCCATTTGGGAGATCTATGGCGGACGTTCCCAGAGTCGAGGGAGGCCACAGCCAGTCCAGTTCTCCACCTTCTTCTGTACTCAATTGGGAGGCCTCCCCATCTTTGGCTCGAGAGGTCTGGGACCGAGTGTTCGGCCTAGGAATATCCAGGATAGAGGCCGGTTCAGGGGAGTCTCTCACGGGAGGTATTCTGACTGCCTCAGCAAGTGGGAGCAGGTGGTTCCGATGCCACGTCTTCAGTGGACCCACCTTTCCTTCTGGCTTTAGTTTGTAGACAGGCAAACCGGGCAACTTCCTACAGACAACATAGGGCTCAGATCTCCACCTGTCGGCAAGCTTGTGTTTTCCAGGGACCCCCAGATTGCGTAGCAGTACTCGGTCCCCGGGCTGCAGATCTTGCACTCGAACCTTCAGATCAAAATTTCTCTTGTTGCGGGCCCCCCTTTGATCCGAAGCCGCCTGGGCTTGTTCATAGGCCACCTGCAAGCTACGTCTAAGTCTGTCCACGTATCCCTTGTGGGATGTAGCTGAGGTATTGTCTATAGAAGTGCCAAAGGCCAGGTCCACAGGTAGCCTTGCTTCTCTCCCAAACATAAGTCGATAAGGGGAGTAGCCAGTGGCGTCACTTGTGGTACAGTTATAGGCATGTACTAGGGCTGATATGTGCTGACTCCAGTGTTGCTTCTTCTCTGTTTCTAAGGTTCCCAACATGTTGAGCAGGGTCCGGTTAAATCTCTCCGGCTGAGCATCTCCTTGTGGGTGGTAAGGCGTGGTTCTGGTCGTCTTTATTCCTAATGAATCCAAAAGTCTTCGGATCAACCGACTCTCAAAGTCCCTTCCTTGATCTGAGTGGAGTCTCTGTGGTAGTCCGTAATGGACAAAATACTTCTCCATAAGTATCTTGGCCACGGTGGATGCCTTCTGGTCTTTGGTTGGGAAAGCTTGAGCATAGCGGGTGAAATGGTCGGTTATTACCAGAACATTCCCCAATCCACTCAGGTCGGGTTCGAGGCAGAGAAAGTCAATGCATACCAGATCCATTGGGCCTTGACTCTGTAAGTGGCCCATTGGGGCAGCTTGATGGGGTAGGGTCTTTCTCTGAATGCATCGTGCACAGGAATGGCAATACTCCTCTACTTCTGCCCTCATGCAGGGCCAATAGAACCGATTTCTGACAAGCTGGAAGGTCCTTTCTGCCCCTAGGTGACCATGATGATCATGCAGGGCAATTAGTACAGTCTCTCGGTGCTTCTCTGGAAGAAATAACTGCCACTTATCTTCTGAGTCATCAGAGGGGCCCCTTCGGTAGACCACTCCCTGATGTACCTGTAGCCTGTCCAATTCCTTCCTCAACAGGCGAGCCTCCTTTGAGGGGTGATGTAGGAATTTGTTGGGATCCTGATTCTCCAGGGCTTCGAGGACCAATCTCCCCATGGGGTCTTCCAATTGGTCACACCTCAACTCCTTCTTGGACAGTCTCGGTAGGTTGTCTTCCTCCAGTTGAGTTACCCCACAATAGTGTTTGGGGACTCCTACCATGGTAACCCCTATTTCTTCTGCTCTGGAGCCTGCTCTGGCTTGGAATTCAGCCCCTTGACAAAGGGCCCGCACCCCGTCCGGTGCCACTTGGGTCCAATCTTCCCAGTCATTTGTCGTGGCATGAGACCTCCGGGACAGGGTATCTGCATCCCTATTTCCGGCTCCTGGTCTGTACTTCAGACTGAAGTTGAATCCAGACAATGCGGCCAACCACCTGTGTCTGGTGGCATCTAGTTTCGCGGTGGTGAAGAGGTAGGTCAGGGGGTTGTTGTCTGTCTTCACAGTAAACTCTGCCCCATACAAGTAGTCTTTTAGCTTGTCTACTACCGCCCATTTGAGGGCCAGGAATTCCAGCTTATGAGTGGGGTAATTCTTTTCTGAGGGGGTCAGGCTCCTGCTCACATAGGCCACTGGTCGCAGTTGTCCTTCATGTTCTTGGTAGAGTACACCACCTAGACCCTCATGGCTGGCATCCACATGTAATTCATAAGGTCTGGTAGGGTCGGCGTAGGCCAGGACTGGGGCAGTGGTTAAGCTCCTCTTCAGAGCATGAAAGGCCTCTTCACACCTTGGGTTCCACTGATCTTGAACTGACTCACCAGGCCTCCTAAGCCCTGAGTCATCCTCTTCCCCTTCTGCCTTTAGCAATTCATTCAACGGGCGGGCAATCTGAGCAAACCCCTCCACAAACCTCCTATAATAGGAGCAGAACCCCAGGAAGGATCTGAGCTCTGTTACTGTGGTGGGTCGTGGCCAGGAAGTGACTGCTTCCAACTTCTCAGGATCTGTGGCCACCCCTTCTTCAGACACTATGTGCCCCAGATAGTTCACAGAAGACTGGTAGAACCGACACTTCTCGGGGGAAAGCTTAAGTCCCTCTTCGCTGAGTCTTCTCAATACTTTCTCCAACCTGGCTTCATGTTCTTCCAAGGTTCTTCCAAAGACAATGACATCGTCCAAGTACACAAGGACTTCTATAAGATTCATGTCTCCAACAGTCTTCTCCATAAGGCGTTGAAAAGTAGCAGGAGCTCCAGACAGACCCTGAGGCATCCTATTGAATTCGAAGAATCCCACCGGGGTTATGAAGGCTGTCTTCTCCCTGTCTTCTGGGTGCATAGGGATTTGATAGTACCCACTCTTGAGGTCCATCACACTGAACCATTTGGCTCCAGACAAACTTTGTAGGGCATCTTCTATCCTTGGCGTGGTGTATTGGTCAGGGATGGTTCTCCTGTTGAGAGTCCTGTAATCGATACAAAGCCTCAACGACCCATTCTTCTTTCTGACCACCACGATTGGGGAGGCATAGGGACTTCTAGACTCCCGGATCACACCAGTCTTCTTTAGTTCTACAAGTTGTTCCCTCAGATCCTCCAGATCTGCCAGGGGGACCCGCCTGACCCTCTCTCGGAAGGGCTTATCTTCTTGGAGGCGGATCCGATGGGTGGCACTTCTTGCACACCCCACATCGAATTCATCTTCGGAAAAGATCTTCTCCCACCTGGTCAGCTGGGCCTTGGCTCTTTCTTTCCAAGCCCTGGGTAGGTTCGGGTTTTCCACGGACAGTTTCTCCCAAACATCTCCTCCGTCACCCGTCCCCTTGACTTCGGACCAAGTGACCGGGGCAGCAGGGCTCACCTGACCAAGCAACACTCTGGCAGGGATCTCCATGGGTCCTCCCGTAGTGTTCCTAACACTCACCGGAACTCTGCCATGGGCCTTCTTCAGGGCCTTGAACGGAATCACTTCTGGTATCACTTCCAGGCCTGAGGACTCTTCCCTTGGGTCTGATTCCAGCATGACAAAGGGGCCAGGTTGTTCCCACGAAAGCTTCACAGTGGCCCTAAGACAGGTTACTTCTCCGGGCTGTAGCACTACTCCTTCTCTGCCAAGTCTCCACACCTTCCCTATCCCCTCTCCCGGGGTCTTCTGCTCTAAGACCAGTCGTTGGTAGGCCGTCTTTAGCATGGGATGGATTTTGGTGGCTGAATGGTTTCTCTCTTTCACTAGAGGGGTCAGGAGTCTCCTGACTAGATCCGTGTTTGTCCCAATGATCAGGGAAATCTTGCTGGCTCCAGGCGGCCGGGGACACACAACTGCCAGGGTGTCAAACACTTCAGCCGTCCCAGCCACGGATGGGTCGAAAGTCATCTTTATGGGCAGGTACCCATCATAAGGGAAACTCTGGGTTCCAAGTCCCCATATCTCCAGCTCTTCTATCTTCTGGATAGGCAGATGACTCAAGTGCCTATCATAGAAGTCCCGGTATAGTAAAGTCACCTGTGCTCCGGTGTCCAAAAGAGCTTTAGTATAGACTCCTTCCACTTGAATGGGCACAGTAGGAGACGGGCCCACCAGTTCCTTTGGGTATGGCCGGACTGGGGTCACCTCTTTTTTTTGGCTTTCAACCCTTGCCCTGCTCCTTTTGGACTTTAATTTTTCCTGAGCCTGGCATGCATTGACTTTCTCCCTCTCAATGGGGGCACAAACCCGCTGAGGGATGTTATTGTTCCTTTTAGGTGGATGTTCCTTCTTTGGGGTGCTGTACTTCCACTGAGGGGTCTTGCCCCCTCCCTCTGGGGTACATCTTGGTGGGGGTGTACTATACCTCCTCCTAGGAGTTTTGTCTCCTCCATTCTTGGCCTTTTTTTTTAGTTTGGAGCGCACTGAAGATGATGGGCACCCGGTTGACTCCTTCACCGGGGCCCTTTGGAGTTTCCCGCCGGCTTGCAATTATCTGTTCTCTTCTTCTTTGGGCTGGAGCATACGTTAGCAAAGTGGCCACTCCCTCCGCAGTTATAGCAAATCACCTCTTCTCGGTCCTGTAGGGAGGCCGGTGCTGAGGTGTTCGGGAACAACTCCTTTCTTGGGCTTGGTTTCTCTCGTCTTCTCTGATCTTTCTCCATCAAAGAGGTCAGCATCTCCAACACTTGGGCCATTTGCGATTTCAGAGTGTCAACCTCCGCATCTCTTTCTGGGCGCTTGACCGAATGGACCAACACTGGTACAGGTGTGACATTCGCCTTGGCCACCTGCTGATCTTCCTCCAGCGCCTCTTCGTCCCTAATAATTTTTATTAGATCAGAGTAGGTTAGTGACATTCCTCCTCCTGAGGTTTTCAGGTGCAGCCAGACCGGGTCTGAGCGCCGCGCTCCCCTCATGATCTGCTTCATGCGTGCTTCATCTGCATCTTTGGGCAGCATTCCCTTCTTCAGTACAATCTTGCATAACTGCCTGTTCAGCCTTCTAACATATTCTGACAGTTTCTCATTCGGCTGCTGGAGAGTGTGTTCAATTTGATAAATCATCTCTGACACCTTCTCCAGCTGACCAAACTCTTCCTGCAGCATGGCCAGGCAATCTTGAGCTGTACAGTTTTCATTTCCAAACCGGAAGCTCTTCACCGCTTCTGCCGCGGCACCTTTCAGACTTTCTAAGACTCGCTGTCTCTTCTGTGCCTCAGGCACCTCCCATGCTTCTACTGCCTGCAATGCCTGTTCCACCCAAGTGTCAAAATCTTCCTCCCCCGCAGGGACGGGGAGCTTCCCTGAGAAGGTGCTAAGCTTCCGGTAACCGGCCTCCACATGCACCGTACTGCTTTTCTGGCACTTAATTACAAGGTCTCCTAGAGCATTCAACAATTCAGGCCCTATAGCGGCCAGCGGTGATCCCGGGCTTAATAGTTCCTTAAGCTTTTCTGCTTTAGGGGATAGTGGTGGAGATAATTGTGGGAGTGATAGCTTTGGTGTCTGAAACCATTCTTCCTTCACTGGCAGCGTATGTATCAAGTGATAGATCTGATTATCTATGGCTTGTATACTCTGACTTTTAAAATGCTCTGGGATTTCGTTTTTCCATTCTACCAGTGCATATGTAAATGAGATCACTGGATCTGGCCTAAAATCCATCACCCATGCTTTGTGGCTCGGAGACAGTAACAATACGAGCTGTTTTATCTCCTCTTCCTTCCATCTTTCCCCCGGGAGTACAATGACTACCGCCGCGGTTGGATCGGCGCCAATCGCTGCGCACCACTGTGACATTGCCAGCGGGTCCATGCTGGTACTTCTGACCGGCTTGATTGCAGCGTGCAACGTACAAGGATCCCGGACTCTAGCCCCCACGTGTAGCGCTACCCCCAGTTAAGAGAGCCGCTGATATTGATTTGGGCCCTGCAGTGCACCACTGTCAACCCCCGGCAATCGGCTCTAACCTCCCGTGGCACAGCTGGTGATAGAGAGATAGGACCGCGTGATCGCAACTGTTGGTGACGCAGTCCTATAACAAACATACACAGAATATACTTTAAAACTCCTATTAAAGTAAGCGGAACTGACACCAAATGTACTTTACCCAGATATTTTACTGAGGCTAATGGGCAAGTAATAAACAACAGTATAACAAGTTGCAGATCCCTGCAATAAACAGTAATAAAGATAAACAGAGTAATCAGAATAATAAAGTATTGCTATGCAACTCTAGCGCTGCCCTTTTACAGCAACTTCCCCTCATGGGTAGACTAACACCCAGCAATGTCTACCTATGCAGTCAGGCCTGACTGATCTAAATGGAAGTTCAGTGAAACAATATTCGCTAGCAATCTCTCGGTGGTGCACTTGAAGAACAACTTTGTAATCCCAACGAATAGTAAAGATAAAGTATCTGTCTTTAAACAGCTCTCACCACCTGGACAAGTCCAAGTCCCTTTCCTCCATCGATTCGTCTAGGAACAGGAATCCACCGACATCCAAGTCTTCAATCCTTCTGGTGTACTGCAGCAAGGAGGATTAGATGTCTCTAAGGCTCTGCTAGGCTGGCAGAGGGCTCTTTGGAAAGGAGCACACGGCCCGGGCTTCAGGCCTTGTGCACACAGCAGTTCAGCACAGACATCCTCTTGCTAGGAGAGGGGGGTCCAAAGAGACCGACCAAAACTCCGCCTCCCCTTTATAAAGTCTGCCCCAGCAGTCTCTGTTCTGGAGCGAAGCACCCTGGGTGCTGCAAGATGTACTGGGAGATGTAGTCTCTCTCTCCTCTGCTTTCACTTCCATAATGTCTCTTTACTTCCTCCCGACTCACCTCTCACCTGGAACTTCTTGTCTCTCTGCATTAAAGGGGAACACCCCGCTACATATATATAAATGAAATTGCTTCCATTGCATTGTGGACAATCCACAACTTGGGGCAGCTGATGTGGCAAGTGGACAATCCACAACTTGTGGCAAGTAATGTGGCAAGTGACACGCTAAATACAACTACACTGCTGCTCTCAGCTGCTGATATCACTCTGGTCTCACAAAATAGCTAAGATCGTAAATAATACTGTTTTTGGAGCTTAGGGCGGCTCCTTATCATATACATGCAAATGTGGTAAAACACGGCATGCAAACGCCACAAAGCACGCCTTTCTAAACGCCACTTTCAACCTTAGTTCTGAACACTTTGCACCAGCGTCCCGTCTACATGGGGCCTAAAAACGCCTATGCCATTTACAGCTCAAAAACGCCATGGTGGCCATGAGGCCATAGGCTAACATGGAGAGATGTTTTTAAGCTGCAAAAAACGCTCAAACAAGCGGCTTGAAAAACGTCCGTGTGCATGTAGCCTTATATTAACCACTTGCGCACTGCCCAGACCAAGTTTCACATTTCAGCGCTGATGCACTTTCAATAACAATTGCGCGCTCATGCAACACTGTAACCCAATGAAAATGTATTATTTCTTGGCACACAAATAGAGCTTGCTTTTGGTGCTATTTGATCACCTTTGTGTTTTTTTTTTCTATAAATACAAAAGACCGAGTTTAAAAAATAAATAAATGGATATTTTAACCACTTCAGCACTGGGCCTATTCTGGCACTTCTCTCCTTCATGTAAAAATCATAAATTTATGGCTATAAAATTACTTCAAAACACCAAACATTATATATGTTTTTGGAGCAGACACCCTAGGGAATAAGATGGCGGTCATTGCAAATTTTTATCTCGCTCGGTATTTGCGCAATAAATTTTCAAACGCCTTTTTTTTGCTAAAAATATTACAAAACAGTAAAGTTAGGCCAATTTTTTGGTATAATGTGAAAGATGTTGTTATGCTGAGTAAATAGATACCTAACACGTCACGCTTTAAAATTGCGCACACTCATGGAATGACACCAAACTTCAGTAATTAAAAATCTCCCTAGGCGATGCTTTAAATTTTTTTACACGTTACCATTTTGGCATTACAGAGGAGGTCTAGTGCTAGAATTGTTGCACTCGTTCTAACGCACGCAGCAATAACTCACATGTGTGGTTTGAACGGCGTTTACATATGTGTGCGGGACTTACGTGTGTGTTCGCTTCTGAGCGCGAGCTACCGGGGACATGGGCGTTTTTTCTTAATTTTGCTTATTTTTTTATTTTGTTTTTTTACTTTTTTGTATTTCTTACTCTTTTTTTAACTTTTTTTTTTTTGGATCACTTTTATTCCTATTACAAGGAATGTAAACATCCCTTGTAATAGGAATGTGTGTGACAGGTCCTCTTTATGGAGAGATGCGGGGTCAATAAGACCCCACATCTCTCCTCCAGGCTGGAAAGCATGATATTGATCAAAAAAAATCACCAATCTCATGCTGACAGCCGAGATCACGCCCTGATGTCATAACGTCGCGCCCGGGCCTCCGACGGTCATAGAGATGACTGGTGACCATCTGGTCACCAGTCATCTCCAAATCGTTCTCCGAGCCCAAGATGGCACGGGAGAGCCCGGAGAAGCACCGGATGGCGGCAAGAGAGGGGGGGGGGAATGTCCCCTCCCGCCGCCTATAAGAACGATCAAGCGGCGGAACTGCCACTATGATCGTTTTTATTGTGCACAGAATCGCCGCTGAAAAGAATGATATCTGAATGATGCCTGCAACTGCAGCCATCATTCAGATGTCACCACACAAAGCCAAGGATGTCATTTGACGGCGGGCGGTAGGAAACTGGTTAATATTTTTAAAAAAGGTCATTTTTCTTCTTCATTGATGTACACTGATGAGACTGCACTGATGGGCACCAATAAGGTGGCAAGGGTGGGCACTGAGAGGTGGCATTGCTAGTTGGCACTGGTGGGCAGTGAGAAGTGGCACTGCTAGGTGGCAGATAGTTGGCAGTGATGGGCACTGATAGGCAGCACTGCTAGGTGCCACTGATTGGCACCAGTGGTGGGCATTGATAGGTGGCACTGGCAGGGGATACTAATTGTCACAGATGACGCAGAATTGCCTCTTCCTCTTCGGGCCCGATGTCCCTTGCACATAAGCTGGTGATTACCTTTTTTTTATGCTCACGCTGTCAGCACAAGGAGAAAACAAAAACCATTACCCAGCTTTTGTTTACATCACGTGATCAGCTGTCATTTGCTGACAGCTGATCACATGGTAAAGGGCAGGGATCGGCCCCTTACTCGGATCTGTCATCACCCGAGTCTCAGTGACTCTGTGACCACAGCGCGCGCAAAGGGGAGGACGTTTATTGACGGACTCCCGGCAATTGAGGACCATGCTGTGGCCGTCGATCAGTTATAGCGCTGATCTCAAGTGATTAAAGAGGGTCTACATGGGCCATTGACATGCATCACAATTCAACTTAGGAATGAGTCTTTGAAAAGTTAAACTAAATAATTTGGCCACTTTATCCTTCCAAATAATTCACTTCCTGTCACATAGCCACACAGGAAGTGAGGGAAAATCCCTCCCAATGTCTTTCCTTGGGGTACACAGGTCAGTCTAAATACTTTCCCCATTATGCACATTGCACTCCAGCATATTGCGGGGTACACCACAAATTATTGGGTAGTTTGGACTTTGGGGTTTATTTACTAAAGGCAAATCTACTTTGCACTACAAGTGCACTTGCTGTATATCTGAGGGGGACATACAAGCAAAAAAAAACACCATCTTTGCTTTTACATGATTGTAACATCCAATCACCAGTACTTTCCCTCAGATTTTCAGCAGCTACACTTTTACTGCAGAGTGGATTTGTCTTTACTAAACCCCAAACTATACAATGATTTGGGGTTTTACCTTCACTTCCTGTTTAGCTGTGTGACAGGAAGTGAAGCCAATTTTAAGAAAAGGAGACACAAAGGCCAAACTACGAAAAAAAATAAAAACACACACGCAGGGGTTCTAACACTTACTTAGTTTCCGTCAAAATGCCCACAATTAGAATTGTATGGCCTTGAGCTATTTTTAAGTGCAGTGCTCTAAATCAGTGCTTCTCAAGTACCCCCAACAGACCATGTTTGCAGTTTTTCCTTCATCTTGCACATGTGCTTTAAATCACAGTCAATGGTTTTGATTTTTGGACAGCAATTCTCCATGAGATAAATTCACAAAACATGTCCTGTTGGGGGTACTTGAGGACTGAGGCTGAGAACCACTGCAGTAAAAAAGGAAAATTGAATACTTACCGCTCTGTATTTTTCATTTCCTGGTGACTATCCATGGCAGCACACAATACATGCATATGCTAGCATGAAGGCACCAGGGTAGACAAATCACACCTGTTTTGTTTTCACATGCCAATCAGCTGTCACATTTGTTGCAAAGAAAACACAAAACAAACATCAAAACTTTGCATCAAATTTTATTGGTCAACAAAACAAAAGGGAAGGTAAAATAAAAAACATGGTCAATTTGAAACAGTTACAGACTCAACATCTTGAGAAATATTTGGCCAAAAAAAATGCAGCACAGACAATTAAATCAAAGTGAACAAACAACACACATTAACAACATCAGAATTATTTCAGGGGAACATTTTCCCCACACAAAAAAATACAATCCACAAAAGTTAACCAATCACCTGTTTTGCAAAGACATAACAAATAAAATACATGTGTTACAAACTCGATAAGGACACCAACATGTACATTTTGCCCCCCACACACACACTTGCCTCTTTTCAGGGCAAGCGAACGAATGCTCCCTGTGAGCTTTATATAACATATGTTTGTGAGCTAATGAGGCAATTGAAAACACATGCACAGTACATGAAACACCCAAAATGCAAGTTCTCCCAATGTAGAGACTGAAATTCAAAGTGGCTACACCTGTTAAGGATGTCCTTCAATTACTAACCCATAAAAACACTCTCTGAGTGAGCATGCCCAGAAATATCCAGGCGCTGTTCACACACAAAAAGCACCCCAAAAAAGAAAAAAATAACTGGCTGGGCATGTGCAGGACAACACCAATGCAGCTAGCAAAAAATAACCCCCCCCCCGTCCAAAATTAAGCACATCATCCAGCATGCTACAAAATTAGAGATGGGACAATCACCCCTCCCCCCCCCACCAACAAATACCATTGCAGTCTATGGGAACTGACTTGTTAATTTTGCTAGTCCCCACTTGGCTGGCTTATCTTCTAGTTATTGGCCTTAAAATGGGGGCCCAGGTCCCACCCTAAGGGACATATATCAATGTCACCAATTTGGAAAACACCAAAAACAAAACAAGGAGAAGTGCCTTTAAATATGCCAAATTGCTTAAGGGCCATGTCACACCACATGCAGTGCTTTGCGTTTTTTATGCATCCAAAATGCATGGAAAGTTGGTTATATGGTTCTAAATGGCAGTGTTTGTTCCAGTGCGTTCCAGTTCCCCCAAAAAAGTAGAACATGCTGCATTTTACCTGCACTGTACTGGAACGCAGCAAAACGCATCATAAACGCACTGGAACACACTTGTCCTTATCTATGGTTAATAAAAAAGAGGGGTGAAAAAAAAGGACTGGACTGCATCAAAAACGTACCAAAAATGCACTGGAACGCATGAAAAAAGTGCATGCAGAAAAGCACCTGGAACGCATCCGGATTGCGTTTCTATGGTGTGAACTGGCCCTAGTTCACACTATAGAAACGCAGTCTGGGTGCGTTCCAGGTGCTTTTCTGCATGCGCGTTTTTGACACATTCCAGTGCATTTTTGATGTGTTTTTGATGCAGTCCAGTGTTTTTTTCCCCCTCTTTTCACTTAGGACAAGTGTGTTGCAGTGCGTCTTTGGTGCATTTAGGTGCGTTCCGGTGCATTCCAGTGCATTTTTGGTACGTTCCGTTGCATTTTTGATGTGTTTTACTGGGGTCCAGTACAGTTTTGTACCTAAAAAATGCAGCATGACCAATTTTTTTTTTGCTTTCTGAAACGCACTGGAACGGACTGCAGTGGTGTGAACTATGCCATTGGCATTAATGTGATCAACTTTCTTTGCGTTTTTCATGCATCAAAAAAAGCACTGCACTGCATCCGGTGTGAACTGGCCCTAAATATCATACCCGGGGGGTGTCTATAGTATGCCTGTAAAGTAGCACGTTTTCCATGTTTATAACAGTTGGAGAGCAAAATGACATTTCTAAAGTAAAATAATAGTCATTTAAAAGTCCTTGCGGCTGTAATGAATTGCTGGTTCCCGTCAATACAGATAAAAGTCATTGAAAGTCTTTGATTACACAAAAAACAAAAGCGTGGGGGTCCCCCAAATTCCATTACCAGGCCCTTCAGATCTGGAATGGATATTAAGGGGAACCCCGCTGCAATTTTTTTTTTAAATGACGTGGGGTTCCCCCCAAATATCCATACCAGGCCCTTCAGATCTGGCATGGATTTTAAGGGAAACTCTACCCCAAATTTAAAAAAAAAAATGGCGTGGAGTCCCCCCAAAAATCCACACCAGACCCTTATCCGAGCACATAACCTGGCCGGCCGCAGGAAAAGAGGGGGGGATGAGAGAGCGCCCCCCCTCCTGAACCGTACCAGGCCACATGCCCTCAACATGGGGAGGATGTCCCCATGTTGATGGGGACAAGGGCCTCATCCCCACAACCCTTGCCCGGTGGTTGTGGGGGTCTGCGGGCGGGGGGCTTATCGGAATCTGGAAACCCCTTTAACAAAGGGGACCCCCAGATCCCTGCCCCCCCTGTGTGAAATGGTAATGGGGTACAAATGTACCCCTACCATTTCACAAAGAAAGTGTAAAAAATTTAAAAAATGAAAAGAGCCGGTTTTTGACAATTCCTTTATTAATGTCTTCTCCTTTCTTCCATCTTCTTCTTCCATCTTCTTCCATCTTCTTTTCTCCATTCGGGTTTCTTCCTCCATCTTCATCTTCCTCTTCATCTTTATTTTCATCTTCATCTTCCTTCTTCCTTCGGTCTTCTCGTCCGCATCTTGCTCCGGCGTCTTCCCTTCTTTCTTCTCCGGCCGCTCCATTTGAATTGGAGGTTCCCGCTGTGCGACGCTTCAGTTCTTCAGTTCTCCTCTGGGTCCGCTTACACCCAATGACCCCGCCCCCCTCTGATGCACATGGATTTCACGGGGACTTTCCCCGTGGTGTCAGAGGGGGGCGGAGCCACCGGGTGGCAGCGGACCAAGTGGAGAACTGAAGCGTCACACAGCGGGAACCTCCAATTCAAACGGAGCGGCCGGAGAAGAAAGAAGAAGGGAAGACGCCGGAGCAAGATGCGGACGAGAAGACCGAAGGAAGAAGGAAGATGAAGATAAAGATGAGGATGAAGATAAAGATGAAGAGGAAGAAACCCGAATGGAGAAAAGAAGAAGATGGAAGAAGAAGATGGAAGAAGAAGAAGGAAGAAGATGGAAGAAAGGAGAAGACATTAATAAAGGAATTGTCAAAAACCGGCTCTTGTCATTTTTGACATTTTTGACAATTTCCTTGTGAAATGGTAGGGGTAAAATTGCACCCCATTACCATTTCAGGGTGGGGGGGGCCGGGATCTTGGGGTCCCCTTTGTTAAAGGGGTCTTCCAGATTCCGATAAGCCCCCCGCCCGCAGACCCCCACAACCACCGGGCAAGGGTTGTGGTGATGAGGCCCTTGTCCCCATCAACATGGGGACATCCTCCCCATGTTGAGGGCATGTGGCCTGGTACGGTTCAGGAGGGAGGGGGGGCGCTCTCTTGTCCCCCCCTCTTCCCCTGCGGCCGGCCAGGTTACGTGCTCGGATAAGGGTCTGGTATGGATTTTTAGTGGGACACCACGCCATTTTTTTTTACATTTGTGGTGGAGTTCCCCTTAAAATCCATGCCAGATCTGAAGGGCCTGGTATGGATATTTGGGGGGAACCCCACGTAATTTTTTTAAAAAATTTGCAGCGGGGTTCCCCTTAATATCCATTCCAGACCTGAAGGGCCTGGTAATGGAATTTGGGGGGACCCCCATGGTTTTTTTTTTGGTTAGCAAAGACTTTCAATGACTTTTCTCTATATTGCCGGGAGCCGACAATTCATTACAGCCGCGGCTGCTTTTAAATGCCTTTTTTTTCCCTTTAGAAATGTCCTTTTGCTGGCGCACTGGGAAGTTCAGAGCTGCGCCTGTTCAACTTATGCAAATTGAGTTACGTGACTTGACATTTACTAAGATTTTGCCGGTGCAGTGTCTTGGCGCATTTGAACCATTGAAATTGCCGCGCTGAGCTCAAAAAAACCTCCCGCAGCTCGAATCGTACTTGCCGGCGCAGCGGGCTGGTTTTGAAAAAGTTACTTTATCACTCTATTTTGGGCATATTTGTTATTTGGGCAGGTGTCCCTACACTTCCTCACATCACCCCACATCACCCCCATTATATTCTCACTTCCAGCTTCTTTATATTTAGAGTTTAACATGCCGTGCGCCAGGTCCATAGTGGCGCACTGAGCGCCTCCTCCCGTCCGCCGACAACACTATAGTAAATGGGAAATAGGGCTGCGCTACCGGCGCTAATGTTTTGTAAATACCAAAACAGCCGTTGCGCACGCAGATGCGCCAATACTCATGGCGCAAACGTTTCGTAAATCAGCCCCTAAGAGACAAAATAGTTAAAAATATTCCGGACCCACCAACAATTGGCTGTATGTTTTTCACAGGAAAAGTTTTCCATGCAAACGTTGCTTTGCTTGCACCAAGACAAAAAGACCAGTAGAAAAGAAGTTCAAATTTACATCGACCAGCACTGGGAATACATATGAAGTTGGTGATTTCATTTGTTGCAACACAGAAGGAGCGGTGTATGCCCTTGAATGTAGCTGTGGTCTACAATATATTGGACGCACAAAAAGACCCCTGAAAGTGTGGATTAAAGAACATGTACAAAACATCATTAAGGGATTTGACAAGCACAGCGTCTCCAAACATTTCGCCACACATCACAAACAAGACTTTATACATCCCAGGTTCTGGGGCATTGAACCTTACGAAAAACATTGGCGAGGTGGGCACAAGGTTAGAACCCTTAGTCAGCTAGAATCCAAATGGATTTTTATTCTCAATACTTTTACACCCCGGGGTCTCATGGAATTCGATTTAATTTGTTTCATTAGTGACTTTTAAATGTTTCGTTATTTAGACCGTATGATCATTTTAATATACTTGCCTCTGATTGCGGGGAATAGAAATATAGTTCAAATTAGAAAAAATATAATGTCCTTATTAACTTCCCCTACAGGAGGGGTCTCCAAACTGTGGCCCAGGGGCCAGATGGGGCCCTTTGCTAGCCTTTATCCAGCCCTTGGGGCACTATTCCTCCCAATGATATGAGGAACTATTCCTCCCACTGACACCAGCAATGTGGCACCATTTCTTCCACTGATACCAATGATGGAATACTACTCCTCCTAATACCAATAATGGGGCACTACTGCTCCTCCTAATACCAATAATGGGGCACTTCTCCTCCTAATACCAATAATGGGGCACTACTCCTCCTAATACTAATAATAGGGCACTAGTCCTCTTGCTGACCACCAACCCTACGACCATATTTAATTTCACTGATGCTTGCCCTGGTACATTTTCTACCCCCACTGGCCACAATCTGGCCCTCCTAAAGTCTGACGGACAGAAGACTGGCCCTTTGTTTGAAAAGTTTGGAAACCCCTGCCCTACAGGATCAGCTTAGTTAAGAGAACACTATTGTGAAAGTATTCCAACACATTCTGAAACACACATCCGTTTTACCATGACTCGGAGTACATGCATATCAAATCAACATCTCAATATATTTCATTATTTTCGTTTCCTCTGTAATAAAAACACAACCCCAGATTTTTACAGCAGCTTCAGTGTGCAGAATAATTTTATTCCTAACCACCTTTTTGCTCCTGGCTATAAATCAAGCTTCTCGTTACACTGTTTATTGTAAATATTACAAGTGCACATTTAATTATTAATGAAACTGCAGAGCTTACAGCATATGGTAATATTTCATGTAAATTAGTTTACAAACAAGACATACAACACTTCAAATTAACATTTTTATACTGCAGAGGAAAAAAAAAAAAAAAAAAGTTAAAGGAGAATTCCAGCTGATCCTTTTAATGAAAATGTTCCAAAACTACAAATTGTTTAATGTATATTTTGGTAAAAGCCGACTTATGTACCGTATATAGCGAGTAATCTCTCAGCAGGATTGAAAAAACATGCCCTAGGAGCCCCAAAACCAACTCTTTATACATTGAGAAGCTTCAGAGCTGCATTAAAACCCATCCCTTCTCTCCACTCAGTTCTCACATTCAGATGACCCATACACTATATCCAGTTCGGCTTCAGAGCAAGAGCAATTTTTTTTATTTTCCGCATACATGTAAAAATCTTAATTTTTGGCAATACAATTAATTAAACTCCCAGAAAATTATATATTTTCTGAAAGTAGATGCCCTCTAGAATAAAAATGTGATAGTTGTAAACTTTTGTTTCACATAATATTTGCGCAACTGTTTATTAAACGCAAATTTTGAGGAAAAGATATAATAAAATGAATTTTAGTGGCAAACTACACCATATAATGCCCATTTTGGTTAAAATATAAAAGATGAGGTTGCATCGAGTAAATAGATACCAAACATTCCATGTCTTTAAAATTATCGCAATATCGCCAAAAACGATGGTGCCCAAAAATCCCCATAGGTGGCTCTTTAAAAGGCAATTACAGCTCATCAGTTTAGAGTTAGCTAGTAGCTCTTGTGCTAAAATTATTATTCTCACTCTGACGTTCGCGGTGATATGTCACATGTGTGGCACGACTGTGGTTTACATGCGCGTGCATCCCCTGGGCTGGCGTTTGCGCAGGTGTGCAGGGCTACGTTTTTTTTTGGCAATTTTTATATATATATATATATATATATATATATACACATCTACACATATACACACACACACACACACACACACACACACACACACATACACACATACACATATATATATTAGTATGTAATTTTAATTTGACATTTTTTTAAACTTTTTTATTATATTTTTATATTTACTTGATTGCTTTCACAAGGGGTTAATAAACCCCTATGTGATAGCATTAGGCAGGTGACGGGTACTCTTTATGGAGACATTAGGGGTCTAATAGACCCCAATGTCTCCCCTGTCTTTCACACCATCTAACAAAGCACAGATTGGCTTGGTTAGATGTGTCTCCTGGCTGTATTGACGAGGAAAGGGTGCATCAGACTCCCGAAGTGATATCACTTCCAGTTTCACTGTGTGCAAGTGAGATGGAGGCATGGATTTGCCCTGGTCTAACTGCAATCTCTCTCTCCCAGCCAGCGGATGTGTTCCCGGGCACCGATGAGTGCAGGACAGCCCGGGAACCACAGGAGGAGGGGGAGCCGCCAGAAGGAGGGAGGGAGGCACCGCGCGGCCAGCTCTGTGCTATGGAGCTGCCGCATCACTTTCACTTTGAAGCTGGTCGCTGGCAGAACAAAACCCACACAGGCTGATGGTTGTTGCTGAAGCCATCACCTTGTGATTACAGGTTAACTCTTTGGACGTACATGGTACACCCAAAGAGCTCAATTGGATATAGTTGTTGTAAGGTTGTACAGAGATTGTAATTCAAACCCTTTCATGAACCAAGGTCACTGAATCTTAGATGCTCAGGACAAATTTTGTAAAAGGGTAACTCCACTTTTGTGGGGGAAAAAAGTTGACCCCCCCCCCCACTCCTCCTTGACACAAATTTCTCATGGGTCGGGAAAACTTCTCAGAAGTGATACACGCTGATAACAGAGGAACAGAGAGCAAGAGAGAAACCACATTTAGAGATTTGGAGAGAGATAAGTAACCGCTACAGATACTGTATATGTGTTTTGCTCAGATTCCATGACTGAGGTTTACAACCACTTCAAGACCCAGCCTGCTGATGGTTTTGCAAGAAGAGAGTGTTTATCAACATGCCCTCCAATGCCAGGGTATGTTAATCTACAGATTGTGTGGGGGAAGGTGTTAATTACCAACTCAAGCCAAACCCTTTCTAGAAAGCTACATGTGCTTAGATCTACATTCATTCCATAGTGACTGCAAAATCTGTGTTTGCTGTGTCTTACACTCCAATTAACACTTAAGCCGCGTACACACGATCGGTTTTACCGATGAAAACAGTCCGATGTATTTTTTTCATCGGACAAACCGATCGTGTATGGGCCCCATCGGTCTTTTTTCCCCATCGGTGAGAAAAAAATAGAGCATGTTTTATATTTTTCCGATGGATAAAAAACCGATAGCAAATTAATATCGTCTGTGGGGAACTCCATCGGATAAAAAACCCACGCATGCTCAGAATCAAGTCGACGCATGCTCAGAAGCATTGAACTTAATTTTTCTCGGCTCATCGGAGTGTTTTACGTCACCGCGTTTGAAACGGTCGGTTTTTTGACTGATGGTGTATGGGCAAGACTGATGGAAGACAGTTTTTTCGGATTTCCGATGGAAAAAAACATTGGATTAGAATCCTTAGGATATCCGATCGTGTGTACACGGCTTGAGAATGGTCTATTTAATTTTGGTGCACTGCATGTTAGAAAATAAATCAGGTGGGATTTTTCATGAGTTGAGGTGTGTTGGTTTTGCCCTTAAAATAAATGGATGGCCGTAACACATGAACATGTGTAATGACGTGAGAGAGCCCTGATTTAAAGAGTTGAAATAAAAGAAATCTGCATCTGAGCACGGTGCATAAATGGGCCCTCCACTAAAATGGTTTAAAGAACATTCTTCAAGTTAGTTACAAATTTTTCCATAAGCTGCTGAAAATGGCATTTTAAAGTAATTCTATCACTTATCTAAAATCTGAAAGTTACATATAAAGAAGAGATTTAATATCTAGGGACATTTTTTTTATTTAGATTTAGAACTTTATTTTTTAATGCTGTCTGTGCCCCCTGCCTGGGAGATTCACCCCTCTATTTGTCTTTGTAACCACTGTAACTGAGAGAGAGAATGGGGGTAAATGCAAAAAAAAAAAAAAAAAGAGAGGAAATCCTTCAATGGGGACTCCTATTTCTATATCAGCTCTATAGGATAGGAATTCTGTTCAATTTTCAGAGATTTCCTCTGGGTTCCTGTTGTGTCTCCGGGGAAATCTTTCCACAGCATTAAGACACAAGTCACAAAAAATAACTGATAGGGGTTTTAACCTTTTAACATTGGCTTTACATACACATTAATTTTAGACTTTAGCATGGCAACAATGTCACTTTAAATATTAAGGAGGACTCTGTTTTAAATGTAGCATGTATTTATTGTATTAAAGTAAACCGTAAATAGAGTTAAAAAATAAAATGGATTTGATTAAAATAAAGAAGTATATTTTTAAGTGGCGTAATAGGTTTTCAGATATGTACTTCTGTAAAGTCCCAGGCAAAGGGAGCCCAGCCCTGGTGCTGAGCAGAGTCTAGCAGCTGTCTGTAGGCGATCTCCAGCTCCCATTCCTGAATGGCCAGAGACTCCATATATTCCAGGGCCCAGTGCCCTTCCGAGATGTTTAGCATCTCTTCTCTGTAATCCATTATTTCCTCCAACCGCCACTACAGATTACTCACAAATTAGGGTCCCGTACAACAGTCCCAGGCCCCCGTAGCTAAAGCCTTCCGTTGGGCTGTCATCTTCTATCCAAGGGTATGCTTGGGATACATGCCACTGGAGGGCTCTATAGCTCTCATCCAACCGCATCTCTGCCCAGACCAGCTTGCCTAACTCAGCTGTCTGCTCCTTGTGTTTTTTTTTCTCCAAAGAACAGCACCCGCAATCCATACTGCGACCAGTACCCTTCCTGGATTTAGGGGAGAATTTTTCCCTGGTGGCGCTGCTCATGGGCAGGCGTTTCATTCCAGAGTTTGCAGTGGGCAGAATCGTACCATCCCAGCAGGACCAGCGTTGGCACTGGTTCTCTGTGCTGTATCTGCATCTCTTGCAATCTTCTTCCGAATTCCTCTTCCATGGCAGCTGGTATCTGCATCTCTTCTCTCCTGCTATCCGGACCTTGGATCCCAGTGGAGGTTTGGATGTCCCAAACTGCAGGACGCATCCCACCAATTGCCACCAATGTAACGGAACCCCCATCGCACACTCCGTTTGAGTGCTTCCGTCAGTACACTGCTTCCTCCAGTCTGGACCTTCAGATATCAGTTAATACAGCCATATATTGCAACCAAGAACCAGGCAAGACAAGCTCATTTACAAAACTGGAACACTTTATTTGAAACTCAGACACATACCGTATATACTCGAGTATAAGCTGAGTTTTTCAGCACATTTTTTTGTGCTGAAAATGCCCCCTCGGCTTATACTTGAGTCTGTGTCCATCTTCAACTTTGTGCACCTGATCCTGGCCAGCCGTAGGTCCCCTGGGCCTCAAACTTGGCACACATGTAGCCCCACTATTCCTCTACATGTGTGCAAAGTTTGTTGTCCAGGGGACCTACGGCCGGGGAGCACCAATTTTTCAAAGCCGGGCTCCCCTTCCATAGACTCCCATGTTAAATGTCAGTCTAGTCACACAGCGCCGGAGATCAGGTAGGGAGATTGGGCACAGTGAGGCATGGACACAGTGAGGCATGGGCACAGTGACAGTGAGGCATGGGCACAGTGAGGCGCAGTGAGGCAGGCACATGGACACAGTGAGGCAGGCACATGGACACAGTGAGGCAAAGTGAGGCACAGTGAGGCATGCAGATGGACACCCTAGGCTTATACTTGAGTCAATACGTTTTCACAGTTTATTGTGGTAAAATTATGTCCCCCAGCTTATATTCTGGTCAGCTTATACTCGAGTATATATGGTACTTTTATATCCCACAGGAGGACATCCCCCCTCCTGATCATATTACCCTAACAATACAAACTGTAACCAGAAACATAATTACAACAACTGACATACTATAAACATTACGTTAATTAGCCACCTGGATGACTCAGATGTCTCATTGCAGGTTAGACTTGCCAGGTTCAAGCTCAGAAGGTACAATACACATTAACATAGGTACAAACACAGAACACCTTCAGACAATAGCAGGAGACCTCAGTAGCAGACTGTCTGGCTCCTACACAGTTCCAGAGGCCGATGTGACCAGCTCTTTCAATTGACGTGTATAGTTCAGAATCAAACAAACCAGAATAGTCTTTATATATTTCCTGGGAGATATTGTGGATAAATATTACTGTCCCATCTGAAGTAATCCACCACATTCTCAGTATCCATTAAGTGGTGGTCCATCATTCTGCTCTCTCCCCCCAGGCCATAGTCAGTGGGTAAGAGGCGTTCTCTGAGTTCTCTCCAGAAGTGAGCGCTAATCACAGAGGTTGTGAGCGCTAATCACAGAGGTTCCTGGCATTCAGGAATTTTTAAAGTGACCCCAGGACAGTCGGGAAGGGATTAAGTTTAAACACATATAAACTTAAATCATTCTTAAGCCCTGTACACACGGTCGGACTTTTGGCCAACAAACTTCATTTTGAGCAAGTTTGACCAACAATCCGACCGTGTGTACGCTCCATCGGACAAACTTTTTTGCTTTTTTTGTGTTTTCATCTGACAAAAGTTGGGTCTGCAAACGGACAAACTTTTAGCCAACAAAAGTCCGATGGAGCAAAGTCCGACCGTGTGTACAGAAAACCATAGGACTTTTGTCCGATGGACAAAACAACTAATGTTAAAATCAACCAACAATAGCAGAAGTTGACCAAAGGGTGGCGGTAAAGAGCAGAAAAGAGCTGAAAAACCACTTGATGTTGCAAAAAGTTTTGGGAAAGTTTGCAGAAAAGTGATGTGGTGTGTATGCTATGGGTGTGCCCGGCCAACTCCGTTCGGACAAAAATCCACGGAAAAGTCAGGTGGAAGTCCGACCGTGTGTATGGGGCTTAAAACCAAATATATTGCAGCTTACCAGTCATTAGATGTGGTAGCTGCATTCGTTTTCTTTTTGATCTGACCCATAGGCCTGTTATTTTTCAACTTCCTTTAACAGACCAAGCTGACTAAACAAAGTGGCAGTTAGAGAGATGAGACAAACCATTTACCACTGACAGGGGTGATTACAATGATCAGCGTTTATTCATTTATCTAAAACCTTAATCCCAAAAGGAAAAAAAAAACTGTTTGTTGTAACTGCTTTAAGAGTGTTAGGTGGAGTTCAGCTTTAATTTGTCAGTCAAGTCCATCTAAATGTGTTAGTGCATCTTAAGCCCCGTACACACGGTCGGACTTTTGCCCAACAAACTTCGTTTTAAGCAAGTTGGACCAACAATCCGACCGTGTGTACGCTCCATCGGACAAACTTTTTTTGCTTTTTTCTTGTTTTCATCGGACAAAAGTTGGGTCTGCAAACGGACAAACTTTTGCCCAACAAAAGTCCGATGGAGCAAAGTCCGACCGTGTGTACAGAAAACCATCGGACTTTAGTCCGATGGACAAAACAACTAATGTTAAAATCAACCAACAATAGCAGAAGTTGACCAAAGGGTGGTGGTAAAGATCAGAAAAAACACGTGATGTTGTAAGAAGTTTTAAGAAAGTTTGCAGAAAAGTCGTGTGGTGTGTATGCTATGGGTGTTCCCAACCAACTCCGTTCGGACAAAAAACCACGGAAAAGTCTGATGGAAGTCCTACCGTGTGTACGAGGCTTAACACAACCCTCTCCCCAGACTGTCAATGCTGCTGTTCCAAGGGTGGCTCCATTATTGCTCCATCCAGAGTGGAGACACTCTAAAGCCTGGTACACACAATCAGATTTTACGCGGACAAAGCGTAGGACTTTTGTCCGAAGGGCGTTGGCCATGAGTCTTGCATACAAACGGCAAAGAATTGTCGGCCAACATACACGAAACCACGTGGTTTTTCAGCTCTTTAGCGCCACCCTTTGGGCAACTTCTGCTAATGTTGTGCTATGGGTAGTGTAACATTAGGGGATGTCTAGCTCAGGGATAGATGTGTTTTAAGTGAGTTCACAGCCAACAGGAACAAAGGTTTAAGGGCGTGGTAGCCCACTTTTATTAAAAGAAACAAAAATGAAAGTTCATACGTGCATTTGGTTTCCCACACAGGGGTTCTTCTCCCGAAAATGCCAATCCACCTGGCTCTTAAGGCTCACTCAGCCTTGGGCGCAGTTCCTTGCTGCACAGGCCCACTCGTGGCCTCTAGGAAGGGCTCTCCTGACACTCCAGGCTTCCACACTCCTCCAAGACTTACAGTCCCCTCTAGTCCCCAAGACTCTCTTCCAGTTGTCTCAGCTATAGTCTCCCCGACTCTCTCAGCTGGCCCAACTCTCTGTCTACTGACCTGGAACCTCTCCCAGATGGAAAACCGTCTCAAGGATGTTGCCTGAGTTCTTACACAGTAGCACACTTCCCTCCAGCAATTGCTGTAACACTGACTCCTTTCCCACCCACACTGAGCTATCTTCAGCTCTGCCTTATAATGGCACAACCTGCAGAGCTCCTAGAAAACCCGGACACATGACTGAAGACTCCTTCCCTCCCAATGCTCTTTGAAGTCTTCAAGTTTCCAGCCCCAATCCAGGCTTACAAAATCCAGAGAAAACTTACAGCATAGTTTTTCTGCTCACCAATCTATTGCTGGAACTTCTCAAATTGCCCCTTTGAGAGTCCTGTGTCCATTTTAAACACATTTTCACTAAGACAGGGGCTCTCACTCTCACAGTAGCATTGGTTCGGAGCATGCGTGTTTGTACTTTGGATTTTTTTCCGACGGAATTGTGTACACAGGATCGGATAATCCGACATTCTTGTCGGAAAATTTGAAAGCATGCTATAAAACGCTTGTTGTCGGAAATTCCGACAACAATTGTCCGATGGAGCGTACAAATGGTCGGATTATCCGACAAAACCCTTCCATCACACGATTGTTGTCGGAAAATCCAATCGTGTGTACGAGGCTTAAGACATTAAGTGTGTTACTGATTGGATAACCAGGTGAAAATAAATGCAAAAAAGCCTTAGGCCTCATGCCCACGGACGTTTTTACAGCCGCGTTTTTGAGCGTTTTTTTACAGCTTAAAAACGCCTGTCCATGTTAGTCTATAGCTTCATGCCCACCTAGACGTTTTTGAGCTGAAAATAGCATAGGCGTTTTTAAGCTGTAAAAAAAAAACAGGACCAGTGCGTTCCTCGGCGTCAGGCATAAAAAAACGCGAAGCGTTAAAAAAAGCGCAAAAACGCAGCGATTGCGTTTTTTAGCTCCGATGTTTGTTTGTTTTTCGAAAAAAAAAAGGTAAAAAAATGTATACAATAACATGGACAGGCGTTTTTAAGCTGTAAAAAACGCGGCTGTAAAAACGTCCGTGGGCATGAGGCCTAAAAAACGAACACAACCACCATATTTAAGGATTATTCAGCAGCAATATATTATTGTTTTTGTTTTGAGTTTAGATATGCTTAAACATTTATACTCACTGGAATCCAATGCATTGTCCCTTTAGGACAAACTAGCTAAATCTGTGCACATAAAATATTCAGTGTAGGCTCAGAGCGTACCAGTACATTATATTGAAAGTGGTATTAAATTTACTATTTTTGAATTAATATGTCTTTCCTGTAGTACACTTGTCCGGTTGTGGAGGATATACAGTACCTGCAAAGTGCTGAAACTCTGCCTGTCACGCTTACTTCAATTTATAGGAAGTGTCTGTACATATATAGTGCCAAGCTGATTACTTTGGTAATATTAGCACCAGCAAGCCAAAGGAGAGGGCAGATGAATTATTCTAAATTAAATCAATATGTTCTCAAATCATCTGTAAGCATATTTTATGTCAAAGAGACATGCAGTTTATTTTAAGTTTTTATAGCAAGGATCTATACTGCATTACTCTTCCAGTGCTGAGAAATATACTTGTACACAGCTGTTAACTATGGCCATGATGGACTATGCAATTATTATGGGGTCCATCTTCACAGGGGCTCCATTGCTGCCTGGCCACATAATAATTTATCCATTAGAAAAGCATTTGGCAAAAGTTTTTAGATAATAATAATGCACAATTAGCTGGAATGCTGCACTGTTAATTGGAATCTTAGAGCAGCAAAGGTTTCAGTGATGATATAATGGTCAAATAAAAGAATTTTATGGTCACAGCAGACACGTTCATTCTATAACATCAGCATTGTAATAACAATACAAACAATAGATATATTTGACAATTCAATAAAAGCTGCCTGTCTGCTGGCCATCTCTTTTCACAACTTCCTGGATTTCCTGTATGCATTGCATTGTCTCCTCTGCTGTTTACTTTCAATATCTGAGGACTACATATCCCATGGTACCTTGCTGACAGGGCTGGTGCAAGGATATTTGACACCCTAGGCAAAACCTAACTTTGCCGCCCCCATTGGCTCCTCCACTTTTTTCCTGCCCATGTGACACAGGGGGTGGCACTATACAGAAAGCATCGGCTCTTCTTCCTCTAGCGCTGGCTTCAGTGCTGCACTGCGCCTCTAATTACACTACCAGTCAGACGGATCAGCTGCCTGAGACTGAGTTAATTACATGCTGCAGCCTGCAGAGCATACAGACACAGAGGGAAACCAGTGGCCGGATGCACCTAGGCAGCAGTGCCCCCTAGTTTGCCTAGTGGTAGCACCGGCCCTGCTTGCTGGCTGCAAGCAGTGATTCCTGTACTGACTCCTGAAACTCCTCCTCTCAGCACCTCTGTAGATCAGAATGGAGGCTCTGTGGAATGTGTGACACAGCAGTGCCTACTCACAGGGCATAGCGAACATGTGCCACAGAATTCAAGGAAGTAAATGTGTGGGGCTCTTCTAAAAGTACGTTTACAAACTTCAAGATTGTTAAATAGGAGTAGTCTAAAAATAATTGAAATACAATGTAGAAATGAGGGTATAATTTTACACTTTTAGCATAGATATGCTTAGAGCTGCACGATTGATCGTTAAACAAATTGCGATCTCGATTCAACCCCCCCTCACAATCTTAATCCCCATGCTATGTAACAAGTGCAGAGCCCTCAGAGCTGTCAAAAAATCAAAACACAAAAGCCGGAAAATGTTTATCAACATTGTCAATGCTGGGAGATAAAGAGAAACATTGTAACATTTGGTTCTTTTAGATCAAATGGATGAACTGCGGTCTGTAGATGAGGGCAGTTTAACCACTCAAAACCAGGGCTTTTTCTGGCACTTGTTGCTTACACGTAAAAATCTCTATTTTCTGCTAGAGAATAACTTAGGACCCCCCGAACAATATATATATATATATATATATATATATATATATATATATATATATTAGCAGAGACTCTAGAGAATAAAATGGTGGTTGTTGCAATATTTTATGTCACACTGTATTTGCGCAGTGGTCTTTCAAACACAATTTTTTATGAAAAAATACACTTTAGTGAATTAAAAAAACTACACAGTAAAGTTAGCCCAATTTTTTTGTATAATGTGAAAGATGATGTTACGCCACAAGAATCATGATCTTTATTCTAAGCCCAAAAATCTTAATTTTATCCAGAATTATGCAGCTCTAGATAAGCTTTAACCCCTTGGAGCCGGAGCCTCTCTGCCCTTTAAGGGGTTTAGGATCCCAGGAGACGGGGTTTATGATCATGTGACCACTGAGATTGGCTGTCATGGCGGTCACATGATCGGGAGCTTTCAATTAGCCGCCTGTAACTGTGTTGGGAGCACGCATGGTGCGTGCTCTCGGCACAGCTGTATTTGCACATATGCACTCAATTATGTGGCCACTCGGCACCAAGGCCCACCCGCCGAGAGGCCGCATATTTGCGTGTGGTCTGCGTCAAGAGCTTAAAAAATATTTTTGCACACATTGATCTTCTTTTCACTATCACTAACCACTGGCTGGCAATAATTGTGAGGAAAGGTCTGCTATTCCTGTGACTGACATGACAGTGGAAGGATCAATACCTGCTATTCTGTCCAATAGCAGATTTTGAATCCGCAAATTGCCATCCGCTGTCAATCAAAAGCACCTGATGAAGTACTAGTCTCTCAGTTCCCCTTCAAGCTCCTCCCACCCAACAGGAGCTGCAACTGTGGGGACTAGTTCCCCATCAGGTCTGCCTCCCCTGTGACTCAAGACATTTCACAAATAATGGCATTACCAGATTTGGGTATTGATATCACCATTATCCCTGTCCCTATTGTCTACACTTAGCTTTCGGCCAGGGAATCTTGTGACAACTCTTATGGATTTCCCATCACTTTCTCTCCTGAAGAAAATGTCACCAGAACAAATAGAGAGGGTCAATCTCCCCAGCAGGGATATACACCACAATGAGAGTTAAATGCCATATGCTGGCAACATTGTGAGTCCAAACACTGAAAAAAAGGTTCAACTCTTCCACAAAGAGGAACCTAATGTATTGCTCCAGTTTTGTTTAGATGAACACAATCCCCTTTAGGTTATCTAAATACAGTATTTAGCAAGGAAGTAGCAAGCTTTGTTGCAGTTTCCTACCTTTCGCTGTTCGGTAGAAATAGATGTTTGTTTCACCCTGTCCTTTCCAGACTGATTCCTGAATGCAAGGGTGTGACTTTTATTATAACCACCTAACAAATGTCAGTGTTCTAATAAAAAAAGATGTAGGCAACCCTTATCCTGACCATCAACGGATCAAAATTCAGTCAGTTTAGCAGGAATCAGCTGAATTACTCTACTGATTGTCTTCTGTCAACCACCCTCTCAGATTTTCTCTGCTCAATCAGTGCTGCAGGCTATAGCCTGCAATTCTGATCAGTATATTCTGACTGGGGGGCGACTCTCCTCTGTCAGAATACAATGACTTAGCGGGAAGGATTCCCTCATCCACCTTGAGTGTGTGGATGGGGGAATCGGGTCAATTATTTTGTTCAACCAGCTGGTTGAGTGAAAAAATGGACTCATCTATGGACTGCTTTAGGTAGCATTTCATCAAACGTAAAATTTCTATTGCAAGGGATATAAAATTGTCAATGGCATCTTAGTGCAGAATTCTAGGAAAAAACATATTTAGTACTGATACCAGTCCCCGACTCCTTGCAATCAATCCTGCTTGCCCACCAGTGAAACCTACTGCTGTAGAGCTTGGAGACCTAACACCTAAGATCTTCCCCTGGCAGGAGGGCAAGTTAGATCACAGACAGCAGGGAGCCAGGGTGATTGGCATCAACACTAAGTCTCAGCTTCAGAAATGCATGCGTGACCTAACTTGAAATGGAGGAAGTGTGAGTGGGTGGTCAGTAATGTGCAGGGATCTGAGCTGGCGGGTTATTGAGGTGGTAAGTGTTGCAGCTGGTGAGTGGAATTGTGTATTTGTAGAAGGGAAGCAGCAGGCAGTGGAGGAATGATGAGAGCGGGTGAGCTGCCAAGAGGAATGGGTGTGAGGGGGGTGGCTTGGCTTTCCTCCAGATGAAGCCACGTGCATTGGTGGCGTAACGTAGTGGTTGAGTCTGGCGGCGGGAGTTTGTTCATTTCAATACATGAGATCTTTTCTGGATTTTATTACATGCTTATGTTTTATCTAATAAATGTGAGTGCATTTTATGAAGCTGAGGTTGTGCGGTTTGTTAAGTTGAATAACCTGGGTACTGCACTATTGAGGAGGTTGTTTTTCTCTTTATGTTACCTATGAGCTGCTTGTGAACTTTGTGGTGCCACTTTAGAAGGGGAACCAGATCACTCATAAAGGAACCTGAGCATCATTATCTGATCCATGAGATTCTACCTTTACGCATTATTGCCCCCTTGTGGGTCTGAAATAAAGGTGAGCATCCACTTCAGGCTGGGCTGAGAAGTGGCGGAACGCTTTGGGGGTTATTTACTAAAGGCAAATCCACTTTGCACTACAAGTGCAAACTACAACTGAAAGTGCACTTGGAATTGCAGTCGCTGTAGATCCGAGGGGGACATGCAAGAAAAGAAAAAAACAGCATTTTAGCTTGCACATGATTGGATAATAAAATCAGCAGAGCTTCCCCTCATTTCAGATCTACCCCTCAGATTTACAGCGACTGCACTTCCAAGTGCAATTTCAAGTGTAGTTTGCAATTGTAGTGCAAAGTTGATTTGTCTTTCGGAAATAACCCCTTTTGTGTTTATTTACGAAGAACATTTTTGATAAGAGACTTGTTTTCTGCACAATTTATGAGAAGAATCACTATCTGAGCGCAATCATTAAGTGGACCTTTCCTTTTATTGCTTTTTTTCAATCATTTTAACCTTTAATCATTTTTTAACATTTTCACTGGTCTATTGTTTGCACTAGCACTTTATCCATTACGATATAGGTATTTTTTTTTGTTTCAAATATTTTTATTGAAATATATGAGAAAATGGTGAACAATTCACAAAGAGAAGACATATTGTTATCAAGAGCGGGGAAGGCCCGCTACAATATCTTTACAGAAATTAAAACAACTGAATAGTAAACAGAGCAATGTAGAATAATGTGAATACCGAATGAAAGAGTATAAAATGCAGAAATACAAATTTGGAAGGAGAGGGAAGGGAATGTCATGGGGGGGGAGGGGGAGGCGTAGGAAAAAAAGGGGGGGGAGCAGGGGAGAAGCCTTTTTCAAGTTAAGGAGCATGTATCAATATGGTGTTATTGGATGAATCATTCCCAGATGGCTCAACTGGGTCCAGGGGACGACCTCTTGCCCCCCATCCCTGCAAACAGGCATTCCCCTTCCCATCCTTCCCTAGTCCCCTCACTTCCCACTTCTTCACTGACACATCACTCATGCCATGTCCCTAATTGCCTCACACCCCATTACCCCTTTCTGATAGACACCCCCCTTCCAGCAACAACTTCCCCATGTTACACACTCCTCTTACAAATACTGCCCAGGGCCATACCATCTGCACTACTCCTCTCCTGATCATAAAACCCTACACACTCCTCTCCTACACATGCAGACAACCTCCATACCTTCTTCTACAAATACTGTCTGCCATCATACCCTCCCCACTCCTCTCCTTTCCACACTGCCTGCTGCCATACCCTCCACACTTTCTCCTTTACATACTACCCACCGCCATACTATCTGCACTCCTTTCTTGCACATACTGCCCACTGTCATACCTTCCGCACTTCTCTCTTAATTACGTTGCCTGCTGTCATACTTTCCACACTCCTCCCCTGCACATACTGCCCACCTCCATAGCTCCGGATCTCTGCTCCTGCTTTTACTGCCCATCTTCATTTTTCCTGATCTCCTCTCCTGCTGATACTGCTCACCATAATATCCTCTATACTCATTTCTTGCACATACTGCCCACTGTCATACCTTCCACACTCCTTTCACTGCCATGCTGCCTGCCATCATACCCTCCAAACTACTCCCCTACTCCTGATCTCTCCTGCTTGTACTGCCCACCTTCAAATCTCCTGATCTCCTCTCCTGTTTGTACTGCCCACCTTCATAGCTCCTGATCTCCTCTCCTGCACATACTGCCCACCTTCATAGCTCCTGATCTCCTCTCCTGCACGTACTGCCCACCTTCATATCTCCTGATCTCCTCTCCTGCACATACTGCCCACCTTCATAGCTCCTGATCTCCTCTCCTGCTTGTATTGCCCACCGTCATAGCTCCTGATCTCCTCTCCTGCTTGTACTGCCCACCTTCATAGCTCCCGAACTCCTCTCCTGCTTGTACTGCCCACCTTCATAGCTCCTGATCTCCACTCCTGCTGCTACTGCTCACCATATTATCCTCTATATGCATTTCCTGCACATACTGCCCAATGTCAAACCCTCTGCACTCCTTTCTCTGCCATGCTGCTTGCCATGACACCCTCTACGCTCCTCTCCTGCACATACTGCCCACCTTTACAGCTCCTGATCTTCTCTACTGCACATACTGCTCACTATAATATCCTCTATACTCATTTTCTGCCTATACTGCCCGCTGTCATATCCTCTGCACTACTTGCCTGCACATACTGTTAGAATATCTGCTATTTTACACTTAAGCCCTGTACACATGATTGGTTTTACAGATGAAAACAGTCTGATGGACTTTTTTCATCGGACAAACCGATCGTGTATTTCCACCGGTGTAAAAAAATAGAACATGTTTTAAATTTATCCGATTGGAAAAAAAAACGATAGCAAATTACTATCGTCTGTGGGGAACTCCATCGGATAAAAGACCCACGCATGCTCAGAATCAAGTCGACGCATGTCGGAGTGTTTTACGACACAGCGTTTGGAACGGTCGGTTTTTTGCACAATTTACCCAGTAAAAAAGTTCATTTTTATTAGTTAAATAAGTTTTCCCATTCTAGAACAGCAACCCTGGTATGAATAAATTCCAATATGTCATATTTCAGGATCCTCAGTAAATCATTTTCCTTTCCCTCCTGGGAGTAATAATAGAAAAAATCTGACACCCTGTTTTCAGAATGTTTAATAAGGGAAAACTGACCTCTGTCTGACATTGTTGACCAAACTTTTTAAAAAGCCCACTCGAGGCAGCCAATTTTCTCTGATTTTGAAAGGTGCATAACATTAATCAAAAAGGAGCAAATTACTAAATTAATATGGAACACTCTGAGAATGGAAACGGTAGAGTAGAGTCTCATTTGATGCTATTTCCTCCATGACCTACAGAAGGGCAATACATTTATCACCCGGCATCTTGTTAGGTCACACATTTCTGTGCTTGCATGATAACCTCAACCTGGGCACAGCTGGAGTTCAGCAGCATTCTAATGTGGCCAATCAGTAACCAGATTTTAATAATTTAAAATATCTGCTCAGATTTGCTTTTAAATAATAATGTGCATTGCAATTTAAATGTGATCTATTTATGGCACCATGATACATTTTGTAAATGAAAAAAATTTGAATTGAAATGTGCATGGTAAAATATAAAAAGGCAATACAAATTGAATTATATACATTTTATTAAATACAGTACATAAACAGACTTGTATATATAAAACAGGAGGAAAAAAAAAAGTGAGCATCTGGAAGGACCAATCAGACTCCTTATTTCATATTCCAATGTTCTTTCCTTCTGGTTTATGTAAATAGCTATAAACAACCATTTAGGTGCAAGTATATTTATACATTAGTTATTTATTATAGATATGTATAAAGCGCCATCAATTTACACAGCGTATTACACATATATTGTACATATAGGCACAACGTCTTCTTTTAACCTTCTTTAAAGTACAGAAGGATTAGGTTTCTATTGCTGTCTGTGTACACAGACTGTATATGTTTTATTGAAGATTTTTACAAAGTAAAAAAATGCCAATAAAGATTTCAAACAATATGCAATTTTCTCAACATGAAATGCGCATATATAATAATAACACAAAAGGAGTTAGCATTATATGCTATGGAAAAACAGAGGGGATATAACCCCAAGCTCCCTAGCAGCCAAATACTACTCCCTCCTAAATGGCTATCTTTATCACACCTGAAACATAACTAAGAGCTTATGATCTATGCTCAACTTTTACAGTCTAGCCATTATAGCTAATGGAAAGACTGTAGAACCTAGTAATCTCAATGTGTCATTCTATTGCCATGAAGACTATTGTATTTTGTGGAATTCAGGGTCCCACGTGGAGAGAGGACATTCCACCTTCTACAGCTATAAATTACATATTCTGAATATTTCAAACACGTAAATAAAGGAAAGAAAAGATATGTGAGAAAGAGTAGGAGTGAAAGGGAGGGGGTGGCAGCACTGTGCTCTGGCACAGCCACCAGAATTTTTTTTCAGTCCAGTATAGTCCGGGGATCATTTGTCAAATATCTGATCCATGGGCCCCAGACCTTTTCAAGCACCTTCATTTTATAATGTAGGATTGCCGATAACCATTCATTTATCAGCAGCCAGGAAAGATTGTGTTTGACATGGTCAAATGGTATGGTAGCTGGCTTCCAGTTTCTGGCTATGGTGATTTTAGCAGAAATAAGTATCAAAGTGAGGAGTCGTCTCTGATTTTTAGAGGCTTCCTCCACCTTGCATCCCAACAGAGCATGTTTAGGAGACTTGATCAGAGATTGATTTGGGTTGGGGTTAAAATAAAGTTGTAGAAGTTGTAGATCCAAAACCGCTTCACCTTGGGACACCATATATGGTATGCCGTCCCATCCTGACCACAGCCTCGAAAGCACTTTGGAGATGCTCCCGGAACATAGGTAGCCAATCTGGCCGGCACCATATACCATCTCAACAGTACTAAATCGTTTGTTTCAATACTGGAAGTATTACCAGTGCTTTTCCTGCAATGAAGACACTTTCTCATCCCTGAAAATAGTGGGTTGATATGGCGCACTTTGGTAATGGCTGTCTAATAGTAAAAAATGGGAATTAAGGTTGGGAAGAGTGGGCACAGTCACTTTAAGTTCATATATACATATATATGTCCATGTATGGAAGTGTGATAAGGCAAAGTTGCTGTGGTTATGGATGGCTGCCAGTTCAGATGAAAGCTAGAAGAGGCTCTGGGAACAGTCAAAACAGAAGGGAACTGCGCCCTCTAAGTGCAGCAAGATATAAATATGTTTAATATAAAAAGGTTTAAAAACACTCACATTTGAGCAGAAAGTATCAGGCATATCAAGGGTTAAGTGGTTTCATCCGCATGGTTCTCTAGTGTGGTATACGCTTCACGGGCTGCTGGAATGTGTTCTCTGTCCTGTAGCTCTTCCTGTCTGCACTGGATGTAAACAGCGCCGGCCGGGGGCTTGGACGTGGACTGCGGAGGCTCTGTGAGGTCGTGAGGTCGTCACTTCCGGGTCTGGGGTGAGCGGGAGGTGCTTCGCGATCGGGACATGCGTGTCCCTTCTTCAGGCTTGTAGCAAGTGGTTTGTAGCAAGTGGTTTGTTCTTTCCACAGTGCATGCAGAAAATGGCATGTCACTGCCAGGCTTGTGTCCTCACAGTAAAGCCAGGTACACACTAACAGTGATGTGTTGCTCAAAAAAAAACTGACAGCTCCGGTCAGAGACACTGTACTAACCATGCCAGGTTGGTCCACTAATCTCCCCCGCTGATATGTTGTGTTCTGAGAGGGGGGCAGCCCACTGCCAGAACACTCCGACCAGCACTCTCTGCCATTGGCTGAGAGTGCTGATCCGGAGTCGGCTGCTGGTTTTCCTTCTTTTTTTTTAAACGGCAAATGTCTCCCAACATTCTGCCAGTGCGTACGGGGCTTAAGACCAAACATATGGCAGATTAATATCTATTTCTATTAAACAATGCATCCAAAAACAAAATACATGTAGGCAGGTGCAGTCTACTTTCTCCGCTGCAGGTGGTGCTCTCCACAGCAGCATAGCAGTGGAAAAGTAAGTCAAGAGGAACATGGTTCCGCTATAGATTCCTGGGTCACTGGGGAAGTTATCTGATTGGATGCTGCTGCCCCATGTGATTCTAGCAGTCATATTTGGTCAAGGAGAGCCTATTTAAGGATACAAACAACTGGCCACTTCCCCCAACTTTAACTGGCCTTCGCAGCAAGGAGCATTGGGAAGGCGACGCATGTCAAACAAAAGCAAATAACATTCCCAGCTCAACTTACCAACTAGTCTGCTTACCAACTGAATTATTATGTCTATCAGTTTGTGTTAAAAAATAGGGGATTAGTTTGCACACATTTGCAAATACATGTGTAAGCTGCAGATCCACTTCATGGCACCCCAGTATTATCTGTAGCCCTAACCCTATACATTTTTGAGAGCCTCCATAGTAGAACCACATGCATTATAATGGATAGATATAGGTCAGGTAAGCCTGGAGGGAACCCACCCCTCCTAAAAGGCACAGGGGCGCACTGGACACCTGGGAAAATAGCACAATGGCAGCAAAGGTGTCCGTTGTGTCCCCTCACTAGTATTCCAACAGTACAAACAAATGTCCACTGCCACCACCTATAACTTGCCTTCGCAGCAAGAAGCACAAAAAAACAAATATGTGGGATCCCCTTTGTCATCCATACCAGATCCTTATCAAGGATAAGGGTCTGGTATATATTTTTAGGAGGAACCCCTTGCCTTTTTTTTGTTGTTTGTGTGGGGTTCCCCATTATCATTCATACCAGACACTCGTCTGGGATAAGGGTCTGGTATAGATGAAAGGAAAACCTGGCAGTTTGTTTATTAAAAAAAAGAAAGTAAAGCAGCCATAGCTATCATTTGCCAACAATTTAAACTTTTTAAAGGCTAAGTTCATCTTTTGCAAAATAAAAATAAATAAATGCCCATGATTTTGCTTGTACAAAAATATGCATTTATTATTTACAATGAAGCCTGCAAAGTATTGTACCCACGATTGCGGGTGCAGTACGAGGCTCCTGTAGACATTCAGTACAGCTATATGTCCATACCTCCCATACAGGCAGATAGTTACTGAAGAGCAGGGACTTGTAGTTCATTATTTTACAGATCTCTGTGAATAAGTGATCTGGCTGTGTGGGCAGAGCCCAGCACAGATGTGCTGTTTTTAAATTGTGACAGCGGGTGCGGAGAGAGGAACCTTCGGCTGCTGTCACAATGGGGGATCCGGGGGTAAGTGGAGCTGCTGCATTAGTAGCATGTTACATGTTACACCCTGAACATAACAAAGGTGAACTTAAATGTCCGTTTTGCTGCAGTAGGTTGTATATAGTACATCGTACAGATGCAGCACTTCACAGGCAGGTTCATGGCATCTCCCAGGCGTGTTATTTAACCACTTCCTGCCCACCAGATGCAGAATGATGGCCACAGGGTGGCTCTATTATTTTGAATGGGCTTCATATGATGTCCAGCAGGATAATCTGCTCGCTGCCTATGAGTGCCATCTATTCCTGCCTATTAGTGCCCATCATTGCCCATCAGCGTTGCCTATCAGTGCCCTTCAGTGTCGCCTATCAATGCGCATCAGTGCAGCCTATCAATGCCCATCAGTGTGGCCTATCAGTGCCCATCAGTGCAGCCTATCAATGTCCATCAGTGTGGCCTATCAGTGCCCATCAGTGCTGCATATCAGTGCTGCCTATCTATACCCATCAGTGCTGCATATTAGTGTCTCATCATCAGTGCTTATCAGTGCCACCTCATCAGTGTCCATCAGTGCAGCTCCATCAGTGCTCATCGGTGAAGGAGAAAACCTATTTACAAAATTCTATAACAGAAACAAAGAAACACTTTAAAAAAAAAATCTGTCTTTTTTTATTTGTTTAGCAAAAAAAACAAAACCCAGGGGTGATCAAATACCACCAAAAGAAAGCTCTGTTTGTGGGAAAAGAAATTATAAAAATGTTGTTTGGGTACAGTGTTGCATGCCTGCGCAATTGCCATTCAGAATACGACAGTGCTGAAATTTGAAATATGGCCCGGGCAGGAAGGGGATGAAAGTGCCCTGTATTGAAGCGGTTAAATAAATTTTACATTTTATTATTGCCCTTTAAGCATTATTAATGCTGCTGCTCCCTGCAAAATAGAATTTTTAAAAACATTTTTTTTAATTTGTACATATATCCCAGGGCAGTGACCAAATCCCCTCCTCTCCCCACCCAGCCCTTATTATTTTGTTTGTTTGCCTATTAGGCTAGAAAATAGCCATTATTGATTTTTAACTTTAACTTTTGGACTTGGCACCCAAACTTCAGTAATGATCACCAAACCTGCCTCAAACCAAACTCAGTTATGTTCGGCTCATCCCTAATAGACAGCAGTTCCATTTTTACTCTGGTCTTGTTTTCATAAAACATTTATCTTCAAAGAGATTGCATAGTATTACAATAAATTCCAGATCAAAAAGTTTCTTTCAGTCAAATCTTGGATAGAAATTAATAATAAACAGTGGAAACAATGATATCAGTTTTGCTCCTACAAACTGTAAATAATTTACAGTGATGCTTTTGTATGCTTGTAAAGTGTTTTAAAAAAAATAGCAGGTTGAAAAGCAAGGCAATAAGTGATCGTGGTGGTCATATGACGGCTGAGTAAGTGCAAAAGTATTTTCCATGTACACATTGACTTCATCTAGTTATTGTGGGATTTTGCAGCTGATAACTTAAGTATAAGTGAAATAGGAGAGAAATATTTTTGGTAAAAACAAAAAAAAAAACAGAAAACATCTGTTGATGTATTTAAAGCTGAACTCGAGGCAGATATTAAAGACACAAATTAATGCAGCTCCGTATTTTTTAATACTTCAATAAACTGATTTTTTTCTATTTCAATAATGTTTATTCGGTTTTAACAAGGGGTTAACATGCCCACGAAGGGGTTAGCTTTGACTTGAGTTGGCTTGCATGATAGCAAAAGAAGGCAAAAAATTTGAAAACCGAAACAGCAATAAATAGCCATAGTCAGTAAGCCATAAAGACCAGAGGGTCCTGGAGAAGTTCTCGCCAAAAACGGGAGCATCCCCTGGGCCCACCAATACCCATACAGTGGTGCAATATACAGCCTTAACAGATCCAAAACAGAAAGAGAACAGAGCAGAATCATGAGGAAAATTAGGGGAGAAGGTGATGCTGTAGAGGAAGGGATACCGCACCTGAAAAGTGGGGAATCGGAGAAAAGACAAAGAGAAAGGGGGAAAGGGACCACAAGACCAGAGGCCAAGAAAAAGGGGAAGGTAAGGGCTTCGGAGCATCGAGACTGCCCATCATAGCTGGCCCAGGCTGGCTAGAGGGAGAGTAGGAAAGGCATACATCAGCCATGGCTCCCAGATTTTAAGGAACTTAGCATGGGAGTTATTATGGATGCTGGACATCTCTTCCTTAACCTCCCTGGCGGTATGATTCTGTCAGATTTTAGGTGCTGAAAGCGGTACCATTATTCTGCATGGAAATTTGGCGTTTTATATTGCAGGCCTGTAATTCTTAGGAATAACTCACTTAAATCTGTCCAAACAAGACTCTAGTAGACATCCCGGGTATGATAAAGTTCAAAAAACAAAATTATACATTATAATAAAATAAATAACTATAAAATAATTATAACAAATAATATAATAATAATAATAAAAGTGTTTTTCAGTGTTTGATGACGAATTTCCCCACAAATCCTATCGCTTAATTCTGCGAGTGATTCTAATTTATTATCGCTGTTTTCTAGCTGGTCTAAAACCACTTTTGACATAAAGGGACACTTTTTGGTTGCTATGGACAATCTCCAGTTTCCAGGCAGAAAGAAAAGTTTTTATTATATAAAAGTGCATGCAGGACACTGGGCAGACCACTAGGGACAATGGGGGTGTGTAATTTTTACATACAGTACTGTAATCTGTAAGATTACAGTGTACTGTATGTGTACTGTGTTTTAACTTTTTTGAATTTGGCGCCGATCTCCGTCCCCGTGCGTCGTAACGCCGCAGGGAACGGAGCTCGGCGGCACTCGGAAGTGTGTGAATCGAGCGAGGAGACAGCTCGATCACACAGCGGGGAGGCATCGCAGGATCCAGGGAACAAGGTAAGTAACTCTGCTTGGATCACTGCGATGCAGCCCGAGTCTGGCTCGGGGTTACCGCTTTTGGTGCTGAAATTTAACCCCGAGCCAGACTCGGGAATACCGCTAGGAAGGTTAAGCATCAACACGGTCATGCGATCTCTCACTTCCTGAAAGGGGGACTGATGTTTTTTTTCCAGGCTTGAGCTCTTTTATCTGACAGAAAACGGTAGAAGTGAGCTTCCGTTGATGAGCAAACAGACCCAGAATTGGGCAATGTCATAAGGCAAACTTGGCTTCTTTTGGTATGAGCAGATGGAACAGACTGAATAGGAGGCCAAATACACGGGACCAAAAACCAATTCGTCTAGGGCATGTCCACCATGTCTGCAAGACATCACCCCGATGACAACAACCCCGGAAACAGTGGTCACTGTAGGACGGATTAACATTGGCAATATGGGCAATATGGGCAGGGATCCAATACCAATGTAAAAGAACCTTATACACAGCCTCCAAGGTGGCTGTATTACAGTTTTTCTCCATTGCTTTGGCTCATTTCTTGAAACAGAAATGGCATTCTCAAAACACCATGGACAAATCTCCAAACCACTTGGCAATTGTTCACAACTGAATTGAATTTCTCATTCATTTCATCAAATTGCAAATGTCTCAGTACATGTCTCAATGTCTCAGTACATCTTTCAAATGATTAAGTACAAGTAGCCTACATTTAGCACAATTTCCAAGTGAATAGATCTTGTTGATCTAAACTGATTGTCAATTCTCACTCTAATGGTTTTTCTCTCCAAAACGTGTCAGCGTCATTTCATTATTTAAGTCTTCACATTGTTCAATTGTCAAAATTATTCAGGAACATAATACCATGAATACCATATATGAATCTCTTGGAACATTTGATAAAATGTTTACAGCAATTGACAGTCAGGTGCAACTAGAACTTGACTAACGAAGGAGGAGTTGGAGTTGGTCTCAGATAACCAATCAAACAGTATGTTTAGTTACCTGACAGATGCTGTCCATGATTGTGAATGCGGCCAAACATGTATATATAGAGCTTGACCATGCAAGACCTGAACACGGAGGCACCTGGCCAAGTACATGAACAAGGGCAACTGCCTGCTCGAGGAAGAGGAAGAAGAAGAGGAGGAGGAGTAAGGCCTCGTACACACGACCGTTTTTCTCGTCCAAAACAGTCAAGAAAAGTGCCGCAAGAGTTTTTTTGTCTAGAAAAACGTTCGTGTGTATGGTTTTACGACGAGAAACTTGCCGAGAATCTCGACGAGAAAATAGAGAACCTGCTCTCTATTTTCTCGTCAGGATTCCAGATTTCCTCGTCGTGTTTCTCGTCGGCCTGTTTTGTGACGAGAAAATGGTTCGTGTGTATGCTTTTACGACTCTTCCAAAAGCGCGCATGCTCACAAGCAACTATGAGACGGGAGCGCATCTTCTGGTAAAACAAGCCTTCATAATGGAGAGAGCATATTCGTCACGCTCATAAATATTTCATCGTTTAAATGTTCTGCATTTAAATCTTCGTTAGAATGTTACATTAATCAAAACGAGTGACCTTCTTTTGCTGCTGATATTCACACAGAGTTATGCCTTATTTTTAACCTTTTTCATGCTGCTCTTTATAAGATTTATGTGTAATATATCGTGCAAGTTTTTAGGAATAATTTAAATGGTTTGATTTTTCAAAATGATGTTAATTCTAATTTCTCAATGTTTTGATAGTGATCTCCCATTTAATTTTGGAATCTATATTATTTAAATTTCACACCATGTTTTTGTGCTAATCAGATTTAGTTATTCTTTTGGGGGGGTGATATCTGTGCCTTTTATTGTCAGTCAAATGTATCTGCTTACTCCAAAGCTTGATTTTGTTTATTTAAAAATACACATAGTCAAGTATGAACTTAAACAAAAAACACATTTATTCATGTTTATAAATTAAATAAAGAGAAGGCAGCGCTGGAGAAGCTGCTGCCATTTGTGCATCCCAGGGACCCCAGAGCACACAGCAACCCTGTGTGGACACTAAAATTGGGAGCTTGAGAAGGCCCACATTTCTGAACACAATCTGATGCTGGCCTCCCAGAGGTCAGGAACAGCAGCAGGTGAGATATATGTCCCAAGTGTGTGGTACTACAACAGGCTGCCTTCTGTCCGACCACAATGAAGCAAGGCCATCACTTCCTCTTCTTCCTGGCAACCTTCCCTGCAGCCTTTCCTGAAGCCTTTCCTGAAGCCTTTCCTGCAGCCTTTCCTGCAGCCTTCCTTCTTCGTTTGGCTGGAGGCTGGCCCACTGGAGGGGTACTCCTGTCAGGAGGAGGAGGTGGAGGTGTAGCAGAAGGGGGTGGGGCAGAAGAAGAAGGTGGAGGTGTAGCAGAAGGGGGTGGGGCAGAAGAAGAAGGTGGAGGTGTAGCAGAAGGGGGTGGGGCAGAAGAAGAAGGTGTAGCAGAAGGGGGTGGGGCAGAAGGTGGAGGTGTAGCAGAAGGGGGTGGGGCAGAAGGTGGAGGTGTAGCAGAAGGGGGTGGGGCAGAAGGTGGAGGTGTAGCAGAAGGGGGTGGGGCAGAAGGTGGAGGTGTAGCAGAAGGGGGTGGGGCAGAAGGTGGAGGTGTAGCAGAAGGGGGTGGGGCAGAAGGTGGAGGTGTAGCAGAAGGGGTGGGGCAGAAGGTGGAGGTGTAGCAGAAGGGGTGGGGCAGAAGAGGAAGGTGGAGGTGGAGGTTGAGGTTGGGTCAGTTGGGCCACCTCATCATATGGCGGTATTGGGTGTAATTTTCTCCATCACCCCCTTGTTGAGCAAGGTGATGAGCAGGGGCTCGCATAGGAGGCGTTGCTCCATGCTCATCACCTTGAACTTAGCCTCCACTAGGCCGGCAATGGCCTCTTCAGGGGATGTGGGCTCCTTGAGGGTGGCATGGGCCTCTTTAATAAGGGCCATTGCTGCCTCACTGGTGGTCCTGTCCCTCCTGCCTCTTTTGTGAAGCCGGATGGGAGGCACCTGGGATCTGGTGCTTCTCCTTTGCCCTGCCACCTCCTGTCTGCCACTGGGCCCTGCCACCTCCTGTCTGCCACTGGGCCCTGCCACCTCCTGGCTGCCACTGGGCCCTACCACCTCCTGGCTGCCACTGGGCCCTGCCACCTCCTGGCTGCCACTGGGCCCTGCCACCTCCTGGCTGCCACTGAGCCCTTCCTCCTCCTGCCTGACAGTTTCCAGACCCTCCTCCTGGCTGATTTCATCCTGTGTATGAAAAAGGAACATAGTTTAATATGTTGGTTTAATCTTTGCATCAAACTTTGTAATCCTGATGGAAGCAATTAGAATGTAAATGCATAAATCCTTGCTTTAAATTTACCACTACATCAGCTTGACTATTTACCACACAATTAAGTGCAGAATAATGTCTACAGATCTTGATTTCACTAGTGGAATACAAAATAATGTATGTTTCTCATCCTGACATATTTGGGAAACATTAATTTTATCCCAATACATTTTCAGTTAATACTATACCTGGCTCCAGATGGACAAATCAGGATCATCCAGGATGGCTGCCTCCTCTTGCTCCAGAGAAGGCTCAGGTTGGCTGCAGGGAAGTCTGGGGGGAAGAGTGGAGAGTGATGGCCTTGTCTCAATATGGTCATCCAGGAAGGACATCCTGTTGTAGTACCACAAAATCGGGACATAAACATCATCTGCTGCTGCTCCTGACCTCTGAGAAGCCAGCACCTTAGAGCGTTCAGTCCTGTAGGTACCTCTCAAGCTCCCAATTTTAGTGTTCACTTGTTTTGCTGTGGCTGTGGGCACCTTGGTATGCACAAATGGGAGCAGCTTCTCCAGCGCTGCTTTTCTCACCCCTTTTTTTTTATGGATGGGGTTTTTCGTCTCCCACAGAGCCGGCAGCTCCCTTACCCGGTCAATAAATTCCGCCAGGAACTCTTTGTCGCTAATAAAGACATTCATATTGTATCTGCAAGTAAAATAAATTATATTTAAATAATGTGAGGCAAACAGTCTAACCTCCTTAACATCCTAGTCACCATATATATCCTCCAACAATCTCAAGACAGTATAGGCCAACAATTTTTACAAGTCACAAAATCACATACCTTCGTTCGCACGTCCGTCACTTGAACTCCTCTCTCCGCACACCGAACGTACTATAGTCACATGTGTGTTTGCTATATACACACCACGCATGCGTCAAAATTCGAACACGTCGCTCCGCACACGTCGCCCGCCCATGACGTTCTAACTTACACCTTTTCCCCGCCCCTTCTCTTTCGGCGCGCAGACAGATATGGCGGAGTTACAGCAGGTGTCTGATAATTCCGCAACTAGCGAGGAGACAAGCCCGGAGACCGAGGACACGTCACGATCAAGGAGGAGATTCAAGGCATCGAATATGTCTTTGGCGGAGATGGCGGAGATGGTGGACATCTTGGTCAAGGCTGATTATGATGCCAAGCATGGGCCGTATAGCAAACCAAATAGAAGGAAGGCCAAAATCCTCACTAAAGTTGTGAAGAGTCTGAGGGCGAAGTTCGGGGTGAAACGCTCAAATGAGCAGCTCAGAAAGAGGTGGTCAGACCTCAAACTGAGGGAGCCAGACCAGTTGAGGATCATAAAGAGGATGCTCGCTAAAAGTAAGTAAAATGACAACGTTTCTGCTATTAATATTTTTAGAAACTGACATTTTTTTTTTTTTTATCATATTGGACTCCCTTCCAAAATGTAATATTTTGAACTAGGTTGGGCACAGTAATCGTTCGTTACGTTACCGACACTTCGTTCGGCCACTATCCGCGGTTTTGGCTTATTTAAGAGCCACAAAAGTAATTAGACATCTGCCATTTTTGATCAAGTATTGTGGATCATTTTTAAGTCTAGATGATGTGTTTGTAAAGAGAATGAAATGCAAACTTTAATCAGTGTAAAGGAGAGGACACTCAGCAGCTGCTTCCACATCTGTACTTTGGAGCACTATAGTGTGGGCCAACAGACCCGCCTTTTTTGGGTGTCCCACACAGGTGCATCAGAGATTTTTTGTGGTGCCTACATGTCCAAAAAATTACATCCAAATGTGAATACTAAACATATTTGGGGTCATAAATAATGCATTCTTCTTTAAATTCCGCACAAACACACACTTGTACCCCACTTCCAAACAATTTAGTCTGTTTTTAGTTTAACAAGGAGATTTACAGTGTGATAAATAGACCTTTGGTTTTATTCTCATAGGGGAGAGAAGACTGGGAGGAGGACACTCCAGGGAGCACATGCACCCCACAACTTCCAAACAACACCAAACTCCCAAAGACCCACAACCGAAAGATGTGCAGGAAGTTGAGGTGGAGGAAGGAGAAGTGCAGGAAGGAGAGGTGGATGACGTTGTGGATCTGGTCACCACAACAGGTCAGTATCTGACACCACAGCTTAAGGTAAGCGAGGTAGGCCTGCAGAGTTTTATTAATTTTTTTTTTTGGTTTTTAGGGGATGTAAATGTTGTGAAGGATAGCACACGGTTCTCTGCTGACAGTGCCCTCCGCCTCATCCAGCAAGTGATGGAATGTAGCACGGAACTGGACCTAATTAAACAAAGAATCCATGTGATGGAACAAACATTTAAAGACATTCTCGATGTTTTGGGGAGAATTCAATAAGCCATCCAAACACATTTGTTTTTACATGTTTGTTTTTATAATTTTTTCAAATTTTTTGAGTAACAAACCAGCCAAAAATTGAATATGCACACAGTGTGTGAACATGTGCTATCTGCCATCAGGGGATATCCATGTACGTCTTTTGTGGGTGCAACCCCTTCCTCGTATCAAAAGTCGGTGAACTGAGGAAGGGGATGCACCCCCAAAACACGTCCATTGATCACCCCTGATGGCAGATAGCACATGTTGACAATAGGGATCAGGATTGTAAACTTCCTATATGAAAAAAATAAAAAATGTGTGCATATTCAATTTTTGGCTGGGCAAGGGGTGGCAGGACCCCATATTAGGACGGGCACATAGAGACATAGTTTGTGTAAGTGAATGTCTCCGATTGCTCAGAGGTATCCAATGTTGTAATTTTTGAAATGCAACTGATATTTTTGTATTTTCATAAGCCAAAAATTGCCGGGTTGTGGCCAGGCCAACCCCAAAGTAAAAAAAAAAATTAAGAGAATGTGCACAGAGTAAAATATTTGACCACAAACAACGTGTAGCTTCTTTTTATAATACCCTCTAAGCTTATTTGGTTCTTTTGTAAGGTAACATAGTGAAATGGTTGTTATTTACTAAAGTAAAATACACTTGCCACTACAAATGCACAAAGACAAACTAGGAGACAGGAAAGAACAAATAATTAAAGGTTTAAACAAGATTTTTATTGGGATACTTAGACATAGGCTGGCATAGGAATTGCCCCCCTACCCGTGAAATACTCCATGTATTTGTCCCGAACCACACGGGCATTTTGGGGGGGCAAGCCAAGACGGGCAGATTCCAGGCCCGGAAGGGGATTTGCAGGGGAAAGTCCAGCCTCTGGCAAAACTGAGGCCATATAGGAATTTGATTTTTGGCTCAGAAAGTTGTGTAGCACACAGCAGCATAACACTACATAGTTTATTTTGTAGTCCGCCAAGTGGATGGAAGTCATAAAAAGGCGGAACCGGCTGGCCATTATGCCAAAGGCATTTTCAACGACTCTTCGGCCCCTGGCCAGCCGGTAATTGAACACACTCTTCTCTGGGGTCAGGGTCCTCTGTGGAAATGGCCTCATAAGATGCCGTCCGAGTCCGAAGGCTTCATCAGCCAAGAAAACAAAGGGGAGTCCTTCAATATTCCCTGCATCCGGTGGCAATGCAAGGTCGTCACTCTGGAGACGGAGGGCAAACTCCATCTGGATGAAGGATCCCCCATCGGACATCCGGCCATTCTTCCCTACATCAACATAGAGGAATTCATACCGTGCTGGCACCACCGCCATCAGCACAATGCTATGAAACCCCTTGTAGTTGTAGTAGTAGGACCCAGAACGGGGTGGCGGCACGATGCGGACGTGCTTCCCGTTAGTGATGAGCCGAACACCCCCGGGTTCGGTTCGCACCAGAACCCGCGAACGGACCGAAAGTTCGTACGAACATTAGAACCCTATTAAATACAATGGATGCGAACGTTCGAATTCTAAAGTGCTAATTATAACAACTATTATGCATGTTATTGTCCTAAAAAGGGTTTGGGAACCCGGGTTCTGCACCAGGGGACATGTATCAATGCAAAAAGAAGTTTTAAAAACGGTCGTTTTTCGGGAGCAGTCATTTTAATGATGCATAAAGTGAAAAAAAAAAAGTCAAATATTCCTTTAAATATCGTACCTGGGGGGTGTCTAAAGTATGCCTGTGAAGTGCCACGTGTTTCCCGTGTTTAGAACTGTCCCTGCACAAAATGACACTTCTAAAGGAAAAAAAAGCCATTTAAAACTGCTTGCGGCTTTAATGTAATGTCTGGTCCCGGTAATATGGATGAAAATCTTTAAGAAAAATGGCATAGCTACCCCATGACCCCCCCCCTACCCCAGCCCATTACCCAGTGCATACAAGACAGGGACTGTAGGTTTGTTCTTATGTAGAATGTGTTTGTAATTTTGAACAGGTACATTGTTGAAGTGTAGCTCCAGCCCAAAAATCTATTTTTAAACTTTTTGGAAAACATAGGTAAGGGTTATCACCCCTGTAACATTTGTTTTGCTGTCTGTGCCCCTGTTCAGAACATTTCACCTCACTTTCCGTCCCAATGACAACTGTTTTTGAAATGTGGTGTTTTTCTTGAAACAAGGATTGCTGATAAAGCATCAGTACAGAGGAGACACCTTTCTCCCATATTTATTCTTACAGGAGAGAATTTTCCTTCCTAGTGGTAGATTTCCTCTCACTTCCTGTTGTCTTCTTGCGTTTGCAAGTAGGAGTCGTTTGTAAGTTGGATGTTTGAAAGTAGGGACCTGCCGTATATACTCTGCAGAAATAGGCCCCTTAGTTGTTGGTGTTGGCACAACACTGTAAGCACTCACAGTTACTCTTGGTTGGTGCTGGAACGCCCTGCTGTCAACTATTATATCAGGAATTGTAATTACATATAATTGTTGAACAGTGGTAGTAAAAATTGGGCCTTTGATGGTGGTGCTGGTGCCACAACACTGTAAGCCCTGACAGTTACTCTTGGTGGGTGCAGCAATGGGCCCTGCTGTGAATTATTAGATCAAGAATTGTAATTGCATGCCCCTGTTGAACAGGGGCTGAAAAATTGGGCCTTAGGCACTGGTGGCACAACACTACAACCCCTCACAGATACTGTACTTGGAGCACAGCAATGAGCCCTGTTGCAAAGTATTGCTTCAAAAATTGTAATGACACGCCCCTGTTAAACAGGGGCTGAAAAATTGGGCCTTAGGCACTGATGGCACAACACTACAACCCCTCACAGATACTGTACTTGGAGCACAGCAATGAGCCCTGTTGCAAAGTATTGCTTCAAAAATTGTAATGACACGCCCCTTTTAAACAGGGGCTGAAAAATTGGGCCTTAGGCACTGGTGCCACAACACTCCAACCCCTCACAGATACTGTACTTGGAGCACAGCAATGAGCCCTATGGCAAATTATTGCTAAAAAAATTGTAATTACACGCCCCTGTAAAACAGGGGCTGAAAAATTGGGCCTTAGCCACTGGTGGCGGCACCCATAAACAAAAATGATCTTCCAAGCTATCATCATCAATCGTATCATTGAGGACTCGGAGGAGGAGGATAGCCAGTCAACATAACAGCACAGGCACTGAGCATCAGCATCAGTCTTGAAGGGATGTGACATGTTAAAATCAATTAGTCTGTTATATCAGCATCAGGTGTGTGGTAGCTGGTGGTGATCCAAGACTGGTTCATCTTGATGAAAGTCAGTCGATCAACCGAGTCGGTGGACAGGCGCACCCTGTGATCCGTGACAAATCCTCCAGCAGCACTGAATGTGCGTTCCGAAAGAACGCTGGATGCAGGACAGGCCAGTAGCTCAATTGCATACTGTGCAAGCTCTGGCCAGTGATCCATCCTCAAGACCCAGTAAGCCAGAGGATTTTCGGTGGGGAAGGTGTCCAAGTCTGACCTTGCCCCTAGATATTCCTGCACCATGTTTATCAGACGCTGGCGATGGCTGCTGGAACCGATCATACTTTGGGGCTGCGGACTAAAGAATTGTCTGAACGCATCGGTCAGACGGCCACCTTCCCCACCGCTCCTTCTTTGACTGGCCGAAGCCTCAGCAACTCGTTGTCCAGGACCAGGAGTTTGTAACCTCCCAGTCTCTGGGAACGCGTTGCACAGACCTTTCTGCAAGGCCTCCCGGAGTTGTCTCATCCTCTGCTCCCTCTGCGACGGTAACATAAGGTCCGCAACCTTACCCTTGTACCGTGGATCAAGGAGAGTGGCCAGCCAGTAATGGTCCCTCTCCTTGATCCGAAGAATACGAGGATCCTTCCGCAGACTTTGCAGGATCAGGGAGGCCATGCAGCGTAGGTTTGCTGAGGCATTCGCTCCGGAGTCCTCTGGGTCACTAAGGACGACATGATCCGCAGCCACCTCCTCCCAGCCACGTACAAGTCCACTGGTTTCTTGGGACTGTAAATCATCCCTAAAAGACTGCTGCTGATGATGCTGAGTGCCAGCCTCCACCTCCATGCTGACACAATCCTCCTCCTCCTCCTCCTCCTCCTCTTCCTGTGCGATGGGTGGGACAGAAGGAACACTGTCTGGGTAAAGGGGGCCTTGAGAGGCAAGGAAGTCCTCCTCTTCCTGCCTCTGTTCTGCCTCAAGTGCCCTGTCCATTATTCCACGCAGCGTGTGCTCCAACAGGTGGACAAGAGGTACAGTGTCACTGATGCATGCACTGTCACTGCTCACCATCCCCGTGGCCTCCTCAAATGGTGCCAGGACAGTGCATGCATCCCTGATCATGCCCCACTGGCGTGGAGAAAAAAAACCAAGCTCCCCTGATCCTGTCCTGGTGCCGTAGTCGCACAGGTACTCATTGATGGCCCTCTGCTGCGTGTGCAGCTGCTGCAGCATGGCCAACGTTGAGTTCCACCTGGTGGGCATGTCACATATAAGGCGGTTCTTGGGCAGGTTCAACTCCTTTTGCAGCTCAGCCAGGCGAGCACTGGCATTATAAGATCTGCGGAAATGCACACAGACTTTCCTGGCCTGCCTCAGGACATCCTGTAAGCCCGGGTACCTGCCCAAGAACCGCTGCACCACCAGGTTAAGGACGTGAGCCACACAGGGCACATGGGTCAGTTGTCCCTGTCGGAGGGCGGAGAGGAGGTTGGTGCCATTGTCGCAAACCACCATTCCTGGCTTAAGCTGGCGTGGCGTCAACCACCTCTCGGCCTGGCCCTGCAGAGCAGACAGGACCTCTGCCCCAGTGTGGCTTCTGTCCCCCAAACACACCAGCGCAAGCACGGCATGGCATCTTTTTGCCTGCGTACTTGCGTAGCCCCGTGAACGGCTACGGAGCACCGCTGGTTCATAGGACAAACCACAGGAAGAGGCCATGGAGGAAGAAGAAGAGGAGGGGGTGGAGGAGAGAGGTGTGTCACAACCAGTAGTAGCATTTTGGAGGCGTGGTGGTGGAACAACCTCCAACACTACTGCACCTTGTCCTGCATCCTTCCCAGCTGCCAAAAGAGTGACCCAATGAGCCGTGAAAGAAAGGTAACGTCCCTGTCCATGCCTGCTGGACCATGAGTCAGCGGTAATATGCACCTTACCGCTGACCGCCCTGTCCAGCGAGGCCAAGACATTGCCTTCCACATGCCGGTAGAGAGCCGGAATAGCCTTCCGTGAGAAAAAGTGGCGTTTGGGAACCTGCCACTGAGGAACCGCACATTGCACAAACTCACGGAAGGGGGCCGAGTCTACCAACTGAAAAGGCAGCAGTTGAAGCGCTAGCAATTTAGCCAAGCTAGCATTCAACCGCTGGGCATGTGGATGGCTGGGAGTGAACTTCTTTCGACGGTCCAGCAGCTGGGGCAGGGAAATTTGCCTGCTAGAATCGGACGTCGGTGTACTGCTAGCAGAGTAGCCGCAAGTACTTGGCTGTGACACACCTAATTCTACACCTTCATTCCTCTCAGTGCATGTTTCAGAGAGGACTGAAGTTATAGTGGGGTTGGAGATCCCAGCTGATGCGGTGCAAGGAGAGGTCCGCTTTGTTCTTTGGTGTGGGTCTTTGAGGTAGGCTTGCCAACGAGCTGCATGGCAGGTCAACATATGTCTGGTCAGGCATGTGGTACCCAAGCGGCTGATGTTTTGGCCACGCGATATACGCTTGAGACATATGTTGCAAACAGCAGCTGTGCGATCTGATGCACTAGCCTCAAAAAAGGCCCACACCAAGGAACTTTTTGAATGACGGGCAGAGGCAGCGCCCTGCACAGGCGGAGCTCTGCGGTGTGATTCCGTCAGTGTACTGCCCTTACGCTGGCCACCAAAGGGCATCCTGCCTCGTTGGAGATGTGCCTCCTCCTCATCCTCCTCCTCCTCTCTCCTATTAGGCACCCACGTGGAGTCAGTGACCTCATCATCCCCTCCCTCCTCATCACTGGAGCCAATCTGGCAGTATGCTGCAGCTGCTGGAACATGACTGCCAGATTGGTGTCCTTCTTGAGCATCCCCTCTGTCTGCTCTCACGCTACTGCCTTCCTGTAGCTGGGTTTCATCATCAGACCCTTCGAAACGCTGGGCATCCTCCTGGAGCATGTACCCAACACTGTGCTCAAACAGTTCGGGGGACTCCTCAGGAGGAGGACATGGTGGGTTTAGGGAAGGAGTGACTGATGATGAGTCTGACATTGATACCAGGGAAGAGGACACTTTGGCAGCTGCTTTGCCAGTACCCTGAGCCTGGGTGAGAGAGGATGAGGAGGAGGAGGAGGGCTTGGTCATCCACTCTACCAAGTCTTCGGCATGATGTGGCTCAACATGTCCAGCTGCCGAAAAGAAGGACAAGCGTGTCCCATGGCCATGTGCTGATGACAATGCACCGCGTCCACGACCAGCACTGTTGCCCCCAGACACAGAGCCTGCTTGCCCTCTTTTATTGCCTCCTGACTGTCTGCCTCTCCTTGTTTGCCTTCCAGACATTCTAATAGATGGCCTGCAGGGAGATGGGAAAAAAGCAATAAGGGCTACCTTCAGGTGTCCTTCTCTGTCCCTTTACTTAAGGATTTCTAAATATGGTTGAGGATGATTGCTTTTGCACAGAATAGCACAACGACAATTTCCCTGACTGTCCAAAAAACAAGGATTTCAAAGATGGTTGATGAGGAATGCTTTAGCACACTATAGCACAAGGAGAATTCCCCTCACTTTCCTTCTTTGTCCCTAGAAACAAGGACTCGCACAGTGAAAGAAACTGACACTCTCCCTACCTAGAGTTTTCTGTCCCTAGAAATTTTTTTTTTTAAAGCACACTATAGCACAAGGAGAATTCCCCTCACTTTCCTTCTTTTTTCCTAGAAACAAGGACTCGCACAGTGAAAGAAACTGACACTCTCCCTACCTAGAGTTTTCTGTCCCTAGAAAAAATGTTTTTTTAAAGCACACTATAGCACAAGGAGAATTCCCCTCACTTTCCTTCTTTTTTCCTAGAAACAAGGACTCGCACAGTGAAAGAAACTGACACTCTCCCTACCTAGAGTTTTCTGTCCCTAGAAAAAATGTTTTTTTAAAGCACACTATAGCACAAGGAGAATTCCACTCACTTTCCTTCTTTTTTCCTAGAAACAAGGACTCGCACAGTGAAAGAAACTGACACTCTCCCTACCTAGAGTTTTCTGTCCCTAGAATTTTTTTTTTTTTAAAGCACACTATAGCACAAGGAGAATTCCCCTCACTTTCCTTCTTTTTTCCTAGAAACAAGGACTCGCACAGTGAAAGAAACGGACACTCTCCCTACCTAGAGTTTTCTGTCCCTAGAAATTTTTTTTTTTTAAAGCACACTATAGCACAAGGAGAATTCCCCTCACTTTCCTTCTTTTTTCCTAGAAACAATGACTCGCACAGTGAAAGAAACTGACACTCTCCCTACCTAGAGTTTTCTGTCCCTAGAAACATTTTTTTTTTAAAGCACACTATAGCACAAGGAGAATTCCCCTCACTTTCCTTCTTTTTTCCTAGAAACAAGGACTCGCACAGTGAAAGAAACTGACACTCTCCCTACCTAGAGTTTTCTGTCCCTAGAAAAAATGTTTTTTTAAAGCACACTATAGCACAAGGAGAATTCCCCTCACTTTCCTTCTTTGTCCCTAGAAACAAGGACTCGCACAGTGAAAGAAACTGACACTCTCCCTACCTAGAGTTTTCTGTCCCTAGAAAAAATGTTTTTTTAAAGCACACTATAGCACAAGGAGAATTCCCCTCACTTTCCTTCTTTGTCCCTAGAAACAAGGACTCGCACAGTGAAAGAAACTGACACTCTCCCTACCTAGAGTTTTCTGTCCCTAGAAAAAATGTTTTTTTAAAGCACACTATAGCACAAGGAGAATTCCCCTCACTTTCCTTCTTTGTCCCTAGAAACAAGGACTCGCACAGTGAAAGAAACTGACACTCTCCCTACCTAGAGTTTTCTGTCCCTAGAATTTTTTTTTTTTTAAAGCACACTATAGCACAAGGAGAATTCCCCTCACTTTCCTTCTTTTTTCCTAGAAACAAGGACTCGCACAGTGAAAGAAACTGACACTCTCCCTACCTAGAGTTTTCTGTCCCTAGAAAAAATGTTTTTTTAAAGCACACTATAGCACAAGGAGAATTCCCCTCACTTTCCTTCTTTGTCCCTAGAAACAAGGACTCGCACAGTGAAAGAAACTGACACTCTCCCTACCTAGAGTTTTCTGTCCCTAGAAAAAATGTTTTTTTAAAGCACACTATAGCACAAGGAGAATTCCCCTCACTTTCCTTCTTTGTCCCTAGAAACAAGGACTCGCACAGTGAAAGAAACTGACACTCTCCCTACCTAGAGTTTTCTGTCCCTAGAAAAAATGTTTTTTTAAAGCACACTATAGCACAAGGAGAATTCCCCTCACTTTCCTTCTTTTTTCCTAGAAACAAGGACTCGCACAGTGAAAGAAACTGACACTCTCCCTACCTAGAGTTTTCTGTCCCTAGAAAAATTTTTTTTTTAAAGCACACTATAGCACAAGGAGAATTCCCCTCACTTTCCTTCTTTTTTCCTAGAAACAAGGACTCGCACAGTGAAAGAAACTGACACTCTCCCTACCTAGAGTTTTCTGTCCCTAGAAATTTTTTTTTTTTAAAGCACACTATAGCACAAGGAGAATTCCCCTCACTTTCCTTCTTTTTTCCTAGAAACAAGGACTCGCACAGTGAAAGAAACTGACACTCTCCCTACCTAGAGTTTTCTGTCCCTAGAAAAAATGTTTTTTTAAAGCACACTATAGCACAAGGAGAATTCCCCTCACTTTCCTTCTTTGTCCCTAGAAACAAGGACTCGCACAGTGAAAGAAACTGACACTCTCCCTACCTAGAGTTTTCTGTCCCTAGAATTTTTTTTTTTTTAAAGCACACTATAGCACAAGGAGAATTCCCCTCACTTTCCTTCTTTTTTCCTAGAAACAAGGACTCGCACAGTGAAAGAAACTGACACTCTCCCTACCTAGAGTTTTCTGTCCCTAGAAAAAATGTTTTTTTAAAGCACACTATAGCACAAGGAGAATTCCCCTCACTTTCCTTCTTTGTCCCTAGAAACAAGGACTCACACAGTGAAAGAAACTGACACTCTCCCTACCTAGAGTTTTCTGTCCCTAGAAAAATTTTTTTTTTAAAGCACACTATAGCACAAGGAGAATTCCCCTCACTTTCCTTCTTTTTTCCTAGAAACAAGGACTCGCACAGTGAAAGAAACTGACACTCTCCCTACCTAGAGTTTTCTGTCCCTAGAAAAAATGTTTTTTTAAAGCACACTATAGCACAAGGAGAATTCCCCTCACTTTCCTTCTTTGTCCCTAGAAACAAGGACTCGCACAGTAAAAGAAACTGACACTCTCCCTACCTAGAGTTTTCTGTCCCTAGAAAAAATGTTTTTTTAAAGCACACTATAGCACAAGGAGAATTCCCCTCACTTTCCTTCTTTGTCCCTAGAAACAAGGACTCGCACAGTGAAAGAAACTGACACTCTCCCTACCTAGAGTTTTCTGTCCCTAGAAAAAATGTTTTTTTAAAGCACACTATAGCACAAGGAGAATTCCCCTCACTTTCCTTCTTTGTCCCTAGAAACAAGGACTCGCACAGTGAAAGAAACTGACACTCTCCCTACCTAGAGTTTTCTGTCCCTAGAAATTTTTTTTTTTAAAGCACACTATAGCACAAGGAGAATTCCCCTCACTTTCCTTCTTTTTTCCTAGAAACAAGGACTCGCACAGTGAAAGAAACTGACACTCTCCCTACCTAGAGTTTTCTGTCCCTAGAAAAAATGTTTTTTTAAAGCACACTATAGCACAAGGAGAATTCCCCTCACTTTCCTTCTTTGTCCCTAGAAACAAGGACTCGCACAGTGAAAGAAACTGACACTCTCCCTACCTAGAGTTTTCTGTCCCTAGAAATTTTTTTTTTTAAAGCACACTATAGCACAAGGAGAATTCCCCTCACTTTCCTTCTTTTTTCCTAGAAACAAGGACTCGCACAGTGAAAGAAACTGACACTCTCCCTACCTAGAGTTTTCTGTCCCTAGAAAAAATGTTTTTTTAAAGCACACTATAGCACAAGGAGAATTCCCCTCACTTTCCTTCTTTGTCCCTAGAAACAAGGACTCGCACAGTGAAAGAAACTGACACTCTCCCTACCTAGAGTTTTCTGTCCCTAGAAAAAATGTTTTTTTAAAGCACACTATAGCACAAGGAGAATTCCCCTCACTTTCCTTCTTTGTCCCTAGAAACAAGGACTCGCACAGTGAAAGAAACTGACACTCTCCCTACCTAGAGTTTTCTGTCCCTAGAATTTTTTTTTTTTAAAGCACACTATAGCACAAGGAGAATTCCCCTCACTTTCCTTCTTTTTTCCTAGAAACAAGGACTCGCACAGTGAAAGAAACTGACACTCTCCCTACCTAGAGTTTTCTGTCCCTAGAAAAAATGTTTTTTTAAAGCACACTATAGCTCAAGGAGAATTCCCCTCACTTTCCTTCTTTGTCCCTAGAAACAAGGACTCGCACAGTGAAAGAAACTGACACTCTCCCTACCTAGAGTTTTCTGTCCCTAGAATTTTTTTTTTTTTAAAGCACACTATAGCACAAGGAGAATTCCCCTCACTTTCCTTCTTTTTTCCTAGAAACAAGGACTCGCACAGTGAAAGAAACTGACACTCTCCCTACCTAGAGTTTTCTGTCCCTAGAAAAAATGTTTTTTTAAAGCACACTATAGCACAAGGAGAATTCCCCTCACTTTCCTTCTTTGTCCCTAGAAACAAGGACTCGCACAGTGAAAGAAACTGACACTCTCCCTACCTAGAGTTTTCTGTCCCTAGAAAAAATGTTTTTTTAAAGCACACTATAGCACAAGGAGAATTCCCCTCACTTTCCTTCTTTGTCCCTAGAAACAAGGACTCGCACAGTGAAAGAAACTGACACTCTCCCTACCTAGAGTTTTCTGTCCCTAGAAAAAATGTTTTTTTAAAGCACACTATAGCACAAGGAGAATTCCCCTCACTTTCCTTCTTTGTCCCTAGAAACAAGGACTCGCACAGTGAAAGCAACTGACACTCTCCCTACCTAGAGTTTTCTGTCCCTAGAATTTTTTTTTTTTTAAAGCACACTATAGCACAAGGAGAATTCCCCTCACTTTCCTTCTTTTTTCCTAGAAACAAGGACTCGCACAGTGAAAGAAACTGACACTCTCCCTACCTAGAGTTTTCTGTCCCTAGAAATTTTTTTTTTTTAAAGCACACTATAGCACAAGGAGAATTCCCCTCACTTTCCTTCTTTTTTCCTAGAAACAAGGACTCGCACAGTGAAAGAAACTGACACTCTCCCTACCTAGAGTTTTCTGTCCCTAGAATTTTTTTTTTTTAAAGCACACTATAGCACAAGGAGAATTCCCCTCACTTTCCTTCTTTTTTCCTAGAAACAAGGACTCGCACAGTGAAAGAAACTGACACTCTCCCTACCTAGAGTTTTCTGTCCCTAGAAATTTCTTTTTTTAAAGCACACTATAGCACAAGGAGAATTCCCCTCACTTTCCTTCTTTTTTCCTAGAAACAAGGACTCGCACAGTGAAAGAAACTGACACTCTCCCTACCTAGAGTTTTCTGTCCCTAGAATTTTTTTTTTTTTAAAGCACACTATAGCACAAGGAGAATTCCCCTCACTTTCCTTCTTTTTTCCTAGAAACAAGGACTCGCACAGTGAAAGAAACTGACACTCTCCCTACCTAGAGTTTTCTGTCCCTAGAAATTTTTTTTTTTTAAAGCACACTATAGCACAAGGAGAATTCCCCTCACTTTCCTTCTTTTTTCCTAGAAACAAGGACTCGCACAGTGAAAGAAACTGACACTCTCCCTACCTAGAGTTTTCTGTCCCTAGAAAAAAATGTTTTTTTAAAGCACACTATAGCACAAGGAGAATTCCCCTCACTTTCCTTCTTTGTCCCTAGAAACAAGGACTCGCACAGTGAAAGAAACTGACACTCTCCCTACCTAGAGTTTTCTGTCCCTAGAAAAAATGTTTTTTTAAAGCACACTATAGCACAAGGAGAATTCCCCTCACTTTCCTTCTTTGTCCCTAGAAACAAGGACTCGCACAGTGAAAGAAACTGACACTCTCCCTACCTAGAGTTTTCTGTCCCTAGAAAAAATGTTTTTTTAAAGCACACTATAGCACAAGGAGAATTCCCCTCACTTTCCTTCTTTGTCCCTAGAAACAAGGACTCGCACAGTGAAAGAAACTGACACTCTCCCTACCTAGAGTTTTCTGTCCCTAGAAATTTTTTTTTTTTAAAGCACACTATAGCACAAGGAGAATTCCCCTCACTTTCCTTCTTTTTTCCTAGAAACAAGGACTCGCACAGTGAAAGAAACTGACACTCTCCCTACCTAGAGTTTTCTGTCCCTAGAAAAAATGTTTTTTTAAAGCACACTATAGCACAAGGAGAATTCCCCTCACTTTCCTTCTTTGTCCCTAGAAACAAGGACTCGCACAGTGAAAGAAACTGACACTCTCCCTACCTAGAGTTTTCTGTCCCTAGAAAAAATGTTTTTTTAAAGCACACTATAGCACAAGGAGAATTCCCCTCACTTTCCTTCTTTGTCCCTAGAAACAAGGACTCGCACAGTGAAAGAAACTGACACTCTCCCTACCTAGAGTTTTCTGTCCCTAGAAAAAATGTTTTTTTAAAGCACACTATAGCACAAGGAGAATTCCCCTCACTTTCCTTCTTTGTCCCTAGAAACAAGGACTCGCACAGTGAAAGAAACTGACACTCTCCCTACCTAGAGTTTTCTGTCCCTAGAAATTTTTTTTTTTTAAAGCACACTATAGCACAAGGAGAATTCCCCTCACTTTCCTTCTTTTTTCCTAGAAACAAGGACTCGCACAGTGAAAGAAACTGACACTCTCCCTACCTAAAGTTTTCTGTCCCTAGAAAAAATGTTTTTTTAAAGCACAGTATAGCACAAGGAGAATTCCCCTCACTTTCCTTCTTTGTCCCTAGAAACAAGGACTCGCACAGTGAAAGAAACTGACACTCTCCCTACCTAGAGTTTTCTGTCCCTAGAAAAAATGTTTTTTTAAAGCACACTATAGCACAAGGAGAATTCCCCTCACTTTCCTTCTTTGTCCCTAGAAACAAGGACTCGCACAGTGAAAGAAACTGACACTCTCCCTACCTAGAATTTTCTGTCCCTAGAAATTTTTTTTTTTTAAAGCACACTATAGCACAAGGAGAATTCCCCTCACTTTCCTTCTTTTTTCCTAGAAACAAGGACTCGCACAGTGAAAGAAACTGTCACTCTCCCTGCCTAGAGTTTTCTGTCCCTAGAAAAAATGTTTTTTTAAAGCACACTATAGCACAAGGAGAATTCCCCTCACTTTCCTTCTTTGTCCCTAGAAACAAGGACTCGCACAGTGAAAGAAACTGACACTCTCCCTACCTAGAGTTTTCTGTCCCTAGAAAAAATGTTTTTTTAAAGCACACTATAGCACAAGGAGAATTCCCCTCACTTTCCTTCTTTGTCCCTAGAAACAAGGACTCGCACAGTGAAAGAAACTGACACTCTCCCTACCTAGAGTTTTCTGTCCCTAGAAAAAATGTTTTTTTAAAGCACACTATAGCACAAGGAGAATTCCCCTCACTTTCCTTCTTTGTCCCTAGAAACAAGGACTCGCACAGTGAAAGCAACTGACACTCTCCCTACCTAGAGTTTTCTGTCCCTAGAATTTTTTTTTTTTAAAGCACACTATAGCACAAGGAGAATTCCCCTCACTTTCCTTCTTTTTTCCTAGAAACAAGGACTCGCACAGTGAAAGAAACTGACACTCTCCCTACCTAGAGTTTTCTGTCCCTAGAAATTATTTTTTTTTAAAGCACACTATAGCACAAGGAGAATTCCCCTCACTTTCCTTCTTTTTTCCTAGAAACAAGGACTCGCACAGTGAAAGAAACTGACACTCTCCCTACCTAGAGTTTTCTGTCCCTAGAATTTTTTTTTTTTTAAAGCACACTATAGCACAAGGAGAATTCCCCTCACTTTCCTTCTTTTTTCCTAGAAACAAGGACTCGCACAGTGAAAGAAACTGACACTCTCCCTACCTAGAGTTTTCTGTCCCTAGAAATTTTTTTTTTTTAAAGCACACTATAGCACAAGGAGAATTCCCCTCACTTTCCTTCTTTTTTCCTAGAAACAAGGACTCGCACAGTGAAAGAAACTGACACTCTCCCTACCTAGAGTTTTCTGTCCCTAGAAAAAATGTTTTTTTAAAGCACACTATAGCACAAGGAGAATTCCCCTCACTTTCCTTCTTTGTCCCTAGAAACAAGGACTGGCACAGTGAAAGAAACTGACACTCTCCCTACCTAGAGTTTTCTGTCCCTAGAAAAAATGTTTTTTTAAAGCACACTATAGCACAAGGAGAATTCCCCTCACTTTCCTTCTTTGTCCCTAGAAACAAGGACTCGCACAGTGAAAGAAACTGACACTCTCCCTACCTAGAGTTTTCTGTCCCTAGAAAAAATGTTTTTTTAAAGCACACTATAGCACAAGGAGAATTCCCCTCACTTTCCTTCTTTGTCCCTAGAAACAAGGACTCGCACAGTGAAAGAAACTGACACTCTCCCTACCTAGAGTTTTCTGTCCCTAGAAAAAATGTTTTTTTAAAGCACACTATAGCACAAGGAGAATTCCCCTCACTTTCCTTCTTTGTCCCTAGAAACAAGGACTCGCACAGTGAAAGAAACTGACACTCTCCCTACCTAGAGTTTTCTGTCCCTAGAAATTTTTTTTTTTTAAAGCACACTATAGCACAAGGAGAATTCCCCTCACTTTCCTTCTTTTTTCCTAGAAACAAGGACTCGCACAGTGAAAGAAACTGACACTCTCCCTACCTAAAGTTTTCTGTCCCTAGAAAAAATGTTTTTTTAAAGCACAGTATAGCACAAGGAGAATTCCCCTCACTTTCCTTCTTTGTCCCTAGAAACAAGGACTCGCACAGTGAAAGAAACTGACACTCTCCCTACCTAGAGTTTTCTGTCCCTAGAAAAAATGTTTTTTTAAAGCACACTATAGCACAAGGAGAATTCCCCTCACTTTCCTTATTTGTCCCTAGAAACAAGGACTCGCACAGTGAAAGAAACTGACACTCTCCCTACCTAGAATTTTCTGTCCCTAGAAATTTTTTTTTTTTAAAGCACACTATAGCACAAGGAGAATTCCCCTCACTTTCCTTCTTTTTTCCTAGAAACAAGGACTCGCACAGTGAAAGAAACTGTCACTCTCCCTGCCTAGAGTTTTCTGTCCCTAGAAAAAATGTTTTTTTAAAGCACACTATAGCACAAGGAGAATTCCCCTCACTTTCCTTCTTTTTTCCTAGAAACAAGGACTCGCACAGTGAAAGAAACTGACACTCTCCCTACCTAGAGTTTTCTGTCCCTAGAAATTTTTTTTTTTAAAGCACACTATAGCACAAGGAGAATTCCCCTCACTTTCCTTCTTTTTTCCTAGAAACAAGGACTCGCACAGTGAAAGAAACTGACACTCTCCCTACCTAGAGTTTTCTGTCCCTAGAAATTTTTTTTTTTTAAAGCACACTATAGCACAAGGAGAATTCCCCTCACTTTCCTTCTTTTTTCCTAGAAACAAGGACTCGCACAGTGAAAGAAACTGACACTCTCCCTACCTAGAGTTTTCTGTCCCTAGAAAAAATGTTTTTTTAAAGCACACTATAGCACAAGGAGAATTCCCCTCACTTTCCTTCTTTGTCCCTAGAAACAAGGACTCGCACAGTGAAAGAAACTGACACTCTCCCTACCTAGAGTTTTCTGTCCCTAGAAAAAATGTTTTTTTAAAGCACACTATAGCACAAGGAGAATTCCCCTCACTTTCCTTCTTTTTTCCTAGAAACAAGGACTCGCACAGTGAAAGAAACTGACACTCTCCCTACCTAGAGTTTTCTGTCCCTAGAATTTTTTTTTTTTTAAAGCACACTATAGCACAAGGAGAATTCCCCTCACTTTCCTTCTTTTTTCCTAGAAACAAGGACTCGCACAGTGAAAGAAACTGACACTCTCCCTACCTAGAGTTTTCTGTCCCTAGAAATTTTTTTTTTTAAAGCACACTATAGCACAAGGAGAATTCCCCTCACTTTCCTTCTTTTTTCCTAGAAACAAGGACTCGCACAGTGAAAGAAACTGACACTCTCCCTACCTAGAGTTTTCTGTCCCTAGAAAAAATGTTTTTTTAAAGCACACTATAGCACAAGGAGAATTCCCCTCACTTTCCTTCTTTGTCCCTAGAAACAAGGACTGGCACAGTGAAAGAAACTGACACTCTCCCTACCTAGAGTTTTCTGTCCCTAGAAATTTTTTTTTTTTAAAGCACACTATAGCACAAGGAGAATTCCCCTCACTTTCCTTCTTTTTTCCTAGAAACAAGGACTCGCACAGTGAAAGAAACTGACACTCTCCCTACCTAGAGTTTTCTGTCCCTAGAAAAAATGTTTTTTTAAAGCACACTATAGCACAAGGAGAATTCCCCTCACTTTCCTTCTTTGTCCCTAGAAACAAGGACTCGCACAGTGAAAGAAACTGACACTCTCCCTACCTAGAGTTTTCTGTCCCTAGAAAAAATGTTTTTTTAAAGCACACTATAGCACAAGGAGAATTCCCCTCACTTTCCTTCTTTGTCCCTAGAAACAAGGACTCGCACAGTGAAAGAAACTGACACTCTCCCTACCTAGAGTTTTCTGTCCCTAGAAAAAATGTTTTTTTAAAGCACACTATAGCACAAGGAGAATTCCCCTCACTTTCCTTCTTTGTCCCTAGAAACAAGGACTCGCACAGTGAAAGAAACTGACACTCTCCCTACCTAGAGTTTTCTGTCCCTAGAAAAAATGTTTTTTTAAAGCACACTATAGCACAAGGAGAATTCCCCTCACTTTCCTTCTTTTTTCCTAGAAACAAGGACTCGCACAGTGAAAGAAACTGACACTCTCCCTACCTAGAGTTTTCTGTCCCTAGAAATTTTTTTTTTTAAAAGCACACTATAGCACAAGGAGAATTCCCCTCACTTTCCTTCTTTTTTCCTAGAAACAAGGACTCGCACAGTGAAAGAAACTGACACTCTCCCTACCTAGAGTTTTCTGTCCCTAGAATTTTTTTTTTTTTAAAGCACACTATAGCACAAGGAGAATTCCCCTCACTTTCCTTCTTTTTTCCTAGAAACAAGGACTCGCACAGTGAAAGAAACTGACACTCTCCCTACCTAGAGTTTTCTGTCCCTAGAAAATTTTTTTTTTTAAAGCACACTATAGCACAAGGAGAATTCCCCTCACTTTCCTTCTTTTTTCCTAGAAACAAGGACTCGCACAGTGAAAGAAACTGACACTCTCCCTACCTAGAGTTTTCTGTCCCTAGAAAAAATGTTTTTTTAAAGCACACTATAGCACAAGGAGAATTCCCCTCACTTTCCTTCTTTGTCCCTAGAAACAAGGACTCGCACAGTGAAAGAAACTGACACTCTCCCTACCTAGAGTTTTCTGTCCCTAGAAATTTTTTTTTTTAAAGCACACTATAGCACAAGGAGAATTCCCCTCACTTTCCTTCTTTTTTCCTAGAAACAAGGACTCGCACAGTGAAAGAAACTGACACTCTCCCTACCTAGAGTTTTCTGTCCCTAGAAAAAATGTTTTTTTAAAGCACACTATAGCACAAGGAGAATTCCCCTCACTTTCCTTCTTTGTCCCTAGAAACAAGGACTCGCACAGTGAAAGAAACTGACACTCTCCCTACCTAGAGTTTTCTGTCCCTAGAAAAAATGTTTTTTTAAAGCACACTATAGCACAAGGAGAATTCCCCTCACTTTCCTTCTTTGTCCCTAGAAACAAGGACTCGCACAGTGAAAGAAACTGACACTCTCCCTACCTAGAGTTTTCTGTCCCTAGAAAAAATGTTTTTTTAAAGCACACTATAGCACAAGGAGAATTCCCCTCACTTTCCTTCTTTGTCCCTAGAAACAAGGACTCGCACAGTGAAAGAAACTGACACTCTCCCTACCTAGAGTTTTCTGTCCCTAGAAAATTTTTTTTTTAAAGCACACTATAGCACAAGGAGAATTCCCCTCACTTTCCTTCTTTTTTCCTAGAAACAAGGACTCGCACAGTGAAAGAAACTGACACTCTCCCTACCTAGAGTTTTCTGTCCCTAGAAAAAATGTTTTTTTAAAGCACACTATAGCACAAGGAGAATTCCCCTCACTTTCCTTCTTTGTCCCTAGAAACAAGGACTCGCACAGTGAAAGAAACTGACACTCTCCCTACCTAGAGTTTTCTGTCCCTAGAAAAAATGTTTTTTTAAAGCACACTATAGCACAAGGAGAATTCCCCTCACTTTCCTTCTTTGTCCCTAGAAACAAGGACTCGCACAGTGAAAGAAACTGACACTCTCCCTACCTAGAGTTTTCTGTCCCTAGAAATTTTTTTTTTTTAAAGCACACTATAGCACAAGGAGAATTCCCCTCACTTTCCTTCTTTTTTCCTAGAAACAAGGACTCGCACAGTGAAAGAAACTGACACTCTCCCTACCTAGAGTTTTCTGTCCCTAGAAAAAATGTTTTTTTAAAGCACACTATAGCACAAGGAGAATTCCCATCACTTTCCTTCTTTGTCCCTAGAAACAAGGACTCGCACAGTGAAAGAAACTGACACTCTCCCTACCTAGAGTTTTCTGTCCCTAGAAAAAATGTTTTTTTAAAGCACACTATAGCACAAGGAGAATTCCCCTCACTTTCCTTCTTTGTCCCTAGAAACAAGGACTCGCACAGTGAAAGAAACTGACACTCTCCCTACCTAGAGTTTTCTGTCCCTAGAAAAAATGTTTTTTTAAAGCACACTATAGCACAAGGAGAATTCCCCTCACTTTCCTTCTTTGTCCCTAGAAACAAGGACTCGCACAGTGAAAGAAACTGACACTCTCCCTACCTAGAGTTTTCTGTCCCTAGAAATTTTTTTTTTTTAAAGCACACTATAGCACAAGGAGAATTCCCCTCACTTTCCTTCTTTTTTCCTAGAAACAAGGACTCGCACAGTGAAAGAAACTGACACTCTCCCTACCTAAAGTTTTCTGTCCCTAGAAAAAATGTTTTTTTAAAGCACAGTATAGCACAAGGAGAATTCCCCTCACTTTCCTTCTTTGTCCCTAGAAACAAGGACTCGCACAGTGAAAGAAACTGACACTCTCCCTACCTAGAGTTTTCTGTCCCTAGAAAAAATGTTTTTTTAAAGCACACTATAGCACAAGGAGAATTCCCCTCACTTTCCTTCTTTGTCCCTAGAAACAAGGACTCGCACAGTGAAAGAAACTGACACTCTCCCTACCTAGAATTTTCTGTCCCTAGAAATTTTTTTTTTTTAAAGCACACTATAGCACAAGGAGAATTCCCCTCACTTTCCTTCTTTTTTCCTAGAAACAAGGACTCGCACAGTGAAAGAAACTGTCACTCTCCCTGCCTAGAGTTTTCTGTCCCTAGAAAAAATGTTTTTTTAAAGCACACTATAGCACAAGGAGAATTCCCCTCACTTTCCTTCTTTGTCCCTAGAAACAAGGACTCGCACAGTGAAAGAAACTGACACTCTCCCTACCTAGAGTTTTCTGTCCCTAGAAAAAATGTTTTTTTAAAGCACACTATAGCACAAGGAGAATTCCCCTCACTTTCCTTCTTTGTCCCTAGAAACAAGGACTCGCACAGTGAAAGAAACTGACACTCTCCCTACCTAGAGTTTTCTGTCCCTAGAAAAAATGTTTTTTTAAAGCACACTATAGCACAAGGAGAATTCCCCTCACTTTCCTTCTTTGTCCCTAGAAACAAGGACTCGCACAGTGAAAGCAACTGACACTCTCCCTACCTAGAGTTTTCTGTCCCTAGAATTTTTTTTTTTTTTAAAGCACACTATAGCACAAGGAGAATTCCCCTCACTTTCCTTCTTTTTTCCTAGAAACAAGGACTCGCACAGTGAAAGAAACTGACACTCTCCCTACCTAGAGTTTTCTGTCCCTAGAAATTTTTTTTTTTTAAAGCACACTATAGCACAAGGAGAATTCCCCTCACTTTCCTTCTTTTTTCCTAGAAACAAGGACTCGCACAGTGAAAGAAACTGACACTCTCCCTACCTAGAGTTTTCTGTCCCTAGAAAATTTTTTTTTTAAAGCACACTATAGCACAAGGAGAATTCCCCTCACTTTCCTTCTTTTTTCCTAGAAACAAGGACTCGTACAGTGAAAGAAACTGACACTCTCCCTACCTAGAGTTTTCTGTCCCTAGAATTTTTTTTTTTTAAAGCACACTATAGCACAAGGAGAATTCCCCTCACTTTCCTTCTTTTTTCCTAGAAACAAGGACTCGCACAGTGAAAGAAACTGACACTCTCCCTACCTAGAGTTTTCTGTCCCTAGAATTTTTTTTTTTTAAAGCACACTATAGCACAAGGAGAATTCCCCTCACTTTCCTTCTTTTTTCCTAGAAACAAGGACTCGCACAGTGAAAGAAACTGACACTCTCCCTACCTAGAGTTTTCTGTCCCTAGAAATTTTTTTTTTTAAAGCACACTATAGCACAAGGAGAATTCCCCTCACTTTCCTTCTTTTTTCCTAGAAACAAGGACTCGCACAGTGAAAGAAACTGACACTCTCCCTACCTAGAGTTTTCTGTCCCTAGAAAAAATGTTTTTTTAAAGCACACTATAGCACAAGGAGAATTCCCCTCACTTTCCTTCTTTGTCCCTAGAAACAAGGACTGGCACAGTGAAAGAAACTGACACTCTCCCTACCTAGAGTTTTCTGTCCCTAGAAATTTTTTTTTTTTAAAGCACACTATAGCACAAGGAGAATTCCCCTCACTTTCCTTCTTTTTTCCTAGAAACAAGGACTCGCACAGTGAAAGAAACTGACACTCTCCCTACCTAGAGTTTTCTGTCCCTAGAAAAAATGTTTTTTTAAAGCACACTATAGCACAAGGAGAATTCCCCTCACTTTCCTTCTTTGTCCCTAGAAACAAGGACTCGCACAGTGAAAGAAACTGACACTCTCCCTACCTAGAGTTTTCTGTCCCTAGAAAAAATGTTTTTTTAAAGCACACTATAGCACAAGGAGAATTCCCCTCACTTTCCTTCTTTGTCCCTAGAAACAAGGACTCGCACAGTGAAAGAAACTGACACTCTCCCTACCTAGAGTTTTCTGTCCCTAGAAAAAATGTTTTTTTAAAGCACACTATAGCACAAGGAGAATTCCCCTCACTTTCCTTCTTTGTCCCTAGAAACAAGGACTCGCACAGTGAAAGAAACTGACACTCTCCCTACCTAGAGTTTTCTGTCCCTAGAAAAAATGTTTTTTTAAAGCACACTATAGCACAAGGAGAATTCCCCTCACTTTCCTTCTTTTTTCCTAGAAACAAGGACTCGCACAGTGAAAGAAACTGACACTCTCCCTACCTAGAGTTTTCTGTCCCTAGAAATTTTTTTTTTTAAAAGCACACTATAGCACAAGGAGAATTCCCCTCACTTTCCTTCTTTTTTCCTAGAAACAAGGACTCGCACAGTGAAAGAAACTGACACTCTCCCTACCTAGAGTTTTCTGTCCCTAGAAATTTTTTTTTTTTAAAGCACACTATAGCACAAGGAGAATTCCCCTCACTTTCCTTCTTTTTTCCTAGAAACAAGGACTCGCACAGTGAAAGAAACTGACACTCTCCCTACCTAGAGTTTTCTGTCCCTAGAAAATTTTTTTTTTTAAAGCACACTATAGCACAAGGAGAATTCCCCTCACTTTCCTTCTTTTTTCCTAGAAACAAGGACTCGCACAGTGAAAGAAACTGACACTCTCCCTACCTAGAGTTTTCTGTCCCTAGAAAAAATGTTTTTTTAAAGCACACTATAGCACAAGGAGAATTCCCCTCACTTTCCTTCTTTGTCCCTAGAAACAAGGACTCGCACAGTGAAAGAAACTGACACTCTCCCTACCTAGAGTTTTCTGTCCCTAGAATTTTTTTTTTTTTAAAGCACACTATAGCACAAGGAGAATTCCCCTCACTTTCCTTCTTTTTTCCTAGAAACAAGGACTCGCACAGTGAAAGAAACTGACACTCTCCCTACCTAGAGTTTTCTGTCCCTAGAAAAAATGTTTTTTTAAAGCACACTATAGCACAAGGAGAATTCCCCTCACTTTCCTTCTTTGTCCCTAGAAACAAGGACTCGCACAGTGAAAGAAACTGACACTCTCCCTACCTAGAGTTTTCTGTCCCTAGAAAAAATGTTTTTTTAAAGCACACTATAGCACAAGGAGAATTCCCCTCACTTTCCTTCTTTGTCCCTAGAAACAAGGACTCGCACAGTGAAAGAAACTGACACTCTCCCTACCTAGAGTTTTCTGTCCCTAGAAAAAATGTTTTTTTAAAGCACACTATAGCACAAGGAGAATTCCCCTCACTTTCCTTCTTTGTCCCTAGAAACAAGGACTCGCACAGTGAAAGAAACTGACACTCTCCCTACCTAGAGTTTTCTATCCCTAGAAATTTTTTTTTTTAAAGCACACTATAGCACAAGGAGAATTCCCCTCACTTTCCTTCTTTTTTCCTAGAAACAAGGACTCGCACAGTGAAAGAAACTGACACTCTCCCTACCTAGAGTTTTCTGTCCCTAGAAAAAATGTTTTTTTAAAGCACACTATAGCACAAGGAGAATTCCCCTCACTTTCCTTCTTTGTCCCTAGAAACAAGGACTCGCACAGTGAAAGAAACTGACACTCTCCCTACCTAGAGTTTTCTGTCCCTAGAAAAAATGTTTTTTTAAAGCACACTATAGCACAAGGAGAATTCCCCTCACTTTCCTTCTTTGTCCCTAGAAACAAGGACTCGCACAGTGAAAGAAACTGACACTCTCCCTACCTAGAGTTTTCTGTCCCTAGAAAAAATGTTTTTTTAAAGCACACTATAGCACAAGGAGAATTCCCCTCACTTTCCTTCTTTGTCCCTAGAAACAAGGACTCGCACAGTGAAAGAAACTGACACTCTCCCTACCTAGAGTTTTCTGTCCCTAGAAATTTTTTTTTTTTAAAGCACACTATAGCACAAGGAGAATTCCCCTCACTTTCCTTCTTTTTTCCTAGAAACAAGGACTCGCACAGTGAAAGAAACTGACACTCTCCCTACCTAGAGTTTTCTGTCCCTAGAAAAAATGTTTTTTTAAAGCACACTATAGCACAAGGAGAATTCCCCTCACTTTCCTTCTTTGTCCCTAGAAACAAGGACTCGCACAGTGAAAGAAACTGACACTCTCCCTACCTAGAGTTTTCTGTCCCTAGAAAAAATTTTTTTTAAAGCACACTATAGCACAAGGAGAATTCCCCTCACTTTCCTTCTTTTTTCCTAGAAACAAGGACTCGCACAGTGAAAGAAACTGACACTCTCCCTACCTAGAGTTTTCTGTCCCTAGAAAAAATGTTTTTTTAAAGCACACTATAGCACAAGGAGAATTCCCCTCACTTTCCTTCTTTGTCCCTAGAAACAAGGACTCGCACAGTGAAAGAAACTGACACTCTCCCTACCTAGAGTTTTCTGTCCCTAGAAAAAATGTTTTTTTAAAGCACACTATAGCACAAGGAGAATTCCCCTCACTTTCCTTCTTTGTCCCTAGAAACAAGGACTCGCACAGTGAAAGAAACTGACACTCTCCCTACCTAGAGTTTTCTGTCCCTAGAAAAAATGTTTTTTTAAAGCACACTATAGCACAAGGAGAATTCCCCTCACTTTCCTTCTTTGTCCCTAGAAACAAGGACTCGCACAGTGAAAGAAACTGACACTCTCCCTACCTAGAGTTTTCTGTCCCTAGAAATTTTTTTTTTTTAAAGCACACTATAGCACAAGGAGAATTCCCCTCACTTTCCTTCTTTTTTCCTAGAAACAAGGACTCGCACAGTGAAAGAAACTGACACTCTCCCTACCTAGAGTTTTCTGTCCCTAGAAAAAATGTTTTTTTAAAGCACACTATAGCACAAGGAGAATTCCCCTCACTTTCCTTCTTTGTCCCTAGAAACAAGGACTCGCACAGTGAAAGAAACTGACACTCTCCCTACCTAGAGTTTTCTGTCCCTAGAAAATTTTTTTTTTTAAAGCACACTATAGCACAAGGAGAATTCCCCTCACTTTCCTTCTTTTTTCCTAGAAACAAGGACTCGCACAGTGAAAGAAACTGACACTCTCCCTACCTAGAGTTTTCTGTCCCTAGAAAAAATGTTTTTTTTAAAGCACACTATAGCACAAGGAGAATTCCCCTCACTTTCCTTCTTTGTCCCTAGAAACAAGGACTCGCACAGTGAAAGAAACTGACACTCTCCCTACCTAGAGTTTTCTGTCCCTAGAAAAAATGTTTTTTTAAAGCACACTATAGCACAAGGAGAATTCCCCTCACTTTCCTTCTTTGTCCCTAGAAACAAGGACTCGCACAGTGAAAGAAACTGACACTCTCCCTACCTAGAGTTTTCTGTCCCTAGAAAAAATGTTTTTTTAAAGCACACTATAGCACAAGGAGAATTCCCCTCACTTTCCTTCTTTGTCCCTAGAAACAAGGACTCGCACAGTGAAAGAAACTGACACTCTCCCTACCTAGAGTTTTCTGTCCCTAGAAATTTTTTTTTTTTAAAGCACACTATAGCACAAGGAGAATTCCCCTCACTTTCCTTCTTTTTTCCTAGAAACAAGGACTCGCACAGTGAAAGAAACTGACACTCTCCCTACCTAAAGTTTTCTGTCCCTAGAAAAAATGTTTTTTTAAAGCACAGTATAGCACAAGGAGAATTCCCCTCACTTTCCTTCTTTGTCCCTAGAAACAAGGACTGGCACAGTGAAAGAAACTGACACTCTCCCTACCTAGAGTTTTCTGTCCCTAGAAAAAATGTTTTTTTAAAGCACACTATAGCACAAGGAGAATTCCCCTCACTTTCCTTCTTTGTCCCTAGAAACAAGGACTGGCACAGTGAAAGAAACTGACACTCTCCCTACCTAGAGTTTTCTGTCCCTAGAATTTTTTTTTTTTTAAAGCACACTATAGCACAAGGAGAATTCCCCTCACTTTCCTTCTTTTTTCCTAGAAACAAGGACTCGCACAGTGAAAGAAACTGACACTCTCCCTACCTAGAGTTTTCTGTCCCTAGAAAAAATGTTTTTTTAAAGCACACTATAGCACAAGGAGAATTCCCCTCACTTTCCTTCTTTGTCCCTAGAAACAAGGACTCGCACAGTGAAAGAAACTGACACTCTCCCTACCTAGAGTTTTCTGTCCCTAGAAAAAAATGTTTTTTTAAAGCACACTATAGCACAAGGAGAATTCCCCTCACTTTCCTTCTTTGTCCCTAGAAACAAGGACTCGCACAGTGAAAGAAACTGACACTCTCCCTACCTAGAGTTTTCTGTCCCTAGAAAAAATGTTTTTTTAAAGCACACTATAGCACAAGGAGAATTCCCCTCACTTTCCTTCTTTGTCCCTAGAAACAAGGACTCGCACAGTGAAAGAAACTGACACTCTCCCTACCTAGAGTTTTCTGTCCCTAGAAAAAAATGTTTTTTTAAAGCACACTATAGCACAAGGAGAATTCCCCTCACTTTCCTTCTTTTTTCCTAGAAACAAGGACTCGCACAGTGAAAGAAACTGACACTCTCCCTACCTAGAGTTTTCTGTCCCTAGAAATTTTTTTTTTTTAAAGCACACTATAGCACAAGGAGAATTCCCCTCACTTTCCTTCTTTTTTCCTAGAAACAAGGACTCGCACAGTGAAAGAAACTGACACTCTCCCTACCTAGAGTTTTCTGTCCCTAGAAATTTTTTTTTTTTAAAGCACACTATAGCACAAGGAGAATTCCCCTCACTTTCCTTCTTTTTTCCTAGAAACAAGGACTCGCACAGTGAAAGAAACTGACACTCTCCCTACCTAGAGTTTTCTGTCCCTAGAAATTTTTTTTTTTTAAAGCACACTATAGCACAAGGAGAATTCCCCTCACTTTCCTTCTTTTTTCCTAGAAACAAGGACTCGCACAGTGAAAGAAACTGACACTCTCCCTACCTAGAGTTTTCTGTCCCTAGAAAAAATGTTTTTTTAAAGCACACTATAGCACAAGGAGAATTCCCCTCACTTTCCTTCTTTGTCCCTAGAAACAAGGACTCGCACAGTGAAAGAAACTGACACTCTCCCTACCTAGAGTTTTCTGTCCCTAGAAAATTTTTTTTTTTAAAGCACACTATAGCACAAGGAGAATTCCCCTCACTTTCCTTCTTTTTTCCTAGAAACAAGGACACGCACAGTGAAAGAAACTGACACTCTCCCTACCTAGAGTTTTCTGTCCCTAGAAAAAATGTTTTTTTAAAGCACACTATAGCACAAGGAGAATTCCCCTCACTTTCCTTCTTTGTCCCTAGAAACAAGGACTCGCACAGTGAAAGAAACTGACACTCTCCCTACCTAGAGTTTTCTGTCCCTAGAAAAAATGTTTTTTTAAAGCACACTATAGCACAAGGAGAATTCCCCTCACTTTCCTTCTTTGTCCCTAGAAACAAGGACTCGCACAGTGAAAGAAACTGACACTCTCCCTACCTAGAGTTTTCTGTCCCTAGAAAAAATTTTTTTTAAAGCACACTATAGCACAAGGAGAATTCCCCTCACTTTCCTTCTTTTTTCCTAGAAACAAGGACTCGCACAGTGAAAGAAACTGACACTCTCCCTACCTAGAGTTTTCTGTCCCTAGAAAAAATGTTTTTTTAAAGCACACTATAGCACAAGGAGAATTCCCCTCACTTTCCTTCTTTGTCCCTAGAAACAAGGACTCGCACAGTGAAAGAAACTGACACTCTCCCTACCTAGAGTTTTCTGTCCCTAGAAAAAATGTTTTTTTAAAGCACACTATAGCACAAGGAGAATTCCCCTCACTTTCCTTCTTTGTCCCTAGAAACAAGGACTCGCACAGTGAAAGAAACTGACACTCTCCCTACCTAGAGTTTTCTGTCCCTAGAAAAAATGTTTTTTTAAAGCACACTATAGCACAAGGAGAATTCCCCTCACTTTCCTTCTTTGTCCCTAGAAACAAGGACTCGCACAGTGAAAGAAACTGACACTCTCCCTACCTAGAGTTTTCTGTCCCTAGAAATTTTTTTTTTTTAAAGCACACTATAGCACAAGGAGAATTCCCCTCACTTTCCTTCTTTTTTCCTAGAAACAAGGACTCGCACAGTGAAAGAAACTGACACTCTCCCTACCTAGAGTTTTCTGTCCCTAGAAAAAATGTTTTTTTAAAGCACACTATAGCACAAGGAGAATTCCCCTCACTTTCCTTCTTTGTCCCTAGAAACAAGGACTCGCACAGTGAAAAAAACTGACACTCTCCCTACCTAGAGTTTTCTGTCCCTAGAAAAATTTTTTTTTTAAAGCACACTATAGCACAAGGAGAATTCCCCTCACTTTCCTTCTTTTTTCCTAGAAACAAGGACTCGCACAGTGAAAGAAACTGACACTCTCCCTACCTAGAGTTTTCTGTCCCTAGAAAAAATGTTTTTTTAAAGCACACTATAGCACAAGGAGAATTCCCCTCACTTTCCTTCTTTGTCCCTAGAAACAAGGACTCGCACAGTGAAAGAAACTGACACTCTCCCTACCTAGAGTTTTCTGTCCCTAGAAAAAATGTTTTTTTAAAGCACACTATAGCACAAGGAGAATTCCCCTCACTTTCCTTCTTTGTCCCTAGAAACAAGGACTCGCACAGTGAAAGAAACTGACACTCTCCCTACCTAGAGTTTTCTGTCCCTAGAAAAAATGTTTTTTTAAAGCACACTATAGCACAAGGAGAATTCCCCTCACTTTCCTTCTTTGTCCCTAGAAACAAGGACTCGCACAGTGAAAGAAACTGACACTCTCCCTACCTAGAGTTTTCTGTCCCTAGAATTTTTTTTTTTTTAAAGCACACTATAGCACAAGGAGAATTCCCCTCACTTTCCTTCTTTTTTCCTAGAAACAAGGACTCGCACAGTGAAAGAAACTGACACTCTCCCTACCTAAAGTTTTCTGTCCCTAGAAAAAATGTTTTTTTAAAGCACAGTATAGCACAAGGAGAATTCCCCTCACTTTCCTTCTTTGTCCCTAGAAACAAGGACTCGCACAGTGAAAGAAACTGACACTCTCCCTACCTAGAGTTTTCTGTCCCTAGAAAAAATGTTTTTTTAAAGCACACTATAGCACAAGGAGAATTCCCCTCACTTTCCTTCTTTGTCCCTAGAAACAAGGACTCGCACAGTGAAAGAAACTGACACTCTCCCTACCTAGAGTTTTCTGTCCCTAGAAATTTTTTTTTTTTAAAGCACACTATAGCACAAGGAGAATTCCCCTCACTTTCCTTCTTTTTTCCTAGAAACAAGGACTCGCACAGTGAAAGCAACTGACACTCTCCCTACCTAGAGTTTTCTGTCCCTAGAATTTTTTTTTTTTTAAAGCACACTATAGCACAAGGAGAATTCCCCTCACTTTCCTTCTTTTTTCCTAGAAACAAGGACTCGCACAGTGAAAGAAACTGACACTCTCCCTACCTAGAGTTTTCTGTCCCTAGAAAAAATGTTTTTTTAAAGCACACTATAGCACAAGGAGAATTCCCCTCACTTTCCTTCTTTTTTCCTAGAAACAAGGACTCGCACAGTGAAAGAAACTGACACTCTCCCTACCTAGAGTTTTCTGTCCCTAGAAATTTTTTTTTTTTAAAGCACACTATAGCACAAGGAGAATTCCCCTCACTTTCCTTCTTTTTTCCTAGAAACAAGGACTCGCACAGTGAAAGAAACTGACACTCTCCCTACCTAGAGTTTTCTGTCCCTAGAAATTTTTTTTTTTTAAAGCACACTATAGCACAAGGAGAATTCCCCTCACTTTCCTTCTTTTTTCCTAGAAACAAGGACTCGCACAGTGAAAGAAACTGACACTCTCCCTACCTAGAGTTTTCTGTCCCTAGAAATTTTTTTTTTTTAAAGCACACTATAGCACAAGGAGAATTCCCCTCACTTTCCTTCTTTTTTCCTAGAAACAAGGACTCGCACAGTGAAAGATACTGACACTCTCCCTACCTAGAGTTTTCTGTCCCTAGAAATTTTTTTTTTTTAAAGCACACTATAGCACAAGGAGAATTCCCCTCACTTTCCTTCTTTTTTCCTAGAAACAAGGACTCGCACAGTGAAAGAAACTGACACTCTCCCTACCTAGAGTTTTCTGTCCCTAGAAAAAATGTTTTTTTAAAGCACACTATAGCACAAGGAGAATTCCCCTCACTTTCCTTCTTTGTCCCTAGAAACAAGGACTCGCACAGTGAAAGAAACTGACACTCTCCCTACCTAGAGTTTTCTGTCCCTAGAAAAAATGTTTTTTTAAAGCACACTATAGCACAAGGAGAATTCCCCTCACTTTCCTTCTTTGTCCCTAGAAACAAGGACTCGCACAGTGAAAGAAACTGACACTCTCCCTACCTAGAGTTTTCTGTCCCTAGAAATTTTTTTTTTTTAAAGCACACTATAGCACAAGGAGAATTCCCTTCACTTTCCTTCTTTTTTCCTAGAAACAAGGACTCGCACAGTGAAAGAAACTGACACTCTCCCTACCTAGAGTTTTCTGTCCCTAGAAAAAATGTTTTTTTAAAGCACACTATAGCACAAGGAGAATTCCCCTCACTTTCCTTCTTTGTCCCTAGAAACAAGGACTCGCACAGTGAAAGAAACTGACACTCTCCCTACCTAGAGTTTTCTGTCCCTAGAAATTTTTTTTTTTAAAGCACACTATAGCACAAGGAGAATTCCCCTCACTTTCCTTCTTTTTTCCTAGAAACAAGGACTCGCACAGTGAAAGAAACTGACACTCTCCCTACCTAAAGTTTTCTGTCCCTAGAAAAAATGTTTTTTTAAAGCACAGTATAGCACAAGGAGAATTCCCCTCACTTTCCTTCTTTGTCCCTAGAAACAAGGACTCGCACAGTGAAAGAAACTGACACTCTCCCTACCTAGAGTTTTCTGTCCCTAGAAAAAATGTTTTTTTAAAGCACACTATAGCACAAGGAGAATTCCCCTCACTTTCCTTCTTTGTCCCTAGAAACAAGGACTCGCACAGTGAAAGAAACTGACACTCTCCCTACCTAGAGTTTTCTGTCCCTAGAATTTTTTTTTTTTTTAAAGCACACTATAGCACAAGGAGAATTCCCCTCACTTTCCTTCTTTTTTCCTAGAAACAAGGACTCGCACAGTGAAAGAAACTGACACTCTCCCTGCCTAGAGTTTTCTGTCCCTAGAAAAAATGTTTTTTTAAAGCACACTATAGCACAAGGAGAATTCCCCTCACTTTCCTTCTTTGTCCCTAGAAACAAGGACTCGCACAGTGAAAGAAACTGACACTCTCCCTACCTAGAGTTTTCTGTCCCTAGAAAAAATGTTTTTTTAAAGCACACTATAGCACAAGGAGAATTCCCCTCACTTTCCTTCTTTGTCCCTAGAAACAAGGACTCGCACAGTGAAAGAAACTGACACTCTCCCTACCTAGAGTTTTCTGTCCCTAGAAAAAATGTTTTTTTAAAGCACACTATAGCACAAGGAGAATTCCCCTCACTTTCCTTCTTTGTCCCTAGAAACAAGGACTCGCACAGTGAAAGCAACTGACACTCTCCCTACCTAGAGTTTTCTGTCCCTAGAATTTTTTTTTTTTTTAAAGCACACTATAGCACAAGGAGAATTCCCCTCACTTTCCTTCTTTTTTCCTAGAAACAAGGACTCGCACAGTGAAAGAAACTGACACTCTCCCTACCTAGAGTTTTCTGTCCCTAGAATTTTTTTTTTTTTAAAGCACACTATAGCACAAGGAGAATTCCCCTCACTTTCCTTCTTTTTTCCTAGAAACAAGGACTCGCACAGTGAAAGAAACTGACACTCTCCCTACCTAGAGTTTTCTGTCCCTAGAAAAAATGTTTTTTTAAAGCACACTATAGCACAAGGAGAATTCCCCTCACTTTCCTTCTTTCTTCCTAGAAACAAGGACTCGCACAGTGAAAGAAACTGACACTCTCCCTACCTAGAGTTTTCTGTCCCTAGAATTTTTTTTTTTTTTAAAGCACACTATAGCACAAGGAGAATTCCCCTCACTTTCCTTCTTTTTTCCTAGAAACAAGGACTCGCACAGTGAAAGAAACTGACACTCTCCCTACCTAGAGTTTTCTGTCCCTAGAAATTTTTTTTTTTTAAAGCACACTATAGCACAAGGAGAATTCCCCTCACTTTCCTTCTTTTTTCCTAGAAACAAGGACTCGCACAGTGAAAGAAACTGACACTCTCCCTACCTAGAGTTTTCTGTCCCTAGAAAATTTTTTTTTTTAAAGCACACTATAGCACAAGGAGAATTCCCCTCACTTTCCTTCTTTTTTCCTAGAAACAAGGACTCGCACAGTGAAAGAAACTGACACTCTCCCTACCTAGAGTTTTCTGTCCCTAGAATTTTTTTTTTTTTAAAGCACACTATAGCACAAGGAGAATTCCCCTCACTTTCCTTCTTTTTTCCTAGAAACAAGGACTCGCACAGTGAAAGAAACTGACACTCTCCCTACCTAGAGTTTTCTGTCCCTAGAAAAAATGTTTTTTTAAAGCACACTATAGCACAAGGAGAATTCCCCTCACTTTCCTTCTTTGTCCCTAGAAACAAAGACTCGCACAGTGAAAGAAACTGACACTCTCCCTACCTAGAGTTTTCTGTCCCTAGAAAAAATGTTTTTTTAAAGCACACTATAGCACAAGGAGAATTCCCCTCACTTTCCTTCTTTGTCCCTAGAAACAAGGACTCGCACAGTGAAAGAAACTGACACTCTCCCTACCTAGAGTTTTCTGTCCCTAGAATTTTTTTTTTTTTAAAGCACACTATAGCACAAGGAGAATTCCCTTCACTTTCCTTCTTTTTTCCTAGAAACAAGGACTCGCACAGTGAAAGAAACTGACACTCTCCCTACCTAGAGTTTTCTGTCCCTAGAAAAAATGTTTTTTTAAAGCACACTATAGCACAAGGAGAATTCCCCTCACTTTCCTTCTTTGTCCCTAGAAACAAGGACTCGCACAGTGAAAGAAACTGACACTCTCCCTACCTAGAGTTTTCTGTCCCTAGAAAAAATGTTTTTTTAAAGCACACTATAGCACAAGGAGAATTCCCCTCACTTTCCTTCTTTGTCCCTAGAAACAAGGACTCGCACAGTGAAAGAAACTGACACTCTCCCTACCTAGAGTTTTCTGTCCCTAGAAAATTTTTTTTTTTAAAGCACACTATAGCACAAGGAGAATTCCCTTCACTTTCCTTCTTTTTTCCTAGAAACAAGGACTCGCACAGTGAAAGAAACTGACACTCTCCCTACCTAGAGTTTTCTGTCCCTAGAAAAAATGTTTTTTTAAAGCACACTATAGCACAAGGAGAATTCCCCTCACTTTCCTTCTTTGTCCCTAGAAACAAGGACTCGCACAGTGAAAGAAACTGACACTCTCCCTACCTAGAGTTTTCTGTCCCTAGAAAAAATGTTTTTTTAAAGCACACTATAGCACAAGGAGAATTCCCCTCACTTTCCTTCTTTGTCCCTAGAAACAAGGACTCGCACAGTGAAAGAAACTGACACTCTCCCTACCTAGAGTTTTCTGTCCCTAGAAATTTTTTTTTTTTAAAGCACACTATAGCACAAGGAGAATTCCCCTCACTTTCCTTCTTTTCTCCTAGAAACAAGGACTCGCACAGTGAAAGAAACTGACACTCTCCCTACCTAGAGTTTTCTGTCCCTAGAAAAAATGTTTTTTTAAAGCACACTATAGCACAAGGAGAATTCCCCTCACTTTCCTTCTTTGTCCCTAGAAACAAGGACTCGCACAGTGAAAGAAACTGACACTCTCCCTACCTAGAGTTTTCTGTCCCTAGAAAAAATGTTTTTTTAAAGCACACTATAGCACAAGGAGAATTCCCCTCACTTTCCTTCTTTGTCCCTAGAAACAAGGACTCGCACAGTGAAAGAAACTGACACTCTCCCTACCTAGAGTTTTCTGTCCCTAGAAATTTTTTTTTTTTAAAGCACACTATAGCACAAGGAGAATTCCCCTCACTTTCCTTCTTTGTCCCTAGAAACAAGGACTCGCACAGTGAAAGAAACTGACACTCTCCCTACCTAGAGTTTTCTGTCCCTAGAAATTATTTTTTTTAAAGCACACTATAGCACAAGGAGAATTCCCCTCACTTTCCTTCTTTTTTCCTAGAAACAAGGACTCGCACAGTGAAAGAAACTGACACTCTCCCTACCTAGAGTTTTCTGTCCCTAGAAAAAATGTTTTTTTAAAGCACACTATAGCACAAGGAGAATTCCCCTCACTTTCCTTCTTTGTCCCTAGAAACAAGGACTCGCACAGTGAAAGAAACTGACACTCTCCCTACCTAGAGTTTTCTGTCCCTAGAATTTTTTTTTTTTTAAAGCACACTATAGCACAAGGAGAATTCCCCTCACTTTCCTTCTTTTTTCCTAGAAACAAGGACTCGCACAGTGAAAGAAACTGACACTCTCCCTACCTAGAGTTTTCTGTCCCTAGAATTTTTTTTTTTTTAAAGCACACTATAGCACAAGGAGAATTCCCCTCACTTTCCTTCTTTTTTCCTAGAAACAAGGACTCGCACAGTGAAAGAAACTGACACTCTCCCTACCTAGAGTTTTCTGTCCCTAGAATTTTTTTTTTTTAAAGCACACTATAGCACAAGGAGAATTCCCCTCACTTTCCTTCTTTTTTCCTAGAAACAAGGACTCGCACAGTGAAAGAAACTGACACTCTCCCTACCTAGAGTTTTCTGTCCCTAGAATTTTTTTTTTTTAAAGCACACTATAGCACAAGGAGAATTCCCCTCACTTTCCTTCTTTTTTCCTAGAAACAAGGACTCGCACAGTGAAAGAAACTGACACTCTCCCTACCTAGAGTTTTCTGTCCCTAGAAAAAATGTTTTTTTAAAGCACACTATAGCACAAGGAGAATTCCCCTCACTTTCCTTCTTTGTCCCTAGAAACAAGGACTCGCACAGTGAAAGAAACTGACACTCTCCCTACCTAGATTTTTCTGTCCCTAGAAAAAATGTTTTTTTAAAGCACACTATAGCACAAGGAGAATTCCCCTCACTTTCCTTCTTTGTCCCTAGAAACAAGGACTCGCACAGTGAAAGAAACTGACACTCTCCCTACCTAGAGTTTTCTGTCCCTAGAAAAAATGTTTTTTTAAAGCACACTATAGCACAAGGAGAATTCCCCTCACTTTCCTTCTTTGTCCCTAGAAACAAGGACTCGCACAGTAAAACACACTGACACTCTCCCTACCTATCCTTCTCTTTCCCTAAACTAAAGGAATCCAGGTTAAGCAAGAAAGAAATAAATGTCACTGTCCCTGCCTATGCTTGTCTTTCCCTGCTCCGGAACACACTACACTAGGCCGCCGTGCTGGCGGCCTTTTATAGTGTGGGGCGTGTACTAAACACCCTCAGCAATAATTGGCCACAGGCATCCTGCCTGTGGCCAATCATTGCTCTCCTCGCTGCCGGCGCTGTGATTGGCCAAGCATGCGGGGTCACAGTGCATGCTTGGCCAATCACAGCGCCTGGATGACACTGCGATGGCGTAGTGCATTGTGGGCCGTTCGCGTCACTCGAATTTGGCGCGAACGGCCCAAATCGTTCGATCTTCGTCGAACGATCGAACAGCCGATGTTCGAGTCGAACGTATGTTCGACTCGAACACGAAGCTCATCCCTACTTCCCGTCTATGGCACCACCGCAGTTGGGGAAGTCCCACCGCGTGGCAAACTCCGATGCCACAGTCTGCCATTCCTGTGGCGTGGAAGGAAGCTGTGGAGTGAAACAAGATGAAATAATATTAGAAAAACAAAGTCATACATTACAAAGAAATTCTATCACAAAAAATTAGAGACCAACATCAATCTAATTATACGTTTATTAAGGTGTGTAAAAAAAGGATAATGGAAGGCTCATTTATCATATTCATCACCCCCTCTGATGGGCCATTACTAAATAATTTTGGGGGGGGGGGAGATGTGTTTGGCCACAGGATAGCATTGCAGTGGCAGTGCGTCCAGAGTGGGCGCTGGAGCACTGTCCCCTCTCTCCTGTGCCCATCACTCAGAACAATACATAGGTTCATGCGTTGCATGAACCTATGTATTGTCTATGCCGCACACTATTCAGGTGGATGGCCTCTTGTAAAGCGACCGACATATGAATCATTGCGGCATTTAGAGGGTTAAAATTGCAGAGCAGAAACAGGTATTAAAATAGTCTTGCAAATTACAACCTGAGGGATGTAATTGGCTTCCTCAAAGAAAAATCGGGGACGCAAGGAGGGGGGCATTCCTTGTGTAAACACTGACAGGCTGCTCTGCCAATCATGTTCACCAAGTCTGTTTAATGGTAACATGATTGGCTGATGCAACATGAAGGGAAGGAGAAGACATCAAGGACAGAAGAAGGATGGCACTGACCACAAGAAGGTAAGTGCAGGGCTGGGGGGAAACTGGCTGCATTAGAGGGGACTAAATGGCTGCATTTGAGGGAACAAAATGGCTGCATTGGAGGGGACAACTGGGGGCGTTTATTAGGCAACAGAGCAAAAAAGGAGGAAGTTTATTTCCTAAATTGGGGTTTGAACCCCCCAACATTTGGAGCAACAGGCGCCCCTGCTGGAAAAGTAAGTGAAGGGAAATATTTAGGGAGGAGAAAAAAGGGGCAATCTAAAGCTTCCAACATGCATGGGGACAAAGGGGACATTCTCAGCATATTACAATCATGGTAATTAGGGAAGGATGAAAGAAATACAATACATTAGCAGACATGTAATACCTAAAATGTGATGTTAAGGGAGCAAACTTACCCTAATATAGTCCTCCTGCAGGACTTGGATGATGGCAGAACAGGTGTCTGGGATTATGAGGCCCAGAGCCTGGGGGGAGATGCCTGTGGTGAACTTCAAGTCCTGAAGACTTCTCCCTGTCGCCAGGTAACGCAACGTGGCGATGAGCCTCTGCTCAGCACTGATGGCTTCCCGCATAACGGTGTCCTTCCTGGTAATATAGGGGGACACCAAAGCCAACAGTTCCTGAAAAACGGGGTCAGACATCCTCAGAAAATTCCTGTAGTCCTCAGGATTATTCTCGACGATCTCCCGCAGCAGAGGCATGTGGCAGAATTGGTCCCGCTGGAGCAACCAATTCTTGGTCCATGAACTCCTCCTCACACCATTCATGGACTGATCTTGGTCCAAAACAAGCAGACCAACACCAAGCGCACGCACAGCACGAACTCGACGACGAGAACGTCCAGGCGACATGGCTAGGAAACGGTCGTCTAATCAGAACGTACAGAACAGAACGCACTTTAGAACAGCAAGGCCTATGAATAACGAACTGAAAATCAGAAACGAACAGGCAAGAACGCACTGTAAAACAGATACGACCTGCCTAGACGCCCTGAAAGTCAAGATACGAACCCACAAGCACAAACTGAATGGCAGAAAACGATCTGAAAAGTACGAAGACTGAAAAGCGCGAATCGTCTCTTCCCAAACTTTTACTTCACACGCGGTAACACGAGATCAGCAAAAGCAGCCCAAGGGGTGGCGCCAAGAAAAAAGATCTTCCCCTTTATAGTGCCGTTGTACGTGCTGGACGTGAGCGCAGAGAACAACGAGGAAATTGGGAAATGACAGTGTGTACGCATAGAAAGCTTGACGAGAAAATCGACAAGCTTAACAAGAATCTCGTCGAAAAAAACGACGTGTTTTTTACGACGAGAAAATCGGTCGTGTGTACGAGGCCTTAGGGTGCGTGGTGGTGGAGAAGGGGGAAGAGGCCGAGGAGCACGAAGACACCATGCTGTCCCTGATGAAATTCGGGCCACAATTATAGACCATGTCATCAACCATAGCCTCACAATGGCGGAGGCAGGTCGCTGAGTGCAGCCTAATGTGCCTCGATCTACAGTCTCCTCTATCATCCAAACCTTTGGCAGGGAAAACAGGTATGTAGTCAGTCAATGATAGAATTATATAATGTATAGGACAGGACACTGTGCATAGAGCAACAAATATGTTTATTTACTCATTTACGTATTCATTTAGTGTGTCTGTGTGTGTGATAGGCCTACAGTATTACAGTATCTTACCTCAGTGGGATGTTACGTATGTTACTAACAATGACAAGAAAAATATTGTAGAAAATAAACTATGGAATAGTATGGAATTGTTTATTTTCTACAATATTGATGATACAGTTTACAGTAGTATTCCAGTCACTGTGCAGTGATGCATTAGAATTGTGGTAAAGTTACTGTAAGTAAAACAACAATACGATTAAATTGGTAACTCATTCTGTACGTAATACATAAGGTATAAATTACGAATGGAGTGTTGTCCTTTGAATTCTATGTCTAGGATTGGATGACAACCTGGCACGGGTGGCCGACGAAAACTTTTCAATGAACAACAAGAACAAGAGATCTGTAACATGGTGTTTGCAAATAATGCCATCACATTGAGACAGATCCGCACTGCAATCCTACAAGACAATGCCATATTCCAAAATGTCAACTCTATAAGCATCTCCACAATAGCCCGCATATTGAAGAAGCATCAGATGACAATGAAGCAACATTACAGGGTAACATTTGAGAGGAAATCTAACAGAGTGAAAGAGCTGTGGTACCAGTATGTACATGTAAGTCAGTCACTGGTTGTCCATCAAGATAACCTTTTTACAATTACCGTAAGCAGTGGTTTCCAAAATGTATTGGTTTCAGTACCCACTTTACCTGATTTCTGAATCCAGGTAATCCAGGTATGAAAGTATTTGATTTACGTATCTGATTTATAAACATTTTGCCTAAAAACTGCAGCTTACTGTATGATGCAATTATCATTATAATCCTTATTTTAAGAATATAACATACAATACGCGGTGCTCCTATCAATATTTAAATTGATACGGTACACTATTGTCTCAAAGACAACGGAGATTATGAATCCCATGTTATATGCCTCACAGCTCATCCTATCAAACAGTAAACATACACATTGATAGGATGAGCTGTGAGGCATATAACATGGGATTCATAATCCGGCCCCTAAGGTTGCAACCCCTTGTTCCCTTTCCTTTAGTATTATGAGTTATTTGCCAGCTATTTGGACAGTTGTCCTTATTTGCATATGGTAATTATCATATATTATCTATTTTCCCTTTTCCTTTTTTACGGTGCTAGTGGTTGTTTTGGAATTTGATAGATTGCTAATTAGCATATTTCGACCATCAGGTCTGCTGACCATTGAAAATTAGACACATTTTAAATAAAATAAAAAAATTGCTGTTCTTATATATATATATATATATATATATATATATATATATAATGTATTTTGAATTTTTATGAATTTTTATGAGGTGATATATGGAAATTTTAAGATTGTAATGATCATAACTTGATGTTAGCTAACGCCAGTTTATTTTAACATTGATATATTCTATATGTCCTCTATTGCTGTTCCTTGCCGTGTGCACCATGAGTTGTTTCAACTCAAGGCAGGCAGCACTCAATGAGTTAAACGGCCTTAGTTGACCACATAATAAATCTGGACATGCCGGGCTGTAAGATCATGCCCTTTGACAAAGTCGTAATGACGAAACGCGTCAGAGCATGATTTTACGGCAACCGGAAGTGACGATTGACGCCGTGCGTTCCAAGCTACTGGGTTGAGAAACCGGAAGTATCACCTGACGAACTGAAGAGCGGTGAGTTAAGGCAGATATAACATGGGACAAACCATCTTCTCCCCAGCTACTCACTGATTTTGGCTTGTGAAACATCAAGTTATCAGATTAGCAAGAACCTAGGCTGCTGTTGGCTAAAGACGTTTTTAAATTGTCTTTTTTATGGAAATAAGCTGAGTAAAGAGATATATATTGAATTTTTTATTTTTTTAAATAAAGTTTTTTTTAAACTGGACTATACTATGTGGAGTTTTCTCTCTCTCCTCATAACACCATCTTTGGAGAAAGCTTAAATATCTCTATAAAAAGGACACACGCAGGAGACATCTCTCGTTTGGATTTTCTTTTGGATTTCGTATGAGCCTGTTACCTTCTGATTTCTGGTGAGTGCAATCCCTATGGGGAGTTTTGAAACACCTGTTTGAAGTGATCTGGAGGAAGGTGCACATTCCGTAGAAGTTATTGTGATCATTTTTACATGTGATAATTCGAACTTTGCCCTGAGGATTTATCGCATACACCTGGTGTACCTTTAAACACTGTTGTCTTTGGGACAATAGTGTACCGTATCAATTTAAATATTGATAGGAGCGCCACATATGATAATTTGAATAATACCACATTGTGTCATTTTCTATTTTGTCATTTTTTTGAATATACGTTTATTTGTGAATGTGGCTGCTGATGTAGAATATGTTGTAAAGAGTGAGGTTTATCAGCATCTCTACTGTGATAGGATCTAGACTCTTGTTTTACCAAAATTGAACACCATATCGCTGGGATAAAAGAAAAATAGGTACCAGTTGCAGCAGTTTTTTAATTTTCATCTTTTTTGTTTTGTTTATATAACATACAATACAGTAAGAAAAAGGGTCAAAGAGCTGCATTTACAGTAGTGCCTCCCATGTAAATCTATCGTATACTGTATACGGTTTTACTGTAACATTTCAGTAAGTCTTGTCGTTGATAATTTTTCCCCTCCCCTTTCTGTCAAATACCCCCTGTAGTACCTCTGCATAGGGTACATGTACCCCAGGTTTGGAACCACTGGAATACTGGTCAGTAGTATATTGAACTTGTGTAGAACATAGAACATTCCTATGTAACTGTCTGTAACTGTAGTGTATGACTCTTCTGTATGAATGATTTGATGTTTTCTTTTTTTACTCTATTGTAGAGAATAATGGCATTAGAAGGACACGAGACCTCTCACATACTTGTGTATGTGGATGAGGCTGGCTTCAACCTGCCCAAGGGCCAAAGACGTGGCCGTAATTTTATTGGCCACCGGGCCACGGTGGATGTCCCAGGTCAGCGAGGGGGCAATATAACTATGTGTGCTGCCAATTTCTGAGAATGGTGTGGCCACTCACATCCCCAGTCTTGGCCCATACAATACACAGAAGCTCCTCGTCTTCTTGGCCCGCCTTCATTTGGATTTGATCCCTGAAAATGAGAGAGGTCTCATAGGGGCTCACCTACCACAATATATAATTGTATGGGACAATGTGTTCCACCGTGGCCCGCTTATCAGGGCCTGGTTCACTGCTCATCCAAGGATGGATATGGTGTTCCTACCACCTTACTCTCCTTTCCTCAATCCTATTGAGGAGATTTTCTCTGCTTGGAGGTGGAGAGTGTATGTGTATGAGCATCGGGCTCAAGATCGGAGGTCCCTGCTCCATGCAATGGACGCTGCCTGTGAGGATATTACAGAAGATCAGTGTAGGGGATGGTTGCGACATGCACGCCATTTCTTCCCTCGTTGCATCGCAAGGGAGGATATATGCTGCGATGTTGACGAGAATCTGTGGCCAGACAGCAGTGTGTGGATGGGCAGGAGGGTGAGGACAATGGCCAGGGAAGAGATGTTACAGTAGTTGTGAAACTCCAGCTTTATTTACAGCATTGTAGGCTAAATGTAATTTTCCTAGTTTTTTGTTTGTGTGTTTATATTTCCGTATATTATGCTGTATACATTTTCTTTTACTCTGATGTATGGAAGTTACTTTGTGTGTGAATGATAATGGTTACAATACTGTAAAGTAATTTTTCCTTGGCAGTATGAGTGCAATGTGTGATGTCAAACCTTGGAGGCTACTCTTACCCTAAAATCTTTTCTTTTTTTTCAGTTTTATACACAATTGTATTCAGTTAGCTAGACAAAAACTGTACAGTAATCAATGTCAATGAAGGACTGGGCTAAGACTGAAAGGTGGACATGAGGGATATTTCAATGGTCCTCTGCCATAGAGACAAAACATCTAAACATTTTGACTTGCAGTGCTTACACAATGCCAAAGGGACAAAGCATTTTGGGGGCACTGACTATTTGAATGAGAAAGAAATTTATTTTTGACACATGAGTGAACTGTTTTGGGAAAGATATGAGCTTTTGAAGGTGAACCATGGTGTTGTGCCGAACCATACAGGTTATTTTGGCAAAAGCACCAAGAGAGTTGAGAACGTCTGGTCTGTTTCAAGAAATGAGCCAAAGCAATTGAGAAGAATCTTTGCCATTTTGGGAGCACTGACTCTTTATATGGGAAAGGAATATGGTTTTGAAGTATGAGTGAACAGTTTTGGGAGAGATATGAGCTTTTTGCACATGAGTTATAGTGTTGTGCTGAACTGTAAGACTGTTTTGCCAAATGATCTTAGAATTTTGAGAATGTCATTTCTGTTTCAAGAAATGAGCCAAAACAATGGAGAAAAACTGTAAATGAACATTTGGCCATGAAAGATCAGGCTCAACTCGACTTCCTCGTTGGTGCGCTTCCCCAAACTGCCCAGCTCCTTCTCAGGCTTTTACTTTTATATGATCCCTTCTGCTTCCAGGTGCTTATGGGCCTTGTAGTAGCAATCACAGAATAATTGTAGATAGGACCCTTATTTAGGACTATATGCCCTTGACTGCCTCTGGCAATTTGTATTCCAATCACAGTTAGGTAAAACTAATTAGCACTGCCATCTTGTGGACAAATAAAGTTCTACAACTCAATAACATTGCCCGGTGTTTCACAGTCATAAATTAATTCTTTACATCAACACCCAAATCTTCTGAATGCATTTACACTAGGTATCCACCTCCACATATAAAACCATTATCATAGTCATTCCCAAGTCTGATAAAAAAAAAACTATCCAATTAACACCCCATCTTCCTGCTAGTTGCAGAACTCACATTTTAGCTCTCAGATTATCTTAAGTCATGTCTAAGTGACCTGTAAACAATCAGGATTTATCCTTGAAAGGTAAACTGCAATAAGTATATGGAGATTTTTTCTCATAATATAATTTAATTGGCAAAACAAGTGCACCAGGGGAATACTCTCTTAATGCTGCCAAAGCTTTTGATAGTTTTAAATGGGACTACATGTGGGAGGCGCTATGTATAGTGGGCATAGACCCAGAATTTATTAAATGGGTACAATTCATTTACCCCTCCCCAGAGCACTTCCCTTTCCCATTGGGGAGAGTCACTGGGTAGGACTGTCCACTTTTGCCTTTGCTATTTGCAATGGTGACTGAACCCAACAGTTGTTAGACTCAATCCACATATCACTGGATTTACTAGACATGAAAGTGATGATAAAATTATTTTATAAGTCAATGATGTTCTTTTATTTCTAGAAGTTACATCAACCCCCTGGAGCATAGACACAGTACAAACTTTGGCAGATATTCAGGCTTAACAATAAAGGGTAAATCCACTTTGCTACCTCTTGACCCACTTCAATATCTAATCCCTGATAGTGTGCAGCAAATTAGTAGTGTTGGTTCCATTAATTATCTAACTGGGTCATTTCTGCACTCAGGAATATGTGAAACTTAGCCTACTTCCATTGAAAGCTAAGCTTAACCACTTGCCGACTGCCTAACGTAGATTTATGTTGGCAGACTGGCATAGGCAGGTACAGGTACGTTGCTTTGAATCTGCCGCCGCAAGCTCCGTGACCGTGCACACGTGACCCGCGGACTCGATGTCCGCCGGTGTCCCGCGATCGTGTCACGAAGCAGCAGAACGGGGAGATGCCTATGTAAACAAGGCATTTCCCTGTTCTGCCTAGTGACAGGACAGTGATCTACTGCTCCCTGTCATTGGGAGCAGTGATCACTGTTGTGTCACTTGTAGCCCAGCCCCCACACAGTTAGAATCACTCCCTAGGACACACTTAACCCCTTCCTCGCCCCCTAGTGGCTAACCCCTTCCCTGCCAGTGTCATTTACACAGTAATCAGTACATTTTTATAGCACTGATCGCTGTATAAATGACAATGGTCCCAAAATAGGGTCAAAAGTGTCCGATGTGTCCGTCGCAATATCGCAGTCACGATAAAAATCGCTGATCGCCGCCATTACTAGTAAAAAAATAATAATAATAAAAATGCCATGAAACTATCCCCTATTTTGTAGACACTGTAACTTTTGCGCAAACCAATCAATATATGCTTATTGCGATTTTTTTTACCAAAAATATGTAGAAGAATACGTATCGGCCTAAACTGAGGAAACAAATCTTTTTTTATAGATTTTTTGGGGATATTTATTATAGCAAAAAGTTAAAAATATTGCTCTTTTTTGGTTTATAGTGCAAAAAATAAAAACCACAGAGGTGATCAAATACCACCAAAAGAAAGCTCTATTTGTGAGAAAAAATGGACGTCAATTTTGTTTGGGTGTAACATCGCACGACCGCGCAATTGTCAGTTAAAGCGTCGCAGTTCCGAATCGCAAAAAATGGCCCAGTCATTGGGCAGCCAATTCTTCCGGGGCTGAAACCAATTGCCCTTGACCATATTTGGAAGGACAAACCTTAGAAAAAGAATATGGCCATCCCAACATATACATTACATACAGTGGTTACGGAAAGTATTCAGACCCCCTTAAATTTTTCACTCTTTGTTATATTGCAGCCATTTGCTAAAATCATTTAAGTTCAATTTTTTTCCTCATTAATGTACACACAGCACTCCATATTGACATAAAAACACAGAATTGTTGACATTTTTGCAGATTTATTAAAAAAGAAAATCTGAAATATCACATGGTCCTAAGTATTCAGATTCTTTGCTCAGTATTTAGTATTTGCACCCTTTTGATCTAATACAGCCATGAGTCTTTTTGGGAAAGATGCAACAAGTTTTTCACACCTGGATTTGGGGATCCTCTGCCATTCCTCCTTGCAGATCCTCTCCAGTTCTGTCAGGTTGGATGGTAAACGTTGGTGGACAGCCATTTTTAGGTGTCTCCAGAGATGCTCAATTGGGTTTAAGTCAGGGCTCTGGCTGGGCCATTCAAAAACATTCACGGAGTTGTTGTGAAGCCACTCCTTCGTTATTTTAGCTGTGTGCTTAGGGTCATTGTCTTGTTGGAAGGTAAACCTTCGGCCCAGCCTGAGGTCCTGAGCACTCTGGAGAAGGTTTTCATCCAGGATATCCCTGTACTTGGCCGCATTCATCTTTCCCTCAATTACAACCAGTCATCCTGTCCCTGCAGCTGAAAAACACCCTCACAGCATGATGCTGCCACCACCATGCTTCACTGTTGGGACTGTATTGGACAGGTGATGAGCAGTGCCTGGTTTTCTTCACACATACCGCTTAGAATTAAGGCCAAAAAGTTCTATCTTGGTCTCATCAGACCAGAGAATCTTATTTCTCACTATCTTGGAGTCCTTCAGGTGTTTTTTTAGCGAACAGCTTTCATGTGTCTTGCACTGAGGAGAGGCTTCCATCGGGCCACTCTGCCATAAAGCCCCGACTGGTGGAGGGCTGCAGTGATGGTTGACTTTCTACAACTTTCTCCCATCTCCCGACTACATCTCTGGAGCTCGGCCACAGTGATCTTTGGGTTCTTCTTTACCTCTCTCACCAAGGCTCTTCTCCCCCGATAGCTCAGTTTGGCCAGACGGCCAGCACTAGGAAGGGTTCTGGTCGTCCCAAATGTCTTCCATTTAAGGATTAAGTGCAGCAGAATTTTTTTTGGAACCTTGGCCTGATCTGTGCCTTGCCACAATTCTGTCATTGAGCTCTTCAGGCAGTTCCTTTGACCTCATGATTCTCATTTTCTCTGACATGCACTGTGAGCTGTAAGGTCTTATATAGACAGGTGTGTGGCTTTCCTAATCAAGTCCAATCAGTATAATCAAACACAGCTGGACTCAAATGAAGGTGTAGAACCATCTCAAGGATGATCAGAAGAAATGGACAGCACCTGAGTTAAATATATGAGTGTCACAGCAAAGGGTCTGAATACTTAGGACCATGTGATATTTCAGTGTTTCTTTTTTAATAAATCTGCAAGAAATTCAACAATTCTGTGTTTTTCTGTCAATATGGGGTGTGTACATTAATGAGGAAAAAAAATGAACTTAAATGATTTTAGCAATTGGCTGCAATATAACAAAGAGTGAAGAATTTAAGGGGGTCTGAATACTTTCCGTACCCACTGTATACTGTAGATAAATATAACAATACCCCTGTGGATACCTAATAATGGTTCCACAAACTAGGCATATTTTGTAAACTTATTTAGAATGGCAAGATGGCAAGCACCTAAAAAAAAAAACTGGAAACACCATACCTTTCCTGGGAAGAAGGGGGTTTTGCAATCCCTAACCCTTGATTGTATTATTTAACAGCACAGCTACAGCACTTGATTCTATGGGATGATCCTAACCAGATGTTGACATCATCCCTTATAAAAAAGAAATGACTACTGTCTCAACCCTGGAGACTAGTGCTTTTCTAATGAATACACAATACCCCACTCTCACCCTATACCAAAAAACCTGGTCTCATTTAAAAGCAATGCTCAACTCTTAGGGCTTTAATCAGTATAGACATCTGTGCTCATTGACTTAAAAGGAATACAAACGGCATCACCCTTCTCTATCAGCACAACTTTGCTAGTACACTTAAATCCTTTCAACAGCAGCACAAGGGAGTTCTCTGCCAATATCTATCTATTTTTAGATACCTTCAACTCCACCACTTAATAGTCAGCAAAAACTTACAGGCCTAACACTACATAAAATGGAATTGTTTCATTCATATTTCAATCCACATTTAAATTATATACTGCTCTGCTAGCCAGATCATACAACTCAATGTCATTATGGTGTAGAGTAAAATGGGTAAAGGATTTAGGTCAGTTTATAGTCAAGCAATCCTGGGTGATGTTATTGCCCAAATAGGGTCATGCCCATTCACACATTTTCTCTAATAGTAGTCGTGTGAATATTAATTTGGTATATACAGTTGTGATGGTTATGCCCCTGAAGCAGTGTAATGCAGCTGGGTGCCTAAAGTGCAGACACTAGTGGCTTGTTAAAGGATGACCTTGATTCTTTTTTCAGTTAAATAATTATGTTCATCGCTTATATGTATGGTGTACAAGCGTGTTGTTTGGCTCTGCATTTAATAAATGATTGTTGTGGTCAGCAAATCCAGCCTTGGTGTGGTGTTAGTTAAATTAAGGGGTAGAAGAAGGGGGTGGATTTGGGTTGACCCAGGTGACCCCAGGACATATACAATACCCTTTCCATAGAGAATTCTGTACTAAATCATGCTGGCATTGGATGCCATGTTAAAATAAAGAACGCTGCTCCTTTATTGTGAAAGGGTATACACAATGATGTGGTCTAATTCAGAAGATTGTTTAGAAAAAATAACCTCCCACTTTGATTATACTGATGACATGGTAACTGAAACACGTTTTTTCTTAGGGGTAGATGAACATAACTGAAGGATCCCACAAACACGAACGTAATAACCGTTGCTTGTTATAAGGTGTGTAAACCTTTTAATGAAATGCATGTCACATTTTGTTTAAATAAACTGCACAATTTACTTGCATCTCCCTTTGATATATGTTTTCTGAAAAATAAACGGGTCTTGTTCCATTTATCAAACTCAATTAAATCCAGCCAATTTTGTTTTGCCTGACTTTTTACTTCACTTCCCTGTGTCTGACTATGAAATTATTACACTTCCATTTGATAGTGCTTTTTGGGGTAATTTATTAAAGCAGACCAAACATCACATATATCAATGTTAAAAGTTACTGTCATGTTGTTTATGCACAGAAAAGTAAAGGTGTCTCTGGAAAGGCCCCCAACCCATTCACTTTACCTGCACTCCCTCACAGCTTCTAGCAGCCGGAAATAAAATTGGCTGTGTTGGCAACTGGGGGGAATGGTGACTTCATTCATCCAATCTTGTGACAGGGCTTGGGCCTATCGATTGGCTGTGTGTAATGGGGTTTGAGGGTGCCCTTTGCAGAGAAAGTGTCACTTGGCTCTGCATAGACTAATTTACAAATGGGGTTGATTTACCAAAGGCAAACAGGCTATTCACTTTGCAAGGGAAGTTTCACTTTGCAAGGGAATGTGCCCCAGAGCTTAGTGAATGGAGTGAGGATCTGCTGAATTCCATCATCTAATCATGTGCAAGCAAAAGTGCTGTTTTTTTTTTTTCCTAGCACAAAATTGTGAAAGTGAAACTTCACCACATTTACTAAGCTCTGGGGCATATTCTCTTGCATTCTGGGTTATAACTAAAGAAGAGGAGTGAGTGAAGGGGTTGCTTCAGTTGCAGCCCAGATGGGAGAGTTAGGGCTAGAGCACAGAACATGTAAGACTCCAATTATCAGCATTTCCCTTTTCAGAGAATGCCACCTGTTTCTTCCCTGAGTACAGCCCACCAGGATAGCTCAGCACAGAGGATCTTCTAGGTAGTGAGCAAGAGAACTGAATTTCTCCAACCATGAAAGACTGGACAATGGTAAATATAGACTATTAACCTTCAAGCAGTAAAAAGGAGTTAAAGATGGATGTGGATTGAGTATCCTCATTCCTGTGGACCTGTGCCTATACTTAGGGGAGTGAAGACATTGGGACTTAGTCTGGAGATATGTGGTGTCCTGGTGAAGGAAGGTCAAAGGGCCTGGGTGTGGTGAAGGGTTCCCTGTTTAGCCTATACGCTTTGTAGTCTGTGATCTTTGTGCCTTTTCAGCCAGGTGTTTGGTGGGACTTCTAAATGCCAAAGTGCGTGGAGCCAGAGCAATGGTTGCGGGGTCTCAGTCCTTCTATCTCTGGAAAGCTATACAGTAGGCCATTATGTGGAAACTGACTAAAACAACAGCCACCAGGCTGCTACAGGCTGACAAAGAGTGTGATATGGGCAGAGGATGGATATTTCAACTCAAATAACATCATACCTCACAACTTTCCGAGATGGAAATGAGGGACACCTATTAGCAAAAGTATGTAGGCATAGGACCCACCGCCTGTCACACCCCTCTTAACCTTCCTGGCGGTATGATTCTGTCAGATTTTAGGTGCTGAAAGCGGTACCATTATTCTGCATGGAAATTTGGCGTTTTATATTGCAGGCCTGTAATTCTTAGGAATAACTCACTTAAATCTGTCCAAACCAGAGTCTAGTAGACATCCCGGGTATGATAAAGTTCAAAAAATAAAATTATACATTATAATAAAATAAATAACTATAAAATAATTATAACAAATAATAATATAATAATAATAAAAGTGTTTTTCAGTGTTTGATGACGAATTTCCACACAAATCACTATCGCTTAATTCTGCGAGTGATTGTAATTTATTGTCGCTGTTTTTTAGCTGGTCTAAAACCACTTTTGACATAAAGGGACACTTTTTGGTTGCTATGGACAATCTCCAGTTTCCAGGCAGAAAAATAGGATTTTTTACTCACCGTAAAATCCTTTTCTCTGAGTCCATGGACCGACACAGCTTCTCTATTGACAAAGTGGGTATTATCCGTTAATTAGGAGTGACTAGGCAGAAAAACTTGTAAAAAGTGTTGCATCGCACCTTCTACAGTACCGCCCAGGGGGCAGACCCTCTGGGTATACCCTCTCAGTCTGCATCTTCGCAGATCAGTTCGTCAAAAAGCAGTACAAACTTAAAAAGGAGGGGTGGGTGCTGTGTCGGTCCATGGACTCAGAGAAAAGGATTTTACGGTGAGTAAAAAATCCTATTTACTCTTTCGTCCATGGACCGACACAGCTTCTCTATTGACAAAGTGGGACGTCCCAAAGCAGTGTCAGAGAAAAAACGAGGGGTGGTAACAGCATAAACTTCACCCCAAACACAAAACAGCACTCCTCCAACGGAGGAGTTGCAACTCTAAACAGCCGCTTGCAAAACCTTGCGGCCAAAAGAGGCATCCAAAGATGCACCTACATCAATTTTGTAGAATTTTGTGAAAGTGTGAGCGGACGACCAAGTCGCCGCTTTACATAATTGGGAAACAGACGCTTGATGTCGGAAAGCCCAAGAGGCACCTATTGCCCAGGTCGAATGCGCCGTGACAGGAAAGGGGGGCGCCTGACCCTTTAACCACTTAACGACCGCCCACCGCCGATTTACGTCGGCAGAATGGCACGGACAGGCAGAATCACGTAGATCTACGTGATCGCCTTTGTGCAGTTGGGGGGTCCATCCGGACCCCCCTTCACTGCAGTGAGCGGCCGTTAAGTGTTCGGGAGCGATCAGGCATGAGGGGGCGGCCGCTCGATTCCGCCCCCCCCCCCTCGCGATCGCTCCCGGCCAATGAAATTGCTTCCTCCGCCATGTGATGTAAACACAGGCTGGAGGAAGTGATGTCATCTCCCTCGCCGCGGTCTTTTCGTTCCCGGCGCCGAGGAGTTAAGACAGAGGTTAGTGCTCCAACAGTCCACTGACACGTAGGTACACATAGGCACACAAATCACCCCCCAGTCACCCCCAGATCACCCCCCAGGTCACCCCAAAGCCCCCAATCACAGTGTCACTGATTGCAGTGATCATTTATTTTACTGATCACTGCATTTAGTGTCATCTGTGATAGTAAAAAGTTGCAGGGCAGTTAGGATTAGGCCCCTTTAGGTCCAGGGTAGCCCCCTAACCCCCCCTAATAAAGGTTTAACCCCTTGATCACCCCCCAGGTAACCCTTTCACCCCCTAACTTCAGCGTCACTAAGCGATTGTTTTTCCGATCGCTGTATTCGTGTCGCTGGTGTTTTAGATAGGCAGTTATTTTTTTTTTAGGTTCGCCGCAGGTTTTTATTGGTGTCAGGTACCCCCATATATTATTTTAACCCCCTGATTGCCCCTAGAGTTAACCCTTTCACCAGTGATCGCCGTATAAGCGTCACTGGTGTCACTGGTTAGCCAGTAAGTTATTTAGTTATTTAGGTTACCCGTCAGGTTTTTATATAGTGTCAGGTACCCCCATATTTAACCTAATAAAGGTTTTAACCCCCTGATTGCCCCTAGTTAACCCTTTCACCAGTGATCACCATATAAAGGTTACGGGTGACGCTGGTTGATTAGTTTGCTTTTTATAGCATCAGGGCACCCGCCGTATATAACCCAATAAAGGTTTAACCCCCCTGATCGCCCGGCGGGTGAGATCAATTAGGTTTTAGCGCCAGAGAGGGTCTGCGTCGCCCCAGGCAGTGTTAGGTTAGTGCCAGTAACGCTAACACCCACGCGCAAAGCATACACCCCCCTTAGTGGTATAGTATCTGATCAGATCTATACTAGCATCCCCAGCGGTTTAGGGTTCCCAAAAACGCAGTGTTAGCGGGATCAGCCCAGATACCTGCTAGCGTCTGCGTTTAGCCCCTCCGCCCAGCCCAGCCCAGCCCACCCAAGTGCAGTATCGATCGATCACTGTCACTTACCAAACACAACACACATAACTGCAGCGTTCGCAGAGACAGGCCTGATCCCTGCGATCGCTAACAGTTTTTTTGTAGCGTTTGATATATTTGCTGACGACAGTCAGGTGCTTTTTTTCCTGTGAATCTTACTAGTGTACCCCTAAATTTAGAGCCCAAAATGGCAAGACGAAGGTACACTAGTAAAGAGGCCTACGAGATTCTGAGCATGACAGATAGTGAAGAGGAGGTCACGTATCTGTCAGATTCAGGCTCAGAATATCTTCCCGTAGAAGACAGTGACGTCAGCGGCCCCACGTCAGATAGCTCTGACGACGAAGTTGAGGTCCCTGCTAAGGTCAGGCGTACCCGATCCCGATCTTCTGAGGTTGTTGAGGAGCAAGAACCGCAGGTCTCTCGTATCATGGAGCAGAGTAGTACTAGCGCCGCTATTCCTTCTGGTGAACTGGCAAGCACCAGCGGCCTAGTACAGCCTGGACGTACATCCAGCACTGCAGTAACACTTGGTGACGTGGCGAGTCCCATAAGTGCAGTTCAAGCTGGCGAGGTGGCAAGCACAAGTAGTGTCCCGCTGCCACCAAGAAGACAAAGGCAGGCCCGTCGTGCCCATACTGCCCTTCCTGCAGAATTCGCCTATCCTGATTGGGTCCCCACCACTTCTGCAGAACCCGTACTTCCCCCATTCACTGCCCAACCCGGTATTCAGGTGGAAACAGCTGATTTTATTCCAATTGATTTTTATTCGCTGTTTTTCACGGAAGATCTCTATAGATCTATTGTGGACCAGAGTAATTTATATGCTGGTCAATTTATCGCCGCTAACCCCCAGTTGCCTAAAATTGCCAGAAATTGGAAACCAATTACGGTTTCCGAATTTAAGACCTTTCTGGGCCTTTCCCTCAACATGGGCACACATAAATTTCCGTCATTGCGTGCTTATTGGTCCACGCACCCAATTGACCACATGCCCGTGTTCTCTGCCTCCATGTCCAGGGCACGATACGAGCAGATTTTGCGGTTCATGCACTTCAACGACAATGAACTTTGTCGTCCACGTGGGGACCCTGAATACGACCGGCTCTATAAAATTCGGCCCCTCATAAACCACTTCAACGAACGTTTTGCAGCCTTGTTTACTCCCGATCAAGTTGTCTGCGTTGATGAGTCCCTGATTAAATTTTCTGGCCGCTTGTCTTTCAAGCAGTACCTTCCCAGCAAGCGTGCCAGATACGGGGTCAAGCTCTACAAGTTCTGTGACAGGGCAACAGGCTATGTAGTGAACTTTACGGTTTATGAGGGAAAAGACAGTCAGATTGAGTCGGTCAACTGCCCGGATTACATAGGGAGCGCTGGCAAGATAGTGTGGAACTTGGTGTCACCCTTATTCGGAAAGGGGTACCACTTGTATGTGGACAATTATTACACGAGCGTGCCACTGTTTAGTCACTTGTTTGATCATAAGATTGGAGCATGTGGCACCGTGCGACCTAATCGCCGGGGCTTTCCCCAGCGGCTTGTAGATGCCCGTCTTAGGCTGGGGGAGAGAGCCTGCTTGAAGTGTAATAACTTGCTCGCTATGAAGTGGAGGGACAATAAGAATGTTTTCCTTCTTACCTCCCTTCATGCAGACACGACAGTCCAAATTCGTACGGCGACTGGTGTTGTGGAGAAACCCCTCTGTGTCCACGAATATAACCAAAATATGGGAGGGGTGGACCTCAACGACCAGTTGATGGCGCCGTATCTAATTGACCGTAAGGCGAGACGCTGGTACAAAAAAGTGTCTCTATCATTATTCCAATTGGCTTTGCTGAACGCTCATGTGCTATACAGAGCTTCAGGCGGGACGTTATCTCTTCTAAAATTCCAGAATGAGATAGTCACAGAACTCCTGTATCCAGGCAGTTCTGCACCTCACCATCCCCAACCAAATGCAGTAAGCCGGCTGCATGAGAGGCATTATTCGTATGTCCTCCCGAGTACCCCTACCCAAAGCCACCCCCAAAAAAGATGTCGTGTCTGTAGCAAGCGCGGATTTAGGCGTGACACCCGTAGTTTTTGTCCACTCTGCCCTGACAAGCCTGGTCTTTGCCAAGGTGAATGTTTTGAACGCTACCACTCAAAAGTGAAGTTTTAGCGTAGGGTACAGCATTTCACAGACAAGGACACACTTACACAGGGTCTCCCAAGATGCCATTACATTTTGAGAGACCCGAACCATTACAGTTGTAAAGTTACAAAAAAAAGTGTAAAAAAGAAAAAAAAAAACGTAAAAAACAAAACACAAAAAAAATATAAAATAAAAAAAACAAAAATAGTTGTCGTTTTATTGTTCTCTCTCTCTCTATTTTCTCTCTATTGTTCTGCTCTTTTTTACTGTATTCTATTCTGCAATGTTTTATCATGCTTGCTTTTCAGGTATGTAATTTTTTGTTTTCAGGTGCGCCATTCAACTGCAGCGCGGAATTATTTATCTTGACAGCAACAGCGTTTGCTCCCACGATACATAAAGCCGTGACTCCAGTGCTGTAGGAGGTGATTTCACCACCACAGTTAAAAAAAAGAGCATATATGCCGAAGCATGGGGGCAGCAGGGGCGGAGGAGCGATTTTGCTCCTAATGCCGCGTACATACGGTCGAAATTCCGACCGTGTGTACGCGGCATAACTTTTTTGCGGGAGGATGCCCCCATGCTTCGGCATATATATATTTTAGGCACAGGTTGCGTTAAAACATTTTTTTATTTTTTACTAGGTTTTGTTTTGGTATTTGCTTTGCAGGTATGGCATGGTAAGGTCTTACTGTTGTACTGTAATGTTACTTTGTTTTAATGTTAACCACCATTTGCTTAGCAGGTACGCCATTCAGTTGCAGTGCGGATCTATTTATCTTGACAGCAACAGCGTTTGCTCCCACGATACATAAAGCCGTGACTCCAACGCTGTAGGAGGTGATTTCACCACCACAGTTAAAAAAAAGAGCATATATGCCGAAGCATGGGGGCAGCAGGGGCGGAGGAGCGATTTTGCTCCTAATGCCGCGTACATACGGTCGAAATTCCGACGAAGGCCTGCCCGTGGAAAATTCTGACCGTGTGTACGCGGCATAACTTTTTTGCGGGAGGATGCCCCCATGCTTCGGCATATATATATTTTAGGCACAGGTTGCGTTAAAACATTTTTTTATTTTTTACTAGGTTTTGTTTTGGTATTTGCTTTGCAGGTATGGCATGGTAAGGTCTTACTGTTGTACTGTAATGTTACTTTGTTTTAATGTTAACCACCATTTGCTTAGCAGGTACGCCATTCAGTTGCAGCGCGGATCTATTTATCTTGACAGCAACAGCGTTTGCTCCCACGATACATAAAGCCGTGACTCCAACGCTGTAGGAGGTGATTTCACCACCACAGTTAAAAAAAAGAGCATATATGCCGAAGCATGGGGGCAGCAGGGGCGGAGGAGCGATTTTGCTCCTAATGCCGCGTATATACGGTCGAAATTCCAACGGAGGCTTGCCCGTGGAAAAGTCCGACCGTGTGTACGCGGCATAACCTTATATGCCGCGTACATACGGTCGAAATTCCGACGAAGGCTTGACCGTGTGTACGCGGCATAACTTTTTTGCGGGAGGATGCCCCCATGCTTCGGCATATATGCCCATCATTAGAAGTGGGTGGATGAAGGGAGGTATTCTAATGGTGGGCATACCCACCAATCAATCTCTTTTTTTCGTTCAGCCAATAGGCTGTATGAAAAAAAAGATTACAATACATGTCCAACAAGGACCAGCAACGTACTGGTATGTTGCTGGACTTTTTTTTTTTTTGAAAATTATTTTTATTGTTTTTGAAGGCATATCAAACATACAACCTTTGGACGTGTCCTAGACACTATCCATTCACGACCAACATGGCCAATCTGTCTAACATAGACCGACTAACTAACACCTCCCCCCCCCCCTCTCCCCTCCCTCCCCCCACCCCAGAGTCACAGCTCAAAACCTGAAAGGATCTTTCAACCATATCCTAGCCCATAGGAAGTCATTTGTGCAGCTCCTAGTCAGGATAGCTTGGCTTTGAGACCCCTTCCCCTCCTCCCCTTGGGGAGGAGGAGAACGGGGACAGGAAAAATAAAAGATGGACACAAAGATTTGCAGGGGAATAATAGCATATATAATGAAAAATAGTGTAGTGGCTTACAGACCGTTTGTTACATTAGACATACCCACTCCTGATTCACCAATCCCACCGCCAGCCCTCATAAAACTACCTCCATCAACCCACTGTGGATCTGGATTCTAACCACGAGTGCCACACTTTATCAAACTTTTTCTTACATCCTCTCGCTTCATATGTGGCCCTGTAGTAAGGCAGCATGGAGTTAACCAGGCCTTTCCAGAAGGAAACACTTGGCGCACCAGGGTTTTTCCAATGCAACAAGATAGCTTTTTTGCCGTAGAAGAGTACTACAGACAGCATAGTTCTCATTGCCCTGGTTGGTACAACCTCGTCAACCAGGCCCAGCATACAAACCCTCACAGACATGGGTATTGGTACCGATAGCAACTCAGCAAGACAAGAGGTGACATTGGTCCAAAATCTTTGTATCAGGGGGCACTGCCAAAAAATGTGATCTGCGTCCGCAGGCGAGTGAGAACACCTCCAACACTCCGACGTGGTCTCCGGAAAGATTTTACCCAATCTGGCCGGGGTATAATAGCTTCTATGTAGAAATTTAAATTGGATCAGCCTGTCCCTGGCGGATACCAGGTGCTGAAACGGTCATATCCATAACTCATCCCAGTCCTCCCCCTGTACCTCCGGAACCTCCGCCACCCACCTCTCTCTACACCTAGTGAGAGCCGGGGGGGTTGCCTTAAAGAATTCCTTGTATGACACCGAGAGCGTCTTAGTTAGCTCTCCATCCGCCAGCAAGGTTTCAAGCGACGAGGGTAGTGATTCCACCCTCCTCTCTCGGAACTGTACCAGGAAGGCATGGCGAACCTGCAGGAACCTGAACAGGTATGAGTTGGGTAGATCATGTCTCACCTGTAATTGGGAAAAGGTTAGTAATTCTCCATATGAGGTCAGGTCCCCCAATGTTTTTATCCCTTTACCCGCCCAAATCATAGGGTCTGGTAAGTGAAAAAATTCTGATAGGGTCGGATTCAACCATAAGGGAGTCGAGGGTGACAATCCCCCATAACTAGGACACGCTAATTTCACCGCCATCTCCCACGCCTTGATGGTGGCTTTCATAGTTATCGTTAGGGGCAGTTCTGACCTGGTGCCTCTAAATAGCGCAAAACGAAGACTATCATATGCTCCTAAGTGAGCCGCCTCCAATACCGTAGCAGCATCCCCATCCTCAGCCATTAGCCATCTATGAGCAAAGACCATCTGTCCCGCTAGGTAATATTTCTGCCAGTCTGGCAGCGCCAGTCCCCCCCGATCCCCAGGTTCTTGTAGTATTTTTAACCCTATCCTCGGGGACCCGGGAGCCCAGATAAAGGAGGAAATGATACTATCGATTTTCCGAAAGTACGACTTCGGAACCCAGATAGGCGCATGCCTCAGAAAGTATAATATGACAGGGAGGAACTTCATTTTCAGCAAGCTAATCCTACCTATCAAGGACAGTGGAAGCTTTACCCACATCTGCACCTTTTGTTTTAGGAGTGCTATTAATGGTGTTAAGTTTAGGGTCAGGTAGTCCCGCACATCCGCAGTGATTTGCACTCCCAGATATTTTAGGGACGTGACCCACTGTAATGGTAAGGTTGTGTCAGCCATACCCCTGGCCCCAGCATCTATCGGAAGTATGGAGGATTTACCCCAGTTTACCCTGAGGCCCGAGAAGGTGGCAAAATGATCAATGATTCCCAGGGCCGCACGCAGAGAGGATGCCGGGTCTTCCAGGAACAACAGTAGATCATCTGCGTACAACGCCAGGGTCTCGTCTATTGTACCCACCCGGATGGATCTAATGTCTTTGGAGGAGCTTAGTGCCACTGCCAATGGTTCCAGGGCTATGGAGAACAAGAAAGGGGAAAGCGGGCACCCCTGCCGAGTCCCCCTCCCCACCGCAAAAAAATCAGAGGTGGAAGTTCCCAGTCTGATCGCCACCCTCGGACTCCTGTACAACATGGACACCCATTTCCTAAACCGTGGCCCAAATCCCATGACCTCCAGGACCCTAAACATGTACTGCCAATCCACTGAGTCGAAGGCCTTCTCGAAGTCGATGGAGACCACGACCCTTGAACCACTATCCCTGGGGCTAATCTGCAAGTGGGTAAACAGTCTCCTCAGATTAGTGTCAGTTGACTTACCCGGCATAAACCCTGTTTGGTCTATATTTACTATAGAGGGGAGTACCTTGGCTAGTCTAAGTGCTAATATTTTCGTTAAGATCCATGTTCAACAGGGATATTGGTCGATAGGAGGCACAGTCTGTCGGGTCCTTCCCTGGTTTTAACAGGAGGACCATATAAGCTTCTAGCATAGAGTCGGGCAATGTGTCATGTTCATGGCAGTATGCCAGGAGGCAGTTAAGCCTAGGGGCTACTATTTCAACATGAGTCTTGTAGAAGTCGGCCGGAATACCATCCGGTCCAGGAGCTTTTTTCGGGGGGAAAGTGAATATTGCCCTCTGAATTTCTTTTACCGTGATCTCGGCATCCAAAAAATTCATGTCATCCGCCGACAAACTCGGTATGGACAGGCTGCTTAACAGAGAATCCAATGCCGAGAGGTCATAGGACGGTATAGGGGAGTGAAGAACGGAAAAAAAACGGACAAACTCCTGCAAAATACCCTCCGGTTCCCCAACTAGAAACCCCCCTCTGTCTCTAATAACTGGGATGTTAGTCAGCGGGTGATAGTCAGCGACCAGCATGGCCAAGAGTTTCCCATTCTTGTTGCCCTCTGCAAATACAGTCTGGCCCTTTTTGCCATCTCCACCCGCGCTTGCCCCGTGAAATGTGTGGACAAAGCTCGCTGCGCTTCCAACAAGTTCTCATACGAAGCCTCCGTAGGAAGGTCCGCATGAGCCCTCGCACTCTCCCTCTCCCGTTGCTGCAAGAGCTCATTCTCCTCATTATCCTGCACCCGTACCTTTTTAACAGCAGAGATGTACTCCCCCCTTGCCACTGCCTTATATGCGTCCCATACAAGGTGAGGGTCCGCCGAACCGGCATTAAGAGACCAGTACGACCGCGTGGTCTCATCCAGCTGGGCCGAAACCTGTTCATTTTGCAACCATCCAGGTGAGAGCCTCCAGCCACCCCCCCTCGCCCCTGACCCAAAAGCCAGGGTAACAGCAAGGGGATTGTGATCGGTCAGACCCCCAGCCAGATAAGCAACCTCTTTAACATATGACAATAATAAGTTGTTTCCAAAGGCCAGATCAATTCTGGCCGCCGACCCATGAGCCGCTGACACATGGGAGAAACATCTGTCCATTGGATGTTTCCAACGCCATAACTCAGTAAGATCCGCTACATCTCTCCAATCATTCAGATCTGCAGAATCCACCCTACCCGGATTGGAAGAGTCCAACGCCGCCTCAAGGACAGCATTAAAGTCTCCCAACATTAGAATAGGAAGGTGAGCATATGGTGCGAGTTTAGACAACAAGTCATACAAAATGTGATTCTTAAACGGTGGAGGTACATAAATGTTCACCACTACCATGGCTTTATGACACATATCCATAACCACTGCCACATATCTACCACCCGGATCAGAAAACACCTGGTGAATCGTGCAAGGCACAGTTTTACTAATTAGGATAGAGACTCCCCTAGCAAAGGTGGAGTAGGTCGAATGCAGTGCCCTTTGAATCCAAGGTCTGTGAAGGGAAAGCACTCTACCGCCATCCAAATGCGTCTCCTGTAAGAAGATGACATGTGGTCGAAACAATTTTAGATATTGGAATACCGAGGCCCTCTTAAACTTGTGGTTCAGGCCCCGAACATTCCAAGAGATTATTTTAATCTCATTCGCCATGACAGAAGTATGTATAATACCTAATACATGATAGTCTCCACTTAGGGGAAAGATCCCCCGATTCAGCACAAACCTCCAGAGCAACCATTACACAATCAAAATGTGACCCCATATATCGAGCTGTGACTCTAACCAAACCCACCCCTGCTTTTATACCAGAAACTAACATCCCCAGTCCGGTAAGTAGCATATACCCTGAACAAAAACACAAAAAACTTGCGGTGACTTCCCGCCGCTGCGACTGAAAATTCGGCAGTTCCGTTGAAAATCCTCACCAACTTCCGCTTACTCCTTTCAGAATATATTGGAATGGCAATCCTAATGTGCAATAGCTGCACGAAAAACGGCCCCCGGTGCAGTCCCAACATATGCAATGAAGAACAGTAAAAAGGGTAGAAATACAAGGGCGAAAAAATAAAACATCTAAAGTGGCCACCCGTAAAGGTGAAAAGACACCTTTTCGCCATATTGGATGAAAGTCCCAATGAAGCAGCCTGAGAAAGAACCATAATCCAAAAACGACCCTTAAGTCCCTTCGGGCAATCATAGGTCAGTTTATCAAGATTGAAATACAAGGACGCCATTTAGAGCCCATGCTGAAATCATGAGGAGGATACCTGCGCCTAAGCGGGCTGCCATGGTTCCCGCCACAGCCCCGACCCCCCCCCTCCACCCTCAGGAAACCATCCGAAGCAGCATAGTGTATATTAACTAGGGGGGGTGCCCAACCAACCATACCAGTCCAGATGTGACACAGCAGGCAGACCCATGGATCTCAGAATTCCTTGTCCATCCACTCACTAGCTTCCTCCGGATGCTCAAAAAATTTCACCAATCCTTTGTACTGAACCCGGAGCTTGCTGGGGTACAACATACTGTACTTGACCTCCTTCTCCCGCAGCTTTTTACGGACCTCATTAAATGATCTCCTCTTCTGTTGCGTAGCCGCCGAGAAGTCTGGAAATAGCATTACCCGCGTGTTTTCAAAGCGCAGCTCCTGAGCTTGTTTGGCTTGTGTGAGTATCATGTCCCTATCCCGATAGTTCAGGAATCGAACCAGGAAAGGTCTGGGATACGCTCCCTGGGGCCTGTTGCCAGTGGGGACCCTGTGAGCGCGCTCAACCACGTAGGTAGGGGGGAGATCTTTCAGGGACAGCAGCTGCTTGAAGAGGAGCTCCGCAAACTTCTCTGGTTTGTCCCCCTCAGCCCCCTCAGGGAGCCCCACTACCCGCACGTTGTTTCTCCTCTGGCGGTCCTCTGCGTCTATGGCTCTGTGTTGTAACGCCCTGACCTGGTCCCGGAGCTCAGCAAGCTGTGCACCATGGTCTCGGGAGGTGTCCTCCACATCAGACACCCGCGTTTCCACTGTGGTCAGACGGACCCGGATTTTGTCCAAGTCATGCCTGATCAAATTGCATTCTGAGGAGAGGTGGTCAATACGCCCCATAAGTTCTGCTTTGCTGGCACTAATCGCGGCCAGAATCGGCCCAGTGATAGCCTCTGTGTCCACAACTGGGGCCTGATCAAACACCGGATCCCTCACCCCTGCCTCTCCAGCCTGATCCATCCTCTTTCTGGCAGGCTTAGCACGCTGCTCCGTTAGTGAGGGAGACAAGATGGCGGGGGCGGGGCTAGCAGTGTGCTTCCCGGAGCGCTGCTGAGGACGGCTTTTACTTGCCTTATTAAGCCTCTTTGAAGCCGAGGGAGACATCCGCAGCGTCAGGGCACCTTCCCCCGTGCAGCTGTATCACAGTGGCCGGTTCAGGCACTCCACAGACCCGGATAGTAGACAGGAGTAACGGAGCTGCAGAAGAACTCGTGCTGCCTCACTCACATCCGGCCGGAAGTCCTATGTTGCTGGACTTTGAATGTTTATACCAGAATGATGCCTGTGGGTTTAGGTATCATCTTGGTATCATTCTTTTCAGCCAGCAGCCGGCTTTCATGTAAAAGCAATTCTAGCAGATAATTAGCCTCTAGACTGCTTTTACAAGCAGTGGGAGGGAATGTCCCCCCCCCGGATATAAAAAGCGCCATTGGGAAATTGGGAAAGCATTTTATCACACCGATCTTGGTGTGGTCAGATGCTTTGAGGGCAGAGGAAAGATCTAGGGTCTAACCCCCCAATTTTTTTCAAAAAAAGAGTACCTGTCACTACCTATTGCTATCATAGGGGATATTTACATTCCCTGAGATAACGATAAAAATGGTAAAAAAATAAAATATGGAAGGCACAGTTTAAAAATAAAATAAAAAAGCCAAATAAATAATAAAAAAAAAAAAAAAAAAAGCACCGCTGTCCCTCCCTGCTATTGCGCAAAGGCGAACGCAAGCGTCGGTCTAGCGTCATATGTAAACAGCAATTGCATCATGCATGTGAGGTATCACCGCGAAGGTCAGATCGAGGGCAGTCATTTTAGCAGTAGACCTCCTCTGTAAATCTAACGTGGTAACCTGTAAAGGCTTTTAAATGCTTTTAAAAAAGAATGTAGTTTGTCGCCGCTGCGCGTTTGTGCGCAATTTTAAAGCATGTCGTGTTTGGTATCCATGTACTCGGCCTATGATCATCTTTTTTATTTCATCAAACATTTGGGCAATATAGTGTTTTTTAGTGCATTAAAAATAAAAAAAGTGTGTTTTTCCCCCAAAAAATGCGTTTGAAAAATCGCTGCGCAAATACTGTGTGGAAAAAAAAATGCAACACCCACTATTTTAATCTGTAGGGCCTTTGCTTTAAAAAAATATATAATGTTTGGGGGTTCAACATAATTTTCTTGCAAAAAAAATTTTTTTTTCATGTAAACAAAAAGTGTCAGAAAGGGCTTTGTCTTCAAGTGGTTAGAAGAGTGGATGATGTGTGACATAAGCTTCATAATGTTGTGCATAAAATGCCAGGACAGTTCAAAACCCCCCCAAATGACCCCATTTTGTAAAGTAGACACCTCAAGCTATTTGCTGAGAGGCATGTTGAGCCCATTGATTTTTTTTTTTTTGTCTCAAGTGATTGAATAATGACCAAAAAAAAAAAAATGTACAAAAAGTTGTCACTAAATTATATATTGCTCAAACATGCCATGGGCATATGTGGAATTACACCCCAAAATACATTCTGTTGCTTCTCCTGAGTACGGGGATACCACATGTGTGGGACTTTTTGGGAGCCTAGTCGTGTACGGGACCCCAAAAATCAAGCACCGCCTTCAGGATTTCTATGGGTGTAAATTTTTGATTTCACTCCTCTCTGCCTATCACAGTTTCGGAGGCCATGGAATGCCCAGATGGCACAAAACCCCCCCAAATGACCCCATTTTGGAAAGTAGACACCCCAAGCTATTTGCTGAGAGGTATGTTGAGTATTTTGCAGATCTCGCTTTTTGTCACAAAGTTTTGAAAATGTAAAAAAAGAAAAAAAAAAGAAAAAAAAATGTCTTTCTTAATTTTCAAAAACAAATGAGAGCTGTAAAATACTCACCATGCCTCTCAGCAAATAGCTTGGGGTGTCTACTTTCCAAAATGGGGTCATTTGTGGGGGTTTTGGGCTATTTTGACATTTTATGGCCTTCAAAACTGTGATAGGTAGTGAGGAGTGAAATCAAAAATTTATGCCCTTAGAAACCTTGAAGGCGGTGCTTGGTTTTTGGGGTCCCGTACGCGGCTAGGCTCCCAAAAAGTCCCACACATGTGGTATCCCCGTACTCAGGAGAAGCAGCAGAATGTATTTTGGGGTGTAATTTCACATATAACCATGGCATGTGTGAGCAATGTATCATTTAGTGACAACTTTTTGTACATTTTTTTTTTCTTTTTGTCATTATTCAATCATTTGGGACAAAAAAAAATATTCAATGGGCTCAACATGCCTCTCAGCAAATAGCTTGGGGTGTCTACTTTCCAAAATGGGGTCATTTGGGGGGGTTTTGTGCCATCTTGGCATTTTATGGCCTTTAAAACTGTGATAGGTAGTGAGGAGTGAAATCAAAAATTTATGCCCTTAGAAACCTTGAAGGCGGTGCTTGGTTTTTGGGGTCCCGTACGCGGCTAGGCTCCCAAAAAGTCCCACACATGTGGTATCCCCGTACTCAGGAGAAGCAGCAGAATGTATTTTGGGGTGTAATTTTACATATGCCCATGGCATGTGTGAGCAATATATCATTTAGTGACAACTTTGTGCAAAAAAAAAACAGTTTGTCATATTCCCGCAACCTGTGGCAAAATATAAAATATTCCATGGACTCAACATGCCTCTCAGCAAATAGCTTGGGGTGTCTACTTTCCAAAATGGGGTAATTTGGGGGGGTTTTGTGCTATTTTGGCATTTTATGGCCTTCGAAACTGTGATAGGTAGTGAGGAGTGAAATCAAAAATTTACGCCCTTAGAAATCCTGAAGGCGGTGCTTGGTTTTTGGGGCCCTGTACGCGGCTAGGCTCCCAAAAAGTCCCACACATATGGTATCCCCGTACTCAGGAAAAGCAGCAGAATGTATTTTGGGGTGCAATTCCACATATAACCATGGCATGTGTGAGCAATATATCATTTAGTGACAACTTTTTGTACATTTTTTTTTTCTTTTTGTCATTATTCAATCATTTGGGACAAAAAAAAAATATTCAATGGGGTCAACATGCCTCTCAGCAAATAGGTGGGGTGTCTACTTTCCAAAATGGGGTCATTTGGGGGGGTTTTGTGCCATCTTGGCATTTTATGGCCTTCAAAACTGTGATAGGTAGTGAGGAGTGAAATCAAAAATTTATGCCCTTAGAAACCTTGAAGGCGGTGCTTGGATTTTGGGGTCCCGTACGCGGCTAGGCTCCCAAAAAGTCCCACACATGTGGTATCCCCGTACTCAGGAGAAGCAGCAGAATGTATTTTGGGGTGTAATTTCACATATGCCCATGGCATGTGTGAGCAATATATCATTTAGTGACAACTTTGTGCAAAAAAAAAAAAGTTTGTCATATTCCCGCAACTTGTGGCAAAATATAAAATATTCCATGGACTGAACATGCCTCTCAGTAAATAGCTTGGGGTGTCTACTTTCCAAAATGGGGTAATTTGGGGGGGTTTTGTGCTATTTTGGCATTTTATGGCCTTCGAAACTGTGATAGGTAGTGAGGAGTGAAATCAAAAATTTGCGCCCTTAGAAATCCTGAAGGCGGTGCTTGGTTTCCGGGGTCCCGTACGTGGCTAGGCTCCTAAAAAGTCCCACACATGTGGTATCCCCGTACTCAGGAGAAGCAGCAGAATGTATTTTGGGGTGCAATTCCACATATAACCATGGCATGTGTGAGCAATATATCATTTAGTGACAACTTTTTGTAATTTTTTTTTTTTTTTTGTCATTATTCAATCACTTGGGACAAAAAAAAAAATATTCAATGGGCTCAACATGCCTCTCAGCAATTTCCTTGGGGTGTCTACTTTCCAAAATGGGGTCATTTGGGGGGTTTTGTACTGCCCTGCCATTTTAGCACCTCAAGAAATGAGATAGGCACTCATAAATTTAAAGCTGTGTAAATTTCAGAAAATGTACCCTAGTTTGTAAACGCTATAACTTTTGCGCAAACCAATAAATATACGCTTATTGACATTTTTTTTACTAAAGACATGTGGCTGAATACATTTTGGCCTAAATGTATGACTAAAATTGAGTTTATTCGATTTTTCTTATAACAAAAAGTAGAAAATATCATTTTTTTTCAAAATTTTCGGTCTTTTTCTGTTTATATCGCAAAAAATAAAAATCGCAGAGGCAATCAAATACCATTAAAAGAAAGCTCTATTTGTGGGAAGAAAAAGACGCAAATTTCATTTTGGTACAACATTGCATGTCCGCACAATTTACAGTTAAAGCAGCGCAGTGCCGAATCCCAAAAACAGGCTTGGTCCTAATGGCCCGAAATGGTCCGGGGCTTAAGTGGTTAAGGCATAAGCCTGGATTACTATCTGTCAGATCCACCTAGAGATGGTGGCCGATGAGACTGCTTGGCCCTTCTTGGGACCAGCCACCGAAACAAACAGTGAGTCTGACTTCCGGAACAGGGAAGTAGCAGATAGGTATACTCTCAAAGCTCGGACAACGTCCAAGGAATGCAACGCCGACTCCTTAGGATTCGACGGCTGAGGACACAAGGATGGAAGTACAATGTCTTCGTTGAGATGAAAAGCCGAAACGACTTTCGGAAGAAAGGAAGGCTGCGGCCGCAGCACCACCTTATCCTTGTGGAAAATCAAATAGGGAGCCTTGCAGGACAAGGCTGCCAGCTCAGAGACTCGTCTAACTGACGTAACAGCCACCAAAAAGACCACTTTCTGAGAAAGTGTCAACAGGGGAATATCTCTAATATTCTCAAACGGTGCCTTCTGAAGCACCGAGAGGACCAGGTTCAAGTCCCACGGAGGTAACGGGGGACGGACCGGAGGGGCCACATGTCGGACCCCCTGCACAAATGTACTCACGAGAGAGTGAGTCGCCAGGGGTCGCTGAAAAAAAGACAGCCAGGGCAGATATCTGTCCCTTAAATCGTACTTAGGGCAAGCCCTTGGTCCACCCCATGCTGTAAAAACAGCAGGATTCTGGAAACCAAATAGGTACGCGGATGCCATTTCATTTCCTCACACATGGAGATGTAGGCCCTCCAAGTGCGGTGATAGACCTTCCTAGAGGACGGTTTTCTAGCACTTCTCATAGTAGAGATTACTGAGTCTGACAGGCCCCGGTCTCTCAGTACCTGGTTCTCAACAGCCATGCCGTTAAAGCCAATGACTGTAAAGCAGGATGGAATATGGGACCTTGCGATAGCAGGTCCTTCTGTAGTGGTAGGCGCCAGGGGACGTCTGCTACCAGACGTACTAGATCGGCGTACCAAGGACGCTGAGGCCAATCTGGAGCGATTAGGATCATTGGAATTCCCTCTGCCTCCACTCTGCGGAGCAGAAGAGGAAGAAGCCTTAAGGGAGGGAAGGCATAGATTAGCCGATACTGACCCCACGATGCTACCAACGCGTCCGTTGCGTCTGCCCATGGGTCTCTTGACCGGGCCACAAATCTCAATACCTTCCGATTGAGTCGGGAAGCCAGAAGATCTACGTCTGGTGTGCCCCATCTTTGGCAGAGGAGTTGGAACACCTCCGGGTGTAAGGACCCTTCTCCCTGGTCCAGCATCTGGCGGCTCAGGTAGTCCGCCTGCCAGTTTTCCACACCCGGAATGTACACGGCCGACAGTGCCGGTACGCTCCTCTCTGCCCACTTCAGGATGCGAGCGATCTCCGATGTTGCAGCTGAGCTTCTTGTTCCTCCTTGATGATTGACATATGCCACTGCTGTGGCGTTGTCTGACTGGATCCTGACTGGACGCCCTTGCAGCCTCTGAGACCATTTGAAGAGGCACAGCCTGATCGCCCGGATTACCAGGACATTGATCGGCAGGAGGGCTTCCTCTGGGGTCCAGCGACCTTGCGCCGACTGAACACCCCAGACTCCCCCCCAACCTGTAAGGCTGGCGTCCGTCGTGATCACTATCCAGTAAACTGGAAGAAATGACTTCCCGGCCATTAGAGCCGGTGCTGTCAGCCACCATACCAGGGATCTCCTGACTATGTGGCTCACTCGGATTTGATAATCCAGAGATGATGGACATCTGTTCCATCTGGACAGAACTTCCTTCTGTAACACTCGAGTGTGGTATTGAGCATATGGAACCGCCTCAAAGGAGGCTACCCTGAGGCCCAACAGTCGCATGCAAAAAACGGAGTGACGACCAATTCCTGGAAGTCAGCTGCCGTACTGCAGCCCGGAGGGTCTGCAACTTCTCCACAGGGAGGAATACCTTTGCCTCTGAAGAATCCAGAATCAATCCCAGGTACCCTAGGCGTTGAGTGGGCACCAATACTGACTTTTGCGTGTTTAGTATCCAACCACAGTCTCGAAGAGTCTGACAGGTAATGGACACGCTTACCTCTAATTCTGAGCTTGAAGGGGCCTTCAGCAGAAGGTCGTATAAGTAGCCTGTGATAGCGATACCCCGCTGTCTTAGAAGTGCCAGAATCGGAGCGAGCACCTTGGTGAACGTCCTGGGTGCTGAGGCAAGACCCAACGGGAGGGCCACAAACTGGTAGTGGTCCTTCCCGATAGCAAATCGCAGAAACCTCTGGTGTCTGGAGTATATGGGGACATGCAGGTATGCGTCCTTGATGTCCAAGGAGGCCAGAAAGTCCCCCGGATGGAGAGCCGTGACTACAGATTGAACCCACTCCATCCGAAAACTTTGTACCTTCACAAAGCAATTGAGGGCTCTGAGATCCAAGCTTGGACGAACCCCCTCCTTCTTCGGCACAATGAACAGATTTGAGTAAAAACCCCGTTCCAATTCTGGAACTGGAATAACTACCCCGCGCTCCAGTAGACCCTGAACCGCCCCATACAGGGCCTCCCGACGGGTCGGTAGTAGCTGGAGATTGGAGGTGTTGAATCTGTCCGGTGGACAAGAGAGAAACTCTATCTTGTAGCCTGAGGAGATTACTTCGCAAACCCACCTGTCGGAGATTAGTGCTGTCCACTGAGTCGCGAATTTGCGAAGACGTCTCCCCACCCGAGAGCTGGGTGGGGGTGGACCTTCATGCGGACGCAAATTTGTCCGCAGGCTTATTGGGTATGCGGGACCAGGGACGCTTTTGTCTTTGGGCAGGCGCTTTATCGGCCTGGGGTCTTTTCCCTGTCGCCCTAGGGGGACGAAAAAACCACTTGTGTGCAGTAAAGGAGGGCCCTTGGTGTGGCCCCTTACCCTTGCTAATTTGGGGAAGCAAAGTGCTTTTACTTCCTGTGGCATCCTTGATGATGTCATCCAGAGAAGCCCCAAAAAAAGTCTGTCGCCCTTAAAAGGCAGATCCAACAGGGCTTTCTTGGAAGTCTGGTACGCAGACCAGCCTTTTAGCCAGATCAGGCGGCGTATTGCTACTGCATAAACCGAAGTTTTAGACAGTAGGGGAATAGTATTCATGTCTGACTCGCAGACAACCCTAAGGCCCTGGACCAACAGGTTGGCCAATGTTATCTCATCAGGAGGAGCATCTCGCTCCTTAACCCCTGGAGTAGCAATCTTGCCCATTCAGTAAGTGTGTGAGACACTAGGGCCCCCGCCAATGCCGGGCGTACTGCCGAGCCTACCACTGAGTATAGGTAGCAAGCGAGTGCTTCAGCCTTCTTATCCACAGGGTCCTTGAAAACAGGAGCCCCTTCTGCAGGAATTGTGGTGGCTCTATTAAGTCTGGACACCGGAGGGTCCACTATAGGGGGGAGAGGTCCATTTCTTCAGAAAACTCTCCTCAAAAGGGGTACCGTACCGCAAACCTCTTTGGGGCTGTAAAGACCCTCAGTGGGTTCTCCCATTCCTTGTATAAAAGTTTATCAAGAGACACACAAGGGAACACCTTAGCAGTGCGGGCAGGTCTATGAAACCCAAGTGGACCGGAGTCTCTGCTGCTTATGCAGTATTTTCCAATTTTAGCATATCCCGCACTGCAGTAATAAGGTCAGATACCAAAGCCGTCTCGCGTACTGACCTGGACTTTGAGTCATTCTCACTGTCCGGTCACGGTCTGCAGTCTCTGATGCGTCAGAATCTGGGCCCGAGCCGTAGCTGGACCTGGTTCTGCACCAGAATTATCCCCAGAAGCTTGCAGGGGATGGGGCATTTACTACCCCCTGTATTCCCGTGTGCTGCTTCCACCCTGGCAGCAAACGCCTCTAGGATTGCAGTCATAGCTGACCACACGCTGACACTCACAGGGCTCCAGGCAAGATATCAATAGGCCACCCTCCTGCACTGCAGAGAGGCTGGGTCACCCAGAGGACTCACCACCCTGGATAGGTACTGCTATGCTGCGCCTGTGATGCTGTCCCCTTGCTGCTGTGTCAGTCTGCTTCTTTTATCAGCACTTCCTGTGTGAATTTTCGCGCCAGTGTAATGCACCCTAGAGGCCGGAGGCTCTCGAAAAATGGTTGCCAAAAACGTCTGTATGGAAGATAATGTGGGCTCTAAGAAAATGGCCGCCGACAGAAGATAGAGGTCAAGCAGCCATAGCCCACCAAAAGATGGCCGTCGAACGGCAATATCTGCATACAGGGTGGACAAACATGGCCGCCGATCAGCTGATAGGGGCCAGTGGGTGTGGCCGAACCACAGGAAGATGGCCGCCGGGCAGTCACAAGAGGCCAAACTTGGCATGGACCACCTCAAAATGGCCGCCGACAGCATGGAGGAGGAAGGACACAAACACAGGTAAGAAAAAATGACATTTCTTTTAAATGTTAGTTACAGCCAGCCCGCTCCAGTGGGACCCCCTAGGTGACCCCCAGCACCCAGCAACCTTTAGCTAGAAGCCCAGGGAGGAGGGAAAGGCAGGGAGAGAGGGAAGAAAGGGGCCACAACCACTTACTTGATCTCTCCAGGAATGTCCAGCTAAATCACCCAGCTGAGGCAGGGAAGTTTTACTTACCTATCCTGCATGTATTCTGCTGGAAGACATTCCAAACAGATCATCGTCCGCGCACGGAAGGTGACTGTTGGCCAGGCATGCTGTAATTGGACCCAGAAGGGACGATCATATGTATGCCCTGGAGCATGACGCTCACCGGACAGGCTGCTGCGACTCGGCCGTAAGGTCAGCCGAAGCTGAGCGGTCCGATGCAAGCCTTGGAGCGTAAGCTCACCGGCCAGGCTGCTGCGACTCGGCCGTAAGGTCAGCCGAAGCTGAGCGGTCCGATGCAGGCCCTGGAGCGTAAGCTCACCGGCCACCCGTGGAGCGACGGGCATGTCGTGGAAAACCCAGCGCGTAGCTAGGGTCGGCACACGCTCGATGGCCGAAACTGGGGAGACTACAAGGATCGAGGATCCAGCCTGTCACCCAGTCGGCAGTTGATCGAAGATCGCAGGAAACAACAAATGTAGCAAAAAAAAAATATATATATATATATATATATATATCTTTTTTCCCCGGACCAATGGGCCCGAAGGGAGCCATGTCCTACTCCTTGCTAGACAGAAAAAAACTGATCTGCGAAGATGCAGACTGAGAGGGTATACCCAGAGGGTCTGCCCCCTGGGCGGTACTGTAGAAGGTGTGATGCAACACTTTTTACAAGTTTTTCTGCCTAGTCACTCCTAATTAACGGATAATACCCACTTTGTCAATAGAGAAGCTGTGTCGGTCCATGGACGAAAGAGTAAAAAAGTTTTTATTATATAAAAGTGCATGCAGGACACTGGGCAGACCACTAGGGACAATGGGGGTGTGTAATTATTACATACAGTACTGTAATCTGTAAGATTACAGTGTACTGTATGTATACTGTGTTTTAACTTTTTTGAATTTGGCGCCGATCTCCGTCCCCGTGCGTCGTAACATCGCAGGGAACGGAGCTCGGCGGCATTCGGCAGTGTGTGAATCGAGCGAGATGACGGCTCGATCACACAGCGGGGAAGCATCGCAGGATCCAGGGGACAAGGTAAGTAACTCCTGCCTGGATCACTGCGACGCAGCCCGAGTCTGGCTCGGGGTTACCGCTTTTGGTGCTGAAATTTAACCCCGAGCCAGACTCGGGAATACCGCCAGGGAGGTTAAAGGAGAATTGTACAAACTGTACAAAATTGATTGGTTAAACCCACAGGTGCATTTTTACCACTACTATTCCTGTTTATTGACTTTTGGAGTTTACAAATGCAGCAATTTAGAAAATGGATAAAAGGTTTAGCCCTGGAAAACACCTTTCGAAAGATGAATAGTGCATTTTATATGCAACTATATAGATTAGAGCAAAATGGGGGACAAATTAGAAGAAAATAGGTACAGTCAAATCAGGGACAGTCCTCCAGAATTAGGGACAGTTGGGAGCTATGCACAGCATGCATTAAAACATTTGATGAGGATAACTTTTACTGTCATGCCCCATACATGTCCCACCAAGGCTCTGCAGAAAGTCCTGGAGAGTTTTCGGGCAGATGTTTCCCTCCCAGATAACTGTATGTTGAATCTTTTTTCAGACTGATTTAAAAAAAAAAAATGCTTACTAAGCTTATCATGCTTAATTGCACTAATGCATTTAATTTAACATGAGACTTCGACCATATTGGCATCATGGCGAAAATGCCATGCTTCAATCATCTAGTAAGACAACAATAATTGTCAAAAAATCATGTTTATTTAGCCCTCTTTAATTGCACAGTGAGATTAATTGAATATTACCATGTCCTTTTGCAACAACTATTTTTAATCTATTAGAATTGATTGCATTCTGATGACTTTGAGAAGCACTACCTAATGTTTCCAATAATTATTGTTAGCTAAAATTAATGCAATTTGGAGAGGATAATGAATAGGCAACAAGAGCTCAGGAAATACATGATGTCCCCGGGGAAGACATGCGCATTATATGTGGCAAGAACTGCTGTGTAATACTGATAGGGAGTTATGCAAATGCTGACAATTTGAGGCCAGGAACAAATACATCAAAAATGTGAATTAATAATGGTAATGCAAGGCAGAGAAGATAATGTAGTGATGATAATGTACAGTAGCTGTTGAGTAACTCTATGGGCATAGAAGTTCCACAAAAAATATAAAAATCAGACAGGGACCAGCTTAGATATTTTGGTTTGCAATTTTAAATGCCTGCATCTAGTTATAAAAAAATAAAAAATAAATACTACAAATATGGTATGTAGAGACAAACAAAATATAGAGCTGCACTCTAGATGTATTGGTCAAGCAGACAACGAAGACACTCATGTCCTTGTCTACCGCGATTTGCTCCCTGCTGTTCGCTGCTCAAACCATAAAGCTTTGCTGATTTAATTGGAGTAGGAGTGCAACTTAACATTTTTTTTATCAATGTGATAAGGGAAAGTGATGGAATCCCAGAGTTTGGCTGGCACCAGTGGCCCCGGCAAGCCACAGGACCCAATAGTGTGGCTGGGGACTTACAATACAGTATATAATTCCATCAGCTCATTCCCCACAGTTACAACCCTTTGTACCACCTGCCCCACCCTATTAGATTGTAAGCTCTTCTGAGCAGGGCCCTCTTAATCCTCTTGTATTTTATTGTATTGTAACTGTATTGCCTCCCTTTTATATTGTAAAGCGCTGCGTAAACTGTTGGCGCTATATAAATCCTGTATAATAATAATAATAATAATATAATAATACGTAAGAAAATAAAATACATTTTTACCAAAATGAGGCCTGTATGTGCTTTAACCTCCCTGGCGGTATTCCCGAGTCTGGCTCGGGGTAAGATTTCAGTACCATTAGCGGTAACCCCGAGCCAGACTCGGGCTGCATCGCAGTATCCAGGCAAAGTTATTTACCTTGTCCCCTGGATCCTGCGATGTCTCCCCGCTGTGTGTGCGAACTGTCTCCTCGCTCGATTCACACAGTGCCCGAGTGCCGCCGAGCTCCGTTCCCTGCGACGTTGTGGCGCAGGGAGGCGGAGATCGGCGCCAAATTCAAAAAAGTCAAAACACAGTACACATACAGTACACTGTAATCTTACAGATTTTTATGCAGATTACAGTACTGTATAAAAAAATTACACATCCCCTTTGTCCCTAGTGGTCTGTCCAGTGCCCTGCATGCACTTTTATATTATAAATACAGTTTTTTCTGCCTGGACTTTGGAGATTGTCCATAGCAACCAAAAAGTGTCCCTTTATGTCAAAAGTGGTTTTAGACCAGCTAAAAAACAGCGATAATAAATTAGAATCACGATAGTGATTTTTGGGGAAATTCGTCATCAAACACTAAATCTAATGACAGCGACAATTCTGCAACTGAGCAGTGTTTTTGATTTGATTACATTATTGAATCATTTTTATTATTATTATATTATTATTTTTTATAATTATTTATAGTTATTTATTATATAATAATTTAATTTTGTGTTTCAAACTATATAATACCTGGGATGTCTACTAGACTTGTTTGGACAGATTTAAGTGAGTTATTCCTAAGAATTGCAGGTCTACAATATAAAACACCAAATTTCCTTCAAAATAATTGTACGGCTTTCAGCACCTAAAATCTGACAGAATCATACCGCCAGGGAGGTTAAGAGTTGTTTTTTGTTAGAAATAACAAAGGCAGGAAGATGGGCATTGAGCACATGTATTATGTAGAAAAGGGGGATAACCTGTGTAGAGGTAGGAGGGAGTTGCAAAGTAGTCACGGCAAAAGATAAGAAGGGAGTGAATTAGTAGCTTTGTGGTGTCATTGGGAGGAACTGATAGTTGAAAATCGTAACATCATTGCCCCTCCTCTCCACCTCATCCAATCTGAGAATGCTTTGTATTCACTGCAAACAATGCAAGATCATCTGTGAATGGTGGCAATGCTGAGCAAGTGACCCCATGTGGCCAATTTGCAGAAGGTACACATCAGCACAGAAGATCATGACTATCAATGTAGTAGCGTAGACTACTACAGTGAATGTCAGCTTCAACAGCTATTCCTCAGGTATAATATATGCATACTTACATTGGTCCAAGCAGGACCAATGTAACTGTGAAATTAAGATTATACCTAGACTGGCTGAAATAAAGTATAATTTTAACACATTTCCCCTCTTGAATTTATAGTTGATTTTTTCGCATCATTACACAAATTCTACTAATCTGTACAATTTAAATGTATCATATTCTTTTAATGTAATATAAATTTGAGCGCGGAGGAAGGAAGCGTGTCTCCCGAAACGCGTCACGTTTCCAACTGCAGTGACTTGACATACCCGATGCTGGAGTTGTGGTTGATATGCTTTTTATGTTCTCATGTTTGTGAGTATGTTTTGGCAATTCAAATAAATCTTTTATGGTGTTAAAGGTAATGCACTAGGTGTTTGCACCCTCATTTTTTTCATTGTAATATAAATTTGACCTGAGATATTTATATGAAAGCATAATATAGTGAATTCTTTGCTTTTCTATCTTTGGCTCTATAGCTGATCATCGTGACAAATAAAAATTAACAGTGCAGAGCAATGCATGTGTATATGTGTGTATATATATATATATATATATATATACATTGTGATGGTGAGACCCTGTACGTCCTTAAAGTGTGCTGGTTTACGCCAGATTTGGTAAAGAAAGACATGCTGATTGAACAGCTGTGTGTTCGGCTATTTATTTATGACATGACTATGGATCAGGGCTCCACCCAACAGACAGGAAGTCTGTGTATGGGAGTCAGGTGGACTCCCATCCCTTGGAGAGGAGTCAGGCGTTGCATGGGTGCAGCCAGAGTATGCATGTCTGCAGGAAGCAGATGTCATTGGTGAAGTAAGCAACCAGGTGCTGACCGGGAGTAAGCGAGGAGTGAGCTTATCTCTTGGAAACTGTTTGTTCTGAGGAGCAGACCTAAAGGCCTGAACAGCCAGATTGCAAGAGGGGAAGCCAGGAGGTAAACTGTTGAGTATGCAAGACACAGTAATGGTGGAACCCCCCCGCGAGGGCAACTGATGTATTTGTGAACTTTTTGTGCTTTTAAATAAAAGTGGGCTACCATGCCCTTAAATAGAGTTCCTGACTGGCTTGAATCACTGGAAAAACGCATCTACTACGAGAGCTGATAACCCCTAATCTTACAATATATATATATATATTGTGACAGCAGGAAGGTAAAGTCACCTGGTTGCATCCAGGGGGGTAGATATATTTCTCCCAGATTCAGGCTTTATGCTGACTTATACAACTAGGGTGGAGAGTTGTATAAGCCCAGCTGAGGCTAGTAGGCTCATGGATGACTCATACCTCTAGGGAGAGTGTGGGGCGTCGTACAGACAGGGAGTTGATGAGGCCAGCTGAAGCTTGTCAGCTCATTTAGGCCTCTATAAGAACTCCCAGATTCATTAGGTGTTAGCTCATGCCTGGACCCAGACCTGTGTGGACTGTCTAGGGAGAGTGAACCCCTGTGCGGTGAGGCAAAGCCTGTGTGGCTATTTGTTTGGACTTTTACTAAACCAGGGACTTAGGGACTAGGACAGCACCAGGCTGATCCCAGTTGTTAGTTTAGGAAACCTGCATGTTTAGTCAGAGGTCAAACTGACCAGGATTTATTTTGTTTATGTTTCTTTTTGGCTTTGCTGTGTTTTTGTCACTGTACATAGAGAAATAAACCGCACCTTTTGATTTTGAAAACCACAACCTCCGTCTGCTGGCCCTGTTTTTGTGTGGGGAGCCCAACCAGGGGGTCACACACACCCGCTACTGAGTTAACCCCCTCACAGTTGGTGGAGAACCAGTGGCAGTTTTTTTTAAGCCAGCATGGAGGAGATACTGAAACAGCTGGCTCTAGCAAATGCCAATCAACAGCAGACAAATGCAGGTTTGCAAAGGAGCCTTGCAGCCCAGCAGCAAGCTCATCAACAAGCCCAGCAGCAATCTGAGGCCCGCTTCATAGACCTGTTACAGAAGCAAGAGCAGAGACTACAACAAATGGAAGCAGTAATGCAGCAACGTCCGCAGACCAGTGAGGAAAGCCGTCCCACTAATACCGCGTCCTTTGGGGTGAGTCGTTTATTGACAAAAATGACTGGAGAGGATGATCCAGAGGTATTTTTGACCACATTTGAAAGGACTGCTGAAAGAGAAAAGTGGCCTGAGGAGCAGTGGGCTGGACTGGTGGCTCCTCTGTTAACTGGTGAATCGCAGAAGGCTTACTATGACCTAGAGCCTGACCAAGCAAAAGACTATGTGATGCTAAAAGCTGAAATATTGGCAAGGCTGGGTGTCACCCTGGCTGTCCGGGCTCAGCGTGTGCATAACTGGACTTTCCAGCTTGGAAAACCCCCCAGGTCTCAAATGTATGATCTCATTCACCTGAGCAGGAAGTGGCTACAGCCAGAGACTTTGTCCGCACCAGAGATTGTGGAACGTGTTGTAATGGATCGGTTTTTGAGAGCTCTTCCTACTGCCATCCAAAAGTGGGTAAGCCATGGAGACCCAGAGACGGCCGGTGGTCTTGTGGATCGTGTAGAGAAATACTTGGCTACAGAGAACCTGACGGCCTCTTCCAGAGACTCTCGGACTTTCCACCCTAAGACCAGACCATCCCCAGGGGCGGATAAGAGGATTCCAAGGGGTGAGGGTGGAGAGAGTGAGAGGGTGGGAGCTCTACCCAAAGTTTGGCGAGAACAGCCTGGGAAGTCAGGGGCTCAAGAGGCAGCCAAAAGGATTGTTTGCTACCGCTGCCGGCAAGCGGGACATATTGCAGCAAATTGCCCGGTTGTGGAGGAACCCATGCAATGTGACTTTCTGACGGACAGACGTCAGTCGCTGTGTGCGACAGTCGCATGCACTGCCATTCGGGGAACTGAGAAACATTTATGCAAAATGTGTATTAATGGTAGAAATGTTGTGGTATTACTGGATTCAGGTAGCCTTGTGACCCTGATAAAGGCTGAATTAGTTAAAACAGAGGTCTCTGGGAATAGCAAGGTAGCTGTTATTTGTGTGCATGGGGACACCCGAGAGTATCCAGTGACTACAGTGTGTTTCGAGACCCCCAAAGGTACCCTCTCTCATCCAGTGGGGTTAGTATCTCAATTACCGCATGATGCCATTGTGGGAAGAGATTTTCCGAAGTTCTGGGAACTGTGGGATGATCCTGAGCCCCCCACTGGTGCCCCTATGTACCAGGAATGTGATAGCCAGAACTCCTCTGAGAGTGGTGAGGACTCTCCAGAATTTCCCTTGTCAGTATTGGCAGGGGAGACCCAAGAAACTGGAGAGGAGCCCACCTCCTCAGACGAAAACCTACCGTCTGTGGAGTTTTCTGATCTGGAGGTTCACAGGGAAAATTTTGCCACAGAACAGTTAAAAGACCCCGCCCTAATAAAGGCACGGGAAAACGTAGTGGAAATAGATGGCGACTTAGTGAACCCAGATAATACCTGCACTTACCCATACTTCAGCGTAGAGAAGGACCTACTGTATCGGGTGGCAAAAAGGGCAGAAGAAACCGTTGAGCAGCTTGTGGTGCCCAAACCTTACAGGAAGTTGGTGTTGGAGTTGGCCCATGGGCACATTTTTGGAGGTCATCTGGGGACAGAGAAAACCCGAGAGAGGGTATTACAGAGATTCTATTGGCCTGGGGTGATGAAGGACATAGAAAATTATTGTTCCTCCTGCCCTGTGTGTCAGAGGTCGGCCCCGATGCCACATTTCCGTAGCCCGCTGGTCCCTCTACCCATCATTGAGGTCCCGTTTGAGAGAATCGCAATGGATTTGGTAGGTCCTATAATCAAGTCCGCTAGGGGGCACCAGTACATATTGGTTATAATGGACTATGCCACCCGTTATCCAGAAGCGATCCCTCTCAGAAATACCTCGGCCAAAACCATAGCCAAAGAGCTATCTCTTGTTTTTAGCCGGGTGGGTATTTGTAAAGAACTGCTTACGGACCAAGGTACACCCTTTATGTCCCGGGTTATGAAAGAGCTGTGTAAATTGTTCAAAGTGACGCAATTACGTACATCTGTGTATCACCCCCAAACCGATGGGCTGGTTGAAAGATTCAACAAAACCCTAAAACAAATGTTGAAGAAAGTGGTGGATAGAGATGGAAAGGATTGGGACTGTCTACTTCCTTATTTGATGTTTGCTATTAGGGAGGTGCCCCAATCCTCTACGGGATTCTCCCCCTTTGAGTTACTGTATGGGAGACACCCAAGAGGGCTGTTGGATATTGCCAAGGAAACTTGGGAAAGTGAGAGTTCTCCCCACAGGAGTGTGATTGAGCATGTCGCCCTGATGCAAGATCGAATTGCACAGGTAATGCCCATCGTGAAGGAACATTTGGCCCAAGCGCAGTTGGCACAGCAGAGAGTGTACAACCGTGGAGCAAAGACCCGTACCTTTTCCCCGGGGGATAGGATATTGGTACTTGTCCCTACGGTTGAAAGTAAATTCCTTGCCAAATGGCAAGGCCCCTACGAGATAATGGAAAAAGTGAGCGAAGTGAATTACAAGGTCAGACAACCAGGAAGGCGAAAGCCCGAACAGATATATCACGTTAATCTGTTGAAAGCCTGGAGGGATAGAGAGTCCCTAGTCGCAGAAACTTGGTCACCAGCTCAAACTGGTTGCGTGATTCCGGAGGTTGGAATAGCAGCCACCTTGTCACAACCCCAACAACAGGAGGTTAAGGAGTTTGTGCTTCGCAACAAGGAGGTGTTCTCTGAGCTGCCGGGACAAACATCTGGGGTAGAGCATGATATTATTACCCCGCCCGGTGAAAGGGTGAAGTTAAAACCCTATCGGATCCCAGAGGCCCGACGGGAGGCAATACGGGAGGAAGTACAGAAAATGCTGAACTTAGGGGTGATAGAGGAGTCCCAAAGTGATTGGTCTAGTCCCATTGTGTTGGTGCCTAAACCGGATGGGAGCTGGCGATTTTGTAACGATTTTCGTCAGTTGAACAAAGTTACAAAATTTGACACCTACCCCATGCCACGTATAGATGAGTTGATCGACCGGCTGGGAACAGCCCGATACATGACGACTCTTGACCTCACAAAAGGGTATTGGCAAATTCCCCTGGCCAAGTCGGCCAAAGAGAAAACCGCATTTGTAACCCCAGACGGGGCGTTCCAATATAAGAGAATGCCGTTCGGGTTACAGAATGCGCCGGCCACATTCCAGCGGAAAATGGACCAGATACTGAGGCCCCATCGGAAGTATGCTGCGGCTTACCTGGATGACGTAATTGTCCATAGCACAGATTGGGCCTCACATCTGCCAAAAGTGCAAGCAGTCCTAGACTCTATCCGGGAAGCGGGGTTTACGGCTAACCCCAAGAAGTGTACCATTGGGCAGGAGGAGGCCAAATATCTTGGGTACACCATTGGCAGGGGAGTGATAAAACCCCAACTCAACAAAGTCGAGGCCATCCAGAGTTGGCCACGTCCCAACAGCAAGAAGCAGGTACGGGCCTTTCTGGGAATCGCGGGTTATTATCGGCGCTTCATTCCCCACTTTGCTTCTAAGGCTGTGCCCCTAACCAACCTGACGAAAGGGAAAGGGTCGGTCATGATTAAATGGACCCCCGAGGCTGAGGCAGCATTCCAATTCTTGAAACAAGCCTTATGTAGCCAGCCAGTGTTGTACTCACCCGACTTCTCTAAAGACTTTGTCGTACAAAGTGATGCGTCAGATGTGGGGTTAGGAGCAGTATTGTCCCAGGTCTGGAACGGGGAAGAGCACCCAGTCATTTACCTCAGCAGGAAGTTGAAGTCCCATGAGGTAAATTACGCCACGGTTGAAAAGGAGTGTTTAGCGGTGAAGTGGGCTCTAGATTCCCTTCGGTACTATCTGCTAGGTAGGCACTTTGACATGGTTACGGATCACGCTCCGTTAAAGTGGATGGCTCAAAACAAGGAGACAAATAGAAGAGTGAATAGGTGGTTCCTGGCCCTACAGGAATTCAACTTCACAGTAAAGCATCGCCCTGGCGTTCAAATGGGGAATGTGGATGCTTTGTCTCGAGTACATGAATGCCTGATTGCTGGTGTTCCAACCCCAAGGTTAAAACAAGAGGGGGGGGTATGTGACAGCAGGAAGATAAAGTCACCTGGTTGCATCCAGGGGGGTAGATATATTTCTCCCAGATTCAGGCTTTATGCTGACTTATACAACTAGGGTGGAGAGTTGTATAAGCCCAGCTGAGGCTAGTAGGCTCATGGATGACTCATACCTCTAGGGAGAGTGTGGGGCGTCGTACAGACAGGGAGTTGATGAGGCCAGCTGAAGCTTGTCAGCTCATTTAGGCCTCTATAAGAACTCCCAGATTCATTAGGTGTTAGCTCATGCCTGGACCCAGACCTGTGTGGACTGTCTAGGGAGAGTGAACCCCTGTGCGGTGAGGCAAAGCCTGTGTGGCTATTTGTTTGGACTTTTACTAAACCAGGGACTTAGGGACTAGGACAGCACCAGGCTGATCCCAGTTGTTAGTTTAGGAAACCTGCATGTTTAGTCAGAGGTCAAACTGACCAGGATTTATTTTGTTTATGTTTCTTTTTGGCTTTGCTGTGTTTTTGTCACTGTACATAGAGAAATAAACCGCACCTTTTGATTTTGAAAACCACAACCTCCGTCTGCTGGCCCTGTTTTTGTGTGGGGAGCCCAACCAGGGGGTCACACACACCCGCTACTGAGTTAACCCCCTCACAATATATATATATACACACACACACACACTATATTGTCAAATGTATTGGGATGCCTGCCTTTACATGCATGTTTTGGTATAACTATAGGCAAAGCCTTTTTTTTTTGTCTTGGATAGGATAGAGAGGAATTAGCACACTTGGCAGGTTCTTGTTACTTCATGTGTCCTCATGAGGGAGATTAAATCTCTCTATTTCTCCTGGTGACAGTTATCACTGAAAATGATACTACAAAAGGGCAAACAAGGTTTTTTTGGGACTTTATATGAAGCCATGGCCTGGTAAGGCCATGTGCCTCCATCCCTGTCAATATAAAAAGAACAGAACAAGGACTTGGGACTTTATATGAAGCATATGGTTGCAAAAAGAATAAATTGATTAATGTAAGAAGTGTTTATTAATTCATATACATGAGTGTACAAACATAATCTCAGTGTCTCATTTAAAGAACAGTTAGCATGATACTAACATGGGTAGCAATTATTATCACAGGGTTATAATTTCACAATTCATCAGGTTTTGCAGGTTTTCCTACTTACAAAGCATGTAGAGGTCTGTAATTTTTATCATAGGTACTCTTCAACTGTGAGACACAGAATCTAAAGCAAAAATCCAGATAATCACATTGTATGATTTTTAAGTAATTAATTTGCATTTTATTGCATGACAACGGAAAATTTATATCAAATACTTACCGTAATTTTCCTTTCCTGATGGACTCCATGGCAGCCTACGTGTGGGTTAATCCCACCCCTCATACCTCATAGGACCCTTCTCCCATAAATCTTTGCTCTGGGCCAGAGGCCGTGTTCCATAATTTAGCCTACTCCAGCCACTGGGAGGGAACTCCTGCTGCCATGGAGTCCATCAGGAAAGGAAAATTACGGTAAGTATTTGATATAAATTTTCCGTTTTCCTGACAGACTCCATGGCAGCCTACGTGTGGGAAATAACTAGCCATACACACCCGGGTGGGCAGAGTGCTGGACAAAAGAAAAAAGGTTTAATTGGCACCATCAACAGACAAGATACGTAAACCACTACGCAGTAGTGTGCCATGAACGTGTTAATTGAAGACCACAAGGCCACCTTGCAAATAACTTCTGGAGGCACGTGACGTGATGCCGCCCATGATGAAGACACTTCTAGTTGAGTGAGCAGTCACCGCTTCAGGAGGCGCCAAGCCCTTGGCTTTATAGGCCCACTGAATGGCCTGAACAATCCATGCTCCGATAGATCTGGAAGAGGCACGCATTCCCTTATACTTCCTGTGAAAAGAACGAGCAGGTGGTCGGTCTGACGGAAAGAAGCTGTAGCTTCAAGATACTGACTCAGAGCTTTTACAACATCTAAGGGATAAACACTGGAATCCTCGGTAGATCTGAACGTTGGAAGAGCAATCTCCTGATTGTCATGAAACACAGATGCCACTTTGGGGTTTGAACCCAACATAGGAATTAAAAAGTTTAGAAATGGCCCCTTGCATCCCTGAGAGCTGATTTCAGAGACCCTCTTGGCCGATGTTATAGCCACCAAGAAGACAACTATTAGAGAGAGTCATTTGACAGAAGATTGAGCTTCATGTTCCAACTCTCTACCTAAGAAAAAATCCAGGACAAGAAGAAGATCCCAATTAGAAAAACTTGGCTCTGAGGTCTGAGCCTTATTGCTCAGACGGAAAAACTACTGAGTAAGAGGGTGTCTAGCCCAGGAAACACCCGTAAAGGCAGAGATTACAGCGATTTGGACTCGCAGCGAGCTGACTGACAATGACAGATCCAATCCTGATTGTAAGAAGCCCAGGATATCATGTATCTTTGGGTTATTGCAAGAACCTGCAGTGGAAGAGGTGTAGTCTGAAAACTTTTTCCAAATCCTCTGGTAGACTCTGTTGGTGCCTGTTCTTCTGGCATTTAATATTGTGGAGATGGCCCTACTTGGACAGCCTAGGGCCTCCAACCTTCCCCTCTCAAGAACCAGATCATCAGATGTAGATGGGTCGGGCATGGATGTAGAAATGCCCCTTGTGATAGGAGATCTGGTCTGGAGGGTAGAGGAACTGGGTCCCGGAAGCTGAGTTGCATCAGCAGTGGAAACCATGGCTTGTTTGGCCAGTACGGGACTATTGCCAGTATCTCTGCTTCTTCCATCCTGAGCCTCGACAAAAAACGGAGAATGACAGGAACCGGGGGAAAGGCATAGGCCCTGTGGAACCGCCAATGGTCTGTCAGAGCATCTACCCAAAAGCCTGGGGATACCAAGACCTTGTGTAGTATCTCACTAGTCTGAAGTTGCATGGGGAGGCAAACAAGTCTACTTCCGGAATGACTCCCAGGGACAGGACCCACCTGAAGACTTCGGGGGGAAGTCCACTCGTTGTCCAGAGAAACTCTCAACAGAAAATCTGCCTGAACATTCTGGACTCCAGGGAGATAGACAGCTGTCAGGTTGGCCAGGTTTTTCTGGGCCCAGATCATGATGGGCTCTATTTCCTTTGACAGGGAGAGACTGGGAGTACCCCCTGTCTCTTGATGTATGCGACTGCCGTTGTGTTGTCCAGTCTTAGGAGGTCTCCTGCTGTTAAGTGGTGAAAGGCCTGCAGAGCGCAGAACGCTGCCCGGAGTTCCAGAACATTGGAGACTATCCTGTGAGAGAGAAAATTCCATATGCCTTGGGCTACTTCTGTCAGCCCCTGTTGCTGGCATCTGTAGTGATGGTGACCCAAGACACAGGTGCGATGGAGTGACAATTGAGGAGGTTCCTCTGTTGTAGCCACCAAGGAAAGCTCTCCCGCATGGATGAGGTTATTTGGATAAAGTGATCCCGAAGCCCTGGATTATACTGCTGGAGGAAACCCTTCTGGAAGGGCCGCATTTTCCACTGAGCCCACTTTACCATGGGTGTTGTTGCCACCATGGTACCAATGATCTTTAGGCATTGAGAGGCTTGGAGATGAGGACGACATTGCAAGCCAAACTCTGTCCCGGATCACTGGGATTTTTCCAGGGGTAACAAGATGGTGCTCTTGATAGCGTTGAAGTGTGCCCCGAGGAATACCAGGGACTGCGTAGGATCCAGATGGCTCTTTTCCAGATTCAGAAGCCAACCAAACTCGAGTAGAGTGGAGATGACCTGGGATCTGTGGATTAGCAACTGCTCCTTGTCCCGAGACAACAGCAGGTCGTCTAGATAGTGATACAGACGGACACCTCTGGTCCTGATCAGAGCCACGACAGCCAACAAGTTTTGAAAACACACAAGGCGATGTAAGCCCGAAGGGGAGACAGGTGAACTGCAGACGGATTTAATCGACAGCAAAGCGAAGGTATTTCTGGAATTCTGACGCTATCGGAACATGGAAGTAGGCGTCCTTCAGGTCTATAGAGACAAGCCAATCGCCTGGTTGGATTGCTTGACTGATCATGAGTAGTGTCTCCATCTTGAACTTCTCCTTCTAGATAAAATAATTCAAGTGGGTTAGGTCTATAACTGGCCTCCAGGAGACGTTTTTCTTCAACACCATGAAGAGGGGCGAGTAGACCCCTTAAAACCTTTTGTCATCTGGAACTGGAATTGCAGCGCCCTGAGCCACAAGAGAGACAGGAGAATTCGCTTTTTCTCTTCCGAGAGAGGCAAGGATGCCGACTCGCTCTGTTTTAGGCAGGTGAAATATCATAAAGACTTAGGGGATTCTTGTCCACCGGAAGATGCCCCTTTTGAAAACTTCTGGCCTGAAGGCTGTTTTTTCTTCCAGGTCTTCTTGAACTCACAGCCAGGCCTATAGTAGCAAGCATTCCTTGCTCGATCTGAACTTTGCCTGGGCTGTGTTCTCTTCTGGTTTAGCAGACGGCGATCCTGGGAAAGGAACCCCGACTTGCCCCCTGTGGCACGGGTGATGGCACTGTCCGATATGTTCCCAAAGAGGGACGAACCCCCAAATGGAATCCTGCACCATGCCTGCTTGGAGGCAGGGTCAGCTACCCATGGGCGCAGCCACAAGGCACGCTTAGCCGTGACAGATGTCAGCATGATCCGAGCCACCAGGCGAATTATGTCTAGGGAAGCCCCACGAGAAAAGCCAACGTCAACCTTAGCCCATGAATAGGTGAGCTCCTGGCCAGTTCTTCCGAGATGCTCCTCAGAGAAGCATCTACGTCGTCTGTCCAGACTTCCATCGCTTTAGAAAGGGCTGCGAGAGCTAGAGCTGGTTTGCAGGTCATACCCGCTGTAATGTAGATCCGCTTGAGGTCGGTATAAATTTTCCACTCCAGGCAATTCCTAAAGGAAACAGTATCCTCCAATGGGAGTGTGACGTGCCTCACCATCCTCATTAGGGCTGAGTCAATGAGAGGAGCCGACTCCAGGTGTTTTACATCCTTGCTTTTAAATGGGTACATTTTTGATACCTTCATTAACAGGCAATTCTTCCTTTCAACACCACCCCATTCGTCGGTAATTATTGCGCTGAGTTCACCCAAAAAGGAGAAATTAGGGTGTTCTTTTTTGAGGTGTTTAAAATATTTCCTCTGTTTGGAGGGTGCCTCCACTGGCTCTTCCATCTCAAAGCTTCTTTGACAGCTTTTGACCAGCTGTGGTACTAGGGCAAATTCAAAACCTGTACCAGGGTCATCTACCTCCACCTCACTGTCTGAGGCTTCAATTGAGGAATGGCTCGGCTGTGAAGGGCCTGGAGCCTTGAGATCATCCCTAATAGGGACTGACATAGTGTCGCCAGCAGGGTTGTGGGTATGACCAGAATCCCCTTTACTCAGGGACTCATGGACCACCTTTCTGACCAGTGCTTCCACTTGTTGGTCTCCACCCTCTCTTTCTTATGCGACTTTAGAAAAGCATCGCTCGCAGAGCGATTTGCCTTTAGGAACCTGGGCCCCGCATACCCAGCAGGCTTTCCTCACAGAGCGGCTGGAGTGGCGGTGAGAGTGACGCCCAGAGGTGGTTTTAGACTCCTATCTGTGGTACCTAGATCTAAAGGAAGATCTGACGTCTGGACCTTGAAGAGGAGTGACAACGTTGAGACCTAGGACGGTCTTTGCCGTGCTTTGGTGTTCAGACCTAGAAGAGCTGAGTGAAAAAGAAAGGGTTAAGAGCTCCTGAATGAGTGAACCCAAGCATCACAGGTAGAAAATAAATAAATCCTACCTGCAGCGCAAGAGTTGGCTACAAGAGGGCGGTGACAGATCCATGGCAAGGCAGTTTGAAAGTGAAATGAATCATTAAAGCGTTATGAGAAACAGGAGTGACAACAGGCATGAGAGAGCACATAACAAAACATAGCCAGCACCCAGGGAGCCTGCAGCAAACAATTTACCTTGTAAACCAGAGCCCAGTGCCTGGGTAAATACCGCATAAGCCTGCAAGTCATCCCAAGTAATAGCTGCTTTGACAGCTATTTAAATCTGCCACCGTAAACGATGTCACCACCCCATAGCGGTTGCCATCCGGTGGCGGCCAATCGCATGCGCGACCGCCGCCGCCATTTTGGCGAAACTGCGCCTGCACGAACCAAGCACGGAATCTTTGTTCGCGGCTTGTGGATGCGCAGCGACTTCCTGAAACGGCGAGCTGGAACGCAGCTGCGCTCCAGCCGCCGTGGCCACTCACTGGAGCTTGATATAAAATAAGGAGACACACAAAACACAGAGATACGGCTGCCATATAAAAGGAATATCTTTGTACATTACCACCACCACGGCACGATCCGGACCAGAACCTGGGACTGGGGAGCTGTTCGCTCGACCCACCGCACGATCGGGCGTTTACAAAGCCTCCCGCTAATAGCTGGGACGTTTGGCCATATTGCCGCTTGCCTGCCAATGGCCAGGTTAGTAAGCTCTTCATGGTATCACATCATATCGCCCATGCCCACCTGCTAATAGCTAGGATTGCTGGACTGCAGAGAGGATCACCGCTAACCACCAACGTATCGCCGTGCACACCGCCAGGCCTGGATTACAGGAAAACTTCACGAAAAGGTAAGACTATATCTTGGTCCTAGGAGGAGGACAAAAAAAGGAACACGGCCTCTGGCCCAGAGCAAAGATTTATGGGAGAAGGGTCCTATGAGGTATGAGGGGCGGGATTAACCCACACGTAGGCTGCCATGGAGTCTGTCAGGAAATAAGTATTTGATACATCAGAAAAGCAGAACTTAATATTTGGTACAAAAACCTTTGTTTGTAATTACAGAGATCATACGTTTCCTGTAGTTCTTGACCAGGTTTGCACACACTGCAGCAGGGATTTTGGCCCACTCCTCCATACAGAGCTTCTCCAGATCCTTCAGGTTTCGGGGCTGTCCCTGGGCAATACGGACTTTCAGCTCCCTCCAAAGATTTTCTATTGGTTTCAGGTCTAAAGACTGGCTAGGCCACTCCAGGACCTTCAGATGCTTCTTACGGAGCCACTCCTTAGTTGCCCTGGCTGTGTGTTTTTCGGGTCGTTGTCATGCTGGAAGACCCAGTCATTACCCATCTTCAATGCTCTTACTGAGGGAAGGAGATTGTTGGCCAAGTTCTCACGATACATGGCCCCATCCATCCTTCCCTCAATACGGTGCAGTCGTCCTGTCCCCTTTGCAGAAAAGCATACCCAAAGAATGATGTTTCCACCTCCATGCTTCACGGTTGGGATGGTGTTCTTGGGGTTGTACTCATCCTTTTTCCTCCAAACACGGCGAGTGGAGTTTAGACTAAAAAGCTCTATTTTTGTGCACCAGTTGCTTCCCAGGCAGATGTGGTGAATGAACAGTGACACCCTGTGAATGGTGTCACTTAACAATGTGCCTACATTGCTATATTGCAATTTATTTATTTATTTAACCCATTCATTTCTAGGGTTTTGCCATTAAATAAAGCCCATTTAAACCTTTGAGGTGTGTCAGTGTTCTCGGGTACATGAAAGGGGCGACTCATCACATGTGCAGGGCAGAAGGGACCCAATAACAAAATACCAGCGGCTCCTGTGGGGGTGGCGCTACATGTCTATGGGGCAGGAAGTGAAGGGAAGTCTCACCAATGGACACAGATGGCAAAAATAAGCAACAACTCTCCCCTACTCTATCCAAAATAGAAAAGTTTTGCCTTTAGGTCTACTTTACAGTTGGTAAGATATCAATCAAAGAATCCCACACTTAAAAAATCTTCTGATTGTGTGTCTTTACAGAGTCGTCTCAGTCCAATCCATTTGGAGGACAACCATGGGCTTGTCCAGGTAAAAAGTTAATAAAGGTGTTTCAAGATAAATCCATTTTTGTAAGGTTGCTTTTTTCCACAAGCGATGTGATAGCTAATAGTTACCTGCTGTGGTTTTAGCTCCATGCAACAACAAGATACCCAGAATTGGCCATGCCAGAGATAAGGGGAGATAGTTCACCCATTGATCAGTAGCATGCTGGACAAAAGAGTAGGTTGGATTGTACTGAAGGTAATGCTAAAATGGGCATAGCTTTTTTATTAATTTACATCGGTCATTCAAATGTCACATTTGTCGAATAACTCTTCCTCTATAGTAACTCTTCTTCTTTTTAAATTGCAGGTAAATAATGGATTCCAAGAAGAAGCATGCCGCCATTGAGTTCTTGTTAAAGGATTGATAATTGATAATGTCCCACTGTGTGGCTTGTCTTCATTGCTAGTTTTCACTCCTTTAAAGTTCTTCATCTATCTGTGCACATTGCTCTGTCAATGGTGTCATCTCCATAAACATTCTGTAGCCTTTTGTGGATGTCGGACAGCCTGTACCCCTCCTTTATCACGGACAGCATTTTGCGTCTGCTTGAAATTCATTATTTACCTGCAATGAAATAGAAGAGATGTTATAGAGGAAGAGTTAAGGCCCGTACACACGATCAGATTTTCCGACAACAATCGACGGACGTGTTCTGTCGGATAATCTGACCGTCTGTATGCTCCATCGGACAATTGTTGTCGGAATTTCCAACAACAAATGTTGGCTGTGCATGCTCTCAAATTGTCCGACAACAAATGTGTTCCGTCGGATTATCCGATCGTGTGTACACAAATCTGTCGGACTAAAATCCAAAGTACTAACACGCATGCTCCGAACCAATGCTAAACATTTGACAACAATAGCAGAAGTTGCCCAAAGAGTGGTGGTAAAGAGCTCAAAAACCACGAAGTTTGGTGTATGTTGGCTAAAAATGTTCTGCCATCTGTATGCAGAACAAGTTCACGAACAACGCCCTTCAGACAAAAATCCACGGATTTGTCCGATGGAAATCCGATCGTATGTACAAGGCTTTACTCTACCAATATGTGAAATTTGAACAACCTATGTAAATAAAAAAATAAAAAATGTATGTCTGCTTTTGCATTACCTTTGGTACAGTCATCGAATATAGTAGGCATATATATCGTAGGTTTTCATGTGGACCTAAAGGAGATTGTTAAATATTGTAACATGTATAGTTTGCTTTAAACAGGTAACAAACTTTGGAAATTCACACAACTACTTTCAGAACAGTGACAGGAATTGGGTTTATTTTATAGTTTCTTGCAGATTTTCTATTATTGGTACTCTATAAATACTGTATCTTTTTAATAATAATGATTTACGGCATTGCGCTGGTTACCATTCTTAAAAAAATAATAGTTTAATAAGCACTTTTTTTGTTTAGCTTCACATGAAGGCTGAAACAACTCTGAATTATTTATATCTGCAATAACATCAGGACTCTAGCACAATATCTTCAGGAATTCATTACCTGGTTATTTATTTGTACATATCCTGTTTTTTTTTTTGCATTTTTCTATGGTGCTTTATCTGAGACTGGCTTTCCTTTAAAAGGACATTTATTCCAAGCAAACTTCAATTTTTTTTTATATACTTCTTACGCATTTTGGTGTATATTTCAACTACACCAATTACTAGGTACCATGCTGTTTTAAATGAGGGCCTGCATGAAAAGGCAAATGGGATTCCCTGTGGTTGCCCCCATTTCTGAGCTTCTAAAACTACATTTAAAAATGTTAACCTTCTGTGGCATACTCAAACAGCGCACTTCCTCAGATTATAGAGTTTACATTTCTTGGCCTTAAGAACTGTAAATTTGAAATGTTCATCTTTTAAAATACAACAGCTTAGGAAGTTCTGACACTTACACACAGCTTGTTCTTGCTGCGGTTTAGGGAAAGCTCTCGTTCTCGTTGATATATGGCAAGCAAAGAAGATGGAGAGGGAGGCAATTTTAGACGGGCAATGTTTCATTTAAAAGTTGACATCTGATAGCTAGTATTACCAAAAACCTCACTGCCATTTTACAAATAAGATGTCCAAAACTTTGACAGTCATATTTATGTATCACTTTATATATTCAAACATTTGTCAAGTTGTCTGTACTTTCCAAAAGGGAGAGACGGTGCTTAACAAAAGAAAAAAAAAATACAAAGCAGCTCTAGACAACATGTCTTTCAATTAACAATATCTCAAAAATGTGATCCAAAAATATGGAACACACTAATAAGCGCACATGGGGAGGAAGCTAATTCGATAAAAAAACTTTACATACAGTGCCTTAAAAAAGTATTCATACCCCTTGAAATTTTCCACATTTTGTCATGTTACAACCAAAAACGTAAATGTATTTTATTGGGATTTTATGTTATGGACCAACACAAAGTGTCACATAACTATGAAGTGGAAGGAAAATTATAAATGCTTTTCAAATATTTTTACAAATAAATATCTAAAAAGTGTGGCGTGCATTTGTATTCAGCCCCCCTGAGTCAATACTTTGCAGAACAACGTTTCGCTGCAATTACAGCTACCAGTCTTTTTGTCTCTACCAGCTTTCTAGAGAGTGACATTTTTTCCCATTCTTCTTTGCAAAATTGCTCAAGCTCTATCAGATTGGATGGAACAGCAATTTTCAAACCTTGCCACATATTCTCAATTGGATTTAGGTCTGGACTTTGACTAAGCCATTCTAACACATGAATATGCTTTGATCTAAACCATTCCATTGTAGCTCTGGCAGTATGTTTAGGGTCGTTGTCCTGCTGGAAAGTGAACCTCTGCCCTAGTCTCAAATTTTTTGCAGACTCTAACAGGTTTTCTTCTAAGATTGCCCTGTACCATGTTTCACGGTGGAGATGGTGTGTTCAGGGTTATGTGCAGTGTTAGTTTTCCATCACATATAGCATTTTACTTAGGCCAAAAGGTTCAATTTTGGTTCATCTGACCAGAGCACCTTCTTCCACATGTTTGTTGTGTCCCCCACATGGCTTCTCGCAAACTGCAAATGGGACTTTTATGGCTTTCTTTGAACAATTGCTTTCTTCTTGCCACTCTTTCATAAAGGCCAGATTTGTGGAGTGCACGACTAATATTTGTCCTGTGGACAGATTCTCCCACCTGAGCTGTGGATCTCTGCAGCTCCTCCAGAGTTACCATGGGCCTCTTGGCTGCTTCTCTGATTAATGCTCTCCTTGCCCGGCCTGTCAGTTTAGGTGGACAGCCATGTCTTGGTAGGTTTGCAGTTGTGCCATACTCTTTTCATTTTCGGATGATGGATTGAACAGTGCTCCATGAGATGTTCAAAGCTTGGGATATTTTTTTTTATAACCTAACCCTGCTTTAAACGTCTCTATAACTTTATTCCTGACCTGTCTGCCGTGTTCCTTGGCCTTCATACTGAGATTAAATTACACACAGGTGGACTCTATTTACTAATTAGGTGACTTCTGAAGGCAATTGGTTCCACTTGATTTTAGTTAGAGGTATCAGAAAGGGAGCTGAATACAAATGCATGCCATACTTTTCAGATATTTATTTGCAAAAAAAAAGTTTGAAAACCATTTATCATTTTCTCTCCACTTCACAATTATGTGCCACTTTGTGTTGGGCTATCACATAAAATCCCAATAAAATACATTTAGGCTTTTGGCTGTAACATGACAAAATGTGGAAAATTCTAAGGGGTATGAATACTTTTTTAAGGCACTGTAAATGGCTGCCACTATACAAAATAAACTATAATCAAACAAAAGTGTCCATAGCTAAAAAACTTTAAAACACTCTAGTAGTGCTCCATCAGTGATAAAATATACACAATGCTTATAAACAAAACACCCAATAATGATTATGTTTGTAGTAAGTCCATCACACATAGGTGAAACAAAGTCTCTAAATGAGTGACATCCATGAGATGGTGATTAGATGCTCCATGAAGCCAGTCACCAGAAACACACCAAGTGAGCCCCACTCCTTTTAGACTCAACAGACACCAGAGAACAATGAATAAAGGCAATTGTTAGAAGTGTCACTTTCAATATCCTCAAGAGGTTGGTAATCCTCAATCATAGGAATTCGAATTTGAATCAATTAAAATTTTCCGAAAATGGTCTAATTGAGTTCAAATAGAATAGAAAAGAATAGAATAAAACAAATAATACCATAGAAAAAAATGTAATAGAATAAACAATAGAATAGAAAGAATACAACCGTTTTCCAAAATTCATATTACGAATATAATTTTTTTTAATTTGAATAGAAAATAATTGAATATAATAGAATATAATAGAAAATAAAATAATTAAATAGAAAATAAGAGAATAGAATAGAAAAACAATAGAATAGAATGGATTAGAAAGAATTTAACCATCTTTCAAAATTCTAATTTTGAAAAGAATAAATTCAGTTTCGAATGGAATTCTATTGGAATTTGAATCTATTAAATTTTTCTGAATTCAGTCGAATTGAGTTAAATTCAACAGAATTTGCAAATTCTCAACGATTCAAACTCTAATAAACGCAACGAATTCAAAGAACTAAATGAACAAAAAACAAATTGAAATAAAACAAAAACAAATTGTTTGTGGTTTGACGCTGGTCCCCAGCGTCTGGTGCAAACCCATGTCTCCCAAAGAGTGGTAACATAAGCTTGACCCCAGAGGCCATCCCTCAACTTAAATCCTAATTTGTGCCAAGACCTGTTTAAGGGAAGGGGAACATAAAGTAATAAACTTTCCAATAAACAATCTGAACATGTACACATATACAATCCCTCCCATAACTGTCTAAGAACCACCCCATACTCAGTAGCCTTGACAGATGGATCTCCTGCAGAAGGGAAACAAAAAAAAAAAAACACAACATCCTAACACATTTGTGTGACTTGGAATGAATGGGTCTATCAGCCGAGAGGCCCATTCGCTCCAATAAGTAAGGTGGTGCAAGTGAAAAAAACCAAACAACCGTTGCGCAACACTGCCCCCTGGTGACAGTGCTGCGGTAATGACACTTGGCTAAGTCTTCCAGACAGTCTTCCTTCTTCTGGCTGTGTCCCTACTCTGACTCTACCCCAAAAGTCCTTGTGTTTGATGCATAAAGAAAGAGGGAGAACAAACAAAACAGTTCCCATTTCTCCAAAAAGTAGAAAAACCCAAATAAAAAACTAGGGCACAGTCCTTGTGTTCAAGGGAGTTCTGCAGTAAACAAAAGTGCAACAGCACACAGGAGTCTTCTTTTTTTCTTTCTTACAAGTAAAACTTTGGATGCGGCAAGAACAGGGGCTTCAGATGCTTATCAAAAGTTTCAACATTATTGTAGCGGCCCCACTCTCTCTCCATCTTCATCGGTTGCACACCAACTCATGTCTAGGGGTTCCTGCTTTGTGAGAGTGAGATGCGCCACGGCCCATGTCCTCCCCATTGTAGTAGGGAGGTGAAGGCCACTTACTGATGTTTCCTCGGGCCGGTGTGTTCTGTGAATGCACTGAGTCTGTAATTGCAAGCTCACCAGCCTCCCCTTTGCTTCCAGTAACTGGAGTTCACACACCGGAGAAAGGTCCAACACTTGTTTATTCGACACTCCAATAAGCAAAGCACAATAAACAGTTCTTTTGCAGCAAACTGGTTGGGACCTATAACCTTGCCAACGGTGAGGCGAGCAGATCGAGGCACTTCCTAAAGTTTAAGTTCTATGCCACTGTACTATGACCAGTGGCGCCTAAGCCAATCCGGCTGTTACAGAACAGGAAAGATGGGGTCTCTTCCAGCAACCCCTATGAACAGCAATGGAGCCCTCTTCGATACGCTGTGGCCCCTATCAGGGGGATGTGTCCTCCCAAGAGAGTTCCCAGAGGCCCACTGTCACCGGGTTGGTGCTGCTCCGGGTCTCCAGTGGGTAACCTCTCTGGCCTCCTCACCTCAGATACGAGTCCCTCCGCTCAGGGACCCTCGGACAGTCCACCCTAGCGGGACCCAGTCGAAGGTACTGGGCCCCAGGCCTCCTTGATAGTACCTCACCCCAGGCTAAAGGTGCCTGGGATGGACGCCAACATGACTCCGGACCAGGCCATGGGCACCTGGACCAGACTCCTGGATCTCCAGCACCCAGGCCCGAGGGCCCTGGGTGCGGACCGCAACCCTCCTCCTCCGAGGACCTCCTTCTCCGCAAGACCTCGTGGTAAGGGCGTCTCCCCCTTTTATCTCCTCCCATCAACGGCCCGGCGGGTTCCCCGCCCCAGCCATACCATCTCCGGGAAGGGACAAAACAGGGAGCACTGCAGGAGATGATTCTACCTGAAGCCTGTGGGTACCCCGCCACCCACAGGCAAAGGAGAATACTACATCCTCCAATCCTCCACGAAACAAAAAGGGGTCTGAACCCTAACACAATTATACACCTGGGTCACACTATTCCCCAGGTGTATCCCATCAATTTGAGGACCCCGCTACACATTCCCCCCTGTGATTTGACGCTGGTCCCCAGCGTCAGGTGCACACCCATGCCTCCCATAAAGTGGTGACATGGGGTGAAACCCCTGAGGCAGTTCCTCTAAATTTTTCCCAAGTGCCAAGACCTGCTCAGGGAATAGGGAGCATATAAAACAACTTATGTAATAAAACACTTTAAACATCTGCATAATCACAACCCCTCTCCCACACTGTCTAAGAGCCACCCACTCTCAATGGTCTTGATTGACGATTCTCCTGCAGGGGAAAGAAAAAACAACATCCTAACATAATTTCTTGTCATTTGGCATGAGTGGGCCCGTCAGCCGAGAGACCCACTCACTCCAACAAGCAAGGTGATGTGTGTGTGAAACATTTTCAAACATTTGTTGCGCAACACTGCCACCTGGTGACAATGCCGCGGTCATGACACTCAACGAGTCTTCGTTCTTCCAGCTTTTCCCTACTCTGCCACTATTCCCAAATGTCCTTGCCTTTGGCACATGAAGAAAAGGGGAACACAAAAAAAACACAACAGCCCCAAGTCTCCGATGAGAAAAAGAAAAGCCCAAATAAAAACAAAAGCAGGGCGCAGTCCTGGGTGTCTGGGAATGGCTCTTCCAGAAAGTTCAAGTGCACAAAGGAAATAAACAGGAGTTCTTTTCTCCTATAAGTAAAACTTTGGATCCGGCAGATACAGGGGTTTCAGGTGTTTGTCAAATGCTTCTATCGAATACTCGACATCTTCTCCTTCTCTTCTGCAAATGACTACCTTGTCAGCATGGATATGGCGCCCCAATCTCCATTCAGCTCTGCAGTCCTCAAACCTCTTAGACACTGCCGGCACACATTCCAGGTACCTGCGAGCATGAGGCACCTTCAACTTGTCCCACACAAACTCGTCATACCATCTTGCTCTCCAGACTTCCACCTCAAACAGCAAGTCCCGGGGCAGATACGGGTACTCCCACCCATATTCCCGAGCTACTTTGTGGCAAAACAGTCTCTGCAAGCGGGCCAAAGGTGGCATAGTGGCTTTCTCTCCAGTTCCAGGCAGCACAATAGCTTCCGGATGCCGAGGTGCCTTTACCAGCTCCCTGAAACTGACTTTCGGTGCTCTCAGAGAAGCGCGGGGTGTCCCCACAACCAAAGCAGGTGAGGTAACAGTAGGTGAGGACACCGGTGGAGGGGTAGGTTCCCTCGTAAGCTGCGGGTCTTCCACCCGAGGTGTGCTGTCTCCTGTGTACATAGGTGAATCCCGTACCGCACGGGAAGCAAGAAGTGGCATTCTATCCCAGCCCTTGCGGCTGAACAGTTCGTCTATCTCGCCATCATCTCCGCAGTCAGACAGCGACTCTAGGTCGGAGGTGTCATACATCTCCGCAGGCAGATATCTTCCGGTGGACACAGAACCATCCTCCCTGGGGGGCTCCACCTCCAATGGGCCCCCGACACCTCCAACCACCACCACAGTCCCAGCCCCTGGCTCACCTGACCCTTGTAGAGGACTGGGATGTCCGGGACTTCCTTCTCGACCGGCGCCATCCAGGCCAGGCAAGCAGCGGGGTGAAGCTCGACCACGTCCATAGGATGCCTGTACTAGGCCAACTTTCCTCTTCGGGGGTGGAAGCAGAGGACTTGTGGCGACCGAGGCAGCATCCTCAGATTTTTCTCTGTTGGGCAGTCCATCGCCCTGGTCAGCGCGCACGGGAACCTCGACAAAGGCCTTGATCTCCCCTTCCGGAGTAGCGGTACCCGTGAGGTGGTTGAGGCGAAGGGCCCGGGGCCTTGCTGTGGACGACTCGACCTCAAAAAGGAATTCTCTGCACTCCTCACATCGCCCGAATGGCTTCAGGGTGACCACCAGTCCCGAGCAGCCGGGACAGATCACACCGAGGGCCTCCGTGTCTCTGCAAGTGTACAAAGCCAACCGCCCTCGGGGCCTAAGTCTTATCCCCGTGTCTGTGATGGGGGCAGCAAAGGAAGTCATTCTCGTGGGGTGAGGAACCATAATCCACGGGGCACTTGAGGTCATCCCGACTATCTGCTGCTCCATCATGCACTGACCCCGCGCCGGAGTCTCCACGTGTATCCCCACACTTGGCCAGACTCCTCCCATGAGCTGTACATTTTTGCGGGCTTCCTCTTGACTCCGCCCACGAACGATGTCGCCATGGGGTGCCTCGTGGCGCAGTGCGTTAACAGTCCCCACGTGCAGTACGTCACACGGCTGGACCTCTCCCTTTTTCCGCTCCTCCGCATGGGCCTTTCCCGTGTTAGGGTCATTTCCACAACTCCGCAGGGACGCACTTTGGCCAGTAATATGGCCGATCTGCTCGGAACTCCTCTGGGCAGCAAAGTTCAAATGTAGACATTCTCAAGTCCATCTTTAGAACACACTCTATCCCGGACTCACGAGCCCCCACGTGTAGCGGCCCCACTCTCTCTCCATCTTCATCGGTTGCACACCAACTCATGTCTAGGGGTTCCTGCTTTGTGAGAGTGAGATGCGCCACGGCCCATGTCCTCCCCATTGTAGTAGGGAGGTGAAGGCCACTTACTGATGTTTCCTCGGGCCGGTGTGTTCTGTGAATGCACTGAGTCTGTAATTGCAAGCTCACCAGCCTCCCCTTTGCTTCCAGTAACTGGAGTTCACACACCGGAGAAAGGTCCAACACTTGTTTATTCGACACTCCAATAAGCAAAGCACAATAAACAGTTCTTTTGCAGCAAACTGGTTGGGACCTATAACCTTGCCAACGGTGAGGCGAGCAGATCGAGGCACTTCCTAAAGTTTAAGTTCTATGCCACTGTACTATGACCAGCGGCGCCTAAGCCAATCCGGCTGTTACAGAACAGGAAAGATGGGGTCTCTTCCAGCAACCCCTATGAACAGCAATGGAGCCCTCTTCGATACGCTGTGGCCCCTATCAGGGGGATGTGTCCTCCCAAGAGAGTTCCCAGAGGCCCACTGTCACCGGGTTGGTGCTGCTCCGGGTCTCCAGTGGGTAACCTCTCTGGCCTCCTCACCTCAGATACGAGTCCCTCCGCTCAGGGACCCTCGGACAGTCCACCCTAGCGGGACCCAGTCGAAGGTACTGGGCCCCAGGCCTCCTTGATAGTACCTCACCCCAGGCTAAAGGTGCCTGGGATGGACACCAACATGACACCAACATGACTCCGGACCAGGCCATGGGCACCTGGACCAGACTCCTGGATCTCCAGCACCCAGGCCCGAGGGCCCTGGGTTCGGACCGCAACCCTCCTCCTCCGAGGACCTCCTTCTCCGCAAGACCTCGTGGTAAGGGCGTCTCCCCCTTTTATCTCCTCCCATCAACGGCCCGGCGGGTTCCCCGCCCCAGCCATACCATCTCCGGGAAGGGACAAAACAGGGAGCACTGCAGGAGATGATTCTACCTGAAGCCTGTGGGTACCCCGCCACCCACAGGCAAAGGAGAATACTACATCCTCCAATCCTCCACGAAACAAAAAGGGGTCTGAACCCTAACACAATTATACACCTGGGTCACACTATTCCCCAGGTGTATCCCATCAATTTGAGGACCCCGCTACATTATATTCAATGTCCTCTCCATCCTTTCGGCAGATAAGCACCCTGTCTGCATGGATGTGACGGCCCAGCATCCACTCCACTTTGCAGTCCCTGAATTGTTTAGACACTGATGGTGAACAGGACAAGTACCGGCGGGCATGAGGCACTTTGAGTTTTTCCCAGACGAACTCGTCATACCATCGCTGCCGTAAGACCTCGACTTCAAAAAGTAAGTCCCGAGGCAAATAGGGGTATTCCCATCCATATTCACGGGCAACCCTCTGACAAAAGAGCCGCTGCAGTCGGGCCAAAGGTGGCATCGTGGCCCGCTCACCTTCTCCAGGCGGAACGATAGCTTCTGGATGCCGAGGTACTTTAACTACCTCCTGAGGCTTGAGTCTTGGTGCCCGCAGTGATGCGCGCTGTGTTCCCGCTACCGGAACAGGTGATGCTGCGGGTGGTGGAAGGACAAGCAGAGGACTAGGCTTCCTCGTAAGCTCCGGGGCTTCCGCCCGGGGCGTACTGTCTCCTGTGGACATAGGCAGATCCTGTGGTGCACGTAGCGCAAGCAATGGCACTTTGTCCCAGCCCTTGCGGAGAAAGAGTTCATCAATTTCACCATCATCTCCACAGTCCGACAGTGATTCTAGGCCGGAGGTGTCGTACATCTCTGCGGGTAGGTAGTTCCCAGTAGACACGGAACCACCCCTCCTGGCGGGCTCCACCAACTGTGGACTCCCGACACCTCCAACCAACACCACAGTCCCAGCCCCTGGCTCACCTGGACCTTTGGAAGAACAGGGATGTCCAGGACTCTTCCAACCGGATCCATCCAGGCCCGGCAAGCGGCGGGTGATGCTCGACCACGACCACAGGATGCCTGTACCAGGCCGACTTTCCTCTTCGGAGGTGGGAGCAGGGAATCTGTGGCGACCGAAGCAGCATCCTCGGATTTTCCTTTCTCAGTCTCTGGTTGGGCAGTCACATCGCCCTGGTCAGTGCGTACGGGGACCTCCGCAAAGGCCTGGATCTCTCCTTCCGGAGTAGCAGTACCTGTGAGGCAGTTGAGGCGAAGGGCCCAGGGCCTTACTGTGGATGGCTCCACCTCGAACAAGAACTCTTTGCATGCCACGCAACGCCTGAATGGCTTCAGGTGGACCACCAGTCCCGAACATCCGGGACAGATCACGCCGAGGGCCTCCGTGTCTCTGCAAGTGTACAGAGCCAACTGCCCTCGGGGTCTAAGTCTTATCCCCGTGTCTGTAAGGGGAGCAGCAAAAGCAGTCATCTTCCTGGGGTAGGGAACCGGAATCCACGGGGAACTTGAGGTCATCCCGACTATCTGCTGCTCCATCACGCACTGACCTCGCGCCGGAGTCTCCACGTGTATCTCCCCACATGGCCAGACTCCTCCCATAACGTGCACGTTTTCGCGGGCTTCCACTAGCCTCCGCCCACGAACTGCGCAGTTACGGGGTGCCTCATGGCGCAGTGCAGTAAAAGCCCCCACATGTAGTACATCACACGGCTGGACTTCTCCCTCTTCTCGCTCTTCCGCATGGGCCTTTCCCGTGTTAGGGTCATGTCCACGACTTCGAGCAGGGATGCACTTTGGCCAGTAACATGGCCGACCCACTCGGAACTCCTCCGGGCAGCGAAGTTCAAACACAGAAGTTCTCAGTTCCATAGTCAAAACACACACAATCCCGGACTTACGAGCCCCCACGTGTAGCGGCCTCACTCCCTTCTCCTGTGAATCGGTTATTCGATAGCTCTTATCTAGGGGTATTTTGTATGTGAGAGTGAGATGCACTACAGCCCATGTCCTCCCCATTGCAATGGGTGAGGTGAAGGCCAGTACCTGTTGTTCTCCTCAGGCCTGTGTGCTTCTTTAAGAGCCAAGTCTGTTGTGCTGACACTCCCCTTCGCTCCCATTAACCAGAGTACCATACACCGATAAGGGTCCAACCCTTGTTTATTATAGCACACGAATAAACAGTCCTTTATCAGCCGACTGGTTGAGACCCATAAAACAGTTCAATACGGTGGGGTGAGCAGGTCGAGGCACAGTCCTAACAATCAATCTAAACCACTGTGGTTTCACCAGTGGTTGCTACAGCCATCGGCTTGAGAGAGAACTTGAATCTTTGGAGTCTCTACCAGCGACTCTAGAGAACATGAACTGGAGTACCTTCGCTGCGTTGTGGCCCCTGTCAGGGGGAAGATGTCCCTCCAAGGGAGTTACCAGAGGCCCCTCCGTCACCGGGTTGATGCTGCTCCGTGCTCTTCAGAAGGGTAACCTCTCCGGCCTCCTCACCTCAGATACGGGCCCCATCCACCTCAGGGTCCCTCGGACTCATCCGCCCTCGCGGAGCCCAGTCAAAGTCACTGGGCCCCAGGCCTCCAGTGTAGTACCTCACCCCAGGCTTAAGGTGCCTGAAATGGACGCCAACACTGCTCCGACCAGGCCATTTGCACCTGGACCAGAACTCTGGACCGCCAGCACCCAGGCCTAGGGTGCCTGGGCGCGGGATAGCGAAAAGACCCCGTGGCAAGGGCGTCTCACCTTTTTATCTCCTCCCCCAGCAGCCACAGCAGGTTCCCCGCCCCGCTGTACCACCGCCAGAGCAGAACAAAAAGGATGCAGCACTGCGGCAGTGGTTCTACCTCGACTTGGGACAACATCGCCACCCACAGGTCAAGGAGAATAGCACACCACCAAAGTCCTCCACGACCTAAATGGTCTAACCCCTCTCATAATTGGTACATCCTGGATCATACTACCACCCAGGTGCTCCCCCTAGATTTAGACCCCCGCTACATTAGTTTTACCTTTTAAGTTGAATTAGTGAAATAAATGAACTTTTGCACGATATTAAAATTTTTCGAGTATCACCTGTATGTATTAACCATTTTTGGCAATGTAAGGAAATTGAGTGTCAGATTATACGAATGGTGCTTAGTCTACTGTATATACAACTATATATCTATGAAGAGTTTACTATTTAAAGCAGAGTTCCTACTAAAATAAAAATATTAAAAGTCAGCAGCTACAAATACTGCAGCTGCTGACTTTTAATAATCGGACACTCTTCTGTCCCAGGTTCCAGAGATGTGGGGGAATGAAGCCCCGCTCGTCTCCCCCTTCTCTCCGCGGCGCCGGCATTACTACTGTGAGCGCCCGGCTGTAGCTTCAAAGCCATGCGTGAGCCGTGCTGCGCACCGTGATTGGCTGAGCAATCATCTAGGACCTGTGACGTTTCCCAGATGATTGCCAAGAGGGAGGGTTTCCACCCCCCCAAAAAAATGACATGCCAAATGTGGCATGTCAGGGGGTCACTTTCCCTTAAAGTAGAAGTTCAATTTTTTAAGCTGTTCGGGGTGTATTGTTACATTGAACCTGTGATATCTGAGCGCTTCAGATTGCTCGACCTCTGGTGGTTATCGTTGGGGTTGGGCAACCTTGATGCATTAGACAACAAATGGTTAAGTGCTGTAATAGGCGTTTTATAAATGTTGGTCTACTGCGCTGTATGGCCACACCCCCAGACAAAGTCGTAATGACAAAACACATCAGGGTGGGACCATAGGGGGACCGGAAGTGATGTCAGCACGCCGCTGGATGTGATGGACACTGCTGCATAGTGAGGAGCGAGTGTGGTGAGATGCCAGTTACAGACACTCGAAATCTGACTGCTTTACTTACAGATGTTTACCAATGTGTGTTTATTCTGTTGCTTGTAAGTGTGTTTTTAAAGGAGGAACGTTGATTCAAAATAAAAAATCAGAACAGGATTAGGCTATGTGGTGTTGTTTTGGTTTTGACAAGTTAAACAGCGTTTGATGCAGATCCTATGATTGAGGATTACCAACCTCTTGAGGAAATTTAACGTGGCACTTCTAACAATTGCCTTTATTCATTGTTCTCTGGTGAGTGTTGAGTCTAAAGGGAGTGGGACCCACTTGGTGTGTTTCTGTTGACTGGCTTCATGGAGCATCTAATCACCATCTCACAGATATCACTCATTTAGAGACTTTGTTTCACCTATGTGTGATGGACTTACTACAAACATAATCATTATTGGGTGTTTTTTTTGTAAGCATGTGTATATTTTATCACTGACGTAGCGCCACTAGAGTGATTTAACGTTTTTTTTAGCTATGGACACTTTTGTTTGATTATGTCTTTCAATTAATGAATTATTATTATTGATACTTATATGGTGCTGAAAATTTCACATCAGCCTCTGCCCTCAAGGAGTCCAAAGTCCCTATCTCACAATTCATACATACACATACTAGACAGGAGCCATTTACCTACTAGCATGTCTTTGGAGTGTGGTAGAAAACCCACACAAGCACAGGGAGAAAATGCAAACTCCATGCAGGTAGTGTCCTGGTTGGGATATAAAATTGAGAACCATAGTCCTGCAAGGCAGAAGTGCTAACCACTAAGCTGCCATTCTATCCCCATTATTAATTTTATACATGTAGCGGGTATGTACTTTCCCGGGTGTAAATTTGAACCTGACAGAGACATTGGTGATGTGTAATTCCCTGCAGCCCAGCGGGTGGCGCTGTCGCCCTGGGCTGGGGTTGAATCGTTGCTGTGTGTCGTGCCTCCTTTTTGTCCTCCCTCGGCAGCGGTATGGTGGGGCGGGGAACCAGCCGTACTTGCTGGGAGAGGATATAAAGGGGCCGGCCATCTTTGTCACGGGGGAGTCCGAGGCACCTTTAGCCTGTGGACGGTGGTTTGTGTCGGTTCTCTAGGCGGGCCTAGGCTTAGAGGACAGCCGGAGGTCGTGTTCCATCCCAGGATCCCAGGCACCTTTAGCCTGGGGTGAGGTACTCAGATGGAGGTCTGGAGCTCAGTGCCCAACACTGAGTTCCACGATGGAAGGAGATCCTAGGGAACCCCGGGAGTGGGTACCCGAATCCGGAAGGCGTAATGGACCGGGGGGAGCTCCTCACTCGAAGACCTGGTGCAGCAGATTGCCAGTGACGGGTGAGCCTCCCATCGGAGACCGCCTGGAAGGAAATTCCCCTCGCTCGGAGACCGCAACCCACTTTCAGGGAGGAAAGTGGAGAACACATTGTGTCTGAGCCTACTCGCATCCACACCTCCTTTTCTGTTCTGTTTCTACCAAGGGAGTTCAACTGATTGTGTTCATTCAAGAAGAATAAAGGAGTGTTGAAGTTTGATGGTGTGGGGCTCATTTCCTGACAGACATTGTTCAAGGTAACTCTTGGTGGAGGCTCCAGGTGCACAGCACTGACCCAAAGGTAAAACAACTTTGCTTTTATCACACTGACACCTGTGGTGAAGGCCAGCCATGGTGTCCCCGCTCCTTTCCCCTCTTAAAGGTACCCCTAGACAAGAGACAGACGAGCTGAAGAAAGAGAGGGGAGTGAAGAGGGCGCTACACGTGGGGGCTCGGGTCCGGTATAGTGTTTGTGCACCACAGTATTGAACGTGTCTGCTGGAAGAGTTACACGAGTAGGCAGGCCTTCATTGGCCGAAGTGCATCCCTGTTCGAAGTCGTGGACATGACCCAATGAAGGGAAAGGCCCGCGCAGAAGAGTGGAAAAAGGGGGAGGTTCAGCCGTGTGAAGTACTACACGTGGGGGCTTCTATTGCACTGCGCCATCAGGCACACCCCCATCGCTTAGTTTGTGGGCGTGACTCAGAAACAGAAAAGAAGAAAAGCCCGCGAACTGGAGCAAAGGGGAGGAGTCCAATACGTGTGAATGACTACACGTGGGACGTTGGCGCAAAAACTTTGCAGTGTGCGATGGATCAGCAACAGGTCGCCATGTTCGGACATACATCGTGGATTCCAGTTCACCCTTCCACCACGACATTGACTGCTGCTGGTCCGGTAACAGATACGGGGATCTGGCTAAAGCCAAGGGGTCGATTCGCCCTGTATTTGTGCATGGACGTTGAGGCCCTGGGTGTGATTTGTCCCGGCTGTTTGGGACTGGTGTGCCAGCTGAAGCCATTCGGGCGATGTGAGGCCTGCGGGGAGTTCCTGTTCGAAGTGGATCCGGCGGTTGAGAAGCCAAGAACCATCTACCCTGGCCGTGCTACGGGCAACACCACTCAGAGAGGAGGAATCACTGCTGTGACAGCCATCCCTACGCACACTGCAGCGACCGCGGAGGAGGTCGTAAAAACTCAACGGGAGAAATCCGAGGATGCTGACTCGGTCACCACGAGCTCGCAGCGTCCACCACCGAAGAGAAAGACCGGCATGGTAGCCCCGACCAGCGGTTGTGGTGGACCGTCTCGTCCCGCTTACGCCCGGCCCAGATGGATCCATCGACAAGAGTTCCGGACGTCCCGTTTCAAGTAAAGGCCGAGGTAAGCCTGGCTGAGAGATTTGGTGTGTGGGAAGAGGTGAAAGCTCGGTCTCCACTACAGGGTACCTGCCTGCGGAGGAGTGTGACACCTCTGACCTAGAGTCGCTCTCGGACATGGGAGACGACGTTGCAATAGATGAACTGTTTGCAGAAAAGGGCTGGGACAAAGTACCTCTCGCTTCATTCCGGAGGACCAGGGATCCACCCATGTCTACAGGGGAAAGTACACCCCGTGTGGAGGCACCAGCGCCTGAAGAGAGGTCCCATCCCCGAAGACCAGGGAAAAGAGACTGTTACTGCGGGCACCAATGCCCAGATTAGATGTGATCAAGGTCCCTCGCCACCCGGACTCAATAGTTTTGCCTGGCGAAGGGGACAAAGCTACCATGCCTCCTTTGGCGAGACTACAACGCCTATTTGGCCAGAAGGTTGCTGCGGACTACGGATGGGAGTATCCATACTTGTCGAAGGAACTGCTCTATGAGGTGGAAGTGTGCCAGGAGCGCTGGTACAATGACTTTGTGTGGACCCACCTTCAGGTTCCCCACGCGCACAGGTACCTGGCATGCTCTCCAAAGGCCTCTCAACGTTTTAAAGACTGCAAGGCAGAATGGATGTTGGGATGGCACATCCATGCAGACAAGGTGTTGATCCGGCGCAAGGAAGGAGAAGATGTGGAGTATCATCTGGAGACCATGGATCAACACTTGAAGCCACTTGTTCTGCTGCATCCCCGGTTTTACTTGTAGGAGAGAAGAGACTCCGTTCTTATCATGCTGCTGAACTTTCTGGGGCCTGTTGCTTTTGTGCCCAAAGAAATGAAGGACTTTTCCTGTTGTTCTTCACTTTCTGCAAGAGATCATGGACTCTGGGTAGATAGGGCCAAAGAAGAGAGGAAAGTTCCACGAATGCAGTTACAGCGGTGCTTTCACCAGGTGGCAGTGTTGCTCAACGTTAAACACTTTTCACGCACTCACTCTTTGGAGAAAAGGGATTTCTTCCCGGAGAAGTTTCTTTTCTCTCCCACGAATACAGGTGTCAGGGTTATGTGTGTTGATTTCTTTCTTTTCCCTCTGCAGGAGAACATCCCATCAAGACCACTGAGGATGGGGTGGGTCTTAGTCAGGATGGGGGAGGGGAAAAGTAAAATGTGAATATGTGATTCAAAGTTATGATTTAATGCTGTTGTTTTCTCTTCTGTCTTTTTTCCCTTTTTATTACAGGGCTCAGACACAGTGTTTTAGTTGGGTAGTTTTTCTAAAAGTTTTATTTTTGTGCAATTGTTAGTTGGTCTCTGGATTGGATTATGTCAGCCATTGAGGGCATGATTTACTCCAGACACTGGGGACCAGTGTCAAACCACCAGGGGGAGAGTGTAGCAGGTATGTACTTTCCCAGGTGTAAATTTGAACCTGACAGAGACATTGGTGATGTGTAATTCCCTGCAGCCCAGCGAGTGGCGCTGTCGCCCTGGGCTGGGGTTGAATCATTGCTGTGTGTCGTGCCTCCTTTTTGTCCTCCCTCGGCAGCGGTATGGTGGGGCGGGGAACCCGCCATGCTTGCTGGGAGAGGGTATAAAGGGGCCGGCCATCTTTGTCACGGGGGAGTCCGAGGCACCTTTAGCCTGTGGACAGTGGTTCGTGTCGGTTCTCTAGGTGGGCCTAGGCCTAGAGGACAGCCGGAGGTCGTGTTCCATCCCAGGCACCTTTAGCCTGGGGTGAGGTACTCAGATGGAGGTCTGGAGCTCAGTGCCCAACACTGAGTTCCGCAAGGGAAGGAGATCCTAGGGAACCCCGGGAGTGGGTACCCGAATCCGGAAGGCGTAATGGACCGGGGGGAGCTCCTCACTCGAAGACCTGGTGCAGCAGATTGCCAGTGACGGGTGAGCCTCCCATCGGAGACTGCCTGGAAGGAAATTCCCCTCGCTCGGAGACCGCAACCCACTTTCAGGGAGGAAAGTAGAGAACACATTGTGTCTGGGCCTGCTCGCATCCACACCTCCTTTTCTGTTCTGTTTCTACCAAGGGAGTTCAACTGATTGTGTTCATTCAAGAAGAATAAAGGAGTGTTGAACTTTGATGGTGTGGGGCTCATTTCCTGACAGACATTGTTCAAGGTAACTCTTGGTGGAGGCTTCAGGTGCACAGCACTGACCCGAAGGTAAAAGAACTTTGCTTTTATCACACTGACACCTGTGGTGAAGGCCAGGCGTGGTGTCCCCGCTCCCTTCCCCTCTGAAAGGTACCCCTAGACAAGAGACAGACGAGCTGAAGAAAGAGAGGGGAGTGAGGAGGGCGCTACATACATTAAATAGAAAAGCCAGTTTACCTTTCCCCTGAAATCAGTGTTACTTTCTAATTCTGCAATGTGAAATCAGAAGTCAGCAATGGGCTAGGTGAAGAACACTTGCATATTCACATGGCTTAGCCGGTAGTGCAGGGCTTACAACTTACTTGTTTATGTTACAGGATGGAACTTGCAGGAAAGTGAAAGTTAGGGAACTGCTTTCAAAAAGTTGGATCCCAATCATGAAGGCATGAATTGCCGAAGCACAGCCTTCCAGAACAGCCCAACATTCCTCTGGACCTGAAAGAGTTCTAGGTATGCACATGCAGACCCTAGGTGTCTCCACTTTATTCCAGCAGTAGTTCATTTTTTTTCTAGAGGCAGAGTTTCTTTAGGGGTTAAAACTAAAACAGAAATTGGGTTAACAGTTAAGGGTTGATTAAGTGTTAAAGCAGACACACAAAAAATGTCTGCAGTCTGATGACCAGCATCATTTATCCGCTTCCTTTGAGTCCAGGTCACCCTGGACCTGCCCCAGCCTGTAACTGGACAATGAAAGGAGAAGCAGCACAGTGATGAGGTCTGCTTTCTCCTTCTATCAGCATGCTTCTTGTCAGCACCTGAGCTGATAAACTGCTTACAGGGGCAGACTGACAACTCATGGGGCCCCCGGGCACTAGAGGATCATGGGATCCCCAGGTTTAAAGATGGCCACCACAAAGCAGCCATCTTTCTGATGCAACATTAATGTGGCACGGCCTTTGTGGAGGGGCACCTAGCTTGGTGACATGAAGAGTGTCAGGAAACTGAAAGCTGGTGACCCAATAAATGTACTGGGAGCCTCTCATGGGCAGTGCCACCTTAACAGCATGGGCTCTGAAGGTCCGGCGCTGTAAGCCGGACTTTCAGAGTGTATGAGCTAACTATCACTAGCGTCACTAGCGAGTGATACAAGGTTGAGGACATGCGTCTCGGCTTGTTCACTTGAGCCCTGAAATTGCGGCAAAGCGGGTCAGGAGGGATTGTAGATTGGGTAGGGAGACAATTGGGTTGTGAGGGTCATCACCGCAAACATATTTACCTCGTAATTTTCGCCTGCATATGGGATTTTATTAATGTTTGGGTCAGCTCTAAGAGCCATGGCCAGGGGCTCAAGGGCAAGGATAAAGAGAACAGGAGACAGGGGACAACCCTTGTGTGTTCCTCTGGAGATGGAGAATGGCAGCCGAAGGGGAAGAGTAGAGTGCAGTTAGCCAGGCGAGAACCGAGTCTCCAAAGCCCCAACGTTGGAACACCTAGCGTAAATAGTCCCACGAGAGGGCATTAAAAGCTTTTATACATGTCGAGCGAGAGAAGAAACCCCGGGATTTTGCCATGGTGGAGCAAGTGAACCACCTTCTGGACATTGTCCCCAGCCTGGCGACCAGGCACAAAGCCTACCTGGTCCCTGTGGATCAGAGAATAAAGGTATTTATTAATGTGTGAACATAAGATCTTGCCAAGTATTTTCATATCCTCATTCAGCAAAGAAATAGGGCGGAAAGCTTGGGGATCATGGGCTTCTACAGTGGTTTTCGGAATCATGGATATGTGCGCTCGTAAGGAGTCTGGGGAAGGCAGCGCTCCCTGTTTCATACTATTAAAGTATGCTGTCAGGTGGGGAGCAGGAGGGAGGAAAATTTTCGGTAATAGAGGCCGGAGAAGCAATCTGGACCTGGGGCCTTAGAGAGTCAAATGCCTTTGATGGCCTAGGCTACCTCCAGCTCAGAAATGTCTGCTTAAGCATTTATTTTCAAACAAGGTCCGAGTGGTTATGTCTATCAGATCGGTAGTTAGGGATTTTATTAACCTCCCTGGCGGTATGATTCTGTCAGATTTTAGGTGCTGAAAGCGGTAGCATTATTCTTGTGACAAGGGGGTCACTTTGCACACAGGGTGAATGGAAAAACCCCAATATGGTCTATGATAGCCATATTCAATGCTGTACATACATTTTATCTAGATTGGGTCTGTAATATTGATCCACCATATTCCTCAGGATAGCTGCAAAGAACTATTTACTGTTTGATTATGACCTCAACAGGGTAATTGAAAAGTGACGCCTTCATGATGTTGGGACACATACTGTTAGATGCTAATGTCATCACCCCCAGCCCCTGCCTTTTGTGTAATCATTGCTGGGAGGAATTAAGGTGATTTGCATTCTATTGTTCACTATGCCTGTGTGTATGGTATCCGGCAGACAGACTGGCTGCCAACACTTTGTGATAAGATGTGTATTGGGGATCGTTATATTCTATTGTGTGGGATCTTTTGAAGCCTAGCAGACGTCAGGATGATGTGTTGAGTCTTGTGATGTGTGGGTGGAGCTGGGCCATTGTTCATGTTAAACTAATGCAGTATTGGATATATATAAAAGTTACAATGTTTCTCAATAAAGTTATTCTACCCCAGAAGGATACAGAGTGCGTCTCGTTTCTTCAGAAGGATTAATTCCTATGGGAAGGGGTCGTTTGGCTGTGGAAGATTGGTAGCGAGTGGATGTGTGTCCAGGAGAGGGGACAGAGGAGAAGGCGTCTACCCCCTTCGTATTTGGGGTGCCGTTACATTGGTTGGCAGCAGCGGGATTTTCCCTCCAGTTCCTGGGACACTCCAAACCATCACAGTGAATGACCAGCTATGCAGCCTGCAGGAAAGTCACACTGAAAGACCTACTTGAGAGCCGAGATGGACCAGAAGAAGGGTGATGCAGGACCCCGGTCAGTTGAAGATTTGTTTCAGCAACGAGTTCAACAGCGCTTGGCATTATATGGTGCTAACCCATCAGAGACCGCCATACAGGAAGCCATTAGAGGCATCCAGCTGCAGGATGCGCGACAAGAGAGAGAACGACAGCGTCAAGAGAGAGAACGAGACCGACAAAAGAGAGAACTAGAACGGCAACATGAGCAGAGAATGGCGGAAATACGGCAATCGGAGATCGCCTACAGACAGCTGCTAGAATCTGCTCAGCAGCAGGGTGGGGCCCCCTTTGCCTGGGACTATCAGGAAATACCAGTGGACAACTCTGAAATCCTGGCTGAAGAATCAGCAGTGGAAAATCTGGAGATTGCCATCCCTAAAGCCGAAGTGGATGATATGGAGTTCCAGGGAGCTAGGGCAGTTGGCTCATCTCCCCAGCCACAGATTACAGAAGGTATGGATTTAAGGGACTGTTCAGAGGATGTTAGGGATTATGCATCGCCTGCCCAAGTACTGGCAGCAGGACAGAGTACTGCAGACCCCGGCTCTACACCCGTGGCAGTTTTGGAGGCCCGAGGTGAGAAGGTGATGGTTCCTCTTTCCCAGGGGATTTCAGAGATGCAGGGAGGAGAAGCAGCCCTTTTCCCTCCCCAACAGTTAGCCAGAGCAGATGGTGTGAAGTCCCCAGCAGAAGCGCTGGCAACAGGGCAGAGTGATGGCAACCTCTGCCCAGCACCGGAAACAACTGTGGAGTTTCAGGGAGCCGGGGCAGTTGGCCCCTCTCTCCAGCAACAAGCTGGGGTGGTAAAGCTTTTACCCCCAGCTGAATCACTGGCAGCAGGGCAGAATGCTACTGGCCGCTGCACACAACTGCCACTTGAGCGGATATCGGTGGATGGGACTGCAGTCTCCACTCACAGCAACCCAGCACAAGAGCTGGCAACAGAGCAGAGCGCCGCGGGCCTCTGCTCCCAACTAACAGAAGAGGGAGTTCCTGTGGTAGTGGATGGGACTTCGGTCTTCACTGACACAACCCCAGAAAATGGTGTGACACTGAGACAGGAGGATGTCAACCTTGCTTTGCAAGCACTAGGGGATTTTCACCTACCACAAGGGGATGGGAATTCAGTCTCCACTTGTATACCCCAGGAATGCTGGGCAGTTGGCCCAGATCCCAAACAGCATGACGGACTGAGCCCAGTCACCCTGTCTTCTCTCCAGCGGCTAAAGGGACTCCAGGAAGAAGGGTCAGTCCAGGCCTCCCCCCGGCGGCGGGTATGTTCTCTGAGAGAGGCAGAGGTTGGCTGGGTGAGTAGTGCTCTGTTTGGAGCAATTCATTTGGGGTACTGTGTGGATACCAGCATTAGAGGAATGGACCTATGGACTAACTTCGGAGTCAACCCGTCTGGGGTCGCCTCCTCTGTTAGTCTCCTGCCGAAAGGGGAGATGTGTGACAAGGGGGTCACTTTGGACACAGGGTGAATGGAAAAACCCCAATATGGTCTATGATAGCCATATTCAATGCTGTACATACATTTTATCTAGATTGGGTCTGTAATATTGATCCACCATATTCCTCAGGATAGCTGCAAAGAACTATTTACTGTTTGATTATGACCTCAACAGGGTAATTGAAAAGTGACGCCTTCATGATGTTGGGACACATACTGTTAGATGCTAATGTCATCACCCCCAGCCCCTGCCTTTTGTGTAATCATTGCTGGGAGGAATTAAGGTGATTTGCATTCTATTGTTCACTATGCCTGTGTGTATGGTATCCGGCAGACAGACTGGCTGCCAACACTTTGTGATAAGATGTGTATTGGGGATCGTTATATTCTATTGTGTGGGATCTTTTGAAGCCTAGCAGACGTCAGGATGATGTGTTGAGTCTTGTGATGTGTGGGTGGAGCTGGGCCATTGTTCATGTTAAACTAATGCAGTATTGGATATATATAAAAGTTACAATGTTTCTCAATAAAGTTATTCTACCCCAGAAGGATACAGAGTGCGTCTCGTTTCTTCAGAAGGATTAATTCCTATGGGAAGGGGTCGTTTGGCTGTGGAAGATTGGTAGTGAGTGGATGTGTGTCCAGGAGAGGGGACAGAGGAAACGGCGTTAACCCCCTTCGTATTTGGGGTGCCGTTACAATTCTGCATGGAAATTTGGCGTTTTATATTGTAGGCCTGCAATTCTTAGGAATAACTCACTTAAATCTGTTGGTGAACAGGACAAGTACCGGCGGGCATGAGGCACTTTGAGTTTTTCCCAGACGAACTCGTCATACCATCGCTGCCGTAAGACCTCGACTTCAAAAAGTAAGTCCCGAGGCAAATAGGGGTATTCCCATCCATATTCACGGGCAACCCTCTGACAAAAGAGCCGCTGCAGTCGGGCCAAAGGTGGCATCGTGGCCCGCTCACCTTCTCCAGGCGGAACGATAGCTTCTGGATGCCGAGGTACTTTAACTACCTCCTGAGGCTTGAGTCTTGGTGCCCGCAGTGATGCGCGCTGTGTTCCCGCTACCGGAACAGGTGATGCTGCGGGTGGTGGAAGGACAAGCAGAGGACTAGGCTTCCTCGTAAGCTCCGGGGCTTCCGCCCGGGGCGTACTGTCTCCTGTGGACATAGGCAGATCCTGTGGTGCACGTAGCGCAAGCAATGGCACTTTGTCCCAGCCCTTGCGGAGAAAGAGTTCATCAATTTCACCATCATCTCCACAGTCCGACAGTGATTCTAGGCCGGAGGTGTCGTACATCTCTGCGGGTAGGTAGTTCCCAGTAGACACGGAACCACCCCTCCTGGCGGGCTCCACCAACTGTGGACTCCCGACACCTCCAACCAACACCACAGTCCCAGCCCCTGGCTCACCTGGACCTTTGGAAGAACAGGGATGTCCAGGACTCTTCCAACCGGATCCATCCAGGCCCGGCAAGCGGCGGGTGATGCTCGACCACGACCACAGGATGCCTGTACCAGGCCGACTTTCCTCTTCGGAGGTGGGAGCAGGGAATCTGTGGCGACCGAAGCAGCATCCTCGGATTTTCCTTTCTCAGTCTCTGGTTGGGCAGTCACATCGCCCTGGTCAGTGCGTACGGGGACCTCCGCAAAGGCCTGGATCTCTCCTTCCGGAGTAGCAGTACCTGTGAGGCAGTTGAGGCGAAGGGCCCAGGGCCTTACTGTGGATGGCTCCACCTCGAACAAGAACTCTTTGCATGCCACGCAACGCCTGAATGGCTTCAGGTGGACCACCAGTCCCGAACATCCGGGACAGATCACGCCGAGGGCCTCCGTGTCTCTGCAAGTGTACAGAGCCAACTGCCCTCGGGGTCTAAGTCTTATCCCCGTGTCTGTAAGGGGAGCAGCAAAAGCAGTCATCTTCCTGGGGTAGGGAACCGGAATCCACGGGGAACTTGAGGTCATCCCGACTATCTGCTGCTCCATCACGCACTGACCTCGCGCCGGAGTCTCCACGTGTATCTCCCCACATGGCCAGACTCCTCCCATAACGTGCACGTTTTCGCGGGCTTCCACTAGCCTCCGCCCACGAACTGCGCAGTTACGGGGTGCCTCATGGCGCAGTGCAGTAAAAGCCCCCACATGTAGTACATCACACGGCTGGACTTCTCCCTCTTCTCGCTCTTCCGCATGGGCCTTTCCCGTGTTAGGGTCATGTCCACGACTTCGAGCAGGGATGCACTTTGGCCAGTAACATGGCCGACCCACTCGGAACTCCTCCGGGCAGCGAAGTTCAAACACAGAAGTTCTCAGTTCCATAGTCAAAACACACACAATCCCGGACTTACGAGCCCCCACGTGTAGCGGCCTCACTCCCTTCTCCTGTGAATCGGTTATTCGATAGCTCTTATCTAGGGGTATTTTGTATGTGAGAGTGAGATGCACTACAGCCCATGTCCTCCCCATTGCAATGGGTGAGGTGAAGGCCAGTACCTGTTGTTCTCCTCAGGCCTGTGTGCTTCTTTAAGAGCCAAGTCTGTTGTGCTGACACTCCCCTTCGCTCCCATTAACCAGAGTACCATACACCGATAAGGGTCCAACCCTTGTTTATTATAGCACACGAATAAACAGTCCTTTATCAGCCGACTGGTTGAGACCCATAAAACAGTTCAATACGGTGGGGTGAGCAGGTCGAGGCACAGTCCTAACAATCAATCTAAACCACTGTGGTTTCACCAGTGGTTGCTACAGCCATCGGCTTGAGAGAGAACTTGAATCTTTGGAGTCTCTACCAGCGACTCTAGAGAACATGAACTGGAGTACCTTCGCTGCGTTGTGGCCCCTGTCAGGGGGAAGATGTCCCTCCAAGGGAGTTACCAGAGGCCCCTCCGTCACCGGGTTGATGCTGCTCCGTGCTCTTCAGAAGGGTAACCTCTCCGGCCTCCTCACCTCAGATACGGGCCCCATCCACCTCAGGGTCCCTCGGACTCATCCGCCCTCGCGGAGCCCAGTCAAAGTCACTGGGCCCCAGGCCTCCAGTGTAGTACCTCACCCCAGGCTTAAGGTGCCTGAAATGGACGCCAACACTGCTCCGACCAGGCCATTTGCACCTGGACCAGAACTCTGGACCGCCAGCACCCAGGCCTAGGGTGCCTGGGCGCGGGATAGCGAAAAGACCCCGTGGCAAGGGCGTCTCACCTTTTTATCTCCTCCCCCAGCAGCCACAGCAGGTTCCCCGCCCCGCTGTACCACCGCCAGAGCAGAACAAAAAGGATGCAGCACTGCGGCAGTGGTTCTACCTCGACTTGGGACAACATCGCCACCCACAGGTCAAGGAGAATAGCACACCACCAAAGTCCTCCACGACCTAAATGGTCTAACCCCTCTCATAATTGGTACATCCTGGATCATACTACCACCCAGGTGCTCCCCCTAGATTTAGACCCCCGCTACATTAGTTTTACCTTTTAAGTTGAATTAGTGAAATAAATGAACTTTTGCACGATATTAAAATTTTTCGAGTATCACCTGTATGTATTAACCATTTTTGGCAATGTAAGGAAATTGAGTGTCAGATTATACGAATGGTGCTTAGTCTACTGTATATACAACTATATATCTATGAAGAGTTTACTATTTAAAGCAGAGTTCCTACTAAAATAAAAATATTAAAAGTCAGCAGCTACAAATACTGCAGCTGCTGACTTTTAATAATCGGACACTCTTCTGTCCCAGGTTCCAGAGATGTGGGGGAATGAAGCCCCGCTCGTCTCCCCCTTCTCTCCGCAGCGCCGGCATTACTACTGTGAGCGCCCGGCTGTAGCTTCAAAGCCATGCGTGAGCCGTGCTGCGCACCGTGATTGGCTGAGCAATCATCTAGGACCTGTGACGTTTCCCAGATGATTGCCAAGAGGGAGGGTTTCCACCCCCCCAAAAAAATGACATGCCAAATGTGGCATGTCAGGGGGTCACTTTCCCTTAAAGTAGAAGTTCCATTTTTTAAGCTGTTCGGGGTGTATTGTTACATTGAACCTGTGATATCTGAGCGCTTCAGATTGCTCGACCTCTGGTGGTTATCGTTGGGGTTGGGCAACCTTGATGCATTAGACAACAAATGGTTAAGTGCTGTAATAGGCGTTTTATAAATGTTGGTCTACTGCGCTGTATGGCCACACCCCCAGACAAAGTCGTAATGACAAAACACATCAGGGTGGGACCATAGGGGGACCGGAAGTGATGTCAGCACGCCGCTGGATGTGATGGACACTGCTGCATAGTGAGGAGCGAGTGTGGTGAGATGCCAGTTACAGACACTCGAAATCTGACTGCTTTACTTACAGATGTTTACCAATGCGTGTTTATTCTGTTGCTTGTAAGTGTGTTTTTAAAGGAGGAACGTTGATTCAAAATAAAAAATCAGAACAGGATTAGGCTATGTGGTGTTGTTTTGGTTTTGACAAGTTAAACAGCGTTTGATGCAGATCCTATGATTGAGGATTACCAACCTCTTGAGGAAATTTAACGTGGCACTTCTAACAATTGCCTTTATTCATTGTTCTCTGGTGAGTGTTGAGTCTAAAGGGAGTGGGACCCACTTGGTGTGTTTCTGTTGACTGGCTTCATGGAGCATCTAATCACCATCTCACAGATATCACTCATTTAGAGACTTTGTTTCACCTATGTGTGATGGACTTACTACAAACATAATCATTATTGGGTGTTTTTTTTGTAAGCATGTGTATATTTTATCACTGACGTAGCGCCACTAGAGTGATTTAACGTTTTTTTTAGCTATGGACACTTTTGTTTGATTATGTCTTTCAATTAATGAATTATTATTATTGATACTTATATGGTGCTGAAAATTTCACATCAGCCTCTGCCCTCAAGGAGTCCAAAGTCCCTATCTCACAATTCATACATACACATACTAGACAGGAGCCATTTACCTACTAGCATGTCTTTGGAGTGTGGTAGAAAACCCACACAAGCACAGGGAGAAAATGCAAACTCCATGCAGGTAGTGTCCTGGTTGGGATATAAAATTGAGAACCATAGTCCTGCAAGGCAGAAGTGCTAACCACTAAGCTGCCATTCTATCCCCATTATTAATTTTATACATGTAGCGGGTATGTACTTTCCCGGGTGTAAATTTGAACCTGACAGAGACATTGGTGATGTGTAATTCCCTGCAGCCCAGCGGGTGGCGCTGTCGCCCTGGGCTGGGGTTGAATCGTTGCTGTGTGTCGTGCCTCCTTTTTGTCCTCCCTCGGCAGCTGTATGGTGGGGCGGGGAACCAGCCGTACTTGCTGGGAGAGGATATAAAGGGGCCGGCCATCTTTGTCACGGGGGAGTCCGAGGCACCTTTAGCCTGTGGACGGTGGTTTGTGTCGGTTCTCTAGGCGGGCCTAGGCTTAGAGGACAGCCGGAGGTCGTGTTCCATCCCAGGATCCCAGGCACCTTTAGCCTGGGGTGAGGTACTCAGATGGAGGTCTGGAGCTCAGTGCCCAACACTGAGTTCCACGATGGAAGGAGATCCTAGGGAACCCCGGGAGTGGGTACCCGAATCCGGAAGGCGTAATGGACCGGGGGGAGCTCCTCACTCGAAGACCTGGTGCAGCAGATTGCCAGTGACGGGTGAGCCTCCCATCGGAGACCGCCTGGAAGGAAATTCCCCTCGCTCGGAGACCGCAACCCACTTTCAGGGAGGAAAGTGGAGAACACATTGTGTCTGAGCCTACTCGCATCCACACCTCCTTTTCTGTTCTGTTTCTACCAAGGGAGTTCAACTGATTGTGTTCATTCAAGAAGAATAAAGGAGTGTTGAAGTTTGATGGTGTGGGGCTCATTTCCTGACAGACATTGTTCAAGGTAACTCTTGGTGGAGGCTCCAGGTGCACAGCACTGACCCAAAGGTAAAACAACTTTGCTTTTATCACACTGACACCTGTGGTGAAGGCCAGCCATGGTGTCCCCGCTCCTTTCCCCTCTTAAAGGTACCCCTAGACAAGAGACAGACGAGCTGAAGAAAGAGAGGGGAGTGAAGAGGGCGCTACACGTGGGGGCTCGGGTCCGGTATAGTGTTTGTGCACCACAGTATTGAACGTGTCTGCTGGAAGAGTTACACGAGTAGGCAGGCCTTCATTGGCCGAAGTGCATCCCTGTTCGAAGTCGTGGACATGACCCAATGAAGGGAAAGGCCCGCGCAGAAGAGTGGAAAAAGGGGGAGGTTCAGCCGTGTGAAGTACTACACGTGGGGGCTTCTATTGCACTGCGCCATCAGGCACACCCCCATCGCTTAGTTTGTGGGCGTGACTCAGAAACAGAAAAGAAGAAAAGCCCGCGAACTGGAGCAAAGGGGAGGAGTCCAATACGTGTGAATGACTACACGTGAGACGTTGGCGCAAAAACTTTGCAGTGTGCGATGGATCAGCAACAGGTCGCCATGTTCGGACATACATCGTGGATTCCAGTTCACCCTTCCACCACGACATTGACTGCTGCTGGTCCGGTAACAGATACGGGGATCTGGCTAAAGCCAAGGGGTCGATTCGCCCTGTATTTGTGCATGGACGTTGAGGCCCTGGGTGTGATTTGTCCCGGCTGTTTGGGACTGGTGTGCCAGCTGAAGCCATTCGGGCGATGTGAGGCCTGCGGGGAGTTCCTGTTCGAAGTGGATCCGGCGGTTGAGAAGCCAAGAACCATCTACCCTGGCCGTGCTACGGGCAACACCACTCAGAGAGGAGGAATCACTGCTGTGACAGCCATCCCTACGCACACTGCAGCGACCGCGGAGGAGGTCGTAAAAACTCAACGGGAGAAATCCGAGGATGCTGACTCGGTCACCACGAGCTCGCAGCGTCCACCACCGAAGAGAAAGACCGGCATGGTAGCCCCGACCAGCGGTTGTGGTGGACCGTCTCGTCCCGCTTACGCCCGGCCCAGATGGATCCATCGACAAGAGTTCCGGACGTCCCGTTTCAAGTAAAGGCCGAGGTAAGCCTGGCTGAGAGATTTGGTGTGTGGGAAGAGGTGAAAGCTCGGTCTCCACTACAGGGTACCTGCCTGCGGAGGAGTGTGACACCTCTGACCTAGAGTCGCTCTCGGACATGGGAGACGACGTTGCAATAGATGAACTGTTTGCAGAAAAGGGCTGGGACAAAGTACCTCTCGCTTCATTCCGGAGGACCAGGGATCCACCCATGTCTACAGGGGAAAGTACACCCCGTGTGGAGGCACCAGCGCCTGAAGAGAGGTCCCATCCCCGAAGACCAGGGAAAAGAGACTGTTACTGCGGGCACCAATGCCCAGATTAGATGTGATCAAGGTCCCTCGCCACCCGGACTCAATAGTTTTGCCTGGCGAAGGGGACAAAGCTACCATGCCTCCTTTGGCGAGACTACAACGCCTATTTGGCCAGAAGGTTGCTGCGGACTACGGATGGGAGTATCCATACTTGTCGAAGGAACTGCTCTATGAGGTGGAAGTGTGCCAGGAGCGCTGGTACAATGACTTTGTGTGGACCCACCTTCAGGTTCCCCACGCGCACAGGTACCTGGCATGCTCTCCAAAGGCCTCTCAACGTTTTAAAGACTGCAAGGCAGAATGGATGTTGGGATGGCACATCCATGCAGACAAGGTGTTGATCCGGCGCAAGGAAGGAGAAGATGTGGAGTATCATCTGGAGACCATGGATCAACACTTGAAGCCACTTGTTCTGCTGCATCCCCGGTTTTACTTGTAGGAGAGAAGAGACTCCGTTCTTATCATGCTGCTGAACTTTCTGGGGCCTGTTGCTTTTGTGCCCAAAGAAATGAAGGACTTTTCCTGTTGTTCTTCACTTTCTGCAAGAGATCATGGACTCTGGGTAGATAGGGCCAAAGAAGAGAGGAAAGTTCCACGAATGCAGTTACAGCGGTGCTTTCACCAGGTGGCAGTGTTGCTCAACGTTAAACACTTTTCACGCACTCACTCTTTGGAGAAAAGGGATTTCTTCCCGGAGAAGTTTCTTTTCTCTCCCACGAATACAGGTGTCAGGGTTATGTGTGTTGATTTCTTTCTTTTCCCTCTGCAGGAGAACATCCCATCAAGACCACTGAGGATGGGGTGGGTCTTAGTCAGGATGGGGGAGGGGAAAAGTAAAATGTGAATATGTGATTCAAAGTTATGATTTAATGCTGTTGTTTTCTCTTCTGTCTTTTTTCCCTTTTTATTACAGGGCTCAGACACAGTGTTTTAGTTGGGTAGTTTTTCTAAAAGTTTTATTTTTGTGCAATTGTTAGTTGGTCTCTGGATTGGATTATGTCAGCCATTGAGGGCATGATTTACTCCAGACACTGGGGACCAGTGTCAAACCACCAGGGGGAGAGTGTAGCAGGTATGTACTTTCCCAGGTGTAAATTTGAACCTGACAGAGACATTGGTGATGTGTAATTCCCTGCAGCCCAGCGAGTGGCGCTGTCGCCCTGGGCTGGGGTTGAATCATTGCTGTGTGTCGTGCCTCCTTTTTGTCCTCCCTCGGCAGCGGTATGGTGGGGCGGGGAACCCGCCATGCTTGCTGGGAGAGGGTATAAAGGGGCCGGCCATCTTTGTCACGGGGGAGTCCGAGGCACCTTTAGCCTGTGGACAGTGGTTCGTGTCGGTTCTCTAGGTGGGCCTAGGCCTAGAGGACAGCCGGAGGTCGTGTTCCATCCCAGGCACCTTTAGCCTGGGGTGAGGTACTCAGATGGAGGTCTGGAGCTCAGTGCCCAACACTGAGTTCCGCAAGGGAAGGAGATCCTAGGGAACCCCGGGAGTGGGTACCCGAATCCGGAAGGCGTAATGGACCGGGGGGAGCTCCTCACTCGAAGACCTGGTGCAGCAGATTGCCAGTGACGGGTGAGCCTCCCATCGGAGACTGCCTGGAAGGAAATTCCCCTCGCTCGGAGACCGCAACCCACTTTCAGGGAGGAAAGTAGAGAACACATTGTGTCTGGGCCTGCTCGCATCCACACCTCCTTTTCTGTTCTGTTTCTACCAAGGGAGTTCAACTGATTGTGTTCATTCAAGAAGAATAAAGGAGTGTTGAACTTTGATGGTGTGGGGCTCATTTCCTGACAGACATTGTTCAAGGTAACTCTTGGTGGAGGCTTCAGGTGCACAGCACTGACCCGAAGGTAAAAGAACTTTGCTTTTATCACACTGACACCTGTGGTGAAGGCCAGGCGTGGTGTCCCCGCTCCCTTCCCCTCTGAAAGGTACCCCTAGACAAGAGACAGACGAGCTGAAGAAAGAGAGGGGAGTGAGGAGGGCGCTACATACATTAAATAGAAAAGCCAGTTTACCTTTCCCCTGAAATCAGTGTTACTTTCTAATTCTGCAATGTGAAATCAGAAGTCAGCAATGGGCTAGGTGAAGAACACTTGCATATTCACATGGCTTAGCCGGTAGTGCAGGGCTTACAACTTACTTGTTTATGTTACAGGATGGAACTTGCAGGAAAGTGAAAGTTAGGGAACTGCTTTCAAAAAGTTGGATCCCAATCATGAAGGCATGAATTGCCGAAGCACAGCCTTCCAGAACAGCCCAACATTCCTCTGGACCTGAAAGAGTTCTAGGTATGCACATGCAGACCCTAGGTGTCTCCACTTTATTCCAGCAGTAGTTCATTTTTTTTCTAGAGGCAGAGTTTCTTTAGGGGTTAAAACTAAAACAGAAATTGGGTTAACAGTTAAGGGTTGATTAAGTGTTAAAGCAGACACACAAAAAATGTCTGCAGTCTGATGACCAGCATCATTTATCCGCTTCCTTTGAGTCCAGGTCACCCTGGACCTGCCCCAGCCTGTAACTGGACAATGAAAGGAGAAGCAGCACAGTGATGAGGTCTGCTTTCTCCTTCTATCAGCATGCTTCTTGTCAGCACCTGAGCTGATAAACTGCTTACAGGGGCAGACTGACAACTCATGGGGCCCCCGGGCACTAGAGGATCATGGGATCCCCAGGTTTAAAGATGGCCACCACAAAGCAGCCATCTTTCTGATGCAACATTAATGTGGCACGGCCTTTGTGGAGGGGCACCTAGCTTGGTGACATGAAGAGTGTCAGGAAACTGAAAGCTGGTGACCCAATAAATGTACTGGGAGCCTCTCATGGGCAGTGCCACCTTAACAGCATGGGCTCTGAAGGTCCGGCGCTGTAAGCCGGACTTTCAGAGTGTATGAGCTAACTATCACTAGCGTCACTAGCGAGTGATACAAGGTTGAGGACATGCGTCTCGGCTTGTTCACTGGGACAAAACTTTTCCTGACGACGAACCTTTTTTTTTTATTGATTGCGTTTTTTTGAGAAGGATTCTTTTTTCATATCACAGTGGTTGGTGGACCACACCCTCCTCTTTCACTCGAATCACCTCATTCACAGCCAATCACTGAATCATTACTTTCACTTGGTGTTGGATCACATGACCCTTCTCATAGGGTATATATTAGATTACATTTGTGCACTAGGTAGCTATGAATAAGCACTAGTACAGTGTGAAACGCGTTAGCCAGTTTTTGACCAGTGTGACGTGATGTGCAGTGTGTATTTGGATCCCTGAATTTTAAAATAAAGGCTTTTATTTTTGGAGTGCTGCTATCCTGAAGACTTTTTTGTTCCTGTCTGCAAACGAGACAGCCGGCTTCTTCCAGGCCCTAGCTATTGTACGCTTTGCAGCTATAAACAAATAGGTGGCCAACCTCTGCTGATGGGAAAAGAGGCCTGGAATCGGGCAATGAAGTAAGGCCAATTTGGCATCCTTGCAGGGGGGATATATGGAAGAGAGATGACAGAAGACCAAATACCCTTGACCAGGATCCCACCAGGTGGGGGCAGGACCACCAGATATGAAGTTCATCTCCACGCTGACCACAACCCCTGAAACATCTATCACTGCAGGATGGGTTTGATTTGGCGATACGGGATGGAACCCAATACCAACGAAGGAGTACCTTATAGGCTGCCTCTAGGGTAGCGGTGTTAAAGGAGCATTTCGCAGTATTAGACCAGGCTTTGCTCCAATCCGCTAGATCGACGTAGATAAGTCCCGCTCCCAGTTAAGGACATAAGATAAGGAGGTTGTTGGGGTCCCGCTTGAGTTAAGGGAGGAGTAAATCAAGAATATAGTACCCGGAGATCCTGGAGAATGTAGGCACGTTTGCTCAAAGGCTGTTTTCTGGTAGGTAAAGGTATCATTGCATCTGAGAGAGGAGATCCAGCGGTGAAGTTGAAGATAGCTGAAGAATTCCACTGAGGGAGCTTCATGAGCCTCTCGGATTGAAGCCCATGAGGGGAAGGTGCGAGTTCCAAGAAAATGTCAGACCTGGGAGAATCCATGGGCTGGCCACCAGGCAAAAACATGAGGTTATTCTAAGCCGTGGGGAAACAGAGGGTTATTGAGGAGGGGGAGGAGCGGGAGGGACAGGGACATAAGCCCACGGGAGTACCAAACCGTGTCCCAGAGTTTTAAACTATGGGCCATCAAGTGGCTGAGTGTGGGGGGACGCATTTTAGGAGGGAGCCATAAGAGAGCAGAGATGGGGACCGGTGCACAGTTGGGGATTTCCAGAAGGACCCAGAATGGGATATCGGATGTAGCCTGAAGCATTGTAAGCTGGGAGATTTGTGCAGCTTGATAGTATTTAGTGATGTTCGGGACTCCAAGCCCACCTCTCTCAATCTGTGGGCATACAGGGTAAAACGGGAAACCCTGGGACGCTTGTTGGCCCAGATAAAGGAAAGAAGCCTTTTCTGGAGGAGACGTAAGAAAAACACAGGGATCCAGACTGGAAGAGTCCGAAAAAAGTATAAGATCTTCGGGAGGACCGTCAGATGGCAGAGATGCGGCCAATCCAAGACAAGGTGGGGAACCGCCAAGATGTCATGAGCGCCGTGATGGTCCGTAACAGGGGATAATAGTTTGCGGAAAACCGGGAGGAGTAGGAGGGGCTCAGCCTAATGTCCAAATATTCTAAGGTAGAGCCGGACCAGCGGTACGGGAAGGATTGGAGATGTGTGACCGGGGAGCTTGGAAGGGAGATGTTTAGCGCAGTGGTTTTTGTGGGGGTTAATCTGGAGCCCTGAAATTGCGGCAAAGCGGGTCAGGAGGGATTGTAGATTGGGTAGGGAGACAATTGGGTTGTGAGGGTCATCACCGCAAACATATTTACCTCGTAATTTTCGCCTGCATATGGGATTTTATTAATGTTTGGGTCAACTCTAAGAGCCATGGCCAGGGGCTCAAGGGCAAGGATAAAGAGAACAGGAGACAGGGGACAACCCTTGTGTGTTCCTCTGGAGATGGAGAATGGCAGCCGAAGGGGAAGAGTAGAGTGCAGTTAGCCAGGCGAGAACCGAGTCTCCAAAGCCCCAACGTTGGAACACCTAGCGTAAATAGTCCCACGAGAGGGCATTAAAAGCTTTTATACATGTCGAGCGAGAGAAGAAACCCCGGGATTTTGCCATGGTGGAGCAAGTGAACCACCTTCTGGACATTGTCCCCAGCCTGGCGACCAGGCACAAAGCCTACCTGGTCCCTGTGGATCAGAGAATAAAGGTATTTATTAATGTGTGAACATAAGATCTTGCCAAGTATTTTCATATCCTCATTCAGCAAAGAAATAGGGCGGAAAGCTTGGGGATCATGGGCTTCTACAGTGGTTTTCGGAATCATGGATATGTGCGCTCGTAAGGAGTCTGGGGAAGGCAGCGCTCCCTGTTTCATACTATTAAAGTATGCTGTCAGGTGGGGAGCAGGAGGGAGGAAAATTTTCGGTAATAGAGGCCGGAGAAGCAATCTGGACCTGGGGCCTTAGAGAGTCAAATGCCTTTGATGGCCTAGGCTACCTCCAGCTCAGAAATGTCTGCTTAAGCATTTATTTTCAAACAAGGTCCGAGTGGTTATGTCTATCAGATCGGTAGTTAGGGATTTTATTAACCTCCCTGGCGGTATGATTCTGTCAGATTTTAGGTGCTGAAAGCGGTAGCATTATTCTTGTGACAAGGGGGTCACTTTGCACACAGGGTGAATGGAAAAACCCCAATATGGTCTATGATAGCCATATTCAATGCTGTACATACATTTTATCTAGATTGGGTCTGTAATATTGATCCACCATATTCCTCAGGATAGCTGCAAAGAACTATTTACTGTTTGATTATGACCTCAACAGGGTAATTGAAAAGTGACGCCTTCATGATGTTGGGACACATACTGTTAGATGCTAATGTCATCACCCCCAGCCCCTGCCTTTTGTGTAATCATTGCTGGGAGGAATTAAGGTGATTTGCATTCTATTGTTCACTATGCCTGTGTGTATGGTATCCGGCAGACAGACTGGCTGCCAACACTTTGTGATAAGATGTGTATTGGGGATCGTTATATTCTATTGTGTGGGATCTTTTGAAGCCTAGCAGACGTCAGGATGATGTGTTGAGTCTTGTGATGTGTGGGTGGAGCTGGGCCATTGTTCATGTTAAACTAATGCAGTATTGGATATATATAAAAGTTACAATGTTTCTCAATAAAGTTATTCTACCCCAGAAGGATACAGAGTGCGTCTCGTTTCTTCAGAAGGATTAATTCCTATGGGAAGGGGTCGTTTGGCTGTGGAAGATTGGTAGCGAGTGGATGTGTGTCCAGGAGAGGGGACAGAGGAGAAGGCGTCTACCCCCTTCGTATTTGGGGTGCCGTTACATTGGTTGGCAGCAGCGGGATTTTCCCTCCAGTTCCTGGGACACTCCAAACCATCACAGTGAATGACCAGCTATGCAGCCTGCAGGAAAGTCACACTGAAAGACCTACTTGAGAGCCGAGATGGACCAGAAGAAGGGTGATGCAGGACCCCGGTCAGTTGAAGATTTGTTTCAGCAACGAGTTCAACAGCGCTTGGCATTATATGGTGCTAACCCATCAGAGACCGCCATACAGGAAGCCATTAGAGGCATCCAGCTGCAGGATGCGCGACAAGAGAGAGAACGACAGCGTCAAGAGAGAGAACGAGAGCGACAAAAGAGAGAACTAGAGCGGCAACATGAGCAGAGAATGGCGGAAATACGGCAATCGGAGATCGCCTACAGACAGCTGCTAGAATCTGCTCAGCAGCAGGGTGGGGCCCCCTTTGCCTGGGACTATCAGGAAATACCAGTGGACAACTCTGAAATCCTGGCTGAAGAATCAGCAGTGGAAAATCTGGAGATTGCCATCCCTAAAGCCGAAGTGGATGATATGGAGTTCCAGGGAGCTAGGGCAGTTAGCTCATCTCCCCAGCCACAGATTACAGAAGGTATGGATTTAAGGGACTGTTCAGAGGATGTTAGGGATTATGCATCGCCTGCCCAAGTACTGGCAGCAGGACAGAGTACTGCAGACCCCGGCTCTACACCCGTGGCAGTTTTGGAGGCCCGAGGTGAGAAGGTGATGGTTCCTCTTTCCCAGGGGATTTCAGAGATGCAGGGAGGAGAAGCAGCCCTTTTCCCTCCCCAACAGTTAGCCAGAGCAGATGGTGTGAAGTCCCCAGCAGAAGCGCTGGCAACAGGGCAGAGTGATGGCAACCTCTGCCCAGCACCGGAAACAACTGTGGAGTTTCAGGGAGCCGGGGCAGTTGGCCCCTCTCTCCAGCAACAAGCTGGGGTGGTAAAGCTTTTACCCCCAGCTGAATCACTGGCAGCAGGGCAGAATGCTACTGGCCGCTGCACACAACTGCCACTTGAGCGGATATCGGTGGATGGGACTGCAGTCTCCACTCACAGCAACCCAGCACAAGAGCTGGCAACAGAGCAGAGCGCCGCGGGCCTCTGCTCCCAACTAACAGAAGAGGGAGTTCCTGTGGTAGTGGATGGGACTTCGGTCTTCACTGACACAACCCCAGAAAATGGTGTGACACTGAGACAGGAGGATGTCAACCTTGCTTTGCAAGCACTAGGGGATTTTCACCTACCACAAGGGGATGGGAATTCAGTCTCCACTTGTATACCCCAGGAATGCTGGGCAGTTGGCCCAGATCCCAAACAGCATGACGGACTGAGCCCAGTCACCCTGTCTTCTCTCCAGCGGCTAAAGGGACTCCAGGAAGAAGGGCCAGTCCAGGCCTCCCCCCGGCGGCGGGTATGTTCTCTGAGAGAGGCAGAGGTTGGCTGGGTGAGTAGTGCTCTGTTTGGAGCAATTCATTTGGGGTACTGTGTGGATACCAGCATTAGAGGAATGGACCTATGGACTAACTTCGGAGTCAACCCGTCTGGGGTCGCCTCCTCTGTTAGTCTCCTGCCGAAAGGGGAGATGTGTGACAAGGGGGTCACTTTGGACACAGGGTGAATGGAAAAACCCCAATATGGTCTATGATAGCCATATTCAATGCTGTACATACATTTTATCTAGATTGGGTCTGTAATATTGATCCACCATATTCCTCAGGATAGCTGCAAAGAACTATTTACTGTTTGATTATGACCTCAACAGGGTAATTGAAAAGTGACGCCTTCATGATGTTGGGACACATACTGTTAGATGCTAATGTCATCACCCCCAGCCCCTGCCTTTTGTGTAATCATTGCTGGGAGGAATTAAGGTGATTTGCATTCTATTGTTCACTATGCCTGTGTGTATGGTATCCGGCAGACAGACTGGCTGCCAACACTTTGTGATAAGATGTGTATTGGGGATCGTTATATTCTATTGTGTGGGATCTTTTGAAGCCTAGCAGACGTCAGGATGATGTGTTGAGTCTTGTGATGTGTGGGTGGAGCTGGGCCATTGTTCATGTTAAACTAATGCAGTATTGGATATATATAAAAGTTACAATGTTTCTCAATAAAGTTATTCTACCCCAGAAGGATACAGAGTGCGTCTCGTTTCTTCAGAAGGATTAATTCCTATGGGAAGGGGTCGTTTGGCTGTGGAAGATTGGTAGTGAGTGGATGTGTGTCCAGGAGAGGGGACAGAGGAAACGGCGTTAACCCCCTTCGTATTTGGGGTGCCGTTACAATTCTGCATGGAAATTTGGCGTTTTATATTGTAGGCCTGCAATTCTTAGGAATAACTCACTTAAATCTGTCCAACAAAAACAAAAACCGCTCAGGTGTAGACGTCCTCCAGGTGACTATCTCCTCCCAACAGCCAAGGGTGCAGGCAATGCAATTTCAGGCAAAACAAAAGATCAAGTCTTCTGGACAGCAGCACTCCAATAAAAAGCCTTTATTATGTAAAATCTTCAAAAATCCAAATACAGCACAGCAAGTCACAAAATTGACTAGTTGACTAGTTTCACACTTTCTTAGTGTTTAATCATAGCTTAAGATTAAATCTGTCCAAACCAGAGTCTAGTAGACATCCGGGGTATGGTAAAGTTCAAAAAACAAAATCATAAATTATAATATAATAAATAACTATAAAATAATTATAACCAATAATAATATAATAATAATAAAAGTGTTTTTCAGTGTTTGATGACGAATTTCCCCACAAATCACTATCGCTCAATTCTGCAAGTGATTCTAATTTATTATCTCTGTTTTCTAGCTGGTCTAAAACCACTTTTAATGTAAAGGGACACTTTTTGGTTGCTATGGACAATCTCCAGTTTCCAGGCAGAAAGAACAGTTTTTATTATATAAAAGTGCCTGCAGGACACTGGGCAGACCACTAGGGACAAAGGGGATGTGTTATTATTTGATACAGTACTGTAATCTGTAAGATTACAGTATACTGTATGTGTATTGTGTGTTTCACTTTTTGAATTTGGCGCCGAACTCCGCCCCCGTGCGCCGCAATGTCGCAGGGAACGGAGCTCGGCGGCACTCGGCAGTGTGGATCGAGCGAGATGACGGCTCTCTCACACTGCGGGGAGACATAGTAAGTAACTTCCCCTGTATCCTGAGATGCGATTCCGAGCTTGGCTCGGGGTTACCGCTTAAAGGTACTGAAATCTTACCCCGAGCCAGACTCGGGAATACCGCCAGGGAGGATAGGTGAGTAATTTGATGTAGACGGAAAGATTCTGTCTGGGGCATCTGTAACGTCTCCCAGAAGTAAGCCTGTTGCTTGATCCCTTGGTGACCTATGAAGTGAGCTATCCTGTAAAGGCCTTTGTTAACCCATCATGTTAATTGTTGGGGATTTTGTCCTGGAGGAAAGTGTGGGTTATTGAGTATAGTGAGCAACTATTTTCAAGGATGAAGGACACGAAGGGCAAAATTAGAACCAAAATATCTGATGAGCACCCTGAGAATTCATTGAGCATTGCTGTTACATCCATCAAAGCAGATATGAGTACTTTTATAACAAAAAATATTACAAAAAAAATGTTTATTACAGGTACTTATAGCATCAATTTATGCAGTGCATTACATATATATATATATATATATATATATATATATGTATATATATATATATATATTGTACATTCACATCAGTCCCTGCCCTCAATGAGCTTACACTCTAAGGTTCCTATCTCACATTCATGCATACACATATTAGGGCCAATTTAGACAGGAGCCAATTAGCCTACCAGTATGTCTTTGGAGTGTGGGAGGAAACCCACTCAGGGACAGGGAGAACAGGGAGACATGACGTCACCACGTTTACCAGCCGCCAGCTGAATTGTATTCGCTGTTCTCTGGATTTATGCTGCAGCTTTTTTACTCTACAGAAATGCTTGTTTTTAGCTTGGAAAATGTGAGGGCACTTCATTACTTTTAATAAACTTGCTGACATATAGTATCACGCTATGAGTATTTGTGTTTCACATGTTATGTCATTGTGAGTGGAACCTGCACCAGAGAACTCCGAAATCGCCACTACCTAAGTGGACACTTTTGGGAAGCATACCCTGATGTTTGTTTGGCTTTTCCATTCGATTGGATACCAATTCGTTTTGGTAAGCAGCCATTTCTAATGATTGCTTTTATTCACTGAGGATTTTGGGAAGGTGGTTCTCCTCATGCATGTATCTTCTGGGTTATGCATTTTGGACTTTTTACACTGTGCCATTTCATATCAGGCACATTGTGGATTTTGTATTTGCACACATATAGTTTTATAAATTTATATGTACTTTTTGCATATATACAGATTTTCCCCTGCCTGCAGCCTCTCACATTGTTGCACTGGGAGAGTGTAGCTGAAGAAATGCTTCCTCCTGCTTGCAGCAGATTGATGACATATTCTCAGACTAGCCAAAGTTACTTCACTCAAGGACTGCTTTTTAATAAAAAAAATATATAGTCTCTGAAAAATAATACTGTAACTATACACTGTGATATGTCAGGAATTTATTCATATAAATGAAAAAAAGTCTCTTAGAATTCCATCAAAACTATTGTAGTCTTTTGCTGCAAGAGAGCATCAGACAACTTCAGCTAGATCTCCGCTCCCTGTACTTTAAATACATTCAAGTGCTGTGCAGAAAAGCTACATTTGTATTTGACACTCTTAGAAATAAAGTATCTCCTGTGGCTCAAGTTCAAGAACACTACATGTTTTTATTGCTTTTGCAGGATGGTGACCTTTTGTGCTGTATATCAGTTTACTCTGATTACACCCTCCATCACTTCCTTCTCATAGATAGTCTGCGGGGACTAGAAACATGCCCTTAATACATTTAATCCAAAACAAGCGCCTTCTAATTTATTAGCGGTTCACTCAGAAGTGGACCCTGGTGACAAAGGAGAAAAAATAAAAATAAAAAAACAAATACTTAAAGTGTTACTAAACCCACAACTGTAAAATCAGTCTGTATATGCAGTAAAGCATGCTTGTTATACTCACTGTGGAACCTAAGGGGTTAATCCTCTGCATTGTGTAAAAAGGCTCTTTGATCCTGTCTCCTCTGATCCTCACCTTCTTCTAGTGTCAATAATTCATCTCTGGATAGTACAGAGGGTAGGGGACAAGCTGCACATGCTCAGTTTGGTGTGTATTGTTAGAGAGTTTTTTTTGTGGGAGAGTGCATGTGATCAGCACACGGCCAATCAACACTGTCCAGACAGAGGGTCATGGGTCCTGCATCCTCTAGGACAGCTAGAGCAGTATGAAATCTCCTCCTACAAGCTTCAACAAGACACTGATAGAAGTCACAAAACTGCTCTAACTGCTGATGAGAAAAGGTATTTAGCAGTTTATCCCTTTCACACCTAAGCCTATTTTCTATTTCTGTGGCTGGGGCATTTCCCACCCTACTCTCATCTGCATGTACCCAAAGTGGCGGGGATGCTTATGACATCATTTACCTAATTGGGTAATATTAATATGATTCAATAGGTGGAAGTAATTAATAGAATAGTCATATCTATGTAAAAAGAATTGGGAAGGCTACCATGGATGGCCTCTCCTTCTGAAAATGCACATTGACATTTTTGGTTTAGCCAATAGAAAGCACAAAGAAGAGACCAGTTATTACAGGCTAAAAAAAATTGTGAAAACACTTGATTTGCACATTTACAGGTGTAACCATTTAGGTTTAGTGCCTAAAAATGCCCAGTTTTACCTCAAATGTAGCTTTCGAAGAGACGGACATTGGGCTACAGACATCTGAGTGCTCATATGTGAACAGCCACTATTGAAATACATGGGATATTGGAAGTTGTTCATTTTCAAAATTTCAGGTACAAAATGCTCTGATGCGGCCTAAAAGTGTCTATCTAGCCAAAACCTTTTTGTATAAGGTGTGGAAAGAATAGAACATCTGTCCGGTTTCTATAGCTTTTTGTGTCTTGGTTGGGGAGCCTAACCCTATCTGTTTTTTCTGTTATCAGGACAGAAAATGAGGGCAAATGCAGAATGATATGTGTGTCACCAGAACTGACAAGAGCATACCTCCCAACTGTTCTTCATTTAGAGGGCATGTCCCTCTTTTGGAACTAAATCCCTTTGCTCCTCAGTTGTCCCTCTTTTTGGCCTGGTATATAAACCTCTATAAAACAAACACTTTTGCAGCCACAAATGTTATATTACAGTAAACCAGCCTTTCTCAACCTTTTCAACACAGAGGAACCCTTGAAATAATGTTCCCATCTCAGGGAACCCATGATAAAAATGACTATATCTCCAACTCATGATACATTAGTGTGATGGTCAGTGGGAAGAATGCTCCTTACACTTGTGGTCATTGGGAAGAATTACCCCCTTACAGTTTGCTAAAAAGATCAATGGTGTCAGTGGCAACTTATCTGAGAGGCAGAAATTGTTCATTGCTCAACGAACTCCTAGCAACCTCTGGTGGAACCTTGGTTGAGAAAGCCTGCACTAAGCATTTGTATTCAATCTAAATTATTGCAAAGTCAGTATAAAGTAAAACTTTGGGGAGAAAAAAAGCACTTCTGGGATTAATCATATTTTTTATATACATTTTTTATGGTCTGCTTGGCAAGGGTGTGTCCTTTGCATACATACTCTGTACTACAAAGTGTCCCTCTTTCCTATTTCAGAAAATTGAGAGGTATGATAAAAGGCAATAGGAAATCTGGTAATAGGGAATGCACCTCTAGTTAAGACTGTCACACTGAGATTTCCACTCATTACTTGTTGTATCAACAAGACAGGATGTAAGGGAAGATCTCCAGCATGGAACATGAAGAGTAAAAAAATCTCACTACAGTATTCGTAACTGTGGTGTTCATACATGACGTATGAGGATCGGTCACCACTAGGCCACACATTATTAACCATACAATATGCTATTTCAATAGATTGTAACTTGACGTAATTGTAGCCGTATTAGTGCAATTATGACAGAGAAAATTAAGTACTGTCCGTGATACTTTTTTTATTTGCACTAACATAGAATTTTTCAGGACAAGCTTTCGGGGTATGTCCCCTTCTTCAAGGTCCAAGCAGTACTGATTCACAATTTTTTTAGCAGAATGTTGAAACAAAACAAGAAAAAAATCTCAGAGGGAAAGGAAAAAAAACACATACAAATCAATGGTAATAAAGATGGCAGCAGAGTTAGTGAGACAAGACAGAGTTAGTGAGATAAGACAGAGGGAGAGCTATAGACTTGAGGGGGGAGATGCTAGTCACAGAGGGGGTCATAAAACCTTAGTATAATGGGTAAGGCAACCAATATCTAAATTTAGGCCATTCGTTTTTGTGTTAAAAAGAATTATCATTCTTAGTTCAAATGTTTTCCTTTCCTGGATAGTTCTGAAATTCCCTTTAAGAACTAAAACATTGAGGTCTTCTATAGTGTGGTCCGGTTGTGAGAAGTGATGTCCCACAGGTGTGCAGAAACTCTCTTCTTTATGTTCCTTGATGGTATGTCTGTGAAAATTCATCCTCACTTGCAACTTCTGTCCTGTTTCACCAACATAAGATCCTTTGCCACACCTGTTGCATTGGATGAGGTACACAACATTACTGGAGGTACAGTTGTAAGATCCCATGATAGTGAAGGTCCCATTTGTGTGTGTGACACTTTTGGATGGATTGATCTGGTTGCACAGTTTGCAGCGTTTTTTATTGCAGGGTTTGCTTCCATTATTTGTGACTTCATAATCAGAGTGAAGTTTCCTGCTGATTAGTTTGTGTCTGAGGTTGGGTGGTTGTCTGAAAGCCAATAATGGGGGTTGTTGGAATATTTCTTTCAGAGTTTCATCCTCTGTTATAATGGGCTGTAAATCTTTGATTATCTTTTTGATCCCTTCTAGTGTTGGGTTGTATGTGGTGACTAGAGGTACTCGGTTATTTGTTTTTTTCTCTTTGTATTGGAGGAGATTTTCTCTTCGGGTTTTCAAGGCTGTGTTTATGCTGTTGTTGATGGTTTTGTCTTTATATCCTTTCTTCTGGAAAGAGCCTGCCAGTGTTCTGAGATGTTTATCTCTGACTTCTGGGTCTGAACAAATTCGGTGGTATCTGATGGCCTGGCTGTGTATGATGGCTCGTTTAGTGTGTTGGGGATGAAAACTGGAACTATGAAGATAGCTGCATCGGTCAGTCGGTTTTCTGTATATGGAAGTGTGAAGCTTGTCATCCCTGATGTATACTGTAGTGTCTAGGAAGTTGACATGTGTGTTCGAATAGTCCATTTTTAGTTTGATAGATGGGTGAAAAGTGTTGATCAATGAGAAGAATTGGTTTAGATTTTCTTCACCTTCAGTCCATATCATGAAGATATCATCAATATAGCGATAATATCTGTATGGCTTTTGTTGTATGCTGTTCAGGAATTTGTCCTCCAGGTCAGCCATAAATAAGTTTGCATATTGGGGTGCCATTTTGCTTCCCATAGCAGTACCCATACATTGGAGATAGATGTCATTGTTGAAAGTGAAGTAGTTGTGTGTAAGAATAAATTTGATGAGCTGTGTAACATCCTCAGCCGTGTATTTGTGGTTTGGTGTGGATGATAAGAATCTGTGACATGCTGCCAACCCATCCTTGTGAGGGATGTTACTGTACAGAGATTCTACATCCATAGTGACTAGAAGTGTATTTGGTGGTAATTGTTGTATATTGTTAAGCTTGTTCAGAAAATCAGTGGTGTCTTGCAGGAAACTAGTAGTGTTCATGACTAACGGTTTTAACATGTTTTCTACAAGGCCTGAGATATGTTCGGTAAGTGTATTCATACCTGTTATAATGGGTCTGCCTGGATTTCCTGGCTTGTGAATTTTGGGCAGCATGTAGAAGTCTCCAATATCTGGATTATCTGGAATCGCATTGATGAGTTCTGAATGCAGGTGGCTTGGTATGGTCGCAATCAGACCTTTTAATTGCTTAGTAAAATCCTGGGTCGGATCATAATCCAGTTTTTTGTAGTAAGTAGTATTTGCCAGCTGCCTCTGACCCTCTTGTATATATTTGTCTGTATCCATCACAACGACTGCTCCCCCTTTATCTGCTGGTTTGATGGTTATGGCCTGATTCTTGCGCAAATCGTGTACAGCTCTTCGCTCCAGTGGTGAAAGGTTGTATAATATTTTCTTTTGCTGGGTGGATATCAGAGATGTTACTCGCAGCCTGAAGCTGTCAATATAGGTATCCAGTTTGGGGTTGCGTCCTTGTGGAGGTGTGAAGTTGCTGTTCTTTTTCTTTTTATCACCTCCTATTGTCCTAGGATTCCTTTCATTACTGTGAAAATATTCTTTGAGCCTCAGTCTCCTAAAGAATTCCTCCATATCTGACCATACCTGTAAATTATCCAATTTGGTGGTTGGGCAGAATGTGAGGCCTTTGGAGAGGACTGTTGTTTCTGGTGCAGAAAGTTTATGAGCTGACAAATTTATGATTCCAAGATCCTCTGTTATATCCACATTTTCTGTCAGGTCAGCATTAACACAAGGGATACCTTGGGATTCTGGATCGGGTTCCAAGTTGCTGATAGCAGGAGTAATAGAAGTTGTGTTTGTTTTGTGTTGTTTAGGTTGTATCCAAAAGGTCTGCTCTTGGTGTAGCTTTTGGAGTTTTTTTTGCTTCCTGTTCATGGCATGTTTTTGCAGTTGTCTTTGTAAGGTTTCAATTTCATTCTTAATTTGGCTGATGTTTGTAGGGTCCAGTGATGTTGAGGTTTCAAACACCAACTGCTTTTGTTTCCTGATTGTCTCCCTTTTACCATACAGTTTATGAATGAGGTTGTTCCTTAACCTTTCGCTGGTACGTCTGCAGAGTCCTTCTGCATAAGGAGAGTTCAGTGTATTGGCACAAGGATTTTTGATCCGGAGACCCTGTGGTATGAGATTCCTCTTTTTGCATCTTGAGAGAAAGAAGATGTCGCTGCTAACCTGTGTTTCCTTTGTGATCAGGATGGTTAACTGCTTCTTAATGCGGCTATATGCAGTATCTTCCATCATACTTGACGTAATTGTAGCCGTATTAGTGCAATTATGACAGAGAAAATTAAGTACTGTCCGTGATACTTTTTTTATTTGCACTAACATAGAATTTTTCAGGACAAGCTTTCGGGGTATGTCCCCTTCTTCAAGGTCCAAGCAGTACTGATTCACAATTTTTTTAGCAGAATGTTGAAACAAAACAAGAAAAAAATCTCAGAGGGAAAGGAAAAAAAACACATACAAATCAATGGTAATAAAGATGGCAGCAGAGTTAGTGAGACAAGACAGAGTTAGTGAGATAAGACAGAGGGAGAGCTATAGACTTGAGGGGGGAGATGCTAGTCACAGAGGGGGTCATAAAACCTTAGTATAATGGGTAAGGAAACCAATATCTAAATTGAATGGCCTAAATTTAGATATTGGTTTCCTTACCCATTATACTAAGGTTTTATGACCCCCTCTGTGACTAGCATCTCCCCCCTCAAGTCTATAGCTCTCCCTCTGTCTTATCTCACTAACTCTGTCTTGTCTCACTAACTCTGCTGCCATCTTTATTACCATTGATTTGTATGTGTTTTTTTTCCTTTCCCTATGAGATTTTTTTCTTGTTTTGTTTCAACATTCTGCTAAAAAAAAAATTGTGAATCAGTACTGCTTGGACCTTGAAGAAGGGGACATACCCCGAAAGCTTGTCCTGAAAAATTCTATGTTAGTGCAAATAAAAAAAGTATCACGGACAGTACTTAATTTTCTCTGTCATAATTGCACTAATACGGCTACAATTACGTCAAGTATGATGGAAGATACTGCATATAGCCGCATTAAGAAGCAGTTAACCATCCTGATCACAAAGGAAACACAGGTTAGCAGCGACATCTTCTTTCTCTCAAGATGCAAAAAGAGGAATCTCATACCACAGGGTCTCCGGATCAAAAATCCTTGTGCCAATACACTGAACTCTCCTTATGCAGAAGGACTCTGCAGACGTACCAGCGAAAGGTTAAGGAACAACCTCATTCATAAACTGTATGGTAAAAGGGAGACAATCAGGAAACAAAAGCAGTTGGTGTTTGAAACCTCAACATCACTGGACCCTACAAACATCAGCCAAATTAAGAATGAAATTGAAACCTTACAAAGACAACTGCAAAAACATGCCATGAACAGGAAGCAAAAAAAACTCCAAAAGCTACACCAAGAGCAGACCTTTTGGATACAACCTAAACAACACAAAACAAACACAACTTCTATTACTCCTGCTATCAGCAACTTGGAACCCGATCCAGAATCCCAAGGTATCCCTTGTGTTAATGCTGACCTGACAGAAAATGTGGATATAACAGAGGATCTTGGAATCATAAATTTGTCAGCTCATAAACTTTCTGCACCAGAAACAACAGTCCTCTCCAAAGGCCTCACATTCTGCCCAACCACCAAATTGGATAATTTACAGGTATGGTCAGATATGGAGGAATTCTTTAGGAGACTGAGGCTCAAAGAATATTTTCACAGTAATGAAAGGAATCCTAGGACAATAGGAGGTGATAAAAAGAAAAAGAACAGCAACTTCACACCTCCACAAGGACGCAACCCCAAACTGGATACCTATATTGACAGCTTCAGGCTGCGAGTAACATCTCTGATATCCACCCAGCAAAAGAAAATATTATACAACCTTTCACCACTGGAGCGAAGAGCTGTACACGATTTGCGCAAGAATCAGGCCATAACCATCAAACCAGCAGATAAAGGGGGAGCAGTCGTTGTGATGGATACAGACAAATATATACAAGAGGGTCAGAGGCAGCTGGCAAATACTACTTACTACAAAAAACTGGATTATGATCCGACCCAGGATTTTACTAAGCAATTAAAAGGTCTGATTGCGACCATACCAAGCCACCTGCATTCAGAACTCATCAATGCGATTCCAGATAATCCAGATATTGGAGACTTCTACATGCTGCCCAAAATTCACAAGCCAGGAAATCCAGGCAGACCCATTATAACAGGTATGAATACACTTACCGAACATATCTCAGGCCTTGTAGAAAACATGTTAAAACCGTTAGTCATGAACACTACTAGTTTCCTGCAAGACACCACTGATTTTCTGAACAAGCTTAACAATATACAACAATTACCACCAAATACACTTCTAGTCACTATGGATGTAGAATCTCTGTACAGTAACATCCCTCACAAGGATGGGTTGGCAGCATGTCACAGATTCTTATCATCCACACCAAACCACAAATACACGGCTGAGGATGTTACACAGCTCATCAAATTTATTCTTACACACAACTACTTCACTTTCAACAATGACATCTATCTCCAATGTATGGGTACTGCTATGGGAAGCAAAATGGCACCCCAATATGCAAACTTATTTATGGCTGACCTGGAGGACAAATTCCTGAACAGCATACAACAAAAGCCATACAGATATTATCGCTATATTGATGATATCTTCATGATATGGACTGAAGGTGAAGAAAATCTAAACCAATTCTTCTCATTGATCAACACTTTTCACCCATCTATCAAACTAAAAATGGACTATTCGAACACACATGTCAACTTCCTAGACACTACAGTATACATCAGGGATGACAAGCTTCACACTTCCATATACAGAAAACCGACTGACCGATGCAGCTATCTTCATAGTTCCAGTTTTCATCCCCAACACACTAAACAAGCCATCATACACAGCCAGGCCATCAGATACCACCGAATTTGTTCAGACCCAGAAGTCAGAGATAAACATCTCAGAACACTGGCAGGCTCTTTCCAGAAGAAAGGATATAAAGACAAAACCATCAACAACAGCATAAACACAGCCTTGAAAACCCGAAGAGAAAATCTCCTCCAATACAAAGAGAAAAAAACAAATAACCGAGTACCTCTAGTCACCACATACAACCCAACACTAGAAGGGATCAAAAAGATAATCAAAGATTTACAGCCCATTATAACAGAGGATGAAACTCTGAAAGAAATATTCCAACAACCCCCATTATTGGCTTTCAGACAACCACCCAACCTCAGACACAAACTAATCAGCAGGAAACTTCACTCTGATTATGAAGTCACAAATAATGGAAGCAAACCCTGCAATAAAAAACGCTGCAAACTGTGCAACCAGATCAATCCATCCAAAAGTGTCACACACACAAATGGGACCTTCACTATCATGGGATCTTACAACTGTACCTCCAGTAATGTTGTGTACCTCATCCAATGCAACAGGTGTGGCAAAGGATCTTATGTTGGTGAAACAGGACAGAAGTTGCAAGCGAGGATGAATTTTCACAGACATACCATCAAGGAACATAAAGAAGAGAGTTTCTGCACACCTGTGGGACATCACTTCTCACAACCGGACCACACTATAGAAGACCTCAATGTTTTAGTTCTTAAAGGGAATTTCAGAACTATCCAGGAAAGGAAAACATTTGAACTAAGAATGATAATTCTTTTTAACACAAAAACGAATGGCCTAAATTTAGATATTGGTTTCCTTACCCATTATACTAAGGTTTTATGACCCCCTCTGTGACTAGCATCTCCCCCCTCAAGTCTATAGCTCTCCCTCTGTCTTATCTCACTAACTCTGTCTTGTCTCACTAACTCTGCTGCCATCTTTATTACCATTGATTTGTATGTGTTTTTTTTCCTTTCCCTCTGAGATTTTTTTCTTGTTTTGTTTCAACATTCTGCTAAAAAAATTGTGAATCAGTACTGCTTGGACCTTGAAGAAGGGGACATACCCCGAAAGCTTGTCCTGAAAAATTCTATGTTAGTGCAAATAAATAAAAAAAGTATCACGGACAGTACTTAATTTTCTCAATAGATTGTAAGTGATAGCTAGCAGCTAGGGATGAGCCAGATGTTCGAGTCGAACGTAAGTTCGACTTGAACATCGGGTGTTCGTCTGTTCACCGAATAGCAAACAATTTGGGGTGTTCGCGGCAAATTCGAATGCCGCGGAACATCCTGTAAAAGTCTATGGGAGAAATCAAAAGTGCTAATTTTAAAGGTTAATATACAAGTGTAGCGATACCTCCAACTAAGGAGGCCGCAGAATTAGATTTGGGCCCTGAGTGCAGCTCCGCCAACCCCCGGCAATAGGCTCTACCCACTTCTGGCACAGCTAGTACTAACAATCAATGATATGTCCTATGCAATAGAATAACTAAGCAAGGACACAGTAATGAATTGTAATAGGTAAAGTGTTTTACTCATTAATTCTCAATATGGATAAAGGGGTAACAGTAATCACAGTTCCAGATAATCACTCCTAAGGGCAGCGTCCTGCCACTCTAACACACTATATAGTAACACACGCTACAGGTGCGCCATACGGGCGACCGTTAACTAAGTGCCCTATGGCGCAGTAATCAAACACGCTAGAATCCCCACCAGGCCTGGTTCTAATATTTAACTTAGTCCTTCTTTCTTCACCGGCAGGTCTGTAATGGTGGTGCACTTTAAACAGAGTATAACTTTGTAATCCAAGGGGTATGAAAATAACTTGTAGGCCACGGCAGTCTATAGGCCTATATACAGCAACAGTATCTTAGCTGGGCTTACGCCCTCTCACCCGCCGGACTACGGATCCAGTCCGGGAAACCTCCACCGGTCGTGTCACACACACTCGATCTCTCCAACGATCGGGCCCCCGATCCGACAAGGCTGTAGCTCACAAAGTCAGATGCCACCCAGGCTCGCAGAGGGGAGGGTGGAAGGTTCTTTGGTGCAGAGCAAGGCCTCAGGCTTCAGGCCTTGCACTCCGACACATCCGCACAGGAGGATCCGTCTGCGAAGTCTCGTGTCCCCAAAGAGGCCGAGCCCGGCCTCGCCTCCTCCTTTTATAACCCCTCCCATGAGTCTCTGCGGTGGAACATCACAAGAATGGGGTTATGGGTAATGTAGTTTCTTCCCAATATAGGGGAATACCCCGCTACACACTCCCCCCACTTAAACTCTTTGGTCCCCAAAGATAAATTTTAGCAACAACTATATACAACATTGGACAATTCTGAAAACGATGTTGGGATAGGGGATTCCCACCATAACTGAGGGGTTGAATTCCCTTGCCCACAGGTCACATTATCATGGGTGGCCTGCCTAACTGTGCCAGAGAGTGAGCTGGGGTTGCCCTCCACCAAATGGACAGTGGAGGGATCCGGAATCTCAGCATTTCTCCTAGCAGTGACCACAGAGTCTTCCGAACTGTTCCCCATCTGGGGGTAGGTCAGCTTCTTAGGAGGTCGAATGACTCTTCGAGCTCTTTGCTCTCCTGGAATCTCTGGCTCTGGCGCCACAGGCTCCTCTTCCTCGGAGCAACTATCATGGGCATCTTCCCAGTAATCTGCTGAAGGACTGAAAGGGATGAATTCTGTAGCCTCTGGGTTCAGTGTTTCATCTGTGGTATCTTGGGTGACTGGAAGATCTATGATAGAAATTCCTGGAGTTGGGGAAGACCACAGCCAATCAAGCTCTCCTTCTTCATCTCCACTAAGTTGGGAGGCTTCTCCATTTCCAGCTCGGGAGGTCTGTGACCGAGTGTGCAGCCTAGGAGTTCCAAGATAGAGGCCGGTGCAGGGGAGTCTCCCACGGAAGGTATTCTAACTGCCTCCGCAAGTGGGAGCAGGTGGTTTCGATGCCATGTCTTCAGTGGGCCTTCACCTTGTAGACAGGTAGGCCCGGCAACTTCCTGCAGATGACATAGGGTTCAGATCTCCATCTGTCTGCAAGTTTGTGCTTTCCGGGGACTCCCAGATTGCGCAACAGTACTCGATCCCCGGGCTGTAGGTCTTGTACCCGGACCTTCAAGTCGTAATTTCTTTTATTCCGAGCTCCCCTTTGATCTGAGGCCGCTTGAGCTTGTTCATATGCTACTTTCAGGCTGTGTCTGAGCCTGTCCACATATCCTTTGTGGGAGGTGACTGAGGAATGGTCCAGTGAGGTGCCAAAAGCCAGGTCCACCGGTAGTCTCGCTTCTCTCCCAAACATGAGTCGATATGGGGAATAGCCTGTAGCATCACTGATGGTGCAGTTGTAAGCATGTACTATGGCTGCTATGTGTTTGCTCCAATGTTGCTTTTTCTCGCTTTCCAGAGTCCCCAACATGTTGAGCAAGGTTCGGTTGAACCTTTCCGGCTGAGCATCTTCCTGAGGATGGTAAGGTGTAGTTCGAGTCTTCTTAATTCCCAACGAATCCAAGAGCTTCCGGATCAGCTTACTCTCGAAGTCCCTCCCTTGGTCTGAATGGAGTCTCTGTGGCAGCCCATAATGGACAAAATACTTCTCCATAAGTACCTTGGCCACGGTGGAGGCCTTCTGATCTTTGGTGGGGAAGGCCTGGGCATACCGGGTGAAATGGTCGGTTATCACCAGAACATTTCCTAGTCCACTCAGGTCGGGTTAGAGGCAGAGAAAATCAATGCACACCAGGTCCATGGGCCCTTGGCTCTGTAGATGGCCCATTGGGGCAGCTTGATGAGGCAAAGTCTTCCTCTGGATGCATCGCGCACATGAGTGGCAGTACTCCTCTACCTCTGCCCTCATGCAGGGCCAATAGAACCGACTTCTGACAAGTTGAAAGGTCCTTTCAGCCCCTAGGTGGCCATGATTGTCATGCAAGGCCATCAGAACAGTCTCCCGATGTTTCTCTGGGAGGAACATCTGCCACTTATCTTCTGAGTCATCAGAGGGGCCCCTTCGGTAGACCACTCCCTGATGTAACTGCAACCTATCCCACTCCTTCCTCAGTAGGCAAGCTTCTTTTGAAGGTTGACGCATGAGTATGTTTGGATCCTGATTTTTCAAGGCTTCCAGGACCAATCTCCCCATGGGGTCTTCCAATTGGTCACACCTCAATTCCTTCTTGGACAGTCTTGGTAGGTTGTCCTCTTCCAATTGAGCTACTCCACAGTAGTGTTTGGGGACTCCCACCGTGGTAACTCCTATTTCCTCTGCTCTGGAGCATCCTCGGGCTTGGAATGCAGCTCCTTGACAAAGGGCCTGCACCCCGTCCGGTGCCACTTGGGTCCAATATTCTATTTCAATGGTCGGGGAATGAGATCTTCTGGACAGGGCGTCTGCGTCTCGATTCCCCACTCCTGGTCTATACTTAAGGCTGAAGTTGAATCCAGACAGTGCGGCCAGCCACCTGTGTCCAGTGGCATCCAGCTTGGCCGTGGTGAACAGGTAGGTAAGGGGGTTGTTGTCGGTCTTCACAGTGAACTCTGCTCCATACAGGTAGTCTTTGAGCTTGTCTACTACCGCCCACTTGAGGGCCAGGAACTCCAGCTTGTGAGTGGGGTAGTTCTTCTCAGAGGGGGTCAGGCTCCTACTCACATAGGCAACAGGCCGCAATTGCCCCTCATGTTCTTGGTAAAGTACTCCTCCCAGACCGTCATGACTAGCATCCACGTGCAGTTCATAGGGTTTGGTTGGGTCTGCATAGGCCAAGACTGGTGCAGTGGTCAGGCTCCTCTTCAATTCCTGGAAAGCCTCTTCACACTTCTGATTCCACTGATCTCTGATGGACTCTCCTGGCCTCCTGGGCCCCGATCCATCCTCCTCTCCTTCAGTCTTGAGCAACTCATTCAATGGTCTAGCAATTCGGGCAAATCCCTCCACAAACCTCCTGTAGTAGGAGCAGAAGCCCAAGAAGGATCTGAGTTCTGTTACTGTGGTGGGCTGTGGCCAGGAGGTAACTGCCTCCAATTTCTCAGGGTCTGTGGCCACCCCTTCTTCAGATACTATGTGCCCCAGATAGTTCACAGAAGACTGGTAGAACCGACACTTCTCAGGCGAAAGCTTAAGTCCTTCCTCACTGAGTCTTCTCAACACTTTCTCCAGCCTCTCTTTCAGGGGTCATTACTGGATTGACCAGCACCTGTGCGGGTACAACAATTGTCTTATCCTTCTGCTGGTCCTGTTGCAGCGCCTCCTCATCTCTGATAATTTTTATTAAATCAGCATAAGTCAGCAACATTCCTCCTCCCAAGGTTTTCAGGTGCAGCCAGACTGGATTGGAGCGTAGCGCTCCCTTTAAGACTTGCTTCATTCTTACCGCATCGGCATCTTGGGGCTTCATCCCTTTCTTTAACACAATCTTGCACAGCAGCCTGTTTAGCCTTCTGACATACTCGGAAAGTTTCTCCTCCTTTTTTTGGAAAGTGTGTTCAAACTGGTAGACCGTCTCTGTCACCTTGTCTAATTGACCAAACTCTTCCTGCAGCATAGCTAGACAATCCTGCGCCGTGCACCCTGCATTCCCAAACCGGAAACTTTTCACTGCTTCTGCTGCTGCACCTTTAAGGCTTTCTAACACTCGCTGCCTCTTCTGTGCCTCCGGCACCTCCCATGCCTTCACCGCCTGTAATGCCTGTTCCACCCAAGTATCAAAATCTTCTTCCCCTGCCGGGACAGGGAGCTTCCCTGAGAATATTTTTAGTCTCCGGTAGCTAGTTTCCACATGCACCGTACTTGTCTTCTGACATTTGGCTAGCAAATCCCCTATTGCATTTATCAGTTCTGGTGATATAGCAGTGGCCGATGCAGGTGCCATTGGGGGTGTCGCCCTGTCTTCTCTTTCAGGTGTAGTTCGGGCCGCAGCCTGTGGCGATCCCGTAGGGGATGGTTCCCTTTCTACAGTTATTGTGTGCGCCAGCCTAAATGTTCTGTTGTCTGGCGTCCGCAGACACTTGTGCTTACAGGCCTCTGGCATCCCGTCCCAATATTCCACTAATGCGTATTGATATGAGATGTTTGGGTCTGTCTTCATGTCTATCACCCACGGTGTGTGATCTGGGGACACTGAACTCATCAGTTCCTCTACCGTCTCACTTGACCATTTCTCGCCAGGGAGACTAATGGCTATCGACTGTTTTGGCTCTGTATTAGCGGCTTTGCACCACTCTTCTACCGCTCTTGGATCCATGGGGTCCATGCCGGCACTTCTGGCGTTCGCTTGCTGCATCAGGATCCCGGACGAGCCCCCACGTGTAGCGATACCTCCAACTAAGGAGGCCGCAGAATTAGATTTGGGCCCTGAGTGCAGCTCCGCCAACCCCCGGCAATAGGCTCTACCCCCTTCTGGCACAGCTAGTACTAACAATCAATGATATGTCCTATGCAATAGAATAACTAAGCAAGGACACAGTAATGAATTGTAATAGGTAAAGTGTTTTACTCATTAATTCTCAATATGGATAAAGGGGTAACAGTAATCACAGTTCCAGATAATCACTCCTAAGGGCAGCGTCCTGCCACTCTAACACACTATATAGTAACACACGCTACAGGTGCGCCATACGGGCGACCGTTAACTAAGTGCCCTATGGCACAGTAATCAAACACGCTAGAATCCCCACCAGGCCTGGTTCTAATATTTAACTTAGTCCTTCTTTCTTCACCGGCAGGTCTGTAATGGTGGTGCACTTTAAACAGAGTATAACTTTGTAATCCAAGGGGTATGAAAATAACTTGTAGGCCACGGCAGTCTATAGGCCTATATACAGCAACAGTATCTTAGCTGGGCTTACGCCCTCTCACCCGCCGGACTACGGATCCAGTCCGGGAAACCTCCACCGGTCGTGTCACACACACTCGATCTCTCCAACGATCGGGCCCCCGATCCAACAAGGCTGTAGCTCACAAAGTCAGATGCCACCCAGGCTCGCAGAGGGGAGGGTGGAATGCTCTTTGGTGCAGAGCAAGGCCTCAGGCTTCAGGCCTTGCACTCCGACACATCCGCACAGGAGGATCCGTCTGCGAAGTCTCGTGTCCCCAAAGAGGCCGAGCCCGGCCTCGCCTCCTCCTTTTATAACCCCTCCCATGAGTCTCTGCGGTGGAACATCACAAGAATGGGGTTATGGGTAATGTAGTTTCTTCCCAATATAGGGGAATACCCCGCTACACAAGTTATTGTCATAAAAAGTGTTTGGGGACCTGGGTCCTGCCCCAGGGGACATGTATCAATGCAAAAAAAAGTTTTAAAAACTGCAGTTTTTTCGGGAGCAGTGATTTTAATAATGCTTAAAGTGAAACAATAAAAGTGAAATATTCCTTTAAATTTCGTACCTGGGGTCGTGTCTATAGTATGCCTGTAAAGTGGCACATTTTTCACCGTGTTTAGAACATGCCCTCAACTTGGGGAGGATGTCCCCATGTTGATGGGGACAAGGGCCTCATCCCCACAACCCTTGCCCGGTGGTTGTGGGGGTATGCAGGCGGGGGGGCTTATCAGAATCTGGAAGCCCCCTTTAACAAAGGGGACCCCCAGATTCTGGCCGCCCTATGTGAACTGGTAAAGGAGTATATTGTACCCCTACCATTTCACAAAAAGTGTCAAAAATGGTAAAAAACACAGTAGACAGGTTGGGACTAGGGACTATTCGGCTGTATACAGAATTTCGAACATTATGGGCCGTTCACGCCAAATTTGAGTGGCGCGTCACGACCAATAATTCACTGCGGCATCGCAGTGCATTTCTGGCTGATGATTGGCCAAGCATGCACTATGACCCGCATGCTTGGCCAATCACAGCGCCATAAGTACAGAAAGCCGTAATTGGCCAAAGCCATTCCTGCGCCCACCAAGAGTAACTGTGAGGGCTTACAATGTTGTGGCAACACTAACACTTAAGGGCCACATTTCTGCAGAGTATATACAGCAGGCCCCTACTTTCAAACATCCAACTTACAAATGACTCCTACTTGCAAACAGAAGGAGACAACAGGAAGTGAGAGGAAATCTACCCCTAGGAAGGGAAATTCTCTCCTGTAAGAGTTAATATGGGAAAAACACGTCTCCTCTCCACTGATGTGTTATTACCAATCCTTGTTTCACTAAAAACCCTACATTTAAAAAAAAAATCGTGTGGTGAAATGTTCTGAAGAGGTGCACAGACAGCAAAACAAATGTTACAGGGGTGATAACCCTTCCCTATGTTTTCCAAAAAGCTTAAAAATAGATTTTTTGGCTGGAGCTACACTTTAAAAATGTACCAGTTCAAAATTACAAACAGATTCTATTTCACATCAAACCTGCAGTCAGTGTCTTGTTTGCACCGCCTGTATACTGCTGTTCAGAGTATATAGGGCCTGGGGGCCCCACGCCTTTCTTTTTTTAAATTTGGGTGCGGGGTTCCCCTTAATATCCATACAAGACCCAAAGGGGCTGGTAATGGGCTGGGGGGGGGGTACCCATGCCATTTTTCTCAATGATTTTCATCCATATTGCCGGGACCAGACATTACATTAAATCCGCAAGCAGTTTTAAATTACTTTTTTTCCTTTAGAAATGTCATTTTGTGCAGGGACAGTTCTAAACACGGGAAACACGTGCCACTTCACAGGCATACTATAGACACCTCCCAGGTATGATATTTAAAGGAATATTTCACTTTTATTCCATACCAGGGTCTGGTATGGAATTTGGGGGGACTCCCACGCAATTTTTGTTTTAATTTTGGTTTGGGGTTTCCCTTAATATTCATACCAGACCCAAAGGGCCTGGTAATGGACTGGGGGGGAACCCATGCCGTTTATTTCAATTACTTTTATCTGTATTGCCGGGGCCCGACAATTCCTTACAGCCGCAAATAGTTTTAAATTACTTTTTTTACTTTCGAAATGTCACTTTTATTGTTTCACTTTAAGCATTATTAAAATCACTGCTCCCGAAAAAACAGCAGTTTTTAAAACTTTTTTTTTGCATTGATACATGTCCCCTGGGGCAGGACCCAGGTCCCCAAACACTTTTTATGACCATAACTTGCATATAAGCCTTTAAAATTAGCACTTTTGATTTTTCACGTTGTGTCCCTAAGGCCTCGTACACACGGCCGAGATTCTCGTTGAAAAAAACATGTCGTTTTTTTCGACGAGATTCTTGGACAAGAAACTTGTCCCGGCCGAGTGTACACACGCTTGTTTCAAAGAACCCGCGGTTCTTTGAAAGGAGTGTACGCGGTGACGTCATCGACTACGTCGAGCATGCGCTCGTCACATTCGATGCCGTCGCCGCCATCTTGGTATACCCTACGTATGCCTAGGAAGCTACCGCGCATGCGTCGAATTCATTTCGAACATGCGTAGGCTTCCGGGCGGACAGGTAAGTGTACACACACTCACTTTTCTCGTCGAGAAACATGCCGAGGAGAATCTCGATGAGAAAATAGAGAGCAGGTTCTCTATTTTCTCGTCGAGGTTTCTTGTTGGTTTTCTCGACGAGAAACACGCTAGCAGCGTACACACGACCGATTTACTCGGCAAGACCTCTCTGCCAGCAAGTTTCTTGCTGGTTCTTGCCGAGAAAATCGGTCGTGTGTACGAGGCCATAGACTTTAATGGTGTTCACGTGTTCGAACAAATTTTTTGCCTGTTCGCATGTTCTGCTGCAAACCAAATCGGGGGGTGTTCGGCTCATCCCTACTAGCAGCTATTTGTTAGTAATAAGGAGCAGTGTTGTAAGGTAGCTCAGTTGCTATTGTTAGATTTAGATATGTTGATCCATTTTAGATTTTAAAAATATTGATTTGGTGTAATAAAGCTTTGTTTATAAAAACATTTTTTTTAACATTAAGCATTGTCTCATCTGAACCAGTAAAGTTACTGTTTTATTTTTTATTTATGTGTAGTGCTACCCCCAGTTAAGAGAGCCGCTTGGTTTGATTTCGGGCCCTGTGTGCAGCACCACCAACCCCCGGCAATCTTACTCGACCCACTCTGGCACAGTTAGTCTAGGGTTATCTCTATATCACATTCAAAAGTATGGCAAGGGGTAATCTCTTAGCAGTAAGACAACACACACTGAAGCGAGGGATTAAATATAACAGTTTACTCTTATCTCAAAGGTAGCATAGGCAGAATACGACACATGCAACTGGCTTGCAGAGCCCTGCAGAAATCAATACAGCACACAATAATGGCGCTGCGCGATACTTCACCACACGTAGCTATTATGGTATGCGCGCCCTATGGCGCACTAAACAATATCTTAACTCCCCACCCCGGTCAGGCCTGACATGGAATAAATCTCAGTCACTTCCTATAGGGCGGGGATATGCAATTAGCGGACCTCCAGCTGTTACAGAACTACAAATCCCATGAGGCATAGCAAGACTCTGACAGCCACGAGCATGACACCCAGAGGCAGAGGCATGATGGGACTTGTAGTTTTGCAACAGCTGGAGGTCCTCTAATTGCATATCCCTGCTATAGGGATTTCTTTGCATGCCAGCTTTCGGTGGTGCACTTGATGAATAGTACTTTGTAATCCACAACCAGGCAATAACTTGAAACACTATACTGGGGAGACACTTCAACTCTGTCCTGCTACCGGTCCCCCCCCGGGGAACAGCAAACAAACAAAACTGTGGGCCTATGCAGTCTATAGGCCTGAACACGGCACAGTCTATTGGCCTGGGCAGGTGCCCGCTCACCACTCCGGACGCGATCCCAGTCCGGAACGTCCACCCTGCTGTGTATCCGCACACAGCGTCTGCAACGATCGGGTCACCGATCCAACTGATGTCCTCACTCGACAAGTCAGATGCCACCCAGGCTCCGCAGTGGGGTGAAAGGCTCTTTGGAAGTTGCGCAAGGCCCAGGCTTCAGGCCTTGCACTGCAGCAGATCCGCACAGGAAGAAACTCTTGCTTGCAGCGCGGTGTCCAAAGAGGCCGAGCTCCTCCTCGCCTCCTCCTTAAATAACCCCTCCCATGAGTCTCTGCGGTGGCTCACTGCACTCTGGGTGCCGAACGGGGTTCTGGGTAACGTAGTCCCGGGGCCTTAAAGGAGACACCGCTACACACTCCCCCCCTTAAACTCTTTGGTCCCCAAAGATAACATAAACTTAAATCACAGAACGTACAACATCAATCAAACTTTCGTATGATGTTGGCAGAGGAAATTCCCACCAAAACCGAGGCGGTGAACTCCCCTGCCCACAGGTCACACTATCATCAGTGTCCTGCCTAACTGTGCCAGAGAGTGAGCTGGGGTTGCCTCCCACCAAATGAACAATGGGAGGATCAGGGTCTTCCATACTCCTTCTGGCAGTAACCACCGTGTCTTCCGCACTTCTCCCCATCTGTGGGTAAGTTAATCTTCTGGGAGGCTTTATGGCTCTCTGCTTCCTATGTCCTCTTGGACTTTCTGTTGAAACGGGCTCCTCTTCCGGAATCGACTTATGAATCTCCTCTGTTTCGGGAATACTGGACTCCGGAGCAGGGAGATACATGGAATCCCTTGGATCTTCCTCTGGGGGTAAGTCACAGACACTCTCCCAAGCATCTGACCAAGGACTGGACGGGATGAACTCAGTGGCTTCTGCATTCAGTGTCTGGTCCTCAGCATCTTCTTCAGGTGGAAGATCAATAGCAGAAGTTTCTGGAGCCTGGGAAGGCCAAAGCCAACAAAGTTCTTCTCCCTCATCTTCACTTGTTTCCGAGGTCTCTGTATCCCCGACCCGGGGGGTCTGGGACCGAGTGTTTGGTTGGGGAGTATCCAGAATGGAAGTTGGCTCAGGGGAATCCATCACAGGGGGGATCCGAACTGCCTCAGCCAGTGGAAGTAGGTGGTTCCGGTGCCAGGTCTTCAATGGCCCCACCTTCCCTTCTGGTTTAAGTCTGTAAATGGGTAGGCGTGGCAGTCTTTTGCAAACAACATAAGGTTCAGGTCTCCATCTGTCTGAAAGCTTGTGTTTTCTAGGGATCCCCAGATTCCGCAACAACACTCTGTCTCCAGGTTGTAGATCTTGGATTCTAACTTTTAAGTCATAATTTTTCTTGTTGCGGGCCCCCCTTTGCTCTGAGGCCGCCTGGGCCTGTTCATAGGCCAATTTAAAATTACGTCTGAGCCTATCGACATATCCCTTGTGGGAAGCAGCAGAACAATGGTCTATGGAAGTGCCAAAGGCCAGATCTACGGGTAGTCTTGCTTCTCTCCCGAACATAAGTCGATAGGGTGAGTACCCTGTAGCATCACTGATGGTGCTGTTGTATGCATGCACAACTGCCGCTATGTGGTTGCTCCAATGCTGCTTCTTCTCACTACTTAGGGTCCCCAGCATGTTGAGCAGGGTTCGGTTGAACCTCTCCGGCTGAGCATCACCTTGTGGATGATAGGGGGTAGTTCTTGTCTTCTTGATCCCCAAAGAATCTAGGAGTTTCCGGATCAACCGACTTTCAAAATCCCTTCCCTGATCTGAATGGAGCCGTTGTGGTAGCCCATAATGTACAAAGTATTTCTCCATCAGCACTTTGGCCACGGTGGAAGCCTTCTGGTCCTTGGTTGGAAAGGCCTGGGCATACCGGGTGAAATGGTCGGTTACTACCAGAACATTTCCTAGTCCACTCAGGTCGGGTTCGAGGCAGAGAAAATCAATGCATACCAGATCAAGTGGGCTTTGACTTTGCAGAAGGCCCATTGGGGCAGCTTGATGAGGTAAAGTCTTTCTCTGGATGCATCGTGCACATGAGTGGCAGTATTCTTCAACTTCAGCCCTCATGCAGGGCCAATAGAAACAGTCCCTAACGAGTTGGAAAGTCCTTTCCGCCACTAGGTGACCATGGTTGTCGTGCAGAGCAACCAGGACTGTCTCTCGGTGCTTCTCAGGCAAGAACAACTGCCATTTGTCTTCTAGGTCATCAGAGGGGCCCCTTCGGTAGACCACTCCCTGATGCACCTGTAACTTGTCCCACTCTTTCCTCAACAGGCGAGCTTCCTTTGAAGGATGGCGTAAGAGTCTATTCGGGTCCTGATTCTCCAGGGCCTCTAGGACCAATCTCCCCATAGGGTCTTCCAATTGGTCGGATCTCAGTTCCTTCTTGGACAGTTTTGGCAAGTTATCTTCCCCCAGTTGGGTTACTCCACAGTATTGCTTGGGAACTCCTACTATGGTAACCCCTATCTCTTCTGCTCTTGGGCCGCCACTGGCTTGGAGTTTAGCCCCTTGACAGAGGGCCCGCACCCCGTCGGGTGCCACTTGGGCTCAGTCTTCTGTACTGCAAGTGGGGACATGAGATCTTCTAGACAAAGCGTCTGCATCTCGGTTTCCAGCCCCAGGTCTGTACTTCAGGCCGAAGTCGAAGGCAGACAGCGCCGCCAGCCACCTATGTCCTGTGGCATCCAACTTTGCTGTGGTGAAGAGATAGGTGAGGGGGTTGTTGTCTGTTTTCACTGTGAATTCCGCCCCATATAAATAGTCTCTAAGTTTGTCAACTACCGCCCACTTAAGGGCCAGGAACTCCAACTTATAGGTGGGTTAGTTCTTTTCGGAGGGAGTCAGACTTCTGCTCACATACGCAACCGGCCTCAGTTGCTCTTCATGCTCCTGGTACAGCACTCCTCCCAAACCATCATGACTGGCATCTACATGAAGTTCATAAGGCTTCTTAGGGTCTGCGTAGGCCAGGACAGGGGCAGTGGTTAATGTCTTCTTCAACATCTGAAAGGCATTCTCACACTTCTCGTTCCACTGGTCCTTGACTGACTCCCCTGGCTTTCTGGGGCCTGTGTCATCCTCTTCCCCCTCCGTCTTTAGCAGCTCATTCAGAGGCCTGGCTATCCGAGCAAACCCCTCCACAAACCTCCTGTAATAGGAACAGAACCCCAGAAAGGATCTGAGCTCTGTCACCGTGGTGGGCCTGGGCCAGGAGGTGACTGCCTCCAATTTTGCGGGGTCTGTGGCTACCCCATCTTCAGACACTATGTGCCCCAGATAGTTGACTGATGACTGATAGAATTGGCATTTTTCAGGTGAGAGCTTGAGCCCTTACTCACTCAGTCTCTTCAAAACTTTCTCCAGCCTCTCTTCATGCTCTTCCAAGGTTCTTCCGAAGACAATGATGTCATCCAAGTATACGAGGACTTCGATGAGGTTCATATCTCCCACAGTCTTCTCCATGAGACGTTGGAAGGTGGCTGGAGCTCCAGACAGACCTTGAGGCATTCGGTTGAATTCAAAGAACCCTACCGGGGTTATGAAAGCCGTCTTCTCTTTGTCTTCTGGAGGCATCGGGATCTGATAGTACCCGCTCTTGAGGTCCATAACACTGAACCACTTGGCTCCAGACAAGCTCTGTAGGGCATCCTCTATCCTTGGAGTGGTATATTGATCCGGTATGGTTCTCCTGTTGAGGGTCCTATAGTCTATGCACAGCCTCAGTGACCCATTCTTCTTCCGGACCACCACTATAGGGGAGGCATAGGGACTTCTAGATTCTCGAATCACCCCTGTTCGCTTGAGCTCGACGAGCTGCTCCCTCAAGTCTTTGAGGTCTGCTAACGGAACCCGCCTAACCCTTTCCCTGAAGGGTTTGTCTTCCTGGAGGCGGATTCGATGGGTGGCACTCCTAGCACACCCCACATCAAATTCATCTTGAGAAAATATCCTTTCCCATCTGGTCAACTGGGCCTTGGCTCTCTCTTTCCAAGCCCTGGGCAGGTTTGGATTCTCCATGGAAAGTTTCTCCCACACAGTACTTTCTCCATCTGTCTTCTCCACATCTGGCGAAGCAACTGGGGTAGCTGGGCTCACCCGGCCCAGTAACAGCCTAGCTGGGTTTTCCATGGGACCATCCGTGGTATTTCTGACGCTCACAGGCACTTTACAATGAGCCTTCTTCAGGGCCCTCACCGGGACCACTTCTGGGACTACTTCTAAGCCTGAATGTTCTTCCCTTGGGTCGGGTTCCAACATGACAAAAGGGCCAGGCTGCTCCCAAGTGAGTTTCACCGTGGCTTTCAAGCAGGTTACTTCACCAGGCTGCAGCACGATTCCCCTTCTGCCCAGCCTCCAGACCTTTCCTACCCCCTCTTCCGGGGCCTTCTGTTCCAAGATCAGCCGTTGGTAGGCTGTCTTCAACATGGATGGATGGGTGGATCTCAGTGACTGTGGGGTCTTTCCTTCTTGTCAGAGGGGCCAGAAGTCTTCGGACCAGATCCGTGTTCGTCCCTATTATCAGGGAACTCTTGTTAGCTCCAGGCGGTCAGGGGCACACTACAGCTAAGGTGTCGAACACTTCAGCCTTCCCGGCTATGGACGGGTCAAAAGTCAGTTTTATAGGCAGATAGCCATCATAAGGGAAACTCTCTGTCCCAATTCCCCATATCTCCAACTCTTCAATCTTCTGGATGGGTAGGTGACTTAAATGCTTGTCATAAAAGTCCCGGTACAACAGGGTCACTTGCGCCCCAGTATCCAATATGGCTCTTGTGTAGACTCCCTCCACTTGAACTGGTACTATCGGGGAGGGACCCACCAGCTTCTCTGGATATCGCTTCAAGGGGGTCTCTTTCTTTTGATCTTTGCATTTTCCCTTTTGACTTTCTTTCTTCCATTTCTCTTTGGACTTAAGTCTCTCTTGGGCCTGGTATGCATTGATCTCCCTCCTTTTGGTGGGTGTAACTACCTGCTGAGGGACACTACTCTCTTTCTTTGGGGTGCGTTCCTTCTGAGGAACTTTGCGTTTCTTCTGAGGGGTCTTCTCCACTCTTTTCATGTGCTTCTCATTCAGTTTGGAGCTCACTGGAGATGATGGGCACCCGGTGGACTCCTTCACCGGGGCCCGCTGAAGTTTTCCGGCGGCTTGCGGTTATTCATCTTTTTTTTCTTTGGGCTGGCACACACTTTGGCGAAATGGCCAGCTCCTCCACAATTAAAACAAATCACATCCCCCCAATCTTCCAGGGATGCGGGCGCTGAGGTGTTGGGAAACAGCTCCTTCCTCAGACTTTCCCTATCTGGTTCCCTTGACTTCTTCTCCATCAGGGAGGTCAGCATCCCCAACACTTGGGACATCTGTGACTTCGAGGTATCCACTTCTGAGTCTCTTTCCAGGGTCATGGCCGTCCTGACCATCACTGGAGAAGAATTTACCGACTCAACTGGTAGGCTCCTCTTCTTCTCCTCCAGCATAGCTTCTTCCTCTCTGACCACTCGGATCAAGTCAGGGTACTCCAGGCTCTTCCCGTCCTGTCTTGTGCATAGTGCCAATGCGATGGGGTCCTGGGGCTGAGATCCTCTCATCACCTGTTGAGCACGGGCCTCATCCACCTTCCGTGGGTCAATTCCCTTCTTAAGAATCATCTTATGCAGGATCTTATCCAGGCGCCTCATGAACTCTGAGAGCTTCTCTCCTGTCTTCTGGTAGCAGTGCTCCAGCTGATAAGTGAGCTCAGTGATTTTCTCTGTTCCATCGAACACATTCTGCAGGATGTCCAGATAGTCCTGTGCATTATAGTCTGTCTTACTCATCTTGAGGTTGCGTATGGCCTCTAGAGCAGGCCCCTTCAAGCTCTCAGCAATTCTCTGCTTCTTTCTGTGGTCTGGGACTTCCTATTCTTCTAGGGCCTGAGTGGCACCGTCTAACCACTCCTCGAACCCCTCTTCACCCGAGGGTACAGGTTTCCTTCCTGAGAATATTCTAAGCTTTCTGTATCCTGACATCTGGTAATCTGTAGGATCTTTCTTACACTGTGCCACAAGTTCCCCCAGGACTGCGCGCAACTCTGCCCCGAGAGTGGCAGATGGCGACCCGGGACTTTCCCTTTTCACCTGCTTTTCTGCTTTTGGGGTGGGTGATGGAGATAGTTTTGGTGTCTGAGACCGTCCTCCTGGCTTGAGCGGCAGCGTGTGTATTTGGCTATAAGTCTGATCATCTATAGCTTCTATACTTGGATTCTTGAAGTGTTCTGGGACTCCGTCCTTCCATTCCACTAGTGCGTGTGTCAGTGAGGAATTCGTCCTAACATCCACCACCCATGCTTTCTGATACGGTGACAGTGACATCACTAGCTGCTTCACTGCTTCTTCTTGCCAGATCCCTGGGAGTTTTATGACTACTATCCCGGCTGGATCTGTGCCGACCGTTTTACACCACTGCCCTACTTCTAGTGGGTCCATGCTGGTACTTTTGGCGCTTTACTTGCTGCAACAGGATCCCGGACTCGAGAGCCCCCACGTGTAGCGCTACCCCCAGTTAAGAGAGCCGCTTGGTTTGATTTCGGGCCCTGTGTGCAGCACCACCAACCCCCGGCAATCTTACTCGACCCACTCTGGCACAGTTAGTCTAGGGTTATCTCTGTATCACATTCAAAAGTATGGCAAGGGGTAATCTCTTAGCAGTAAGACAACACACACTGAAGCGAGGGATTAAATATAACAGTTTACTCTTATCTCAAAGGTAGCATAGGCAGAATACGACACATGCAACTGGCTTGCAGAGCCCTGCAGAAATCAATACAGCACACAATAATGGCTTCACCACGCGTAGCTATTATGGTATGCGCGCCCTATGGCGCACTAAACAATATCTTAACTCCCCACCCCGGTGAGGCCTGACATGGAAAAAATCTCAGTCTTTTCCTATAGGGATTTCTTCGCATGCCAGCTTTCGGTGGTGCACTTGATGAATAGTAGTTTGTAATCCACAACCAGGCAATAACTTGAAACACTATACTGGGGGGACACTTCAACTCTGTCCTGCTACCGGTCCCCCCCCGGGGAACAGCAAACAAATGAAACTGTGGGCCTATGCAGTCTATAGGCCTGAACACGGCACAGTCTATTGGCCTGGGCAGGTGCCCGCTCACCACTCCGGACGCGATCCCAGTCCGGAACGTCCACCCTGCTGTGTATCCGCACACAGCGTCTGCAACGATCAGGTCTCCGATCCAACTGATGTCCTCACTCGACAAGTCAAATGCCACCCAGGCTCCGCAGTGGGGTGGAAGGCTCTTTGGAAGTTGCGCAAGGCCCAGGCTTCAGGCCTTGCACTGCAGCAGATCCGCACATGAAGAAACTCTTGCTTGCAGCGCGGTATCCAAAGAGGCCGAGCTCCGCCTCGCCTCCTCCTTAAATAACCCCTCCCATGAGTCTCTGCGGTGGCTCACTGCACTCTGGGTGCCGAACGGGGTTCTGGGTAACGTAGTCCCGGGGCCTTAAAGGAGACCCCGCTACATATGCAATGACGGACGTGGTACTAAAGTGGCCCCTGTTTCTCTTTAGTAGTCTCTGGTGTTCATACATCTGGACTGTAAATGTCACTATTTGCAGTTGTTAGACACAAAATACTTTCTGTACCCTGTACATGTAAGTTCCAATTCTTGTTCCTTTTAGTATATACTCAGAAGATGCACATTTTAGGAATGACTGGCCCTGTTAATAAGGCAATATGGGGTTGATTTACTAAAACTGGAGAGTGCAAAATCTGGTGCAGCTCTGCATGGAAACCGATCAGCTTATAGGTTGTTTTTTTTTGGTCAAAGCTTAATTGAATAAACTGAAGTTAGAAGCTGATTGGCTACCATGCACAGCTTCACCAGATTTTGCACTCTCCAGTTCTAGTAAATCAACCCCTGTATAACTACTCTACCTCCTAGACCATAGGCAACAACAAGATTGATAACGAGGATCTCTCTTCTATCTTGACACCATTTCTTCCATGCCCTGGTAAGCTAGTATTGCATTTTACTACTTGGGCTCATATGATTGAGTATATAAAGGCTTGTTTTGTTTTTTTAAATAACAAACATGTTATACTTACCGTATTTTCCGCACTATAAGGCGCACCGGATTATAAGGCGCAGTCTCAATTACGGATCTATTTCTGTACTTAACCCATACATAAGGCGCACTGGACTATAAGGCGCATGCTAAAACATACGGTCTACAAAAAGAAATTTAACGGAAGCAAAACAGTGAGTTTAGTTGAACTTTATTCTACTATTTAACAATACACTCACATTATTTTTCAGTCTCGTTGCCAGGTGGCTGTTAAGCAATGAGCTTTTGCAAAAGCTCGGACAACAGTTAAAGCAGATACCTTACTAACATGCTGTACATATTACGTAATGTTCTCTGACTGGTTTATCGCTGCCAGCGTACGTAGTGTACGTATTGCGTCCCTGTGTCAGTGGGAAATGGTCCTACAGTTAACCAAGCGGAGTGCTTACCAAAGTCGCACAACAAAATTTTTACAGATTTTGGAACTCAGTGCACACATAAGGCGCACCGGACTATAAGGCGCATGGCCGATTTTTGAGAAAATTTTAGGCTTTTAGGTGCGCCTTATAGTGCGGAAAATACGGTACCTCCTCTGTGCAGTTGGTTTTGCACAGAGCAGCCCGGATCCTCCTCTTCTCGGGTCCCTCTTTGCTGCCCCTAGCCCCTCCCTCTTTTAAGTGCCCCCCAGCCAGCAGCTTGGTACAGGGGGCATCCAAGCCAAGTCAGAGCTCCATGTATTCATTCAGACACAGAGCCCTGGCCTGGCCCAGCCCCCTCTCTCCCCTGATTGCCTGTCTGACTTTGATTGACAGCCGTGGGAGCCAATGGCGTTGCTGCTCTGTCTCAGCCAATTAGGAGGAGTGTCCTGGATGGCTGAGGGGATCGTGGACATCGCTGGAGAGAGAAGGGGCTCAGGTAGGTAATTAGGGGGTGCTGGGGGGGGGCTGCTACACACAAACGTTTTTTTTTATCTTAATGCATAGAATGCATTGGGATAAAATACCTTCTGCCTTTACAACTCCTTTAAGAATACACAAATAGTACCTGTTAAAAAAAAAAAAAAAAAAGAATACACTAATAGAATTTTCTTTTTTTCAAACCAGAGTTTAGTGTTACTTTAATATGGTAGGTCCTTTCACAGAGGCAGCTGTGTATTGTCCATTTGCTATAAAATTAGTGTATTATTAAAGAAATTTGCCAGAAATTACATTTATCTCTAATATGACATCTGCTACTGTAATTGCATTTCCCCTCCACAGTCTTCAGCAGGGAAGGTAACCCAAAGGAACCTGTGTCAGACAATGGCCTGTAATTTGTTTCATCTGAGTTTGAATCCTGCCTGTGAGAGAGAAAGACTGTGCATAGGAATTTTGTACTACAGAGGTCTTACATGTCTACACATTGACAGACATGCAGCTAGCACAAGCTAAACTACCAGGTGATTTACCCCCCTTCATGACCAGGCTAGTTTATGCGATACAGCACTGCACTAACTGACAATTGCGCGGTCGTACGACATTGTACCCAAATAAAATGTATGTCTTTTTTTCCCACAAATAGAGCTTTCTTTTGGTGGTATTTGATCACCTCTGCGGTTTTTATTTTTTGCACCATAAAACAAAAAAAAGACCAACACTTTTGAAAAAAACATATATATTTTTTACATAGCCGATAAAAATAAAATAAAAATCTAATTTCTTTATAAATTTAGGCCAATATGTATTCTGCTACATATTTTTGGTAAACAAAAACCTAATAGGAGTATATTGATTGGTTTGCGCAAAAGTTATAGCACCTACAAACTAGTAATGACGGCATTCAGCGACTTATAGTGGGAATGCAATATTGCGACGGACAGTCAAACACTTTTGACACTTTTTGGGGACCAGTGACACTAATACAGCGATTAGTGCTAAAAATATGCACTGTCACTGTACTAATGACACTGGCTGGGAAGGGTTTAAACAACAGGGGCAATCAAAGGGGTTAACTGTGTGCCTAGCTAGTGTGTTTATGTTCTGTGGGAGGTGCTTTTACTAGGGGAAGACATGGTTTCTCGTCTCTGCTTTACAGGAACACAGGGTCCATGCCTTCCCTACTGACAGATGTTGTTTACACAGGCAGATTGCCGTTCTGTCTCTGTGCTGGATGATCGGCAGGTGCCAACAGATATTGAGTCCGGGGTACCCGCAGATCAGTTCCCGCTGCTCATAATCACAACCGCAGCAGGTTGCCGGTGGTGTACAAGCACGCCCCAGACTCGGAAGTGTCAGATAATGTACTAGATACGTGATCCGGCGCAGCAGTGCCACCGTATAATCAAGTTATACTGGTGGCAAGTGGTTAAGGAGATTCACTGTATTTGTCCTGTTTACCGTTATTACTGAAAGTGAAAGAGAGTGCAAATATTTTTTATTTCTAGAACAGGAACGGAGGGGAAATCTACCAATGGGGGCACTAAATCTGGTGATCCCGGTGACAACAAGGGATTCTATCACTTTGGAGGGATGTCTTCTCACTTACAGTTTAGGTTATGGGATGGGAAGTGAATGGAAATCTCCCCAATGGCACACAGATCGCAAAAAACTGCCAGGGATTTTAACCTTACCTTACTCTCTTACAAAATGTAAAAAAAAGTTTTGCATTTAATACTACTTTAAAGTGTATTTGGACTTTTGTACCCAAATTAGGACAACGCCCACTTAATATTTGTTACATATCCTCATTCACTTAGCAAACTTTAAAAAATAGAAATTGCAGCTTACCCTTTCTAAGCTCACTGCTAACAAAGGGTTAAATGTAGAGAGGCGTGGATTCTTGTATTGCATGTTAATGAGTAGGGATGAGCTGTATTGCATGTTAGACTCGAACATTGCCTGTTCGCCCATATTCGCCTGTTCGCCGAACAGCGAACAATTTGGGGTGTTCGCGGCAAATTTGAAAAGCCGCGGAACACCCTGTAAAAGTCTATGGGAGAAATCTAAAGTGCTAATTTTAAAGGCTTATATGCAAGTTATTGTCAAAAAAAGTGTTTGGGGACCCGGGTCCTGCCCCAGGGGACATGAATCAATGCAAAAAAAAGTTTTAAAAACTGCATTTTTTTCGGGAGCAGTGATTTTTATAATGCTTAAAGTGAAACAATAAAAGTGAAATATTCCTTTAAATTTCGTACCTAGGGGGTGTGTATAGTATGCCTGTAAAGCAGCGCTTGTTTCCCGTGCTTAGAACTGTCCCTGCACAAAGTGTAATTTCTGAAGGAAAAAAAGTCATTTAAAAGCACTCGTGGCTATAATGAATTGCCAGCTCCCGGCAATACCGAGAAAAGTCATTGCTAAAAAAAAAAAAAAAAATGCGTGGGGGTCCCCCCAAATTCAATTATCAGGCCCTTCAGGTCTGGTATGGATATTAAGGGGAACCCTGCATCAAATTTTAAAAAATGACGTGGGGTTCCCCCCAAATATCTATACCAGACCCTTCAGGTCTGGTGTAGATTTTAAGGGGAACTCCATGCCAAATTTTAAAAAAAAATGGCGTGGAGTTCCCCCCAAAAATCCATACCAGACCCTTATCCGAGCACGCAACCTGGCAGGCTGCAGGAAAAAAGGGGGGGACGAGAGAGCGCCCCCCCTTCTGAACCATACCAGGCCACATGCCCCCAACATGGGGAGGATGCTTTGGGGGTCTGTGACCCCTCAAAGCACCATGTCCCCATGTTGATGGGGACAAGGGCCTCATCCCCACAACCCTTGCCCGGTGGTTGTGGGGGTCTGTGGGCGGGGGGCTTATCGGAATCTAAAAGACCCCTTTAACAAAGGGGACGCCCAGATCCTGGCCCCCCTATGTGAATTGGTAAGGGGCATATTGTACCCCTACCATTTCACAAAGAAAGTGTACATTTAAAAAAAAAAAACACACAGACACCGTTGGGAAAAGACCTTTATTAAAAATAAAAAAAAGATTCCAGCGGTGGTAATCCACTCTCAGTATCCTGCGATGGGTGATCTCCTCTCCAGGGTCCAGCGATGGATGATCTCTCCTCTCCAGGTCCAGGCTCCACGATGATGTCCAGCGCAGCGAGGAACAGCATACGGTCCTCTCTTCACCGGAGCGGAGACACCCCGGGAATGACGCAGCTTCAGCCATTGACAGCTCTTAAGTAGCTGAGGGCGGGGCCACCCGTCACGTGACCCCATCCCCCTCTGACGCAAGGGGAAACCCAGGCTTCCCCAGTGACATGCGAGTGACCCCGCCCCCTCTGATGCAATGTAAACCTGCGTTACATCAGAGGGGGCGGAGTCACCCGCACGTCACTGGGGAAGCCCCGTGGCAACACATAACAAAATTCTCAAATTTGGCTGCAAATGTGGAAATATGCTTTAGAAAACCTGGATTAATAAAATAGGGACAATACAAATTTTCCAATCCGCTTAGTAGTCAGTGAGGACCTTATATCTGTAGCACCCTGGTGTTTAGGCAGGGTTGCTCCTAAATTTACCTGCCAGGTATACTGCCTTGATTCATTGTTTAGGGAACAATTGATTTCACTCTACGTCTGTAATTGTTGCACTCCTCTCTTTTGCTGCTAGGCGGCCGGGCACTTGGTGGCATTAGATAAGACAAGGACGATTCAAGGTCAGATTATGAGTGGCCAGAGTTTGGGCCTATCCCGGGCACATCTGGCTGCTAGGCTGTCTGAGGGCCTATCCAGAAGCAAGAGAGCAGTGCAGGGTTGGGATTGTGGCTTGAAGTCCAACCAGAAGTGATGGTTCTGCCGGCCAGAGAACCTGTCGTGGTCAGAAGTAGAGGGGACGCTGTCGCCACTAAGGGACCAACCACCTTATTACCAGGGACCACAGTGAGTAGCTGAAGCAAGTACCAGAGCAGAATTCTCACCAACCGGGGACGGTGAATAATCAGGAAACTTCAGCAGGTGTCAATCCAGGGACCCAGCCAGCGGAGGTGACACTTGCAGAGCATCCTTGTGTGTCAAGCCAGGGACCGAGCAGGCTACTGGGGTGAAGCTTGATAAGTATCTGGAGTGCCAAGCTAGGAACCCAGCAGAGAAGCGGGGGTGATGCTTGAGGAAGATACTACAGTATGGATTGGAAGGGATCAAGCGATTCAGTGGCAGTGAATCATCTAGTCTAGTGAGAGAGAGACTGGGAGCTCAGTGGGTTGAAGAACTACAAGAAGCGATTGTAGTGGAAGTGAAGGAACTGTTACACATTGTGTTAGAAACTGTTCAAGACTGTTGCCATAGGAGAGAGCATTCCTACACATGCAGATGTGGCGTCTTGCCGGATGCCTTTCCCTGCATGGCTGTCTACCTGTAGAAGTCTTGGAGTCTGCCAATTAACATTGCAACTACCTAAGAGTGTCCTTGCCCTAACCCTCTCTCCCAAAGTTCTGTATAAGAGAAATAAAAATCTCTTTGCATTCAAGAAGTGTCTGGTGCCCATGAATCTAACTTGCATTACACCCACTATGCCGTACAACCCACTCTATATGGAAGGATTTCAGCAGTCCTTGGCTCTAAAGGTTCTCATTCGACTAGAGGAGGCCTGGGACCTTGCTACATATCTTTGAACTATCTGATGGACACACATGGGATGACAGTCACCTTATGCCTGTTAGGCAGGACTTTTCAGAAGTTTGATGAAGAACATTTTCCTATATCATCAGATATCAACCGAACTGGAGACTAGGAAACCAAATCACCTAGATATGTTTAAAGAACCACAAGGCCCCCTGTGTCAAAATGTATAAAATTCATAACATTTTTGTGATACCATTCTTTACATTTGTGCCTGTATTTTTCAATGTTAAGGAAAAAGACCCTTTTATACTATGATGGGAATATGTGCTGTTCGTTCCTCTGGCCTGGAGATGTCACTATTTTCAGTTGTGAAGTGTATAATACTTTCTATTCTCTGTACACATTAGTTCTATTTCCTGTTCCTGTTCCAGAAGTCTGCACATGGATACCTGAACTTGTCAATAAAGAACATTATAACTACCCTGCCTACTAGACTACAGGACACAAAAAATACTCTATTAAATAAAACAAAATAACGTTTTTAATAAAGAAACACTTTAACTATGTGACAACTTGATTTTATATTCCTTAGAAATCAAAGACAGCAACTAACTGCTTTGAAGTTCTATGTATTTGACCCTAGCTCATTTATTGCAGAGTTGAAAGCAGCGGTTATTTACTTAACTACTAGAATGTTCTTAACCAGCTGCTCTGTAAGAGTGGCTATCAGAGGGAATCCATTCCCAGGAAGTACAGGGCTTTCAAAGCTATTTGTTTTTATAATGGAAGTATCTGGAGACACAGAGAAAGTGTGTTTATCATTGAAGGAATGGGTGGCTCAAACCTCTTTAGAGAGATTTATGGGAGCAATTAATCAGCAGGAGGTTCCAGCACGAAAGTTATTAGATATAATAATTAACTTGAGGGCCTGCATTAGTGACTAGTGTGTTGACTTTAATGATCATTAAAGAGGACAGCGAAACACAATTCCGAGCATTTAAGACAACCACAAAAGTAAATTAGTAATGATTATGATTTATTAACTGGAAAACACAGTAGTCAATATGGGTCGGAGACAAATCTGAGTCTATTTATTTTTATTGAATATTTAATATGCGCATATATAATATATGTTTCTCTGTATTTGGGATGAAATATAATGGGGCAAGCCTGCTATAAGTTAAGTTAAGATGATATGCTATGCTGTAGACAAAAACATGTATTTACTTAATACTTATTAGAAACAATAGCTGGTCCCACCCCTGAGGATCTTGGATCTTCTAATTACATCTTTCTAAAGATCACAGAAAAATTAACCCATCTCCTATGGGTAAAAAAGGATAAAAGTTTCCCTGAAAATCATTTCATGTTATTAAATGTTGAAAAATGTGAAAGCCAAGTATTACAACCCCGTGCAAAGTGCGTATGTATATTTTGTGCATTAAATATATATATATATATATATATATATATATATATATATATACACAGTGGGGCAAAAAAGTATTTAGTCAGCCACCAATTGTGCAAGTTCTCCCACTTAAAAAGATGAGAGAGGCCTGTAATTGGCATCATAGGTATACCTCAACTATGAGAGACAAATGTGGAAACAAATCCAGACAATCACATTGTCTGATTTGGAAAGAATTTATTTGCAAATTATGGTGGAAAATAAGTATTTGGTCAATATCAAAAGTTCATCTCAATACTTTGTTATATATCCTTTGTTGGCAATGACAGAGGTCAAACGTTTTCTGTAAGTCTTCACAAGGTTGTCACACACTGTTGCTGGTATGTTGGCCCATTCCTCCATGCAGATCTCCTCTAGAGAAGTGATGTTTTGGGGCTGTCGCTGGGCAAGACGGATTTTCAACTCCCTCCAAAGGTTTTCTATGGGGTTGAGATCTGGAGACTGGCTAATTCGTTGCCCGGACGGTGTGTTTGGGATCATTGTCATGCTGAAAGACCCAGCCACGTTTCATCTTCAATGCCCTTGCTGATGGGAGGAGGTTTGCACTCAAAATCTCACGATACATGGCCCCATTCATTCTTTCATGTACACGGATCAGTCGTCCTATTCACTTTCCAAAGAAACAGCCCCAAAGCATGATGTTGCCACCCCCATGCTTCACAGTAGGTATGGTGTTCTTTGGTTGCAACTCAGCATTCTCTCTCCTTCAAACACGATGAGTTATGTTTCTACCAAACAGTTCTACTTTGGTTTCATCTGACCATATGACATTCTCCCAATCCTCTTCTGGATCATCCAAATGCTCTCTAGCAAACCTCAGACGGGCCCAGACATGTACTGGCTTAAGCAGGGGGACATGTCTGGCACTGCAGGATCTGAGTCCCTGGCAGCGCAGTGTGTTACTGATGGTAGCCTTTGTTACGTTGGTCCCAGCTCTCTGCAGGTCATTCACTAGGTCCCCCTGTGTGGTTCTGGGATTTTTGCTCACCATTCTTGTGATCATTTTGACCCCACGGGGTGAGATCTTGCGTGGAGCCCCAGATCGAGGGAGATTATTAGTGGTTTTGTATGTCTTCCATTTTCTAATTATTGCTCCCACAGTTGATTTCTTAACACCAAGCTGCTTGCCTATTGCAGATTCAGTCTTCCCAGCCTGGTGCAGGTCTACAATTTAGTTTCTGGTGTCCTTCGGCAGCTCTTTGGTCTTCACCATAGTGGATTTTGGAGTGTGATTGTTTGAGGTTTTGGACAGGTGTCTTTTATACTGATAACAAGTTCAAACAGGTGCCATTAATACAGGTAATGAGTGGAGGACAGAGGAGCCTCTTAAAGAAGAAGATACAGGTCTGTGAGAGACATAAATCTTGCTTGTTTGATATTGACCAAATACTTATGTAACGTACCTTAGGTGTGAGCCTGACGTGCGGAGAGGGACCTCCCGTACAACCCCGGCTCGGAGACCACTGGAGTGGGGACAGTGGTGGTAAGAGCACGGTGAGGTAAGGGTGCCTGTCTGATCCTCACTGCTTGGAGTGGTGGAGCCGAGTGGAGACTGGAACGGCTGGTTCCGGAAGCAGCGGATGCAGGTCAGCAGGTGCAGCTTGCAGAGCAGAGGATGCAGGTCAGCAGGTGCCGGTTTGCAGGGCAGGGATGCAGGTCAGCAGGTGCAGGTTTGCAGAGCAGGGATGCAGGTCAACAGGTGCAGGTTTGCAGAGCAGGGATGCAGGTTAGCAGGTGCAGGTTTGCAGAGCAGGGATGCAGGTTAGCAGGTGCAGGTTTGCAGAGCAGAGGATGCAGGTCAGCAGGTGCAGGTTTGCAGAGCAGGGATTCAGGTCAGCAGGTGCAGGTTTGCATTGTAAAGGATGCAGGTCAGCGTGTGCAGCTTGCAGAGCAGAGGATGCAGGTAAGCTGGTGCAGGTTTGCAGAGTCAGACAAGCCGGGTCATACACATCAAGGTAAACATCACAAGTGGCAGGCAGACAGTAGTCAAAGTCCAGGCCGAATCTTGGCAACAGGCAGACTGGCAGATAACTGAGCAGGGTCAGACGAGCCGAGGTCAGGACTGGAGACAGAAGCGTGGTCAGGAAGCCGGGTCAAACACAGGAACAGGATACAAGCACAGAATCAGGAACTCAGGGAACAGAAGCAGATCAAACCGCAAGGGGCAACATCTCTGGAATGTCTTTTATGGGAAGTACATTGGAGGAGCAAGGGGTTCAGAGTTCAACAGTAATCAGACACCAGAGTAGTCTAATGGATCAGATAGGTTATCCAGCAGATCAGGCAGGGAACTGTCCAGCATCTCAGATAGCTCCGCTGGAAGAGTCAATGCCAGACACAGAAGAGGTCCCAGGTTCAAGCCCAGCACGTCCCTGACAGTGCCCCCCCCTTAAGGGCAACCTCCGGGTGCCCAATAGAGCTCTTTTCTGGGGGTGACTGCGAAAAAAGGCCTGGATTAACTCTCGGGCGTGGATGTTCTGTTGTGGTTCCCAGGAGTTCTCCTCCAGACTGTACCCCTTCCACTTGATCAGGAATTGAAGCTGGTTCCCTCTTCTTCGGCAGTCCAAGACGGCCTCCACCTCGAACTCCTCATCACCGTCAATGATTACAGGCTTGGGTGGTCCCGATCCCCTGTCTGGGAATGGGTCGGGCACTGCGGGTTTCAGCAAGGAAACGTGAAAGACTGGGTGAATCTTCAACGACTCCGGTAAGGCAAGTTCATAGGAGACCTCGTTTAATTTCCGTTTTACTGGGAAAGGACCGATGAACTTGGGAGCCAGTTTCCTTGCGGGGCAAGCCATCTTAAGGTTGGTGGTCGATAACCATACTTGGTCACCCTGTTGCAGGCATAATTCCCCTCTCCTTTTCCTGTCAAAGATCCTTTTATTGGCTGCTTGTGCCTTAGTCATGGCTTCCTGCAATATCCTGCTGTTACGGGTCAGGAAATCAACAATACTCTGGACCGCTGGGACTGTTGAATCAGGGAAGAGATCAGGTAAGAAGGTCGGATGAAACCCGTAGTTGGCAAAAAATGGCGATTGACCTGTAGCCGAATGACTGGCGTTGTTAAAGGCAAACTCTGCCAAGGGTAGTAAAGCTACCCAGTCATTTTGAACGATGGTGGTGAAGCATCTGAGGTACTGTTCGAGTGTCTGATTCGTTCTTTCGGTTTGCCCGTTAGTTTGGGGGTGATAGGCTGAGGACATGGACAACTCAATCTTCAGGACCTTGCACAAAGCCTTCCAAAAGCGAGAGGTGAACTGCACCCCTCTATCCGAAACGATGTCCGCAGGGACCCCATGTAGCCTTACTACTTCCCTAATGAAGACCTGGGCAGTTTCCATGGCAGAGGGCGTGCCTTTGAGAGGCACGAAGTGGACCATCTTGGATAGACGGTCAACCACTACAAATATGGCTGTGCAACCTTCAGACGGGGGGAGTTCCACTATGAAGTCCATGGAAATCATTTTCCAGGGACGGTCAGGGACTGGTAAGGGTCTGAGAAGACCCCAGGCCTTGCTTCTAGTGGTCTTGCTACGGATACAGGTGGCACATGAACCTACATATTCCCTGCAGTCTTTTTCAAGATCCGGCCACCAAAACGTACGTTGAATCAGTTCAAGGGTTTTATGCATTCCGAAATGGCCTGCCAGGGGATGATCATGACACAAGTTTAACACTGTGACTCGAACTTCTTCTGGCACAAAGATTTTGTCATTCTTCCAAAGTAACCCGTCCTTGGGTACCAGAGTGATTCCAGAGGGACCAGACACACCTGTAGAAGCTTGCTTCAAGACAGACATCAGGCTAGTTTGTAAAAGTAAGAAGTTGCCTTCCGATAGAATGGTATCTGGAGCTGACACCTCTTTTGGATCATCAAACATGCGGGAAAGAGCGTCTGGTTTGGTGTTCTTGGAGCCTGGCCGGTAAGTTATGTGGAACGAGAACCTAGAGAAAAATAGTGCCCAACGTGCCTGCCGTGGTCTCAGACGTTTGGCAGCTCTCAGATACTCTAGGTTCTTGTGGTCTGTGTAAATGAGTATAGGATGCGCTGCTCCCTCCAACAAGTACCTCCACTCCTCAAGGGCAGATTTTATGGCCAGGAGCTCCCGGTCTCCAACATCATAATTCCTCTCGGGTGGGGTAAGCTTACGGGAGAAGAAGGCTACCGGGTGTATCAAGTCCTTGAGACCTTGGCACTGGGAGATAACAGCTCCAACCGCTGTCTCTGAGGCATCTACCTCAAGTAGATACGGTAGGGCAGGATCGGGATGACTTAGGATAGGAGCAGACGTAAAAAGTATTTTTAGGTTTGTGAAAGCAGCCTGTGCTTCAGATGTCCACTGGAATCGAGCATTTTGCTTCGTTAGCTGCGTAATCGGGGAAATCATAGCAGAGAATCCCTTGATAAACCTCCGATAAAAATTGGCAAAGCCAACGAAGCGCTGCACCCCCTTTTTATCTGAAGGTGCAGGCCAATCCAGAATGGCTGAAACCTTCTGTGGGTCCATCTTGAATCCCTCTGTAGAGATCACTAGGCCAAGGAAGTGGAAGGACGGATGAAACCCCTCTTAAGGTTCTCATCAACGTATTCTTTCAGTACCTCAAGCTCCCGTTCAGATAGGGGGAAGATCCGTCCGAAAGGAATCTCAGCACCGGGAAGAAGCTCGATTGGACAATCATAAGGATGATGAGGCGGGAGGACTTCGGCCCCTCGTTTGCTGAAGACGTCCAGGAACTCATGATATTGTTTGGGTACAGAAGCTCGTATCTCTGGATCTGAATCCAGGCATAACAGAGGCCCCAAGGTGCTGGGACGTGGAAGCATGCAGTGGCGTTGACAGTATGGTGACTGGAACTTAATACTTCCGGTTCCCCAATTAATCTGTGGATTGTGTGCCTGAAGCCAGGGTAGACCCAGGATAACTGGAAACATGGGAGATGCAATAGCATCCAAAGTCAATAGTTCCTTATGGTCCATGGAGGTGATCACAGGCAAAGGAGGGGTCTCCTGGGTCACTACTCCGGACTTGATGCGAGACCCATCTGCCAGGAAAATGGAAAGTCCCTGAGTCTGAGTCTTAGGTTGAAGTGGGATGTGTTGTTGTGCTGCAAAGTCTAGATCGACAAAACAACTACATGCCCCTGAGTCGATTATTGCAGTTACTGGTATTGTCCTCCCTGGTAGTTGGAAAGAGATAGGAAGAGCCAGGTGAGTAGCATTGGTAGATGGAGGTGAGTAGTTGGGAGAAGAGGTAGCCAGGACCTTGCGCAGCTTAGCAGGACAAGAAGAGACATAATGACCGGGTTCACCGCAATACAGGCATAGATAATTCTGCAGCAGACGAAGTCGTTCCTTGGCCGATAGGGAATGTTTCATTAGTCCAAGCTGCCCTGGCTTGACGTTCTGGTTGAGGGATGAGGGTTCAGTTGGAATCGTACTGGCACTGGCAGGGTACACAGGGGCTCGTATCCGGGGTAGCATCCAAGCTGGGCGGAGCTGCTGGGAAGACCTTTCTGCTCTGCGCTCCCGGAGTCGTCGGTCTATCTGGATAGACAAATTAATTAAAGTCTCTAGAACATCAGGAACACCGACCCGTGCTAACTCATCCTTCAGGCTTTCAGAGAGACCAAGACGGAACTGATGCTGCAGAGCCGCCTCATTCCACTGGGTATCCGCGCTCCAGCGTCTGAAATCAGTCACATAGTCCTCGACCGCTCGGCGGCCTTGCTGGAGCGCATGGAGAGCAGCCTCGGCAGTAGAAGTCCGCTGTGGATCATCATAAAGTCGGGCCATGGCATCAATAAAAGAGGGCAGAGAGTCTAGAACTACATGGCGGACTTCAAGTAGGTGATGGGCCCAAGCTTGAGGTTCCCCCTGCAGCAAAGTGATAACGAAGCCCACCTTGGTGGCTTCAGATGAAAAAGTCAGAGGTAGCAACGAAAAGTAAAGTTCACATGCGTTGCGAAACGCACGGAATTTACTCCGATCCCCGAAAAACTTCTTAGGAACAGGGACCCTGGGCTCAGGAGATGGTAACATTCCAATAGAGGAAGTTGGGGTTGGAGGTGAATCTGCAGAGGTGGCTTGAGTTTGTGTCTGCTTATCCATTCGGACATGGCTGCCCTGCAGAGACTTCACGATCTGAGTGAGAGCTGTAAGGTGTTGATAGACATTGTCCATAGGCAAGGTATCTCCTGCAGGCTCAGGCATGGCGGTTTGATACTGTAACGTACCTTAGGTGTGAGCCTGACGTGCGGAGAGTAGGGATGAGCTTCGTGTTCGAGTCGAACATACGTTCGACTCGAACATTGGCTGTTCGATCGTTCGACGAAGATCGAACGATTTGGGCCGTTCGCGCCAAATTCGAGTGACGCGAACGGCCCACAATGCACTACGCCATCGCAGTGTCATCCAGGCGCTGTGATTGGCCAAGCATGCACTGTGACCCCGCATGCTTGGCCAATCACAGCGCCGGCAGCGAGGAGAGCAATGATTGGCCACAGGCAGGATGCCTGTGGCCAATTATTGCTGAGGGTGTTTAGTACACGCCCCACACTATAAAAGGCCGCCAGCACGGCGGCCTAGTGTAGTGTGTTCCGGAGCAGGGATAGAGTAGCATAGGCAGGGACAGTGACTGTTATTTCTTTCTTGCTTAACCTGGATTCCTTTAGTTTAGGGAAAGAGAAGGATAGGTAGGGAGAGTGTCAGTGTGTTTTGTGCTTCTGCTATAGTGTGCTTAAAAAAAAACATTTATTCTAGGGACAGAAAACTCTAGGTAGGGACAGTGTCAGTTTCTTTCACTCTGCAAGTCCTTGTTTCCAGGGACCTGGAAGGACAGTGAGTGAATTGTCCTTTTGCTATATTGTGATTAAAAAAAACATTTATTCTAGGGACAGAAAACTCTAGGTAGGGACAGTGTCAGTTTCTTTCACTCTGCAAGTCCTTGTTTCCAGGGACCTGGAAGGACAGTGAGTGAATTGTCCTTTTGCTATATTGTGATTAAAAAAAACATTTATTCTAGGGACAGAAAACTCTAGGTAGGGACAGTGTCAGTTTCTTTCACTCTGCAAGTCCTTGTTTCCAGGGACCTGGAAGGACAGTGAGTGAATTGTCCTTTTGCTATATTGTGATTAAAAAAAACATTTATTCTAGGGACAGAAAACTCTAGGTAGGGACAGTGTCAGTTTCTTTCACTCTGCAAGTCCTTGTTTCCAGGGACCTGGAAGGACAGTGAGTGAATTGTCCTTTTGCTATATTGTGATTAAAAAAAACATTTTTTTCTAGGGACAGAAAACTGTAGGTAGGGAGAGTATTTTTTTTCTTTCACTCTGCAAGTCCTTGTTTCCAGGGACCTGTAAGGACAGTGAGTTAATTGTCCTTGTGCTATATTGTGCTGAAAAAAACATTTATTCCAGGGACAGAAAACTCTAGGTAGGGACAGTGTCAGTTTCTTTCACTCTGCAAGTCCTTGTTTCCAGGGACCTGGAAGGACAGTGAGTGAATTGTCCTTTTGCTATATTGTGATTAAAAAAAACATTTATTCTAGGGACAGAAAACTCTAGGTAGGGACAGTGTCAGTTTCTTTCACTCTGCAAGTCCTTGTTTCCAGGGACCTGGAAGGACAGTGAGTGAATTGTCCTTTTGCTATATTGTGATTAAAAAAAACATTTATTCTAGGGACAGAAAACTCTAGGTAGGGACAGTGTCAGTTTCTTTCACTCTGCAAGTCCTTGTTTCCAGGGACCTGGAAGGACAGTGAGTGAATTGTCCTTTTGCTATATTGTGATTAAAAAAAACATTTATTCTAGGGACAGAAAACTCTAGGTAGGGACAGTGTCAGTTTCTTTCACTCTGCAAGTCCTTGTTTCCAGGGACCTGGAAGGACAGTGAGTGAATTGTCCTTTTGCTATATTGTGATTAAAAAAAACATTTTTTTCTAGGGACAGAAAACTGTAGGTAGGGAGAGTATTTTTTTTCTTTCACTCTGCAAGTCCTTGTTTCCAGGGACCTGTAAGGACAGTGAGTTAATTGTCCTTGTGCTATATTGTGCTGAAAAAAACATTTATTCCAGGGACAGAAAACTCTAGGTAGGGACAGTGTCAGTTTCTTTCACTCTGCAAGTCCTTGTTTCCAGGGACCTGGAAGGACAGTGAGTGAATTGTCCTTTTGCTATATTGTGATTAAAAAAAACATTTTTTTCTAGGGACAGAAAACTGTAGGTAGGGAGAGTATTTTTTTTCTTTCACTCTGCAAGTCCTTGTTTCCAGGGACCTGTAAGGACAGTGAGTTAATTGTCCTTGTGCTATATTGTGCTGAAAAAAACATTTATTCCAGGGACAGAAAACTCTAGGTAGGGACAGTGTCAGTTTCTTTCACTCTGCAAGTCCTTGTTTCCAGGGACCTGGAAGGACAGTGAGTGAATTGTCCTTTTGCTATATTGTGATTAAAAAAAACATTTTTTTCTAGGGACAGAAAACTGTAGGTAGGGAGAGTGTTTTTTTTCTTTCACTCTGCAAGTCCTTGTTTCCAGGGACCTGTAAGGACAGTGAGTTAATTTTCCTTGTGCTATATTGTGATTAAAAAAAACATTTATTCTAGGGACAGAAAACTCTAGGTAGGGACAGTGTCAGTTTCTTTCACTCTGCAAGTCCTTGTTTCCAGGGACCTGGAAGGACAGTGAGTGAATTGTCCTTTTGCTATATTGTGATTAAAAAAAACATTTATTCTAGGGACAGAAAACTCTAGGTAGGGACAGTGTCAGTTTCTTTCACTCTGCAAGTCCTTGTTTCCAGGGACCTGGAAGGACAGTGAGTGAATTGTCCTTTTGCTATATTGTGATTAAAAAAAACATTTATTCTAGGGACAGAAAACTCTAGGTAGGGACAGTGTCAGTTTCTTTCACTCTGCAAGTCCTTGTTTCCAGGGACCTGGAAGGACAGTGAGTGAATTGTCCTTTTGCTATATTGTGATTAAAAAAAACATTTTTTTCTAGGGACAGAAAACTGTAGGTAGGGAGAGTGTTTTTTTTCTTTCACTCTGCAAGTCCTTGTTTCCAGGGACCTGTAAGGACAGTGAGTTAATTTTCCTTGTGCTATATTGTGATTAAAAAAAAACATTTATTCTAGGGACAGAAAACTCTAGGTAGGGACAGTGTCAGTTTCTTTCACTCTGCAAGTCCTTGTTTCCAGGGACCTGGAAGGACAGTGAGTGAATTGTCCTTTTGCTATATTGTGATTAAAAAAAACATTTATTCTAGGGACAGAAAACTCTAGGTAGGGACAGTGTCAGTTTCTTTCACTCTGCAAGTCCTTGTTTCCAGGGACCTGGAAGGACAGTGAGTGAATTGTCCTTTTGCTATATTGTGATTAAAAAAAACATTTATTCTAGGGACAGAAAACTCTAGGTAGGGACAGTGTCAGTTTCTTTCACTCTGCAAGTCCTTGTTTCCAGGGACCTGGAAGGACAGTGAGTGAATTGTCCTTTTGCTATATTGTGATTAAAAAAAACATTTATTCTAGGGACAGAAAACTCTAGGTAGGGACAGTGTCAGTTTCTTTCACTCTGCAAGTCCTTGTTTCCAGGGACCTGGAAGGACAGTGAGTGAATTGTCCTTTTGCTATATTGTGATTAAAAAAAACATTTTTTTCTAGGGACAGAAAACTGTAGGTAGGGAGAGTGTTTTTTTTCTTTCACTCTGCAAGTCCTTGTTTCCAGGGACCTGTAAGGACAGTGAGTTAATTTTCCTTGTGCTATATTGTGATTAAAAAAAAACATTTATTCTAGGGACAGAAAACTCTAGGTAGGGACAGTGTCAGTTTCTTTCACTCTGCAAGTCCTTGTTTCCAGGGACCTGGAAGGACAGTGAGTGAATTGTCCTTTTGCTATATTGTGATTAAAAAAAACATTTTTTTCTAGGGACAGAAAACTGTAGGTAGGGAGAGTATTTTTTTTCTTTCACTCTGCAAGTCCTTGTTTCCAGGGACCTGTAAGGACAGTGAGTTAATTGTCCTTGTGCTATATTGTGCTGAAAAAAACATTTATTCCAGGGACAGAAAACTCTAGGTAGGGACAGTGTCAGTTTCTTTCACTCTGCAAGTCCTTGTTTCCAGGGACCTGGAAGGACAGTGAGTGAATTGTCCTTTTGCTATATTGTGATTAAAAAAAACATTTTTTTCTAGGGACAGAAAACTGTAGGTAGGGAGAGTGTTTTTTTTCTTTCACTCTGCAAGTCCTTGTTTCCAGGGACCTGTAAGGACAGTGAGTTAATTTTCCTTGTGCTATATTGTGATTAAAAAAAACATTTTTTCTAGGGACAGAAAACTGTAGGTAGGGAGAGTGTTTTTTTTCTTTCACTCTGCAAGTCCTTGTTTCCAGGGACAGAGAAGGACACCTGAAGGTAGCCCTTATTGCTTTTTTCCCATCTCCCTGCAGGCCATCTATTAGAATGTCTGGAAGGCAAACAAGGAGAGGCAGACAGTCAGGAGGCAATAAAAGAGGGCAAGCAGGCTCTGTGTCTGGGGGCAACAGTGCTGGTCGTGGACGCGCACCATTGTCATCAGCACATGGCCATGGGACACGCTTGTCCTTCTTTTCGGCAGCTGGACATGTTGAGCCACATCATGCCGAAGACTTGGTAGAGTGGATGACCAAGCCCTCCTCCTCCTCCTCATCCTCTCTCACCCAGGCTCAGGGTACTGGAAAAGCAGCTGCCAAAGCGTCGTCTTCCCTGGTATCAATGTCAGACAAATCATCAGTCACTCCTTCCCTAGACCCACCATGTCCTCCTCCTGAGGAGTCCCCCGAACTGTTTCAGCACAGTGTTGGGTACATGCTCCAGGAGGATGCCCAGCGTTTCGAAGGGTCTGATGATGAAACCCAGCTAGAGGAAGGCAGTAGCGTGAGAGCAGACAGAGGGGATGCTCAAGAAGGACACCAATCTGGCAGTCATGTTCCAGCAGCTGCAGCATACTGCCAGATTGGCTCCAGTGATGAGGAGGGAGGGGATGATGAGGTCAATGACTCCACGTGGGTGCCTAATAGGAGAGAGGAGGAGGAGGAGGATGAGGAGGAGGCACATCTCCAACGAGGCAGGATGCCCTTTGGTGGCCAGCGTAAGGGCAGTACACCGACGGAATCACACCGCAGAGCTCCGCCTGTGCAGGGCGCTGCCTCTGCCCGTCATTCAAAAAGTTCTTTGGTGTGGGCCTTTTTTGAGGCTAGTGCATCAGATCGCACAGCTGCTGTTTGCAACATATGTCTCAAGCGTATATCGCGTGGCCAAAACATCAGCCGCTTGGGTACCACATGCCTGACCAGACATATGTTGACCTGCCATGCAGCTCGTTGGCAAGCCTACCTCAAAGACCCACACCAAAGAACAAAGCGGACCTCTCCTTGCACCGCATCAGCTGGGATCTCCAACCCCACTATAACTTCAGTCCTCTCTGAAACATGCACTGAGAGGAATGAAGGTGTAGAATTAGGTGTGTCACAGCCAAGTACTTGCGCCCACTCTGCTAGCAGTACACCGACGTCCGATTCTAGCAGGCAAATTTCCCTGCCCCAGCTGCTGGACCGTCGAAAGAAGTTCACTCCCAGCCATCCACATGCCCAGCGGTTGAATGCTAGCTTGGCTAAATTGCTAGCGCTTCAACTGCTGCCTTTTCAGTTGGTAGACTCGGCCCCCTTCCGTGAGTTTGTGCAATGTGCGGTTCCTCAGTGGCAGGTTCCCAAACGCCACTTTTTCTCACGGAAGGCTATTCCGGCTCTCTACCGGCATGTGGAAGGCAATGTCTTGGCCTCGCTGGACAGGGCGGTCAGCGGTAAGGTGCATATTACCGCTGACTCATGGTCCAGCAGGCATGGACAGGGACGTTACCTTTCTTTCACGGCCCATTGGGTCACTCTTTTGGCAGCTGGGAAGGATTCAGGACAAGGTGCAGTAGTGTTGGAGGTTGTCCCACCGCCACGCCTCCAAAATGCTACTACTGGTTGTGACACACCTCTCTCCTCCACCCCCTCCTCTTCTTCTTCCTCCATGGCCTCTTCCTGTGGTTTGTCCTATGAACCAGCGGTGCTCCGTAGCCGTTCACGGGGCTACGCAAGTACGCAGGCAAAAAGATGCCATGCCGTGCTTGCGCTGGTGTGTTTGGGGGACAGAAGCCACACTGGGGCAGAGGTCCTGTCTGCTCTGCAGGGCCAGGCCGAGAGGTGGTTGACGCCACGCCAGCTTAAGCCAGGAATGGTGGTTTGCGACAATGGCACCAACCTCCTCTCCGCCCTCCGACAGGGACAACTGACCCATGTGCCCTGTGTGGCTCACGTCCTTAACCTGGTGGTGCAGCGGTTCTTGGGCAGGTACCCGGGCTTACAGGATGTCCTGAGGCAGGCCAGGAAAGTCTGTGTGCATTTCCGCAGATCTTATAATGCCAGTGCTCGCCTGGCTGAGCTGCAAAAGGAGTTGAACCTGCCCAAGAACCGCCTTATATGTGACATGCCCACCAGGTGGAACTCAACGTTGGCCATGCTGCAGCGGCTGCACACGCAGCAGAGGGCCATCAATGAGTACCTGTGCGACTACGGCACCAGGACAGGGTCAGGGGAGCTTGGTTTTTTTTCTCCACGCCAGTGGGGCATGATCAGGGATGCATGCACTGTCCTGGCACCATTTGAGGAGGCCACGAGGATGGTGAGCAGTGACAGTGCATGCATCAGTGACACTGTACCTCTTGTCCACCTGTTGGAGCACACGCTGCGTGGAATAATGGACAGGGCACTTGAGGCAGAACAGAGGCAGGAAGAGGAGGACTTCCTTGCCTCTCAAGGCCCCCTTTACCCAGACAGTGTTCCTTCTGTCCCACCCATCGCACAGGAAGAGGAGGAGGAGGAGGAGGAGGAGGAGGATTGTGTCAGCATGGAGGTGGAGGCTGGCACTCAGCATCATCAGCAGCAGTCTTTTAGGGATGATTTACAGTCCCAAGAAACCAGTGGACTTGTACGTGGCTGGGAGGAGGTGGCTGCGGATCATGTCGTCCTTAGTGACCCAGAGGACTCCGGAGCGAATGCCTCAGCAAACCTACGCTGCATGGCCTCCCTGATCCTGCAAAGTCTGCGGAAGGATCCTCGTATTCTTCGGATCAAGGAGAGGGACCATTACTGGCTGGCCACTCTCCTTGATCCACGGTACAAGGGTAAGGTTGCGGACCTTATGTTACCGTCGCAGAGGGAGCAGAGGATGAGACAACTCCGGGAGGCCTTGCAGAAAGGTCTGTGCAACGCGTTCCCAGAGACTGGGAGGTTGCAAACTCCTGGTCCTGGACAACGAGTTGCTGAGGCTTCGGCCAGTCAAAGAAGGAGCGGTGGGGAAGGTGGCCGTCTGACCGATGCGTTCAGACAATTCTTTAGTCCGCAGCCCCAAAGTATGATTGGTTCCAGCAACCATCGCCAGCGTCTGATAAACATGGTGCAGGAATATCTAGGGGCAAGGTCAGACTTGGACACCTTCCCCACCGAAAATCCTCTGGCTTACTGGGTCTTGAGGATGGATCACTGGCCAGAGCTTGCACAGTATGCAATTGAGCTACTGGCCTGTCCTGCATCCAGCGTTCTTTCGGAACGCACATTCAGTGCTGCTGGAGGATTTGTCACGGATCACAGGGTGCGCCTGTCCACCGACTCGGTTGATCGACTGACTTTCATCAAGATGAACCAGTCTTGGATCACCACCAGCTACCACACACCTGATGCTGATATAACAGACTAATTGATTTTAAAATGTCACATCCCTTCAAGACTGATGCTGATGCTGAGTGCCTGTGCTGTTATGTTGACTGGCTATCCTCCTCCTCCGAGTCCTCAATGATACGATTGATGATGATAGCTTGGAAGATCATTTTTGTTTATGGGTGCCGCCACCAGTGCCTAACGCCCAATTTTTCAGCCCCTGTTTAACAGGGGCGTGTAATTACAATTTTTGAAGCAATACTTTGCAACAGGGCTCATTGCTGTGCTCCAAGTACAGTATCTGTGAGGAGTTGCAGTGTTGTGCCACCAGTGCCTAAGGCCCAATTTTTCAGCCCCTGTTTAACAGGGGCGTGTCATTACAATTTTTGAAGCAATACTTTGCAACAGGGCTCATTGCTGTGCTCCAAGTACAGTATCTGTGAGGGGTTGCAGTGTTGTGCCACCAGTGCCTAAGGCCCAATTTTTCAGCCCCTGTTCAACAGGGGCATGTAATTACAATTCTTGATCTAATAATTCACAGCAGGGCCCATTGCTGCACCCACCAAGAGTAACTGTCAGGGCTTACAGTGTTGTGGCACCAGCACCACCATCAAAGGCCCAATTTTTACTACCACTGTTCAACAATTATATGTAATTAAAATTCCTGATATAATAGTTGACAGCAGGGCGTTCCAGCACCAACCAAGAGTAACTGTGAGTGCTTACAGTGTTGTGCCAACACCAACAACTAAGGGGCCTATTTCTGCAGAGTATATACGGCAGGTCCCTACTTTCAAACATCCAACTTACAAACGACTCCTACTTGCAAACGCAAGAAGACAACAGGAAGTGAGAGGAAATCTACCACTAGGAAGGAAAATTCTCTCCTGTAAGAATAAATATGGGAGAAAGGTGTCTCCTCTGTACTGATGCTTTATCAGCAATCCTTGTTTCAAGAAAAACACCACATTTCAAAAACAGTTGTCATTGGGACGGAAAGTGAGGTGAAATGTTCTGAACAGGGGCACAGACAGCAAAACAAATGTTACAGGGGTGATAACCCTTACCTATGTTTTCCAAAAAGTTTAAAAATAGATTTTTGGGCTGGAGCTACACTTCAACAATGTACCTGTTCAAAATTACAAACAGATTCTACATAAGAACAAACCTACAGTCCCTGTCTTGTATGCACCGCCTGTATACGGCTGTTCAGAGTATATAGGGCCTTTTTTATTTTATGTGCGGGGTTCCCCTTAATATCCATACAAGACCCAAAGGGGCTGGTAATGGGCTGGGGTAGGGGGGGGGGGTCATGGGGTAGCTATGCCATTTTTCTTAAAGAATTTCATCCATATTACCGGGACCAGACATTACATTAAAGCCGCAAGCAGTTTTAAATGGCTTTTTTTTCCTTTAGAAGTGTCATTTTGTGCAGGGACAGTTCTAAACACGGGAAACACGTGGCACTTCACAGGCATACTTTAGACACCCCCCAGGTACGATATTTAAAGGAATATTTGACTTTTTTTTTTTCACTTTATGCATCATTAAAATGACTGCTCCCGAAAAACGACCGTTTTTAAAACTTCTTTTTGCATTGATACATGTCCCCTGGTGCAGAACCCGGGTTCCCAAACCCTTTTTAGGACAATAACATGCATAATAGTTGTTATAATTAGCACTTTAGAATTCGAACGTTCGCATCCATTGTATTTAATAGGGTTCTAATGTTCGTTCGAACTTCCGGTCCGTTCGCGGGTTCTGGTGCGAACCGAACCCGGGGGTGTTCGGCTCATCACTAGCGGAGAGGGACCTCCCGTACAACCCCGGCTCGGAGACCACTGGAGTGGGGACAGTGGTGGTAAGAGCACGGTGAGGTAAGGGTGCCTGTCTGATCCTCACTGCTTGGAGTGGTGGAGCCGAGTGGAGACTGGAACGGCTGGTTCCGGAAGCAGCGGATGCAGATCAGCAGGTGCAGCTTGCAGAGCAGAGGATGCAGGTCAGCAGGTGCCGGTTTGCAGAGCAGGGATGCAGGTCAACAGGTGCAGGTTTGCAGAGCAGGGATGCAGGTTAGCAGGTGCAGGTTTGCAGAGCAGGGATGCAGGTTAGCAGGTGCAGGTTAGCAGGTGCAGGTTTGCAGAGCAGAGATGCAGGTCAGCAGAGCAGGGATGCAGGTCAGCAGGTGCAGGTTTGCAGAGCAGGGATGCAGGTCAGCAGGTGCAGGTTTGCATTGCAAAGGATGCAGGTCAGCGTGTGCAGCTTGCAGAGCAGAGGATGCAGGTAAGCTGGTGCAGGTTTGCAGAGTCAGACAAGCCGGGTCATACACATCAAGGTAAACATCACAAGTGGCAGGCAGAGAGTAGTCAAAGTCCAGGCCGAATCTTGGCAACAGGCAGACTGGCAGATAACTGAGCAGGGTCAAACGAGCCGAGGTCAGGACTGGAGACAGAAGCGTGGTCAGGAAGCCGGGTCAAACACAGGAACAGGATACAAGCACAGAATCAGGAACTCAGGGAACAGAAGCAGATCAAACCACAAGGGGCAACATCTCTGGAATGTCTTTTATAGGAAGTACATGGGAGGAGCAAGGGGTTCAGAGTTCAACAGTAATCAGACACCAGAGAAGTCTAATGGATCAGATAGGTTATCCAGCAGATCAGGCAGGGAACTGTCCAGCATCTCAGATAGCTCCGCTGGAAGAGTCAATGCCAGAAAACGGAAAGACACAGAAAAGGTCCCAGGTTCAAGCCCAGCACGTCCCTGACAACTTATTTTCCACCATAATTTGCAAATTATTTCTTTCCAAATCAGACAATGTGATTGTCTGGATTTGTTTCCACATTTTGTCTCTCATAGTTGAGGTATACCTATGATGACAAATACAGGCCTCTCTCATCTTTTTAAGTGGGAGAACTTGCACAATTGGTGGCTGACTAAATACTTTTTTGCCCCACTGTATATAAAAAAACCTGTGCAAGAAATAATATATATCACAAATCATATCACAAATAATATCACACTTGGAAGCTGCTCATACCCAATCATGCAATCACCACACTAATATTTCAAATATATACAATAGTACAGGTGAAGCACTATTCACAATTACCTTATCTGTATACTTGTCATAAATAAACCACATAAATGTTACCATAAGGCTTCATGCACACTAGCAGCTCCTGAACGTACAGTACATAGGCTTTTATGGAGTTGAGTTTAGGATCTTTGACAAAAAAAATGCCAAAAGCTCCTAAACTCAAGGCTTTTAGCAGAGTTTAGGAGCTGTCATCTAGTGTCAGACTCTCCCCCACAATATTGCAGTCCCGCTATAAGTCGCTGATCGCTGCCATTACTAGTATAAAAAATAAAAAAAAACAGTCCCAAATTCCTTCGCTCTCACTTCAGCAATTTTTTTCTCGCCAGCGCAGTGGATAAAACTAAAGAGGTAGCCATTACATTTGCAAAATCCTGTAACTTCCATTGGATCTCTGACACTAAAGACCCAGAGGGTAGATTCATCCTAGTTAAAGGAACGATCGAGGGTCATCTTTACTCTTTAATCTCTTACTACGCCCCTAACAAGGGTCAAGCTGCATTCTTCAAACACGTCTTTGATTCTCTTTGCCCCGTCCTGGAGGGTACGGTAATTTTCGGGGGGGCTCCAATGCAGCTTTTGATCAGGGTCTGGATAGATCTAGACCTTCCGCCTCCCAATTGACCCGCCCGACCAAAGAGAGTCTCAAGATAGCCAAACTCATCCATGCCCATGGCATGGCTGACATCTGGAGAGAACTAAATCCCACCGCACGAGACTTCTCTCACTTCTCCAGCCCTGACAATTTATACGCCAGGATTGATCACCTCCTAGTCCAGACCCACACTATCCCTCTCATCTCCAACTCACGAATCAAAGACACGGTTCTGTCAGACCATTCTCTAGTGACCATGACACTGCCACTGCAACACTCGAGACCAGGCAGAGGACACTGGAGATTGAATGAGTCTCTTCTTTCCGATCTAGTGAATGTCACCATGCTAGATAAATCCCTAAAGGAATACTTTGCTCTTAATGAGGCTGAGGGAACATCCGCAGAAACGTTGTGGGCAGCCCACAAGTCGTACATCAGAGGGCAAATCATTAGGTTGACCACTCAAATAAAACGTGAAAAGGCAGCCGACATAAAGAGATTAGAGGAGGAATACACATCGTTATGATCCCAACACAAACTGCACCCCTCTTCCTCATTACTGACTCAACTTGACAGGGCCAGACTGGAGCTCAACCTAGCTCTCACGGGCAAAGCTGAAAAACAAATCCGCTGGAGCAAAAACAGATTTTACACCCAGGGGGATAGATTGGGATCCATGCTGGCTTCGAAACTAACTCCCCATTTTAGGTCCTTCACAATGCCTAAGATTAGAGTCCCAGGCCAAGGTGCCACAGCCAACCCCTCAAAAATCCTTGAGGTTTTCCATGACTTTTACACCAACCTATACGGTCCACACAAAGTCAAGGATAGCTCTCTCATCTTCGAGTATCTGGATGGTCTCCCCATCCCATCTCTCTCCACAGAACATAGAGACGTTCTGGAAGCCCCCTTCTCTGAAGAAGAGGTTCAGGAAGTAATCAAAGCCCTTAAATCGGGATCAGCCCCTGGCCCAGGCGGGCTCTCTAATCCCTACTACAAGACATTTCCCAATACTCTGATCCCCCCTTGACAAAATTCCTTAATTTAAAGATGCAGGGAACCCCACTTGATCCCCACCTTAACACTGCATATATTGCAGTCATTCCTAAACCGGACTAGAACCCAGAAGAGGTTATCAACTACAGACCCATCTCCCTTATCAATAGTGACTTAAAAATCCTCACTAAAATTTTGGCAAATCGTTTAGCTTCCTTCATTGCTGCATATATACATAAAGATCAAGTGGGGTTCATCCCGGGTCGACAAGGCCCTGATCAGATTAGGAGGGCCATTGATTTAGTATCAATTCTCCAAACAAACTGGGCGGGGGGGGCCTAAACAACCAAGCATGTTCCTCTCGCTAGACCTTCAAAAGGCCTTTGACTCTGTCTTTTGGCCATACCTTTTCACGATCCTTGAGCGTCGGGGTTTTGGCAAACGATTTATGGGCCTGATGCATGCTCTCTACTCGAATCCTCAAGCTTACATCAGGCTCCAAGGATATTACTCCAAGCCGATATCCATAGCGAAGGGTACTAGACAAGGCTGTCCACTATCTCCGCTTGTCTTTGCAATAGCAATTGAGACACTAGACATCTCCATTCGCCAAAACTCTAATATACAAGGAGTTACTTGTGGCCCTCAAATACATAAATGCGGTCTCTTTGCGGATGACATTCTCCTCTTCCTCACATCCCCTATAACCTCTCTGCCCAGCCTGTGCCACACCTTAGATGACTTTGCCAAGATTTCAGGCCTTCGGGTTAACTATTCTAAGTCCCAAGCGCTAAACGTATCCCTTCCGTCCGACACCGTTGCCCTCTTACAAAAAAACTTTAAATTTGAATGGAGTGACTCCTCCATTACATATCTGGGAATTAACCTCACGGCAAAAACAGAGACTCTCTATGCAAGTAACTATCCCCCTATGTTTAGAAAGTTGGAATCAGATCTCATATCCTGGTCCAAGAACAACCTCTCATGGCTTGGGAAAATTAACTTTGTGAAGATGACGCTGCTGCCCAGGCTGTTATATCTGTTCCGCTCTCTTCCTATACCAATTAAAAAAGATCATATCAAATCACTTCAAAGCAAACTACTCAAATTCACTTGGGGAAAGGCGGGCTACAAATTCCCTCAACAAGCACTATACATACACAGAAAAAAGGGGGGACTGGGTTTGCCCCACCTACACAAATATTACCTAGCAGCCAGAATAGCGCAAATGTCGGTAATCTACTCCAAGTACGAGAAACCGGATTATGGCCCCCACCCTTTCTCATACGTTTGCTCTCTGGGACTCTTTGCGGACATACCCTTCTCTGGTGTCAGCATACAAACCATTGACCCACCTCTTTAACAATCCAGATTTCCCTCCGGGAAGGAATATCGTGGCATTTAAATGGTGGTTGGATAAGGGACTGTACAGAATCGGACACTTTTTTACAGCTGCGGGTCCTATCACCCTTACCCACTATACCAAAAAGCTCGACCTACCCACTTCTGAAATATTTAGGTTTCGACAAATTTCTAATTTCTTGCACACGATCTGGACGGATAAGCCCCTTCCCCCTCGGTTCACCGATTATGAGCTATGGTGTGGTCAGGCCATGGACCAGACGGGGGGGATCTCGATGGTCTATTTGTCACTTACCTCTCCAACTGCTAAGTCATCCTGGGAATCCGATTTCCAATTTCAATGGGACCGGGGGGTCTGGCAGACGGCAAGCTTCAACTCCTTTAAAGGCATCTTGAACACTACTTTAATGGAAGCAAGTCTAAAAGTTATATCTAGATGGTATTATACTCCCTCTAGATTAGCCTCAATTTTTCCTGCAGCTGATCCTCTGTGTTTCAGAGGATGCCAGATTATAGGCACAATGTCCCACATCTGGTGGGAGTGCCCCAGAATAGGATCCTTCTGGAAAAAAATATTCAATATGATTGACAAGCTTGTGGAAAGCCAGATTCCCAAAACCCAAATGGTCGCCATTCTCAACGCCTATATCCCTAAAATATCCAAAGCCTCCCGCAGGCTAATTCACTTCATTCTTCTAGGGGCTAAACTCACGGTGGCAAAAGCCTGGAAAAATCCGACACTCTCCTTCCCAGCGGTAATCAAGAAGGTCTCTTGAATAATGGCGCAGGAGAAGCTCTCCAGCATACTACTGGATACGTCCAGCAAATTTGAATCTATCTGGGAACCCTGGGCTAATCATGTGGGAACCCCACTAAACTCCAACACTCTCCCAGCTTAATCTTTGATGTGCGCTCAGTCTGATGCTCCTTTCTTTCTTCCTCTCCCCCTATCTCTTCCCTTTCCTCCCCTCCTTTCCTCTCTTCCCCTCCCTTTCTACCCCCCTTATGTTAAGATAGTCTGCAGATGAGAACGAGAGGTTGCCTTATATTATTTCTCCATTACAGAGTTTTGGTTTTTTTCCCCTCTTTTAAGGATAATATACTCCATGGCGATTTTTCTCACCCTCCTAGACAGAGTTTGATGGAGGTTGGGTGCTGGGGACTCCTTTCCCGGTACAGTTAGTTCCCATATGGGGTATCGGGGGGCGGGGGATTCCATCGCCCGACTCACTGAGAATTCTCCTCTTACATTAGTCTCACCATGGTATGCTTATTTCAGATGTTCTAATATTTATCCTGTTTGTGTGTACTTGTTGCACTTCCATCTGTATGGCTGAAGTAATTTTATATCTTAGCTTTACACATGCTGTCGTTTTGAAATGTATTTTTCTGTTATCTCAAAATAAAAATACTTTGAAATTAAAAATAAAATAAAAATACAATTCCAGTATATATATCAAAGTTTTTTTGTTTTTTTTTGCCAAAAAGATTTGGCAAAATACATATTGTTCTAAATTTATGAAGAAATTCAATTTTTTCGTTGGGTATTTTTTATAGCAGAAATAAAAAAACCCCAGAGGTGATCAAATACCACCAAAATAAACAAAAACGATTTTATTTTTTTTTAGCTAAAAATTTAAAAAAACAGTGCCCATTAGTGCAGCCTCATTAGTGCACATCGGTGAAGGAGAAAAATTACTTATTTACAAAATGTTCTAACAGAAACGAAAAAAACTTTTAGCTAAACTTTTTTAGCTAAAAATAAAAAACCCAGTGGTGATTAAATACCACCAAAAGAAAGCTCTATCTGTCTCAAACAAATAACAAAAATGTAATTTGGGACAGTGTTGCATGACCGCGCAATTGTCATTCAAAGTGTGACAGGGCAGAAAACTGAAAATTGGCCTGGACAGGAAGGGGGTGAAAGTGCCCGGTATTGAAGCAGTTAAAGTAACGCAGTGCCATATTGCAAAAAATGGCCTGGTCATTTTCCAAAGGTCAAGTGGGTAACTTCCTGTAAGCATGTCCACATTGTTAGACTTTGCACCGTACAAAGATGTAGTGCCCTTATTGGCTCAAAGTGCAAACCTTCCAGGGGTGGCCCGTCCATTAAGGGTGCACGGGCCCTTTCAGGATGCCGGGCACCTGAATTACAGTGTCAGGGGTGTTTTTTTTGAAGCACCTGATTAGAGCCATAGGCTCTTATAGGCTTCAAAAAAGGTGGACTCGGAGCTCAGAGCATTTCACTCGGAGCCCACCCAGATGTGTTAGAAAAGCAAATGAATATTAGTTTTTCTAACACTAAATCTCCTCTCTGCCAATCAGGAAGCACGGATCTGTTACCCATTTCCCGATTGGCTTAAAGGTCAGGCGATCCTATTGGATGCCTAGGAGGAGGGGAGGAGACGCACGGCAGAAGCCGCCGTGATTTCAGAAGAGAAGAGGACACAGGAGAAGCTGCCAGATGCCCAGCGCAGCCTGATCCCCTGCTTGATGTGCCCGCCGTTCCCTGCCACTTATGGACCAGGAGTCAGCAGAGGAGGGGGAGGTTTTTGCTGCCCCCCCAAACAAAAAACCACCAGCCGCCACTGAAACCTTCCCTCTCCCAGTGTAAGTGTAGCTGTGCAGAGGATTAAAAAAGGATCATATGAAGACAAATTTACAGCTATGAATGTTGTATGTAAAATAAATGTAATGATTTTTAATTTATATATATTTTTTTCATATATCCCCCAAGTTCGCCTTTAAAACATGAAAACAGAAGCGCAATAAGCTGGTATAGAGATATGAGCTGGTAAACAAAGGGCACAGTGATCCAAGTGTACTGTATATACATACTTCTTCCTCATTTCATGATAATGATCTCTTCTGTGTTTTCTCAATTTTGATTTATGACGTTGCGACTTCTGCCACCATTTTGGCATGAGTTGTAAGTGATGCTGTTTACTCGGCATGCTGATGAACTTGTATCATTAATAACAAACACATAAACATTTTTGATGATGTTTATGACGGTCATAAATCCACGTCACCACTTCACACAAGAGTTTAGGGACAAAAGCCGCATAGATGTTGATGAATGAGCCTTATTAACACTTTGCACTGCTCCAGAAGTGCATTGATTGTCCCAGCCATGCATCAAGCACGTTAGCCAGGGAATGCGGTCTATGCTAAATCTGTCACTCTTCTCCTGAGATACATGAGCCCGGCATGTGACATCACCAGTGCACACACGTACCAGCCACACGGATCAATAGACCCCAAGTCGAGCCACTGGCGTAGTAACAGGAACCAGCCAATATTTCATGCGCCATCGATTTCACAGCAATCTCTTTTAAACACATGAAGACAGATCATTTCTAATAAAGTAATTAAAATGTCCCACTGATAAGGAAATTTGTTTTTCTTTATTTTGATTAAAACAGAATCTTTGTTTGTATTAAAAGAGATATTGGGCATTAACAAATTTAAAGATAGTAAAGTGTTCTGTTATTGAGCTAATGTTAAAGCTGAATACCAGCCAGACAGCTAAATGCACTGATGAAATGTGTGTCATGGGGCTGTTTTACCTGCCAAAGAATTTGTATTTCTGTTTATCCAGTCCTGAGATTTACACAGCCCTGCCACACAGAACAGACCTGTCTGGCAGGCTGGAAGACCTGATTTTTCTCTGCTGCAGATAAAATGTGTGTTAACCACTTGCCTACTGGCACTTTCACACCTTCATGCCCAGGCCAATTTTCAGCTTTCAGTGCTGTCGGACTTTGAATGACAATTGTGCAGTCATGCAACAATGTACCCATATGACATTTTGTTTCTTAAAAATAGAGCTTTCTTTTGGTTGTATTTAATCACCACTGGGGTTTTTAAATTTTTTGCTAAACAAACTAAAAAAGACAGAAAATTGTGAAAATTATTATCATTATTTGTTATAAAATTTTGCAAACAGGTAATTTTTCTCCTTCACTGATGTGCACTGAAATGTTGCACTGATGGGCACTGGTAGGCTGCACTGATGGGCAATGATGAGTCTACACTGATGGGCACTGATGAGGCTACACTGATGGGCACTGATGAGGCTACACTGATGGACACTGATAGGCTGCACTGATGGGCACTGATGAGGATACACTGATGGGCACTAATAGGTGCCACTGATGGGCACTAGTGAGATGGCACTGATGGGCACTGATGGGCATTGATATGTGGCACTGATGAGACGACACTGGTGGGCACAGATGGAAACTGATAGGTGGCACTGATGGGCACTGATAGATGACACTGATGGGCTCTGATAAGTGGCACTGATGGGAACTGCTAGGCACTGGTAGATGGCACTGATGGGCACTATTCGGCAGCACTGATAGGCAATGATTGGCAGCACTGATGGACACTGATTTTCAGCACTGGTGGGACTGCACTGATAATCAGGACACTTATAATCAGTGCCCTGATTATCAGTGTTGATGTCCCTTTAACACAAGCTGGTTATGTGTCAGCTGTCAGCGTGAGGAAAGAAAAGCTGATAACCGGCTTGTGTTGACATCCATGATCAACTGTCATTGGACACAGCTGATCACGGGGTAAAGGGACGCTGTGATTGGCCCTTTACCCCGATCTGTGGTCAGCTGAGTCTGAAGGACTTGGCTATCACAGAGTGCACCGCCCACACACAGCAGGGGGGCTTGATCTATTGACATTCTCCCAGTAAATAAGCCTCGGCTGTAGCCCTCATTCGGCTACAGCGCGGGCCGGAAGGGGTTAAGCCAAAGGTTTTTTTTTTATAGAACGTAAAAGTTTTAATTGCTGTCTGTGTCCCACTGGAGAGATTCACCCTCTCTATTTGTCTTGTTGACCAATGTCAACAAAACACAAGTGAACGTTTACAATTTTAGAGCTGTTACCAGAACAAGAGGTGAGGGTAAATCTTCCAATGTTCAGAGGACAACTGTAAAAGAGGGAAATTCATCTTATTTTAGGGATATTTTCTTTAACTTTCTGTTGTGTCTCTGACATAGGAAGCGAAGGGATGCAGATGGTAGACATGTGCATTCGTTTTCGTCCGAATGCATTTTCGTCCGAACTTCAGCTATTTGTCGTTATCGTTTTAACAAACGAATGCATTGCAACTACTATAAAGGCAATTTCCACACATGAGTAAAAACCTAAGCAGTTAGGATTTATTCTTTGCTTGGGGTGAAACTTGGAAGAAGAGAGAGTAGAGGGAATAGAGTAGGGGAAGGTTCAGGCACGCAACACCCTGAAGAACACTTTCTTCACCACTCAGGCCTGAGTGGGGTTTTGCTCACCCGGATAGTCTCGTTATGAATGGTCCTAGCAGCCGGTGTGGAGCACGAAACAGTTACTTGTGATTTCCCTGGGATACGATCAGGGAATCCACTGCCACAGAATCTTCAAGTCCCAAACTTCCTGGCCTAGTAACAACTAGAACTTAGGTGCCAATGGGGCACGTTACCAGGCTTTTGATAGGTAACCAGGCCTCTCCCGAGACAGTGACTTCTTCACTAATCCCCTTGAGACCGATCCTCCCCTGGCTTCCTCTCCTTCAGAGTGGGTCACCCCTCACTTGGGTACCCTGGGACTCCTCTTCGGGTGTAGGCCTCAGCTAAAGGTGCTGGGCCTACCTGCAGCAATGCAGCCTCAGGCTAAAGGTGCCCGGGGCTGGTCCACACACACGCACCCCTGGCTTGGAGTGCCGGGAGGCGCGTACTGCTCCCGGATCAATGGCGTCTGCCCCTTAAGTACCCTCTCCCAGCATGCACAGCAGGCATACCACGCCCACCGCACAACTGCCGAGAGAGGACACCCAATGGTGTTGCAACGCTACCTGTGGTTCAACCTGTGCCTGAGGCGACAGTGCCACCCACAGGCCACATGGAACTGTACTGCCAGTTAACATCTCACCCAGGCAGAAGTAAATTTGTACACAATCAATAGGTCTAAACTACTAGATCAGACCACCCCTAAATTTCAGTATATAGCGCCCCAGAATTGGGGTGGGCGCTATACACACCCCCTCCTAAATAAGACACTGTCCCCAGTGTCTGAAATAAATCAAATACCCCTCAATCCTGAGTGGGCGTTGATCTATCCAAATAACTATACACACAATAGGAAAAAAAAATTGAAATGGCGCCTGAACCAAAAATTTGGAAAATGGGGAGGGAGAGAAGAAAAGAAAAAGAAACAGAGTAACATATATTATTTTATTTTTATTTTTTGAACCTCTATTTGTTTATTGGTCATCTACATAATTATCATTTCCCATTTCGCCTTGTTTTTTCTCCCCTTTTTTCTTTTTTCCCTTTTCCCTTTTTCTTTTTTCCTCTCCTCTTTTTTACATCACCCAGTACTCCTTCATACTGCCCTCTGTGACCATTGGGGACAGTCCCCTTCTAGCATTCCCTGGGCGACCAGTATCTGATCCTGGAACTTTATCGGTGGTCTCGTCTGCATGTTACACGAGATGGGGTAAGCATAGTCTCTGGGTTCTAGGGCGGAACTCTGACCTTCTCTCTAAAGCAATGAATATGTACCCTTTTTGTAATTTGGATTAATAATTATTTCAACATTGTTTATTGTTGGTTTATTTATGTCTCCTTTTCATTTATACAGTTATTTTCTCCACCATTGAGCATAAACGCACCGCCCCTGAAGAAGCTACATATAGCGAAACATGCTGATGCATTAAGCTCTCTGCTCTTTACTTTTGAAAATAACCATGCTTCTGTGACCACTTTACATGTATAATACCACCACCTTGGTTTTATCCAATGTGTTATTTTCTGTATTTTCTTTATAACTATGTTTAAATTTGTATAATAAAATGGTAACAAACTTTTAAACAAGGATCTCCTCCTCATTACTACCCTATTGTTAGCACCGTGTAAAAATCCCACTTTCCTTTCCCCCTGAAATTTTGAATATATTTATCTGGGATGTGGTGCCTATATCTGTGGGTGTTTTCCCCTTGACTGGACTAAAACATATAAAAATCTCTATCCGTGTTTTAGTACACAACCATTCTCCCTGTCCAGTCTAGAGAAACACAACATACAATAATTTGTACTCCTCTTGTTTATCTAGAGGATATTTTGTTTAAAATCTGGCCTCTTAAAAAACAAGTTTATTCCTCCCTTTTTCCTTTTTATCTAAAACTATTTAAGTGTATGAACTAACAGTGCCCGATTTATACTTGGTGACGAATTTATATCTGTTTTTGTTTGTTAATGTACCGTACCTTATTTGTTTTCACCATTTAGGTCCCCCTCCATTTGCCCTTTCCTCTTCCCCTCCATCCCCCTTTTCCCTTCCCCTACCTTCATTGTCCTCCCCATCCCATTTCCCTGCATTTTAAGATGGCTGCCTTCAGTGGTGAAGCCTGGGAAGGTCTCATGAACAAAGTTCAAAGGAATCAAAACTCAGGTGAAATTAGTGACAGGGATTTAGATTTAGCCTTCCTCAGAGTTCAACGCCTCTTGGAGAGGAAAGTAAGAGTCTTTTTTGTCACAAGAGTTACTTTGAAAAGTATATGGAAAACAAAATTGTACCATGGGGCTTGAGAATCCAATTGTTTCTCAACCTACAAAAGGTGGGGGACTCTTTAAAATCGAAATGGGAAGACAATTTACAAACTTGTTCTTATGGGATGATGGCACTTCTATGCTCTCAATATGAGCATGAATTGACTGTACTAGATGGCTCTGTCCTTAAATGGTATGATGACTTTTGTCTCATTATCTCCAGTACAAGATTCAAGGAGAGAGAAACCATCCTTAAAAAATATATTGAGTCTCACACTTTGGAGATATTGAGACTTAAAGAAAATAAATTTGTGCATGATTTGAATGCATATACTAATGGATATGCCTATAAATGGACTCCTCATGCCAATGCTAGACCTTTCAGATCAACCAATCCTAGAAATGCCCGAAATGATGATAATATACCCAATACTTCGTCTGCTTCATCCCTTTCCTCTAGTCAATCAACGGTTTATCGAGATCTGTCAGGTGACAGACTCCCTAAAAAACGTAAGGGTAACTCGGATGCGGCCTCCACAGAATCATTTAGACATCAACTTGGCTCTACTCTTCCACGTCGCGCACAAGCACCCACTTCTAAACAGTCTTCGTCTCGTTCTTCCACACTCCCTCACCCTTCTTTGCCTGCATCTCGAGGCCCACAATCTAATGCTTCACATGCCGTAGTTCCTATGGCTCCATCCACTTCCATTCTAGCCTCACCTATGCACCTAGACACTTGTACTGGGGTAAGCAATGCTGAGATAATTGTTTCCCCCACAGGAACTCCTTTATCTGCTGAGGTAAGAGTAGCGCCCATTTTTTTAGCGAAGGAATAGATCCGAACCCTGGTCCGGATTCCTTCTCTCCTCCCAATGAGGCTGTGGACACCAATTTGGAATTATCTATTATCAACCTCTCCTCGTATATCTTGACTGATGATGAGATAGAGGTCCTTAAACTAGGTTTGACTTTCTGCCCTGATGTACAGGTGGACAAATTCCTTCTTATTAAGGATCTGCACCTATTTGCCAGAAGACTGATGTATAGAGTTATATATGACGAACCAACTTTACAAACCCAGCAAACAGAAATGCCCCCAGAGACCTATACCGATCATGTGGAGCAACAAGCTCTGCAAGATCTAATGGACCTTTGGGAGGAGGGCCATGACACCGACGACAATGTCTGGTTTGATTCACCACCAGCTTTGTCGATTGCTGGCATGTCCTCCCCCCCCCCCCCCACAATCGTTTAAACCCAAATCCAAAAACGTCCCTCTCTTAAATGCCAACCCCAATATCTGGGCCTTCGTCCAGCAAACAACCAGGGCTATTGAAAAATCCAATCTCAATACCTCTAAATCTGGTAATCTTACTACCTCACAGAAAAATGCAATTAAATCCCTGCAAACAAATAAAGGGATAATTGTTAAACCTGCAGATAAAGGAATTTGGTTATCTTAAACAATGAACAATATGAAAATATGTGTAAAAAATGTTTGTCTAATTCCGCTTGGTACAGACCAATTTCACAAACTGTACTTGAAAATTTCATTAATCAATATCGTAGAATAATTTTGAAAGCTTATCAACAGGGTACCATTAATCAAGGCACCTAGTGTTTTCTGGACACCAAGGACCCAAAAAACCCCACTTTTTACGCTCTTCCGAAGACTCACAAATCTTTAACGGATCCACCGGGGTGACCAATTATTTCGGGCTGCTCAAGCCTGACGGAAAACGCCAGCTCATTAATTGATGGATACCTATATCCCCATGTCACTTCCCTCTCCTCCTATATTAAGGACACTATCGACCTACTGAGAACCATTGAAGGCATTTATCTACCCTCCAACATCCTACTTGTGGCACTCGATATCGAGAGCCTCTATAATACTATACCCCATGACAAGGGATTGGAGATTATTGAAAATTACCTTAAAGAAAGAGGTCCTTCGGCGGCAAACTATAATCGTTTTGTCCTAGACCTCCTGGGTTATATTCTCAAACACAATGTCTTTGTTTTTGGTTCCTCCCACTACCTCCAGGTGCAGGGGGTTGCGATGGGGACTAAGTGTGCCCCATCGTATGCCAACCTGTACCTGGGGGGGGTGGGAGAGAAGTGTCTTTTCCAGGGACGACCTTGCGCCATTTTTGGACAAGGTAGTCTCCTGGTATCGTTATATTGACGACGTTTTGATTTTTTGGTCAGGTGATGAACAACAACTTCAACTATTTTTTGATTTAATTTCCATTAATGAATTTAATCTGCGATTCAGTATGAATTTCAGTCCCACAAACATAAGCTTTTTGAACTTAAACATTTCAATCAATGAGAACGGCAAGGTCAATTCATGTCTATATAGGAAACCCACGGCAGGAAATACCATCCTCCATGCAAGGAGCTCCCACCCTAACCCTCTCCTTAGGAGTATCCCTTACAGCCAATATCTGAGGCTCAGGCGCAACTGTAGCCTAGATATTGACTTTATAAAAGCATCCAAGGATCTCTACCACAGATTGAGGTCAAGAGGATATAGTCATAAATGCCTTAAACGGGCTTTCAACAAAGTGAAGGAATTGGACAGAAGCTCTCTAATATTTTCCTCTAAAGATCGTATTAAAAAAGATACAGTCCGAGTTATCACTCGATACTCGAACCAACATGATGAAGTAAGAAACATTTTCAAAAACTATTGGCCTCTTTTAGAAGCAGATCCCGTTGTGAAGAAATATATAGAGAGCTTCCCAGAAATTACCTTTAAACGTGCACCATCCCTTAAAGACCGTTTGGTGCACAGTCACTTTCCTGCCACCTCTTCATTAACAAATTCTACACTGACTTGTACCTCTCCTTGTGGTCACTGTGATATATGTTCGTATGTAGATCATCAATCTGAATTCTTGCTTCCTAATGGCAACTGGCATACCACTAAAACGAGAGTCACCTGCCAGACACTGGGGGTCATATATTTGGCACAGTGTCGGTGTGGTGGCTTCTATGTGGGAAAGACCAAATGCCCCTCTTTTAGGAGGATAAGAGACCACATTAAACCTATTCTAAAGAAAAAGATAGTTACTGCAGTCAGCAGACATGTTGGCATGTGCCACGATTTTGATGCCAGTGTCATTAAGTTTTATGCCCTGGATCATGTCCCTCTGGGCTCAAGAGGGGGCAGTGTGGACAAAACGCTGCTCCAACTTGAGGCCCGATGGATCTATGATCTAAGGGCAACTACGTTTTCAGGCTTCAATGAAAATTTAAGTTTTAGATCCTTTCTTTGAAAAAATTCCCCCTTTTCACCTCAGCCACTCCACCTTCTCCATGCTGATGATATTACATCCCATCCCCTTGCAGGGTTCCCCTTCTACCTGTGTCATATCCTTTTCCCTTCCCCTTCCCCCAATTCTAGATATATGTCATCACCTTTTCTTAACGGGGACTGTTCCTTTTTCCTTTTTTTCTGTGTTTTTTTCTTCTTTTTTTTTTTGTACATTTTATATTTCTCTGTTCATATATATATATATATATATATATATATATATATATATATATATTTATATAAAAATATTCTTTATTGATCTATTTGTATACATTGTATTGTAACCCTTTAATATAGCCCATGTACTATACCTCTATTTACTTTTGTTTTTGTTTTTTAGATGTGGGCGAGTCCTTTAGCCTGACTACCCAGTTGAAGCGGGTCGTAAGTGGTCACCATGACCTGCTTCAATGTGACTGCTTGCCCCTTTTGTGTTCCTGTGACTTTATCACCGCTATTACTTCCAGCTCACTGATCCCCTGGGTGACTGTCTTCCTTTTGGCCACATGGGCACCCAAGGTGGAGGATTCTTTATGCCTCCACCGATCTTGATGTCTTAATGGGCGGTACCATCGCTGTCTGTGCGGCCACATCCCCTCGGCTCGCCCCAAGACAACTCTCTTCGTTCTCCCCTGTCTTCTCCGATTGGCCAGGCACTGCTGGATGCTGTGTGTACGTGTGTGTGGGTACGTCCCACCACCAGTGTCATCCCGCAGCCCCTCCTCCATCGCGCCGAGTAGTCTGGGAAGTGTAGTTTTCTACGTTCAGAGGATTCCGGAGCACGCGCATTGGCATTCATTCGCCCGCCTCGCACCCGGTGACGTCAGACGCCGGGTCCGATGGAGGGCAGTATTTAACCGGCTCACAAGCGGCATAGTCGCATGGAGCCGGGGGGTCTGAGGTGTTTACACTAGCTGCCAAGGTAATCAAGGATTTTACTGTCTATATATTTTTCTCCCTTTCATACTGATTTCCCACTGACTCTATCTCTATTTATTTGAATCATTTATACAGATAAACATTTTTCTCCATAGGCTATTTGTTATACATACCTACATTGAGAAATCTCTCTAGAGTGCTTTTCATCAATTAATTAATTTTTTATTATTCTTGTAATCGTTAAGTAACTAACTTGACTTCCATTCCCCCTCTTTTTTCTTGAGACATTTGTCTGCTTTTTTTGTGTTGTTATTTAGTCCGCACTGGATACATATTTCTCTTTGGAATTTATAACAACTGCCATTTGGCAACAATATCTATCAAACATGCTCCAATTGAAACTTCTCTTTTTAGACCAGTTCTATTTTATGACTCTTTTCAATTCATGTCTTTTCTTTTTTCACCCATTCCCACCTTTTTATTATTTATTATATTTTATTATTATATTTAATTTTCATTTTTATTATATTATTTTTTTCTATTTTCATTTTCTCCCTTTTCAATATTTATTTCTTTTTTCATTTTTATTTTTTCACCAGTTGTAGCTGTAGACCTCCGGTCTCTTTTGACCTGTCCAGCTATCACAACAAAAATCAGACCTCTCTTCCTCCTAATCACTTCTCTTGTGGTTTTAAGTAAGTAATATGTACATATATTTTTTCATATATGTCTTATATTTATTTTATTTTTATTTTTTGAACCTCTATTTGTTTATTGGTCATCTACATAATTATCATTTCCCATTTCGCCTTGTTTTTTCTCCCCTTTTTTCTTTTTTCCCTTTTCCCTTTTTCTTTTTTCCTCTCCTCTTTTTTACATCACCCAGTACTCCTTCATACTGCCCTCTGTGACCATTGGGGACAGTCCCCTTCTAGCATTCCCTGGGCGACCAGTGTCTGATCCTGGAACTTTATCGGTGGTTTCGTCTGCATGTTACACGAGATGGGGTAAGCATAGTCTCTGGGTTCTAGGGCGGAACTCTGACCTTCTCTCTAAAGCAATGAATATGTACCCTTTTTGTAATTTGGATTAATAATTGTTTCAACATTGTTTATTGTTGGTTTATTTATGTCTCCTTTTCATTTATACAGTTATTTTCTCTACCATTGAGCATAAACGCACCGCCCCTGAAGAAGCTGCATATAGCGAAACATGTCGGGCTGATGCATTAAGCTCTCTGCTCTTTACTTTTGAAAATAACCATGCTTCTGTGACCACTTTACATGTATAATACCACCACCTTGGTTTTATCCAATGTGTCATTTTCTGTATTTTCTTTATATCTATGTTTAAATTTGTATAATAAAATGGTAACAAACTTTTAAACAAGGATCTCCTCCTCATTACTACCCTATTGTTAGCACCGTGTAAAAATCCCACTTTCCTTTCCCCCTGAAATTTTGAAGAGTAACATATAAGTGACATCCCATTCTCAATGTCATAAAATATTATATATATATATATATATATATATATATATATATTTTTTTTTTTAATTATACATTTCCTCCCACTACTAACTACCTATCCCACCCCATTCTCCGGTGGTGTTGATAGCCATTATTTACCTGAAAAGACGGGGGAAAAAAATCACAAGAAACAATAAACATCCTATCTGCTACTCACAATTTATGTTACAAGAGAAGAAGACCGGCCCCTCGAAAGGGGATAATTTCCTTCTATAAGTTTCCCTGTGCTAAGCCTAGCAAGGTGAGGGAAGAGACAGAGAAAAAAAACACTCTAAACATTCCTAAGTCTATTAGTAATGTCTTATCCAGCAGACCACCGCCACCTAGCGTCAGCGGGGCCTAAAAGTTCTCCACACATTGTGCATAGGACTGCACATCACTCCTAACACTGTAGTCTTGACCACGGCGTCTTCCTTCACATGAACTGCTATCTACCCCAAAGTTCAGTTTGGAGGAGGAAACATAGTCACTTTCCTTCGGAGAGAAAAAAACAGCTCTCCAGTTTCCTCCTTGAAGTAGACTTCCTTCATAGCAGGGCAGAGTCATTTAGATCCGGGACATGGTTTACCCATTGAAAGACAGGATAAAGAAAGAAAAACAAATTCCTGTCCTTAGGTCCTTTAGAGGTAAAACCTTGGATCCGGGAGGGTCACTAGTCTTCCGCGCTTGTCTCGGGCGGTGATTGAATGTTCGACATCTCGGTCAGCGTAAATATGCCGACCATAGCTCCAGTCTCTGCAGAGCGCAAAGAACTCCTCTCTTGGATCAAAATGTAACTTTCCTCGGTGGGATGCAGGAGTATCTAAATAACCCCAAATGGTCTCGTCGTACCACGACTCCCTACTGTCTTCAATCTCCTTCATCACATCACGAGGCACATAAGGGAATTCAAACCCGTAATTCCTGCTCACTCGGTGCAACAACTCTTTCTTTAACCGGGCAAGTCTTTGCAATGTCCTCCGGTCTCCCGTCCCAGACAACACACACGAGTCGGGTGATCGTTTGGCTGTATGCCCAACGGATTTATAGGAAGTCTCTTTCTTTGCTATAGTATCACCCGGGGCCCTGACTCGTGTGGTCGCACCTAAAGGTGACTCCTTGACTGTCAACTTTCCATAACTATGAACAAAAGTGGCAACCGCACACTGATCACTCAACAGTTCCTGGACCTTTATCTTGGCCTTACCGTCCCCTGACATGGACTCCTCAGGCTTCCTCCTGCTCTCGAGGTCCGGCTCTGGCAGGCGCCGGGGCAGGCTTCTACCGCGGCCGCGGGAGACCTTTACATATCCCACCTTCCGTTTTGCAGGCTGGACATGTATTTCGGAGGTGGCGGAGGCAGCGTCCGCTGCGGTGTCCGCTAATGGCTCCGCAACAACCGAGACATCCTCATTCACCACATCCGTGGCAGTCGATTCGGTGCGCGTGGGCCTGATGGCTGTAGGGGTGCAGGCATCCTCCTCGGGAGTGATGGCACCTGTAAGGCAGTTGACCCAGTATACCTGAGGTTTTTCGGTGGGCTGGTCCAATTCAAATAGAAATTCTCCACAGGATGCACACCTTCCGAACGGCCGTAGTTGTACAGCCAGTCCCTGGCACCTAGGACAGAGCATGCCCAAGGCCTCCGCATCTCTGCAGGCATACAGAGCGGAGCAGGATCCCCGTTTGAGCCGGATCCCCATATCTGTAAGCGGGGCTGTGAGTGGGGCAACGTCCATCGTAGAAGACATCGGGAACACCCGGGGTCCCGACAAAGTTGAAGCACTGTGAAAAACGGACATGTTGCTGCTCACTCGATCCAACTCTCTCTGTCTCTTGGCGCCAAAGCACCCACGTGCAACACACAGGTGGCAGGAACTCCTCCCCTTTCCTTCTTCCTGCACGTAGCTCGCGGGCTTTTCTTCTTCTGGACACACCCATGAAATACGCAGTTGGAAAAAACACAGTTCTGTGCCCCTTAACCCCTTTTTCTCTCTTATAGTAACACAACACCGACTTTCCAAGCACAATAAACAATATAATCCATTCGTATTCTGGGTAGCCACAAATCCCGGATTTGAGCCCCCATGTGTAGCACACAGACCTTTCCGCTACATCCATTTTTAGCAGCAAGGCACACCTGCTACTTGCCCGTTGTCCAACTCCAGATATGGAGGGGCGAGCGGTGTTAGATTTTTTTGGGCCTTGCGGTGAGTTACCCCTCACGAATGGATCCCTGGCCTCCGTTCACTAAGGTAGTAAGTCTTTCACTTGAATAAAGGCAATGTCCACACATGAGTAAAAACTTAAGCAGTTAGGTTTTATTCTTTGCTTGGGGTGAAACTTGGAAGAAGAGAGAGTAGAAGGAATAGAGTAGGGGAAGGTTCAGGCACGCAACGCCCTGAAGAACACTTTCGTCACCACTCAGGCCTGAGTGGGGTTTTGCTCATCCGGATAGTCCCGTTATGAATGGTCCTAGCAGCCGATGTGGAGCACAAAACAGTTACTTGTGATTTCCCTGGGATACGATCAGGAGATCCTCTGCCACAGAATCTTCAAGTCCCAAACTTCCTGGCCTATTAACAACTAGAACTCAGGTGCCAATGGGGCACGTTACAAGGCTTTTGATGGATTGGAATCCTTCCCTCTGATAGGTAACCAAGCCTCTCCCGAGACAGTGACTTCTTCACTAATCCCCTTGAGACCGATCCTCCTCTGGCTTCCTCTCCTTCAGAGTGGGTCACCCCTCACTTGGGTACCCTGAGACTCCTCTTCGGGTGTAGGCCTCAGATAAAGGTGCTGGGCCTACCTGCAGTGATGCAGCCTCAGGCTAAATGTGCCCGGGGCTGGTACACACACATGCGCCCCTGGCCTGGAGGGCCAGGAGGCGCGAACTGCTCCCTGATCAATGGCGTCTGCCCCTTAAGTACCCTCTCCCAGCATGCACAGCGGGCAGACCACGCCCACCGCACAACTGCCGAGAGAGGACACCCAATGGTGTTGCAACGCTACCTGTGGTTCAACCTGTGCCTGAGGCGACAGTGCCACCCACAGGCCACAGGGAACTGTACTGCCAGGTAACATCACATCCAGGCAGAAGCAAATTTGTACACAATCAATAGGTCTGAGCTCAACTGCTAGCTCATACCATCCCTAAATTTCAGTATATAGTGCCCCAGAAATGGGGTGGGCGCTACATAATATAATAAATAACTATAAATAATTATAACAAATAATAATGTAATTATAATAAAAATTATTCACTAATGTAATCAAATCAAAAACACTGAAATTTGCTCAGTTGCAGAATTGTCGCTGTCATTACTTTCAGTAATTTTATGACAAATTTCCCCACAAATAGGTATCGCTCAATTCTGCAAGTGATTCTAATTTATTATCGCTGTTTTTTAGCTGGTCTAAAACCATTTTTGACGTAAAAATTTGAGTATAAAACTGCATGCAGGGCACTGGACAAACCACTAGGGACAAAGGGGATGTGTATTTATTTGATACAGTACTGTAATCTGTAAGATTACAGTATACTGTATTTATTGTGTTTTTACTTTTTTGAATTTGGCGCCGATCTCCGCCCCGTGCGTCGCAACGCTCGCAGGGAACGGAGCTCGGCACTGTGTGAATCGAGCGAGACACGGCTCGCAGACACAGCAGGGAGACATCGCAGGATCCAGGGGACAAGGTAAGTAACTTTCCATGTATCCTGCGATGCAGCCCCGAGTCTGGCTCGGGGTTACCGCTTTTGGTATGAAAAATTCACCCGGAGCCAGACTCAGTAATACCACCAGGGAGGTTAAAGTAGAACTGAACATCATGATACAAAACAATACTTTGAAGAAATATGGCAGGAAATTGGGAATTTTTTAAGAAAAATCTGGCTTTTCCCTTAGTTTGGTCATGTTTTCTCTCCCTGAAAATGTGCACATCCTGTAGAGCAGTGGTGGTCAATTTTCTTGGCATAGGATGGCCTGACATCACCAAAAGGCAACACATAACATTCAGTGAATGAGTGTGTATGGCCTGCATCGGCACGTGAGCGGACACACATCACAGAGCTCCCGCTGTGTATCTTGCTCTGATCCTTCCCTCATCTCCTATCCTGGACGATACCAGCCGCACTCCTTTACAGCCAATCCCTAGAAACACCCAAATCCCATCCTGAGCCTTCTGGAGCCGATGATGACACGCAGAGGCAAGGAAGATGTCGCGGCTGCAGCAGCCTGGAGTCCCAAGATGGCACCCGTTCTCCCCAGCCACAACGTACACACCACAAGGCATGGAAAAGCAACATAAGACCAACAAACCCCCAGGAAAGGACCAGCCCAGAGACATGCTTTATTATATTCAGAAGCTGTCAGGTGCTGGCAGCTCCTCTCTCTCTGATGCCCAAGTCTTCCTCTCTGACACGGAGCTAGCAGAGCATGAGGGGCCAAATGCATTCGATGATACAGTTCCCCTGGAGACTTCTCCTGTCCCCTCCCCTGATATTTTCAATATGCCTACAGATAGCACTGCACAACCCATGCTTAGTGCAATACTTCAGACGGTTCACAAATGCATGGCCTCCGTGGATGACCTTAAAGAGCGTTTTGGGGGGCTTAAAGAAACAGTCTCACTTCTCTGCCAATATCTCCAAAAGATCAGGGAGAGAAGCACTGCTGTAGAAGGCCGGGTCAGTGACCTGGTGGATCAGATGCCCCCCCTCACCAGGAACGCTAGAATGGCTGCCCAACAAGTTATTCAGGCCAACAACAGAGCTGACGACATTGAAAATTACTGTAATAATGTACGAATAGTGGGGCTGCCTGAGCGGGTTGAGGGCCGTGACCCCACCGCGTTTGTAGAGCACTGTCTGCAGGAAATATTTGGCAAAGAGTCCTTCACCCCTGTTTGCAGTATAGCGGGCACACCGTACACCACCCCGGACCCTCCCGCCTGGTACACAACTACGCTCCATGCTAGCCAGACTTGAATTATAAAGACTGCAAGATTATCTTTCACCTTGTCCAGGAGACGGGCACGATTCAGTACAACAAGACTAAAGTTTCCTTCTTCCCCGACTTCTCCGCAGAGGTCCAACGCAAGAGATCAAAGTCCACAGAAAAAAAAGGCTACAGCGATTTCAGCTAAAATATGCTATGCTTTATCATGCCAGGCTACGAGTTACAGCTAGAGGTCAATTTCACTTCTTTGAAACAGCATCTGATGCAGCGTGCTGGCTGGATCAGAATGAACATGACCTTCGCATTCATAGTGCAGATGATGAAAGAGACTAACCCTCCACGGTACTGCCTCTCCCTTGGCAAAATGTTTCCAGCCTTAGGGCAACTCTTCCTTACAGAGGGACGGTTCTTTTCCCTATACTCAGCGAATGTAATGTTATTGACTTCCTTACTTTATCAGTACTTTGTATTATGCCAATGTGTGCGAAGCATTCTAGTGTGCAGTTTTCACGTTATTACATGCCACGGTTCCTGTGGCAACCTTTCCTAAGCCCAGTTGGCACACGACAACCTCTCTAATTGTAGAGTCTGTAAGTAACAAGGGGGGTAATCCTTGTTATGTCATTACTGGCTGTGACTCTCCAACCTCTCCCTGCATGCCCATCTGCCCTATATACCTTTGTTGCGCAGTTTCGCGAAGATGTTCCATGTCAGTTTTTGTTATGTGACGTAATCCAGTGCTGCTTACTCTCTAGATTGTTCTTCCTGTTGCACCGCACCCTGGTGACCACCAGAGACTATTTACCACTTGGAGGATTACCCTTCTGGGGTTTTGTCCTCTATACAGACCCTTTGTGTGTTGATTTCTTTAAATGTCCACCATGACAGCTACCCAACTGGTCTCCTGCAATGTCAGAGGAGTACATGATCCAGTAAAATGCACCATGATTTCTTCATGTCTATGGAAATTTCACCCGGCCATCATAGGCCTCCAAGAAACCAGCCTCACGCGGGACACAGTAAACTGCCTACATTACCCATGGGTCGGCAAGGCGTTTCATTTTACTCACGCTGCAAACTCCCGCTGGGTGAGTGTCTCGATACACAAAACCCTTACCAGAAACTGGACTCCTTAGTGGATTATTCTGGTCGTTTTGTATTTCTCTGTTGTAAACTGTATACTTTAACCTTGATTTTGGCTTTTGTTTATATTCCTCCATTTTCCAGGGACGTATTACAATTGCTGCTGTCATATCTGACAAATCGGACACCTAACTGACACTTTTGACACTTTTTGGGGATCAGTGAAAAAAATATATGCACTGTCACTGTACTAATGACACTAGCAGGGAAGGGGTTAGCATCAGGGACGATCAAAGGGTTAAATGTATGCCTAGGTTGTGCTTACTCGCTGTGTTGGGAGTGCTTTGACTAGGGGAAGGCAAAGATCCGTGTTCCTGTTTAGCAGAAGTACAGAATCAAAGCCTTCCCTGCTAACAGAATGACAATCTGCCTTGTTTACATAGAGTCCGAAATCGAGTCCGCCGGACCTGCTGATTGGCTACCGCTGTGAGGAATTTCAGGTATAGTATATTTTTTCATAGTTACATTGGTCCAGCTTGGACCAATGTAACTATGCATAGACCATACCTTAGCAGACCCCCCTGGAAGCTGGAAATTGGTAAAGTAGACACAGCTACTCCAATGATCTCCACTTGCTTCTGGGTTCCATGTCGAGTGGATGCCCTGCTGCATTCTGAACTCATGAGGTCATTCACTTAGCATGATAGCTATTAAAATCATTTTTCCATCTTCTTAATGAATGTAAAGCGCTCTCGGATTGGACGAGGTGGAGAACATGACGTCACCACTCCACCTTGTCCAATCAGAGAAGGTTCTGCATTCATTCAGAAAATGCAAAGCATTCTCTGAATGTCACCCGTGCTGAGCAGTCAAGTTCAGGATGCAGCAGGGCAGCCGCTCAGTGCAGAACCAGAAAGTAAGTGGAGATCACTGGTGTAGTGACCGGGGTCTACTTCAGTGATTTCCAGCTTTCAGGGTCATCGGCCAGGTATGCTATATACAAAGGGGTTGATTTTTTAAAGTTGAATGGGCTGTACACGTTGCAAAGCACAGTTGCACTCTGTAAGTGCAGCTGCTCCAGAGCTTAGTAAATGAGCAGAAGCTCTGCTGCCTTCCCTCATCCAATCATGTGCAAGCAAAAATGCTGTTTTTTTAATTTTCCTTCCACATGATTGGGTACTTTTTGCAAAGTAAAGTCTTACCTTATTTACTAAGTGCTGGAGCTACTGTACTGCACATGGAGAATGCAACTGCACTTTTCAAAGTGCACAGCGTATTTGCCTTTAGTAAATCAACCCCTTTCTTACATCATAGATCCCAACTGTCCCTGATTTCGAGGGACTGTCCCTGATTTGGAGCAATGTCCCTCTGTCCCTCATTCCTCCTAATTTGTCCCTCATTTTGGTCTGATCTATATAGTTGTATATAAAATTCACTTTTTATCTATCAAAAAGTGTTTTCCAGCACTAAACCTTTCATCCAATTTCTAAATTGATGCATTTTGTAAATTCCAAAAGCCAATATAAAGGAATAGTAGTGGTAAAAAAAAGCACTTGTGGGTTTAACCAATCTTGTTTTTTGTACAATTCTCCTTTAAGGGGGCGTGGCAAGGGGTGTGTCCTATGCCTGCATACGTTTGCTGATAGGTGTCCCTCATTCCCATCTCAAAAAGTTGGGAGGTATGGTTACATTGGTCCAAGCATAGTTATTAAAAATTAAAAAGTCAGACTTATTGAATGCATCCTTCATCATTCTACTCGAGATTTATTTCTGAAAAATCCAGATGAATGTAGCCTGTTTATTTCTAGACTTTACAAATGGGAAATAAGGAAAATGTTATGTAATTTCAGCATGGTAACAGCTGCAGATATTGAAAAACCCAGTAAACATAAAAATCCTGAAGGCCACTTCTATTAATGGCATGATGTAGGTTTACAGAGTGATAGACGCCTCAAGCTCACAAAACTCAAGGATCACAAATGTCTGACAAGATGTCTAAGTTATCTTGTCGTTGTACTGTTTTCTGCTTTTATACACAATAATAATAATACTGTCTTTTTTTATTCCACCCGTATATGCTGGATCATATAGTAAAACATGTAATTGCAGAAAGTGAAGGACTTAATCAAGTAAATTAACCAAAAAAATAAGAGGGTCATTCATTTCAAATAAGCCTGGCATAATTTAACAGAGTATATGAGAGAGTTTTTTAGTGTGTTTGCGACCCCTGCGCTGGCAATTTTGGGCAGTCAACTTTTTTGCAAAGGTCTACGACAGATTTTCTATGGCAAATGAGACAAATTTATCTTCAAAACACAATGCTAATGGTGAACTCCAGGAAATCATAAAGGACACAAATAAAAGTGTATGTAAACCCTAACAATGATCTTGTCTTATTTGCACCCTTTTGGCCCAATAAATATACTATTGAAAGCATTTTGTTATAACTGTTGGATAAATGCTAAAAAAAACAGTTGACCTTGCCAGAAATCTTGTGAGCAGTTTATATTTACTAAAACTATTGCATTTCCATGTTCTGTGTACTGTGGGAGACCAGATATAGTGAACGCAGGGTCCTGGGTTTAGTAACACTTTAATTATTTTTTTTAACCCTTGTGCTGCTAGCATAAAGTATATGATATTGACTTGTTTTAAACGTACTTTTTTTTTACATTTCTTCCGTTGCTTCTTGGTGTCATAAAATACACACAACAGAAAAAAACTAGCATAAAAAAATTGTTTGGTATAGCCCTTCAGCTGGCTATTGGTGATAATTAGAAAAGAAAAAGGGTGCTGCTGCTCTATATGGAGCCTCTGGGTGGCAGGAACACATCTAGACAAAACACAAAAGAAGAGAGCGCAAAGCCGCCCTTATTGTAACTCAGCTTTAATATGGTAAAGTTACATACCGTGTTTCCCCGAAAATAAGACCTAGCGCTATTTTCCAGGAAGGCTGCAATATAAGCCCTACCCCGACAATAAGCCCTAGTTTAAAAAGCTTCTAAAATCCTATAATCCACTCTATTACAGTAGTATATAATGTACAATGTGTGCGTTTCTGTAATATAATTGTGGAGAAGAGAGCTTCGGTGGGTCACAGAAGCGCAGAGCGGCGCTATAACGAAGGTATTTGGCACAATTATATTACAGAAACACACACATTGTACATTATATACTACTGTAATAGAGTGAATTATAGGGTTTTACAAGCATTTTAACTTGGTTCACAGTGGGGATTCCTTTCAGGCAAGGAGAGAGAGGGGGAGAGAAGACAGCGCATTACATGGTAAGACCTACCCCGAAAATAAGCCCTACTGTGTCTTTTGTTGCCAAAATTCTTATAAGACCCAGGCTTATTTTTGGGGAAACACGGTAGTAGGTGAGGTTGAAAAAAGACACAAGTCCACCAAGTCCAACCTATGTGTATGATTATATGTCAGTATTACATTGTATATCCCTGTGTGTTGTGGTCGTTCAGGTGCTTATCTAATAGGTTTTTTAAACTATCGATGCTCCCTGCTGAGACCACCGCCTGTGGAAGGGAATTCCACATCCTTGCCGCTCTTACAGTAAACAAAAAAAGAAGCCTCTACGTAGTTTAAGGTTAAACCTCTTTTCTTCTAATTTTAATGAGTGGCCACGTGTCTTTTTACCCCTATTGTGGGGTCACAAGTATGGTATTTGTAAATTTAAATCATATCCCCTCTTCTCCAGAGTGAATAAGTTCAGTGCTTGTCACCTTTCCTCATAACTAATATCCTCCAGACCGTTTATTAGCTTTGTTGCCCTTCTTTGTACTCGCTCCATTTGCAGTACATCCTTCCTAAAGACTGGTGCCCAGAACTGGACAGGATACTCCAGGTGCGGCTGGACCAGAGTCTTGTAGAGCGGGAGAATTATTGTTTTTATCTCTGGAGTTTATCCCCTTTTTAATGCATGCCAATATTCTGTTTGCTTTGTTAGCAGCTGCTTGGCATTGCAGGCCATTGCTGAGCCTGTCATCTACTAGGACCCCCAGGTCCTTTTCCATCCTAGATTCATCCAGAGGTTCTCCTACCAGTGTATAGATTGCATTCATATTTTTGCCACCCAAATGCATTATTTTAAATTTTTCTACATTAAACCTCATTTGCCATGTAGTTGCCCACCCCATTAATTTGTTCAGATCTATTTGCAAGGTTCCCACATCCTGCGGAGAAGTTATTGCCCTGCTTAGCTTAGTATTGTCCGCAAATACAGAGATTGAACTGTTTACCCCATCCTCCAGGTCGTTCATGAACAAATTAAATAGGATTGGTCCCAGCACAGAACCCTGGGGGACCCCACTACCCACCCCTGACCATTCCAAGTATTCTCCATTTATCACTACCCTCTGAACTCGCCCTTGTAGCCAGTTTCAATCCATGTACTCACCCGATGATCCATGCCAACGGACCTTATTTTGTACAGTAAACGTTCATGGGGAACTGTGTCAAATGCCTTTGCAAAATCCAGATACACCATGTCTACGGGCCTCCTTTATCTAGATGGCAACCTCATAGAAGGTTAATAGCTTGGTTTGGCAAGGAAAATTCTTCATGAATCCATGCTGATTACTGCTAATGATACCTTTCTCATTACTAAAATCTTGAATATAGTCCCTTATCATCCCCTCCAAGAGCTTGCATACTATTGATGTTAGGCTAACTGGTCTGTAATTCCCAGGGATGTATTTTGGGCACTTTTTAAATATTGGTGCTACATTGTCTTTTCTCCAATCAACTGGTACCATTCCAGTCAGTAGACTGTCAGTAAAAATTAGGAACAATGGTCTGGCAATTACTTGACTGAGTTCCCTAAGTACCCTTGGGTGCAAGCCATCTTGTCCCAGGGATTTATTAATGTTAAGTTTCCCAAGTCTAATTTTAATTCTGTCCTCTGTTAACCATTGAGGTGCTTCCTGTGATGTGTCATGAGGATAAACACTGCAATTTTGGTTTCTAAAGCCCCCCAATTCCCTCGTGCAGACTGAGTAGAAGAATAAATTCAATACCTTCGCCATCTCCCTATCCTTTGTAACCAGATGTCCTTCCTCATTCTTTATGGGGCCAATATGGCCTGTCCTCCCTTTTTTACTGTTTACATACTTAAAGAATTTCTTGGGATATTTTTTGCTCTCCTCCGCTATGTGTTTTTCGTGTTCTATCTTAGCCACCCTAATTGTACCCTTACATTTCTTGTTGCATTCTTTATAAAGTCTGAATGCTGATGATGGTCCCTCAACCTTGTATTTATTGAAGGCCTTCTCCTTTGCTTTTATATGTATTTTTAGATTGGGGTAAAGCCATCCAGGACTTTTGTCCGCTCTTTTAAATTTATTACTCAATGGGATGCATTGGCTAATGCCCTTATTTAATATGCTCTTAAAGCAAACCCATCTCTCCTCCGTGTTCTCTGTTCCTAAGATTTTATCCCAATTCATGCCTTCTAGCAAGGTTCATAGTTTAGGGAAGTTGGCTCTTTTGAAATTCAGTGTCTTTGTATTCCCCTTATGTTTCCTATTTTTCTGCTTTATACTGAAGCCAATTGATCTGTGATCTCTGTTTCCTAAATTGCCCCATATTTCCACATCCGTGATATGTTGGTAATCAGTAGATCCAGTAACGCTTTGTTTCTAGTTGGTGAGTCTACCTGATCCATGAAATTGTCCTGCAAGACATTTAGGAACTGGCGAGCCTTTGACAAATGCGTAGTTCCCTTCCCCCAGTCTATGTCTGGAACACTATAGTGTTAAAAACACTACAATGGTCAAACTCAGGTCATAAAAAGAGGAAAGGAGGGCACACGACCTTGTGCATTACCAATGGTAACATTTATTAAAAAACTGTAACAGCAGTAATCATACTCACAAACGAGCGTGTATAAAAAAAGCTTATCAGTCCGCCAGCAAAAAAGGATATGTCTCTGGACACCTGCATCCTGGACCGGATATTGAAGGGGTCCGATTGAATCACAAACGGCTAACGCGTTTCAAGGGTGTACCCTCTTCCCCAGAGCCAAAGCAGTGAATCTGAAGGAAGGAGGCCATGCCTCCAAAACGCATTATCATGGCAACTGTGTGTTATCCTCATGCTCTTCCCCCCTGTATCCTGCTTGTGTGGGTTTGTGTCTCCTCGAAAAGCAGTGCCTGCTGGACCAGACGCAAGCGCATTAGGATCTGCGCGTCGAGCGTGGTGGTGGATAGCCTCGGATGTGCTGCCAGGATAAGGGCAGCTAAGTTGAACATCCACGGCACCCCCTTCCCCTGTCGGGATCTTGAGGTTGTTATAGGAGTGCGGCCACAATGATAATCCTTATGCTGTATCTATCTTCACACAATGTGAGTTTGACCATTGTAGTGTTTTTAACTTTACCATATTAAAGCCGAGTTACACTAGGGCGCAAAATTATGTCATATATCCCAGGAGTCCTCGTGGGCATTTGTTTTTCTTTCATCTAGATGAGGGGAGGAGGGGCTTTCTCAGCTAAAAACATCCTTCTGCCTGCATGCCTGAGCTTAGAGCAGATGGATTCCAGATAATAAATGCTACAGGAATCATCTGCCCTTACTGAAGATGGCAGCGGCTAGAAATGCCAGGGTAGTGTTATTCAAAGTGATTTCTCAATAAAATAAAGAATAGTGACCTGGATGGACGAGTGAGTTTTCTTTGAATATTAAAAATGAATTAAACAGTGTTTTTGGTTTGTGTTGCTCAGATACAGTTTAGTTCTATATTAACCAAAATGTATAAATCCGTCTAAAAATCCTGCTGTCGGTCTATTATCATTTCACCGCATGTGTGTAGAAGGCATTGTTACCACTTTCCTTCTCCTACAATCATGATAGGAGGTCATTGACATATTGAGCCTTTGTTTGATGATTGGCTAATGATTGCTTGATTGACTATAATGTTCAGCAGGAATAGTGTCAAAAGCATTTTAATCTTTAACAGTTTGAAATACCATTCTCCTCAGTGGGAGAACTATGCATGTATTAGCATGTCAATGAATCAAATCTTTCTGTAACCCCCAGGGGCCTTTTTATCTTTCACACTTTTTTTTAGTACATAAACCTACATTATATCAGAAGAAGACATAAAGTATCAAGGTGTTTCACTTTAATCAGTGACATATCTTGGCAGTTCTCCAGTACAATATTACAATGTATTGTACCCTGTCTTCAGCAATTTGAAATGTCAAATCATTGGCATACTATTGTAGCAATTTACATGCATGCAGACATTTAGCCAAGCAAAGATGCAATTTGCATGGCTAACCTTAGATGGCCACAGGCAATGATGAAGATTGATATATCTGCTCATCATCACAGCAAGTTAACTTGCTGTTTAACCAAAGGTTAACAGATCCTATCTTGTATGCCCATAGGCAATCCCTGAAAAGTCGTCTCTTCAGGGAAACTTTTCCTGCCTCTAGCTAACAACCAAATTTTACTTTTTTGGACAACTCGCCCCAACACAGTTGCTACCTTTTAGATCATGTGTGCTTCCATTAAAGCTGGGTATGCGCTAGTAGAATATGGAATGAAAATTCATATGAAAATTCTCAGAACATTTAAATGTTGTTCCAAAAATTTTGTTGCAATTTAACATATTAATTGTGTTATGTTTGGACTTTACCAAATGAAAACCACAAACTGTATACTGTTAGAAATTTGTACATTCAAGAAAAAAATTCCCTCCTGCTTTTTCTCATTACTGCAGGCGAAAACAAACATAATTTGACCTCACCAAGGATTTGAGAAATTAACAAATATTCTTACAAGATTCCTACAATGAAAAATGTCAAACGAAATTCTAGGAGTACTAAAAGGAGTGCTTGAAATCCCTCCCACAAAAAGCACTGCTCAGCGCTCAGGAATCAACAGTTCAGTGATTGAGTAGACCCAGTATAGTCTGAGAAATGTGCAAATAGCAGCTGCTTAAATTTTTTTAAACATGAATAAAAAACAGCATAAATAGTAACTCTAAAACAGTCCAAGAGTCCAGTTTCACACTGCAGCAGCGCTGCCCTCAAACCCCCGTTCGAAAGACTTCTATATGTATTCACATATAAAACAATAATGGTGCATAGGAAGATGGATGTGTTGAATAGACAGTCTTTACACAGTGCTTCTTTTTTACCAAGGGAAGATCACCACGTAGAGGGATATAAACCCCTTTTGGGGATACACTCACCAGATGTAAAAAATAAATCAACATGGAATCAACATAAACATCTGCCGTGGTCCTGCACTCTCCACCTATTGCTCTTTGCTTGTTGGCATATTCCGCAATCCCATGTGGAAAAGAAAGTATACCATATAGAGCAGTACCATTTAAAGAAGTTTTATTGAACCCCACAGTACCCCTATACAAAATATGCGTACCCAAAATCACAATTCTTCAAGCAAAAAATTAATGGTACTTATGTGTGGAGGCTCCGGTTACAGCAATGCTGAAGTCACCCGGGTTAGCGGTAATTCCTGACTTCCTTGTTCCTGGTGTCTGGAACGCACACCTCACTTCCGGTCGTATGATAGGAGTCACAACCCTGACGCGTTTTGTCATTGGCTGACTTCGTCTGAGGGCGTGACTATCTCTATCATCCACCAGTTACATGTATGTATGTGACCCGCCCACAGGTCGACGCCCACAGTGCTTGCGCCACTCCGGTGCCGCCGTACTGCATTCAGTAAGGGCAGGTGCCAGACTCTGGGCGGGCCTGTGTGGTGTCAATCATGTCTCCGTCCCCTCAACGTGTCCGTACTGTGAACAGTGAAACACACTGAGTAGTGGACGGGAGCCGGATCTATCACACTGAAATCAACCTCATCATCTCCCTCACTGCGCATCTGCTAAATGAGAGGATGAATGCGGACCATATGGTATACAGCATCATAAATCAAAAACAAGTACATAGATCATTACAAACTGACGAATATGGTAATCATTATCATGCTGCATCCATATTGTACACTATATGATTAGATAATTGAATAGTCCGGGACATTATTAAATATTTTCTCCTGTAGGTAAGCATATAAGTACCATAAATGATTGGATATATACCAATCATAATGAAATAATTAGATATATACTATTCATAATAAAATTAATGATCTATCTAAGGACACCACCCTGTCATGCTACAAACAGGTTTAAGACTGCACATCCCACTGGGTGGAATCATATATACATCTATTCAGGTACAGGTCTACATATAATGTAATAATATATAAATGAAACATAAAAAATCTCTTCAATATAAAATTGGGACCTAATAATATAGGTACCCAATATCTCTGATGTACTGAATTAGATCAGTTAATCTCCTAGAATATTAAAACCAGATACAATTAGAGTAAAAGTGGATAGACTAGGATAAAAATCCAGCTGGTTGTCTGCTCCATAGTGGTGGAGCGCACGCCAGTATCCACAGGACTCTCATTCGTTATCCCTACGCCTTTACAGCCTCAGTGCCGGGTCGGGGCACATAACCATGTAAGCATGTTTTTGGCTTTTTAGAAATTTTATATGCAATAAAAACGGTATCACGCTATTGCTCGCTTCTCCTTTTTCTGATTATATACCACTGAATCCAAGCGTTATCGTTACCTGCATGGTGGACAACATTTCGCTGATCCTTAGCAATTGGAACTTGCTGAAAGCCTGTTTGACTTCTTTTTTAATTAAAAGGGTCAATTTGCTGCGGTAAGCTGCCATCCTTACTTAATGTGCACTATCGGGTGTCAATATTATTATTGGTGAAGGTGGATCTTCATTTCTCTCAAGAATCACATTGGATTTTTTCACAATACGTTGTTTGAAGTGGATTTAATTGGTGTTTATACAACACTTTTTTGTGGGATATTTATTTGCATTTATTAACCCTTGTTTGGGGGTTTATTGGTTTGGACTTTATTTGCAATAAGTTTCAACTGAATTTTTACATTGTTTGTATTGATTTATATGATAGTCAATCTTTGTTGTTCACAAATTTATTTGAATTTTTTTTTTTTTTTTTTTGTACACACTGGTTGATTTTTATACACAGTATTTATTTAAGTGGGGAGAGCATATTGTTTTTTTATATATGTCTACTGTTTTTTAATGAATTTAGATTTACTTTTACATATTAGCGCCCTCCTCTCTCACTATTTTCATTATTGATTTCAGTATTTCACTGTAATTTGAGGTGCAGCTTATATATAGCAAATATTTAGTATATTAATTGGCGCAGGCTTCATTTAAATCATTCTTTAAGAGTTTACTGAACTTTTCACACCTTGCAGCCATGGATGTCTTTAATTTTATGCAGGGTCGACAGACTAATATTGAAGAGATCTTTCTACAAACATCTAGTCCCAACCTGGATTTAGAAAGGGGATTTAAACAGCTCCAGTATGACATGGAGAAACAAATCCGCCTTTGGTGGGACATAGCATCATTCGAGATGTACATCGGGAGGAACCTCACTCCTAGGAGATTGAGGTGGGATGTACACCCGAATGATGGCGTGGAGGATTTAACCCTTGTTGATGAATGGTATCAATTCTTTAACGCATGTGAACAAAAACTTATGCAATTAATGATACGGAGACGAAGAGCCAAAAATGTCTTAGTGGAAGCCAATATAGCCGACCTGAAGGAAAGGATGGGGCCGTTTATGGACACCAAAGAATACTTGGACAAAGCTCAAGGGTTACAAACCCATTTGTCCAAGTATGATGGTGACATTAAACAGAAAAAGTTAAAGAAATATCAGAGAGATGTCAAAGATTATGAGGATAATAAAGTTTATAAGTGGCAGGTGGATTTTGATCCTGCCAGTACTAATGAATCACCTGTGGCAAGGGACCTGGAAGTTCATAACGTCGTTACTCAACTAGCTAACAAATTTAAAAATAAAACACGTACTCCCACTAAAGCTAAAACTCCTTCTAAGAGTAAGGGACAAGCTAGTTCAAATGGGAGGGGATCTTCTATACCCCCCCCACTTCTCAAAGTGGGGGAGGATATTTACAGCCTAATGATTATTATCCAGCTCCCTATATAGCGCCAACATACAATAGGTATGGCCCTATAGATACGAGACCTGTTGATTATAATTATCAGTATTACAATCAAGGACCCAATCAATATGCTCCTAGACCACCTAGGGGCCATTTTAGAGGCAACTATAGAGGAAGACCGTTTCAACATCAAAATAATTATTCACAGGGGGGGGAATGGAGGGGATGGAAGGAGCCATGCAAAATTCCATCCAATACCCCGTACCACCCCAGAGAGCAGTTAGAAAGAGAGGTAAGAGAGGGGGAACCAGAAAGAAAAAGGCCACGAGACAGTTAGACGGTGGGATTTTCAATCTTGCGGGAATTGAGTTTTCAGAGGCAGAGCTCAAGGTTCTATCGCAGGGTTTGAAGTTCGCACCGGATAGGAAGATTAATAAATTTGATCTATTTATTGACATTGAAAAATATGTCAGGAAGTTAAACATTAAAAAACATTTTGCGTCTCAAACATCTGTTGTTCCCTCTGGGGAGGAGATGATATATATTCACATAGTGGATTAAGGAATAATTCCATATTTAACCCCAAAAAAGGCACACATCACCATGTGGAGGTTTTTAAAAATATGGTGCAAGATGATATTAGGAATTTAGAAACACCAAATGTTAGGCATAATAAAACATTGATGGAGGGAATTAGATCACTAGAGAAAAATAAAAATATTGTTATTCGTCCAGCGGATAAAGGGGGGGGGGTAGTGGTATTGCCATTACAAAAATATCATGATGAAATTGATCGTATTTTAGAAGATGGTAATACATATAAGCCTCTTCCGGGGGATCCCATGAGAAGGCTAAAGGATGATCTGCTAAGCTGGGTAACAGAAGGTGCTGATAAAAATATATTAAATAATAAAGAAGCTCAATATCTCATTCCCCGGGTGCCCCGTACACCGGTATTGTATATCTTACCAAAAATTCATAAGAACAGAGAGAATCCCCCAGGACGACCCATTATAAGTGGGATTGGTTCCCTCTACTCTCGAGTGGGGGAATACTTAGACATCTATCTGCAACCCCTGGTCACACAGGGAAGATCGTATCTCAAAGATAGCAGAGAGTTGATTAAATCTATATCTTCTATAGAGATCACGCAGGAAACCCTGATGGTTACTATAGATATAGAATCCCTGTATACTAATATTAAACAGTCAGATGCATCTGTGGCGGTCGAATTGGCCCTCACAGAACAATCTAATTTACCCATGGCCCAAATCCAATTTTTAGGGTTGGGACTTAAGCAAGCAATGGGGAACAATTATTTTTGGGCACAGGGGAAGTTCTTTAATCAGATTAAAGGCGTGGCAATGGGGGCTCGTTATGCGCCCAGTGTTGCCAACCTTGTCCTTAATAAATGGGAAAATGAGTCTATCTATTCAAATATGAGCGAGTGTTTGATATACTACAGAAGATATATAGACAATATTATCCTGTTATGGGAGGGGCCATTACCCCTGTTCGAGGATTTCCTCAGGGCCATGAATGTTAACCATTATGGCCTTAAATTCACAGCGGAAAGCAGGTTTAACTCCATCAATTATTTGGACCTAACATTAGTTAAAAAAGAGGGAAGGGTGGGCACGAAAACCTATTTTAAAATTACAGATAGAAATGGTTTTGTGCCCACATCCAGTTGCCATCACCCTCAGTGGTTGGGGGCGGTCCCTAAAGGGCAACTGATGCGCATTAGGCGAAATTGCGATCAAATATCAGACTTTGAATCTCAATCCACCACTCTAATTGAGAAATTTATGGAGAAGGGCTATCCCTTACACACACTTGAAAAAATAAAAAATGAAGTGTGTTCGATGGATAGGGAATCTTTATTAAGTTCTAAAAAGAAACCCCCCTTCTCTGGTGATCTAGCCTTTTTTTCAGGTTTCCACCGACAGTATAGGGATGTGGAAAAAACCTTTAAAAAGTTTTGGCCCATTCTCCTTAAAGATGGAGATTTGGCCAAAATTTTACCTCCAAAACCAAAATTTATATATAGGAGAGCTCCAATATTACGCAACATCATTGCACCTAATATACCTGATCCCCCTAAAAAATCCTCTACCTTTTTAGACAGTTCAGGTTTCTATTATTGTACCCGGTGCAAATCCTGCCGGAAAACCAGGAGAAATACAAGGAAAATCATTAAATTCCGATCTAATGTTACGTGTCAAGAATTTGAGATTAAACCACTTATCACTTGTGACTCTAAGTATGTCACATATGTTTTAGAATGTCCATGTTCCCTTCAATATGTGGGGAGGACCACTAGAGAACTAAAGGTCAGGATTAATGAACATGTGAGTAACATTTTAAAGGGTTTTCCTAATCATAGTGTCTCTCGACATTTTGCCCAATTCCATGACCAGGATCCTGGGCAAATGACATTCTATGGGATTGATAAGATGGCAGGGCACTGGAGAGGAACAGACCTCAAGAAGGCAATATCACAGAATGAGACTCAATGGCTGTACCGCCTTCGATCGATGCAGCCGTTGGGTTTAAACATTGAGCTGGATTTAAATTGCTTTCTTACTAATGAATAGGGTCGTCAAGCCAGTAGGGTCTTTTTGTAATTTTTAAAGTATTTTAGTATGAATCCCTTATTTGGGGAATTTTTTAATTTTTTTTATTTTTTTACATTAAATTCTTTTATTCATTTTATTTTATCTCTAATTATATAATGACTTGTTCATGTATTTTTTAGATAACTATTATATATAATTTCTTGTATATTAAAGTTCATTCTTAATTGTGTAAAGTAATACAAACGCCAATAGTATGTTCCATGTAACCATTGCCGGGTCGGGACAGAGGCTGTTTGAATATCCCCTCCCATATTCTAATTATGAGTGACATAAATATGGCATTCACAGCGTGACCTGTAGCGCTTCCTGATGACGGAACCCGAAACGTACGTCGAAGCGCAATACAGGTCACGCAATTGACGTCACTTCCGGTCCAGCTGGTTGTCTGCTCCATAGTGGTGGAGCGCACGCCAGTATCCACAGGACTCTCATTCGTTATCCCTACGCCTTTACAGCCTCAGTGCCGGGTCGGGGCACATAACCATGTAAGCATGTTTTTGGCTTTTTAGAAATTTTATATGCAATAAAAACGGTATCACGCTATTGCTCGCTTCTCCTTTTTCTGATTATATACCACTGAATCCAAGCGTTATCGTTACCTGCATGGTGGACAACATTTCGCTGATCCTTAGCAATTGGAACTTGCTGAAAGCCTGTTTGACTTCTTTTTTAATTAAAAGGGTCAATTTGCTGCGGTAAGCTGCCATCCTTACTTAATGTGCACTATCGGGTGTCAATATTATTATTGGTGAAGGTGGATCTTCATTTCTCTCAAGAATCACATTGGATTTTTTCACAATACGTTGTTTGAAGTGGATTTAATTGGTGTTTATACAACACTTTTTTGTGGGATATTTATTTGCATTTATTAACCCTTGTTTGGGGGTTTATTGGTTTGGACTTTATTTGCAATAAGTTTCAACTGAATTTTTACATTGTTTGTATTGATTTATATGATAGTCAATCTTTGTTGTTCACAAATTTATTTGAATTTTTTTTTTTTTTTTTGTACACACTGGTTGATTTTTATACACAGTATTTATTTAAGTGGGGAGAGCATATTGTTTTTTTATATATGTCTACTGTTTTTTAATGAATTTAGATTTACTTTTACATATTAGCGCCCTCCTCTCTCACTATTTTCATTATTGATTTCAGTATTTCACTGTAATTTGAGGTGCAGCTTATATATAGCAAATATTTAGTATATTAATTGGCGCAGGCTTCATTTAAATCATTCTTTAAGAGTTTACTGAACTTTTCACACCTTGCAGCCATGGATGTCTTTAATTTTATGCAGGGTCGACAGACTAATATTGAAGAGATCTTTCTACAAACATCTAGTCCCAACCTGGATTTAGAAAGGGGATTTAAACAGCTCCAGTATGACATGGAGAAAAAAATCCGCCTTTGGTGGGACATAGCATCATTCGAGATGTACATCGGGAGGAACCTCACTCCTAGGAGATTGAGGTGGGATGTACACCCGAATGATGGCGTGGAGGATTTAACCCTTGTTGATGAATGGTATCAATTCTTTAACGCATGTGAACAAAAACTTATGCAATTAATGATACGGAGACGAAGAGCCAAAAATGTCTTAGTGGAAGCCAATATAGCCGACCTGAAGGAAAGGATGGGGCCGTTTATGGACACCAAAGAATACTTGGACAAAGCTCAAGGGTTACAAACCCATTTGTCCAAGTATGATGGTGACATTAAACAGAAAAAGTTAAAGAAATATCAGAGAGATGTCAAAGATTATGAGGATAATAAAGTTTATAAGTGGCAGGTGGATTTTGATCCTGCCAGTACTAATGAATCACCTGTGGCAAGGGACCTGGAAGTTCATAACGTCGTTACTCAACTAGCTAACAAATTTAAAAATAAAACACGTACTCCCACTAAAGCTAAAACTCCTTCTAAGAGTAAGGGACAAGCTAGTTCAAATGGGAGGGGATCTTCTATACCCCCCCCACTTCTCAAAGTGGGGGAGGATATTTACAGCCTAATGATTATTATCCAGCTCCCTATATAGCGCCAACATACAATAGGTATGGCCCTATAGATACGAGACCTGTTGATTATAATTATCAGTATTACAATCAAGGACCCAATCAATATGCTCCTAGACCACCTAGGGGCCATTTTAGAGGCAACTATAGAGGAAGACCGTTTCAACATCAAAATAATTATTCACAGGGGGGGGAATGGAGGGGATGGAAGGAGCCATGCAAAATTCCATCCAATACCCCGTACCACCCCAGAGAGCAGTTAGAAAGAGAGGTAAGAGAGGGGGAACCAGAAAGAAAAAGGCCACGAGACAGTTAGACGGTGGGATTTTCAATCTTGCGGGAATTGAGTTTTCAGAGGCAGAGCTCAAGGTTCTATCGCAGGGTTTGAAGTTCGCACCGGATAGGAAGATTAATAAATTTGATCTATTTATTGACATTGAAAAATATGTCAGGAAGTTAAACATTAAAAAACATTTTGCGTCTCAAACATCTGTTGTTCCCTCTGGGGAGGAGATGATATATATTCACATAGTGGATTAAGGAATAATTACATATTTAACCCCAAAAAAGGCACACATCACCATGTGGAGGTTTTTAAAAATATGGTGCAAGATGATATTAGGAATTTAGAAACACCAAATGTTAGGCATAATAAAACATTGATGGAGGGAATTAGATCACTAGAGAAAAATAAAAATATTGTTATTCGTCCAGCGGATAAAGGGGGGGGGGGGGTAGTGGTATTGCCATTACAAAAATATCATGATGAAATTGATCGTATTTTAGAAGATGGTAATACATATAAGCCTCTTCCGGGGGATCCCATGAGAAGGCTAAAGGATGATCTGCTAAGCTGGGTAACAGAAGGTGCTGATAAAAATATATTAAATAATAAAGAAGCTCAATATCTCATTCCCCGGGTGCCCCGTACACCGGTATTGTATATCTTACCAAAAATTCATAAGAACAGAGAGAATCCCCCAGGACGACCCATTATAAGTGGGATTGGTTCCCTCTACTCTCGAGTGGGGGAATACTTAGACATCTATCTGCAACCCCTGGTCACACAGGGAAGATCGTATCTCAAAGATAGCAGAGAGTTGATTAAATCTATATCTTCTATAGAGATCACGCAGGAAACCCTGATGGTTACTATAGATATAGAATCCCTGTATACTAATATTAAACAGTCAGATGCATCTGTGGCGGTCGAATTGGCCCTCACAGAACAATCTAATTTACCCATGGCCCAAATCCAATTTTTAGGGTTGGGACTTAAGCAAGCAATGGGGAACAATTATTTTTGGGCACAGGGGAAGTTCTTTAATCAGATTAAAGGCGTGGCAATGGGGGCTCGTTATGCGCCCAGTGTTGCCAACCTTGTCCTTAATAAATGGGAAAATGAGTCTATCTATTCAAATATGAGCGAGTGTTTGATATACTACAGAAGATATATAGACAATATTATCCTGTTATGGGAGGGGCCATTACCCCTGTTCGAGGATTTCCTCAGGGCCATGAATGTTAACCATTATGGCCTTAAATTCACAGCGGAAAGCAGCTTTAACTCCATCAATTATTTGGACCTAACATTAGTTAAAAAAGAGGGAAGGGTGGGCACGAAAACCTATTTTAAAATTACAGATAGAAATGGTTTTGTGCCCACATCCAGTTGCCATCACCCTCAGTGGTTGGGGGCGGTCCCTAAAGGGCAACTGATGCGCATTAGGCGAAATTGCGATCAAATATCAGACTTTGAATCTCAATCCACCACTCTAATTGAGAAATTTATGGAGAAGGGCTATCCCTTACACACACTTGAAAAAATAAAAAATGAAGTGTGTTCGATGGATAGGGAATCTTTATTAAGTTCTAAAAAGAAACCCCCCTTCTCTGGTGATCTAGCCTTTTTTTCAGGTTTCCACCGACAGTATAGGGATGTGGAAAAAACCTTTAAAAAGTTTTGGCCCATTCTCCTTAAAGATGGAGATTTGGCCAAAATTTTACCTCCAAAACCAAAATTTATATATAGGAGAGCTCCAATATTACGCAACATCATTGCACCTAATATACCTGATCCCCCTAAAAAATCCTCTACCTTTTTAGACAGTTCAGGTTTCTATTATTGTACCCGGTGCAAATCCTGCCGGAAAACCAGGAGAAATACAAGGAAAATCATTAAATTCCGATCTAATGTTACGTGTCAAGAATTTGAGATTAAACCACTTATCACTTGTGACTCTAAGTATGTCACATATGTTTTAGAATGTCCATGTTCCCTTCAATATGTGGGGAGGACCACTAGAGAACTAAAGGTCAGGATTAATGAACATGTGAGTAACATTTTAAAGGGTTTTCCTAATCATAGTGTCTCTCGACATTTTGCCCAATTCCATGACCAGGATCCTGGGCAAATGACATTCTATGGGATTGATAAGATGGCAGGGCACTGGAGAGGAACAGACCTCAAGAAGGCAATATCACAGAATGAGACTCAATGGCTGTACCGCCTTCGATCGATGCAGCCGTTGGGTTTAAACATTGAGCTGGATTTAAATTGCTTTCTTACTAATGAATAGGGTCGTCAAGCCAGTAGGGTCTTTTTGTAATTTTTAAAGTATTTTAGTATGAATCCCTTATTTGGGGAATTTTTTAATTTTTTTTATTTTTTTACATTAAATTCTTTTATTCATTTTATTTTATCTCTAATTATATAATGACTTGTTCATGTATTTTTTAGATAACTATTATATATAATTTCTTGTATATTAAAGTTCATTCTTAATTGTGTAAAGTAATACAAACGCCAATAGTATGTTCCATGTAACCATTGCCGGGTCGGGACAGAGGCTGTTTGAATATCCCCTCCCATATTCTAATTATGAGTGACATAAATATGGCATTCACAGCGTGACCTGTAGCGCTTCCTGATGACGGAACCCGAAACGTACGTCGAAGCGCAATACAGGTCACGCAATTGACGTCACTTCCGGTCCAGCTGGTTGTCTGCTCCATAGTGGTGGAGCGCACGCCAGTATCCACAGGACTCTCATTCGTTATCCCTACGCCTTTACAGCCTCAGTGCCGGGTCGGGGCACATAACCATGTAAGCATGTTTTTGGCTTTTTAGAAATTTTATATGCAATAAAAACGGTATCACGCTATTGCTCGCTTCTCCTTTTTCTGATTATATACCACTGAATCCAAGCGTTATCGTTACCTGCATGGTGGACAACATTTCGCTGATCCTTAGCAATTGGAACTTGCTGAAAGCCTGTTTGACTTCTTTTTTAATTAAAAGGGTCAATTTGCTGCGGTAAGCTGCCATCCTTACTTAATGTGCACTATCGGGTGTCAATATTATTATTGGTGAAGGTGGATCTTCATTTCTCTCAAGAATCACATTGGATTTTTTCACAATACGTTGTTTGAAGTGGATTTAATTGGTGTTTATACAACACTTTTTTGTGGGATATTTATTTGCATTTATTAACCCTTGTTTGGGGGTTTATTGGTTTGGACTTTATTTGCAATAAGTTTCAACTGAATTTTTACATTGTTTGTATTGATTTATATGATAGTCAATCTTTGTTGTTCACAAATTTATTTGAATTTTTTTTTTTTTGTACACACTGGTTGATTTTTATACACAGTATTTATTTAAGTGGGGAGAGCATATTGTTTTTTTATATATGTCTACCGTTTTTTAATGAATTTAGATTTACTTTTACATATTAGCGCCCTCCTCTCTCACTATTTTCATTAGGATAAAATGAAGTAAAACCAAACAGGCTGGGAATGAATCCCTAATATATAGAAAGATTCAACTGCTAAAATAAATGTCAAAAAATTAAAGTTTAAAGGTAGACCTAAATTGACACCCTTTATCTAAACTGGGGAGATTAGGCATATTCCTCAGCTTTGGTAGGCACTATGTATCGCTAATGAAGAAATTTATATCAAGCTCAATATTGAGGCCTTTGGGTGCCAGAACCTCTGTGAGAAAAATCCAGCGAGTCTCACGTTTAGATAATTCTCGGACTCTATGTGAGACTCTCCAATATTGTTCGAGGTGTTCTATGCCCCAAAATTCCAGGCCCGACGCATCCTGATTGTGTTTTAGTTTGAAATGTAAAGAGACGTTGTGATCTTTAAAACCAATTTTGATGTTCTGAATGTGTTCTGCTATTCGTACCCTCAACATTCTTTTGGTTCGCCCTATATAAAGAAGACCACAAGGACACCTCAAAGCATAAACCACAAAGGTACTATTGCATGTGATAAACTGCTTGATATCAAATTGTTGGTTGTTAGAGGGGGATATAAAATTATCTAGGCCCCTAATAGGCCTTGACAGTTCTCTACAGGCCTTACATCTTCTACAAGCAAAGAAGCCGTTTCGGTCCCAAAAAGATTGCGGTCGAGTTGGGAGATCCCACACCATTTTTACCACTCGGTCCCCATAGTTCGGTGCTTTTCTATATATAAACTGGGGTCTGGATGGTAATATTGGGCCCAGTTTCTTATCCAATAGTAAGACATGCCAATGCTGGTTAAATATTGACTCTACCTCCTTATATTGGGTGTGGAACTGTGAAATAAAACCCCATTCTTTAGTGTTGGTAGGTTTTAGGCCGGAACTCTTTTCTTGTAAGCACACCTCCCTTGGTACTGCCCCCACTTCCTCCACTATCTTCTCCAACGCTTTTGGGTTGTATCCTCTGGCCTCAAATCGATCAGTGAGGATTTTTGATTGGGTGAAAGAATTATCAATTTCAGAACAGTTTCTCTTTACCCTCATGATTTGTCCCTTCGGTATATTTTTAATCCAGAGAGGATGGTGACCGCTGGTGGTGGGTAAATAACTGTTTCTATCCGTGGGTTTGAAAAACACTTTAGTCTCAAATTTCTGATTACGGCGATAAACATTCACATCCAGGAAGTTTATTTAATTGACATGCCATTCAGAAGTTAATCTTATTTTGTTGTTGTTAGTATTTAAAACTGTTAAAAATTCTTGTAATGAGTTAACTGAACCCACCCAGATAAAAAAGAGATCGTCAATAAAACGCTTATAAAAAAGTAGTTCCGCCCTGCTTTCTTTAAAAATTATCTTGTCTTCCCACTCCGCCATAAATAAATTTGTGATACTGGGCGCAAATTTAGCGCCCATAGCGACCCCTCTTTGTTGGGAGTAAAACTGACTGGCGTACTAAAAAAAGTTGTGGGAAAGGCAAAAATCCAGGGCGTATCTGATAAAAACTTTTTGATCATGGACTAGATTGTCTCTTTGACATAAAGCCCAATTGAGGGCTAACAGGGCATCATGGTGTTGTATGATAGAATATAAAAATGAGACATCTGCTGTAACTAGCAAAACTTGTTGTCCTTCCTCTGGGGTGATAGCCTGGAGACAATTTAAACAATCTTTTGTGTCCTTTATATATGAACGTGTCATTCCTACACTTTTTTGTAGGAATTTATCCAGGTATTGACCCATTCTGGAGGAGATGGAACCGATGCTATTCACAATCGGCCTTGCTGGTGGGTTGGTGGGGTCTTTATGCACTTTTGGCAGTGTATATATAGTTGGAATCCTACTACTTGATGGTACCAAGTAATTCCTTTCTTTTGTCGACAAAACACCCAGTTGGGAGCCGATATTCACCAGAACCTCCATTTGGTTTTTATAAGGTTGTGTAGGTTCCTGGTCCAATAGTTTTTAGGTTGATGTATCTTCCAAGATCTACATAATTTGGCCATGATAAAAATCCTTTGTTAACACAACTACTCCACCTCCCTTATCAGCCGGCCGTATAATGATGTCTTTGCGTTTTTCTAGCATGTCAATTCCTTCTTGAATATGTCTCAAACTGGTATTCTTCTTGGGTTTCAGATGCTCAAGATCCCTTAAAACTAATCCCTTGAATACTTCCACTTGATGGTTGGGATTATTCAGAGGGTTGAAAAGGGATTTATTTTTCAAACCACTATTAACAATAGACGCAGGCTGTGCAATACTTATCGTATTTTGCGAATGGATACCCACAAAATATTTTTTGATATTCAATTTCCTAATGTATTTATGAATATCTATAAATACATTAAACTTATTGACTGTTTTTTTCATCCCACATTTGAGGCCTAAATTTAAAATGTTCAACTCTTTGTGTGTTAATTCAACAGGGCTAAGATTGAAAATACCCCCTACTCTTGATGTCTTCTTCTTTTCCTGGACCCTCCGTCCGGCCCTACACCCTCGGGTTCCTCGTTCCTTAGGTGTGGGTGTTGGGTGTACTCTCTCTCCCATTGATTCAATGGTTGGGGGTCCCTCCAATCTTGTTCTCTGTACTGGGGTGCAGAGTATTGTTGGGGTTTCCCCCTTCGTGGTGGATATCCCCATCCCCTCCTGTGTCCCCCCCTCCTCCTCTCCCTAAAAAACGACGAGGCAGTGGGACATTTTCATATGCTTTTTGATGTGTCCACAGCGGTTGAAATTTGTTGTGGACAGGTACTTGATATATATCTTTCTGATAATTGTGTACTTGACTATCTCTCCCTCTTCCTCCTCTCATTTTACCTCTTCCTCTTCTAATTGGGGTAGAGAATTGCACTGGTGAATCTAGCAGAATTTCATCATCACTATACATGCTTGCATGTTCTCGTAATCTCCCAGGTAGAGGCACTGGTATTGGATTTGTTGAAGGTAGTCTGGTCTGGGCTTTTTCTGTCAAGTTCTTGTTGTCAGGTAAAGTTTGTTGCCATGCATAGATAGTGTTAGCTTTAAAATCCCCCATGTCCCTATGGTACTTCTTTATTTTCTTTTTTTGGGTGTCTTTATCTACCTTTTCTAACCCGGATCCTCAAGACCATCTTGTGGTACAACCTCCCACCTCAAACTTCTAATAATATTTTTTTCTTTGATATAATGCTCTAATGTAAAAATGTCCCACCAGGTCCTGACCTGCTTTTCAAGTGCATTACCTACTGCGGACATAGCACCATTAAAATTAACAAGAGAGAAAGATCTCCTGGACTGCCGCACTCTGTTAAAGACGTTCTTTAATGAAAAATAAAATCCACAGCACAGCATACAAAATTTAAAATGAAAACAGGGACAAGGCTAACGCGTTTCACATCACAGGATGCTTACTCATAGCTATGAGTAAGCATCCTGTGATGTATGTGACCCGCCCACAGGTTGACGCCCATTCTACGAGTGTATATCCATCTTGAGATTGTAACCTCCAAAGAGCAGGGCCTCTCCTCCTCCTAACCCTCTTATCTTGAACTTTACCGTAATTTTACTGTTCTTTGTTTTGTAAAGTGCTGCCCAAATTGTTGACACTATATACATTTTATAGCATAATAATTATAATCAGTCCATGCAAAATGAGAGGTTTGGTAGGCTGAGACACCCGGTTGCCCATTTTATCTATTTCTAATTCCAGTAGCTCTACTTGCCCTCACTAATGGGTGTTAGGTGTTACTGTCTACACAGAGGTATTCTCACTAGTTTAACCACTTCAATACTGGGAACTTTCACCCCCTCCCTGCACATGTCAATTTTCAGCTTTCAGTGCTGTCGCAATTTAACCGCTTCCATACAGGGCATTTCACCACCTTCCTGCCCAGACCAATTTTTAGTTTTCAGCGCTGTCACATTTTGAATTACAATTGCGCGGTCATGCAACACTGTACCCAAATGAAATCTTTATTTTTTTTTCCCCACAAATACAGCTTACTTTTGGTGGTATTTGATCACCTCTGCAGTTTTCAATTTTTGCGCTATAAACAAAAGAAGAGCGACAATTTTTAAAAAAACACAATATTTTTTACTTTTTGATTTAATAAATATCCCAATTTAAAAAAAATCACAATAAGCGTTTATTGATTGGTTTGCGCAAAAGTTATAGCATCTACAAAATAGGGGATAGATTTATGGCTTTTTTATTTATGTAGCACTACCCCCGTAGGAGCTGCTGGTTATATTTTTGGGTCATGCCGTTACCTGTCTGTTCACCATATCCGTCATAGGGGTTCCATTGAAGAGTTGTTCATAGATGTCAGCACCAACACACAGTCTCTTTTTGCAATGGTTTTTTATTTAACAAAGTCAGTTAGAGGGATGGAGGATTAGGGGAGATTCAGGTACATTGTATTTGCGGATCACCGGTACTTCTTTAATCCAGAGGACAAACAGTTTCCACCCTGGATATAGCAACCACCGGATAGGCCTCTCTCACTGACCTAGCAGCCGGTGCGGTGCTCGGTCATAGTCTCTACCACAGACTTGAAGAAAATCTTAGAGTCGGTAGACAATCCTCTGCCACAGGATTGTATAACCAATAGCTTTTTTTGTAAAGTCAAAGTATAGTCACACAGTACCAGTTTCTTTCAGCCGATCCGGCAACACTGTGTGGTAGATGGGTCGAGATGCGTCCTCCAATTGATTCTCCAGGCTCTTCCTGAGATACCAGCCTTTTTGCTCGGTCCTCTCTGAGAAAAGTCCTCCCCTGGTTTCTCCAATTGCTCGGCTTCTCCCCGCAGGCAAGACAGCACAGGACCACCCCTGACTAGTAGACCCCAGAAACTCCTGGGCCTACTTCCAGTAACAAGGCCTCGGGCCAGCCAGCCCCGAGGCAGGAAACTGCTACGGCACACCTTAGGCCAGGAGGGCCATCAGGTCAGAGAGACCCGGAAGATGGCGTCTGTCCCTTAAGTACCCTCTCCCAGAATGCACAGCGGGGGGACCACTCCCACTGAGCCGTTTCTGGGCAAGAGGTACTCAATATATCAAGCCTGTTGCATTTCCAACCTTGACCTGTGGTGACAGCAACACACACAGTCAAGTGGAAAATGCGCAGCACAGCTGGACTGGAACAGAAACCAGCAATTTACCACAATTATTCTGGGCTAAACTACAGCTCAGACAACTAAATTTACAAATAGCGCCTACCCAATAGGAGCAGGGCGCTACATTTATTTTTATTTTTTTACTAGTAATGGTGGTGATTAGCAATTTTTATTGTGACCGTGACATTGTGACGGACAGATCGGACACTTTTGAAACGTTTTTGGGACCATTCACATTTATACAGCGATTAGTGCTATAAAACTGCACTGATTACTGTGAAAATGTGACTGGCAGGGAAGGGGTTAACACTAGGGGGCGATCAAGGGGTTAATATGTTCCCTAGTGAGTGATTCTAACTGTAGGGGGAGGGGACTGACGGGGGGAGGAGACCGATGTGTGTTCCTCTGTACTGGGAACACACATCGGTCTCCTCTCCTCTGACAGGACATGGATCTGTGTGTTTACACACACAGATCCATGGTCCTGCCGTGATTGCGGGTAAACGCGGGTGCCCTGCAGACATCGCGGCCGCCGGACACGCGCAATGGCTCCCAGGCGATGCGGCGGGCGCGCACGCCCCCTAGCGGCCCGAGAAGCTCAGGACGTCATATGACGTCCACCCGCAGGGAGGAAGGGTTCCTGCCGACGTAATATTACTATGACTCGGTAAGGAAGTGGTTAAATGACAATTGCGCGGTCATGCAACACTGTACCCATAAGAATTGTTTATAATTTTTTTGAGACAGATAGAGCTTTCTTTTGGTGGTATTTAATCACCACTGGGTTTTTTACGTTTTGCTTAGCAAATGGAAAAAGACCAAAAGTTTCTGTTTTGCAATTTTGCAAATTAATAATTTTTCTTCTTTACAGATGTGCACTGATGAGGCTGCACTGATGGGCACTGATAGGCTGCATTGATGGGCACTGATGAGGTGTCACTGATTGGCACTGACGAGGCTACACTGATGGGCACTGATTGGCACTGATGAGGCTGCACTGATGAGGCAGCACTGATGGGCACTGATAAGCTGCACTAATGGGCACTGGTGAGGCTGCACTGATGGGCAGCACTATTATGCTGCACTGATATGCTGCACTGATGGACACTGATATGTTGCACTGGTGGACACTGATATGCTGCACTGATGGACACGTATATGCTGCACTGATGGGGCTGCATAGATAATCAAAGCACTGGTGATTAGTGCCCTGATTATAAGTGTAAATGTCCCCTGTAACTGGAAAGCCGGCTACCGGCTTTCCTTTTCTCGGACACTGACAGCACTGAGGAAAGGAAATGCCAATAACTGGCCTTTGTTTACTTGTGGTTAGCTGTGATTGGACACAGCTGATCACATGGTAAAGAGCCTATGTCATCAGCTCTTAGCCCTGATCAGTGATGCGCTGTGTCTGAGGGACACAGCTCACAACCAATCGCCACGCTGCATGCCCCGGAGAGCGCGCATTAGTGGTGCGATGTGACGTCCAGTCAGGATGGTAAAGCCACCACCCGGCCATCATTTTGCTATACGCCGGGCAAGAAAGTGTTAAATAATAAATCAGAAAACCCAAAAAGGAAATAGGATTTCTTTATATGGGCTACAACAGGTGTGTACAACCTGGACCTTAAAGCGGAGTTCCACCCAAGAATGGAACTTCCGCTTTTCGGAACCCTCCCCCCCTCCGGTGTCACATTTGGCATCTTTCAGAGGGGAGGGGGGTGCAGATACCTGTCTAAGACAGGTATTTGCACCCACTTCCGGGCATAGACTCATGTGGGAGTCACGCCACTTTCCGTCCCCCCACACTGTCTCCTGGGAAACACACTGGTCCCAGGAGAGAGCGGGGACCAGTGAGAACAGGCAACGCCGCTCGCGCATGCGCAGTAGGGAACTGAGCAGTGAAGCCGCAACGCTTCACTTCCTGATTCCCTCACCGAGGATTGCGGCGGGGACAGCCGAGAGACGAGCGATTGCTCGTCTTCTGCTGCCGACATTGCGGGCGCGCTGGACAGGTCAGTGTCCATTTTTTAAAATTCAGCAGCTGCAGTATTTGTAGCTGCTGGCTTTTAAAAAAAAAATTTGGTTGGACCTCCGCTTTAAACACATAAATCTCGGTACTGGATTTCTTGATCAGACCCTTGTTCTCTTCTTCTAAAGCAGCCTTTCTCAACCTTTTCAACCCAGAGGAACCCTTAAAATAGTTCTCCAGTCTCGGGGAACCCCTGCTAAAATTGAGAAATCTGCAACTCATGATACATTAGTGTGACGGTCAGTTGGAAGAATGGTCCTTACACTTGTGGCAATTGGGAAGAATTATCTCCTTACAGAGAGCTAAAAAGATCAATGGGGTCAGTGTGAACTTATTTGAGAGGCAGAAATTGCCCAATGCTGAAGGAACCCCTAGCAACCTCTGGAGGAACCCTAGGGTTCCACGGAACCCTGGTTGAGAATCACTGTTCTAAAGTAAAGGTAAGGTCTTTTCCCAAAAAGCTGTACAAAGTACAATATAGTATATTGAAGCAGAAAGTCATAATTTCTAACACAGACTAAAATGTAAGGGGTTGAGTTCTCATTTTAAGAAAGCAGGGAGAGCCGAACAAATCGGGGAGAGCCAAACTAATTAAGTGGCAAACTTTACAACCAGGGTCATTACTAAAAATAAAGGAAAACATGAAAAATAATAAAACCCCTGATATTTCTCCATTAACATTATGGGAGGCACACAAACCCGTCCTTTGAGGAATCTGCTTACGCCAAGCATCATATCTTAAAAAAGAAAAAAAGAAGCTACAACTAATATTAGAAACAAAATTTAACACTTGCCACGCAAATTTTCAAGCGAATGCTACCCCTGTGACAAAAAATCAACTAGATGAAGCTAGCCTAAATCTTGATCTTTTCCTATCTGAATCCGCAGATAAAACCATACGCAAATCCAAGCATAAATTTTATATTAAAGCTAACAAGCCTGGCACTCTTCTCGCTCGAGCACTTAAAAAATTAAACAACCCATACAAACCGATTCGATTAAAATTACCTCATAATACTTACACCAGTAATCCAGAAAAAATCCTACAAACCTTCCACAAACACCTTACATCTTTATACAACAATCAGGGATTTTTTGACCGATCCGCTGCAGAATTATTTTTTTCACAAACCAAACTTCCAAAGATTCCTTTAACTCAACATGAACATCTTGAAAGTCCCATTACAACTGCAGAGTAGTGATGAGCCGAACACCCCCGGGTTCGGTTCGCACCAGAACCCGCGAACGGACCGAAAGTTCGTACGAACATTAGAACCCTATTAAATACAATGGATGCGAACGTTCGAATTCTAAAGTGCTAATTATAACGACTATTATGCATGTTATTGTCCTAAAAAGGGTTTGGGAACCCGGGTTCTGCACCAGGGGACATGTATCAATGCAAAAAAGGGATTTTTATAACAGCTTACCTGTAAAATCCTTTTCTTGGAGTACATCACGGGACACAGAGCGACTTAGTCATTACTAATGGGTTATATAGATTACCTTCAGGTGTTGGCACTGGCCAATTCCAAACCGGAAGTACCCTCCCCTATATAAGCCCCTCCCACCCGGGAGCACCTCAGTTTTGTAGCCAAGCAATAAGTGTCCCAAAAAGAGGGGTGGGAGCTCTGTGTCCCGTGATGTACTCCAAGAAAAGGATTTTACAGGTAAGCTGTTATAAAAATCCCTTTTTCTTTTTCGTACATCACGGGACACAGAGCGACTTAGTCATTACTAATGGGACGTCCCAAAGCAATGCCAAATGAGGGGAGGGATACATAAGCTGGGCGCCATCAGGCATGAGGATCTTTTGCGGCCTGCAACACACTGCGCCCAAAGGCGACATCCTCCTGACTTCTAACGTCTACCTGGTAGAATCTAGTAAACGTGTGTACCGAAGACCATGTTGTGGCCTTACATACTTGAGCCAGGGAGGCCTGGTGATGCACTGCCCATGAAGTTCCAACTGCTCTTGTGGAGTGCGCCCTAACTTTGAACGGAGACGGTCTCTTTCTCAAGCCATAGGCTTGTATTATGACCTGTCGAATCCACTTGGCTAAAGTGGATTTTGATGCTGCCTGACCCTTTTTAGGGCCTTCCGGCAGAATAAACAAAGTATCCGTTCTGCGAATCTGAGCAGTGGCTTTTAGATAAGCTTTAACTGCTCTTACTACATCCAAGGAATGTAATAACTTTTCCTCTACCGAGCTAGGTTTGGGGAAAAAAGAAGGAAGAACCACATCTTGGTTCAAATGAAACCTCGATACCACCTTAGGAAGAAAGGCTGGATGAGGACGTAATACTACTCTGTCCTTATGGACAACCAGATATGGCTCCTTACAGGACAAGGCGGCTAATTCCGATACTCTTTTAGCCGAACAAACGGCTACTAAGAAAATCAATTTCCTGGTGAGAAGAACCAAGGAAATGTGTTGCAATGGTTCAAACGGTTGTTTCTGTAGAACTGACAGAACCAGGTTTAAGTCCCAAGGACATATGGGAATACTAACCGGAGGGCTAATACGCATCATTTCTTGTATGAAAGCTTTGACTAGTGAATGCGAAGCCAAGGGCCTTTGAAAAAATATTGACAAGGCCGAAATCTGACCCTTGATAGTACTCAAGGCCAGCTTCCTATCTACAGCCCACTGTAGGAAGTCCAAAATCCTCCCTATCACGTACTTACGTGGATGCCATTTCTTGGCCTCACACCACTTAATGTACGCTTTCCAGATCCTATAATAGATCTGCCTGGATACCGGCTTCCTGGCATTGATCATGGTAGATACCACAGAATTAGAGAGCCCTCTCTTTTTCAGAATGTGGGCTTCAATAGCCAGGCCGTCAAACCTAGGGCTGGTAAGGAAGGGTGGTATATCGGTCCCTGCGACAGCAGGTCCGGACGATGTGGGAGGGTCCAAGGACTCCTCACTGACATTTTTACAATCTCCGCGTACCATGCCCTTCGGGGCCACGCTGGAGCCACCAGAATCACTGGTTTCTTTTCTACCCTGATTCTGCGGAGTAATCGCGGTAACAATTGTGGCGGTGGGAATGCATATATCAGCTTGAACTGATTCCAAGGGAACACTAGGGCATCCGAGCCGCAAGCTAGAGGATCCCTTGTGCGAGACACAAATCTGTCCACCTTTGCGTTGAATCTGGATGCTAGCAGATCTACATCCGGTGTTCCCCACCGCTGGCATATTGCCTGGAAAACCTCGGGGTGAAGAGACCATTCCCCCGGGCATAATTGTTGGCGACTTAAAAATTCCGCTCTCCAATTTTCCACTCCTGGGATAAAAACCGCGGATATGGCTGGGACATATTTTTCTGCCCACTCCAGGATGCAATTTGCTTCCCTCTGGGCTGCACGACTCCTGGTGCCACCCTGGTGATTGATATATGCCACTGCTGTGGCATTGTCTGATTGAATTCTGACAGGGGACCCTTGGAGTTTGGATGTCCATGCTACTAGGGCATACCGGGCTGCTCGTATCTCTAAGAGATTGATGGGCAGGGCCTTTTCTGCTTCTGACCACTTGCCCTGGAGAGACCATTGCTCCAGTACTGCCCCCCAGCCTATGAGGCTGGCATCTGTAGTGACTACCTTCCAAGAAACCGGACTGAAGGGTTTCCCTTTTTCCAGATTCTGGGGCACCAACCACCAATGGAGGCTCTTGCGAACGGAAGGGGACAGGGACATTGGTAAGTCTAAAGCCTGAACTTTTTTGTTCCAGGCTGACAGTATGGCCCTTTGCAAATTCCTTGAATGGAATTGACCGTAGGGTACCGCTTCGAATGAAGCCACCATTTTTCCCAGCAGCCTCATGCAGAGGCGTATGGATGGTTTTCTTTTTGTACCCACTAAGTGGGTCAAATCTTTTAAAGACGACACCTTCTCTGGAGGTAAGAAAATCTTTCTCTGATTTGAATCCAGCCTTAGCCCTAAGTATTCCAGACTTTTGACTGGTCTTAGAGCTGACTTGTCCCGGTTGATAATCCAACCGTGATATTCCAGATACTTGATTGTCTTGTGAATAGCTACTTCCAGCTTTTCCACTGAGTGGTCTATTAGTAGCAGGTCGTCTAGATATGCCATTATCGTTACACCTTGTGTTCTTAGATTGGCCAATAATGGGGCCAGAATTTTTGTGAATACTCGTGGTGCTGTGGCCAGACCGAAAGGTAAGGCTCTGAACTGAAAATGGCGCCCTTCTACTGCAAAGCGTAGAAATTTCTGGTGGGCCGGAAAGATGGGAATATGCAGATAAGCATCCTTTATGTCGATCGAGGCTAACCATTCCTGCCCTTGTAGGGCGGTGGCCACCGATCGGATCGACTCCATCCGAAAAGTCCTGATATTTAGGAACTTGTTTAGCCCTTTTAGATTTAATATGGGCCTCACGTCCCCATTTGGTTTGGGGACCGTGAAAAGGTTCGAGTAAAACCCGAATCCGCTTTCTTCCAGGGGAACCTTCATGATTACACCTTGGAGCAATAGTTGTTCTAGTGCCAGAAGGAGGGATCCTCTCTTTTGGGGATCTCTTGGCACGTTTGACCTCATAAATTGGGCAGGAGGAGTGCCTTTTAACTCCAGCTTGTATTCCAGACTTACTGCGGAGAGCACCCATCTGTCTCTGATGGTGTCCCGCCAGGTCTCTGTGAACAACTGAAGTCTTCCCCCCACCCGATTGAGTGGGGGCAACGCTTCATGCCTTGGGGGGAGGTTTTGTACCTCTCTTGATCCAGGGCTTCTTGTTACCCTGTGATTGTCCCTGATTTCTGCCCCCTGAATTTGACCACGGAGGCCGTCGGAACTGCTTCACAGCCGATGTGCCCGGGACTGGAGAAGTAGGCCTCTTAAAAGAAGGACTTCTACCCTTGTTCTTAACTGGTAAGAGTGAACTTTTACCGGCAGAAATTTTCTGGATATATTTGTCCAGATCTTCTCCAAATAAGCGTTCTCCATGAAATGGGAAGCTAACCAGCAGTTTTTTACAGGGAGCTTCAGCAGACCAGTTTTTGAGCCACAGAAGCCTACGCATATGTACTATAGACAGCGTAAAGCGAGAGGCCTGTTGGATTGTATCCTTTATGGCGTCCACCGCAAAACACAAGGCTCTAGGCAGGTCAGCTAGGGCAAGAGCCTGCTGATCTGGTAAGTCCCTTAAGACTTGTTTCAACTGATCTTTCACTGCTTGGCAGACTCCAATCGCTGCTACCGCAGGTTGTGTCACCATGCTTGCTGTAGAGAAAGCAGATTTTAGTAAAGACTCCAATTTTTTATCTATTGGGTCTTTGAACATTGGAACATTATCTACTGGACATGTCAGTGATTTGTTAACAGAAGAGATAGCTGCGTCCACTGTAGGGACCCTCCATTTTTTTATGAACTTATCCTCCATGGGATAGATCACCGGAAATCTCTTGGGGGGAGCAAATATTTTATCAGGATGCTCCCAATCCTGGTAAATAAGCCCTTCTAATAAAGGGTGGATTGGGGAGGAACAGACAGCCTGGGGAGCTTTTAGCGACCCCAGCGAGGAAACCGTAGTGGATGGTGGTTCCGCCAGAGGCATTTTAAATGCTGATCGGACCATATTAGTCAGAGACTGAACCCATAATCTTTCAGCCTGAGATGCTGAGAAAGGTTCTTCCACTGTTGATTCCTCCATAACTGAATCAACCTCATCCTGATCCCCTTCAGGTAGGTCGATCTCTGTGTGGGGCTGTTCCTCCACTAACAGGCACTCTGAAGGAGGAGACGGAGATCGGACGCGCTTTTCCTGTGACAGGGAAGCAGCGATCAATGCTGTTAATCTCTCTTCCAATCCTCCCAGAGTTGAGGATAAAACCTCCTCTGTTATATATACAGGAGCAGGTGGACTGGGGACAGCCGCAGCACCAGGCATTCCTGCGGGGTTTCTACGGCTACTGACCTCTGAATTCTCAGGGGAGATTGGTGCAGTACAAGCATGCCCAATATCCTCAGAGCCCGATGGAGACCCCTTTGGCTTCCTGGAAGATCTATTTCCGGAGCGTCTGGACGACATATGCTTTAAGCACAAAGCTGAGGTATTCCCGTCGTCATACACCAATTTTGCTGGTAATAGTCTAACAAAGTTGCTGCTATATACCAGCTGGTGTCCACTAAAGTGCCTTTCTATGGGGATGCCTGCATCAACCGCCTCTGTGTGCCACTGTTTGTTGCTAGCTCTGTTTGCATCCAGCTGACACTTGTACTGTGTCTTTTAACCATGCTGGGACGCCCGCACATGCGCAGAAGCGCCGCGGCGCGCATCGAGCGTCATCCACCCGCCCCGCCCCTTTTTTTCATAGGAGGCGCATGCACGCGCCCGCGCACGCGCCCGTATGCCATTGGCGCCCTTTTCGAAACCAAGCAGGGGACTAGGAGCCAGGGCCCTTTTTGCCGGAGGGCCTGTGCGGTGGATGAGCGCAGCAACAGGGCAGAGGAAGTGGATTCCCACAGAGAAACTTACCAGCTGCCTGGATCTTTTGACTTGAGAAAACCAAAGATCCACATGACAAGAAAAATGGACTACAGCGGCCTCTAGTGGTTTAACACAGGTACCGCGGTCCCTTTTTTTTTTTTCTTGACTACTATTAAAATTTTACATTTTCAGTAGTTACAGGCAAACACAGATATTTAGCGGGAATACCGTTAGGTAACAGACAGAAAGACAAATTAGGCTTGGGGGTCCCCCAATAGAACCAAGTTCCTGGGGGCCCCCACTTACCTGATCCCCGCCGCAGGACTTTGTTTGGTCCACAGAAGTCCAAACTTCACCTATCACGGCAGGCATTGTAATTAAACCTTCAGGGACCGGGTTCCCAAGGATTCCACTCCCCTGGACCTGTATAGCACCCTGCACAGACAACATCTTGGTCGTGGGTATGACCAGAGCTCTGGATCCCAGGGTCCAGCCCTCCTAAGAGAAGCATTACAGGCAAAACCTTGCTCTTCTGCTGCAAGGCCCGGGTACCGACCGTTTAGCTATGAAGCTTTTTTGGTGGGATCCGGAACGGCTTACTAAGGCCCAAAAGAACCTGTACGCAAGCCCAGTGAAACGCATGTTACTCTTTGGCCAACACCTTAGACACTGGCAAAAAACTGAGGTGCTCCCGGGTGGGAGGGGCTTATATAGGGGAGGGTACTTCCGGTTTGGAATTGGCCAGTGCCAACACCTGAAGGTAATCTATATAACCCATTAGTAATGACTAAGTCGCTCTGTGTCCCGTGATGTACGAAAAAGAAAAGAAGTTTTAAAAACGGTCGTTTTTCGGGAGCAGTCATTTTAATGATGCATAAAGTGAAAAAAAAAAAGTCAAATATTCCTTTAAATATCGTACCTGGGGGGTGTCTAAAGTATGCCTGTGAAGTGCCACGTGTTTCCCGTGTTTAGAACTGTCCCTGCACAAAATGACACTTCTAAAGGAAAAAAAAGCCATTTAAAACTGCTTGCGGCTTTAATGTAATGTCTGGTCCCGGTAATATGGATGAAAATCTTTAAGAAAAATGGCATAGCTACCCCATGACCCCCCCCCCCCCACCCCAGCCCATTACCAGCCCCTTTGGGTCTTGTATGGATATTAAGGGGAACCCCGCACATAAAATAAAAAAGGCCCTATATACTCTGAACAGCCGTATACAGGCGGTGCATACAAGACAGGGACTGTAGGTTTGTTCTTATGTAGAATCTGTTTGTAATTTTGAACAGGTACATTGTTTAAGTGTAGCTCCAGCCCAAAAATCTATTTTTAAACTTTTTGGAAAACATAGGTAAGGGTTATCACCCCTGTAACATTTGTTTTGCTGTCTGTGCCCCTGTTCAGAACATTTCACCTCACTTTCCGTCCCAATGACAACTGTTTTTGAAATGTGGTGTTTTTCTTGAAACAAGGATTGGTGATAAAGCATCAGTACAGAGGAGACACCTTTCTCCCATATTAATTCTTACAGGAGAGAATTTTCCTTCCAAGGGGTAGATTTCCTCTCACTTCCTGTTGTCTTCTTGCGTTTGCAAGTAGGAGTCGTTTGTAAGTTGGATGTTTGAAAGTAGGGACCTGCCGTATATACTCTGCAGAAATAGGCCCCTTAGTTGTTGGTGTTGGCACAACACTGTAAGCACTCACAGTTACTCTTGGTTGGTGCTGGAACGCCCTGCTGTCAACTATTATATCAGGAATTTTAATTACATATAATTGTTGAACAGTGGTAGTAAAAATTGGGCCTTTGATGGTGGTGCTGGTGCCACAACACTGTAAGCCCTGACAGTTACTCTTGGTGGGTGCAGCAATGGGCCCTGCTGTGAATTATTAGATCAAGAATTGTAATTGCATGCCCCTGTTGAACAGGGGCTGAAAAATTGGGCCTTTTGTGGTGGTGGTGGTGGTGGTGGTGTTGCCACAACACTGTAAGCCCTCAGAGTTACTCTTGGTGGGTGCAGGAATGGGCCCTGCTGTGAATTATTAGATCAAGAATTGTAATTACATGCCCCTTTTGAACAGGGGCTGAAAAATTGGGCCTTTCGTGGTGGTGGTGGTGGTGGCGTTGCCACAACACTGTAAGCCCTCAGAGTTACTCTTGGTGGGTGCAGCAATGGGCCCTGCTGTGAATTATTAGATCAAGAATTGTAATTACATGCCCCTGTTGAACAGGGGCTGAAAAATTGGGCCTTAGGCACTGGTGGCACAACACTACAACCCCTCACAGATACTGTACTTGGAGCACAGCAATGAGCCCTGTTGTAAAGTATTGCTTCAAAAATTGTAATGACACGCCCCTGTTAAACAGGGGCTGAAAAATTGGGCCTTAGGCACTGGTGGCACAACACTCCAACCCCTCACAGATACTGTACTTGGAGCACAGCAATGAGCCCTATGGCAAATTATTGCTTCAAAAATTGTAATTACACGCCCCTGTTAAACAGGGGCTGAAAAATTGGGCCTTAGGCACTGGTGCCACAACACTCCAATCCCTCACAGATACTGTACTTGGAGCACAGCAATGAGCCCTATGGCAAATTATTGCTAAAAAAATTGTAATTACACGCCCCTGTAAAACAGGGGCTGAAAAATTGGGCCTTAGGCACTGGTGCCACAACACTCCAACCCCTCACAGATACTGTACTTGGAGCACAGCAATGAGCCCTATGGCAAATTATTGCTAAAAAAATTGTAATTACACGCCCCTGTAAAACAGGGGCTGAAAAATTGGGCCTTAGCCACTGGTGGCGGCACCCATAAACAAAAATGATCTTCCAAGCTATCATCATCAATCGTATCATTGAGGACTCGGAGGAGGAGGATAGCCAGTCAACATGACAGCACAGGCACTCAGCATCAGCATCAGTCTTGAAGGGATGTGACATGTTAAAATCAATTAGTCTGTTATATCAGCATCAGGTGTGTGGTAGCTGGTGGTGATCCAAGACTGGTTCATCTTGATGAAAGTCAGTCGATCAACCGAGTCGGTGGACAGGCGCACCCTGTGATCCGTGACAAATCCTCCAGCAGCACTGAATGTGCGTTCCGAAAGAACGCTGGATGCAGGACAGGCCAGTAGCTCAATTGCATACTGTGCAAGCTCTGGCCAGTGATCCATCCTCAAGACCCAGTAAGCCAGAGGATTTTCGGTGGGGAAGGTGTCCAAGTCTGACCTTGCCCCTAGATATTCCTGCACCATGTTTATCAGACGCTGGCGATGGTTGCTGGAACCGATCATACTTTGGGGCTGCGGACTAAAGAATTGTCTGAACGCATCGGTCAGACGGCCACCTTCCCCACCGCTCCTTCTTTGACTGGCCGAAGCCTCAGCAACTCGTTGTCCAGGACCAGGAGTTTGTAACCTCCCAGTCTCTGGGAACGCGTTGCACAGACCTTTCTGCAAGGCCTCCCGGAGTTGTCTCATCCTCTGCTCCCTCTGCGACGGTAACATAAGGTCCGCAACCTTACCCTTGTACCGTGGATCAAGGAGAGTGGCCAGCCAGTAATGGTCCCTCTCCTTGATCCGAAGAATACGAGGATCCTTCCGCAGACTTTGCAGGATCAGGGAGGCCATGCAGCGTAGGTTTGCTGAGGCATTCGGTCCGGAGTCCTCTGGGTCACTAAGGACGACATGATCCGCAGCCACCTCCTCCCAGCCACGTACAAGTCCACTGGTTTCTTGGGACTGTAAATCATCCCTAAAAGACTGCTGCTGATGATGCTGAGTGCCAGCCTCCACCTCCATGCTGACACAATCCTCCTCCTCCTCCTCCTCCTCCTCTTCCTGTGCGATGGGTGGGACAGAAGGAACACTGTCTGGGTAAAGGGGACCTTGAGAGGCAAGGAAGTCCTCCTCTTCCTGCCTCTGTTCTGCCTCAAGTGCCCTGTCCATTATTCCACGCAGCGTGTGCTCCAACAGGTGGACAAGAGGTACAGTGTCACTGATGCATGCACTGTCACTGCTCACCATCCTCGTGGCCTCCTCAAATGGTGCCAGGACAGTGCATGCATCACTGATCATGCCCCACTGGCGTGGAGAAAAAAAACCAAGCTCCCCTGACCCTGTCCTGGTGCCGTAGTCGCACAGGTACTCATTGATGGCCCTCTGCTGCGTGTGCAGCCGCTGCAGCATGGCCAACGTTGAGTTCCACCTGGTGGGCATGTCACATATAAGGCGGTTCTTGGGCAGGTTCAACTCCTTTTGCAGCTCAGCCAGGCGAGCACTAGTGATGAGCCGAACACCCCCGGGTTCGGTTCGCACCAGAACCCGCGAACGGACCGAAAGTTCGTACGAACATTAGAACCCTATTAAATACAATGGATGCGAACGTTCGAATTCTAAAGTGCTAATTATAACAACTATTATGCATGTTATTGTCCTAAAAAGAGTTTGGGAACCCGGGTTCTGCACCAGGGGACATGTATCAATGCAAAAAGAAGTTTTAAAAACGGTCGTTTTTCGGGAGCAGTCATTTTAATGATGCATAAAGTGAAAAAAAAAAAGTCAAATATTCCTTTAAATATCGTACCTGGGGGGTGTCTAAAGTATGCCTGTGAAGTGCCACGTGTTTCCCGTGTTTAGAACTGTCCCTGCACAAAATGACACTTCTAAAGGAAAAAAAAGCCATTTAAAACTGCTTGCGGCTTTAATGTAATGTCTGGTCCCGGTAATATGGATGAAAATCTTTAAGAAAAATGGCATAGCTACCCCATGACCCCCCCCCCTACCCCAGCCCATTACCAGCCCCTTTGGGTCTTGTATGGATATTAAGGGGAACCCCGCACATAAAATAAAAAAGGCCCTATATACTCTGAACAGCCGTATACAGGCGGTGCATACAAGACAGGGACTGTAGGTTTGTTCTTATGTAGAATCTGTTTGTAATTTTGAACAGGTACATTGTTGAAGTGTAGCTCCAGCCCAAAAATCTATTTTTAAACTTTTTGGAAAACATAGGTAAGGGTTATCACCCCTGTAACATTTGTTTTGCTGTCTGTGCCCCTGTTCAGAACATTTCACCTCACTTTCCGTCCCAATGTCAACTGTTTTTGAAATGTGGTGTTTTTCTTGAAACAAGGATTGCTGATAAAGCATCAGTACAGAGGAGACACCTTTCTCCCATATTTATTCTTACAGGAGAGAATTTTCCTTCCTAGGGGTAGATTTCCTCTCACTTCCTGTTGTCTTCTTGCGTTTGCAAGTAGGAGTCGTTTGTAAGTTGGATGTTTGAAAGTAGGGACCTGCCGTATATACTCTGCAGAAATAGGCCCCTTAGTTGTTGGTGTTGGCACAACACTGTAAGCACTCACAGTTACTCTTGGTTGGTGCTGGAACGCCCTGCTGTCAACTATTATATCAGGAATTTTAATTACATATAATTGTTGAACAGTGGTAGTAAAAATTGGGCCTTTGATGGTGGTGCTGGTGCCACAACACTGTAAGCCCTGACAGTTACTCTTGGTGGGTGCAGCAATGGGCCCTGCTGTGAATTATTAGATCAAGAATTGTAATTGCATGCCCCTGTTGAACAGGGGCTGAAAAATTGGGCCTTTCGTGGTGGTGGTGGTGGTGGTGGTGTTGCCACAACACTGTAAGCCCTCAGAGTTACTCTTGGTGGGTGCAGGAATGGGCCCTGCTGTGAATTATTAGATCAAGAATTGTAATTACATGCCCCTTTTGAACAGGGGCTGAAAAATTGGGCCTTTCGTGGTGGTGGTGGTGGTGGCGTTGCCACAACACTGTAAGCCCTCAGACTTACTCTTGGTGGGTGCAGGAATGGGCCCTGCTGTGAATTATTAGATCAAGAATTGTAATTACATGCCCCTTTTGAACAGGGGCTGAAAAATTGGGCCTTTCGTGGTGGTGGTGGTGGTGGCGTTGCCACAACACTGTAAGCCCTCAGAGTTACTCTTGGTGGGTGCAGCAATGGGCCCTGCTGTGAATTATTAGATCAAGAATTGTAATTACATGCCCCTTTTGAACAGGGGCTGAAAAATTGGGCCTTTCGTGGTGGTGGTGGTGGTGGCGTTGCAACAACACTGTAAGCCCTCAGACTTACTCTTGGTGGGTGCAGGAATGGGCCCTGCTGTGAATTATTAGATCAAGAATTGTAATTACATGCCCCTTTTGAACAGGGGCTGAAAAATTGGGCCTTTCGTGGTGGTGGTGGTGGTGGCGTTGCCACAACACTGTAAGCCCTCAGAGTTACTCTTGGTGGGTGCAGCAATGGGCCCTGCTGTGAATTATTAGATCAAGAATTGTAATTACATGCCCCTTTTGAACAGGGGCTGAAAAATTGGGCCTTTCGTGGTGGTGGTGGTGGTGGCGTTGCCACAACACTGTAAGCCCTCAGAGTTACTCTTGGTGGGTGCAGCAATGGGCCCTGCTGTGAATTATTAGATCAAGAATTGTAATTACATGCCCCTTTTGAACAGGGGCTGAAAAATTGGGCCTTTCGTGGTGGTGGTGGTGGTGGCGTTGCCACAACACTGTAAGCCCTCAGAGTTACTCTTGGTGGGTGCAGCAATGGGCCCTGCTGTGAATTATTACATCAAGAATTGTAATTGCATGCCCCTGTTGAACAGGGGCTGAAAAATTGGGCCTTAGGCACTGGTGGCACAACACTACAACCCCTCACAGATACTGTACTTGGAGCACAGCAATGAGCCCTGTTGCAAAGTATTGCTTCAAAAATTGTAATGACACGCCCCTGTTAAACAGGGGCTGAAAAATTGGGCCTTAGGCACTGGTGGCACAACACTACAACCCCTCACAGATACTGTACTTGGAGCACAGCAATGAGCCCTGTTGCAAAGTATTGCTTCAAAAATTGTAATGACACGCCCCTGTTAAACAGGGGCTGAAAAATTGGGCCTTAGGCACTGGTGCCACAACACTCCAACCCCTCACAGATACTGTACTTGGAGCACAGCAATGAGCCCTATGGCAAATTATTGCTAAAAAAATTGTAATTACACGCCCCTGTAAAACAGGGGCTGAAAAATTGGGCCTTAGGCACTGGTGCCACAACACTCCAACCCCTCACAGATACTGTACTTGGAGCACAGCAATGAGCCCTATGGCAAATTATTGCTAAAAAAATTGTAATTACACGCCCCTGTAAAACAGGGGCTGAAAAATTGGGCCTTAGCCACTGGTGGCGGCACCCATAAACAAAAATGATCTTCCAAGCTATCATCATCAATCGTATCATTGAGGACTTGGAGGAGGAGGATAGCCAGTCAACATAACAGCACAGGCACTCAGCATCAGCATCAGTCTTGAAGGGATGTGACATGTTAAAATCAATTAGTCTGTTATATCAGCATCAGGTGTGTGGTAGCTGGTGGTGATCCAAGACTGGTTCATCTTGATGAAAGTCAGTCGATCAACCGAGTCGGTGGACAGGCGCACCCTGTGATCCGTGACAAATCCTCCAGCAGCACTGAATGTGCGTTCCGAAAGAACGCTGGATGCAGGACAGGCCAGTAGCTCAATTGCATACTGTGCAAGCTCTGGCCAGTGATCCATCCTCAAGACCCAGTAAGCCAGAGGATTTTCGGTGGGGAAGGTGTCCAAGTCTGACCTTGCCCCTAGATATTCCTGCACCATGTTTATCAGACGCTGGCGATGGTTGCTGGAACCGATCATACTTTGGGGCTGCGGACTAAAGAATTGTCTGAACGCATCGGTCAGACGGCCACCTTCCCCACTGCTCCTTCTTTGACTGGCCGAAGCCTCAGCAACTCGTTGTCCAGGACCAGGAGTTTGTAACCTCCCAGTCTCTGGGAACGCGTTGCACAGACCTTTCTGCAAGGCCTCCCGGAGTTGTCTCATCCTCTGCTCCCTCTGCGACGGTAACATAAGGTCCGCAACCTTACCCTTGTACCGTGGATCAAGGAGAGTGGCCAGCCAGTAATGGTCCCTCTCCTTGATCCGAAGAATACGAGGATCCTTCCGCAGACTTTGCAGGATCAGGGAGGCCATGCAGCGTAGGTTTGCTGAGGCATTCGCTCCGGAGTCCTCTGGGTCACTAAGGACGACATGATCCGCAGTCACCTCCTCCCAGCCACGTACAAGTCCACTGGTTTCTTGGGACTGTAAATCATCCCTAAAAGACTGCTGCTGATGATGCTGAGTGCCAGCCTCCACCTCCATGCTGACACAATCCTCCTCCTCCTCCTCCTCTTCCTGTGCGATGGGTGGGACAGAAGGAACACTGTCTGGGTAAAGGGGGCCTTGAGAGGCAAGGAAGTCCTCCTCTTCCTGCCTCTGTTCTGCCTCAAGTGCCCTGTCCATTATTCCACGCAGCGTGTGCTCCAACAGGTGGACAAGAGGTACAGTGTCACTGATGCATGCACTGTCACTGCTCACCATCCTCGTGGCCTCCTCAAATGGTGCCAGGACAGTGCATGCATCCCTGATCATGCCCCACTGGCGTGGAGAAAAAAACCAAGCTCCCCTGACCCTGTCCTGGTGCCGTAGTCGCACAGGTACTCATTGATGGCCCTCTGTTGCGTGTGCAGCCGCTGCAGCATGGCCAACGTTGAGTTCCACCTGGTGGGCATGTCACATATAAGGCGGTTCTTGGGCAGGTTCAACTCCTTTTGCAGCTCAGCCAGGCGAGCACTGGCATTATAAGATCTGCGGAAATGCACACAGACTTTCCTGGCCTGCCTCAGGACATCCTGTAAGCCCGGGTACCTGCCCAAGAACCGCTGCACCACCAGGTTAAGGACGTGAGCCACACAGGGCACATGGGTCAGTTGTCCCTGTCGAAGGGCGGAGAGGAGGTTGGTGCCATTGTCGCAAACCACCATTCCTGGCTTAAGCTGGCGTGGCGTCAACCACCTCTCGGCCTGGCCCTGCAGAGCAGACAGGACCTCTGCCCCAGTGTGGCTTCTGTCCCCCAAACACACCAGCGCAAGCACGGCATGGCATCTTTTTGCCTGCGTACTTGCGTAGCCCCGTGAACGGCTACGGAGCACCGCTGGTTCATAGGATAAACCACAGGAAGAGGCCATGGAGGAAGAAGAAGAGGAGGGGGTGGAGGAGAGAGGTGTGTCACAACCAGTAGTAGCATTTTGGAGGCGTGGCGGTGGGACAACCTCCAACACTACTGCACCTTGTCCTGCATCCTTCCCAGCTGCCAAAAGAGTGACCCAATGGGCCGTGAAAGAAAGGTAACGTCCCTGTCCATGCCTGCTGGACCATGAGTCAGCGGTAATATGCACCTTACCGCTGACCGCCCTGTCCAGCGAGGCCAAGACATTGCCTTCCACATGCCGGTAGAGAGCCGGAATAGCCTTCCGTGAGAAAAAGTGGCGTTTGGGAACCTGCCACTGAGGAACCGCACATTGCACAAACTCACGGAAGGGGGCCGAGTCTACCAACTGAAAAGGCAGCAGTTGAAGCGCTAGCAATTTAGCCAAGCTAGCATTCAACCGCTGGGCATGTGGATGGCTGGGAGTGAACTTCTTTCGACGGTCCAGCAGCTGGGGCAGGGAAATTTGCCTGCTAGAATCGGACGTCGGTGTACTGCTAGCAGAGTGGCCGCAAGTACTTGGCTGTGACACACCTAATTCTACACCTTCATTCCTCTCAGTGCATGTTTCAGAGAGGACTGAAGTTATAGTGGGGTTGGAGATCCCAGCTGATGCGGTGCAAGGAGAGGTCCGCTTTGTTCTTTGGTGTGGGTCTTTGAGGTAGGCTTGCCAACGAGCTGCATGGCAGGTCAACATATGTCTGGTCAGGCATGTGGTACCCAAGCGGCTGATGTTTTGGCCACGCGATATACGCTTGAGACATATGTTGCAAACAGCAGCTGTGCGATCTGATGCACTAGCCTCAAAAAAGGCCCACACCAAGGAACTTTTTGAATGACGGGCAGAGGCAGCGCCCTGCACAGGCGGAGCTCTGCGGTGTGATTCCGTCGGTGTACTGCCCTTACGCTGGCCACCAAAGGGCATCCTGCCTCGTTGGAGATGTGCCTCCTCCTCATCCTCCTCCTCCTCCTCTCTCCTATTAGGCACCCACGTGGAGTCAGTGACCTCATCATCCCCTCCCTCCTCATCACTGGAGCCAATCTGGCAGTATGCTGCAGCTGCTGGAACATGACTGCCAGATTGGTGTCCTTCTTGAGCATCCCCTCTGTCTGCTCTCACCCTACTGCCTTCCTGTAGCTGGGTTTCATCATCAGACCCTTCGAAACGCTGGGCATCCTCCTGGAGCATGTACCCAACACTGTGCTCAAACAATTCGGGGGACTCCTCAGGAGGAGGACATGGTGGGTCTAGGGAAGGAGTGACTGATGATGAGTCTGACATTGATACCAGGGAAGAGGACGCTTTGGCAGCTGCTTTGCCAGTACCCTGAGCCTGGGTGAGAGAGGATGAGGAGGAGGAGGAGGGCTTGGTCATCCACTCTACCAAGTCTTCGGCATGATGTGGCTCAACATGTCCAGCTGCCGAAAAGAAGGACAAGCGTGTCCCATGGCCATGTGCTGATGACAATGCACCGCGTCCACGACCAGCACTGTTGCCCCCAGACACAGAGCCTGCTTGCCCTCTTTTATTGCCTCCTGACTGTCTGCCTCTCCTTGTTTGCCTTCCAGACATTCTAATAGATGGCCTGCAGGGAGATGGGAAAAAAGCAATAAGGGCTACCTTCAGGTGTCCTTCTCTGTCCCTTTACTTAAGGATTTCTAAATATGGTTGAGGATGATTGCTTTTGCACAGAATAGCACAACGACAATTTCCCTGACTGTCCAAAAAACAAGGATTTCAAAGATGGTTGATGAGGAATGCTTTAGCACACTATAGCACAAGGAGAATTCCCCTCACTTTCCTTCTTTGTCCCTAGAAACAAGGACTCGCACAGTGAAAGAAACTGACACTCTCCCTACCTAGAGTTTTCTGTCCCTAGAAAAAATGTTTTTTTAAAGCACACTATAGCACAAGGAGAATTCACTCACTGTCCTTCCCTGTCCATAGAAACAAGGACTTGCACAGTGAAAGAAACTGACACTCTCCCTACCTAGAGTTTTCTGTCCCTAGAAAAAATGTTTTTTTAAAGCACACTATAGCACAAGGAGAATTCACTCACTGTCCTTCCCTGTCCCTAGAAACAAGGACTTGCACAGTGAAAGAAACTGACACTCTCCCTACCTAGAGTTTTCTGTCCCTAGAAAAAATGTTTTTTTAAAGCACACTATAGCACAAGGAGAATTCACTCACTGTCCTTCCCTGTCCCTAGAAACAAGGACTTGCACAGTGAAAGAAACTGACACTCTCCCTACCTAGAGTTTTCTGTCCCTAGAAAAAATGTTTTTTTAAAGCACACTATAGCACAAGGAGAATTCACTCACTGTCCTTCCCTGTCCCTAGAAACAAGGACTTGCACAGTGAAAGAAACTGACACTCTCCCTACCTAGAGTTTTCTGTCCCTAGGAAAAATGTTTTTTTAAAGCACACTATAGCACAAGGAGAATTCACTCACTGTCCTTCCTTGTCCCTAGAAACAAGGACTTGCACAGTGAAAGAAACTGACACTCTCCCTACCTAGAGTTTTCTGTCCCTAGAAAAAATGTTTTTTTAAAGCACACTATAGCACAAGGAGAATTCACTCACTGTCCTTCCCTGTCCCTAGAAACAAGGACTTGCACAGTGAAAGAAACTGACACTCTCCCTACCTAGAGTTTTCTGTCCCTAGAAAAAATGATTTTTTAAAGCACACTATAGCACAAGGAGAATTCACTCACTGTCCTTCCCTGTCCCTAGAAACAAGGACTTGCACAGTGAAAGAAACTGACACTCTCCCTACCTAAAGTTTTCTGTCCCTAGAAAAAATGTTTTTTTAAAGCACACTATAGCACAAGGAGAATTCACTCACTGTCCTTCCCTGTCCCTAGAAACAAGGACTTGCACAGTGAAAGAAACTGACACTCTCCCTACCTAGAGTTTTCTGTCCCTAGAAAAAATGTTTTTTTAAAGCACACTATAGCACAAGGAGAATTCACTCACTGTCCTTCCCTGTCCCTAGAAACAAGGACTTGCACAGTGAAAGAAACTGACACTCTCCCTACCTAGAGTTTTCTGTCCCTAGAAAAAATGTTTTTTTAAAGCACACTATAGCACAAGGAGAATTCACTCACTGTCCTTCCCTGTCCCTAGAAACAAGGACTTGCACAGTGAAAGAAACTGACACTCTCCCTACCTAGAGTTTTCTGTCCCTAGAAAAAATGTTTTTTTAAAGCACACTATAGCACAAGGAGAATTCACTCACTGTCCTTCCCTGTCCCTAGAAACAAGGACTTGCACAGTGAAAGAAACTGACACTCTCCCTACCTAGAGTTTTCTGTCCCTAGAAAAAATGTTTTTTTAAAGCACACTATAGCACAAGGAGAATTCACTCACTGTCCTTCCCTGTCCCTAGAAACAAGGACTCGAACAGTAAAACACACTGACACTCTCCCTACCTATCCTTCTCTTTCCCTAAACTAAAGGAATCCAGGTTAAGCAAGAAAGAAATAAATGTCACTGTCCCTGCCTATGCTGCTCTTTCCCTGCTCCGGAACACACTACACTAGGCCGCCGTGCTGGCGGCCTTTTATAGTGTGGGGCGTGTACTAAACACCCTCAGCAATAATTGGCCACAGGCATCCTGCCTGTGGCCAATCATTGCTCTCCTCGCTGCCGGCGCTGTGATTGGCCAAGCATGCGGGGTCACAGTGCATGCTTGGCCAATCACAGCGCCTGGATGACACTGCGATGGCGTAGTGCATTGTGGGCCGTTCGCGTCACTCGAATTTGGTGCGAACGGCCCAAATCGTTCGATCTTCGTCGAACGATCGAACAGCCGATGTTCGAGTCGAACGTATGTTCGACTCGAACACGAAGCTCATCCCTAGCGAGCACTGGCATTATAAGATCTGCGGAAATGCACACAGACTTTCCTGGCCTGCCTCAGGACATCCTGTAAGCCCGGGTACCTGCCCAAGAACCGCTGCACCACCAGGTTAAGGACGTAAGCCACACAGGGCACATGGGTCAGTTGTCCCTGTCGGAAGGCGGAGAGGAGGTTGGTGCCATTGTCGCAAACCACCATTCCTGGCTTAAGCTGGCGTGGCGTCAACCACCTCTCGGCCTGGCCCTGCAGAGCAGACAGGACCTCTGCCCCAGTGTGGCTTCTGTCCCCCAAACACACCAGCGCAAGCACGGCATGGCATCTTTTTGCCTGCGTACTTGCGTAGCCCCTTGAACGGCTACGGAGCACTGCTGGTTCAGAGGACAAAGCACAGGAAGAGGCCATGGAGGAAGAAGAAGAGGAGGGGGTGGAGGAGAGAGGTGTGTCACAACCAGTAGTAGCATTTTCGAGGCGTGGCGGTGGAACAACCTCCAACACTACTGCACCTTGTCCTGCATCCTTCCCAGCTGCCAAGAGTGACCCAATGGGCCGTGAAAGAAAGGTAACGTCCCTGTCCATGCCTGCTGGACCATAAGTCAGCGGTAATATGCACCTTACCGCTGACCGCCCTGTCCAGCGAGGCCAAGACATTGCCTTCCACATGCCGGTAGAGAGCCGGAATAGCCTTCCGTGAGAAAAAGTGGCGTTTGGGAACCTGCCACTGAGGAACCGCACATTGCACAAACTCACGGAAGGGGGCCGAGTCTGCCAACTGAAAAGGCAGCAGTTGAAGCGCTAGCAATTTAGCCAAGCTAGCATTCAACCGCTGGGCATGTGGATGGCTGGGAGTGAACTTCTTTCGACGGTCCAGCAGCTGGGGCAGGGAAATTTGCCTGCTAGAATCGGACGTCGGTGTACTGCTAGCAGAGTGGCCGCAAGTACTTGGCTGTGACACACCTAATTCTACACCTTCATTCCTCTCAGTGCATGTTTCAGAGAGGACTGAAGTTATAGTGGGGTTGGAGATCCTAGCTGATGCGGTGCAAGGAGAGGTCCGCTTTGTTCTTTGGTGTGGGTCTTTGAGGTAGGCTTGCCAACGAGCTGCATGGCAGGTCAACATATGTCTGGTCAGGCATGTGGTACCCAAGCGGCTGATGTTTTGGCCACGCGATATACGCTTGAGACATATGTTGCAAACAGCAGCTGTGCGATCTGATGCACTAGCCTCAAAAAAGGCCCACACCAAAGAACTTTTTGAATGACGGGCAGAGGCAGCGCCCTGCACAGGCGGAGCTCTGCGGTGTGATTCCGTCGGTGTACTGCCCTTACGCTGGCCACCAAAGGGCATCCTGCCTCATTGGAGATGTGCCTCCTCCTCATCCTCCTCCTCCTCCTCTCTCCTATTAGGCACCCACGTGGAGTCAGTGACCTCATCATCCCCTCCCTCCTCATCACTGGAGCCAATCTGGCAGTATGCTGCAGCTGCTGGAACATGACTGCCAGATTGGTGTCCTTCTTGAGCATCCCCTCTGTCTGCTCTCACGCTACTGCCTTCCTGTAGCTGGGTTTCATCATCAGACCCTTCAAAATGCTGGGCATCCTCCTGGAGCATGTACCCAACACTGTGCTCAAACAGTTCGGGGGACTCCTCAGGAGGAGGACATGGTGGGTCTAGGGAAGGAGTGACTGATGATGAGTCTGACATTGATACCAGGGAAGAGGACGCTTTGGCAGCTGCTTTGCCAGTACCCTGAGCCTGGGTGAGAGAGGATGAGGAGGAGGAGGAGGGCTTGGTCATCCACTCTACCAAGTCTTCGGCATGATGTGGCTCAACATGTCCAGCTGCCGAAAAGAAGGACAAGCGTGTCCCATGGCCATGTGCTGATGACAATGCACCGCGTCCACGACCAGCACTGTTGCCCCCAGACACAGAGCCTGCTTGCCCTCTTTTATTGCCTCCTGACTGTCTGCCTCTCCTTGTTTGCCTTCCAGACATTCTAATAGATGGCCTGCAGGGAGATGGGAAAAAAGCAATAAGGGCTACCTTCAGGTGTCCTTCTCTGTCCCTTTACTTAAGGATTTCTAAATATGGTTGAGGATGATTGCTTTCGCACAGAATAGCACAACGACAATTTCCTTGACTGTCCAAAAAACAAGGATTTCAAAGATGGTTGATGAGGAATGCTTTAGCACAGTATAGCACAAGGAGAATTTCCCTCACTGTCCTTCCCTGTCCCTAGAAACAAGGATTAGCACAGTGAAAGAAACTGACACTCTCCCTACCTATAGTTTTCTGTCCCTAGAAAAAATGTTTTTTTAAAGATGGTTGATGATCAATGCTTTAGCACACTATAGCACAAGGAGAATTTCCCTCACTGTCCTTCCCTGTCCCTAGAAACAAGGATTAGCACAGTAAAACACACTGACACTCTCCCTACCTATAGTTTTCTGTCCCTAGAAAAAATGTTTTTTTAAAGATGGTTGATGATCAATGCTTTAGCACACTATAGCACAAGGAGAATTTCCCTCACTGTCCTTCCCTGTCCCTAGAAACAAGGATTAGCACAGTGAAAGAAACTGACACTCTCCCTACCTATAGTTTTCTGTCCCTAGAAAAAATGTTTTTTTAAAGATGGTTGATGATCAATGCTTTAGCACACTATAGCACAAGGAGAATTTCCCTCACTGTCCTTCCCTGTCCCTAGAAACAAGGATTAGCACAGTGAAAGAAACTGACACTCTCCCTACCTATAGTTTTCTGTCCCTAGAAAAAATGTTTTTTTAAAGATGGTTGATGATCAATGCTTTAGCACAGTATAGCACAAGGAGAATTTCCCTCACTGTCCTTCCCTGTCCCTAGAAACAAGGATTCGCACAGTAAAACACACTGACACTCTCCCTACCTATCCTTCTCTTTCCCTAAACTAAAGGAATCCAGGTTAAGCAAGAAAAAAAATGTCACTGTCCCTGCCTATGCTTCTCTTTCCCTGCTCTGGAACACACTACACTAGGCCGCCGTGCTGGCGGCCTTTTATAGTGTGGGGCGTGTACTAAACACCCTCAGCAATAATTGGCCACAGGCATCCTGCCTGTGGCCAATCATTGCTCTCCTCGCTGTCGGCGCTGTGATTGGCCAAGCATGCGGGGTCACAGTGCATGCTTGGCCAATCACAGCGCCTGGATGACACTGCGATGGCGTAGTGCATTGTGGGCCGTTCGCGTCACTTGAATTAGGCGCGAACGGCCCAAATCGTTTGATCTTCGTCGAACGATCGAACAGCCGATGTTCGAGTCGAACGTATGTTCGACTCGAACACCGAGCTCATCCCTACTGCAGAGGTTGAATTAGCCATTAAATCCCTTAAACCAAATAAACGCCCGGGTCCTGACGGCTTCTCTGCCCTATATTATAAAAAATGTACTCATCTTCTTGCGCCATTGCTGACAGATGCTTTCAATTCACTTCTGAACAACCAATCCTTTCGTCCTGAAACCTTAACAGCAATAATCACAATGATCCCCAAACCTCATTCAGATGATTCATCTTATGCTAATTACAGGCCCATATCCCTGCTTAATCTGGATATCAAACTACTAGCGAAAATTCTAGCAACTCGTTTGAACAATATTATTGGTTCATTAATAAATAAAGACCAAGTTGGTTTTATTCCTTTTCGCCAAGCAGCTGATAACGTACGCAGGGCAACTTTATTAATCCAAGCAGCTAAAACACGGCGAATACCTATGTGTCTTCTGTCGTTAGATATTAAAAAAGCATTTGACACAGTATCATGGCCCTATCTACATTTTGCTTTACAAAAATGGGGGTTCGGTCCTCACTTTCTTAACTGGGTTTCATCACTATATAATAATCCCAAAGCCTATATTAAATATGCTGGATATAAATCTGGTTGCTTTAACATAAATAGAGGTACACGTCAGGGCTGTCCACTCTCCCCACTTTTATTTGCCCTACTTATTGAACCCCTAGCTCAGGCTATACGATCTGACCCTTCAATCAAAGGGATAGACTTAGCTGGTCATCAGCACAAATTATGTTTGTTTGCTGACGATATACTAATATTTATGTCTTCCCCTCATATTTCTGCTCCCAACCTTATAAGTAAGCTAGATCATTTTGCACAGATATCTGGACTAATTATCAACTCTCAAAAATCTACAGCCTTAAATATCTCCTTACCTCCCCATACTTTACAACAAGCACAAACTTCCCTCCCATTCTCCTGGTCTACATTGCACCTGACCTACCTAGGAATTACTCTTACTCCCAATTTAACTGAATTCTTCTCAGCTAACTTTCCGCCATTACTAAAGCAAATTACCAATCTCCTTAAACAATGGTCTTCTTTACCAATCTCATGGATTGGTAAAATAAACGTAATAAAGATGACTATTTTACCCAAGATACTATATCTATTTCGGGTTTTGCCCATTCCAGTTCCAGCATACTTTCTTAGAAATCTTCAACGCAAAACACTAGCGTTCATCTGGGGCTCTTTAAAACATTGTTTATCTAAACACACACTCTACCTTCCCCAACTTAAAGGTGGACTAGGATTCCCCAATTTCGCCTCTTACTACCATGCAGCTCAAATAGCATGCATCCCCAAATATCACGCAAAATACGAAACCCCACTCTGGGTTGCAATTGAAGCAATTGACTGTGATCCATTTTCTATAACAAATTTAATTTGGTCCAAACCCTCAGATCATATAAATATAAAAAATAAGATTACCAAACACACAGTTACTATCTGGGATAAATTTAAACTTATCAAAGGACTACAATCTCCTCATGTTCCCCTTCTATCATTTATTAGAAACCCACTATTCTACCCAGCCTGCACATTCCCTAATTCCTTTAAAAAATGGATCTCCTCTGACATAACGCAACTCTGTGATTTATCGACAGCTACCTCACTTATAACCTTTCCTGAACTATGTGATAGGCATCAACTCCCCCAATCAGAACTTTTCCGATATCTGCAGATCAAAAAAAATGTCATGCCATATATACAAAATATGAGTAAGCTCAACGAACTCACACAATTTGAACGTATATGTAAACGCGAACCTCACTCTAAGGGTCTCATATCAATAATATATAAACACCTTATTACTTTGCCTACTGCAGACCCACCATCATACGTGGCAAAATGGGAGAGAGACCTTAGACTTCAGTTGGATCCATCCGATTGGGATAAAATTTGGACCACAACAAAATCATCTTCACAAAATATAATAGCTCTAGAGACAAATTATAAAGTACTTTTGTGCTGGTATTTGGTTCCTGTCAGAATCGCGAAATATATTCCGCAATACTCCCCACTCTGCTTCCGTGGCTGTGGTGAACTAGGATCACACATACACATATTTTGGGATTGTCCCGTTACAAAATGTTTTTGGAAAGAGGTTTTTCTTATCCTCTCTACCTTATTCAAAAAAACAATCAAACCTGACCCTTCAATTGCACTACTAAATCTAAAACCGACTTCTATTTCCCACACTCAATTCAAACTCCTTCTACAAATCACTACTGCAGCAAAGCAGACAATCGCCAAAGCGTGGAAAACCCCAACATTAATGATCTCAGAAACCAAAACCAGAATAAACCAAGCCATGACCCACTCAAAAACGGAAGCCATTACCAATGATAATATTGGAAAATTTGAAAAAATCTGGAATCCTTGGGTGACTAATTTTTTCCCTCCCAACTTTGACATCACATTATTAAGACCTTGGTAATATAACTACTAATAGCTATTTAATATACTAATATTATCAGACCAACATTATAAGATACCCCGGGGACCTTTTCGACCTTTTCTATCTTTTCTACCTACTATCTTTATTTTTTTTCTCTTCTTCTTCTTACCCTTCCCTCTCTTCTATCTTCGCTCTTTAGCTCTTTTTTTGTTGTTTTTTCTTTCTTAGCATATATTGTTATTATATGCAAAAATGTTTTTTATTTATCAGTATATTTCAGCTTTAGAGCTCCTTTGAAACAATACAAACCTTATATATTACAATAACATTATATGAGGTTTAGAAATTATGACCCTTCATTTTTTCTTTATAAATCCTTATATTACCTTACATGTTATATATTATTACTAAATCTGGTTTGTAATTACTAAATTCAACACTAAGCATATATTTTAGCAAGTCTCCAGATAATGGTCAACATATGTTAAACTTAAATTACTGTTTTTTTTCTCCTCTTCTGTTGTTGTTGCCTTCAAAAATCACTGGAGCTTGACATAAATATCTAATTTGTGTTCTCCTTAACTGCTACTATTTATAGTGACTATGTTTATTGACAATATATGCTTGTAATTTTGAAAATTTAATAAACAAATTTGACAAGGAAAAATAAAGGAAAACATAAGATGCAATACATAAAATCTTTGTTTTTGAGTTTACGTACACTTTAGGTTGCTTAGGCCACAATTGCTTAACAAAAGAAGATCTCTTTTTTAGATTTCTTTAAAGGGTGTGTATTAAGGGTAGATTCTTTCATGTATGTTTTTTGTTCATCAAAGATTAACTGGGCAATTTGCTCAGTTATTATTTGAGCTAAAGAACTTGCCAATTGGTTTTTGTTGACATTCACTCTATTTATTATGCAGGCAGCTTAAGGGCAAATCTTGCATAATCGAATGTTGTTGAGTTGAATGTCATTTGAAAGTTGCAAATACATTATAAGTTATTATCTTATTTCTGGTTTAAACTGGGAGGGAATGTTTGGTAAAATCTTGTTAAACAACAGGAATTATTTTATTCATTTGTTGGCATGCTATGTTTATACTCAATGTCAGCATTAGGAGGGTTAAAGATAATATTTTTTAAATTAAAAATGTTGAAAAAATCTGTAAACCCTAACATTACCTGTTTAGGGAGGGGAACCACCTACTTGCTCCCCATGGGCAGGTGGAACCCAAGACCCCCCTTTCCGGCACCCCCTCCTAGGCACTGCAAGTGCAGAAGTCCCCCTTGCCTGTCATCATTGGGCTAGAGTGCTTTGGAGAGAGCACATTTTTTCAGGGAACATCTCTCAAGGCCCCCCCTAATGGTGAAAGGCATGTGAGCTAGTGTAGCAGGGGGGCTACATGCTTACTGTTCTCTTGCGTGAACAAGAAGATGAATAGTACTGTAAAGCAGTTGAAGAACAGATGTTGGGGATGTTGGGTCAATCTTGCATGATACATTTTTCACATGGGTGAATCTTGTTCAAAAACATATTAATCTTGTTTGAAATGTAAAAAATCGAGGCTAATCAAGGGCACAATAAAAGGTTCAGGATAAATGATAAACAAAGCCATGTAACCCAGTGAAAGGGTATGCCTTGGCTTTGTTTATCAACAAAATATGTCACATAGCTCTGAGATGTCACAGAATGTGGTACTCATGGGGTCCTCAAGAGGTTACTCGAAGGCTTACCCATAGGGCTGAATGTATGTATAGTACAAAGCGGAAAAAAGATTGTGGGACCAGATGGGCCACTTGGGTGGAACTAAGAAAAACAAAACAAAACTACAATTGAATTTTAAAGCAGCACATTTTTAAAGAGCTTCCCCGAGCAATGCCACATGGTGAAATCAGAGCCTAATTTTGCCAAAATTGTGACAAAGTCAAAATCATTCATTCTGCTGCAAAATCATGTTGTGTGGATGCTTATTTGTGCATTTGAAAGATGTGAAAGGAAACTTGCAGCATAAGCTTCTGGTGTAGGATATGATATAAATTTCTGTATGTACTCTGAACAATGCTGCATGATTGGTGCAATGTTAAAATAGGTAACAACTGTATCCTGCTTTTTTTATTTTTTAATATATATATATAATTTTATTTCAATAGTTCATATTTCACGGGTGTGCATGAAGAAGTCTCTACTAAGATGCTCCGATTCGTTGTCATGTTGGTTTTTCCACAAAATGTATCAGTTTTCTTATGTACAGTTGTATTTCCCCTCTGGGGACAAAACTGACAAGTACTGTAGCTTGGCCGGATGACACAAATTAAATAAATAAATAAATAAATAAATAAATAAAGCAAGTCAACTTTCTTTTAACTCTTAGATTCATCAATGTCTAGCCAGTGAAGAATTGTTATTATCTCAGAAGGAACATCAATTTTCGCTGGGTAATTTATCACACAATACCCTTCTTCTAATGGTCAGCCTATTATTTATCTGAGAAACACACCAGTTTTTCCACTGGCTTTATAAGGGAAAAATACAATATGCATTCTGAAGTTATTTAACCCTAATGCCATATTATTTTTAGTATTATACTTCATATATTATATATTTATGATAAATACATACACATATTCATATATAAAAAATTGAATGAATCCATGAATTTGTATCTTAAAGCTTACAATGCCAAATAAACCTTTCCTGGTGCCTCCATGGCAGCATACCTGGGACAAGCTCTGCCCCGGACTCCTCCCTTCAGGATAGTGAATAAATTATAAAAGTGACAACCCCCCCCCCCCAGCATTCTCCTTTTTTCCTCATACCTGATGGATAGTGTGTTGCATGTCTTACCTCTGCCATGTGCAGCTTCCGTCTGGGTTCAGGCCTCTCCCAGATGCGGTTCCCTACCTTGGGCTGCTAAAGGCGCTGATAAGAGGGGAGCCCCTTCTGAGGGTCTTTTGGGGCAGCAGCAGCTTCCAAAGCTTGGAGCAATAGTCCTGCATACGGCGCGTGTCTAGTTCCTATGAGTGGGCAGGTAAGGGCTTTCCTTTCCTATACGTTCGGTTTTGTTTTGTTTATTGCCTATACTGTGTATTGTTTCTTTCGCCTATAAGCCTCTCTCTCTCTCTAGGTACGGCAGGGTTCTGTGCGGCGAGCACGCTGCTGGTTAGGTATTTTCTGTGTTTCCAATTGGCGGGCAGGCACAGCTGTCCCTTTCAGCCGCTCGGTGCATGCGCAGATGCCCGAATCCCTAGCCACCATCTTACTTGAGGGAAAGGTCTTGTGACTTTTCCCTCACTTCAACCTATAATGTGGGGGGCAGTGCTGAGAGGGAGGATCTGGCGTTTTTCCTCTACTGGTTTTACTTTAGGATAGCAAAGATGTCAGTCTGCCTTATGCATGCCTCCAGTCACTTTCTCTTTCTGAGTGCTCCTGGTGTTTTTCAGTGTGCTGTGCTTGGTGAGTAGCTTTTGTTAGGAGTCAATCCTTTTGTGCTTATCTCCAACAAGTGCTCCAGGTGTGCAAGATTAGTTGTCTTGGTAATTATTTTATGCTGTTTAAGGCCTGGTTCACACTGGGGCGACAAACGCTCCGACATTGGGAGCTCATGTTGCATGACGTGTGAAAATCAATGTTTCCCTATGGGAGCCGTCTTAACTGGTCCGACACATGTCGGTCCGACTTTGAGAATGCTCCCTGTACTACTTTGGTCCGACTTTGATCCGACTTCAGCCCATTGACTATCATTGAAGTCGGATCAAAGTCGGACCGCAGTCTTGCATGATCCGACTTTGGCATGCGACTTGTGCTGTGCTACTCTTGAGGGGGAACTCCAGGCCAAATTTTAAATAAAAAACCGGCATGGGTTCCCCCTCCAGGAGCATACCAGGCCCTTGGGTCTGGTCTGGATTTGAAGAGGAACCCCTACGCCAAAAAAACGGCGTGGGGGTCCCCCCAAAATCCAAACCAGACCCTTATCCGAGCACACAACCTGGCAGGCCGCAGGGGAAGAGGGGGGGACGAGGGAGAGCGGCCCCCTCCCTCCTGAACCGTACCAGGCCGCATGCCCTCAACATGGGGGGTTTGGTGCTCTGGGGCAGGGGAGCGACCTGCGGCCCCCCCACCCCAGAGCACCCTGCCCCCATGTTGATGAGGACAGGGCCTCTTCCCAACAACCCTGGCCGTTGGTTTCGGGGTCTGCGGGTGGGGGGCTTATCGGAATCTGGGAGCCCCCTTTAATAAAGGGGCCCCCGGATCCCGGCCCCCCCACCCTATGTGAATGAGTATGGGGTACATCGTACCCCTACCCATTCACCTGGTGGAAAAAATTTGCAATAAAATAACCACACAGCTTTTTAAAGTATTTTATTGCACAGCTCCGGGGGTCTTCTTCTGGCTTCGGGGGTCTCCGGTGTCGTCGCCGCGCTATCCGGTTTTCTTCTGCCGGGCCACCGCTAACTTCTTTAGCTCTTTTGCTAGCGGGGCCCGGTCTTCTCCGTCGCCTTCTCCCCTCTCCGGTTCTTCCTTTCTTCTGCCGGGCCTCCGCTAACTTCTTTTAGCTCTTTTGCTAGCGGAGGCCCGGTCTTCTCCGTCGTCCCGTCCGGCTCTCCGTTGTCCTTCTGCCGGCCCCTCCACTAACTTCTTTAGCTCTTTAGCTAGTGGAGGTGCCGGGCTTCCCGTCGTCGCCGTCGGCGTCTTCTTCCCTCTTCTCCTCCTCGATGTTGACTCGTCGCTTCCTCTCACAGTAATGCTAAATCTTCAGTCCGCAGAGATTAATATAGGCTTCTCATGACGTCACAGTCACATGTTCCGGGGCACATGGCCCCGGTGCATGTGACTGTGACGTCATGGGAACATGTGACTGTGACGTCATGAGAAGCCTATATTAAGCCCAGCCCCTCCACTAGCAAAAGAGCTAAAGAAGTTAGTGGAGGGGCCGGCAGAAGGACAACGGAGAGCCGGACGGGATGACGGAGAAGACCGGGCCTCCGCTAGCAAAAGAGCTAAAAGAAGTTAGCGGAGGCCCGGCGGAAGAAAGAAAGAACCGGAGAGAAGAAGAGGGAAGAAGGCGACGGAGAAGACCGAGCCTCCGCTAGCAAAAGAGCTAAAAGAAGTTAGCGGAGGCCTGGCAGAAGAAAGGAAGAACCGGAGAGGGGAGAAGGCGACGGAGAAGACCGGGCCCCGCTAGCAAAAGAGCTAAAGAAGTTAGCGGTGGCCCGGAAGAAGAAAACCGGAGAGCGCGGCGATGACACCGGAGACCCCCGAAGTCGGAAGAAGACTCCCAGAGCTGTGCAATAAAATACTTTAAAAAGCTGTGTGGTTTTTTTATTGCAATTTTTTTCCACCAGGTGAATGGGTAGGGGTACGATGTACCCCATACTCATTCACATAGGGTGGGGGGGCCGGGATCCGGGGGACCCTTTATTAAAGGGGGCTCCCGGATTCCGATAAGCCCCCCGCCCGCTGACCCCGACAACCAACGGCCAGGGTTGTCGGGAAGAGGCCCTGTCCTCATCAACATGGGGGCAGGGTGCTCTGGGGTGGGGGGCCGCAGGTCGCCCCCCTGCCCCAGAGCACCAAACCCCCCATGTTGAGGGCATGCGGCCTGGTACGGTTCAGGAGGGAGGGGGGCGCTCTCTCGTCCCCCCCTCTTCCCCTGCGGCCTGCCAGGTTGTGTGCTCGGATAAGGGTCTGGTTTGGATTTTGGGGGGGACCCCACACCGTTTTTTCGGTGTAGGGGTTCCCCTTCAAATCCAGACCAGACCCAAGGGCCTGGTATGCTCATGGAGGGGGAACCCATGCCGGTTTTTTATTTAAAATTTGGCCTGGAGTTCCCCCTCAAGATTCATACCAAACACAGTGCCTGCTATTGGCGGGGATCCAAGTCGGATCCCCGTTCATTTAAAGTCGGACATATGTCGGCTTCATGTCGCAGGGCAAAGTCGGATCCAAAGTAGGACAGATGTCGTGTCGCACTAGTGTGAACCCAGCCTTAAGGAGGAAGGTAGTTTCTTCTTCCTTATAACAAAAAAAAAAGAGGTAAGGTTTTGTTTCTTTTTTAAATTTTGTTAATAATTAAGGTTTTTTTTCTTGGTGTTTTCGGTACAAAGTGATTTATGTGTATATATATGTAGCGCACCAACCCCAGACTTTACCTGCTTTTCTACTGCTTGGCTCCTCCGCAGGAAAAGAATGAGGCACACCGCACCACAAGCCCTTACCCTCCTGAATAGGGAGGTTGAGCGGTGTTAGTTTCTCAGGCCTGCTTGCAGCCGGTGTCAAAAAGCCTCCAGTGCTGACCTCGATTCTGCAATAGTTAGAAACATGTCTTTAATTCTCCCCAGTAAGCAACTGTCCACACCAACTGAAAGGTCCAACACTTATTTATTCCTTCTTGCACAATAAACAGCCTCTTTGAGAGCAGACGGGTTGGGACAAGACACAGGTCAGATAAGGTGGGAGGAGGTCCAGGCACAAATTTGAATTTGGGTTCCTCCTGTTCTGATCAGCACGAACAGGCTTGTGCGCACGGTCTTTGCCACAGACCATGAGGTTGGTCACTGCCACTGACCGGGTGAAAAAGGTGAAAGTCACTGCTACTGACCTTGGGTGCGTAGTATCACTGCCACTATGATTTAAAGAACAGGCACTTCCTTCCGTTAGTGAACTAGCCCTTATAGGACAAGAACATCCCTCTGGAGAGTTACCAGAGGCCCCATCTGTCACCACGACTCTGCGCTGGGTCTTCAGAAAGGGTCACCTCCCTGGCCTTCTCGTCCTGGATACGGGTCCCCTCGCAAGGCAGATCCCTGGGAGTCTCGGTCCCCGGCGGATTCCCAGCCGAAGGCTGCTGGGCTCCGGGACTTTCTCCAAAGTAATTAACCCCAGACTGAAGGTGTCTGAGATGGAACAGCAGCTCCGTCTCTGGGCCTAGGGCACCCAGAGACAACCCGACCAGGCCTCCGGGCCTAGGGCACCCGGAGGCGACACACACGCACCCAGGCCTAAGGTGCCTGAGCGCGGAACCGACGACCCCTCTGGAAGATGGCCGCCCCCTTTTATATCCTCTCCCAACAGGCACAGCAGGTTCCCCGCCCCGCCGTACTGCTGCCGAGAGGGGACAAAAAGGACACAACCTTGCACTGCGGTTCAACCTGGGCCCATGGCAACAGAGCCACCCATTGGCCCCAGTGAACTTGCACACTAGTACTATCTCCCAGGGATAGAAATGGTCCATGAGACCTAACAATTAGTGCATCTGAGCCTAGAACTCAGATGCTTCCCCCTAATTGTAACCACTAGGGATGAGCTTCGAGTTCGAGTCGAACTCATGTTCGACTCGAACATTGCCTGTTCGCCCGTTCGCCGAACAGCGAACAATTTGGGGTGTTCGCGGCAAATTCGAAAAGTCTATGGGAGAAATCTAAAGTGCTAATTATAAAGGCTTATATGCAAGTTATTGTCATAAAAAGTGTTTGGGGACCCGGGTCCTGCCCCAGCCAACAGCCAATCTCCTCTGATTGGCCCCAATCAACCACAAATCCATCACCAACCTGATTACGAGACAGCCTTGTTATCTGGGATAAACTTAAAAGTCCATTTGGTCTCCAATCCCCTCCTAAACCCAGAACTCTTTTCTCCGCAACCCCTCCTTTTACCCAGCTTGGTCCTCCCTGACCTAATTTTCAGCCTGGCCTAGAGCTGGCCTCCTTAGAGCCCATCAATTCTTCACGTCTACTTCTTTCAAGCCCTTCCGGACCCTATGTGAGACACACAACATACCCTCTTCAGAATTCTTCTGTTTCCCACAAATCAAACATTTTCTTACGCCGTGTACCCCCTCTGACCCCTCAGACTCAAGTTTTTCTCCTTTTGAACGGGCATGCAAGTCTAACCCACACAACCATGGATTAATCTTGGAACTCTACACTTTCCTAGTAGCCCCTAATACCACAAAGCCCCCAGATTACATTAGCAGATGGGAAAGAGATCTAAACCTAACACTTGACCATGCAGATTGGTCCTCTATCTGGCAGGCGACTAAATCTTCCTCCCCCAACATAGCCGCCTTGGAAACTAACTATAAGGTGCTTACCAGGTAGTACCTGGTTCCTTCCAGAATACACAAATTCCTCCCTCAATATCCACCACATTGCTTCCCCGGATGTAGTGTAGATGGAACACACCTTCACATATGGTGGGATTGTCCTATTGCACAAGCCTTCTGGTCGGAGATTTTCTCCATCCTATCAAAGCTGTTTACTACATCCCTAACACCTGATCCCACTGTGGCCCTCCTGAACTACAAGCCCAGGACCTTGACCCATCGTCAGTTTAAGCTTCTACTATACGTCACCACAGCTGCCAAACAGACCATAGCAAAAGCTTGGAAATCCCCCTCCCTCTGTGTGCTCGCAACCAAGCATAGAATCACCCAAGCGATGATCCATGCTAAAATTGAAGCGACTCTATTAGATAAAATTCCACAATTCGAGAAGATCTGGAGCCCTTGGGTTACCCATTTCTTACCCACAGGTTTCGACAAAACCCTATTACGCCCATAGCCCTTAAACCATACTCTCCTCACCCAACCCTTAGAGTCTGCCAACACACCTCCACTTTCCCCCTCCCCTACCCCAACATCCTCCCCCCTCAACTCTTTTTCACTGCCCCCCATTTTTTTGTATCTTCTCTCTCCCGCAGCCCCCTCACCCCTGCTCGGAATCTTCACTAAACAATCCCCACACATGCCCACATATTCTATCATAGACTACAGTCTCCCAGATATCTTGAGTTCATTGCTACTCTCCTAAACCAGGGAGCCCCATTGCTACCCTCAAAATTAATGATTGTGCACACCACGAAGGGTATAGGCTGAACCCCTCCTCTCCCCAAAATTCCCCACCCATACAGTTAATGTGTCCTAGGCCCATGTCATACTCTCTCACCTTGTAGTAATTTAAAATAGACCGTTCCTCCTTGCTTTCCATTATTTGACCACTGGCCTTCTATGATATTCTTGGAATTTTAATTGATGACAGATTACACCTGCTTTATCCAAAAGACTATGTCAGTGCTACTCCCACTTATATGTTGACATCTATTGTTCCTTTCATATTAGTTGTTCACATAAATACTCTGTCTAGAAGTATTGCCTTCCTCTCATGGCACAGTCTGCTCCTATTTGGGGTGTCTGAGGATGTTGGGCAATACTCCACACTTTACACTCTACCTCTGAAAAGCCTTATAATATCCACTCTCACTGGTTCTTTACAGAGTTGTCACTTATACCTTTCCATGCATTACTTATTACCGTTTTTAACTGATTGTATGTTCTGCTTATTCTTTCTGTATATCTTGTAAAAGTTGTATCCCCTTCAGCATTGACGGAACACACGTAGGGAGTGAAACCTAACGCTGGGAGCTGAGATGTGCTTTTGCTGTGTTTCTATCTGTGGATCCTGTTTGGTTTTAGCAGTAAATGCTGGGGCAGCCAGCGGCTCGTCTGCTGAATCTGTATTGGATTCAATAAAGTATGCTTGGCAGAATTACCCTGTGGAAGTGTTTTTTTGATATCCACATATATGTCCTGGGAGACTAATTGCTGGAGGAGGAGAAAGCTGTGTCCTAAGAGGATATCCTGGGCTGCCATTGTTTTGATCTTGGAATCATCTGAGCTGTGTTTGCCTAATTTTCTTTGTTAGGCACGCACTTTTGGTAAGTGCGTTTCCTGAGTGTGGTGGAAGACACTCTGTGTTGAAGATTTTTTTCCTGTATTATCACGTTGAAGGGAATTTAAGCATCATACACATTGGACTTTGCTGTCACGTACATTCGTTATTTATTTATTCAAATTTTTTTTGGTGGAGAAAATTGAAGGGCTATAAACCATTGGACTTTTTTGCATATATATAAATACACAGTATATATTTTTCTCTTGTACGCGTGTTTTATTTTTAAAATTTCACATAAAGATTTATAGATTATTTATTGGCTATAATCAGTGTTGTTCTGTTGATAGATGTATATTTCGGGGGCTTGGGTAAGGCATTGCCTTCTTACACATCAAAAGACTGGAAAAAATTCTCTGTTCTAAACTTGTCTGAAGAAAAGTTGTGATGGATTCAGCTTCTGGGAACCAAGCTACAGCTGGTTATCATTGGATGTCACCTCCCTGTACACTAACATTCCCCATCAGATTGGTCTCCAAGCAGTGCAATACTTCCTCCTACATCACTCTGATTGAAGCCATAGGCAAATCAGTTTTATTGTTGAGGCCACCAAATACTGTCTTGAACATATTTTTTTTTTTCGATGATCAATATTACCTCCAGATCAATGGCACAGCCATGGGGGCTTCCTTCGCCCCCAGCTATGCTAATCTAACTATGGGGTTATGGGAATCACAACATATCTATCACCACAACCCCTTTGCACAGCATATTATTTTTTACAGGAGATATATTGACGACATTGTCATTATTAGTTGGGATGGCCCATCCACCATGGTTCCAGAATTCATCCAATATTGCAATATTGCAATACATGATCCTTAAACCCTGATTTTTTTTTATTTGGTTCTAGGGTCTCAGTATAACCCGATTATCACAAAGAACCATTTTAAGGCAACTGCAGGAAATTCCTATGTTCATTCTAGCAGTTGTCACCACCCTAGGTGGAAATATAATATCCCCAAAAGCCAATTTCATAGACTCCACAGAAACTTCACACTGAAGGCAGACTAGTTAGAACAAGGGAAAATCATATCCAAAAACATTTGAAGAAAAAGACTATACCCTCAAAAATATTGAGAATACTCTTGACACCTACAAAAATCCTCCACAAAAAATCATAGCCCATTTAAAGAAGATAACCCGACTAGATTTATTTTAAATTATTTTTATTGAGTTTATACAAATATAAAATCTTACATACTTTGCAAAAACCAGTTTGCAAGTCATTCAAAAAGACACAAAACATTCTCAAAATGCCCATAAATACATAAAAAATACACATAATTACACAAATGGATCTATCCTTTAACATACACTTAAATACAAAAATGGATCTACCCCACAGCATATACTCCTCTTAAGTTCTCCTCGACCATCAAATAAAACAAAAGAAGAGAGAAAAAGAGAAGAATAGGGCCGACTAGATTTATTACTAGAGTTGAGCGGACACCTGGATGTTCGGGTTTCGACGGGTTCGGCCGAACTTCGGAAAAAAGTTTGAGTTCGGGACCGAACTTGACCCCGAACCCGAACCCCATTGAAGTCAATGGGGACCCGAACTTCTGAGGACTATTTGCGCTTGTTTCCCGTGCTTAGAACTGTCCCTGCACAAAGTGTAATTTCTGAAGGAAAAAAAGTAATTTAAAACTCACTCGCGGCTATAATGAATTGTTGGCTCGCTTTTCCTGCGGCCTGCCAGGTTGCGTGCTTGGATAAGGGTCTGGTGTGGATTTTTAGGGGGACTCCACACCATTTTTTTTTTAATTTGGGGTGGAGTTCCCCTTAAAATCCATACCAGACCTGAAGGGCCTGGTATGGATATTTGGGGGAACCGCACACGTTTTTTTTAAATTTGCGGCAGGGTTTCCCTTAATATCCATACCAGACCTGAAGGGCCTGGTAATTGAATTTGGGGGAATCTCATTGATAAAAAATAAAAAAAAGCGTGGGATTCCCCCAAATTCAATTACCAGGCCCTTCAGGTCTGGTATGGATATTAAGGGGAACCCTGCCGCAAATTAAAAAAAAAAATGCTTGCGGTTCCCCCAAATATCCATACCAGGCCCTTCAGGTCTGGTATGGATTTTAAGGGGAACTCCACCCCAAATAAAAAAAAAATGGCGTGGAGTCCCCCTAAAAATCCACACCAGACCCTTATCCAAGCACGCAACCTGGCAGGCCGCAGGAAAAGAGGGGGGGACGAGAGAGCGCCCCCCCTCCTGAACCGTACCAGGCCACATGCCGTCAACATGGGGAGGATGTCCCCATGTTGATGGGGACAAGGGCCTCATCCCCACAACCCTTGCCCGGTGCTTGTGGGGGTCTGTGGGCAAGGGGGCTTATCGGAATTTGGAAGACCACTTTAACAAAGGGGACCCCCAGATCCCGGCCCCCCCCTATGTGAATTGGTAATGGGGTACATTGTACCCTACCATTTCACAAAGAAAGTGTAAAAAATTGTAAAAAAAAATACACAGACACCATTGGGAAAGTCCTTTATTAAAAACAAAAACAAAAAACATTCCAGCGATGAAATCCAGTGTCCCGCGGCGATCCCGATGTCCAGCGCTGTCCTGACGAAATGTCATTGGCTGAGCCTGAGTGGACGTGATCTGGAACTTCCTCGGCAGTGTATTAAATGAATAGACCCACCCCTTCTAAAGTTCCCCATCAGGTCTGCTCAGCCAATGTCGTAGTGTAAGGCTGAGGACCTGATGCGGAACGTGAGAAGGGGCTGGTCTATTCATTTATTATACTGGAGGAAGTTCCCCATCAGGTCCGCTCATCCAATGACGTAGACGGGGGCGGACCTAATGGGGAACATCCTCCACAGTGTAATACATGAATAGACCTGCCCCTTCTCACATCCTGCATCAGGTCCTCAGCCTTACACCTATGTTATTGGCTGAGTGGACCTGATGGGGAACTTTAGGAGGGGTGGGTGTATTCATTTATTAGTAATAAATGAATACACCCGCCCCTTCTGAAGTTCCCCATCAGGTCCGCTCAGCCAATGACGTAGTGTAAGGCTGAGGACCTTATACGGAATGTGAGAAGGGGAGGGTCTATTCATGTATTAAACTGTGAAGGAAGTTCCCCATCAGGTCCGCCCCCTCGTATGTCAGACCCCGCCTACGTCATTGGATGAGCGGACCTGATGAGGAACTTCCTCCGCAGTATAATACATGAACAGACCCGCCCCTTCTCACGTTCCGCATCAGGTCCTCAGCCTTACACTACATCATTGGCTGAGCGGACCTGATGGGGAACTTTAGAAGGGACGGGTCTATTCATTTAATACACTGCCGAGGAAGTTCCCCATCAGGTCCGCTCGGGCTCAGCCAATGACATTTCGTCTGGACAGCGCTGGACAACGGGATCGCCGCGGGACACTGGATTTCATCGCTGGAATGTTTTTTTTTATTTTTTTATTTTAATTTTTAATAAAGGACTTTCCCAATGGTGTCTGTGTATTTTTTTTACTATTTTTTACACTTTCTTTGTGAAATGGTAGGGGTACAATGTACCCCATTACCAATTAACATAGGTTAAAAGGGTCTTCCAGATTCCGATAAGCCCCCCTCCCGCAGACCCGCACAACCACCGGGCAAGGGTTGTGGGGATGAAGCCCTTGTCCCCATCAACATGTGGACATCCTCCCCATGTTGAGGGCACGTGGCCTGGTACGGTTCAGGAGGGGGGGCGCCCTCTCGTCCCCCCCTCTTTTCCTGCGGCCTGCCAGGTTGCGTGCTCAGGTAAAGGGTCTGGTCTGGATTTTTGGGGGTACTCCACGCCATTTTTTTTTTCAATTTGGGGTGGAGTTCCCCTTAACCACTTCTCTACTGTGCACGAAAACCCCCTTCCTGCCCAAGCCATTTTTCAGCTTTCAGCGCTGTCACACTTTGAATGACAATTGCGCGGTCGTGCGACGTGGCTCCCAAACGAAATTTGCGTCCTTTTTTCCCACAAATAGAGCTTTCTTTTGGTGGTATTTGATCACCTCTGCGGTTTTTATTTTTTGCGCTATAAACAAAAGAAGAGCGTCCAGTTTGGAAAAAAAACACTATTTTTTACTTTTTTCTATAATAAATACCCATTTTTTTTTAAATAAAATTTTCCTCAGTTTAGGCCGATACGTATTCTTCTACATATTTTTGGTAAAAAAAAAAATCGCAATAAGCGCGTATTGATTGGTTTGCGCAAAAGTTATAGCGTGTACAAAATAGGGGATAGATTTATAGCATTTTTTTTTTTTTATTTTTTTATTAGTAATGGCGGCGATCTGCGATTTTTTATTGTGACTGCGATATTGCGGCGGACACATCGGACACTTTTGACACATTTTTGGGACCATTCACGTTTATACAGCGATCCCTGCTATAAAAATGCATTGATTACTGTATAAATGTGATTGGCAGGGAAGGGGTTAACCACTAGGGGGCGGGAAGGGGTTAAATATGTTCCCTCAATGTGTTCTTACTGTGGGGGGAGGTGACCGATGGTTGTCCCTATGTACAAGGGACACACCATCGGTCCCCTCTCCCTCACAGGACGTGGATCTCTGTGTTTACACACAGAGATCCACTTTCCTGCTCGTTTCCCGGGCAATCGCGGGTGCCCGGCGGCAATCGCGGGCGTCGGGCACACGCACCGGGGCCTTGTGAACGCGGCGGGAGCGCGCGCGCGCCGCTGGCGGCAAGCGTGCGCCTCCTAGCTCGTTTTAAAGGGAGGACGTCATATGACGTCCTCCCAGAACGAGAGTATCCTCCGCCCGCCGTCAATTGACAGTGGGCGGGGGACAAGTGGTTAAAATCCATACCAGACCTGAAGGGCCTGGTATGGATATTTGGGGGAACCGCACGCATTTTTTTAAAAATTTGCAGTAGGGTTCCCCTTAATATCCATACCAGACCTGAAGGGCCTGGTAATTGAATTTGGGGGAACCCCCACGTTTTTTTTTTATATCAATGACTTTTCTATGTATTGCCGGAAGTCGACAATTCATTATAGCCACGAGTGAGTTTTAAATGACTTTTTTTCCTTCAGAAATGACACTTTGTGCAGGGACAGTTCTAAGCACGGGAAGCAAGCGCGACTTTACATGCATATTGCCGAACACCGGACCCGAACCCGAACATACAGTCAATTGTTCGGGTTCGGGTCTGGGACCCCAAAACCCAAAAGTTCGGTAAGGAACCCGAACTTTACAGTTCGGGTCCGCTCAACCCTATTTATTACCCAATTTCATTCATGATACAAATAAATGGAAAGTATCTTCAAAAACCACTGGGGAATTCTGTTACAAGATCCTATTCTAAAACAAACCCTACCCCCTCAACCAAGGTTCACTTATTGTAGAGCATAAAACATTAAAAGTCAGATAGCTCCCAGCAAATCCAAAAAACCTGCTCATATTGGTCCCACTATGGGTGGTCTTTTCTCTAACCTAATAGGCATGTACAGATGCCATAAGAAAAAAGGTGTATAATTTGTACTTTTGTCCCCAATGGCCTCATGTCCTTTGAGGCCAATGGTAAAACTTATCCTATCTCCAACTTTTATACATGTTCCTCCAAACACTTTGTCTATGCCCTCAGATGTTCATGTTGTCAACTATATATAGGTAGGACTATTAGGACCCTAAGGACCAGATTCAGTGAACATAGGAGGGCAATAGAAAAAAGTGACAAAGAAAAATGCAACAAATACAATGTACCCAGACATAGAGATGCGCATGCAAAATCCACTGATGGTTTACAAGTCTGGATCATTGAACAGATCAAAAATACACTTCATAAAGCAGAGAGATACAAACAATTGTGCAGGCAGGAGACATATTGGATATTCTCTTTAAATACTTTAACTCCTATGGGGCTTAATGAGGAAATTGAATCTCATACGGCAGGGATATGCAATTAGCGGACGTCCAGCTGTTGCAAAACTACAAGTCCCATCATGCCTCTGCCTCTGGGTGTCATGCTTGCTGCTGTCAGAGTCTCGCTATGCCTCATGGGACTTGTAGTTTGGCAACAGCTGGAGGTCCGCTAATTGCATATCCCTGTCATACGGTATTATAAAATTAATGATACTTTTCCATTATTCCTTGTTCATTTAGGCCCCTTTCACACTGGGGAGGGCATATGCGGTGGCCGTATAGCGGCGCGATTTTCAGCGCCCTATACCGTCGTGTTTACCGCGATATTCGGCCGCTAGCGGTGCGGTTTTAACCCCCGCTAGCGGCCGAAAAAGGGTTAATACCTCCCGCAAACCACGGCTACAGCGGTTTGCAGGCGGTATTACCGCGGTGTCCCATTGATTTCAATGGCAAGGAGCGGTAAAGGAGCGGTATACACACCGCTCCTTCAACGCTCCAAAGATGCGGCTTGCAGGAGATTTTTTTGTCTCCTGCCAGCGCACCGCCTCAGTGTGAAAGCCCTCAGGCTTTCACATTGAGAATGCTGGGGCAGGAGTATTTCAGGCGTTATTTATGTGCTATTTTTAGCGCAAAAACGCCTGAAATACGCCTCAGTGTGAAAGGGGCCTTAAAGCATCTCCTAACCATAGAAAATAATCTCGGTCGTTTTTATACATTTTTATACAATTATATCTTCTTACAAAAAAATGTATACAGTGCCTTGAAATTCATACCCCATGAAATTTTCCACATTTTGTCATGCTACAACCAAAAACGTTAATGTAATTTATTGGGATTTTATGTGATAGATCAACGCAAAGTGGCACATCATTTTGAAGTTGATAGAAATTGATAAATGGTTTTCAACATTTTTTACAAATAAATATCTGAAAAGTGTGGTGTGCATTTGTATTCAGCCCCCTTTACTCTGATAGCCCTAACTAAAATCTAGTGTAACCAATTGCCTTCAGAAATCACCTAATAAGTAAATAGAGTCCACCTGTGTGTAATTTAATCTCAGTATAAATACAGCTGTTCTGTGAAGCCCACATAGGATTGTTAGAGAACCTTCGTGAATAAACATCATCATGAAGGCCAAGGAACACACCAGACAGGTTAGGGATAAGGTTGTGTTGAAGTTTAAAGCAGGGTTAGGTTATAAAAAAATATCCCAAGCTTTAAACATCTCACAGAGCACTGCTAAATCCATCATCCGAAAATGAAAAAAGTATGACACAACAGCAAACCTACCAAGACATGGCCCCCCACCTAAACTGACAGGCTGGGCAAGGAGAGCATTAGTCAGAGAAGAAGCCAAGAGGCCCATGGTAATTCTGGAGGAGCTGCAGAGATCCACAGCTCAGGTGGGAGAATCTGTCCACAAGAAAACTATTAGTAGTACACTCCACAAATCTGGCCTTTATGGGATAGTGTCAAGAAGAAAGCCATTGTTGAAAGAAAGCCAAAAGAAGTCCCGTTTGCAATTTGCAAGAAGCCATGTGGGGGACACAGCAAACATGTGGAAGAAGGTGCTCTGGTCAGATAGGACCAAAATTTTACTTTTTGGCCTAAAAGCAAAACGTTATGTGGCGAAAAACTAACACTGTACATCACCCTCCCCACCGTGAAACATGGTGGTGGCAGCATCATGTTGTGGGGATGCTTTTCTTCAGCAGGGACAGGGAAGCTGGTCAAAGTTGATGGGAAGATGGATGGAGCCAAATACAGGGCAATCTTAGAAGAAAACCTGTTAGAGTCTACAAAAGACTTCAGACTGGGGCAGAGGTTCATCTTCCAGCAGGACAACGACCCTAAACATACAGCTAGAGCTACAATGGAATGGTTTAGATCAAAGCATATTCATGTGTTAAAATGGCCCAGACCTAAATCCAATTGCGAATCTGTGGCAAGACTTAAAAATTGCTGTTCACAGACGCTCTCCATCCAATCTGGCAGAGCTATTTTGCAGAAGAATGGGCAAAAATTTCACTCTCTAGATGGGCAAAGCTGGTAGAGACATCCCCAAAAATACTTGCAGCTGTAATTGCAGTGAAAGGGGGTTCTACAAAGTATTGACTCAGGGGGGCTGAATACAAATGCACGCTTTTCACATATTTATTTGTAAAAAAAAATGAAAACCATTTATCATTTTCCTTCCACTTCAAAATTATGTGCCACTTTGTGTTGGTCTATCACACAAATTCCCAATAAAATAAATTTACGTTTTTGATTGTAACATGACAAAATGTTGAAAATTTCAACGGGTATGAATACTTTTTCAAGTCACTGTATATAGTTGTTTGCGACTTGATTTTTATCCCATTTTAAATCTAGATTTTTTATAAGGGCTTCAGCTCTATATGTCCCTCTCTTTCATCATATTTAAATTCATAATTTTCTCCTCTTTCCTTTTTTACCTTCCCCTGTTCCCCCGCCCCCTCTTCTACAATTTACATTTCATATACTATGCATTTTGATTATTGTACTATTAGTATTTTTTTTTTTATTTCTGTTATATTTATAAAAAAATATTTATTGTGTGTTGGGGTTCCCTTACACACGCGTTCTCGCCTTCCCTCCACCCTTTCTCAACTTCAGCTCCGTTCTTCCCCCTTTAGAATCAAGAACAGTTCTGCCCCATTTTCTGTTAAAAAATAGCACAGCATATCTCTCCTTGGCCCTTCCTGGTTTGACAAAAGAAGCGGATTCGCTCTGAAACATGTTACTGCTTCTTCTGTGACGTCATCCCACCCCGACGTCCATCACATTCCGATACCAGCGATGGCTTGCGTTCCAGCTTGGCTGCAATTCCTTCCTCTGACTCCCATGCTTGTCTGTCAGTCCATTGGAGTCTCCCTTTTTCCCTTTTTCGAACGCAGCCATCCTCTACTACTGGAGACACAGCGGCTATACCCATCTCACTACGGATATGCTTGTCAGCTTTACCGTCATGCAGCCATGGTTCCATCTATCTGCAGTGTACACAGAGTCTACCAAGTTTCCTCTGGGCTATTGGCCCTCTGGAACTGGTGTACAGACTGAGATTGATGATATGCCTATTTCCTCTTCTATCTTGTGAGTGCCATCTTAATTGTGTTTTTAGTGCTCATTTAATAAATAGATACACTTAGATGGCAGCGCCTTTGTATCGTTTTTGGATTCAGCCTTTTATCTTTCTTGTTGAAGACTTCAGCTGCCCGTGGATGGTTACAAGTCAGCAAGTTGGCCATACTGCCCACAAGACTGGGTCTAAGGAGATACGTAATTTTATATATTGGCATTCGAAAGAGAATGCTGATGATACACATAAATTGTTGCATAAAATAAAAATAATTTTCCATCTTCATGAAAAATCATACCCTGCCAGCATTATTCTATCAATGTAAATGATTGTTTAACATAAAGAACATTTACAATCTATATTCAAATCTGTTCAAGTAGAAAATTACCCAAACACTAATTTATTCTACAAACATGAATTTAAAGCTAAACTTCAACTTAATGTATGGAAACCCTCAGATGACAATTATCTGTCATGAAATTTTGAAAATAGCCACCTAGAGCTATATCTGTCAAGACAAACAATATTCAAAATACAAACTGTGGTAGATCAACCACCCGCTTCCCCGTCCATACTTCCCCACCCTCCCTGAACCAAAAACAGAATTCTCTTCTCCAGTCCACTGGAGTAACTCAGATAAACTATGCTTCTCCTCCCACTTCTCACTTGGTTACTGTTATCATTGAGGCATGCAATATGAACCTAGGATGTTCTTGCGGAAAAGTGTGTTTTCAAACACTGACAAATGTACAAGGCTATGAGCGAACTTGACTCACCCAAACTTTTAAAATGTACCTTGTTCTAAATCTAATACAAATATTCAAAGAAAAACATGTATAAATCAGCCGCAAAATATTTTACTGTTTTTCGTTGTTTGATTGTCAAATGTCACACAGTACAGATTTAAAGTTTGAAAATCCAAAGTAAATAGAAAACATTTTTTAGAAGTCTGCAGATACTTCCTGAAGACTTGAAAACTCTAATTGGATTGGGAATCTGAAACCTTCAAAGCAAATCTCACAATGAAGTTAAAAAAAAACCTGTAGGGAAAAATGAAGTGTTATATACTATTGACAAGCAACTTTCAAGTTGGCTTTTTTTAAGAGAGCATGGCAGCAGTAATTCAACATAGCAACTAAAACTTCACAATGACACTTTCTCGAAAAAATAAAGAATTTGAAGTATAAAAACTTGATAATAATTACTATATTTTACAAGAATTAGCTTGATAGGACTGTTTTTTTTAGTATACCTTTCTGTCAAGACCATGGATTTTTGTAGGAATGAAAGAGTTTCCATCATTAAATATCCCCATTGTAAACAAACAATTGTAGAGAAATTCATTCCTCGTGGACTCTCTTCTTTCTATAGTCTGCAAATTCTCTTCTCCTTGCTGCTTTTCTTGATGTACTATATGTAGCACACTGATCCTTTTCCCCCTCTTACCTCCTCAAGCAGGGGGAGAAGACACACCATGACACATGCCCGTGTCCTCTAGGTTATAGAGGTCAGGCGGTGTTACATACTTGGGTCCTGCAGTTGAAAAGTCCCGTTCTTCTAGTTCTCCCCTCTATGTTTATAGAGGCGAGTCTTTAACTTTCCCCAATGAGGTCAATGTCCACACAACATATCAACTCCAACGTGAGTTTATTTTATCTTGCTTCCAGGAACCAGAGAGTTGAAGTGAGAAGAAAAAGGTTAGCAGATAGAAGTGGATTCAGGCACACTCTTGGCTGCGTCGCCACTCGATCCCGAGTGGGTACAGCTCACCCGGATAGTCACTCAATAGCACTAGCAGCCGGCGTGATGCTGGAAAAATGACTCAGTCCCCTCCAAGGACCAAGTCAAGGAGATCCCTCCTTTTTAAGCAGCGAACAGCTCCTCTAAGGCAGTCCGTGAAGCTAGGAATCCTTCCCTCTGACAGGTCACCAGGCCTTTCCCGAGTTAGCAATCTTTATCACTACCCTCTTGTTATGGGATCGATCCTCCCCCGGTTCCCCTTCAGTCAGAGCGGTCACCCCTCCAATGTTCCCTGGGTTTCCTCAGCTTCTTCTATGGACTTAGTCAAAGGTACTGAGCCCATCCGGAACTCCGTAGTCTCGAGCTAAAGGTGCACGAGACTCCTCAATCATGATGGGGCACACCCCCCTTTGAGGGGTAGCTCTCTCCTCGCATAAAATGGCCCCAGTGTAATCACTCTCCTCTTGGCATGGGCCCCGGGAATTGCTCTCCTCCGGGCATGGGCCCTCGGGAATTGCTCTCTGTGTAATGGCGTCTGCCCCTTATATATCCTCTCCCGCAATGCACAGCAGACCAGAACCACCCACCAATGGCAGCCAAGAAAGGACATCCAATATCCACTCCATCACCTGTGGTTCAACCCCGGGTATAGGTGACAACACCACCTATACGACTAAAGGGGAACTGCACGCCAGGCGACAGCAGTAAAGCAGAGTCCAAATAATCAAAAGACCCGAACTAATTATTGCTCTGGTCCCCCCTAAATTTAGGTATAGCAGGGTTAAATTTGGGGACCCTGCTACATACACCCCCTCCTGAATGAGACACTGTCCCCAGTGTCTGGAATAAATTAACACACTCAGTCCTGAGCAAGCACAAATTTATTCCTGAACTATGTACAATGCAAGGTTGGTGCCTGAATCAAGACCTGAATTATAGCAAAGAGAGAGAAGGACAGAAAAACAAACAGTTTTCAAATGTACACACACATTATGTAACAATCCCTCCCATCATCCTATCACAACTATATCCCACCCTTTCTCCGGTGCAGTTGCATGATGGTCTTCCTGTAGGGAAAGAGAAAAAAAAATTGTCCTTCAAACCTCCAGAGAGTTAATTCCCTGGGTATAGAGTCAAACAGCAGTTCAAGGCATTGTCCCTGAAGTGGTATAATAAAAAAATAACAAGTGCCACTTCAGAGATAAAAACTGGGATCAGGGAGATCAAGGGGTTTCCAGTCCTTATCCAAGGTCTCTATGGAATAGATCACATCGTCTCTGTCTTTACTGCAGATCACGACCCTGTCCGCATGTATGTGCCGACCCAGAGTCCAGTCTTTTCGGCAACCTTTGTATCTCCCAGTCATTACGGCTGAGCATGAAATGTACCTATGGCCTTTCTTTACCTCCAAATGATCCCAGATAAAGTCACTATACCATCGTTCCCGAAAGGTCTCAATTTCAAAGAGCAAGTTCTTTGGGACGTATGGGTACTCCCATCCATAGTCCGTAGCAACCTTTTGATTCAACAGCCGCTGAAATCAGGCCAAAGGCAGCATGGTCGCCCGATCTCCAGTTCCCGGCAGGACCACAGCATCCGGAGATCTGCGGGGGCGTACGGGTTCCAACTGTGGCATAGGCAGCCTTAGTAATGAACGGGCCTCCGGTACAGCAGGCACAGAAGACACCGGAGCTTGCAAGGTGGACACAGGAACAACATCTCCAGTAATAACAGGGGTTTCCACCTGGGGTGCAGTTTGCCCAGAGTCCATGGGGATCCCTTTACACTACAGGGAGAAGTTAGCGAAATTTTGTCCCATCCCTTACTTGCAAACAAATCATCAATTTCTACATCTTCGCCAATTTCAGAGGAAGAGTCTATGTCTGAAGAGTCCCACATCTCCGCTGGCAGGCAAACTCTCGTGGACATAGAATCACCAGCTTTCAAAAGTTCCTTTGGGCCAGACACCCAAGCATCCCTAATAGAACGGACACTGACCCTTTTTCCTTTTCCCAGCCTACCTCGACCTTCACCTGTCGTGGATCGTTCGGAAGCTCCTCCGGCTAGACGATCTGGTTCAGGTAGGCGCTGGGTTAGGCCTCCACCTTGGCTGCGGGAAGCCTTTACGAGTCCTACCCTCCTTTTTGCAGGCGGAAGGGAGGGCTCCGTTGCGACCGAGGCAGCATCCGCTGTGTTCATGGCCTCAAGCTCCTTAATGGCTGGAGCTTCAACCTTCAGTTCCGCAATCTCCGCGGTAGTGTGCAACGGCATGGCTGTGGGAGCACACATTTCCTCCTCAGGAGCAACAGTACCTGAGATACAGTCCAGACGATAGACTTTCGGCACCTTCGTTGGCTATTCTACCTCAAAGAGGAACTCCCCACAGCGAGTACATCTCCCGAAAGGGCGAAGCTGTACGACCAGTCCCTGGCATCTCGCACAAATCATGCCCAAGGCCTCTGCATCTCTGCATGTGTAAAGGGCAAAGCGACCTCTGGGCTTCAGCCGGATCCCTGTATCCGTCAGGGAGGCTACAACAGAGGCAACGTTCATGGTTGAACCAGGCAAAGTATCACGAGATCCCGGTGAAGTAGTCATCCATGAAGCAGAAAACATGTCGCCTCGTCAATGGTTCAGTTGCACTGTCCCTTTGGCGCCAACCGCACCACGAGGAGCACACACTTGGCAGGGCTCCTCCCTTTTTGTTCCTTACTGCACACAATTTGCGGGCTTTTACAGACTTTGAGGCACGCCCACGAACTACGCAGTTAGAAGTTACAGCCAGGCCTGTACTTTTCTCTCACTTGTGGCACAGTCCAATTTCCAAAAATGGCCGATCTCCAAAGAACCATGCGGGGAAAGTAAAGTCCAGCTCCCAGAAACCACTTCAGAATCCCGGACTCGAGCCCCCATGTGTAGCACATGGATCCTTTTCCCCCTCTTACCTCCTCAAGCAGGGGGAGAAGACACACCATGCCACATGCCTGTGTCCTCTAGGTTATAGAGGTCAGGCGGTGTTACATACTTGGGTCCTGCAGTTGAAAAGTCCCCTTCTTCTAGTTCTCCCCTCTATGTTTATAGAGGCGAGTCTTTAACTTTCCCCAATGAGGTCAATGTCCACACAACATATCAACTCCAACGTGAGTTTATTTTATCTTGCTTCCAGGAACCAGAGAGTTGAAGTGAGAAGAAAAAGGTTAGCAGATAGAAGTGGATTCAGGCACACTCTTGGCTTCGTCGCCACTCGATCCCGAGTGGGTACAGCTCACCCGGATAGTCACTCAATAGCACTAGCAGCCGGCGTGTTGCTGGAACAATGACTCAGTCCCCTCCAAGGACCAAGTCAAGGAGATCCCTCCTTTTTAAGCAGCGAACAGCTCCTCTAAGGCAGTCCGTGAAGCTAGGAATCCTTCCCTCTGACAGGTCACCAGGCCTTTCCCGAGTTAGCAATCTTTATCACTACCCTCTTGTTATGGGATCGATCCTCCCCCGGGTTCCCCTTCAGTCAGAGTGGTCACCCCTCCAAGGTTCCCTTGGTTTCCTCAGCTTCTTCTATGGACTCAGTCAAAGGTACTGAGCCCATCCGGAACTCCGTAGCCTCGAGCTAAAGGTGCCTGAGACTCCTCGATCATGATGGGGCGCACTCCCCTTTGCGGGGTAGCTCCCTCCTCGCATAAAATGGCCCCAGTGTAATCACTCTTCTCCCGGCATGGACCCCGGGAATTGCTCTCCTCCGGGCATGGGCCCCGGGAATTGCTCTCTGTGTAATGGCGTCTGCCCCTTATATATCCTCTCCCGGCATGCACAGCAGACCAGAACCGCCCACCAACGGCAGCCGAGAAAGGACATCCAATATCTGCTCCATCACCTGTGGTTCAACCCCGGGTATAGGTGACAACACCACCTATACGACTAAAGGGGAACTGCACACCAGGCGACACAGCAGTAAAGCAGAGTCCAAATAATCAAAAGACCCAAGCTAACTATTGCTCTGGTCACCTCTGAATTTATGTATAGCGGGGTTAAATTTGGGGACCCCGCTACATATATATATGTAGCACACTCCGGTAGGAGCTGCTGGTTTAGATTTGGGCCTTGCACGTTACCTTACTGTTCGTTGTCTAGGGGATGAGAGTCTATAGAAAGTTCAATGTAAACACAAGTTATGAATCCTTTTCGTCAGGCTTTATTTCCAAACAAACTTGCATAGGTAGAGGGATGGAGGGTTAGGGGAAGGTTCAGGCACACACAGCAGATCACTGGGGAAACTTCTAAGCTTCAAAAGTCACACTCACCACTCTCCCCCAAGTGGGCACTGCTCACCCGGATAGGCCCCTCTCACTTGGCCTAGCAGCCGGGACGATGCACGAACAAATAAAGAAATAACAGTCTCTGCCACAGTCCTTTAGGACGATTAAGATGAACTGTTCAATGATCCTCTGCCACAGTATTTTAGTACCCGGATATCCAGCCTTACAGTTTAAGAGCCTTTAAGCCGACCCGGCACACTGTAAGGTAACATTAGCTACGGTGCATCCTCCAATAGGGTCACCAGGCCTTCCTGAAGATACCAGCCTTCCGCTTGGTCCTCTCCAGGACAGGTCCTCCCCTGGTTTCCTCCATTGAGTGGCTTCCTCCCGCAGGACAGACAGCACAGGATCACCTTCAAAGTGTAGGCCCCAGTCAAGTCAACTGGGCCTACCCGGCAGAGACGCAGCCTCGGGCCAACATGGCTCCGCGGCTGAAATTCTAGCACCACACACCTCGAGTCACGAGGGCCACGAGACAAAGAGAGCCCCAAGAAATGGCGTCTGCCCCTTAACTACCCTTCCCCAGCATGCTCAGTGGGGAGACCACTCCCACTGGGCTGTTCCCGGGGAAAAATACCCAATACATTTTGGCCTGCTTGTGTTCCAACATTGGCCTGGGGTGGTAACGCCACCTACAGGCAAACAGTGGGAAGTCCTTCCAAACACAGCCATAGCCGGAACAGAGGCCGATTTAGCCTTAATCATTACAAAAGTCTGAGCTAACTATCAGCTCAGACACCCACTAAATTTAACATAGTGCCTGATCATCAAGAGCAGGGCGCTACATATATTTTATTGATTATTGTGGAAAAACATAATCCCGAACATTACGCCCCTATGTACTTTTTTCCCTAACCAATCCTGCCACTATTGATATTTGTTATTCCACAACTGTGGTGCTCGAAATGTTAGTAGCCAACATGTCACAGGATAGTAGCATTTTTTCTCCAGATGTGCAATCCAATTGTACATTCCCACATCTCCAACTGCTGAAGAATGTTTAATCCTGGCTTTTATGGCCTTTAACAGATACAATGCTGTCTATAAACCTCTACAGTACCACATGATTGTGGTCCAAAAATAGTGTCTTTGTCTGGCTGCTGGATGTTGGGCTGTAAAGATTGCTGTTTTTGTATCTTACGCTGTATACGTTTGGGTTGTCTTTCTGCAAGTTCAATCAGAATATTAAAAAAAAATCTGTAAGATGCAAACATTATTTTAATTGGCTTGTGCAGATATTTTATTCAACTAGATCTTGGAGGATGTTACAGTTTTAGTGTTTGTGTTCATACTTGTATCTTATCTCTTTATCACCTTGTTCATATTAAAAATAAATGCAATCAGGGCATGACCCTATCATCTAGCGTGTATGAAATAAGGAAATAATATCGGTTATAAGAATTACTTTGGCAAAAAAATGGCCTGGTTGTGAAGGGTGGTTAAATAATTAATATCCCGAAAGTGGACAGTGCAGAAAATATAGACAAAAGAAAAAGAGTTACAAAAAAGAAAACAAAAGACAAAAGGACATACAAAGTTTGGTTTGGCTATTTGCTATAAAAATAAAAGGGATAAAAAAACTGAAATAAACTTTTGCACAGTTTTATCCTGTGACAGAAGCAGGTCAGAAAGTCACAATTCACCAGTTTTGAACTAGCTTCGTGTAAATCACACGTCCATGTCAAGGTCACCTGTGGCCAGGTGACAGATGCACACCGTAGGGGGATAGGAAACTGGGTGGTTGTGGAAAGCGGGACCAGAGGAGCACAACCGGGATCCTAACGGAAGCTAGAGCCAAGATTCCCCGGGGCGCGGAGTCTAAGACCCAGCTGGTCTTCTCCAGGGCCTCTAGTGGTGAGGATGTTACGCTGCAGGCTGGGACCAGGTCGCGGCCCCTGGAGTTTCCTAGCTCACGCCCCGTAGGACAAGGGGAAAAGAGGGGAAGCAGCAGCACAAGATAAGAGAGAACCGAATAAGAAGCTGAAGGTCAGGGGCCACAAGCAGACAAGGATAACGAAAGAACGAGCCGAAGGTCAAGGGTCACGAGCAGACAGGGATAGTCGGGGACAAGCCAATAACGTAACAGAGAGACAGACGTAGCACACGGCAGGCAGGAACCCAAACACACAATGCCTAACAAACACGTTGATCAGCAAAGCAGGCTTGCAGTGCACAGGTTAATATAGTGTTCTGTGATAGGACCTGGGGAGGAGTCAGGCTGGGAGGAGATTATAAAGGAAGCCAGGTGAAAGGGCTCAGGCCTCTAAGATGAACACATGGGAAGGAAGGTAAGCTGACAGACAAACACTACTGCATATCCATGACAGTACCCTCCCTCTCATGGGCCCTCCCCAGCCTGGGCCCAGGCTTAAAGGGAAATCTCAGATGAAACCTCCTCAACAGATGAGGCGCAACGACATCAGATGCAGCGATCCAAGACGCCTCCTCAGGACCAAAACCTCTCCAATGCACAAGGTACTGAAGAATACCTCTGCAGAGCCGAGAATCCAGAACTTGTCTAACCTTGTACTTTAGATTATCCTCAGAGACCAGAAACGAGGTAGGGGGATGACAAGAAGATCTATTGAGGACCAAAGGCTCTCTAGGAATAAGCAAGGGCATGAGAGGATCAACAGAAATCTGAGGAGGGTCCCCTAGACCCTTAAAGATGAACTGGTCATCTAGCACAGGACCATCAAACTGGGCAGATGTCAGTGGAAACCTGAAGTCAGGTTGGTTAGAGGGTGACATGTCACAGGAGTCAAGCTGAATAGCTGAAAGACAAGCAGAATGTCCTGAACAAGAAAAAGTAGGCGGCTCACTGGGCATGGGCTGGACTGGCATAACTAGTACAGAGGCCGAGTGAATAGCAGAGTCAGGTGTAGCGACTACCTGAATCGCATCGCAAGACGTAGCGACTGCAGTACTTGTAGACAAGCTAGCCTGGCTGTGCGTCCAAGGACGATTAGGGACAGAGAAATGTAAATCGTTATGCGACCTGGAATGAATGACCGGCTCAGATTCACAGGGGGCAACCTTGGGTAGGCAGGACGAGGAACAGGAGGAACCCCAAGCCAGGATCTGTCCAGTACTCCAGTCCACATGAGGAGAATGGAGCTGTAACCATGGGAGACCCAAAATTATAGGCGTTGAGGCCTTGGGTAAGATAAGGAAGGACATCCACTCCTGGTGGAGTGTCCCTACCGACATCTTAACAGGGAGGGTCTGGAAGCGGATAGGTCCCCCTGGGAGAACAGTACCATCAATCGCCAAGACCACCAATGGCGTGGTGAGGGGCAAAAGAGTAAGTCTCATGGACGACGCGATTTCCCAGTCCATGAAATTACCAGCAGCTCCGGAATCCAGATATGCTGAGACAGAATGAGAAGAAGCACCAACATGAAGGAACACAGAAAGCAGAAGACGAGAAGGGGAAGGTGATATTTCTGGGTCCAATACTCCACTTTCCAGATGAAGTGGACCCAAACGTTTTTCTGGACAAAGAGAGCAAGTGTCACGAAAATTACCTTTGCCCCCACAGTAGAGACACAGGCCTAGAGTTCTGCGCCTAGCACGTTCCTCTGGGGATAGCCTGGTCCTGCCCAGCTGCATGGGTTCCTCAGCTGGCAGGAGATGCTCCACGGGTCGAGGAGAGGGGAGCTCAGGCTGACTAAGGACCAAGGAGTGCTGGCGCCGCTTTTCTAGGGTCCTTTCCTGAAAGCGAATATCGATCTGGTTACACAAGGAGATAACTCCGTCCAGATCAGTGGGGATGGTTCTTCCTGCTAATTCATCCTTCACACTATCAGAAAGGCCATGCAAAAAGGTTGCGACTAAGGCCTCATTGTTCCAGCTCAACTCAGCCGACAGTATGCGGAAATTAAGGGCGTACTGTCCCACTGAAGCAGACTCTTGGCGGAGACGTAGAAGGGCGCTGGCCGCTGAAGAGACACGAGCCGGTTCCTCAAAGATATTCCGAAAAAGTTTCAAGAAGCCAGACAGGCTAGAAACCACTGGATCATTCAGTTCCCACAGAGGGGCTGCCCAGGCTAAAGCTTCACTGGAGAGGAGGGAAATGATATAGGCTACCTTTGCCCTATCAGACAGAAAGTTTTGAGGCTGAAGCTCAAAATGAATCGTGCATTGGCTAAGGAACCCTCTGCAGGCCTTGGAGTCCCCAGAAAAATGGAACGGAGCTGGCAGTGTTAGTGAGTGTGTGGCTGCGACTGGTGCGATAGGTACCACCGCTGGTTGTACTTGAGGTTGCGGATTCGGGGTTCCCAAGGAGGCCTGAAGCTGCTCGAATTGAGAAGCCAGATCCTGGAGGAATCGCATCACCTGAGTCTGATTCGATTCCTGGGTTTCAAGTCTGTGGACTATGCCCCGCAATGGATCATCCGTGGGGATCGGGATGTCAGCCGGGTCCATGGCTGATCAAACTGTCAAGGTCACCTGTGGCCAGGTGACAGTCCATATTTTCTACTCCTCAATTTATGGAGATGTGGATGTGGGTGTAACTTTAGCCCTTGGCCAATCAACTATGGAGGGTGTTCCCTTCCGAGCCCACGGCACGGTTCTGTGTTCCAAGGTGAATTAATTTAAATGGGCCATGAATGGTTCTGATGGCTAGGTCGAGAATATGATTTTCATCATTGCTTCAGTCCGATCACAACAAGATCAATCACCACTTGGCTGTCGTGATCAGGCTCGCTATAACACTACAAATACACATTTATATGTACATGTACCCCAAAATGTGTATGATCAAAATTATTTTCAACTCTCTGCAACTAATATTTTCATTTTTATGAGAGATAAAATAGATTCCTCTGATCTTTTACATAAATCAATGGTTTGCAATTCAGGAAAGTGATAGTTTGTTTTAACCTTATCTATCTCTACAAGGATGAGGGAATTTTATTAGCACCTAGGGGTCAATCCCGGTTTAGAGGCATCTGTCATCTTTCAACTTTTAATTTGGGACCATTTGTTTAATACTGATTAAGAGAATATTGTATTTATAATAGCATTGAATCAAACCGTATCTACAATCGTACTACTTTCCTAGTTTATATCACCTCTCCGCTACTGGCAAAATTACCCTACATTTACATTTATGTTACAGTCGCTAATATTCATTCCTTGATAGAAACAGATAATCATTGGTCCTTTGATTTTCGGGACTTCAAAAACATCAATCTGATTGATGCCTAATATAAATGTTACCTTAAAAAGTACACTCCAGTTAAATATGAAATGTATTTATCTAAGGGAATGTAAACTTTCAGCTTCAAAGAAAGAATGTATGTGATAATAAATGGCTTCATGTGATCACTATCCTTGAATAAAAGACAGTTTTTTTTGCATGATTAGTCATATTTTCAATATTAATGCCAACATTTCTCAATTTTTGCCAGGGTATGCAAACTTCTGAGCACAACTGTATTTGCTAACTTGATTGATCTGTCTATATATGGATATACTAAAGGAGCAGCGGTGCATTAGAAGTGTACTCACTCTATACCTGCAGCTTCTAACATAGCAGCCTGTAAGTAGATTCAACAGAACAGTGAGGGCAAATTGACCGTTAAAGGCTCTTAGCAGACAGTTTATTAACATGTTAAAATGTATTGGCTAAGTCACAATACTGGTAAACAAATACACAAATATGAGGCCTTGATTTCATGTATACCAGGTGTTTTCATCGGTAAAACCGATCGTGTGTACACGGCATAAGAGGGTATTTCCTCTCGGCTTGGAGAAATTTGTTCTCCATTCCTATTAAGTTAGAACAGGAGGTGAGGAGAAATCCTCCCAATGGGGTAGACAAAAGTTAGGGGTTTTAATCATACCCAATATGTTTGGGCTTTAGATGTATTGTAACTTTATGGCTATTATTTTATTAGACAAGGCAATCACCCCCCAAAAACATCCCAAGAGGCTCAGCAATGTATTATAATAGAGAAAGTCATAGTTCCTGAACCACCAAGGTTGCATCAATGTAAATAAAACATATACATGTAATAAGATCAATAAAATAAAAACATTTACAAAACATATCCAAAATCAGTATGTAGAGTGTCACTCTATTTGCCATAGGAGATTCCTATTTACTACAATCAGAGGTGTAACTATAGGTCATGGGGCCCTATGGAAAATTTTTGATAGAATCTCCTGGGTACCTCCCTACTGTCATTGATACCAAAGTCTCAGTTTTTTTTTTTCATTTAAAAATAACAAACACGTTATACTTACCTTCTCTGTGTAGTGGTTTTTCACAGAGCTGCCCAGATCCTTCTCTTCTCTGGTCCCTCGCCAGGGCACCTGGCCCATCCTTCCTGCCCCCACAGCAAGCAGCTTGCTATGGGGGCACAAACCTCACTATCAAACACCCCCCCAGCACAACCCCCCCCCCCAAATCCTCCCTCCTACTACCAACCCCCTACTCCTAAATCCCCATTTCTAGCACAAACCTGCCCCCCCAGCACAAAGGCCCTTCCTACTACCTGTACTGCCTGTACTGCCTGTACAGAAGCATTGTAAAGAGGAGATAAGGGGCAGTAATCAAACCCTGCACACTGAGATAAACTTGTCTTAACTCCCATGCACAAGGAGGAGAGAGATAGCACACCACGCACCTCCTCCTTTGTATTGGCTTTTGACATTTACAAATGCAGTAATTTAGAAGTTGGATGAAAGGTTTAGCACTGGGAAACACGTTTTGAAAGATAAATAGTGCCTTTTATGTACAACTATATAGATCAGACCAAAATGAGGGGCAAATGAGGAGGAAAGAGGAACAGAGGGACTTTGTTCAAAATCAAGAACAGTCCCTCATAATCGGGACAGTTGGGAGCTATGTATAGGTGTGACACAACATGCACTGAGAAATACTGTCAATGCATTAAAATATTTCCTCTTCAGTTTTGTATACTATCAATGCAATGTAATCATTAGATTCAAACAATGGATTCTGCAATAGTGGGACCCAGCATTGCATAATAATAAGAAGCCACATCTGTGTGTCTCAGGGAGTGAGCATGCACGAGTGTCCCAAGAGTGTCCCACTTTGCTATGCGGCCCTCAGAAGGGGGCAGAGGGCAGGGACCAGAAGGGGAACCCAAGAAGAGCAGGTTTGGACCTGCTCTGTGCAAAACCATTGCACAGAGCACGTAAATATAAAGTTTCTTCTTTTTTTTAAATCTTAGAGCCCATTCACACAGGGACGACTTTGGATCCGACTTCAAGTCGCCCCAAGTCGCCCCTAGTCGCCCCTAGTCGCCTCAAGTCGCACTGCATGAGAAAATCAATGTAAGAGAATGGAGCCGTCTTAATGCACACTACTGCAGTGGCTCCGACTTCAGAAAAGGTTCCTGTACTACTTCAATCCGACTTCTAGGCGACTTGTAGGCAACTTGTACTCATTGATTTCAATGGAAGTCGCCTCAGAAGTCGGATCACTGTCTTAACAGAAGCAACAATACAGGAAGAGAACAGTCATTTCTCAGGCAAACCCCTCCCTCCCACAGAGCTGATTCTTGTTTGATTGGCCACTGGAAAGCCTCCTGTCCTGGAGGCAACTTGAAGTTGCCTTGTAAATTGCCTCATGACGCACTGTGATTCATACTTAAGTCGTGTCCAAGTTGCCTCCCAAAGTCACGCTGGAAGTCGTGTTGCCCCCGTGTGAATGGAGTCTAAACCTTTACAAATGTTTCAAGATTGTGATTACAATCCACTGATTCTTCACATCCTCTATGTTCAAATATTGTTCCTCTGAAATTCAGTATGCTGAACACATGAATCCTCTTATCCATTTGCAACAAATCTCCTGATGTACAGGAAATATCAAACGTGCTCCCCCAATTCTCTGGACACATACTCACCTTTGTCTGGAGTGGACCAAAACCAACTTACACAGTATTAGCCAGGTTGGATAATGCTTGTATCTATTTGGAGGTCAAACACGGATCACATCCCGACACATCCTCTTCTTTCAAGCCCACGCTCAGAGGCAAAAAAAATACAAACAGCAATATAGTGTAAGAATGTCTAGCTAATTTATTAAAACAAATCAATAAAAGCACACTTACAAATAAAGTTCTCTATAGTCTGTGCACACAGAAAGACAGCTCATTAAAAAGACTCCATGCAGACAGTAAAATAGTTACAACTAGAGTTGAGCGGATATCTGGATGTTCGGGTTAGAACCCGAACCCTCATTGAAGTCAATGGGGACCCGAACTTCTGAGGACTATTAGCGCTTGTTTCCTGTGCTTAGAACTGTCCCTGCACAAAGTGTCATTTCTGAAGGAAAGAAAGTAACTTAAAACTCACTCGCGGCTATTAATGAATTGTCGGCTCCCGGCAATACATAGAAAAGTCATTGATAAAAAAAAAAAAAAAGCGTGGGGATTCCCCCAAACTCAATTACCAGGCCCTTCAGGTCTGGTATGGATATTAAGGGGAACCCTGCCACAAATTTTAAAAAAATGCGTGCGGTTCCCCTAAATATCCATACCAGGCCCTTCAGGTCTGGTATGGATTTTAAGGGGAACTCCACCCAAATTTTTTAAAAAAATGGCGTAGAGTACCCCCAAAAATCCAGACCACAGACCAGACCCTTTATCCGAGCACGCAACCTGGCAGGCCGCAGGAAAAGAGGGGGGACGAGAGAGCGCCCCCCCCTCCTGAACCGTACCAGGCCACATGCCCTCAACATGGCGAGGATGTCCCCATGTTGATGGGGACAAGGGCCTCATCCCCACAACCCTTGCCCGGTGGTTGTGGGGGTCTGCGGGCGGGGGGCTTATCGGAATCTGGAAGACCCCTTTAACAAAGGGGACCCCCAGATCCTGACCCCCCTATGTGAATTGGTAATGGGGTACATTGTACCCCTACCATTTCACAAAGAAAGTGTAAAAAAATGTAAAAAAAAAAATACACAGACACCATTGGGAAAGTCCTTTATTAAAAATAAAAAAAATTAAAAAAACATTCCAGCGATGAAATCCAGTGTCCCACGGCGATCCCGATGTCCAGACGAAATGTCACTGGCTGAGCCTGAGCGGACCTGATGGGGAACTTTCTCGGCAGTGTATTAAATGAATAGACCCGCCCCTTCTAAAGTTCCCCATCAGGTCTGCTCAGCCAATGATGTAGGTGTAAGACTGAGGACCTGATGCGGAACGTGAGAAGGGGCGGGTCTATTCATGTATTAAACTGTGGATGAAGTTCCCCATCAGGTCCGCCCCCTCGTATGTCAGACCCCGCCTACGTCATTGGATGAGCGGACCTGATGGGGAACTTCCTCCGCAGTATGATACATGAATAGACCCGCACCTTCTCACGTTCCGCATCAGGTCCTCAGCCTTACACTATGTCATTGGCTGAGCGGACCTGATGGGGAACTTTAGAAGCGGCGGGTCTTTTCATTTAATACACTACCGAGGAAGTTCCCCATCAGGTCCGCTCAGGCTCAGCCAATGACATTTCGTCTGGACAGCGCTGGACATCGGGATCGCCGCGGGACACTGGATTTCATTGTTGGAATGTTTTTTTTTTTTTTTTTTTTTTAATAAAGGACTTTCCCAATGCTGTCTGTGTTTTTTATTTTACAATTTTTTACACTTTCTTTGCGAAATGGTAGGGGTACAATGTACCCCATTACCAATTCACATAGGGGGGCTGGGATCTGGGGGTACCCTTTGTTAAAGGGGTCTTCCAGATTCCGATAAGCCCCCTGCCCGCAGACCCCCACAACCACTGGGCAAGGGTTGAGGGGATGAGGCCCTTGTCCCCATCAACATGGGGACATCCTCCCCATGTTGAGGGCGTGTGGCCTGGTACGGTTCAGGAGGGGGGGTGCTCTCTCGTCCCCCCCTCTTTTCCTGCGGCCTGCCAGGTTGCGTGCTTGGATAAAGGGTCTGGTCTGGATTTTTGGGGGTACTCCACGCCATTTTTTTTTATTTGGGGTGGAGTTCCCCTTAAAATCCATACCAGACCTGAAGGGCCTGGTATGGATATTTGGGGGAACCGCACGCATTTTTTTTAAATTTGCGGCAGGGTTCCCCTTAATATCCATACCAGACCTGAAGGGCCTGGTAATTGAATTTGGGGGAACCCCCACGCTTTTTTTTTTTTATCAATGACTTTTCTATGTATTACCGGGAGCCGACAATTCATTAATAGCCGCGAGTGAGTTTTAAATTACTTTTTTTCCTTCAGAAATTACACTTTGTGCAGGGACAGTTCTAAGCACAGGAAACAAGCGCTGCTTTACATGCATATTGCCGAACACCGGACCTGAACCTGAACATACACTCAATTGTTTGGGTTCGGGTCCGGGGCCCCAAAACACAAAACATGTTTGCAACCGAGAAACAGCTGCAGAAAAAATTGAGCTTAGGGTGTTGCTGGTGCTACAAAACTGTAATTGTACAGAAATATCCATGTAGAGCAGGGGTGTCCAACCTGCAGCTCATGGGTCACATTTTCCCAACACAAAATCGTAAACTTTCTTAAAAATTTTGATTTTCGGGGAGGGGGGATTTTTTGTAAAAATGCGTTTACTCTTAGCAAACAGGAGGCCGAAGAAAAATTTGACAGTGTCTCTTTACTGGACTTTTATAAGTTTTGTTATGTTTTCCCAAAGAAAAATCTCCCACTTCACAATCATTCCTTATTCATGTCAACAGTTTTCTGCAGCACCTATATTTGTGAGCAACTATTTTCAAGGATGAAGAACACGAAGGGCAAAATTAGAACCAAAATATTTGATGAGCACCTTGAGAATTCATTGAGAATTGTTATCCCATCCAAAGAAGCAGATATTGATGCGTTAGTTTATCAAAAACAGTGTCAAATATTGCACTAGTTTTATGTTGCCCTCTATTACTTTTATGATAAAAAATATTTTAAAAAAACGAAGTTTTATTACTCAGATATATACATTATCTATATCAGTGATTGTAAAAGGGGTTGTAAACCCTCAAGGTTTATAACCTTAATGCATTCTATGCATTAACCACGTCTGCACTTTGAAGAGAAATATCATTGTTATGGCAGCAGCTAGCTGCCATAACCCCGGTATTCTCTTCTTCAGTGGGCGGTCCGCTTTCAGATAAAAGTGGTCTCTGCGGCATATTCACCGCAAGATCACTTTTATCGCGGCGGGAGAAGGGTGCCCTCCGCCGCTTACCGGAGCCATCGGTAGTGGCGGAGGCGATCGTGTCCTGTGTCCTCTTAGGTATGGAGACGAGTGAGGGGAAGATCTCCCTCTCCATACCATTGTAGGACGGAAGCAACGTCACTTCTGCCCATAGCTCTTAAAGAGACATTTATTTTTATTTTTTCAAATGACATTTAATAAAAAAAAAAATTGTTATTGCATTTTAGTGTGAATATGAGATCTGAGATCTTTTTGACCACAGATCTCATATTTAACCACTTCCGGGGCGCCCGCCACCGTTTTACCTCGGTACTTTGAAAAGGGATATCGTTGTTATGACAGCAGCTAGCTGCCATAACCCCGGTATCCTCTTCTTCAGCGGGCGGTCCGCTTCAAGATAAAAGTGGTCTCTGTGGCGGATTCGCCACAAGATCACTTGCAGCCCCACCCCTCCCACCTCTCAGGGCCGCTTACCGGAGCCCTCGGTAGCTGTGGAGGCGATCGCGTCTGCTCCCTGGCTTGGTAGGAAGACAAGTTAGGGGAAGATGGCCACCCACCCATCTCCATATCATTGCAGGGCAGAAGCAATGTCAAAACGTCACTTCCGCCCATAGATCCTAAAGGGACATGTTTTTTTTTTTTTAAATGATATTTAATTATTTATTTATTTTTATATGCATTTTAGTGTAAATATGAGATCTGGGGTCTTTTTGACCCCAGATCTCATATTTAAGAGGTCCTGTCATGCTTTTTTTTTATGCGCAGGAGAGGAGTGCAGAGTGTATGGCGGCGGTTAGTATGCGGAGTGTATGGCGGTTAGTATGTGCAGGAGAGGAGTGCGGAGTGTATGGTGGTGGTTAGTATGTGCAGGAGAGGAGTGCAGAGTGTATGGGTGTATGGCGGTGGTTAGTATGTGCATGAGAGGAGTGCAGAGTGTATGGCGGTGGTTAGTATGTGCAGGAGAGGAGTGTGGAGTGTATAATAGTGGGTAGTATGCGCAGAAGAGGAGTGGGGAGTGTAGGGCGGCGTTTAGTATGTGCAGGAGAGGAGTGCAGAGTGTATGGCGGTTAGAATACGCAGGAGAGGAGTACGGAGCACATGGCGGCAGTTAGTATGCGCAAGTGAGGAGTGCAGAGTGTATGGCGGTTAGTATGCGCAGGAGAAGAGTGAGGAGTGTATGGCAGTAGTTAGTATGCGCAGGAGAGGGGTGCAGAGTGTATGGCGTGGTTAGTATGTGCAGGAGAGGAGTACAGAGTGTATGGTGGTGGTTAGTATGCGCAGGAGAGGAGTATAGAGTGTATGGCAGTTAGTATGCGCAGGAGAGGAGTGCGGAGTGTATGGCGGTGGTTAGTATGCGCAGGAGAGGAGTACAGAGTATATGGCGGTTAGTATGCGCAGGAGAGGAGTGCGGAGTGTATGGCGGTGGTTGGAATGTGCAGGAGAGGAGTGCAGAGTGTATGGTGGTGGTTAGTATGCACAGGAGAGGAGTGTGGAGTGTATGGCGGCGGTTAGTATGTGCAAGAGAGGAGTGCAGAGTTTATGGCGGCGGTTAGTATGCGGAGGAGAGGAGTACAGAGTTTATGGCGGTTAGTATGTGCAGGAGAGCAGTGCAGAGTGTATGGCGGTAAGCAGGGCCGCTATCAGGAATTTTGGGGCCCCTTTCACAGCTTCAGGCATGGGCCCCCTGGAGCAGATTGAGAAGTGGGGGGGGTGCCACGAATTGAGAAGCGGGGGGTGCTGCCACCGTGAATTGTTAAGGTCGGGGGGGGTTTGGGTGCTGGCGAACACAAAAAAAAAATGAGGGTTTCCATCCGGGGCCCTCCGGGCCTCTGGGGACCTCTGGGCCCCTTACAAAGAATAAATTTAAAAAATAAATCAAATAAAAATAAATAACATAAATAAATAATAAATAAAAACATGAAATAAAAAAAATAATAAAAAAAAAAATTATAAAAAAAATAAAAAAAGGGGGGTTGATATTCAGGGCCCTGGGGAACTCCTTTGGGCTCCTTACAAAAAAAGGGGGGCCATCCGGGCCCCTGGGGACCTCCAGGCCCCTTACAGGTGTACTGCCTGTACCCCCCTGATGGCGGCCCTGGCGGTAAGTATGCGCAGAAGAGGAGTGAGCTTTTAATGCTCCATCACTCCAAGGGCCATTGGACAGTGGAATCATCATGCAAAGAGGCAGCAACTGATGTTAGCTGCAAACTCCTTCGTACCACCTTCCTGCACACTCACCCCCCCTTCTGCGTCCCCACCCAGCTTGCCTTCCCATACACATCCTGGAAAGAACTACTGTAGTTGTCATCTCTACTGGCGGGATCTCCGAGGTTGGGCAGTCATCTCTCTTCCCACATATAGGGAACAGCAGAAGGCAGTAGAGGTGGCTCTGCCTCTAGCTCTGAGCTCACTCGGTGGCCGCAGCACAACTAGGGAGAGCATACTCATTGAGATCACTGCAGAGTGCTGGAGGAAGGAGGGTGGACCCTGTGGAGCGCTGTAACCAGAGACTGACAAGCACAGGGCGGGCTCCGAGGTCGTGGAACTCTTCAGCAGTGGAAGGAAGCTGGTTGGGAGGAGCGGCACGGCTACATATGGATGAATCGATTCCTCCATATACCTCCTGCAGCCACTGAATGCCCGCTCCTCCTCCTCTGCCTCCTGCAGGCATTCAGCAGCTGCAGGAGGTATATGGAGAAATCGAGTTATCCATATGCAGCCGGGCCGCTCCTCCTTTCCAGGTGCACAGGGGGGCCGCACGGGCTACGCCCCTGCTACAAGGCTCCCCTTACCAGGCAGGAGCCGCTGACAGGCAAGAAACTGGAGCTGTCCTACACTGGAGCCGGAGGCAGGGGCAGAGCTGTGGGGAGCTGTGAGGAGCTGGGATTCTGGGGCTCCAACCCTGATCCGCGGGACTGACTTTAAATCACGAGATGGTCCCGCGGAATCCGGGACAGTTGGGAGGTATGAGAGCAGGGAAGTATGACAAACCATTACACAGAGCAGGGAAGATTGACAAACCATTACACAGATCAGGGAAGTATAAAATGTTTATTATTTAAAAAAATAAAATAATAATTGCCTTTAGAATCACTTTAATTTTCTGACTAAAGTTCCACTTCCAAATGACTCCCATACCTCGCCCTGAAACTACAGAGGCTCAAAGGATCATGGGACATGTAATATCCGGACTGGCATAGCAAGGAAACAGGAAGTCAGAGAACTTAGAAATTCAGCCAGGAGAAGGAGTGACATCACAGATACAGAAACCTGCTTTATACAGCTAAATGAGGTAAGAAACGGAGAAACTGACACTGTGGTTGTGATTCATTTACATGCACAATGCATCTGTAGTTTTGGGGAGGAAAAGCTGGAGTTCTGCTTTAAATTGTGTTTTTCATATCTGCCTGGAGTTTAGTTTAAATATCACATTTATACTGGATATTTAATAAAACATTTGTTCAAAAACTCAAACTTATAATATAGTACATTTTGTGTATGGTTGTTTCAGTGGTGCAAATAAGATTTTCTGCTTTCATTTTTCATAATGAATTACATGCAATATTTTCTGTTTCAATCTTTTTTTATTATTAATAAGTCACAATATACATGAAATGAAGCATATAATGACAATTCAAAGAGTATGTACTTATCAAGGCATGAAATAAATCAAGCAATATACATGCATCAGTACAACAAGATATGCCATATAACAATCTAACAAATATAACAATAAATACTTTATTGTTTAAAAAAACGAAAGGGGAGAGGGGATAAATAATATAAAAAAAAAGGAGAGAAAATTCGTCTTCATCATCATTCTATCCTTCCCTGACCCTCCCCTCCCTCCCCCCCCCCCCCGAAGTCTATAAGAAAGAAAAAGTAGTAATAATGGGTCTACCTAGTAATAATGGGTCTACCCCAAAGAGGGGAGGGAATGAAAAGCAGGGGGTAAGAGAAAGGTACTTCAAAACACTTTTCAAAGAAGACTAGGAGTAGGTCCTGCAGGGCAGGGATAGTGTAAAATAAGTTAAACCATCTATATCACGTTCTTATGTGGAATGAGAAAGAGAGTGGAATTCCGCAGAATTTATGAAATGAAGCCAGCAAGCCCATAGTTCAGTAAACTTTTTTGGGGAGTCCCTGGATTGCTGGATCAGATCTTCCATTTCAGCAATCTTTTTAACCCTTAAAAGCCATTCGGAAATACTGGGAGGTGAAGTGTCTTTCCAGTGGACCGGAATGCAAAGCTTAGCTGCATTGATGAGATGCAGGATTATAGTTTTTTTGTATGTTGAATGTGAGAGAGAAGTATGATGAAATAAAAATTGTGCTGCAGTAAAATCCAGAGTATAAGATGTGATAAGAGAAATGAGGCGGTGGATTTCTCTCCAAAAAGGTTGTAAACGGGGACAATCCCACCAAATGTGAAGTAGTGTTCCCTGTTCGTTCTCACACCGCCAAAACACACGAAGAACACTGGGATTGAATTTATTTATAATAATAGGCGTTCTATACCACCTCGAATATAGTTTAAAGCCATTTTCTTGTGCAAGGACGTTTAAAGAACCCTTATGCATGTAAAAAAAAATAATTTCCCAGTCATTTTGAGAAAGATCCATATCAAGATCGTTTTCTCATTTTTTACAAGTCTCGTCCTCTTTCGGATCAAGAGCTGCAAATAAAAGAGTATATATACTAGAGATTACATGTCTTTGGGGTTCTAGTTTGACACATAAGTTTTCAAAGGCGGTCTTTTTCCTGTACCATAAGGAAGATGGGCTGGAGGAAATTAAAATTGATTTAATCTTACCAAAATCTAAGGGAGAGATATCACAATTAGGGTATTTGAGAAGAAAATCATTAAAACTGATGAAATTCCCATCTTTGAAAAAAATTTCCACTCTAATAGAGGGAAAGGGAGAGCCGCCAGGGGTATTATACGTGGAGGCGATTTTAGGAAAATCTGGGTTGTGATTAATAGGGATAATGGGACTGGGGGATGATGAGATGTGAAATTTGTTACAAAGTGATTTGAAAATTTGTAATATAGGCCCAGTGAGAGGGTGTTGACTAACGTTACGAGGTATTTTACGAGAATTGATCCAGGGTAAGTGCTGTAATGGGAATTTTGAGGTAGTTCCTTCCAAATCAATCCAGGCCTTTGCTTTGGCATGTACGTGCCAGTCAATTATGCGGGTTAGATGACAGGACTAATAATATTTCCTTAGATCAGGTAAACTGATGACCCCGAGCAATTTAGGAGTAATTCGTTTGTCCCATTTTACTCTGGGTTGTTTAGATGCCCATAAGAATTTAGAACACATTGTTTTGTACGTATTAAAAAAGGAAGCTGGCAAGTTGATTGGGATGGTTTGCATTAAGTAAAGGAGTCTGGGGAGGATATTCATTTTGATTATAGCCGCCCTCCCGAACCAGGAGAAGAGGTTCTTGTCCCACCGTAGGAGATCATTTTGTATAGTCTTAAAAATAGGGGGGAAATTTTCAGAATATAGGTTTTGAAGTTTCAGAGGAATAAGAATACCCAAGTATGTCAGGGCTTGGTCTTCCCAACCAAAAGGGAAATTATGTTTGCATAGAGAAACAGTTTCGGGGGTGAGGGAGATATTAAGTGCTCTGGATTTTGAAAAGTTGATTTGTAAATTTGAGATTAGTTTAAAGAAAGAAAAATCTTTTAGCAGGTTGGGTATTGTGACAATAGGATCAGTGAGGAAAAGTAAAATGTCATCGGCGTACGCAGCCAATTTACAGTGTTTATTTTTAATTTCAATGCCTTTAATGTCCGGATTTTCACTAATTCTACGAAGGATGGGTTCTAAAGTAAGTATAAAGATAATGGGGGAGAGGGGGCACCCCTGACGGGTGCCATTCGAGATGGAGAAGGCGTCCGACAGGCAACCATTTATTTTGATTCTCGCAGTCGGTGCGGAATAGAGTGTAAGGATAAATTGAAGCATCCGATCCTTGATCCCAATCGCTTTCAAAGCTTCTGACATATAGTCCCAAGCCACCCTGTCGAACGCCTTCTCCGCATCGAGAGAAAGAAAGAAACCCGGGGTGGAGGCATTAGACAACCAGTGATGAATGTTAATGGCTTTCAAAGTGTTATCCCTAGCTTCCATCCCAGGGACAAATCCAACCTGATCCAAAGAAATTAAGCCGGGGATAAAAGGAAGTAATCGGTTAGCAAGGATTTTTGCATATAATTTTATATCAACATTGAGGAGTGAAATGGGTCTATAATTAGAGACTAGGGAGGTATCCTTACCCGGTTTCGGGATCATAGAGATATGTGCTTCAAGAAGGTCTCTATTATTTTGGGAAGGTGTAGGAATAGTATTGAAAGTTTTCAAAAAATACGGTATGATAGCATCTGTGAAGGATTTATAATAGCTCACAGATAGGCCATCAGGTCCAGGACATTTGCCTGTTTTCAATTGTTTAAGGGCCTTAAGTGTTTCATCCAATACTATTGGAGTTTCCAAACTGTCGGCGTCTGATTGGGAAATAGGGTTCGGGCTATATTGTGATAAGAAATTTTTTATTAGCTCTTTTCTGTGATTGGGATGATCTATAGGGGTTGTTGTATTCAAATTGTATAATTTGGAGTAGAAGTTTTTAAATTCTTTTGCAATATCAGACGATGTGCAAAGTTTATTACCGGAGGGATTTGATATGGAATGAATAGTTGATTCAGCCTTCTTAGATTGAAGAGCTCTAGCTAATAATTTTCCTGATTTATTGCCGAATTCATAGAAGAGTTTGCTTGTTAATGCAAATGACCGTCTGGTTCTTTTTCCTAATTTGTAAAGTAGTGATTCTCTCGCTTTTTGAAGTTCTGTAAAGGTTCCCGTAGCTAGTGATTGTTTATGTTTACTCTCAAGAGAATGGATCTGGTCCGAAAGATTTGCTATATGTGCTTGTCTGGCTTTTTTTCTTTTGGAAGCCATGGAGATAAATTCCCCCCTGATCACACATTTATGCGCTGACCATAGGGTTAAAGGATGGATTTCAGGGGATTCATTCTCTTGAAAATAATGTTGCAAACAAGAATTTATTGATTTCACATTAGCCGGGTCCGAAAGAAGGGAATTATCAAGCCTCCAAATTGGGGATCTGGTGGGCATGGAAGAAAATGTAAGGGTGATTGAGATAGGGTGGTGATCTGAGAGGATCATGGGGTCTATAGTCGCCATAACCAGAGAGTCAAGGTCCGCCTGTGTTAAAAAGAAATAATCGATCCTTGAGTATCTGTTATGAGGCGGGGAGAAAAAAGTGAAATCTTTAACGTTAGGGTCTAAAGTGCGCCATGTGTCGTGAAGGGTCATTCCAGTAAGCATATTTTTAACCGCACGAAGTGCAGTGTAAGGTAATGAAGAAGAGCCTGAGGAAGTGTCAATTAAGGGAGAGAGAGCTAAATTAAAGTCCCCACCTAGGATAAGTAAACCAGATTGAAAGGAAGTGAGAAGTTGAGTGACGTTTCTTAAGAAGGGAATTTGTTGTGTATTTGGAACGTAAATATTAGCTAACGTAATTGTTTTATTGTATAAAGTGCCCTTCAAAAAAATGTATCGTCCATCATCGTCAATCAAGGCAGATAGTACTTTGATAGGGCAATTTTTTTTAATGAGTATTGAGACACCTTTTGATTTAGAATCAGGGTTAGTAGCGTGGTAAGTTATAGGGAACAATTTATTGCTTATTTTTGGAATACTATTTGTTTTAAAATGGATTTCTTGGAGAAAAACTATGTCAGTTTTGGCTTTACGCAAAAGTAGAAGTAATTTAGACCTTTTTTCGGGTACGTTTAGTCCTTTTATATTCAGAGAATAAATTTTGACCTGGGGAGGGGGAAGTGCGCTGTTCAGGGAAGGCATTCAGAAAGCAGTTACACCTATAAACAATATACAAAACCTAAAAAAAAAAAAAAAATAAACCCTTCAAGGAGATAAAATCTCCTTAACCACTTCTCTACTGTGCACGAAAACCCCCTTCCTGCCCAAGCCATTTTTCAGCTTTCAGCGCTGTCACACTTTGAATGACAATTGCGCGGTCGTGCGACGTGGCTCCCAAACGAAATTTGCGTCCTTTTTTTCCCACAAATAGAGCTTTCTTTTGGTGGTATTTGATCACCTCTGCGGTTTTTATTTTTTGCGCTATAAACAAAAGAAGAGCATCCAGTTTGGAAAAAAATACACTATTTTTTACTTTTTGCTATAATAAATACCCATTTTTTTTTTTTAAATAACATTTTCCTCAGTTTAGGCCGATACGTATTCTTCTACATATTTTTGGTAAAAAAAAAAATTGCAATAAGCGCGTATTGATTGGTTTGCGCAAAAGTTATAGCGTGTACAAAATAGGGGATAGATTTATAGCATTTTTATTTTTTTATTTTTTTATTAGTAATGGCGGCGATCTACGATTTTTTATTGTGACTGCGATATTGCGGCGAACACATCGGACACTTTTGACACATTTTTGGGACCATTCACGTTTATACAGCGATCCCTGCTATAAAAATGCATTGATTACTGTATAAATGTGATTGGCAGGGAAGGGGTTAACCACTAGGGGGCGGGAAGGGGTTAAATATGTTCCCTCAATGTGTTCTTACTGTGGGGGGAGGGGAATGACTGGGGGAGGTGACCGATGGTTGTCCCTATGTACAAGGGACACACCATCGGTCCCCTCTCCCTCACAGGACGTGGATCTCTGTGTTTACACACAGAGATCCACTTTCCTGCTCGTTTCCCGGGCAATCGCGGGTGCGCACCGGGGCCTTGTGAACGCGGCGGGCGCGCGCGCCGCTGGCGGCAAGCGCGCGCCTCCTAGCTCGTTTTAAAGGGAGGACGTCATATGACGTCCTCCCAGAACGAGAGTATCCTCCGCCCGCCGTCAATTGACAGTGGGCGGGGGACAAGTGGTTAAGAAATGACCGAGAAGAACTGGGACCTGCCCTTTCTTCAATATATGTAAAGGACGGCAAGGTATAGAGGAAAAACAGAGGTCAATCACCCAAAAGAGACTAACCACTATCTTTAACTACTATGTGGGCGTTGGAAAAAATCCCAACCGGAAGAAGGAAAAAAGTGTCATGACACCCCGCCGCTACAGACCGACTAATATAAATGAAGTAGCGGAATTTAAAGGCGAGTGTACCAAAATGCCATATTGTTTTCTTCTCTTTGTCCCTTTATTTCCCTTTTTCTCCATCTTACTCCCTTTTTCCGTCCTTCCCTACTTCTTCTCTTTTTTCCTTTTTGCTTTTCTCCCTTTCACCCCTTTAAATGGGATGAAGAAGGACAAAATTGGTCATTCATATATGAATCACAGCAAGAGTATAATTTGAACTATTTTACTATTTTAATAGTAATAAAAGAGGGAGGAAGATTCATAGCTGTAGATTTAGTAAGGAATCAAACAGCTGACCTAACGTGACCATAAATGGTTTATGTCAGAATGCAATGTATCATGTCAGTAAATGAAGACTAACTATAACAAATTGTAAAAATACTGTTGAGTATAGTAAGTCAGTGACAACAAAAGTAAAGGGAGATAAAGTTTTAATCTGCTAAGCATACTTGTGGAAACACTGAACAGTCATTTGAATTGAATGTCTCCCATTAAAAGGCAGCAGAACACATCAAAAAAACATAACAAATATGTTTAAACTAAAGGTACCTTACAACCAGTGCCCATCAGTGGGCTGTTAGAATCGAAGGGTGTAAAACGATACAATCAAGTCTGATGGTGTTAGATAACTAATATTCTAATGATAAAGATATGTTAGTAGGTACAACCAGAAACCAGAAATGTTCAGTTCAGATGGTAAGTTCTGAGTCTATTAGTAATCTCTTCGGAATCTTCTAGAGCGATGGGCCTCCAATGGGCTCGATCCATCCTGAGATCCATTGGGTGCGATATGTGATCTGTCTTCAGAAGAAGAACGCCGTCTGCGAAAGCTGGTCATTTGAGCATCCATAGGTTCCTCAGTTTCTTGTTCTCTTATTCTAGTCGTGTGACGGAACTCTGCGTACCAGTTTGGGACCTCAATCACCGGTATGCCTAGAGTGTCACAAAACGGTTTAATATCCTCCGGTACCCTCAGCAATGCTGAACGACCTTGAGTAGTGGCTAGGAGGCCAAAGGGGAATTTCCACCTGTAAATAATGTTTTTATCCCGTAGGACATCTAACAAAGGTTTGAGATCTCTTCTATGTTGCAATGTTATGTTAGAGAGATCTTGATAAATGTGAATATCAGAGCCTCCATGGGAAATGTTGATTCTGCTTCTGGCTTTTCTAATGATCTCTTCCTTTACTTTAAAATCAACTAAGCAACATATCACATCCCTAGGGGGATCAGTGGCTCTCCCCCTAGGTCTAAGGGCATGATGTATACGTTCCATTTCTATGACTGACTGTGAGGGTTTATCCAATAGATCATTGAATATGCCAGTAATGGCGTCAGTAAGCTGGTCCACATCCACTGATTCAGGTAGGCCTCTAACTCTAAGGTTGTGGCGGCGTCCTCTATTATCGAGTTCTTCTAAATGTCTATGTTGGTCTCTGAGTTGTAATGTGTGGGCATCTACCTTGCGGGTCACTCGGCGGAGGACCGTTCCTTGTCGTTCAGTAATTTTCTCCACATCTTGTACCCTGTCAGCAATGGCGCGGATATCTATGCGCAATTCAGCAATAGCAGCTGACAGGGTGTCCTTAATGTCAGCTGCCACCGAACGGAGGTCGAATAGGCTGGGGTGCTGTTGCCTCTGTGTCGAATTTCCCTCCGGTTCAGGCGTGGGTACATGAGGGTTCGTCTCCGCCATGTTTAGCGGCGAATTCTGTGAGGGGCCTTGTCGTGACGCCGCCATATTGCGTCTCTGAGACCTAGATGCGCGGGGAGTGTATTGGTCACTACCGTTCAGGTATCTGCGCGGAGACCGGGAACGTGAGGCAGAAGAATTCCGTGATGCCGTCCCCATATTCTGTCAACCGTACAAGCAGTAAAGGGCTCTCCTTTAGGCTGAGAGGAACTGTAGCGGCGGGAGCTCCGGAGTTATGCTGCCATCGTCCAGCGAGGTCAGACCACGCCCCCCACATGCAATATTTTCTATATGTAATACCCTTACTGGGTCTTGGTTCTTGACACACATTCCTCTTAATATTCTGGATTTTTTAATTCAGAGTTTTGACTAACAGTGACAAATGTGACATGAGAGCACATGTGGATTATTTGCAACAAATCTTTTGATAACAGAAATAAAAAATAAATAATATGTGGCTTTATAAATATTCTTTAGTCACGCCTTTGATGGGCACAATATAAATTGTTTATTTCTTATCCAATAGAAACCTAGAGTAAACCCACAAGCAGTAAATTCTGTCCTTATAAGGGGGTGAACTTCAACAGAGACTAAACAATTATTAGCATAAAATGTAAATACGGGAATGAAAAATGAGTCTGTGCTCTTCAGTGGCACATTGTATAGCCATAAACTTCTCCCTGAATCATGGTATATTAAAAGTGCACTGCTATTTATCATGCTGTACATTTATATAACATTGTTCTACATTTCATCGGTATCATATATTATCCTTTAAAAGTTACATTGCAAAGCGCTCTGCATTACCATTTATCATCGCAATGTGTTGGATTCCACAGAAAATTAGCATGCCCATTTGTCATCACTGCCGCAGTCATTTTCATTAATCTCTTTTTTTTTATGTATGTAAATTCTTTGATTCAGAAATATATGGATTTAATGTATAAGGAACTGAAGATGACCACAGCCACTATATGTAAAATTATTATTATTAAGGTTCACATATAAACAATTCACTGTAGGTTTATAAGCTATTTTTGGCTATTAAAAGAGCAACAGAAATGAAAAACAGATCTTAAGGATCAACCAGACTGATTTTATTTTTCTTTAGTGGTGCTTGATTGGAAGAAAGAGAGATGAACAAATCTGCCTGTTTTGTGATTGCTGCTTGAAATTTGCAAACTTTGTGGTGAACCCTATTAAAGTCAATGATGGGACACATTTTGTTATTCAATTTGGGTCATTTGTAGAGCTAATAGGCAAGCTATTGTCCAACCATAAGCCTGGCACTGCCATGGAGAAAGTGTGCCAATGACAAAATTAAAGAAACAGTCTCTCTCCAGGAATTGCCATCCATGAATTCAAATTATTAACTCGTGTGTCACAACTGATCAGGAGCAAAGGCTATGCAGCACATTATTGGTTATTTCTTATTTCTACCAGTGAACTTGCAAAGGTTTCAGCTAAAATTTCACGATTTGCAAACTTTGCAAATCCCAGACATTTACCAGCAGTGGCGACCCATCCATAGAGCGTGCACGGGTGCCGCCCGCCCCCCCCTCCATCAATGCGTCTGGCCCCCTGATCTACATTTCAGGGCGCTGGACTGTGGATTCCAAAGGGGAGGGGGAGTGTTTTTTTGAAGCATGTAATTAGAGACAGAGGCTTAAATAGGCTTAAAAAAAGGTGGGCTCGGGGCGCAGAGCACTGCGTTTCAAGTTCACCCAGTTGTGTGATGATAGCAAATTAATTTTATCTATTTTCACACTAAAGTTCCTCCCAGCCAATCAAGAGGCAGGTTGTGAAACCTGTTTCACGATTGGCCAAAGCACCAGGCGATCCTATTGGATGCCTAGTGCTTAGGCGGAAGAGAGAGGAGACATACACAGTGGAGGAAGCTGCTGGAAGAGCAGACACCGGAGCCGCTGCCCCCACCCCACCACGCGCACGGCGGGCGGACCGTGCTGGAGGACACCACAGTCCACCACCTAGATCGGGTAAGTGCCGGACCACCAGCTGTCCGGGGGGGGGTTTGTAATGCAGCTCTGCCAGCCGCCTAAGGGGGTGGTTGTTTGCCACCCGCCCAAGAGAAAAACCCACCAGCCACCACCGTTCACCAGGAACTCATGGTAATGGTGAACCCAATCCTCGTCCCTAGTAAGATATGCCCTACAAACATTAACAATACGTTTTCTGGGGCTTATCTACGTTGGGCAGATGGAAAGGCTCTGTTGTTGGAATACCTATTTTGCTGAACCTTAAATGCTTACATGAACCAAAAGGAGAGGGGAGAATAACAGGTCTTCGGTTACTTGCTTTCATCATATATTTTCTGTACTGCCTTGGAGGCAGAGATGGGCATCAGGTCTTAGGCATTCAACAGTTCCAGGCATGTTGAATACCTGTATTCCTAATTGCTCTCAATAGTTCCTACCACTGGCCCCTATGTCATGGCAAACAGTGCACTTATTATACAAGTCAAGAGACATGGTTGTATCCCATTAAATGCATTGACCAGATCAGGGGTCTCCAAACTACAGCCCATAGGGCAAATCCAGCCTGTTGCTTGATTTTGATTAGCCCTCTAATGGGACTCTAATGGGGACTCCAATGTAAGGGGGGACTCTGATGGGGACTTTCATGTAAGGGGGGCCTCTGATATTAGGGGGACTCTCGTGTAAGGGGGGCTTTGATGGGGATTCTGATGTAAGAATGAACTCTGATGGGGACTCTGATGTAAGGGGGGACTTTCATGAAACCAGGTTTATTTGGAATTTCTTTGCTTTATTTTACTTTGTTTTTCTGTTGTTCTAATTCATATCAAGCTGATTGCAAAAAAAAAAAAAAAAACTTCAAGTAAAACATACTATTTATTCCATTAAATTTGATTTATTCATTTATGAAGAAAAAATTTTTTGGCACATGAATGTTTGTAAAATATACAATGTGGACTTCGTACTGAAAAGTTTGGACTAGACTACAGGAAACAAATGTTCACATATACGGTATGTGCATTGACTACGTCTTTTCTTTTTCTTCTTATGCAGTCTTAAAGTGGTTGTAAACCCTCCTAAAATTTTTTTTTTTTTTTTAACTAGCTGTAAGAGAAAGCCATAATGAGCTAATATGACTAGCATAATAGCTCATTATGCATCACTTACTTTAGATCGGGGCCCCCGAAGCCGTCCTCGTCTCCCTCTTCAGCCGCATCCATCGCTGCAGCGATAGCCGGAAGGTTACTTCCGGGTATCGCCGCTCCAGCCAATCACAGCGCCGCTCCGGCGCTGTGATTGGCCAGAGCGGCGAAGACATGACTCCGCGCATGCGCGCGTGAGCCGTCGAATTCGGCTACGTCGTCGAATGTTGCGACCTAGCCGAATTTGTGAATGGGGTTAACCCCATGCGCATGCGCGTGACGTCAGCGTCGCCGCATTTAAATGCAAATATCTCCTTAACCGTGTAGGTTAAGGAGATATTTCATGCACCTACAGGTAAGCCTTAATCTAGGCTTACCTGTAGGTCTTTGTTTATAAAGTGGGTTTACAACCACTTTAATGTTTTTTTCTTTGTTTTGTACTTGTTACTTGTACTGTTTGCCAGAACATTTACTTTGCAATCCTGGAAATAATGTATACAAAAAATAATAATACAACGCTTTCTGATTTCTTAATAATGTTAAAGTCCGCTGCCTCCCAATAAATGAAGCAGGAAAACCTCTGTGTAACAATTTATTTCTGAGGTCTCATCATTGCAGTCCCTGTTCGTTATATAATAGCTAGCATTATATTCTCTTAGCTAATGCGCCAAATAATGAATTCTTTTAGCTCCCAGCCTCAGCATAGTTGTAAAAATAATAGACTATTACAATAAAATTGGCCTTTTCTCGCCTCTGATATTTACGTTATACACTGCAAAGTCCATACTTGGCAGAATCACCTCTTGAATAAACACGCCATTTTTTTAAGCCCGTGCTTAATTTATCTACAAAATAATGTATTGTAAGGCAAATTGGCACTTAAATTTGCATGGCAAGCAGAATGCATAAATACTTTCTTGCTATTCAGAACATCTTCCTTTATTTTCTGTATTTAGTTCCATTTACATTTATTAGAATGGGCAAAACAACTTAGAGGTCAATCTATCAAAGTTTTTTCATCTAACTTAATTCAACTAACATTCGCCCCAAATTCTTTGCCATTAATCCAAACTGATGGAAATTTGCCCAAGAATCGTTCTTTAACCACTTCAGCCCACGAAGATTTGGCTGCCCAATGACCGGGCTGTGTCGATTTAACTGACAATTGTGCGGTCGTGCGATGTTGTACCCAAACAAAATCGATGTCCTTTTTTCCCACAAATAGAGCTATCTTTTGGTGGTATTGGCTCACTTCTGCGGTTTCTATTACTTGCGCTATAAACAAAAAAAGAGCGACATCGGGTTCCCCGCCGTGCAGGGGGGTGCGCGCCCTCTGGTGGCTCTCCTGGGCGAAGCCGTATATATACGGAATTTCGCCCAGGAGAGACATTCTGCCGCAGTATATCTGCATGAGTCGGTCGGGAATCGGTTAAAAGAAAAAGCTCTTTACTTTAACATTCACCCTATGTAAAGAAAAAAAAAAGTGTGATTGTTACTTTCCCTGCACATACACCTGACTTTAATGTAACTTATTTTGCCTGGTTGAGCTATCACATAAACAAATATGGTTCCCAATACGGGGGAATTGGAAACATGTTTTAGGAAAAAAATTGTATTTTGAGTGTCGATGGATCAAATACAGGGATACATTTTCAATGTTTCAGTCAGTGGGCTAGTATACTATGTTTACCCTATGGAAATGTTTTTTTTAATGTAACTTGTAATTAATGAGCTTATTGAACATTTATTAAATGTATGTCGATTTGAGATAAATTAGACATTTAAAAATAGATTAACCAAATATGGGCAGGGATATCATAGCATACTGAGATACCCCTGAGTTCCCTAGGTACACTTCATATTCTAGGGTGGCTACGCTCACTCACACCAATGTATCTATGGAGGGAGCCATAGCTGTCATCCAGGATGGGCTGCAAACATGTCTTCTCCTCTTTATCTCCATTACATGGGGTTGGGTGGACTAGTAGTTTACAGAAGAAAAATAACATTCAGTTCATTTCACAGTAAGTAAAAAGGATCCTGCATTTCTGGCTCGCCGCCGAAGCTGATGCGGGTGCCCGGCGGGCGCGATGACCGCCGGGCACCCGCGATCGCTCTTGACAGAGTGAGAACCGGGATCTGTGTGTGTAAACACACAGATCTTTGTTCTCTTAGGGGAGAGGAGACTGATCGTGTGTTCATACTAAATATGAACACCAATCTCTCTCTTCTCCTAGTCAGTCCCTTCCCCCCCACAGTTAGAACACACCTAGGGAACACAGTTGACTCCTTGATCGCCCCCTAGTGTTAACCCCTTCCCTGCCAGTGACATTTATACAGTAATCAGTGCATTTTTATAGCTCTGATCGCTGTATAATTGTCACTGGTCCCAAAAATGTGTCAAAAGCGTCCGATCTGTCCGCCGCAATATCGCAGCCGTGATAGAAATCGCTGATCGCCGCCATTACTAGTAAAAAAAAAAATGCCATAAATCTATCCCCTATTTTGTAGACGCTATAACTTTTGCGCAAACCAATCAATATACGCTTATTGCGATTTATTTTTACTAAAATTATGTAGAAGAAAGAATACATAACGGCCTAAACTGAGAAAAAAATTGTTTATTTACCAAAAAAGTGGGATATTTATTATAGCAAAAAATAAAAGATATTGTGTTTTTTTTCAAAATTGTTGCTCTTCTTTTGTGTATAGCGCAAAAAATAAAAACCGCAGAAGTGATCAAATACCACCAAAAGAAAGCTCTATTTGTGGGAAAAAATGTCAATTTTGCTTGGGTGCAGAGTCACAGGACCATGCAATTGTCAGTTAAAGCGACACAGTGCTGTATATCAAAAAATGGCCTGGTCATTGAGCAGCCAAATCTTCCGGGGCTGAAGTGGTTAAGGACTAGTAAGCTGCAAGATATTACATTGTTATTGTTGGGTTTAGTTATCCTTTAGCCCTACTCCACTCTTGCCAGAACTACTACATTAACTACTTACAGAATTATTTTATTTTTTACATAATTGAAGGGTAAAAATCTGTGCAGCTTCAGAAGGGTAGCATGTGGCGTATAAAGCCTGTATGTTGGTTTTCAGTGTTGGTAACTCTCAATACATTTATGACCATATCAACTGCTTTATATGTATGCTCTTTAGGCTGGATTCACACCTTTGCAGTGTGATAACATGCGTTGCATAAAGGCAGCCTATCCTTTTGAATTGGACTACTAAAAGTGTGAAGGAATGTGATGAGCATAATGTTAAACTAGAAAATGTCTATTCTCTATGCATCTTTACTATACTATAAAGTCTGTTTATTAGTGTCACAATTAACATAGTAGTGACGTATCATGCTGTGTGTAATAGCTTAGTACTGCCTAGAATAAATTATTAGATACGGAAGCAACGGATCTGCACGGATGTGTCAGTCTCTGCTTTTCAAAACTTGCATGCAATTTTATCTAAACTTTACAATTCGGAACAGTAGTAGAATCCATATTAACCCCTTTGTGGTTAAACGACCATTACAAATGGCGCCCAACGTAGGGGCTCCAGGTTTTTGACCGAAGGAAGACCGCAATCTAAGGGCTGAGTTGCCAATCAGGACTGACCGAATACAGGGACTTGCGCACCCCTGGGGTACGGTGAGTACTTATATACTTACCACTGTACAAATTTGTTCTGTCTGGGTTGGCGGCTGGCTTTGTCGGCTTCTGGAGGCAAACTAAGAGGCAGGTAATTTTTATATCTCGCCTGGGGCTGTTTTAGCGAACCTGCTATTGGATCTCTACTGACTGTATTTGTTTGGTGTTTGTATTTGTTCAGTGTCTGTTGTCCTAGGCATTACAGCTCTTGGCAGACTGAAAATTTGTTGCAATAGAGTACCCTGCTTCAGGTGAGCTGTTTGCCGCTGAGACCGGTCGTGTCCGGAGGTGAGCTGCCTGCCCCTCTAAAGGACGGTGAGGTTTGCAACAAAGGTCACTCAGGGGTTCTGGTTCAGGTGAGCTGTCTGCCCCTGCAGAACGGTGTACCATGTTCTGGTACAGGTGAGCTACACCTGCAGAAATGGTTAACCTGAGGGCGTTCAGCTGCTAAGGTTTTGCGGTGCCAAGGGGCTGCAGGTGTGATGTCCTGTTCTCAGTGTGTTTGTGGATTACTGTTTGGTTCCCCTTCACCCCTGATGTGTTTGTTTTGAGATTAAACGTTCATTACCCAGTGAAAGAGGGGATAGGAAAAAAGCTTGTTAGTATCCCCACGCACGATACAAGCCCCCACCCTCGTTGAAAGAGAAAGGGAGGGGGAGGATGGGTTAGGATATCTCATGGACACATTCCTGTGAGAAACGGTGTTTAATAAATGTTAACCCTTGCTAGATATGAAATCACCAGTGTAGCATATGATGAGTTGTAAGGAATCAGCAAGGAAATGGTTAAAGAACTTGAAAGTGAAATGCATTAGAAGCGGACAAAAGATTAGAAAAATTAACAAGATTTGTTGGATGTGAAACAAGAATATTGTGAAGAGGACAGAAGTTACTCAAGCGTTGTTGTAGAGAAAGTTTGTGAATTGGAAGACTGCCAGATAAGTGGCGCATGTTGATAAGACGGAACAGAAAGTAATTCTATGTGATAAAAGCTTATTGCAAGTGCCAGAATCTTGGTTTCGTGCTGCTAAAACATTGCATGAAGAAGCGAAGAAAGATGGCGATTGTATTGTATATGTGTACTACAGAACTTATAATGTGTGTGTCCGAAACTCCCCTTACGGGATTTGGAACAAAGGAGGGGAGGGGCATTCCTGCCCTTCCCAGCTCGAGACAACCCACTCTGCACCTCCTCCTGGCAGCCATCTTAGTGCACCCACATCCTCACTTCCTGCCCAGCCCAGTACACTTCCTGCAAGTGGCCATCTTGGTACACCCGGAAGGCCCAACCAAGGCCTCTACCCAGTTCTCCCTGTTTTAAACCAGTATGGCTCCTACCACACTCCTGTCTTCCCCAATACGGAAGTGCCACCTTCACAGGCCGGATATATTAATGATGAAGAAGCGTCCGAGTGGGAAGACCACCAGCAGGCGGCAGGGCCACCCGCTGATTTAACCCCCAATCCGGCTCCAGACTCACAGTTCAGAGAGAATCTCGAACATATGCTGGCAACCATAAAGAACAGTACCCCTTGTCAGCCCCCGCCCCAACAACAATCTCCGTTGCCAGAAGGGGCATCGGTGATGTATGTCGCTTTTACCCCATCACAAGCAGCGGCCTTAGTGACAAGTCTGCCTGACGCAGAGAAACAACCAATGCCCTTCTACCGCAGGATGGTGCAGATACAAGAAACTTATTCAGCTGCTTGGAAAGATTTGATCAGCTTATGCCAAATTAAAGCAGGACATGTCTTTTGGCCGGTCATGCAGGCGGCCTTCAATGATGCCTGCTTGACAAGTGCCACTTCCTATTCCTCGAGCGTGGAGTTCTGCGCCCAACTCCACGAATGGGCAAACCCCTGTCACCCCTTATGGCAGTGTCCTCTACATGTCCCATGAATTTGCTAGGAGCTGATGTGCTGTCCAGACTACAGGCCTCAATCATTTTCACGCCTGAAGGAGGAGTGAAGCTGCATACTCCCCTATCCTTGGAAGACTCATCTGCTTTGTGTTCTCTGCCTCTCATGATGATACTTCATGAAGCGATAACTCCTAGTTCCATTCCACAGGAAGTACTTGACAGAATTCCTGCATGCCTATGGTCCACGGGACCGGAAGACATCGGTCACCTGAAAGTGCCACCAGTTTTAGTCAAGCTCAAAGAGGGAGCATCATTTCCCCGGAAACCACAATACCCCTTGAAGCCTGCTCAATCCGCAGCCATCTCAAGACAGGTTGAGACATTTGCAATACACCCTTGTTCCCAGTGAAGAAACGGACCACAAGAGGAGAACCAGAAAATTACAGAATGGTCCAAGACCTCCGAGCAGTTAACGAAGCCACAGTGTTGGACACCCCAATTGTGCCAAATCCACATACCTTATTATCAGGTATACCTCCAACGGCTGAGTACTTCACTGTAGTGGACCTGGCTTACTGCAGGCGTGGATCCCTGATGCATCGATACTCATGCAACCGCTCTATGATGCTCTCAAGTCTGTGCCATTTACCCTGTCAAGCGAGGCCATGGACAATTTCTTTCTGCTGAAGCAAGCAATATCCACATTTCCTGCTTTGGGCCTCCCATATTATGGAATACCCTTTAAACTGTTTGTGTCGGAAAGAAATGGCCACGCCACAGGGGTCCTAGCTCAATCACATGGAGGCCGAACTAGACCCATTGGGTTCTATTCATGCCGTTTAGACCCCGTGGCTAGGGGTGGCCCTTCCTGTTTAAGAGCTGTCTTTGCTGCCCAAGCACTGCTGGACAAAACTTCTGACCTCGTCCTAGCACACCCCCTGCTTCTTTTGGCACATGACATTGCTGCCATTCTGAATCAGGTGCAACCCCGCCACCTGTCCACCGCCAGACAATGTGACCCTCCAAAGGTGTCTCACTCTCAACCCGGCCACACTTCTGCCATTTTTCGAGGGGGGACGATAAGAAGGAGATGGTGAAGAAAAAGACCCCTGTACTGCTCCACATGACTGCCTTGAAATGATGCGCATGGAAAAACACACTTACCTACAGTGAGTGAAACTCCTCTGGAAAACCCAGACTACACACTTTTTGTGGATGGCTCCAGATATGCAGATGAAGGAGGCAAGTACCACACAGGTTGTATTTGCTCAGGAAGCGGAGCTCCAGACTCAAGGTACGCCCTGGGAGTGGCTCATGACTTTGGTGTCATCTGGAGGGCTAGAGGATTTCTGACAGCGGCCGGAACGCCAGTGAAACACGGCCCAGCTATCAAGGAGTTAATGGATGCACTACCCCTGCCTGACAAAGTGGCTGTCTTGAAGGTTAAAGCACATGGCAAACTGAATTCTCAAGAAGCCAGAGGGAACCACCTGGCGGATATAGCTGTCAAACAAGCAGCGAAAGACCAACGGAAAACGGCTGAAGTGGCCGAAGAGGAGAGTGAATCTTTAGCGCAGATGCCTGTGGCAGTCCATGTGCCATCTGACAGGCAATACCTAGCCTCTATGCAAAATGCAGCTCACTCAGAAGAACATTCGGAATGGATCGATAAAGGAGCGGAATACGATGGAGATCTATTACCAAAATATATGTATCCAGCAGTTGTCCAATGGGCACATGGACCTGCACATCTCTCTAAGAACTTAATGAATTCACTGAGCAGCAAGTATTACTGGGCCCCAGGGATAACCACCCTAATCAGGAATTACTGCACCTCATGTGCAGTATGTGCAAAATGCAACCCGGGGACAACAGAGAAGACACTGCAGAAGCATTTGGCGAAACCCCTCTATCCATTCCAGAGGATACAGATTGATCATATACAGATGCCAAAAAGTGGCCGATATGAATATGCCCTAGTGGTGGTGGACATGTTCTCCGGCTGGCCAGAAGCCTACGCTGTTACAAACATGACAGCCAAGACCACGGCTAAGAAACTATTGAGCGAGCTAGTATGTAGATTTGGGGTTCCAGAGGTGATAGAGAGCGATCAGGGCCCGGCCTTCACAGCAACCCTTACAAAAGAGATTTGGGCAGCACTGGGAGTTCAGTTAGCTCTACACACCCCATACCACCCTCAAAGCAGCGGGAAGGTAGAAAGGATGAATGGGACTCTAGGGAAACATGCTCTGTCCCCTTATGAAATTTTGTTTGGCTCAGCCCCCAGACCTGGCTGTTAGTTCCCACAGTAGTTGCAGTTACAATCTGATGTGTTAACTAGCTATGTCACACGTTTGTCTAGAGCAATAACTAATATCCATTCTCAAGTGTTTTCTTCCATTCCAGATCCTAAAGTACATACAGGAACACACCAACTACTGCCAGGAGATTCAGATTGGGTGCTAGTAAAGAAGTTTGTGAGGAAGCACTCCCTTGAGCCAAGATATGATGGTCCATTTCAAGTTTTGCTGACCACAGCTACATCAGTAAAGCTAGAAGGGAAAAGCACCTGAATACACGCCTCCCACTGCAAGAAAGCTCCGTCTCCTGAAGACAAGATCCTGCCAACACCACAATGATGGTGTTGTATATCCTTTTCCTGTTGGGATTAGTGGGGGCTCAGCAGGTAGCCATTACACTAGAGATGCCCTCCAGGGAATTGCTGACCAGTTAGCCCCCACTTTTTTATATGACATTCGAAAACCGGATGGCCTTAGACATGGTGTTAGCTGAGAAAGGAGGTGTCTGTAAAATGATAAAGAAAACGGGAACCTGTTGCACCTACATTCCTGACAATACTGGCCCAAATGGTAAGGTTACTCTAGCTATAAAGAAATTAGAAGATCTGTCATTAGAGTTGAAGAAGAACTCAGGTATTACAGAAAAGATGCTCGCCCAGATAGGGGTTACAGTATTAATAATCCTAGTTCTTTTAGCCCTGGTTGTATGCTGTATTCTGCCCTTTGTAAAGAAGCTAATTAGCAAGGCTGTAGATAACAGTACACCTACATTTCTCCACCAAGAAGAAGAGGATCCACTTATGAAGGAAGAGGATAAACCCTTCACTCCTTTACAGTCACTCCCGTCCATAATCTCACAATCCTATAGGGATATAGGGATAGAATAGGGAACCGCCTGACTGTCCTTCCCGGCTTCGTCGAGGGGGGTAGTGAACTAGTTACTGCCCTTCTCTATACTTAGCCTGAAAAAAGGTCCTGGGGAATGGTCCAGGTGGTGGTCAGGTCCTTTAGTTTGAGGGACAGATAGAAAATAGCCATTTTAGGGGGGTCTGTGAAGGAATGTGATGAGCATAATGTTAAACTAGAAAATGTCTATTCTCTATGCATCTTTACTATACTATAAAGTCTATATTGCTTTCTCATGTACACCACTGCTGTAATATTTCCTTACTCAAAATCTGTTTATAATAACAACCCCTCCCATCGAAAAGACTGGAGAAGGCAGAAGATGGCTGAGACCCCCTGCTCCCACACACCTTTGGAATTCGGATATGAAGATAGGACCAGAGGACAGCCCAGCATAATCATCACGTTTCTGTACTCCTTTTGTATTGTAGCCAATGAGATGTGTTTATTAGTGTCACATCACAATTAACATAGTAGTGACGTATCATGCTATGTGTAAAAGCTTAGTACTGCCTAGAATAAATTATTAGATACGGAAGCAACGGATCTGCACGGATGTGTCAGTCTCTGCTTTTCAAAACTTGTATGCAATTTTATCTAAACTTTACAATTCGGAACAGTAGTAGAATCCATATTAACCCCTTTGTGGTTAAACGACCATTACAAAAGTGCATGCACTATTTTTTGGAACACAGTTCACTACAATGCTCAGTAGTGTGTTACCTTGCATTGTGGTGTGCTGCAAAATAAAAAATGACATACAGTGGAACCTCAGATTGCGAGTAACGCGGTTTACAAATGTTTGCGTGCGTTGTTTTGCGAGCGTTGTTTTGCAAGACAAGCAGGATTCAAGCCACTGGGGTGTGCAGTATTGCATTTGGCCAGAGGTGCGGGGGCACCAGTGAGGCTCTGAGACACTAGAGTGTCTCCGAGTGTGTCCGGCGCCCCTGCACCTCTGGCCACATGCGGTACTGCATACACCGGTGCCCCCTGCAGCTATGTCCACATACAGTCCACATACAGTACTGTATGTGGACATACAGTATGCAGTACTGTATGTCCACATACAGTACTGCATACACCAGCAGTCACTGTGGAACAAATTATCTGAGTTTCTATTGATTCCTATAGGGAAACTCGCTTTGATATACGAGTGATTTGAATTACAAGCATGCTTCTAGAATGGATTATGCTCGTAATCCAAGGTACTACTGTAAATGATACAATCTGTCACTAGCGCCAATACTTTTTTTCTGAGTACCCCTGTAACATAGTTTTATTACCTGCTGATCCTGCTAGCAGATTCATAATTTTTTCAATTCCTGTAACAGGACGACAACAATGTTTATTCTGCAGTTGAATCACAAAGCAACATTGTCTCCTTGTGGGAATGGTATGTTGTAGGCCTTAAAGTGGTTGTAAACCCTTACATATACCCAGTGAAGTGACTGGCCTCAGGTGATACACGGAGATGAAACAAATCCTCCTACATAAGTTGTACCTGTCTATCTGCAGTCTTCTCTTCTGTACATCTGTTCAAAGTCCAGTTTTTTTTTAAAGCCTGTGTTAGAGTTCAGAAAAAAGGGGGCGGAGTGCTAAAATTACACTCTGCAGAGCTCAGGGAGGAAAGCTCTGAGAGCTGATTGGATGGAAGAGACAGAACCCTTCACACAGCTCAGACAAACAGAGCTGAGGCTGTCACCATTTTTCTCTTGGTGTCAGAAAAACTTGTCAGAAGTGATTCATGCTGATAGCAGAGGAATGAAGCAGCAGACAGAAATGACACTTAGTTCTCTTAATTGAGACACACTATAGAGAGATACGCTTTGTTCATATTTCTTTCAAATAATTTTTAGTGGTATTTTTCACAAAGCACAAATAATTGCATACATACAATATGAAATAAGGTAACTAGGTAGTTCCTTGCTTTTGCAATCATTAGGTGGATAATGAACAAGGTGAGTTAAAACTGTTACAATCAGCTTATAATTAGAAAACAAGGTAGTACATAACTTTGTCCTGTAATTGCACCCAACTAAATAGTGTGATATATATTTCAAGTCCAAATAATTATCCATGAACATTAGGGGTGCTGAAATTAATCGCTACATCGATGCATCGTGACTCGGGTGTCCCCGATGCGGCATCAATGCATTAGACCGAAAAAAAATCAATGTCAGGTGACGTCATCTCGACTTGCCCCGCCCCTCCGAGTGTAGCTTTCAAAATAACTGTGTTGTAATAAATTCAGAGTTACAATCCATTAAGTGCCTAGCTGTATGTGCTTTTTAAAATATACGGAGCTTCATACCTGCATTTCTTAGTCTGTGTATATGTATATATATACATGTAGCGGGGTATTCCCCTAGATTGGGAAGAAACTACATTACCCATAACCCCATTCTTGAGATGTTCCACCGCAGAGACTCATGGGAGGGGTTATAAAAGGAGGAGGCGAGGCCGGGCTCGGCCTCTTTGGGACACGAGACTTCACAGACGGATCCTCCTGTGCGGATGTGTCGGAGTGCAAGGCCTGAAGCCTGAGGCCTTGCTCTGCACCAAAGAGCCTTCCACCTCCCTCTGCGAGCCTGGGTGGCATCTGACTTTGTACGCTACAGCCTTGTCGGATCGGGGGCCCGATCGTTGGAGAGATCGAGTGTTTGTGACACGGCCAGTGGAGGTTTCCCGGACTGGATCCGTAGTCCGGCGGGTGAGAGGGCATAAGCCCAGCTAAGATACTGTTACTGTATATAGGCCTATAGACTGCCGTGGCCTACAAGTTATTTTGACACCCCTATTGAAGAGCCTTGTCAGAACTGAGCCTGCGGCTTTATTTAACCAAGTTCTATACCCCTTGGATTACAAAGTTATACTCTGTTTAAAGTGCACCACCATTACAGACCTGCCGGTGAAGAAAGAAGGACTAAGTTAAATATTAGAACCAGGCCTGGTGGGGATTCTAGCGTGTTTGATTACTGCGCCATAGGGCACTTAGTTAACGGTCGCCCGTATGGCGCACCTATAGCGTGTGTTACTACATAGTGTGTTAGAGTGGCAGGACGCTGCCCTTAGGAGTGATTATCTTGAGCTGTGATTACTGTTACCCCTTTATCCATATTGAGAAAAATGAGTAAAACACCTTATCTATTACAATTCATTACTGTGTCCTGGCTTAGTTATTATATTGCATAGGATATACCATTGATTGTTAATACTAGCTGTGCCAGAAGGGGGTAGAGCCTATTGCCGGGGGTTGGCGGAGCTGCACTCAGGGCCCAAATCTAATTCTGCGGCCTCCTTAGTTGGAGGTATCGCTACACGTGGGGGTTCTCGTCCGGGATCCTGATGCAGAAAGCGAACGCCAGAAGTGCCGGCATGGACCCCATGGATCCAAGAGCGGTAGAAGAGTGGTGCAAAGCCGCTAATACAGAGCCAAAACAGTCGATAGCCATTAGCCTCCCTGGGGAGAAATGGTCAAGTGAGACGGTAGAGGAACTAATGAGTTCAGTGTCCCCAGATCACACACCGTGGGTGATAGACATGAAGACAGACCCAGACATCTCATATCAATACGCATTAGTGGAATATTGGGACGGGATGCCAGAGGCTTGTAAGCACAAGTGTCTGCGGACGCCAGACAACAGAAGATTTAGGCTGGCGCACGCAATAACTGTAGAAAGGGAACCATCCCCTACGGGATCGCCACAGGCTGCGGCCCGAACTCCACCTGAAAGAGAAGACAGGGCGACACCCCCGGTGGCACCTGCACCGGCCACTACTATATCACCAGAACTGATAAATGCAATAGGGGATTTTCTAGCCAAATGTCAGAAGACAAGTACGGTGCATGTGGAAACTAGCTACCGGAGACTAAAAATATTCTCAGGGAAGCTCCCTGTCCCGGCAGGGGAAGAAGATTTTGATACCTGGGTGGAGCAGGCATTACAGGCGGTGGAGGCATGGGAGGTGCCGGAAGCACAGAAGAGGCAGCGAGTGTTAGAAAGCCTTAAAGGTGCAGCAGCAGAAGCAGTGAAAAGTTTCCGGTTTGGGAATACAGGGTGCACGGCGCAGGACTGTCTAGCTATGCTGCAGGAAGAGTTTGGTCAATTAGACAAGGTGACAGAGATGGTCTACCAGTCTGAACACACTTTCCAAAAACCGGAGGAGAAACTTTCCGAGTATGTCAGAAGGCTAAACAGGCTGCTGTGCAAGATTGTGTTAAAGAAAGGGATGAAGCCCCAAGATGCCGATGGGGCAAGAATGAAGCAAGTCTTAAAGGGAGCGCTACGCTCCGATCCAGTCTGGCTGCACCTGAAAACCTTGGGAGGAGGAATGTTGCTGACTTATGCTGATTTAATAAAAATCATCAGAGATGAGGAGGCGCTGCAACAGGACCAGCAGAAGGATAAGACAAGTGTTGTACCCGCACAGGTGCTGGTCAACCCAGTAATGACTCCTGAAAGAGAGGCGGAGATAGACACCCTAAAAACTCAGATGTCCAAGGTGTTAGAGATATTGACCTCTCTGATAGCAAAAGACACAGAGTGTCCCAAGAAGAAGGAAAGTCCAAGGAAGGAATTGTTCCCGATTGCCTCAGCACCCGAACCTCTACAAGAATGGGGAGATATAGTCTGCTTTAACTGTGGGGGAGTTGGCCACATTGCAGCCACATGTTCTAGTCCGAAGAAGAGACCAGACAACCGCAAGCCGGCGGGAAACTCCAGAGGGCCCCGGTGAAGGAGTCAACCGGGTGCCCATCATCTTCAGTAAACTCCAAGCTGAATGCGAAGAAAAACAAAAAGAGAGATAGAACACCAAAGGAGAAACGCAATACCCCTCAAAAAAGCTATACTCCAGGAGAAAGGGGGGAGACCCCTCAGGAGAGGCACAGCACTCCCCAAAGGGGGTGCCCACCCAAGAAAAATAATAGTACCCCTCAGCGGGTTCCTACACCCATTAAAAGGAGGGAAGTCAGTGCATACCAGGCTCAAGAAAGGTTCAAGTCCAAAGGGAATAGGACAAGAGAGAGTCCAAAGGGAAAAGGTCTGAAGAAGGCGGCTCCTGCCGGACCATATCCAGAGAAGCTGGTGGGCCCATCCCCTATAGTGCCCATTCAAGTGGAGGGAGTCTACACCAGGGGCCTCCTGGATACCGGGGCACAAGTGACCCTACTATACCGGGACTTCAACGACAGGCATCTGAGTCGTCTGCCTATCCAGAAGATAGAAGAGCTGGAAATATGGGGAATTGGAACCCAGAGTTTCCCTTACGACGGCTACCTTCCCATCAAAATGACCTTTGACCCATCCGTGGCTGGGAAGGCCGAAGTGTTTGACACCCTGGCAGTTGTGTGCCCTAGGCCGCCTGGAGCCAACAAGAATTCCCTTATAATAGGGACGAACACGGACCTGGTCCGAAGACTCCTGACCCCTCTCGTGACAGAAGAAAGACAAGCAGCTACCAAGATCCATCCCATGCTGAAGACAGCCTACCAACGGCTGGTCCAAGAGCGGGAGACCCCTGGAGAGGAGATAGGGAAGGTGTGGAGACTTGGAAGAGAAGGGGTAGTGTTGCAGCCCGGTGAAGTAACCTGTCTCAGGGCCACTGTGAAGCTTACTTGGGAGCAGCCTGGTCCCTTTGTCATGCTGGAGTCAGACCCAAGGGGTGAGTCCTCAGGCCTGGAGGTGATACCGGAAGTGATTCCGCTGAAGGTCCTGAAGAAGGCCCATTATAGAGTTCCAGTGAGTGTTAGGAATACTACCAAAGACCCCATGGAAATCCCAGTCAGAATGTTGCTAGGCCAGGTGAGCCCGGCGGCCCCTGTTACCCTGTCAGAAGTGAAGAGGGCAGGTGGAGGAGGGGATGTTTGGGAGAAGCTGTCCATGGAAAACCCGAATCTGTCCAGGGCTTGGAAAGAGAGAGCCAAGGCCCAGTTGAATAGATGGGAGAAGATCTTCTCTAAGGATGAGTTTGATGTGGGGTGTGCAAGGAGTGCCACCCATCGGATCCGCCTCCAGGAAGATAAGCCCTTCCGAGAGAGGGTCAGGCGGGTCCCGCTAGCAGATCTGGAGGACCTGAGGGAACAACTTGCAGAACTCAAGAGGACTGGTGTGATACGGGAGTCCATAAGCCCCTATGCCTCTCCCATAGTGGTGGTCCGAAAGAAGAATGGATCATTGAGGCTCTGTATCGACTACAGGACTCTCAACAGGAGAACCATACCTGACCAATACACCACTCCGAGGATAGAGGATGCCCTACAGAGCTTGTCTGGAGCCAAATGGTTCAGCGTTATGGATCTCAAGATTGGGTACTATCAGATTCCGATGCACCCAGCAGACAAGGAGAAGACAGCTTTCATAACCCCAGTGGGGTTCTTTGAATTCGACCGGATGCCCCAAGGTCTGTCTGGAGCCCCAGCTACTTTCCAACGCCTCATGGAGAAGACAGTAGGGGACATGAACTTGATCGAAGTCCTTGTATACCTGGACGATGTCATTGTCTTTGGGAGAACCTTGGAGGAACATGAAGAGAGGCTGGAAAAAGTGTTGAGAAGACTCAGTGAGGAAGGACTTAAGCTTTCGCCTGAGAAGTGTCGGTTCTACCAATCTTCTGTGACCTATCTGGGGCACATAGTGTCTGAAGAAGGGGTGGCCACAGACCCTGACAAATTGGAGGCAGTTACCTCCTGGCCACGGCCCACCACAGTAACAGAACTCAGATCCTTCTTGGGTTTCTGCTCATACTACAGTTTGTGGAGGGATTTGCCCGAATTGCTAGACCATTGAATGAGTTGCTCAAGACTGAAGGAGAAGAGGATGGCTCGGGGCCCAGGAGGCCAGGAGAGTCCATCAGAGATCAGTGGAATCAGAAGTGTGAAGAGGCTTTCCAGGAATTGAAGAGGAGCCTGACCACTGCACCAGTCTTGGCCTACGCAGACCCAATCAAACCCTATGAACTGCACGTGGATGCTAGTCATGACGGTCTGGGAGGAGTACTCTACCAAGAACATGAGGGGCAATTGCGGCCTGTTGCCTATGTGAGTAGGAGCCTGACCCCCTCTGAGAAGAACTACCCCACTCACAAGCTGGAGTTCCTGGCCCTCAAGTGGGCGGTAGTAGACAAGCTCAAAGACTACCTGTATGGAGCGGAGTTCACTGTGAAGACCGACAACAACCCCCTTACCTACCTGTTCACCACGGCCAAGCTGGACGCCACTGGAGGTGGCTGGCCGCACTGTCTGGATTCAACTTCAGCCTTAAGTATAGACCAGGAGTGGGGAATCGAGACGCAGACGCTCTGTCCAGGAGATCTCATTCCCCCACCATTGAAATAGAAGATTGGACCCAAGTGGCACCGGATGGGGTGCGGGCCCTTTGTCAAGGAGCTGAATTCCAAGCCCGAGGAGGCTCCAGAGCAGAGGAAATAGGAGTTACCACGGTGGGAGTCCCCAAACACTACTGTGGAGTAGCTCAATTGGAAGAGGACAACCTACCAAGACTGTCCAAGAAGGAATTGAGGTGTGACCAACTGGAAGACCCCATGGGGAGATTGGTCCTGGAGGCCTTGAAAAATCAGGATCCAAACAGACTCATGCGTCAACCTTCAAAAGAAGCTCGCCTGCTGAGGAAGGAGTGGGATAGGTTGCAGTTACATCAGGGAGTGGTCTACCGAAGGGGCCCCTCTGATGACTCAGAAGATAAGTGGCAGCTGTTCCTCCCAGAGAAACATCGGGAGACTGTTCTGATTGCCCTGCATGACAATCATGGCCACCTAGGGGCTGAAAGGACCTTTCAACTTGTCAGAAGTCGGTTCTATTGGCCCTGCATGAGAGCAGAGGTAGAGGAGTACTGCCACTCATGTGCGCGATGCATCCAGAGGAAGACTTTGCCCCATCAAGCTGCCCCAATGGGCCATCTACAGAGCCAAGGGCCCATGGACCTGGTGTGCATTGACTTTCTCTGCCTCGAACCCGACCTGAGTGGACTAGGAAATGTTCTGGTGATAACCGACCATTTCACCTGGTATGCCCAGGCTTTCCCCACCAAAGACCAGAAGGCCTCCACCGTGGCCAAGGTACTTATGGAGAAGTACTTTGTCCATTATGGGCTGCCACAGAGACTCCATTCAGACCAAGGGAGGGACTTCGAGAGTAAGCTAATCCGGAAGCTCTTGGATTCTTTGGGAATTAAGAAGACTCGAACTACACCTTACCATCCTCAGGGAGATGCTCAGCCGGAAAGGTTCAACCGAACCTTGCTCAACATGTTGGGGACTCTGGAAAGCGAGAAAAAGCAACATTGGAGCAAACACATAGCAGCCATAGTACATGCTTACAACTGCACCATCAGTGATGCTACAGGCTACTCCCCATATCGACTCATGTTTGGGAGAGAAGCGAGACTACCGGTGGACTTGGCTTTTGGCACCTCACTGGACCATTCCTCAGCCACATCCCACAAAGGATATGTGGACAGGCTCAGACACAGCCTGAAAGTAGCCTATGAACAAGCTCAAGCAGCCTCAGATCAAAGGGGAGCTCGGAATAAAATAAATTTCGACTTGAAGGTCCGGGTACAAGACCTACAGCCCGGGGATCAAGTACTGTTGCGCAATCTGGGAGTCCCCGGAAAGCACAAACTTGCAGACAGATGGAGATTTGAACCCTATGTCATCTGCAGGAAGTTGCCGGGCCTACCTGTCTACAAGGTGAAGCCAGAGGGAAAGGTAGGCCCACTGAAGACATGGCATCGAAACCACCTGCTCCCACTTGCGGAGGCAGTTAGAATACCTCCCGTGGGAGACTCCCCTGAACCGGCCTCTATCTTGGATACTCCTAGGCCGAACACTCGGTCACAGACCTCCCGAGCTGAAAATGGAGAAGCCTCCCAACTTAGTGGAGATGAAGAGGGAGAACTTGGTTGGCTGTGGTCTTCCCCAACTCCAGGAACTTCTATCATAGATCTTCCAGTCACCCAAGATACCACAGATGAAACACTGAACCCAGAGGCTACAGAGTTCATCCCCTTTAGTCCTTCAGCAGATTACTGGGAAGATGCCTATGATAGTTGCTCCGAGGAAGAGGAGCCTGCGGAGCCAGAGCCAGAGATTCCAGGAGGGCAAAGGGCTCGACGAGTCATTCGACCTCCTAAGAAGCTGACCTACCCTCAGATGGGGAACAGTTCGGAAGACTTTGTAGTCACTGCTAGGAGAAATGCTGAGATTCCGGATCCCTCCACTGTCCATTTGGTGGAGGGCAACCCCAGCTCACTCTCTGGCACAGTTAGGCAGGCCACCCATGATAATGTGACCTGTGGGCAAGGGAATTCTACCCGTCAGTTATGGTGGGAATCCCCTATCTCAACATCGTTTTCAGAATTGTCCAGTGTTATATATAGTTGTTGTTAAAATTTATCTTTGGGGACCAAAGAGTTTAAGTGGGGGGAGTGTGTAGCGGGGTATTCCCCTAGATTGGGAAGAAACTACATTACCCATAACCCCATTCTTGAGATGTTCTACCGCAGAGACTCATGGGAGGGGTTATAAAAGGAGGAGGCGAGGCCGGGCTCGGCCTCTTTGGGACACGAGACTTCACAGACGGATCCTCCTGTGCGGATGTGTCGGAGTGCAAGGCCTGAAGCCTGAGGCCTTGCTCTGCACCAAAGAGCCTTCCACCTCCCTCTGCGAGCCTGGGTGGCATCTGACTTTGTACGCTACAGCCTTGTCGGATCGGGGGCCCGATCGTTGGAGAGATCGAGTGTGTGTGACACGGCCGGTGGAGGTTTCCCGGACTGGATCCGTAGTCCGGCGGGTGAGAGGGCATAAGCCCAGCTAAGATACTGTTACTGTATATAGGCCTATAGACTGCCGTGGCCTACAAGTTATTTTGATACCCCTATTGAAGAGCCTTGTCAGAACTGAGCCTGCGGCTTTATTTAACCAAGTTCTATACCCCTTGGATTACAAAGTTATACTCTGTTTAAAGTGCACCACCATTACAGACCTGCCGGTGAAGAAAGAAGGACTAAGTTAAATATTAGAACCAGGCCTGGTGGGGATTCTAGCGTGTTTGATTACTGCGCCATAGGGCACTTAGTTAACGGTCGCCCGTATGGCGCACCTATAGCGTGTGGTACTACATAGTGTGTTAGAGTGGCAGGACGCTGCCCTTAGGAGTGATTATCTTGAGCTGTGATTACTGTTACCCCTTTATCCATATTGAGAAAAATGAGTAAAACACCTTATCTATTACAATTCATTACTGTGTCCTGGCTTAGTTATTATATTGCATAGGATATACCATTGATTGTTAATACTAGCTGTGCCAGAAGGGGGTAGAGCCTATTGCCGGGGGTTGGCGGAGCTGCACTCAGGGCCCAAATCTAATTCTGCGGCCTCCTTAGTTGGAGGTATCGCTACATACATATATAGTCTCTCACGTCTCAAGTCTCACCTGACGTCAGCCCCGCCCGCCTCTCTTCTGATCTGATAGCTACAGTCAGCGGGCTGACGTCAGGAGAGACGTGAGAGGAGAGAGGCGGGCCTGGCAGTTACATGAGCGGCATATACACAGACTAAAGCCCTGTACACATGATCGGTTTTACCGATGAAAACAGTCCGATGGACTGTGTGGGCCCCATCGGACTTATTTCCATCGGTGAAAAAAAATAGAACATGTTTTAAATTTTTCCGATCGAAAAAAAAACGATAGAAATTTCCGATCGTCTGTGTGGAACTCCATCGGAGAAAAACTCCACCCATGCTCAGACTGAATTAGGAGACGGGAGTGCTCGTTCTGGTAAAACTAGCGTTCGTAATGGAGATAGCACATTCATCATGCTGTAACGGACTGAAAAGCACAGAGACTGAAAACGCAAATCGGCTCTCACCAAACTTTTACTAACAACTTTTACTAACACGCGGTAACACGAAATCAGCAAAAGCAGCTCAAAGGGTGGCGCCATTGGATTTGAACTTCCCATTTATAGTGGGACGGTCGGAATTTTGTCTGAAGGTGTGTAGGCAAGACTGATGGAAGTCAGCTTCATCGGAATTCCGATGAAAAAATAAATCGAATTTGATTCCATCGGAAATCGGATTGTGTGTACAGGGCTTAAGAAAAGCAGGTATGAATAGATTGTAACTTTGCATTTATTACAACACAGTTATTTTAACAGCAGTAAGTAGAGTACAAATGTACTCTGTACACTGTGTTAACTCCTAGTGTGCTGGAAGGTGCAAACGGGGAAGCCAGGAACTGTCAGCACAGAGACAGTAGTACAGGGAACTTCACAGGGCTGTTTGTAAGCTGTGAATTCTAATCCCTCCTGACCTCCCAGCAGCCGTGTGCGTGAATGCCTGTACCCTGCAGTGCACTGGATTTGTGCACTTTTTTAAAGCACAGTTACACCCGTTTTTTAGTTTATTAAAAGTCAGCAGCTACAAAAAGCATAGCTGCTGACTTAACAGACACTTACCTGTCCCACGGTCCATCAATGTGGTCGCACGGAGGCCCAGTCCTCTCCCCCTCTTCTCCTCGGCGCCGTCAAATCTACTGAGGGCACCCGGTCGTGACAGCTTACGGCTTTACGGCCGGGCGCGCACTGCGTGAGCCGCACTGAGCTCTGCCTTTGGCCAGCCAAACTTCTGGGACCTGTGTTGTGTCCCAGAAGATCGTTGGCAGGGAAGGGCCGCCTAGGGCGAGAGGAGGAGTCGCCTAGGCGGCCGGGACAGGAAGGAGGAAGTGGGACAGGAAGTCCCACTAAAAAGAGGACACACACTCCCCCCTAAAAAAATTACATACCAAATGTGGCATGTCAGGGGGCGAAGACTGCTTAAAGCGGAAGTTCCACTTTTCGGTGGAACTCCGCTTTAAGGGAGTGAGGTTATTTTTTATTCAAAGCAGAGTTCCAGTAAATTTTTTGTTTATTAAGACACATCTGTTCCTTAATATAGATAGTAATTGCACGTATAGTAGAAGGCATATGGTGTATTATCCCATAGTGAAAGGTACTTTAATGCCTCAAACCTTCTCACCAGAAAAAAAACAGTGTATACTTTGTCCAATCGGTATGCATGCCCTAAACTCTACATCTATAGAAGGAAAATATTCTTTGAGTAAACAGCTGTTATGGTAATCATGCAGTCAATAATTAGTATTTTTTTTTACTTTGAATGTTTAAAACAATCCTTGGTATACTTCCCAAGGCTATCATTACATAGAAAAATCTGATCACAGATTCTCTTTAATCTTGCATACTTAAACATACATATTCCAAATATATCCTCAATCTTAAATTCAATTCTTGATTTTGTTATGGAAAAACTTGAACCATGTAATAGTATCAATGTGAAAATGAATGCCAGTGTACAATATCTTACTGTAACAGTATATGATTGTGTTTATCAATGTAGTGTAGTGGTGGTCAACTTTCTTGAAACAGGGAGTCTCAAGTGTGGCCCCAACATCATCAGAGGGTCATACATTATATTTACTAAATGTAATGCCATAAAAAAACTGTCAGAGACTACCGATATGCATCATGAGATACTCAAAATCTACTAACATTCTAAAGAGATAGTCACAGGGATTGATTTACTAAAGGCAAATAGACTGTTTACTTTGCAAGGGAATTTTCCCAGAGCTTAGTGATTGTGAAAAAAAAATTACTTTGTAAAGAATACATCATAATCATATGTAAGAAATATATAAAAACAGTGTTTCTTGTTCATACATCACGGGACACAGAGCGGCATAGTCATTACTATGTGGGTTATATAGAATTACCTTCAGGTGCTGGCACTGGCAACTTCCAAAACAGGAAGTACCCTCCCCTATATAAGCCCCTCCCATCCGGGAGCACCTCAGTTTTTTGCCAGTGTCTAAGGTGTTGGCCAAGGTTAACATGTATTCATCTGGGCTTGTGTACAGGTTCTCTGGGCTTTAGCAAGCTATTCCGGATCCGACCAAAAAAGCTTCATAGCTAAACGGTCGGTACCCGGGCCTTGCAGAGAAGAGCAGGGTTTTGCCTGTAATGCCTCTCTTAGGAGGGCTGGACCCTGGGATCCAGAGCTCTGGTCATACCCAAAACCAAGAGGCTATCTGTGCAGGGTGCTATACAGGTCCAGGGGAGTGGAATCCTTGGGAACCCGGTCCCTGAAGGTCTAGTACAATGCCTGCCGTGAGAGGTGAAGTTTGGGCTTCTGTGGACCAAACAAAGTCCTGCGGCGGGGAAAAGGTAAGTGGGGGCCCCTCAGGAACTTGGTTCTATTGAGGGGACCCCCAAGCCTAATATGTCTTTCTGCCTGTTACCTAAAGGTATTCCCGCTAATAGCTGTATATGCCTAAGAAATCCTAGAAATGTCTTTTCATAAAGGAAGTTTTAAAAACTGTAAACCTAGAAATGTTTTTCATAAAGGAGGTTTTAAAAAAAAAAAAAAAAAGACAAAAGTGCGGTACCTGTGTTTGTCCACTAGAGGCCGCTGTGGAACGTCTTTTTTTCTTGGGACTATTCCTTCCATGGTGAAAGTCCAGGCAGATGAGTGAGCTCTCTATCAGGGAAGCTGCATTCCTCTGTCATGCTGCCAAGTAGTTTCCTTCCATCCCCGAGTCCTGGTGAAACAGGGACCCTGGCTCCTCTCCCTACATGGCACCAAGAGCGCACACGTGCACGCGCGCGCACACATGCTTTCTTTTTATAAGATTTAGCTTCAAAAAAGGGGGCGGAGCCTGGCGGATGATGCGCTCTGTGCGCCCAGCGCTTCTGCGCATATGCGGGCATCCCAGCAAGATAAAAGGACTCAGTCCACGCTGCTTGCTATGGACACAGAGCATGAAAAGGAGCTGGTAGCATGGTATAGGGGCTTACAGCGGGCGGTTGATACAGGCATCCCCAGAAAGACGCATTAGTAGACACCCACTGATGTACATAGCAGCAAATTGCATTAGACTATTTCAGTAAGGGGTGTATTGCGGCTGGAATACCTCAGCTTTGAACTAAGGAATATGCCGCCTAAAAAACTCAGAGATATACCTCTCAGGAAGTGTAGGGGGTCTCCATCGGGCTCTGAGGATCTGGAGCAGTCATCTGCACCTTCCTCCCCTGAGAAATCAGAGGTTAATACCCATAAGGAACCCCCGGGAGTGCCAGGTACTGCGGCTGTCCTCAGTCCATCTGCTCCTGCATATATAACAGAGGAGGTTTTTGCCTCAACTCTGGAGGGATTGGAGCAGAGATTGGCAGCATTGATCGCTTCTTCTCTACAGGAAAGAAAGCGCGCCAGATCTCCATCCCCTCCATTAGAGTGCCTGTTGGCAGAGCAACAGTCCCAGGAAGGGACTGACCTTCCTGAAGGGGATCAGGAGGAGGTAATCTCTGTTTTTGAGGAATCGACAGTAGATGAACCATTTTCAGCATCACAGACTGAAAGATTGTGGGTCCAGACCCTAACTGACATGGTTCGATCTGCATTTAAAATGCCTCTTGTTGAACCATCAACTACTGCTGTCTCCTCATTGGGGTCGCTAAAAGCTCCCCAGATTAATTGCTCCTTTCCAATTCATCCATTATTGGAAGGACTTATATACCAGGACTGGGAACATCCTGATAAACTATTTGTTCCACCTAAGAAATTTCAGGTGATCTATCCCATGGAGGAAAAATTCACCCAGAGATGGAATGTTCCTACGGTGGACGCAGCCATTTCTTCTGTGAACAAATCACTGACATGTCCAGTAGATAATGTTCAAATGTTCAAAGATCCAGTAGATAAAAAATTGGAATCTTTATTAAAATCTGCTTTTTCCACAGCAGGGGCTGTTACACAGCCAGCAGTGGCAGCTATTGGGGTCTGCCAAGCTTTAAAGGATCAAATGAAAATGGTCCTGAGGGATTTGCCAGACCAGCAGGCCCAGGCTCTGGCTGATCTGCCTAGAGCATTATGCTTTGCGGTTGACGCCATCAAGGATTCTATCCATCAGGCCTCCCGCCTCACGCTGTCTTTGGTACATATGCGTAGGCTTCTGTGGCTCAAGAACTGGTCTGCTGAGGCTCCCTGTAAGAAGCTCTTAGTTAGCTTCCCATTTCATGGAGAACGCCTTTTTGGCGAAGACCTGGATAAATATATCCAGAAGATTTCCAGTGGTAAAAGTACTCTCTTACCAATTAAAAAGAGGTCTAGGGGTCCGTCTTTTAAGAGGACTACCTCTCCTATCCCTGGGACGTCTGCTACTAAGCAGTTCCGACGGCCTCCTCGGTCAAACTCAGGAGGTAAAAATCAGGGACAGTCACAGGGTAATAAAAAGCCCTGGATCCGAAGAGGTACTAAACCAGCCTCCAAGTCAAGCCTATGAAGGGCTGCCCCCACTCAAACGGGTGGGGGGAAGACTTCAGTTGTTCACAGAGACCTGGCGGGAGACGATCAAAGACAGATGGGTGCTCTCCGCAGTAACTCGGGGATACAAGTTGGAGTTAAAAGAGTCTCCTCCTTCCCATTTTATGTGGTCAGGCATGCCAAAAGACCCTCTGAAAAGAAGGTGTCTCCTAGTGGCGTTAGAACAACTATTGCTCCAAGGAGTAATTATGGAGGTTCCTATGGAAGAGTGGGGGTTGAGTTTCTACTCAAACCTTTTCACAGTCCCGAAACCAAACGGGGACATAAGACCCATATTGGACCTAAAGAGTCTAAACAAATTTCTAAACGTCCGGTCCTTCCGGATGGAGTCGATCCGATCGGTCACCGCTGCCCTACAGGGGGAGGAATGGTTAGCCTCGATCGACATCAAAGATGCTTACTTGCATGTTCCCATCTTTCCAGGTCATCAAAAATTTCTACGCTTTGCAGTAGAAGGGCGCCATTTTCAGTTCAGAGCCTTACCATTCGGTCTGGCCACAGCACCACGAGTGTTCACAAAAATTCTGGCCCCACTGTTGGCCGATCTAAGAACACGAGGTGTAACGATAATGGCATACCTACACGACCTGTTGTTGATGGACCACTCAGTTGCCAAGCTAGAAGTGGTAATTGTCGATACAATCAAGTATCTAGAATCTCACGGTTGGGTCATCAACCTGGACAAGTCAGCCCTACAGCCAGTGAAAAACCTGGTATATCTAGGGCTACGGCTGGATTCAGACCAGAGGAAGATTTTCTTACCTCTAGACAAGGTATCCTCTTTGAGGGGCTTGGTCCGTCTGCTTTGTGCAAAAAGACAGCCGTCCATACGCCTGTGCATGAGGCTGCTAGGAAAGATGGTAGCATCATTCGAAGCTGTGCCATACGCCCAATTCCACTCAAGGAATTTACAGAGGGCCATATTGTCAGCCTGGAACGGAAAAATTCAGGCTCTAGACTTCCCGATGGCTTTGTCCCCTTCCGTTCGGAAGAGTCTCTGCTGGTGGTTGATCCCCCAGAATCTCCAGAAGGGAAAACCCTTCAGTCCGATATCCTGGAAGGTGGTCACTACAGATGCCAGCCTTATAGGCTGGGGGGCAGTACTGGAGCAATGGTCTCTCCAGGGCAGATGGTCAAATGTAGTAAAAACCCTGCCCATCAATCTCTTAGAGATACGAGCAGCCCGGTATGCCCTAGTAGCCTGGGCATCCAGACTCCAAGGGTCCCCTGTCAGAATTCAATCAGACAATGCCACAGCAGTGGCATATATCAATCATCAGGGAGGCACCAGGAGTCGTGCAGTCCAGAGGGAAGTAAGTCACATCCTGGAATGGGCAGAAAAGCATGTCCCATGTATATCAGCTGTCTTCATTCCAGGGGTGGCGAATTGGAAGGCGGACTTTCTAAGTCGCCAACAGTTATGCCCAGGGGAATGGTCCCTTCATCCCGAGGTCTTCCGAGCAATATGTCAGCGGTGGGGAACACCGGATGTAGATCTGCTAGCATCCAGATTCAACGCAAAGGTGGACAGATTTGTCTCCCGGACAAGGGATCCCCTCGCTTGCGGCTCGGATGCTCTGGTGTTCCCTTGGAATCAGTTCAGACTGATATATGCATTCCCTCCGCTACAATTGTTGCCTCGACTCCTTCGCAGAGTCAGGTTGGAAAAGAAGCCGGTGATCTTGGTGGCTCCAGCGTGGCCCCGAAGGGCCTGGTACGCGGAGATCATCAAAATGTCTGTGGGGAGTCCTTGGACCCTTCCACGTCGTCCGGACCTGCTTTCGCAAGGGCCGATATACCACCCTTCCTTACTAACTCTAAGTTTAACGGCCTGGCTATTGAATCCCACATCCTAAAGAAGAGAGGTCTCTCTAACTCTGTGGTATCAACTATAATCAATGCCAGGAAGCCTGTATCCAGGCAGATCTACTATAGAGTTTGGAAGGCGTACATCACTTGGTGCGAGGCCAGAAAGTGGCATCCACGTAAGTACGTTATAGGCAGAATTCTGGACTTCCTACAGTGGGCTGTAGACAGGAAGTTTGCCTTAAGTACTATCAGGGGTCAGGTTTCGGCCTTATCAATACTATTTCAAAGGCCCCTGGCTATGCATTCACTTGTCAAATCCTTTATGCAAGGGGTGACTCGTATTATTCCACCGATTAAAGCTCCCATATGTCCATGGGATCTAAATTTGGTTCTGTCGGTTCTGCAGAAGCAGCCATTTGAACCTTTGCGGCACATTTCCTTGGTTCTACTCACCAGAAAATTGATATTTTTAGTAGCCATATGCTCGGCTAGAAGAGTTTCGGAAGTAGCCGCCATGTCCTGTAAAGAGCCATATCTGGTTATTCATGAGGACAGAGTAGTATTACGTCCTCACCCAGCCTTTCTTCCTAAGGTGGTATTGAGGTTTCACTTGAACCAGGATGTGGTTCTTCCTTCTTTTCCCCAAACCGAGCTCGGTAGAGGAAAAGTTATTGCATTCTTTGAATGTAGTAAGAGCAGTTAAAGCTTATCTAAAAGCCACTGCTCAGATTCGTAGAACGGATTCTTTGTTTGTTCTGCCGGAAGGCCCCAGAAAGGGTCAGGCAGCATCAAAATCTACTTTAGCCAAGTGGATTCGACAGGTCATAATACAAGCCTATGGCTTGAGAAGTAGACCGCCTCCGTTCAAAGTTAGGGCGCACTCCACGAGAGCAGTTGGAACTTCATGGGCAGTGCATCACCAGGCCTCCCTGGCTCAAATTTGTAAGGCCGCAACATGGTCTTCAGTACACACGTTTACTAGGTTCTACCAGGTGGACGTTAGAAGTCAGGAGGATGTCGCCTTTGGGCGCAGTGTGTTGCAGGCCGCAAAAGATCCTCATGCCTGATGGCGCCCAGCTTATGTATGGTATATCCCCCCCCCTCATTTGGCATTGCTTTGGGACGTCCCACATAGTAATGACTATGCCGCTCTGTGTCCCGTGATGTATGAACAAGAAAGTAGGATTTTTAAAACAGCTTACCTGTAAAATCCTTTTCTTGGAGTACATCACGGGACACAGAGCTCCCACCCCTCTTTTGGGGACACGTATTGCTTTGCTACAAAACTGAGGTGCTCCCGGATGGGAGGGGCTTATATAGGGGAGGGTACTTCCTGTTTTGGAAGTTGCCAGTGCCAGCACCTGAAGGTAATTCTATATAACCCACATAGTAATGACTATGCCGCTCTGTGTCCCGTGATGTACTCCAAGAAAAGGATTTTACAGGTAAGCTGTTTTAAAAATCCTACTTTTTGCTTGCACATGATTGGCTGATGGAAGTCAGTAGAGCTTCACCTCATTTATTAAGCTCTTTGGAAAAATTCCCTTGCAAAGTGAACAGTCTATTTGCCTTAGTAAATTGACCCTATATACTACAGATGTCATGGTTTGGGATCAGGCTCAGAGGCCAGTGGCTGTAGCAGTAGAGAGGTTTGCGCAATAATCAGCTGGATAGATACACAAGCAGATCCCCATAGCAGATGGTGTAGTCTCAATCAAGGCATGGAGTCTAAGTACTAGCCAGTGTTCACCAGAGCTCCTGATGGGTTTTCGCTGCATGTTAATGCCACATTGCAGTCCTCTGGATTTCTCTCTGCCAGGAAGAGTGTGGGGTCAGGTAGAGGATTAACCACTTACTGACTGCGCTATAGCCGAATGACAGCTACAGCGCGGCTGGCTAGCTCTGGGGCACCATCATATGACAGGTTTCGTGCTCTGTGACCGCAGTGTCCGGAGGACACTACAGATTAAATATTGAGGTAAAGAGCCAATTAGCGGCTCTTTACCACGTGATCAGCTGTATCCAATCACAGCTGATCACGGATGTCAACAGAAGCCGGTTATTGGCATTCCTTTCCCCATACTAACCGGCTTCTCCAAAATAGACTTCTACACTGATCATCAGGGCACTGATGATCAGTGTCCTGATTATCAGTGCAGTTCCAACAGTGCCCACTAGTGCTGCCAATCTGTGTCCACAAATGTTGCCAATCAGTGCCCATCAGTGCTGCCAATCAGTGCCCATAAGTGCCTCCTCATCAGTGTCATCTATCAGTGTCGCCTTTCAGTGCCGCCTACCAGTGCCTATCATTGCCACCTATCAGTGACTCCTATCAGTGTCCATCAGTGCCGCCTAGCAGTGCCACCTAGCAGTGCCCATCAGTGCCGCCTATCAGTGCCGCCTATCAGTGCCCATTAGTGCCACCTATCAGTGCCACCTATCAGTGCAGCCTCATCTGTGCCTCCTCATCAGTGCCCACCAGTGCCGCCTCATCATGCTTGGAAATATCAGTTTGTAAATGGATAGAAAACTGGCTAAAAGACAGAATTCAGAGAGTAGTGGTTAATGATTCTTACTCTGACTGGTCTAAGGTTATCAGTGGTGTACCCCAAGGTTCAGTGCTGGGACCCTTACTTTTTAATATCTTTAATAAATGATATTGGGTCTGGGATCAAAAGTAACATTTCTGTCTTTGCAGATGACACTAAGCTATGCAGTGGAATAACGTCCTTACAGGATGTCTCCAATTTACAAGCCGACCTCAATGCACTGTCTAATTGGGCGACTATGTGGCAGATGAGGTTTAATGTTGATAAATGTAAAGTTATGCACTTAGGGGCTAAGAATAGGTATGCATCATACATACTAGGGGGAGTACAACTGGGGGGGGGGATCCGTAGTGGAGAAGGATCTGGGGGTTTTGGTAGATCATAAGCTCAATAATGGCATGCAATGCCAAGCTGCGGTTTCCAAAGCGAGCAAAGTCCTTTCTTGTATTAAGAGAGGTATGGACTCCAGAGAGAGAGATATAATTTTTCCCCTGTATAAATCATTAGTAAGACCTCATCTGGAATATGCAGTTCAGTTTTGGGCACCAGTTCTCAAAAAGGATATTGGGGAACTGGAGAAAGTGCAGAGAAGGGCAACCAAACTGATAAGAGGTGTGGAGGAGCTCAGCTAAGAGGAAAGATTAGAGGAACTGAATGTATTCACTCTTGAGAAGAGGAGATTAAGGGGGGATATGATCAACATGTACACATATATAAGGGGTTTATATAGTGAACTTGGTGTTGAGTTATTTACTTTACGGTCAACACTGAGGACAAGGGGGGCACTCTTTACGTCTAGAGGAAAAGAGATTTCATCTCCAAATACGGAAAGGTTTCTTCACAGTAAGAGCTGTGAAAATGTGGAATAGACTCCCTGCAGAGGTGGTTCTGGCCAGCTCAGTAGATTGCTTTAAGAAGGCCTGGATTCTTTCCTAAATGTACATAATACAACTGGGTACTGACATTTATAGGTAAAGTTGATCCGGGGAAAATCCGATTGCCTCTCGGGGGATCAAGAAGGAATTTTTTTTTCCTGCTGTAGCAAATTGGATCATGCTCTGCTGGGGTTGTTCGCCTTCCTCTGGACCAACTGTGGGTATAGAATTGGGTATATGGGATTGTATGATATTATTTTATTTTTTTATGGTTGAACTGGATGGACTTGTGTCTTTTTTCAACCTGACTAACTATGTAACTATGTAACTATCAGTGCCCATCAGTGCAGCCTAACAGTGCTGACTCATTAGTGCCCATCAGTGCAGCCTATCAATGCCTATTGGTGCAGCCTCATCAGCGCACATCAGTGAAGGAGAAAATTACCTGTTTGGAACATTTTATAACAAACTATGAAAACGTTTTTTTTGTCTATTCGTTTAGCAAAAAATACAAAAACCCAGTAGTGATTAAATACCACCAAAATAAAGCTTTTTTTATGTAAAAAAAAATATATAAAAATGTTGTTTGGGTATAGTGTTGCATGACCACAAAATTGTCATTCAAAGTATGACAGTGGTGAAAGCTGAAAATTGGCCTGGCAGGACGGGGGTAAAAGTGCCCAGTAGGCATGTGGTTCAACACATAGGAAACAAGCAGAATAATAGTTGACGAACAAGCCAAAAAGTTGGCAATGAATAGTTCTTGACTGGGATCAGGCAGAAGCTCATGAAGAAGCCAAGTGTTAGTAATGAGTGGTAGTGAAAATAAAGATAGCAGCATGAACGCAAGGAGCAAGATATTGGCTGGACAGAGCACAATAATATGGCAAACAGGAACTGAAAGGACATGGCTTGAAATAGGAAGTTCATGGGAGGAGCAAAGAGTTCAAGGTTTAACAAGGACCAAGTCAAGGTATAAAGCAGGAATGTCCACAGGACACTATAGGGCCTCTGCACACAGGGCATACAAAATGCTGCTTTTACAGGAGTTTCACTTTTTTTCAGCCTGTAAATGCACCTCTATGTTAGCCTATGTTTCCATGCACACATAGGTGTTTACAGGTTTATTTGAAGAGGAGCATTTAGAGGCTGAATAAATTGTACCACCAGTGCATTCAGGAGAGAAGCTATTGGGAAAAAAAATCTCTGAACGTGCCTAAATGCATGTAAACACGTGTAAACGGCTGCAGCCACAGTGTCATTTTTAACCTGTATCTCAGTTTGGCTTGGGGGGTAGGCTAAAACTAAAGTGTATACTCTTCCTCCTATCCTGTCTTCGACCTTTGTTGGGTAATTATCCTTGAAAGTTTTTCATACTGTACCTTGGCACGAGCCACACACACATACTTTATATATGTTCTGGGTGTATTTTTTCCTTTTTGTTGTTTTGTTGATGCAAATGTCGGGACTGCGTACTCAGCATAGGCATCAGGTGGTCTGCAAGTGTTGTCTTTTTATGATTTATTCCTGATAAAACTTGTAACATGTAACTTGTAACTGTTAGCAATTGGCTGTAAGGGGACAATGTTTTTCTTTAAGCAACTGTGAATATTGGACAGTCTAAGGCCTCACAGCCGAGGGCCATATGGCAAGTCTCTTTGGCATCTGGTTACCCTGCACCACTGCATAGTTATTGATACCCAGTGCAATCCCAGGAACACTGTAGAGTACAGGAGGGCACTCTTCTCTGAGATCACAGTCCAGGACACTGCTGAGGACAAGGGAATGTCCAGTATCCAAAACCCTATGAGTGAAGTCTCAGTCCAAGCAACCTCTGGCTCTTTTAACCCAAAAGCACAGAGTCACAAGGAATCAACTCAGGGTCATTACTCACAGTTCCTTAGCAGCTGCCACCTTCCAGCCTCCTCTGGACACAATCCAGTGAGTGAGACAGTCCTTCTCTCGACCAGATCCCTTTAGTAAAGTCCTAAAGTTAGTTCCAGATCACTTCCAGGTCCCAGCTCTGCCACTGCTAAGACCTCACAGAACAGCAACACAGTCCACAGGCTGCCTTAGCGGCAATTGCCCCCTGAGGCTTGGAACTCTCACTGCTGGGAAAAAAAGACCCATTCTCCAGGGCTCCAGAATATTTATCAGCTTCCCAGTCACCATCTGGGCACACCTCCTCAGGGATTGGCTAGGCTCTGATCAATATTCAGGCTGGTTATTTGAATTCTCCCTTCCTAAGCTCTACAAACTTCTTCTAGAGGCATGGGGAAGGAATCAAACCAGCCTGTGAAAACCTAAACAGACCAAACCAAAAAAACACTGCTGCCTTGATTACAGAAGGAGCCATTAACTAAATACTAAATATGCTATGAGGGTGCTACGAATGGATGTGTAAGGAATATTTTTGAGAATACATTAAGGGGGCCTAGGATGTCCAAACTTTGCATGTTACTATAGGGCAGCGCATATAGCCAGTCTCAGTAAACTACATGCTCAAAATGAAATCCCACTATGGGTATCCATAGAAGCGGTTGAGTGTGATCCAATTTCAGTCTCAAATTTACTTTGGATCCCTCCAAAATATTGCAAAAATTTACAAAACCCAATTACGAAGCATTTTATCTCCTTATGGGATAGATATAAAAATAAACACCAACTACAATCCATACACAACCCTCTACTCTCCTTTTATAAAAACCCTGCATTTTACCCGGCATGGGTCCTTCCTAATTCCTTTAGAGAATGGACTTCTCGGGATGTCATATACAAGTACAAATTTATAAACTCAACATCATTTATCCCCTTCCCGACCCTTTGCGAAACTTATGGTTTGCCGCAATCAGAACTATTTAGATACCTCCAAATAAAATATTTTTTCTCTCCAATACAAAACACTTCAACCCCAATAACTCAACTGACAAAGTTTGAAACAATTTGCAAAAAAGATCCGCACATCAAGGGAGCAATATCCACTCTGTATTCTCAGCTATTGACTCAAGCAGATGCAGGTAAGCCACATTATGTTCTGAAATGGGAGGAAGACTTACAAAGAAACTTAGATGACATAGAATGGAACCAGATATGGTTAACTGCAAAATCTGCCTCCCCTAACATACTGGCGGTCGAAGCCAATTACAAAGTACTAACACGCTGGTACCTTGTACCAGCTAGGATAGCAAAGCATGTTACAAATTATTCAGGACACTGTTTTAGAGGGTGCACAGAGATAGGAACACAATTTCATATTTGGTGGTCGTGTCCAGTTGCTCTAAAATTTTGGAATAAAATCTTTAAAATTGCCTCTGAAATATTGGGTAGGACAATTCCTCTAGACCCGGCAACAGCAATACTTAACTTGAAACCGGAAAATGTAACGCACATGCAATTTAAACTATTAGTACAATTCTTTACGGCAGCAAAACAAGCTTTAGCAAAGGCCTGGAAATCCCCTAAACTAAGCATAACCGAAATATTAGCAAGAATGAATAGTGCTATGGCTCATGCTAAGATGACTGCCATAGAAACGGCCACGATACCTAAATTTGAAAAACTTTGGCAGCCCTGGATTGACTATACCATGTTATCAACCTTTGACAACACAGTTCTTTTACCATGGTAGATGTGACAGACAGCCCAAAACATTATTTTTTCAGTTGCAGCGGTGGATCTGGACCTGACCACGCGGACTTCTCTTCTCTTTTTTCTTCTTCTTCCCTCATTTCTCTCTCATTTCCATTTCCTATTTTCCTTATTTTTTAAGAACGCAATTAAATTTTGCCTCACACATTCCTTTATTTTGCTTCAATTGTTTTATAAAAATATACTTCCTGAGTTACACATCCATATTTTTTATTATTTAAGCATTACTCTAACAGGTTGTATAAAATCACAAACAAGTTGAATGTTTATATGGAACATATAAAGTTCTAGTATGTTATAAATGTAGTATTATCATCACTATATCACATATTCAGATAAGTGAATAATAACTTTCTGATGAATAACAACATGTTCTCAAATAAGCTCATCTGTATAGTGTCACTTGTAAAAATATAAGTATTTAAGACTATTTGTACACTGCAACATTAAACTTTAATAAAATATTTTGACAAGGAGAATACATTAAGGATATTGTTTGGTGTCACTTTAATTTATGTAACCCTAAACATGAGATGACATTACACTGAATTTATGGCACATGTCCCATCAGCTGTTTTGTTGCAGCAATTTAAAGCAAATGTAGAAATCGCTCGTCTTAACTTTTTCTTTATGGTAGGAAATTATGAACTGCAATACTTTACTTTACTGTAATTAAATACAATAGATTATTTTTCATAATAGATAATTTTTCAAGTACTAAGTATTTATTTTAATATTATAACTTGATTTTTAGTTTTAAGACATTTTAGATATGGCAGCTGGTTTATGATTTGAGAGACTTTTTAGAAACGTTGAATTGGATGATTTTTTTAAGGCAAAAACTTTGCTTTGGCCAATGTTGCTAGAAGCCTTTAGGCTGGGTTCACACTAGTGCGACACGACATCTGTCCTACTTTGGATCCGACTTTGCCCTGCGACATGAAGCCGACATATGTCCGACTTTCAATGAACGGGGATCCGACTTGGATCCCCGCCAATATCAGGCACTGTGTTTGGTATGAATCTTGAGGGGGAACTCCAGGCCAAATTTTAAATAAAAAACCGGCATGGCTTCCCCCTCCAGGAGCGTACCAGGCCCTTGGGTCTGGTCTGGATTTGAAGGGGCGCCCCTACGCCGAAAAAACGGCATGGGGGTCCCCCCCAAAATCCAAACCAGACCCTTATCCGAGCACACAACCTGGCCGGCCGCAGGGGAAGAGGGGGGGACGAGAGAGCGGCCCCCCTCCCTCCTGAACCGTACCAGGCCGCATGCCCTCAACATGGGGGGTTTGGTGCTCTGGGGCAGGGGGGCGACCTGCGGCCCCCCCACCCCAGAGCACCCTGTCCCCATGTTGATGAGGACAGGGCCTCTTCCCGACAACCCTGGCCGTTGGTTGTCGGGGTCTGCGGGGGGGGCTTATCGGAATCCGGGAGCCCCCTTTAATAAAGGGGCCCCTCGATCCCGGCCCCCCCACCCTATGTGAATGAGTATGGGGTACATCGTGCCCCTACCCATTCACCTGGTGGAAAAAAATTGCAATAAAAAAACCACACAGCTTTTTAAAGTATTTTATTGCACAGCTCCGGGGGTCTTCTTCCGACTTCGGGGGTCTCCGGTGTCGTCGCCGCGCTCTCCGGTTCTTTCTTCTGCCGGGCCTCCGCTAACTTCTTTTTAGCTCTTTTGCTAACGGAGGCCCGGTCTTCTCCGTCGTCTTGTCCGGCTCTCCGTTGTCCTTCTGCCGGCCCCTCCACTAACTTCTTGGTAGCTCTTTTGCTAGTGGAGGAGCCGGTCTTCCCGTCGTTGTCGTCGGCGTCTTCTTCTCTCTTCTCCTCCTCGATGTTGACGCGTCGCTTCCTCCCGCTGTAATACTGGCTCTCCGCTCCGCTCCGCATTAATATAGGCTTTTCATGACGTCACAGTCACAAAAGAGCTAAAAAGAAGTTAGCGGAGGCCCGGCGGAAGAAAGAACCGGAGAGCGGGAGAAGAACCGGAGAGCGGGAGAAGAGGAAGGCGATGGAGAAGACCGGGCCTCCGTTAGCAAAAGAGCTAAAAAGAAGTTAGCGGAGGCCCGGCAGAAGAAAGAACCGGAGAGCGCGGCGATGACACCGGAGACCCCCGAAGTCGGAAGAAGACCCCCGGAGCTGTGCAATAAAATACTTTAAAAAGCTGTGTGGTTTTTTTATTGCAATTTTTTTCCACCAGGTGAATGGGTAGGGGTACGATGTACCCCATACTCATTCACATAGGGTGGGGGGGCCGGGATCCAGGGGCCCCTTTATTAAAGGGGGCTCCCGGATTCCGATAAGCCCCCCGCCCGCAGACCCCGACAACCAAGGGTTGTCGGGAAGAGGCCCTGTCCTCATCAACATGGGGGCAGGGTGCTCTGGGGTGGGGGGCCGCAGGTCGCCCCCCTGCCCCAGAGCACCAAACCCCCCGATGTTGAGGGCATGCGGCCTGGTACGGTTCAGGAGGGAGGGGGGCCGCTCTCTCGTCCCCCCTCTTCCCCTGCGGCCGGCCAGGTTGTGTGCTCGGATAAGGGTCTGGTTTGGATTTTGGGGGGGACCCCCACACCGTTTTTTCGGCGTAGGGGCGCCCCTTCAAATCCAGACCAGACCCAAGGGCCTGGTATGCTCCTGGAGGGGGAACCCATGCCGGTTTTTTATTTAAAATTTGGCCTGGAGTTCCCCCTCAAGAGCAGCACAGCACAAGTCGCATGCCAAAGTCGGATCATACAAGACTGCGGTCCGAATTTGATCCGACTTCAATGATAGTCAATGGGCTGAAGTCGGACCAAAGTAGTACAGGGAGCATTTTCAAAGTCGGACCGACATGTGTCGGACCAGTTAAGACGGCTCCCATAGGGAAACATTGATTTTCACATGTCATGCGACATGAGCTCCCAATGTCGGAGCGTTTGTCGCCCCAGTGTGAACCAGGCCTAAGACAAATTTTAAGTGGAATTGAAGCTTATTAACACCTGCTAGTGCTTGTTTAAAGTGACAGCATGCTTTCCTATTAATGCGTTTGTTACCCTAATGCCCCGTACACACGATCAGACCTTTTTCAGACCAAACTCACATCAGAATTCCGACGTAATTTCATCGGAAAAAAAATAGAACAGGTTCTATATTTAAATTCCGATGGAATTCATCGGAATTTCTCCGATGGGGCCCACACACGGTTGGAATTTCCGATGAAAAAACGCCGGACTCCGTCTGACTTTTTTCATCTGAAATTCCTGTGTACAGGTGTACAAGGCATAACACTTCATATTCCTGATATGTGCCTGCTGGTCCATGTACTTGTATGAGAAAGTATCCTGTTCTCTCTGCTTCCTTTGTGTGAAATCCCTGATGTTCCTGCCAGTCCCTTTGCTTTCCTATCAAAAACTGACCCCACTAAGCCGGAGAGCACACTGTGGTCAGTTCCCTAGCTATGCTGTAAACTAGGGTTGCATTGATACTACTTTTTTAGGACTGAGTGCAAGTACCAATACTTTTTTCAAGTACTCGCCGATACCGACTACCAATACTTTTTTTTAATGTCATGTGACAATGGCACTAATATGCAGCACTGATGGGCACTGATAGGTGGAATTGATGGGCAGTGAGGAGGCATGGACTGTGCCAGTAGTTTTTTATTTTTATTTGATGAATGGACAGGAGACAGAAGCTCCTGTTCATCCATAAACTGAAGCATTGTAAACACTGTTTACGATGCTCATTAATGAATAGACAGAGTCAGTGATTCAGAAAGGGAAGGAGCCAGTAAATGACAGATTTACTGGCTCCTTCCTCCGCTCTCCATCCTGACAGATCCAGGACGAGGGGGGACCGGAGGAGGGACCAGGGAGCCTGGGAGGACACTAGGATCATCATGGATGGTCTTCAGTGTTCATTTACTCACTGCTAGGTCAGTGTCACCGCTGGAGCCTAAGACGGGACTGCACCGCAACTTCTTCCTCATAGCGAAGTGGAAGAGCTCACAGTCTCCTAGACTGCACAGCGCAGGAGAAAAGCTGCAGGTAACCTGCTGCTGTGCCCCTCTAAATTTTGCACCCGGGGCGACCGCCCCCTGGCCCCCCCACGCTACGCCACTGCGTACAAGGCCTTAGTGTCTAATCTATAAATCTCTAAATTAAAAAAAATGCAAAAATATAGAAACGCAAGTTGTAATAATGTGAAAGTCACATTAGTCAGTAGTTTTAGGTTTGTCTACCCAAGCTTTGCCCTGTAAAGACAGGCTATGAGAAGGCATTATGTCACCTCCTCACTGCCTGCAACCACATGCATTGCACACAGCTGCAAGGCGGCTGTGGCAAGCCCAATTAATAATTTTTGCTGCAGCATGTGTACACCCCTCACTGTACATTGCCTTAGCAGCCTAGTGGGGAGCAAATGGGGAGTGGTAATGTATGACTGCATCTGTTCATAGTTCAAGTTAGAGTATCCCACTAATCCCTTCTCCTATCCAAGTTTTACCAATAAATACCAAAAAATAATAAAAAATACCCTAGACCAGTGGTCATCAACCCTGATCTCAGGGCCCACTAACAGGCCAGGTTTGCAAGATAACTTAAATACATCACAGGTGATATAATTTGCTGCTCAGTGATTGCAGTATTCTAGTCTGCATCTCCCAAAGGTAATACATAAAACCTGGCCTGTTAGTGGGCCCTGAGGACAGGGTTGATGACCACTGCCCTAGACTGTCCATTGGTTAACAAGTGGAAAAGTGTGTGGGTGATAGTGTGAAAATACCCAAGTGGCTGGCTGCATGATAATCAGAGGGAGGCCCAGGGAAGACTATACTCAGACTATACTCAGCAACCCCTACGGAGCAGTGCTACAGTAACAATGTGCCTCTGCTAAATATTTTCTATCCCCCTCCCCCAACTGCAATTGTAAACATAGCCCAACAGTAACTTAAAATATTCACTCACCGAACATACTGTACATGCTATTTTTGCTTTAAGAAAAAAACTGCATCTTTCCATCTTCTTAAATAATAAGAATCCTCTTTATAATTATATCAGTGTAAACCACTCATTAGATTATGCTTAAATGCTATTTATCCTGCAGCTCTTGAATCCCATTGCACTTACCCTCAGAGGATTTACTCTTGATGAGAATTAGAGGCAGAAGGTTAATTATGTCACTTGTTGACAACCTAATCATTTTTCTAATACCAGGTGCTTCCGAGGCTGATTGAAAAGAATGTTGTTTTGAGATTTCAAAATAACTTTTGTGAAGAATTCAGCTTCAGAAATCATTTTTGTAAGGACTAAATAGATTGCATAGCTGTAAATGTGAGGTTGTAGAAGTGTAGAGCAGAGATGCTCAATCTTTTGAAGAGCGTGGGTCACTTAAAGCAGAAGTAAACCCATCCATAAAACAGTTTCATTTCCGGCACGTGGCAGAAATGTAACACTCCCATTGGTTGTGCTCTCAACCAAACTGTCGAACCATCTAATGGTTGGTGTCACAACTGATCACATGTGCAGCATCATGGCAGTTGTAGATTAAACAGAGGCCAAGCTGGCAGCTTCCTTGGCTGAAAACAATAGGGGGGTTTACTTACACTTTAATTGATTTGGTAACCAGTCACGGGCCAAAATGACATGAAATGGTTCAGAATTTCAAATGTTTTATTTTGAATAGCATAATTATGATTTTAAACTGTAACGCCGAGCGCTCCGGGCATCCCATCCTTCCCGGAGCGCTCACGGCGTCAGTCCCCCTGCAGCCCCCCGGTCAACGGCCGTGGGCGCTGCTCTGTCACTGGCGGGAATGCGATCCACACGGCGGCACATCTCCGTCCGCGGATCGCATCCCATCCTTCTCACCTTCCCCCGCCTGATCCTTCCCGGAGTGCGCGGCCCCACTGCGTTCTAGGGCGCGCGCGCGCCGGCCTTCTAAGATTTAAAGGGCCAGCGCACCATTGATTGGTGCCTGGTCCAATTACTGTGTAAACACCCAAAACATATATAAACCCACTTCCCCTTCCTGTCCTTGCCGGATCTTGTTGTCTTAGTACCCTGTGGAAGCGTTTTGCGAGTTGCCTTGCCTGTGTATCTGACCTGCTGCCATTGTCTCTGACTACGAACCATTGCCGCCTGCCCTGACCCTCTGCTACGTCTGACCTTGCCTCTGCCTAGTCCTTTTGTACCGTGCCTATCTCAGCCGCCAGAGAGGTGGAGTCGCTACTGGAGGACACGACCTGATTGCTACCGCCGCAGCAAGTCCATCCCGCCTTGCGGCGGGCTCTGGTGAAAACCGGTAGCTGCTTAGAACCGGTCCCTCAGTACGACTCGTGTCATCCCCTCTCTGGTACAGAGGATCCACCTCCTGTATTCCCACTAGCCGCCAGTCCGGCTCGTGACAGTAGATCCAGCCATGGATCCCGCTGACGTGCCGCTGCCTACTCTCGCTGATCTCACTACCGTGGTTGCCCAGCAGTCGCAATTGATTGCCCAACAAGGACAGCAGCTGTCGCAGTTGACCGCCATGATCCAGCAGCGTCTGCCGCCACAAGCTCCAGCATCTTCTCCTCCCCGAGCTGCCGCTACTACCTCGAAGATCCAATTGTCTCTTCCGGAGAAATTTGATGGGGATCCTAGGAGGTGCCAGGGATTCTTGTCCCAATGTTCCCTGCATCTTGAGATGATGTCTGACCAGTTTCCCACAGAACGGTCTAAGGTGGCATTCATGGTCTGTCTGTTGCCTGGGAAGGCCTTGGCCTGGGCCACGCCACTCTGGGACCGCAATGACCCTGCTACAGCCACCGTTCAGTCCTTCCTTGCTGAGGTTCGTAGCGTTTTGAGGAACCAGGCCGAGCCTCATCCGCTGAAACCGCCCTGCTTAACCCTGTCCAAGGGAACTCCTCTGTGGGCAAATATGCCATACAGTTCCGCACACTGGCCTCAGAGCTATCCTGGAATAATGAGGCTCTCTGTGCGACCTTCAAGAAAGGTTTATCCAGCCATATCAAGGATTGTCTGGCCGCACGAGAGATACCCTCCTCCCTGACGGAGCTCATCCACTTAGCTACCCGCATTGACATACGCTACGCTGAAAGACGCCAAGAGCTTCGCCAGGAGAAAGATCTTGTTCGCACCAGGCGTTATCCGCGCCTGGCTCCTCTCTTCCTGAATCCAACGCATCCTGATACTATACCTTCTGTCGAGGAGGCCATGCAGGTGGACCGATCTCGCCTGACCCTACAAGAGAGGACTCACCGTAGGAATGAGAACTTATGCCTTTATTGTGCGAGCTCTGAACATTTCCTAAAGGATTGCCCTATTCGTCCTCTACGTCAGGGAAACGCCCGCACCTAGTGAATGTGGGAGAGGCATTACTAGGTGTGAATTCTTCCTCTCCACGTCTGACTATTCCTGTGCGGATTTCCCCTTCTGCTGGCTCCCCCTTCTCTGCGGTGGCCTTCCTGGACTCTGGTTCTGCAGGAAACTTTATTGAAGCCTCTTTCATCAACAGGTTCAACGTTCCTGTTATCCGTCTCTTCAAACCCTTCTTCATTTCCTCTGTAAATGGAGAGAATCTGGATTGTACCGTGCGTTACCGCACCGAACCCCTGCTCATGTCCGTTGGTGTTCTTCACCAAGAAAAAATTGAATTCTTTGTTTTGCCGAACTGTACTTCTGACATCCTTCTTGGCCTACCCTGGCTCCAGCGCCACTCTCCTACCCTCGACTGGACCACTGGGGACATCAAATCCTGGGGCTACTCCTGCCACAAGCATTGTCTTAAGTCTGTAACCCCCAGTCAAGTTCCCATCGCTACTCCTTTGCCCGGCCTTCCCAAGGCCTATCAGGACTTTTCTGATGTCTTTTGCAAAAAACAGGCGGAGCTCTTACCACCACATAGACCCTACGAATGCCCCATTGACTTGCTCCCAGGTACTACACCACCCCGTGGCAGAATTTACCCTCTCTCCTCTCCTGAAACCAAGGCCATGACTGATTACATACAGGAGAACCTCAAGAGAGGTTTTATTAGGAAATCATCTTCTCCAGCCGGAGCGGGGTTCTTCTTCGTTGCCAAGGAGGACGGATCACTACGCCCTTGCATAGACTATCGTGGTCTCAATAAAATCACTATTAAAAATCGCTACCCTCTGCCTCTCATCTCGGAGCTCTTTGACCGTCTGCGTGGAGCAAAAGTTTTTTCGAAATTGGACCTCAGGGCGCTTATAACCTCATCAGAATCCGTAAAGGAGATGAATGGAAAACCGCATTTAACACCAGAGATGGTCACTTTGAATATCTCGTCATGCCTTTCGGACTTTGCAACGCTCCTGCAGTCTTTCAGGATTTTGTAAATGAAATCTTTCGGGACTTACTGTATACCTGTGTGGTTGTCTATCTTGACGACATCCTAATCTTCTCTACCAACCTTGAGGAACATCGGCTCCATGTCCGTCAAGTGCTCCAGCGCCTCCGCGTAAATCATCTTTACGCTAAATTTGAAAAATGCCTTTTTGAGCGCAGCAGCCTTCCTTTCCTAGGTTATCTGGTCTCAGGACAAGGCCTTCAAATGGACCCTGACAAGCTCTCCGCAGTCTTGGATTGGCCTCGCCCCTCTGGACTCCGTGCTATCCAACGCTTCCTTGGATTCGCCAACTACTATCGTCAGTTCATACCCCACTTCTCCACCATCGTTGCTCCTATAGGGGCACTGACTAAGAAAAACCCGAATCCAAGGTCCTGGCCGCCTCAAGCGGAAGAAGCCTTTACTCGCCTTAAGACCGCCTTCTCCTCTGCACCTGTCCTGTCTCGACCAGACCCCACAAAGCCGTTCTTCCTTGAAGTTGACGCCTCCTCGGTAGGAGCCGGAGCTGTTCTTCTTCAAAAAAAACGCTAAAGGAAGAAACGTCACGTGTGTTTTTTTCTCTAAAACCTTCTCCCCTCCTGAAAAAAACTATTCCATAGGTGACCGTGAACTGTTGGCCATCAAGCTGGCATTAGAAGAGTGGAGACATCTCCTGGAAGGATCCCTTCACCCTATCTCCATCTACACTGACCATAAAAATTTGTCCTACCTTCAGTCCGCTCAGCGCTTAAATCCTCGCCAGGCCAGGTGGTCATTGTTCTTTGCCCAGTTCAATTTCCAGATCCATTTTCGTCCCGCAGACAAGAATGTCAGGGCTGATGCCTTGTCCCGTTCCTCCGATGCCTCTGAAACCGGGACTCCCCCTCAACACATCATACCCCCTGAGAGTCTGATTTCCTCTGCTCCTGCGTCTCTGATGCCAGTTCCTCCAGGAAAAACTTTCATTCCTCCACGCCTTCGTCTCCAGATACTCAGGTGGGGCCATTCCTCCCATCTAGCCGGTCACGCTGGGATCAAAAAATCCATACAATTGATGGCCAGACACTATTGGTGGCCTACCCAGGTAAAAGATATGACTGACTTTGTATGGGCCTGCACTATCTGTGCACGTGACAAGACTCCACGCCAGAAGCCTGCAGGTCTTCTCCTTCCTCTACCTGTGCCTGAACAACCATGGTCCCACATTGCCATGGATTTCATCACGGACCTTCCTTTGTCTCATAGTAACACTGTCATCTGGGTGGTCGTTGACCGCTTTTCGAAAATGGCTCATTTTGTCCCCCTTCCTGGTCTGCCTACTGCACCTCAGTTGGCGAAGCATTTTTTTCTTCAAATTTTCCGTCTCCATGGGCTACCCTCACATATTGTCTCTGATAGAGGCGTTCAATTCATCTCAAAATTTTGGAGAGCTCTCTGTACTCAACTAAAGATTAAGTTGAATTTTTCTTCCGCTTATCACCCGCAATCCAATGGACAGGTGGAGAGAGTTAACCAGGTCCTTGGTGACTACTTACAACATTTTGTCTCCGCCCGTCAAGACGATTGGGTCGACCTATTACCCTGGGCAGAATTCTCATATAATTTCAAGAACTCTGAATCGTCCTCCAAATCACCTTTCTTTGTGGTCTATGGCCGTCACCCATTGCCCCCCCTCCCCATCCCCACTTCTTCTGGAGTTCCTGCCGTGGATGAATTAACTCAAGACTTCACCTCTATCTGGAAAGAGACTCAAAAGTCGCTATCACTGGCCTCTGCCCGCATGAAGAGACATGCAGATAAAAAAAGAAGAATTCCTCCTGTCTATGTCCCGGGTGACAAAGTGTGGCTCTCCTCCAAATATGTTCGGTTTCGGGTACCTAGCTACAAGCTGGGCCCTCGTTACCTCGGACCTTTTAAAATCAAAAACCAAATCAATTCTGTCTCTTACAAACTCCATCTTCCTCCTTCTCTTCGTATCCCCAATTCTTTTCATGTGTCTCTTCTCAAACCCCTCATTCTTAACCGATTTTCTCCCAAGGTCACTGCTCCTGCTCCTGTCTCTGGTTCTTCCGATGTCTTCTCGGTGAAAGAAATCCTCCCCTCCAAGGTCATCCGAGGTAAAATGTTTTTTTTAATTGATTGGGAGAACTGTGGTCCTGAAGAGAGATCCTGGGAGCCTGAGACCAACATTTTAGACAAGGAGCTCATCCGTAGATTCTTGGGTTCCAAGAAAAGGGGGAGACCTAAGGGGGGGGAACTGTAACGCCGAGCGCTCCGGGTGTCCCATCCTTCCCGGAGCGCTCACGGCGTCAGTCCCCCTGCAGCGCCCCGGTCAACCCTCCTGGCCGTGGGCACTGCTCTGTCACTGGCGGGGATGCGATCCACACGGCGGCACATCTCCATCCGCGGATCGCATCCCATCCTTCTCACCTTCCCCCGCCTGATCCTTCCCGGCGTGCGCGGCCCTGCTGCGTTCTAGGGCGCGCGCGCGCCGGCCTTCTAAGATTTAAAGGGCCAGCGCACCATTGATTGGTGCCTGGTCCAATTACTGTGTAAACACCCAAAACATATATAAACCCACTTCCCCTTCCTGTCCTTGCCGGATCTTGTTGTCTTAGTACCTTGTGGAAGCGTTTTGTGAGTTGCCTTGCCTGTGTATCTGACCTGCTGCCATTGTCTCTGACTACGAACCATTGCCGCCTGCCCTGACCCTCTGCTACGTCTGACCTTGCCTCTGCCTAGTCCTTTTGTACCGTGCCTATCTCAGCCACCAGAGAGGTGGAGTCGCTACTGGAGGACACGACCTGGTTGCTACCGCTGCAGCAAGTCCATCCCGCCTTGCGGCGGGCTCTGGTGAAAACCGGTAGCTGCTTAGAACCGGTCCCTCAGTACGACTCGTGTCATCCCCTCTCTGGTACAGAGGATCCACCTCCTGAATTCCCACTAGCCGCCAGTCCGGCTCGTGACATAAACACTAGGGATGATCATTTTTCATGGGACCAATCTTCGTTGGAGGTTTACTCACTGTTTAATCACAATCACAATCACAAAAATAAGATTTTTTATTAACCTGATCACCAATAATCCCACACTCATGCTCAGGTGTGGCCATCCAAAAAAGCTCTTGCAGCCTTCACTATATCGGGGTCTTTTCAGCCAGCCCTTGAATTGCCAAAACAACAACTGTGGACAATCTAAACAAAAAATAACAGACCAGGGAAAGTGCATGCCCCAGGAGTGCAATAAATATCTTTATTTAGTTCCCATGCACACAGGGTATTTCTACAGCTGCTTTTACCAGCATCAGAATTTTTTTTTGTAGCTTAAAAACGCCTTTCCATGTTATTCTTTGGCCTAATGCACACACAGGCTTTTAGGCGCTGTAAGTGGCATAGGCGTTTTCAAGCTGCAAAAAAAACCCAGGGCCAGCGCCTTCTGAGGACCGGCATTACAGCTGTAAAAATGTCTGACGCTGCTAAACGCGGCTTAAGGCTGTATACAGCCTTAAGCCGTGTCAAGCGTTGTCAAAATCAATGGTTTCCTTTGGGAGCCCATTGATTTAAATAGAAGTCGCATTCAAGTTGGATCATGATGATCTGACTTGTGGTGTGACTTGTGCTTTGAAGAGCTTGAAGGGGAACCCCACACCAAAATTCAAATATAAAACGGTATGGGGTCCCCCCTAAGGTCCATACCAGGACCTTTGAGTCTGGTATGAATCTTGAACTGACAATTGCATGGTCGTGCAAAATTTATGTCCCTTTTTCCCACAAATAGAGCTTTTTTTGGTGGTTTTTGATCACCTCTGCGGTTTTTATTTTTTGCACTATAAACAAAAAAAAAGCTGTAAATTTTGAAAAAAAAAACAACAATATTTTTTACTTCCTGCTATAAAATATATCCAATGAAATAAAAAAAAACTCAAATTTCTTCATCAATTTAGGCCAATATGTATTCTTCTACATATTTTTGGTAAACAAATCCCAATAAGCGTATATTGATTGGTTTGCGCAAAAACAAAAAATTTCCTTTCAAACAATTACTGTAATTTTCCTTTCCTGATGGACTCCATAGCATCATTTGTATAGTCTTACCTCGCCTCCTTTCCACTCCTATAGGACCCCACTCCCATAAATGTTTGCTCAGAGCCAGAGGCCGCGTTCTGTAACTAGCCTACTCATGACACTGGAAGGAAACTCCTGCTACCATGGAGTCCATCAGGAAAGGAAAATTACAATAAGTATTTGATAGGAAATGTTCTGTTTTGCTGACAGACTCCATGGCAGCATACATATGGGAACTAACTAGCCATACACCCTATGGGCGGGCAATGCTGAACCAAAGGCTTTAATTTGTACTGTCAACAGACAGGACCTTCAAGCCAAAATAAACAGGATAAAGAAGCAGACTCTACACAATAATGAGCCATAAATGTATTGATTGAGGACCACAAGGCCGCCCTACAGATTACATTGGTAACCACATGCTACAAAGCTGCCCAAGACGTAGACACACTCCTGGTTGAGTGAGCAGTCACCACCTCCAAAGGAGCCAAGCTCTCCACTCTGTGAGCCTGTCAAAAGGCCTGGACAACCCATACCACAATTGTCCTAGATGAGGCACAGTTTCCCTTTGTTCTTTCCGGCAAAAAGAATAAACAGGCGTTCTAAAAGCCTGAAGGAAGCTGTAGCTTGTAGATATAACTTCACAATATCTGAGAGATTCCTAGAAGCAAAGAAAAGGCAATCTTATACATAGTTATTGTGGGAACACTATTGGTGTAAAGCAGCAACCTCATATACTTTAAAAAAAGTGTCTGTTCTTTTTTTTTTTTTTTTTTTACACTTGTTAAGTAGGGATGAGCTTCGAGTTCGAGTCGAACCCATGTTCAACTCGAACATTGCCTGTTCGGTTGTTCGTCGAATTGCGAACATTATGGGCCGCTCGCGCCAAATTTGAGTGGCGCTTCACGGCCCATAATTGGATATCCAACCCTTTTCACTCTGTGGAGTCCTCCCCCCAGAAGTGATCCCGTGACCCGTGATCTCAGCCCCAGCTTCTTCCAGATGGCCACAGGATCTACTCCAGGCTGAGCAGCAACAACGACTGCAGCTTTCCATCTCTGCATAAAAAAACAGATCCGGATCTGAGGCTTCCCTACGGACCACTGACACACAGATGAGCCTTTGTATTTCCTGTTTCCTACTTTGCATCTTCTACATCTGTGCAGCCCATGGACCCGGGACGAGGACTACAGGATCTTTACAGATGAGCCTTCCTTTGCTTCCTTTCCTGTAAGTGTGATTGATATTTGTGTCATTAAAAGAATCTTTTAATACTGCACTTAGGTGGCGCTGCCTTTTTCTCTACCCTTTTTTCTACCACAGAGTCAGCTCTCTGAGGACAGCAGCCGCCATCCACCAGCCATATTATCTGCCTTTTAACCCTTGAACTGCCTGTTACCATTATTATTTTAAACAGATTCATTGCTATATTCCCATTTACTTATGCACTTTGTGTTTGCGCTAATAGTTACCTTTTCCAGTTGATTCTGATAGCTGCATTATCAGTACAGATATATATATATATATATATATATATATATATATATATATATATACACATCCCATCTTTGTGCAGCTAGATCTCACTGCAGGCCATTAGTATGTCTGGAAGGCAAACAAGGAGAGGCAGACAGTCACGAGGCAATAAAAGAGGGTAAGCAGGCTCTGTGTCTAGAGGCATCAGTGCTGGTCGTGGACACGGTGCATCCTCATCAGCACCTGGCCGTGGGACACACTTGTCCTTCTTTTCGGAAGCTGGCCATGTTGAGCCGCAACATGCCCAAGACTTGGTAGAGTGGATGACCAAGCCGTCCTCATCCTCCTCATTCTCTCTCACCCAGGCTCAGGGTACTTTGTCTGGCAAAGAAGCTGCCAAAGCGGCCTCTTCCCTCGGCTCAATGGCATCAGTCACTCCTTCCCTAGCCCCACCATGTCCTCCTGAGGAGTCCCCTGAACTGTTTGACCACAGTGTTGGGTACATGCTCCAGGAGGATGCCCAGCGTTTTGAAGGCTCCGATGATGGAACCCAGCTAGAGGAAGGCAGTAACGTGAGCCCAGAGAGAGGGAGTAGTAACGTGAGCCCAGAGAGAGGGGGTGCCCAACAAGGACAGCTATCTGGCAGTCATGTTCCCCCAGCTGCAGCATACTGCCAGATTTGCTCCAGTGAAGAGGAGGGAGGGGATGATGAGGTCACTGACTCCATGTGGGTGCCTGATAGGAGAGAGGAGGAGGAGGAGGCACATGTCCAACAAGGCAGGATGCCCTCCAGGGGCCAGCTTAAGGGCAGCACACTGACTGCATCACACCGCAGAGCTCCGCATGTGCAGGGCGCTGCTGTCTCTGCGCGTTATTCCAAAAGTTCTTTGGTGTGGGCCTTTTTTCAGACGTGTGCAGCAGATCGCACCGTTGCCATTTGCAACATATGCCTCAGGCGTATCTCGCTTCGCCAACACAGCAGCCGCTTGGGCACCACATGCTTGACCAGACATATGTCGACCTGCCATGCAGTTCATTGGCAAGCCTACCTAAAAGACCCACACCAAAGAACAAAGCGGACCTCTCCTTGCTCCTCATCAGCAGGGATCTCCAACCCCACTATAACTTCATTTCTCTCTAAAACCTGCACTGAGAGGAATGAAGGTGTAGAATTAGATGTGTCACAGCCAAGTACTTGCGGGCAATCTGCTATTGGTACACCGATGTCAGATTGTACCAGACAAATTTCCCTGCCCCAGCTGCTGCACCGCCAAAATAAGTTCACTCCCAGCCATCCACATGCCCAGCGGTTGAATGCTAGCTTGGCTAAATTGTTAGCACTTCAACTGCTGCCTTTTCAGTTGGTAGACTCTGCCCCCTTCCGTGAGTTTGTGGAAGGGCAGGTTCCCAAATGCCACTTTTTCTCACGGAAGGCGATTTCGACTCTCTACCGGCATGCGGAAGGCAATGTCTTGGCCTTGCTGGACAGGGCGGTCAGAGGTAAGGTGCATATTACTGCTGACTCATGGTCCAGCAGGCATGGACAGGGACGTTACCTATCTTTCACGGCGCATTGGGTGACTCTGCTGGCAGCTGGGAAGGATGCAGGACAAGGTGCAGTAGTGTTGGAGGTTGTTCCGCCACCACGCCTCCAAAATGTTACTACTGGTGATTCTGACACACCTCTCTCCTCCACCCCCTCCTCTTCTTCTTCCTCCATGGCCTCTATCTGTGCTTTATCCTCGGAACCAGCGGTGCTCCGTAGACATTCAAGGGGCTACGCAAGTACGCAGGCAAAAAGATGCCATGTGGTGCTTGAGCTGGTGTGCTTGTGGGAAAGGAGCCACAATGGGGCAGAGATTCTGTCAGCTCTGCAGGGGCAGGCTCAGAGGTGGTTGACACCACGCCAGCTTAAGCCAGGAAAGATGGTTTGCGACAATGGCGCCAACCTCCTCTCCGCCCTCCGACAGGGACAACTTACCCATGTGCCCTTTTTGGCTCACATCCTTAACTTGGTGGTGCAGTGGTTCTTGGGCAGGTACTCGGGCTTACAGGAGGTCCTGAAGCAGGCCAGGAAACTCTGTGGGCATTTCCGCCGGTCATATAATGCCAGTGCTCGGCTGGCTGACCTGCAAAAGGAATCCAACCTGCCCAAGAACTGCCTAATCTGTGACATGCCCACCAGGTGGAACTCTACATTTGCCATGCTGCAGCGGCTGCACATGCAGCAGAGGGCCATCAATGAGTATCTGTTGCAATATGGCACCAGGACAGGGTCAGGGGAGCTTGGATTTTTTTCCCCATGCCAGTGGGCCATGATCAGGGATGCATGCACTGTCCTGGCACCATTTGTGGAGGCCACGAGGATGGTGAGCAGTGACAGTGCATGCATCGGTGACACTGTCCCTCTTGTCCACCTGTTGGAGCACACGCTGCGTGGAATAATGGACAGGGCACTTGAGGCAGAACAGAGGCAGGAAGAGGAGGACTTCCTTACCTCTCAAGGCCCCCTTTATCCAGACAGTGTTCCTGCTGGCCTGGCTATCACACAGGAAGAGGAGGAGGAGGAAGAGGAGGATTGTGTCAGCATGGAGGTGGAGCCTAGCACTTAGCATCAGCAGCAGTCTTCAAGGGATCAATTACAGTCCCAAGACACCCATGGACTTGTACGTTGCTGGGAGGAGGTGGCTGCGGATCATATTGTCCTGAGTGACCCAGAGGACTCCGGACCAAATGCCTCAGCAAACCTACACTGCATGGCCTCCCTGATCCTGCAAACCTGTGGAGGGATCCTCGTATTCGTGCGATCAAGGAGAGGGATCATTACTGGTTGACAACCCTCCTTGATCCATGTTACAAGGGTAAGGTTGCGGACCTTATCTTGCCGTCTCTGGAACTGGGAGGTTTCAAATTCCTGGTCCTGAACAACGTGTTGCTGAGGCTTCGGTCAGTCAAAGAAGGAGCGGTGGAGAAGGTGGCCGTCTGACTGATGCGTTCAGACAATTTTTTAGTACGCAGCCCCAAGGTATGATAGGTTCCAGCAACCATTGCCAGTGTCTGGTTTACATGGTGCAGGAATACCTAGGGGCAAGATTAGACTTGGACACCTTTCCCACCAAAATCCTCTGGGTTACTGGGTCTGAAGGATGGATCACTGGCCAGAGCTTGCACAGTATGCAATTGAGCTACTGGCCTGTCCTGCATCCAGCGTTCTTTCGGAACGCACATTCAGTGCTGCTGGAGGCTTTGTAACTGATCACAGGGTGCGCCTGTCCACTGACTCGGTCGATCAACTGACCTTCATAAAAATGAATCAGTCTTGGATCACCACCAGCTACCAAGCACCTGATGCTGATGTAACCAAATAATTGTTTTTGAAATGTCAGATCCCTTCAAGACTGCCTATGCTGATGCTGAGTGACTATCCTGTTATGCTGAGTGACTATCCTCTTCCTCCTCAATGATCATGCTGATAGCTTGTAAGAACATTTTTGGTTCTGGGCAGCGCCACTAGTGGCTAAGGCCCAATTTTTCAGCCCCTGTTGAACAGGGGCATGTAATTAAAATTTTTGATGCAATACTTTGCAGCAGGGCTCATTGCTGCGCTCCAAGTACAGTATCTGTGAGGGGTTGCAGTGTTGTGGCACCAGTGCCTAAGGCCCAATTTTTCTGCCCCTGTTTAACAGGGGCGTGTAAATACAATTTTTGATCTAATATTTCACAGCAGTGCCCATTCCTGCGCCCACCAAGAGTAACTGTGAGGGCTCACAGTGTTGTGGCAACACCACCACCACCACCACCAAAGGCCCAATTTTTCTGCCCCTGTTCAACAGGGGCATGTAATTACAATTCTTGATCTAATATTTCACAGCTGGGCCCATTCCTGTGCCCACCAAGAGTAACTGTGAGGACTTACAGTGTTGTGGAACCAGCACCACCACCAAAAGCCCAATTTTTCCTACCACTGTTCAACAATGGCAGGTAATTACAATTCTTGATATAATAGTTCACAGCAGGGCGTTCCAGCACCCACCAAGAGTAACTGTGAGGGCTTACAGTGTTGTGGCAACACCAACACCTAAGGGCCAAATTTTTGCAGGGTATATACGGCAGGCCCCTACTTTCAAACATCCAACTTACAAACGACTCCTACTTGCAAACGGAAGGAGACAACAGGAAGTGAGAGGAAATCTACCCCTAGGAAGGGAAATCCTCTCCTGTAAGTGTTAATATGGTAAAAAGGTTAGCTTAGGGAAAGACACATATGGAAGAGACAGCAAGGGCTGCACACCCCGATGTAAACTTTGATATAGGAAAATTTCCCCATAGGGCTTTGAACAGCCAAGTGTAGAGATCAAAAGAAAAATAGAATGATGATAGTGCAAACATCATTTATTGAGTGATGGTCAAGGTCATAAGATATGAGTAAAAGACATATTGTAAAAACATATTCCTGGTCAGGTGATGCAATGGAATCCACAACGAATGACAGTATGTAAAAACAATTAATACATAACATTACATTACATAATGCTACATGGTGTGCGTGCCCCGACGCGTTTCGACCTGTATAGCGGTCTCTTCAGGGGGATATTGGATTCTATAAAAATGATAATATACATTACATACATTATATTGGAAGAACTTGATACTACATGTCACATAAACCAAAAAGGAATATTTACCATTGGGGAGTTGAAAAAGCATTCTATGACCAGAAGTGAACCAAGGCGCTTGGAAGATCCAAAGGGAGACATGGTGAGCGCCACCCATCTCCCAAAGGGGGAGGAGAAGTCCGCCCCGAGGGGCCTACAGGGAGCCACACTGTACACACCCTCCAATGGGCGGGGGAGCCAATGCCTGCAATAAGCACCCAACTGTCAGCCATGTATAAAAAAGTAAATTTCAATGTGTAAATTCGTAGCATATTTGACTAGGAATGTGAGTTGAACTATGGAAGTGCTTTGGGCATACAATATGTGGGGAGGGCTAAAGGCAAGAAGTAGATTGCCAGTGGGTGTTATATAAAGGCAAACATATTGGAAGTCCCATGGGATAACTAGCCTATAAGGGATAGTAGTGGGTATAACAATAGGATGTGAAGAAATTAAACGTATTATGTAATATTAGTGATCAATATTAGTGATCAATTAGCATAAATAAATAAAACAATTCAAAAATAACACCTAGCTTGGGGTGCTATCTGAGAGATGGTATCATATGTGTGTGTGAAGGACTAACCATATAGGCAGTCAAGTGGTATATAAATGTGCAAAGTAATGTGTATAGGATGTAAAAATCCTGCATGAAATAAACAAAATTAGTAAAAATAATAATAATAATAATAAAATAATAATAATGTTTTTTTTTTTAAATGATAAGTGTGGTGATTTTCATCCATATTGCCGAGACCAGACATTACATTAAAGCCGCAAGCAGTTTTAAATGACTTTTTTTCCTTTAGAAATATCATTTTGTGCAGGGACAGTTCTAAACACGGGAAACACGTGCCACTTCACAGGCATACTATAGACACCAAAGAATAAGGGAGGAGTTGCCTAATTCAAATAGGAAAAAGTGAAAATAGAATTCTGCTGGCTGATATGGTAGAAAAAATTGATATATACCGGGATCCTCCAAAACAATAAGAAGGCAGTTAAAAAAAGAGGGTTGGGAAAGGACCCCAGCAGAATGTTAGAAAGGTGAATCACCTACAACTCAGCTAAACACTTGAAAGACTTTATTGGTTGAACAATTGTAATTCATACACTTAATCCCAGGGTTGTCAACACAACCTAGAGGAAAAATGGGCGAATCCAGCACATGTACATGTCATAAAACATAGGAACATGCATGCAAAGAAAGGCTAAAAAGGACAGACGAGACGGTCCTGCTACCCCTCTATAAGGTACCCCACTAACCCAAATATGTGTTCACATTATCCCCATTGACCCGACACTTATGGCAAAATGAGAACCTTTTCAGTAGGTAGGACATATATAAAGCACCAATATGTGGTGCATCAATATATATTCTCCAAAGCCCTGAGGGTGAGCTGAATTGACTGGAGATAACCTGGAAGAATAATGATGGGAAATCCACAAAAAATGTATAGGGATGGGATGAAGGTCCAGGGTGAATGATAATGACAAAAAATGTTGGTTGCAGAGCATCAAAATTAACATCAGATAAGGTCAGAGAAACAACATGTTGTTGGCAAGATAGCTGTTACATGTCCATCCAGGTAATAAGATTCAATATTGGAGATAGGTACCTATCATTCGTATGTTGAGTTAACTGGAAATGAGGACTGATGATAGTTTGCTCAAACTTGAGCTTCACCCATTAGGAGGAGCTGATCTGTCACACGGTGTTTGGAAATATCAAAATAACTCAGTCTCTCAATGACACAGGCATATATTGCAGATATAAGGTAGCTTGTGAGAGTGCAGGAGCTTACCCTGGCAGATGTCTGTGTACCGTGGTGGAGTCCATTTCAGAGCGTCCAAAGAGTCAGGTAGTACCTCAATCTGTATGACCTCTGTATTTTGGTGTCCTGGTCGTTACTCTCTGTCCCTCCACAGGGTGTGGGGGTCCGTTCACCGTCTCAGGAGAAGGACGCTGCCGTCCGACTGTGGCGGCATCTGCGAAGCGGTCACGTGTAGTCTCAGCATAGAATTTCAGATGAAATATCGTGAGACCGGCGTTGTTGGACGAGAGCTTCAGCCAGGGCTTGGAGTCAACAGAGAGGTGAGCTGAGAGGACGTAGTAGGAGGATCCAAAAACTGGAGGCAGAGTTAATTCCTTTAGACCGTGTAGATCATAGACTCGGCAAGGCTGCCATCCATAGTGTCAACGGGAGGGGGGGGGAGACACAAGAGATACGGGTCATGCGGAGGTGCAGAGGAGGAAGTCCTGGAATCGTCTGTCCCGGTGGGACATGTCGCGTTTCGTGACTAAAAACCGTCACTTCATCTGGATGTGTCAGCATTAGGTCAATGTTCACCTTAAATAGCCATAATTGGCCAATTAGGGGCTTCCCCTTGCTGATTTACCAAATAGCACCATCTAGTGGTTACATAGAGAATTTGCTATTAAAAGTTCCTACTACTGAAAAACTTATATATATTCTCAAAGATAAAAAATAAAAGAAGTATAATCAAGGAAGTGATCTCAGTATATAATAATAAAGAGCCCATGCATAAGGTCGGTATATCAATATCAAAGATAAAGGTAATAAATACCTATAACAAAAACATGCAGAGCTATCTATGATTTATATACAGTGGCATTAATGAACATATGGTAATATTGTTCACCAATGGTGATGATGATAGTAAAGCATCTATGCTTGCATCTCTACTAATAGATGATGGTTAGCTAGAAAGTTTTCTGGTTACACTAAAAGAAGGCACTGTGCTTAGCATAAGGGACTTTCAGCTTGTCAAGGCCAAAATCAGCCAAAATGCATCAAGCGTTAAGTGCCAATTTAAGCCGCACAGGACACCTAATTATTCATCACTTGATAGTACATTGTAGGTATAGGATTGTATTGCCATAATGCAATTAGGAGCCCTTAAATTACTTGGGTTGTTAAATTTACATGACACCAGACCATGTTTAATACTGTCTAGGGATGTCATAATCTATCTAGTAGGCAACACTACATAATGTCATGTAAATTAAGACCCAAAGATAGCAACCTAACGGGATCTCAATAAAGAGGTGAATCGAACAGCACGAAAATCATGGTTCAAGAAATACCTTGAGACTCATCTCGGTGTTGAGGCCATAGGGCTGGAGAGTCTGAAGTCGAAAAATCCAAGACTTTTCGTGTTTTATCAGTACTGTATCGAAATCACCACGTCTGACTGGAAGATTGAGGGCAAAAAAGCCCTTCACTCGGAGGCCATGTGGCTCTCCATTATGATATCTAAGGAAATGTTGTGCCACCGGGGTATCCTCCTTAAGACGTATACTTTTAAGATGCTCACCAAAGCGGACTCTGAGTTGGCGTTTGGTCTTGCCAACGTATAGGTGACAGGGACATTCCAAGATGTAAAGGACCCGTGGTGTGCCGCAGTTGATAAAAGTCCTAATCTCAAATACCTCAGTAGAGGCCGAGTTTCTATACGATTTGGTCTTATCAACATACCGGCATGTACCACAGTGTCCGCAGGGGAACATACCCGTGAGGCGTGGCATATCTATCAACCAGTTTTTGTCTATAGGGCGCGTGAATTCACTGACTACTAGTTCACCTTTTAGATTTTTGGCACGTTTAGCTGTCATCTACGGTCTTGGTCCAACTATTCCCTTCAGGCTATTGCACCCGGTAAGTATGTGCCACTGTTCGGATAGTACCGATCTTACCTGATGCCATTGTTGGCCAAAAGGTGTTATGAACCTGACTGGTCCATCTATATTCGGCAGGCTGTGGGGTTTTGGTTGTAATAGTTCATGACGTGGCCGCTGATTGACCTTGCTTATGGCTTTATGCAATACTCGATGACTGTAGCCCCGGTCACGGAACCGCTGATAGAGAAGTTGTGACTCCATACGGTAATCCTCATCACTGGAGCAGTTTCTTCTAATCCGGAGGAACTGCCCCACTGGAATACCTCTCTTCAACGACAAGGGATGGTGGCTATCTGCCCTGAGCAGCGTATGAGCTGCTGAGGGCTTCCTAAAAGTTTTGGTGGTAAGCCTACCATCTTGAGCCCTTATTTTTAGGTCCAGGAAAGAAATCTCATCCGGATCTGAGGTATAGGTGAGGCAAAGGTTTCGGGTATTGGTATTTAATTCACACATGAATTGTGTCAATTGCACAGAGGTGCCACTCCACACCATGAATATGTCATCAATGTACCTCAGCCAGGTGCATGCATGGCTGAGGTACATTGAGGAGACAAACACAGTGTCGGCTTCCCACCAGCCCAGATGGAGACATGCATATGATGGGGCCCACGGGGCTCCCATCGAGGTCCCCTGGAGCTGTTGGAAATATCTTGTAGCAAATTGAAAAAAATGATTCTTTAATGCTTGTTCCAGCAGCTCCAAGACAAACTCATTTTGAATGGCCATCTGGGGGAACCTCAGTTCCAAGAAATGATATACAACAAGCAGGCCCCACTCATGGGGAATAGACGTGTATAGTGACTCAACGTCAATACTGACGAGGAGTGCCCCATCTGGGATAGACAGGTCTTGGATGTGTCTAAGCACATCTCCCGTATCCTGAACATAGGAAGGGAGCTCTCTAACCAGATCTTTGATAAGGCTGTCGATGTATTTGCCTATACGTTCAAGGGGACTTTTGATAGCGGATACGATGGGGTGGCCTGGTGGGTTGTCCCGGTTCTTATGGATTTTGGGAATTATGTAAAAAGTGGGGGTATTATACTCCCCCACTTTAAGATATTCAAGTTCCCGTTTAGAAATGAGAGCCTCATCCGCAGCCCACTTCAATTTGTCATTAATCAAAGGTACCAGGCTGACAAAGGGGTTATGATCCAATTTTTTATATGTGGACGTGTATGACAGGAGGCGTTGTACCTCCCTTTCATACATGGATGTTGACAGGAGGACCACATTGCCTCCTTTGTCACTAGGTTTGATAACTATAGTGTCAGTCTGACACAGTTCTTCTAGGCCCTTTCTTTCTAACCTAGTAAGGTTATCATTAGATTTGATATGCCAATTGAGTTTTAGCAGGTCTTCCTGGACAAGGTCCAGGAAGATCCCTATTCTTTTTTTTTTTTTTTTTTGAAGTGAGGCATATTAGTAGAACGTATCTTTAGTGTGGATTTTCGTTTAGCTGTATCAGACTCATCATTATCCTCATCACTATGGGAGACATCTCTCTCTTCAAATAGGGATTCCAACTGGTTTAGGGCCTGCTTTTCAGTTAGATTAAGTGACTCAGGTGGTGTTTCTTGGGTGGTTTTATCTAGAAATAATGATTTGAAATACACCCGTCTTATTTTGATATTTCCAAACACCGTGTGACAGATCAGCTCCTCCAAATGGGTGAAGCTCAAGTTTGAGCAAACTATCATCAGTCCTCATTTCCAGTTAACTCAACATACGAATGATAGGTACCTATCTCCAATATTGAATCTTATTACCTGGATGGACATGTAACAGCTATCTTGCCAACAACATGTTGTTTCTCTGACCTTATCTGATGTTAGTTTTGATGCTCTGCAACCAACATTTTTTGTCATTATCATTCACCCTGGACCTTCATCCCATCCCTATACATTTTTTGTGGATTTCCCATCATTATTCTTCCAGGTTATCTCCAGTCAATTCAGCTCACCCTCAGGGCTTTGGAGAATATATATTGATGCACCACATATTGGTGCTTTATATATGTCCTACGTACTGAAAAGTTTCTCATTTTTCCATAAGTGTCGGGTCAATGGGGATAATGTGAACACATATTTGGGTTAGTGGGGTACCTTATAGAGGGGTAGCAGGACCGTCTAGTCTGTCCTTTTTAGCCTTTCTTTGCATGCATGTTTCTATGTTTTATGACATGTACATGTGCTAGATTCGCCCATTTTTCCTCTAGGTTGTGTTGACAATCCTAGGATTAAGTGTATGAATTACAATTGTTCAACCAATAAAGTCTGTCAAGTGTTTAGCTGAGTTGTAGGTGATTCACCTTTCTAACATTCTGTTGGGGTCCTTTCCCAACCCTCTTTTTTTAAATACTATAGACACCCCCCAGGTACGATATTTAAAGGAATATTTCACTTTTTTTTTTCACTTTAAGCATCATTAACCACTTCAACACCGGGCTTTTTTTACCACATCAATACCGGGCCTTTTCTGGCACTTCTCTCCTACATGTACAAATCATCATTCTTTTGCTAGAAAATTACTCAGAACCCCCAAACATTATATATGTTTTTTTAGCAGACACCCTAGGGAATAAAATGACGGTCATTGCAACTTTTTTCTTGCACTGTATTTGCGCAATAATTTTTCAAACGCCTTTTTTTTGGAAAAAAAAATGGTTTCATGAATTAAAAAATAACAAAAAACAGTAAAGTTAGCCCAATTTAGCCCAATACCTAACATGTCACTCTTTAAAATTGCGCACACTCATGGAAAGGCGCCAAACTTCGGTACTTAAAAATCTCCATAGGCGACGCTTTAATTTTATTTACAGGTTACCAGGTTAGAGTTACAGAGGAGGTCTAGTGCTAGAATTGTTGCACGCGCTCTAACGCACGCGGCGATACCTCACATATGTGGTTTGAATGGCGTTTACATATGTGGGCGGGACTTACATGTGCGTTCGCTTCTGATCGCGAGCTACCGGGGACAGGGGCGTTTTAAAACATTTTTTTTATTCTTTTTTTTTTTTTTACTTATTTTTTTTTTTTTTACACTTATTTAACTTTTTTTTTTTGGATCACTTTTATTCCTATTACAAGGAATGTAAACATCCCTTGTAATAGGAATGTGTGTGACAGGTCCTCTTTATTGAGAGATGCAGGGTCAATAAGACCCCACATCTCTCCTCCAGGCTGGAAAGCATGAGATCGTGAATTTTTTTTCACTGATCTCATACTTACTAGCTGCACTGGCAGCTTTGTTTACATATGAGGACCCGGGCGTGACATCATCACATCGCGTCCGGGCCTCCGACGATCATAGAGATGACTGGTGACCATCTGGTCACCAGTCATCTCTATGCTCGTCACGTGACCCACCACCGGCGCCGGACGATTCTCTCCGGGTCCCCGATGGCACGGGAGAGCCCGGAGAAGCACAGAATGGCAGTGGGAGGGGGGATGTCCCCTCCCGCCGCCTATAAGAACGATCAAGCAGTGCTATGATCGTTCTTATGGTGCGCAGAATCGCCGGCACAAGAAAATTATATCTGAATGATGCCTCTAGCTGCAGGCATCATTCAGATATCCCCCCTCAAAGCCGAGGACGTCATATGACGTCCACCCAGGATGGGAGATCCCATCTGTGGACGTCATATGACTATGGGCGGTAGGGAAGTGGTTAAAATCACTGCTCCCGAAAAAACTTCAGTTTTTAAAACTTTTTTTTGCATTGATACATGTCCCCTGGGGCAGGACCCGGGTCCCCAAACCCTTTTTAGGACAATAACTTGCATATTAGCCTTGATAATTAGCACTTTTGATTTTGAACATTGGCGTCCATTGTATTTAATAGGTTTCTAAAGTTTGCGCAAACTTTCGGTCCGTTTGCAGGTTCTGGTGCAAACCGAACCGGGGGGAGTCGGCTCATCCCTATTGCTAAGTCACTCATAGTAGCACATAAGTCATATCATTGTTTTTTTTTAAAGAAAAGGCATTGCTGAGAGTCAAACTCAGGAGGATTACCCATTTACTAGATAGGCGCTTTAACCAACTAAGACCCCATACACACTATTAGATTTTCTGCAGATTTTTGTCTTCAGATTAACCAAAACTATATAATATGAGGTCAAACGTTAAGAGTTTCAATTTGTATTCAATCAGGCAGGCCCTTGCACTACATAATTTTGGTAAATCTGAAGACAAAAATCTGCAGAATATCGAATAGTGTGTATGGGGCTTAAGCCACAATGGGACCTCTCCCAGATAGCAAGAAATTGTGCTGCAAGTTTGAAAATTACTTGCTAAGCTATTGCTAGACTTGCCAGGCTTCACAAGTTTGTTGAACAATTGCAGCAAGTCCGCATTGCATGACTCCAGATCAACTTTCTTTGTTTTTTTTAACTGGGGATAGTCATTTATGCATATTTGTCTTTTTGCTGTTTAGCTTCTTAAATTAGTGCACTTTATCACTGTTTCACATAGTCTCGCATATTACTGCAATTTTTGTTTTGTGTGTGTGTTTTTTTAATTTTTTTATTAGGGATAGGCATTCATGCATACTTGTCTGTTTTTGCTGCATAGCTTCTAGAATTAATGCACTTCATCAATGTTTCACATAGTATCGCATATTACTGCAATTTCTTTTTTTTTTTATTGTATCATTTTTATTGATTTTGAGAATGTTCTTTTTCATATTGTAAATGTTCTTTTTTATGTTTTGTTAAATGTTCACCCTAATAAAAAAAATAAAAATAAGATGTAATCCAGTGTTATGTATTGATTTTAATCAAATATTTAAATAAATGTTTTTATAAAGATCAGATTTGTCTTAATGCACTATTCAGTGAACTGAGGTACATTTTTTACAGAAATGGTAAAATATGAGCAAAAAAAGCTGAACTAAAAATATTTCAATGAGAGCGCGGCCCATCGGAGCAAAAGCTGTAGCGAGGCCCATCGAGGCACGGGCTGGAGGGGGGCCCATCGGGGGACAGGCTGGAGCAAGGCCCTTCGGGGCACAGGCTGGAGCGAGGCCCATTGGGGCAAAGACTGAAGCGAGCCCCGTAGGGGCACAGGCTGGAGCGAGGCCCATTGGGGCACAGGCTGGAGCGAGGCCCATTGGGGGCAAAGACTGGAGTGAGTCCCGTTGGGGCACAGACTACTTCAGCCACTTTGGCTTAGATTTTGCAATTCTTATGACAATTCACCTCCCTTCACATATTAGTGAATAGACCCGATAAAAAATGAACACTTGGACAAACAACAAGAAAAACTAGTGCCAAAGATTGATTGATTGATTGATTGATTGATTTATTATTTATAAAGCGCCAAATACAGATCATGAACTGCGCCTAAGCGCTAGATAGACCAGATACATATACTGACCTTCAAAAATGAGCATAACAAATATCACATACAAAATAAATTAACAATAAATAACGACAGAGGGAAAAATAAATAAAAATAAAAGAAGAATATATTAATGGAAGATTGAGGGATTAAATAAGATTGCTGCCACCTAAGTACCAGTGAATCACCAGCATAGGTGTGTGTAGCCTATTGCATTAGCGTACACACCCTGAAGATCAAACACACATGCACGTGTGTGTATGATTTATACATACATACACATACAGACACACACTCTTATGGTAGAGTCGCTACAGTGAAAGAAGTACGGTAGCACTTCATGAATGGCAGAACTGGTCAGAGGGAGATATTTCCCATCTCCCTGCCTGCACACAGAGTGATAATGCTAATGCGCTTGGGGTGATTAGGGTGTGCCCAGACACACCTGGCACACCCCCTGTGCATGCCTATGATCACTAGTTAATCGGCAAGAAAAAAGAAGCAAGCAGCACAAATCTATAATCCCACAATCTGGTGATAGTGAACCCACTGCTATTACCTAATGCCTTTACACATGTGAAATGCATTCACTCCAACAATCATATAATGATAAAACCTGTGTCATTGCATAAAATAATTCATCTATCATACAAAAATTATTTGTTTCTATGAATTTGTTCCTATGAAAGTGCAGATGCTGTTAAAAAAAGTGCAAAAGAAAAAACTGTGTGCTGACACAGTGAACAAAAAAGTGCTTAGTGCAAGAAAATATCATTCATTAGTAAAGTGCATGCATCAAAAATTCATATGTGTTAAAATCATTTGAAGTCCATTTTGCAATCCCAGGAAAAATCCAAGAAAGTAATAATAAAAAATAATAATCATCATTAATTTTTCCTGGGATTGCAAAATGGACTGCAAATATTTTGAACACAAATACATTTTTGATGCATGCACTTTACTAATGAATTATATTTTCTTGAACTAAGCACTTTTTGTTCACTGTGTCAGCACACACTTTTTTCTTTTGCACTTTTTTTTTTTTTTAACAGCATTTGCTCTTTAATTGTTTGTTTACTAGAAACAAATAATTTTTGTATGATAGATTAATTATTTTATGCATTGACACAGGTTTTATCATTATATTAAATTGTTGGATTGAATGTATTTCACATGTGTACAGTAAGGGATTAGGTAATAGCAGTGGGTTAACTATCACCAGATTGTGGGATTATAGATTTGCGCTGCTTGCTTCTTTTTTCTTGCCAAAAATTTAGACTTCCGGGGCTCTTGCTGTAGCCACACAAACTTGCTACAAATTGGAGAAGTGTCATCTAGAACGTATGCTTCAAGAGCTTTGCAAGTGTACAACTTGCCAGGGAAGATGTGCAGCAAGTTCACAAGACTTACAAATTAATACTGCCACAAATGTGTGGCAAGTTATACTTGCTATCTGGGCTCCCACGTCTAAAGGACACATGTTAGTACTCTAAATGTTGGCAGAACAATTTCTTGGTTCCCATGAAAGACTAATGTAACCTTGGGAATTGAGTCAAGCATAGGTAACAGCACCACTCGCTCTGGAAAAAACATTAGGAAAGGTTTTCCATGACCGATGCTTAATTTTTTGAGGCTTTTTATTCCGACATGATAGCCACGAGAAAGGCAAACTTCACATAGGTCTTAAACAGAGGCAGCCCCTGAACACTCCACTCCAATTCCCGAGAGGGAGTCGAGAACAAGAGGGAGGTTCCATTAGGGAAGCCTCTGCTTACTCCGAGGTCTGAGCCTAGTTGCTTTCTTTAAGAATTATCGTACAGACGTACAGTATGCTGACAATTGCACTCTGAGGGAGCTGACTGATAGAGCCAGATATAAATGTGACTGGAGGAAGCCCAGAATGTTTTAAACTTCAGGTTTATTACATGATCCATCAGCAGCAGACATGTATTGCACAAACTTTGACCAGATTCTTCCATAAACTTTGTTTGTGTTCACTCTCCCAGTATTCCTGAGATCGAAGATGACTCTGGAGAAGCAGTCGGGGATCCCCAATCTCAAGAACCAGACCATCAGGTGCCACTGTGCTGGACAGGTATGTAGAATTGCACCCAGTGCACAACATCTGTTCTGAGTCTTCATAGAAACCAGAGGATGACTGGAACTGGAAGAACCGCACAGGCCCCGCTGCATTTCCAATGATTCGTCAGGGCATTTGTCCTGAAGCCTTGAAGATACCAGCCCCATGTATATCCAAGGTAAGACTTTACCCATTCTGGTTCATAGGAGGAGGACAAAAAAGGAACCCGGCCTCTGGCTCTGAGCAAACATTTATAGGAGTGGGGTCCTATAGGAGTGGAGATGAGGTGGGGTTAACCTATACATATGCTGCCATGGAGTCTGTCAGGAAAGTTATAGTGTCTACAAACTATGGTATATTTTCATTTATTTATTACTAGTGTAGCGGAGCCTCGCTCCCCCTCTCGCCTATTGTGAATGGCTTGTGTCTAGGGGTATCTGAGAGAGGAGAGTGCAGGAACACTACGCCAAGCTCTCCCCTCGTATGTGTATGAGGGTTGAGCAGAGTTACTTGAATTACCTCCGGGTCTGTTCACTGCATACGAAGCCTAAAAGCCCCGTACACACGATCGGTTTCACTGATGAAAACCGTCCGATGGATGGTTTTCATCAGACCAACCGATCGTGTATGGTACCCATCGGTCTTTTTTCCATCGGATGGAAAAAATAGAACTTGTTTTAAAATTTTCCGATGGATAAAAAACCGATGGGAATTTCCGATCGTCTATGGGCAAGTCCATCGGTTTAAAAACCCACGCATGCTCAGACTGAATTAGGAGACGGGAGCGCTCGTTCTTGTAAAACTAGCGTTCCTAATGGAGAGAGCACATTCGTCATTCTGCAAGTTATTGCTTCGTTTAATGCAGCGCATGTTTTTTTGCTTTCGAACGGTCTTTAAAATGTCATTTTGTAAGATAATCTGATGAGACCAGTAATCTGCATAGATGCCAGATGTACGGTGCTGGCACGCTCAGGAACTATTACAAACATGTAACCAAGAAGAAAAAGCAATTACTCTGTTTGTTGTAAGACCGACGCATTATAATTGTAACTGACATAACTTCAAATAAAACAGTTATTGATAAAAAAAAAAATGTCATTTTGGCAGCAGAACTTTCTCCTGAGTTCTGACAAATGTATGTCTTTTTTTTTCTATTGATCTTAGGAATAATTATTAAAATTCTTCAAGGCCGACCTCCCAAATTACACCTTTATGTTTTTTGACTCTTAAAATTTGTTGTGCATTTTTTGGTGTGTCAATTTCTCAGAACAACATAATATTTAATTTTTGAAAAATCATGGAGGTTGGTGTCCCTTGTTCTTAATTACACATTGTATTTATGCAATCTTATTGCTACTTCTCAAAAAAACACATCAGGCATGTATGTTGGCTGAAATCAAATTTCCCTTTATTTTGGAAAAAAACAAATCAAAAACCGAAGGGCAACTATTCCCAAATTAGTAGAGAATATAAAGTCATTAGATCCCAAATGCAGACCTGACTATGATCAATAATAAAATCAACAACAGCATGAAATCAGGAGCAGCAGCCAAAGACATACATCATCCCAAGCTGTGGTACTCCATCAACCTTCAATTTCTGGATGAGCAGCTCGAGGCCAGGGAATCACCTCCTGCTCTTCCTTGTAACCTTCCTTCCACGCCTCTCTGCAGCGTTCTCTCCACGGCCCCGTCCATGCACCCTTGCAGGCTGGGCCACTGTGGGTGGTGATGTGGCAGGAGGAGGAGGAGAAGGAGGAGAGGGATTGGGCTGATGTGAGATATGGGTGGCCTCAGTCAGCAGCCCCCTCACCCCCATGTGTACGGCCATATATATGAGATGCTCACAGAGGGCCCGTTGTCCCGCCTCCATTCTGAGCAGCTTATCCGCCAGATAGGTGCTAAACCCCTCCGTAGGGTTGAGGGGGGCCCTCATAATGGCAGCAGCCTCCTGAATCATCTTTAGTGACTCCTCCTCCACTTGTGTCATCCGCTGTTGTTTTGGTGGTCTGACGTGGAGGAGAGCCACTTGGGAGACGGTGCTGCCACTAGGCCTGGGGACCTGCTGAGTCCCACTGGGCCCTGCCTCCTCCTGCCTGTCACACTCCTGACCCTCTTCCTCCTGGCTTGCCTCATCCTGTTTATAAAATAAAATGTAAATTTCTATTATTTGAGGAATCAATCACACACAATTTTGATCTCATTACTGGTTTATTTTGGAGGGGGGGGGGTGGGATCATTTATGGCTAAGCCAAACAGTTCAACTCCATATTACTTAGTGGACAATAATTAGCATCAAAAATACTATACCGGGCTGAAGATGTGAAGATCTGGCTCTTCTAGCTCGGGAGGCTCCTCCTCCGCCTCTGCAGGGGTGGAGGGAAGGGTGGAAGGAACGCTGGAGGGAAGGGTGGAAGGAAGGGTTGAGGGAAGGCTGGAAATAGATTCCCTGGCCTCGATCTGGTCATCCAGAAATTGGAGATGTCTGTAGTAGCACAGCTTGGGCTTTACTACATTGTCGGCTGCTGCTCCTGATCTCTTAGACTGGCGCACTTCCTTGAATTTTTTTTTATAAGAATTGGGCAGGTTGTTGATTTTATTATTGATCATAGTGTAGTCTGCATCTGGGATCCATGGCTTCATATCCTCGGCTAATTTGGTAATAGTTGCCCGTCGTACATCACTTTTGTGATACGCAGGGTGTTTGAGCTCCCAAAGGTTGCGCTGTTCCTTATACTTTTCAATAAAAACAAGCATCACCTCCGGCTCTCTTAGTTTATGCATCTATTAGGATCAGCAAGTACAAAAAAAAAAAAGGATCAGAATTGATTCTCCTCAACTTATCACAATATTGCCCTTTACAATCATGACCCATTAATATGCCACTGCAGGCCCGAGTTCCCTTCTTACCTTAGTTCACTTTGTGGGTTCACTTCCGGTCGTCCTTACTCCGCGCATCCCTAATAACTTCTTTCCCCTTTTTATACCCTGCGCATGCGTGTAACTCCGCCCTCGTCGCCCGCCCATGACGGACTTTTTCTGCATTTCCCCGCCCCTTAACGATCGGCGCACAGTGTGAGACAGCGACATGTCGCAGACACAGGTGGCTTCTTTAGTTGAAATTACCGACGAGGAAAGCCCGGAGGCGGAAACGTCCCGATCCTGTAAAAAAAGATACAAGGCGACTAATATGTCTTTTTCTGAGATGGCGGAGATGGTGGACATTCTGCGGAGGAAGGATTACGACGGCAAACATGGCCCATACGACACCCCTAATCTCCGGAAGTCACAAATTATGGATAAAGTGGCGAAGACTCTTTATAAAAAATATGGGGTCAGGAGATCCAAGGAACAACTCCGTAAAAGGTGGTCAGACCTCAAGATCAGGGAGCCGGAGCAGTATAAGAAGCTTATAAAAAGCATTGAAAAAAGTAAGTATATTTTACTGTGTTCTTTCACATTGTAATATGTATTCTTCCATGTTTTGCAACATGTGCTTGGCTTGACTGGGTTCACATTTTGAAATCTCATCTTTTAGGTTAAGTGGAGAGTCCACTTATTTGCCCAATGTTTTGACCAATAACTTGCTGCTCTTCCCCCAAACATGTTTGGCACATATCCACGTAAACTACACGTGGGCATGCCTCATTTTACTTCAACAATGTTTATCTACACATTGTTGGCTAGATGATATGTTGTAAGGAAATTTAGAATGTGACTGAAAGAATAAAATGTATTCTGGGTAAAGGAGATGACACTCCAGCAGTTGTGTACTCTTTTTTGTTCTTGATCAAGATACTATACTCTGGGCCACATGACCAAATTTATTAACGGTGTCACACACAGGTGGTCCAGTGGATACCTTGGTGGTTATCCAAGTGTATTTGTGAATGTCCTCAAAAATAACATGTTGCTTTGTTGAGTTTGCAAGATCACATATGTTCATGTTGGAACTCAGGGCCAAATATCAATTGTACCCCACTTCAAAACATTAAGGATCCCTTTTCAGGCCTTAAAAAAGTCTGTGTGCTAAAGTATACATTTTGTTGTAAATTCCCATAGGGGAGAGGAGACTGGGAGGACACCATGCTCAGGAGACGAGTAACCCAACACCACAGAAACTCCCCGAAGCTCCCAAAGCAGACCAAGATCAGCAGGTTCAGGAAGCGGAGGTGGAGGAAGCAGAGGTGGAGGAAGGGGAGGTGGAGGAAGGAGAGGTGGAGCTTATCAGCACAACAGGTCAGTGTCTGTCACCACAACTTCAAGGTAAATACAGATGTAGGACTGCCTAGTGTAAAACCTTTTTTTGTTTTAGGGACTGAACGTGGGGGTGTGTCAGGAAGTCCAAATCCGCCATTCTCGAGTGCCAGCGCCAAAATAATCATTCAGGAAATCATGGAATGCAGTAGCGAAATGGACATTATGAGAAAGAGAATGATTGTGATTGAGCAAAAATATAAAAACATGATAGATATTTTGGGGAGAATAGTGTGACCCCCACCCCCCCTTTTGTGTTTTTTGTTATGCGTCTGAAATTATCTCAGGGATTTCCAATATCCCAAATGTGAAGATGCACACACTGAAGACTCAACATGTGCTATCTGCCGTCACAGGATATCTATGTCCCTGTTTTGGGGGTGCAACCTCTTCCTCCCTCCTCAAGTAGGTGAGAGGAAGGGTTTACATCCCCAAAGCACGACCATTGATCCCCCATGATGGCAGATAGCACATGTTTACCCTAGCCATGGGATCTTGTTGAAGATACCCATTTGAGCCCCAAAAGAAAGTGTGTTTGTTAACATTTGGGATGGATCAGGGGTACCATCACCCCATCTCCAGTTGGTATTTTTCACAGTGTTATTTTATTACTTTTTTAGACTAAAAAAATGGCTTACGACCCATGCTGTCATAGAAATCCTGTCAGCTACAGGATTCCTGGACTTCCTGATTCTGAATCTCGGGCACGTCCACGCGCGCGGGCACGCACGCGCGCGATGGCGAGCACGTGCGCGCGCACGCGCTTAGCGGGGGCGCGCGCACGCTCCACAAAGCGCGCCAGAAGAGCTATTTAAACATGCCTGTGACAGACAGTCCCTGCTGTCTGCTCTACAGCGTGTAGTACCCAAAGAGACCTGATTCGTGAATTTACCTGCATCCGACCCGGCTTACCTTGACCCTTCCAGTTTCCTGCCTGCCTCTGACCCCCGGCTTTGTTTGACCAATCTTCTGCCTGATCCTCCAGTACCTTGCCGCCAGCCAATTCTACCGACCCGGCTTGTCCAACCAATCTCTCCAGTTGCTGTGTCCTGGTTCCAGTCCAGTCAGCCTCATCAGTTCCAGTCCAGTTGCTTGTTCCTGGTTCCAGTCCAGTCTGCCTCTTCAGTTCCAGTCCAGTTGCTGTATCCTGGTTCCAGTCCAGTCAGTCTCATCAGTTCCAGTCCAGTTGCTGTGTTCCTGGTTCCAGTTCAGCCTGCCATACTCCCTGGGTGCCTGGATCCGTCCCAGTCTTCAGACTCTACTCTACCTTGATCCATCCTGCCAGGCACTCGTACCCCTTCTACCTCCGTGCCTCCTGTCTTCAGTACCAGGGGCCGCCGGTGGAAGCCGTAAGAGAGGCCTCCCTCTGCAGATCCGGGCTCGTCACCGTCAGGTACGTGACAGTAGCAGACAGCCATGTCTGAGCCCGGGCAGGGAGCCTCACCTATGGAGGAACTCTGTCGGCACCTGGCAGGTTTGTCTGAAGCAGTCAAGAGTCTTCAACAAGGATACACCCGCTTGGAAGAACAAGTGCGGGCCCTCTCCAATCCTTCTGCCATCCAAGAGGGGCCCCACGCCTCTGCTTCCACAGCCGGAACAAGTTCCTCACCCACAGTGGTCATGCTTCCTCCTGAACCTAAGGTTCCTACACCTGAAAGATTTTCCGGGGATCGGAGCAAGTTTAGGGCCTTCCGGAATTCGTGTGAACTGTATTTTGCCCTACAGCCCCGTACCTTTTCTCTAGAGGCCACCAAGGTGGGCTTTGTGGTCTCTTTGCTCGCTGGAGACCCTCAGAGCTGGGCCCACCGTCTCTTTGAACAGAAGGATATATCACTAAACAACCTCGCTGCTTTTTTCGATGCCATGGCCCAGCTATACGAAGATCCCCAACTCTCAGTAACCGCAGAAGCCGCCTTGCGTTCCCTTCAACAAGGACGCAGACCAGCGGAGGACTATGTGGCAGAATTCAGGCGGTGGAGTGCGGATACCAATTGGAATGATGCCGCCCTCCGCCATCAGTTTCGCTTAGGACTTTCTGATTCCTTGAAGGACGAGCTAGCTAGAGTCGGTGTACCACAGACACTCAACCTGTTGATTGATCTAACCATCCAGATTGACCGACGTCTGAGGGAACGGAGGGCTGAGAGGACCACTGGCTTCTCCCGCCCAACCTGGATGCTTCCTCGGGCTCCTAGTCACCTGTACTCGGCTCCTGCTACACCTCCAACTCCCACATCTGACACGCCTGAACCAATGCAGCTCGGGCTTCTTCGTCCATCCCTCGCTCCTGAGGAACGCCAGCGCCGCCGAATAAATAATCTGTGCCTGTACTGCGGGGACCCCGGACATTTCGTTAGAACCTGTCCCCTGAAGCTTCGTAAGTTTCTTTCAGTTTCTTCTAACATGACTAACCTACAAGCCAAAACCACATCTCACCTTGCCCTCTCTGTTTCATTACAGCTCCCAGGAAGGACTTTGCAAGTACCCGCCATTATTGATTCCGGAGCATGCAGCTGCTTTATGGACTCAACCTTTGCCATTAAACACCAAATTCCCCTTCGTACCAAGACCCACGGACTTCGTGTCCATCTGGCTGATGGTTCCGTCATTAAGTCCGGACCTGTGACCCAGGAGACCACTCCTATACCCGCTACCATCTTTACCACCTCTGGAACCCACCAAGAATGCTTATGTCTGGACATCATCTCTTCTCCGTTGTTTCCCTTGATCCTTGGTATGCCTTGGTTACAAGCCCACAATCCCACTATCAACTGGACTACGGGAATAGTTGCCTTTCCTTCTTCCTATTGCCAGCAGTCCTGTGGCTCATATAAACCTCCTGGGCCGGCCTCGTTACTATGCATTGACACAGAAGATGGCACCCGTCAATCCATCCCAGAAGTTTACCACAACTTTCTTGACGTATTTAGTAAACAAAAGGCAGAGACTCTACCGCCCCATCGGGCCTACGATTGCCCCATCGACCTACTTCCTGGAGCAAAGATTCCGTTCGGTAGAGTCTTCCCTTTAACGGAGGTGGAACAAGGGGCTTTAAAAAATTATGTTGATGAGAACTTGCAAAAGGGGTTCATCCGCCCTTCCACATCCCCAGCAGGCGCAGGCATCTTTTTTGTAGAGAAAAAGGACCACACCCTTCGACCTTGTGTGGATTACCGGGAATTGAATAAAATTACAGTAAAAAATCGCTACCCTCTCCCCCTGGTACCAGAGTTATTTCAGAGACTAGGAACTGCCACCATCTTTACCAAACTTGACCTCCGCGGAGCCTACAACTTGATCCGTATCAAAGAAGGGGACGAATGGAAGACTGCCTTCCGTACCCGGTATGGACATTTTGAGTACTTGGTAATGCCATTCGGGTTGTGTAACGCCCCTGCCACTTTCCAGTATTTTATCAACGATGTTCTACGGGACTTCCTAGACCTCTTTGTTATTGTTTATCTTGATGATATCTTAATTTTTTCTTCCTCCCTTGATTCTCATCGCAGACATGTCAAAAATGTGTTGGGTCGGCTCCGCCAGCATGGCCTGTATGCGAAGGCCGAAAAATGCGAGTTCGAGCAAGAGAGTATATCATTTCTGGGGTTAATCATTTCCAGCGAGGGCATCAAGATGGATCCTCAAAAGATTACCGCAATCCTGGACTGGCCAGAACCGGTGGACAAGAAGGGAATCCAACGTTTCGTTGGATTCGCCAACTTCTACCGCAAGTTCATCAGGGGGTTTTCAGCTATTATTGCACCCATTACTCAACTCACCAAGCAAGGAACACGTTTTCACTGGTCTCCTGAAGCCCAAGAAGCTTTTGAACGCCTGAAGGCCCTATTTACCTCAGCCTCTATCTTGAAACACCCAGACTCCTCACTACCATTCGTACTTGAGGTAGACGCCTCCGAAATAGCGGTAGGAGCAATACTGTCCCAAAGACAGGGAGTCAAAGCCTTGCTCCACCCAGTAGCCTTCTTCTCCCGCAAGCTTTCTGCAGCAGAGAGGAACTACGACGTGGGGGATCGGGAGCTACTAGCGATCAAGTCTGCACTAGAGGAATGGCGGTACCTGCTGGAGGGCGCGGCTCATCCGATTCTGATATTCACTGACCACAAGAACCTGGAGTACCTGAAAGCCGCGAGAAGATTGAATCCACGGCAAGCCAGGTGGGCACTCTTCTTCTCCCGGTTCTCTTTTCACGTTACTTATCGTCCTGGGGCCAAGAATATTAAGCCTGACGCCCTGTCTCGGATGTTCCATAAGTCCAAGGAGACTTCTCCGCCTGATACCATCCTTGCCCCCGGAAATTTCCTTCTTCTACAGGAGAACCTGTTCACTCAAATCAAACAAGCTTCCACCGGGCAGAGACAGTTCTCCGAGCCGGAATTGCAGGTTAAGGATGGACTATTGTGGTACCAAGACAGAATCTACGTACCTGAGAAACTAAGAGTAACCGCATTAGAACTCTGCCACGACCACGCCCTGGCCGGGCATTTTGGCGTTGCCAAGACCACTGACCTGGTACAGCGCACCTTCTGGTGGCCTCGAGTACGTGAAGACTGTAGGAGGTTTGTAGATTCTTGTACAACTTGCACCCGAAACAAGGGTTCCAGATCCAAGGCCTGGGGACTACTAAAACCCTTACCCGTTCCAGATAGGCCCTGGAGAATGTTGTCCATCGACTTCATTGTTGAGTTACCCCCGGCAGAGAACCATTCCACCATCTTCGTTATTGTGGACCGTCTGTCCAAGATGGCACACTTCATCCCTATGAAAGGGACTCCCTCCGCTCCTGAAACCGCACAGGTATTCATCAGAGAAATAGTCAGACTCCACGGGGTACCAGCCAATATTGTTTCCGATCGCGGGGTTCAATTTACCTCTCGATTCTGGAGATCCCTTTGCAAAACCTTGAAAATCGAATTATCGTTTTCCTCTGCTTACCATCCACAGACCAACGGACAGACGGAGAGAACGAATCAGACGCTCGAGCAATACCTGCGATGCTTCTCCTCTTTTGCTCAGGACAACTGGGTTTCCCTACTTCCGTTGGCCGAGTTTGCGTATAACAATTCCATCCACTCCGCTACCTGCCAGACTCCTTTCTTTGCAAACTATGGTTTTCATCCTACTTTTCTGCCTAATTCCCTTCCTGAGTGTCCTGTACCTGCAGTCCAGGAAAAGTTAAATTTTTTCTCGGTCAATAACCAGCTTCTACAAGAGACCATGACCAAGACTCAAGAACGCAACAAGACAATCTATGACAAGAAGAGGCGGGGTGAATTAGTGTTGGTACCCGGCGACCAAGTATGGCTATCTACCACAAACCTAAGAATGGCATGCCCTTCTAAAAAACTGGGCCCCAAATTTTTAGGTCCATTCCCTGTTAAGAGGAAAATTAATGAAGTAGCTTATGAATTGGAACTTCCTGACTCTCTTAGAATCCATCCAGTTTTTCATGTCTCTCTCCTAAAACCCACAGTCTCTAATCTGTTTCCAGATCGGAAGCCGGATCACCCTGATCCGATCATTATTGACGGTGAGCAGGAATTCGAAGTAGAAGCTATCATGGACTTCAGGAGAAGAAATAACCAGAACCAATTCCTAATTAAATGGAAGGGCTACGGACCCGAGGAAACTCATGGGAACCCGAGGAGAATATCCATGCCAGGAGTTTGATACAGGCTTTCAAAAGGTCTCACCCTGGAAGGTTCACCCGGCTGGGCATCCGGAGGCTGCCCCTTGGGGGGGGCAATGTCATAGAAATCCTGTCAGCTACAGGATTCCTGGACTTCCTGATTCTGAATCTCGGGCACGTCCACGCGCGCGGGCTAGCGCGCACGATGGCGAGCACGTGCGCGCGCACGATGGCGAGAACGTGCGCGCGCACGATGGCGAGAACGTGTGCGCGCACGCGCTTAGCGGGGGCGCGCGCACGCTCCACAAAGCGCGCCAGAAGAGCTATTTAAACATGCCTGTGACAGACAGTCCCTGCTGTCTGCTCTACAGCGTGTAGTACCCAAAGAGACCTGATTCGTGAATTTACCTGCATCCGACCCGGCTTACCTTGACCCTTCCAGTTTCCTGCCTGCCTCTGACCCCCGGCTTTGTTTGACCAATCTTCTGCCTGATCCTCCAGTACCTTGCCGCCAGCCAATTCTACCGACCCGGCTTGTCCGACCAATCTCTCCAGTTGCTGTGTCCTGGTTCCAGTCCAGTCAGCCTCATCAGTTCCAGTCCAGTTGCTTGTTCCTGGTTCCAGTCCAGTCTGCCTCTTCAGTTCCAGTCCAGTTGCTGTATCCTGGTTCCAGTCCAGTCAGTCTCATCAGTTCCAGTCCAGTTGCTGTGTTCCTGGTTCCGGTTCAGCCTGCCATACTCCCTGGGTGCCTGGATCCGTCCCAGTCTTCAGACTCTACTCTACCTTGATCCATCCTGCCAGGCACTCGTACCCCTTCTACCTCCGTGCCTCCTGTCTTCAGTACCAGGGGCCGCCGGTGGAAGCCGTAAGAGAGGCCTCCCTCTGCAGATCCGGGCTCGTCACCGTCAGGTACGTGACACATGCATGTTTCTGCAAAAAAAGCCGCACATAAAAAAAAAGGCTAGTATTTCTAAAAACCCAAAAAAAATGCGGTGCAAACAATAAAAACATTTGGGAAGTATAAAAAAGGTGTGCCTTCTTCTTTCTATGCTCAAGAGCAGTTCTGAAGATGCAAAAACCGTGTTTTTCGCTCTGAGTTTTGAGGCTATTTACTAAGGACAATTACACTTGGCACTACTAGAACCTGGGAGACACATAAACCCAAAATACAAGAATGACAACACAAGTTTGTAGGAATTCCATGTTTTTTTTTATTTTTAAAAGGTTAAATACTTGGTCAGATGTGGTCTGGCATTGCGATGGCCCCCCTACCCGTGAAGTACTCTACATATTTCTGGCGTACTTCACGGGCACTTTGGGGGGCCAAGCCAGTACGGGCAGTGCTGAGGCCGGTCAGATTAATCAGTTCAGATGGACCGGCCTCAGGCCCAAACGATGATACATAATTGGTTGCAAATTGGCGTAGAAAATTGTGCAATATGCAGCAGCAGTAGACGATGTGGTTCAGTTTATAATCCGCCAAATGTATCGCTGTCTGGAACAGGCGGAACCGGCTGGCCATTATCCCGAAGGCATTCTCCACAACTCTCTGGGCTCTGGCCAGCCGGTAATTAAAAACCCTCCTCTCCGGGGTGAGGGTGCGTTGGGGAAATGGCCGCATCAGGTGTGGTCCTAGTCCAAAAGCCTCATCCGCAATGAAAACGAACGGGAGCCCTTCAACGTTCTCTGCATCTGGAGGCAGTGCAAGACCCCCAGCCTGCAGACGGTGAGCGAACTCCGTCTCCGCGAATGATCCGCCATCGGACATCCGGCCGTTCTTCCCCACGTCCACATACAGGAACTCGTACCGTGCCGACACCACCGCCATTAACACTATGCTATTAAAACCTTTATAGTTGAAATAGTATGACCCCGAACGGGGGTGGCGGCACTATGTGGACGTGCTTCCCATCAATTGCCCCTCCACAGTTGGGGAAATCCCACCGCTGGGCAAATTGGGAGGCCACAGTCAGCCATTCCTGTGGTGTGCTAGGGAACTGTGGAGTCAAACAAAAAGAAGACATTAGTACGGTTTATGGTTACAGTGCAAGCAGATTACACACAAAAAAACATTGTTGAGTAACATTATTATTTAAGGGAGTTTTTCCGACCAATAAAGAAAGGCCCACTTAGCAGATGCCTCACCCCCGCTGAGTGGACATTCTAAAACAATCTAAGGGGGGGGCCTAAGGTGATTGTGGGGGATCCCAAAAAAGGCTCTACCACTCTGCTGAGCTTGATTGAGAACTCCTAATTTTTTAACATCTTTAGGGGGGGAGGGAGGGTTGTCAAACTACGAGGGCAATGACCCCCCAAAAATGAAAAGGAAAATAGAAGGCTAGCTGGGTTTGCGCCCACGATAGCATGCTGGAGAGGTTAGTGAAGGGAATTAGGCATGTAGGGCCCAAAAAGGGATTTACAGGTTAAAAAAGGCATGTGGAAAATGGGGACATTAGCAGGATATTACAAACAGGCATATTTGCGTTAGGAGGAAAAATGTAAAAAAAAAAGAGAATAAAAACAGATAATGTGAGGTTAAAGGAGCATAATTACCTTCATATAGTCCTTCTGCAGGACCTGAATGATGGCCGAACACGTCTCAGGGATAATGATCCCGAGAGCCTGGGGGGAGATGCCTGTTGAGAACTTGAGGTCCTGCAAGCTTCTCCCAGTCGCCAGGTATCTCAACGTGGCAATAAGCCTCTGCTCGGCAGTGATGGCCTGGCGCATCACAGTGTCCTGCCTCGTGATATAGGGGGACAGCAAATCCAACAGACGGTGAAATACGGGGTCCGTCATCCTGAGATAATTCCTGAAATCATCAGGGTTATTCTCATGGATTTCCCGCAGCAGAGGCATATGAGAGAATTGGTCCCGCTGGAGCAACCAATTCTTAGTCCATGAACTCCTCCTCACCCTGTTCACAGACTGAACTCGGGTTACAGTGTTAACTGCAACACCAAGCCCAAAGCCAGCACAAGCTCGAGAACGAGAACGCACTTCAAACATGGTTTTAAACCGGTCGGCTGGTCAGAACGCACTCAAACAGAACGCACCGTGGAACAGCAAGGCCTGAAAAGAACGATCTGAAAAACAGTAAACGAACGGCCAAGTCGGCACTGCAAGGCAGTAACGACCTGACTGCACGCACTGAATCACAAATACAAACCCACAAGCACAAACTGAACAACAGGAAACGATCTGCAAAGCACGGAGACTGAAAAGCGCGAATCGGCTCTCACCAAACTTTTACTAACACGCGGTAACACGAAATCAGCAAAAGCAGCCCAAGGGGTGGCGCCATTAGATTTGTTCGGCCCTTTTATAGCGTGTCGTACGTTTTGAACGTGCCGTCGTTTTCTTGCCGTCGGTTTTTAGACTGATGGTGTGTGGCCAAGACTGATGAAAAACAGTTTCATCGGATTTCCGATGGACAAATACATCGGACGAAAATCCGTAGGTTATCCGATCGTGTGTACAGGGCTTTAGTTGTTCTGTGGAGATGTGTCTGCCAATAACATAGAGCCCCACACCAATGGAAAGTCCAACACTCCTTTATTTATTTTCTTGCAGGGTGAACACAATCAGTTGAACTTTCAGTAATGAACAAACAGGGGTGTGGATACATGTAGGCCCAGGCACAACTGGACTCTCCTATTCCTTTGCTAGCGAATAGGCCTGGTGCACGGTCTCTGCCACCGACCGTGAATTTTGGTCGCTGCCACCGACCGGATGAACCGTTGAGGCCCCTGCCACAGGCCTAATAGCAGGCCTCTGCCACTGACCTGAGTTGAATAGCTGGACCGCTGCCACCGGTCATAGAACATGAACCACCTTCCTCTCTGAACTTGGCCCCTGTTTGGGAAGATAGCCCTCCGGGCGGTCTCCAGAGGTTCATCCGGTACTGGCAATCTGCTGCACCAGGTCTTCGGATGAGTCCCTCCTCCGGTCCCTTACGCCACTGGATTCGGGTGCCCCACTCCCAGGGCCCCCTAGGACAATGCCTCCCTCGCGGGACCAAGCGGAAGGTACTGGGCCCCAGGCCTCCGGCTGAGTACCTTACCCCAGACTGAAGGTGTCTTGGATGGAACACAAACTCCCGGTGTCCAGGCCTAGGCCGCCTGGACCCCGACCGCGAACAGCAGCCCTCAGGCTGAAGGTGCCTGGGACTCGAACCTCGTGGCGAAGATACCCCCTCCCAGGATGCACGGCGGGTTCCCCGCCCCGCCGTACAACCGCTGCGAGAGGCTACAAAGGGTACAGCACTGCAGCGATGGTTCAACCCCGGCCCAAAGTGACAGCGCCACCTGCTGGGCCGCAGGGAACTATAAATCACTGGTGTCTTCACCAGAATTTAAAAGTATATACCAGCTACACTAGTAATGGCGGCGATCAGTGGCAGACAGTCGAGACACCAATTGACAATTTTGACACTTTTTGGGGACCAATGACACTAATACAGTGATCAATGCTAAAAAGATATGCACTGTCACTGTACTACTGACATGGCAGGGAAGGGGTTTACATCAGGGGTGATAAAAGGGTTAAATGTGTGCCTGATTAGTGCTTTACTACTGTGGGGGAGGTGCCCCTGTACTGGATCGGTTCCCCTGCTTTGCAGGAACACAGGATCCATGTCTTTTGTAGTGACAGAACGGCGATCTTCCTTGTTTACATGGGCAGACCACCGCTCTGCCTGTGTACTGAAGCAATCAGCGGGTGCCGGCGGACATCGAGTCCACCAGAGCAGAGCAAACAATTCAATGACACAAACAAAAAAGTGAAGGGGAAAAAGAGAAAAAAAATACAGGAAAAACCCACAAGGGGGAAGGAGCACAATCATCATATAAATAAAGTGATCAACAAATGGTCTCTATCAAAAATTAGGATACATACACTCTATTCACTTAGACCATATTGTTTCAATTTTCATATAGAGTTCAGAAGGTAGTAAGGTAGTAAGTATGTTTTCATAGAGAATATATTTGTTGAGCATTGTTATCCATTCAGAAATAGAAGGGGGCAGAGGGGAAAGCCACTTAAAGTGGTTGTAAACTTTAAACAAATATCACTCCCAGCACTCAGGTCCATTTTGGCCGGTCACGGGATCCTCCTATTCTGATGTAAGTGCTTTATTGGGAGGGGCCATTATCGCCTCTGACATCAGCTGGGGAGGTCACATGACTGCTGCACTGTCTGCTTAGCCCCTCCCGCTGTCACCCTTAGATGGGGGAGGAGAGCAGATCTGAGAAAGGGTATTTAGAGGCATTGTTTTCCACAAGCACTTACACAGCGTAGGATGGCTGCATAAAGAGAGGGGGCTGGCAGTGATATTTAATTAAGTTTACTTTACCACTAATAGTGGCAGGAGGGAGGGGGGCAGAGACGGTTCACACACACACGGGAGCTGACAGGCAGAGAGAGGGGGAGATAGGAGAGCAGCGGGATGACAGAGGCACGTAAACTGATCATAGCAATTAGATATCAGCAGCCATCATTACCGTGCTCAGCACACCAAGGGGGACACAGGAACAGGCAGGATCAAACAGGTTTTTTACAGTCTAGAGAGGGACAGATTAGGCAGCACAAGCACTGTTCTGTTTAATCTGCTATAAGGGAATAGGATTTTTTTTCGGTTACAACCACTTTAAGTGCAATTAAGTACAATTAATCTGCAGGCCTTAAATACCACTCTCAAGACAATGAGCTATAGGTTCTGATCAGTCAAAGATAAATCTACAAAACCAGGTAAACAGGTAAGAGGGTCAACCAACAAGTTAACCCCTAAAGCCCATTAGTCAAGTCCCTACTACCTCAGCCCAATACCCTCTCAATTTGGGTCAACGCCATAGAAGATGAATAAGGGATCCAGATCCACGTCCACATCTAGCACAGCAAGGGTCATCTTTCAAAACAATTTTAAATAAAAATTCATGAGTTCTATAAACTCTATGTAAAATAAATACCCGTGTAAAGCCCTGTACACACGATCGGATTTCCTACGGTTTTTAAACCGATGGATATTTCCATTGGAAAGCCGATGAAGCTGACTTCCATTAGTCTTGCCTACACACCATCAGTCAAAAAACCGACCGTTCCAAAGGCGGTGATGTAAAACACTCCGATGAGCTGAGAAAAATGAAGTTCAATGCTTTTGAGCATGCGTCGACTTGATTCTGAGCATGCGTGGGTTTTTTACCAGATGGAGTTCCCCACAGATGATAGTAATTTGCTATCAGTTTTTTAACCATCGGATAAATTTAAAACATGTTCTATTTTTAAACACTGATGGAAAAAAGACCGATGGGGCCCATACACGATCGGTTTGTCCGATGAAGAAAGTCCATCGGACTGTTTTCATCGGTAAAACCTATCGTGTGTACACGGCTTAAGTCTATAAGAGGGAGATAAGGAAACACTCTGAATCTGTTAAAAATAATAATAAACATAAAAAATAATAATATTTTTCTTTTACATTTTTGTGCATTCGCCAACCTATAATAAAAACAGAGCAATTTTAAATTAAAACAGTGTACCAAATAAAATCCATAAAATGTTCTTTAAAATATGCATAAAAATAATTAAGTTGTGCAAATTGGTCTTTAAGTTATCTGTGTTAACTGACACAAATTGTTGTCGTTAAGTTTGGCCTGGGTATCTAGGTATCAATTACCTCTGGTGGAGAAAGGGTTAAAAATATTCATTGTTTGACTGTTACCCCTCTTAAGACTACTTTAAATCATTCTCATTGTTAAAATTAAACCAATCAGCTAAAAAATTTCTTTTTTTTGGGGCTAAAGGGCATTTCTCTTTAAATGTTAAGGCCAGCAGCTTGTTTTCATGATTACCTAGTACTGTGCGCTTTATCGCAGTTCTGCAATTACGTACAGCAGAAAGATAAGGGATCATATTAAGATAACCTTCAATTTGCATTTTCATAAATTTGCAATATGCAATTTAAGTAATTTTAAATGATTTATATACCACCAACTATTATCCTTGCGTAAGCGCATGTTGAAATGATTACGATCATTTGTTTTCTGAATACTAATTTCACTTTAAAAAAAATTAGAAGCCAACAAATGTAATTCATTTGTATTTTTTTCAGTGTAGTCCTGTTGTTGTTGCTAGAACTGAGGGACTCCATACACAGCCAGATGTCTCACAAATAACAGGTGGTGGGCTATTCACCTGTCTTCAAATGCTTTACCCTCTATGGATGTTTTTCTTTGGCCGATAAATAGATTCTATTTTCTTCTTTTTCCAAGGGAAAAACATAATGATCAACAAAAAAAATTCTTCAAGCTGTTTGAGAAATCTTTTTGACCATAATCAAGAACTTCAAAAACGCAGATAGGAATTTTAGATGTTACTCTTTTGCAAAGGAAAAATTTAGAAGAACCATTACTCCAAAAAAGATTCTGCAGAAATGTATTTGACCAATATTGATCACCTCCAACATCCAGATGGGAATTTTATCTCAGTTGTAGATGAACCAACTGCCAAAACGATGCTCAAAATGGTTATAATGCTTCCTGTTATTGGGATGTGTATGGACAGATTTATGTACCAGCTCTCTATTCCAAACAATGCACTATTTCCAGAATTCCCTCTCCACAGATATTTTCTAATTTCAGCAGGGTTTATGTATGACAGATTCTAATGAGAAACCAAAATAAATTATTTATTTTTAGTCAACTCTGCACTGCAGAAAAAGTAAGCAGGAGTTGATTGGTTGTTTTTCCGTACATAGGTGCAACTAAAGGCCCGTACACACGATCTGACTTTTTGACAACAAACCTCCAATGGACCTGTTTGATCAGACAATTTGACCGTGTGTACGCTCCATCGGACAAAATTTTTCACTTTGTCATCGGACAAATGTTCGCTGTGAGGACAGACAAACTTTGCGGCAAAAAATGTCCTACGTTTGTGTTTGTTGGCTGAAAAAGTCCTGCCGTGTGTATGCATACCAAGTTCACGGCTAACGCCCTTCGGACAGAAATCCACGGAAAAAACAGTTGGAAGTCCGATCGTGTGTATGAGGCTTGAGAATCAGGTACTGGAGACTGCAAAATCTGGTACAGCTTTGCATGGTGGCCAATCAGCTTCTAACTTAAGCTCATTCAATTAAGCTTTGACAAATAAAACCTAGTTTCTATGCAGAGCACCAGATTTTGTACCCTCCAGTTTTAGTAAACCAACCTCCATGAGTAAATGTAAAGAGTGTATTCTTGTCCCCAATTTTACCTGTAGCTATTTTTTCTTTTATTACTGGATAAAGGAAAGCTCCCAACTGTCCCTGATTTCGAGGGACTATCCTTGATTCCAAGCAAAGTCCCTCTTTCCTCCTCATATGTCCCTCATTTTGGTCTGATCTATATAGATGTATATAAAATGCACTTTTTCTCTTTCAAAAAGCGTTTCCCAGCGCTAAACCTTTCATCCATATTCTAAATTGCTGCATTTGTAAATTTTAAAAGCCAATATAAAGGAATAGTAGTGGTAAAAAAAAAAAAAAAACACTTGTGGATTTAATTAACCTTTTTTTGGGGTTAATTCTCCTTTAAGGGAGTGTGGCAGAGGCGTGTCCTATGCCTACATACATTTGCTAGTAGGTGTCCCTCATTCCCATCTCAAAATGTTTGGAGGTATAGTAAAGTGTTGTTTTTTTATTATACATCGGAAAGAGGGGGTGTTATTTTCATTACATTGTTAGCTTTTCCGTTTTTATTTGTAATCCTTAAAGGGGTTGTAAAGGTTTGTTTTTTATTTTCTAAATAGGTTCCTTTAAGCTAGTGCATTGTTGGTTTACTTACCTTTTCCTTCGATTTCCCTTCTAAATGTTTTTTTTCTTTGTCTGAATTTCTCACAATGTGAACATAGTGTCTCCCAGCAGGGATGTAGTCCCAAGGGAGGGGGCGAGCACACTGACTAACCCCCAGCCAGAACAGCTCGGATGATGGGGGCAAGTTTATTGAGGGGGAACAGGAAGTGAGAAATTCAGACAAAGAAAAAAAACATTTATAAGGGAAATCGAAGGAAAAGGTAAGTGAACCAACAATGCACTAGCTGAAAGGAACCTATTTAGAAAATAAAAAACAAACCTTTACAACCCCTTTAAGTTTTAGTATAGAGGTATGGAGTATGTAGGAACTGTTTTATAAGTGAATTTAGATTACAATAGGCTAGTCAACTGGTGTTTTGTAAATATTTTATGTGTTATAAATAAATTGTAAATTTAAATTTTTACTATAAGTTAAGTAAGGATGAGCTAAAGTTTGGGTCAATGGCCACAGCTGATCTGTCGAGGAAAATGTTATCATGTCATAGTTTCCCGTTGCCTCAGGCCAAACAAAGGCTCAATCCTTAGCTTATCCTTAATGTTAAGTACCGAAGTGCTGTAATATTTTTCTGGAATTGAGCAGGTGAAGCCCTCAGAGGAAGCAGGCGCCAAAAGGTAACCAGACCTTGTGTATGGGGGGCAATCTATAATATTAGTCCATAAAGTTAAAAGTCCATAAAAATGTAAAGTCCACAGGACTTGTACCAATAAAACCTGTCATACTGTCTGCACTTTTTCTTCTCTCTCCTGCTTAGGTGAAGCCCTCAGTAGACATAATGTAGTCCCTTGAAGATTAAAGCACATCTAAACCTACAAACAAAAATGTAATATATTGCAGCTTACTATAACTTAGATGTGGTGGCTGCATTTGTTTGATTTTTTAGGCTAATATCACGTACACACGATCGATTTTCTAGACGGTGAAAACACAGTCGAGAAAATCGACGGGAAAAATGAGGAACGGCTTGTTTCCCTACACACGGCCGTTTTTCCCGACATTTTTTCTCTTGGTCGAGAAAAACGACCGTGTGTAGGCTCCCCGGCAGTGTCTCCCTATGGGAAAACTGCCGCGGAAAAAAATGCCGTGAATCACGATGAGAAAAATTAGAGCATGTTCTAATTTTTCTCGTCGTGATTCATGCCGTTTTTCTCGTCGGGAAAAATGACCAAAAGCCCAGACACAGTCGTTTTTCTCGTCAAAGAGAAAAAATAAAATTTTTCCCGAACAGAAAAATGGTCGTGTGTACGTGGCATAAGAACATTTTCAGCAAGTATTGCAAATACTTGTTGATCTTGCCGGGAATGCAGTGTCCTTGTCACTTCCTGTGGGTTGAAAAGAACTTTAAAATCCTTATCTTTGTTTAAACTACTACTCCTAACAAACCACCATGTAGTGGAAATGATCAGAAGCAGATATGTATAAAGTCCAGCCGTGTGACACCCATGGCTCCCTCTATTGATACAATAATTTTAGACACAAAGGGACATGGCGTGTCACCAGGGCCACCAGATGAAAATAAAGCGGAAAAAGCCTTAAAAAATGTAAACGAATGCGGCCACCAGATTTAAGGACTGCAATAGATAACATTTTCAGTTTAGGGTGTAGATACACTGAGGAAGATTTACTAAAACTGGAACACTCAGAATCTGGTGCAGCTGTGCATGGTAGCCAATCAGATTCTAACCTCAGCTTGTTCAATTAAAGTGTTTCTAAACCCACAACAGTAAAATCAGTCTGTATATGCAGGAAAGCATGCTTTTTATACTCACTGTGGAACCTAAGGGGTTAATCTTCTGCATTGTGTAAAAAAGCGGTTTGATCCTGTCTTTTCTGCCCCCCCTTTTCTTGGGAGGGTGCATGTGATCAGCACAGGGCCAATCAGCACTGTCCAGACAGAGGGTCCGGGATTCTGCAGCCTCATAGGACAATGAATTCAAAAAGAGTTGCACGTACATGTGAAATAAATAAACCAATATGAAAAAAAATATCTTATGAAAAATTGTATAAAAAGTCCAATGTGTGAAAGAAAGATACTCCTCTTCTGTGTTCAAGTGATTTTAACCATGTGATTCACCTCCATCATCAATGAGGAAAATGTTCAAATTGTGATGTCACCACCAGATAAGCAAAATATACCAATTGACGTGTGACTCCCTAATTGAAGAGAAGTCAAATGAGCTTGTAATAGATCACCCAGTCCTGGATTCCCTTATGAAGTTCCCTCCGGCTCCTCCACTGGCTGGTGGTTGTGATTGGTTATTACTATACAGTATATGACATGACAATAAAAGAGAGATGCTCCGATAGTGTAAAACCTCATGGGCACATTTATTGATTCAATTAAGATAACACTCACATCTGCCTTGTTTACATAGAGCAAAAAGTGTATAAACAGGCAAGGCATATATCAAAGCAGTATGTCCAACCTACTCATACCAATGTGGTTCTGTTGCTAAGCCTCAAAGCATACATAGAAAAAATGTTTTTCCTTAGAAAGGGAAGAAAAGGAAAGAAAAGCTACATAAGTGATAGAGAGTGCGGACTGCTATTAGTAGAAAAAAATGAATAATTTAATTGGTAATCAAATTATGATGACATCTAAAATCATGGTGCTATACAGCCACTAAAGTGAAGGACATAACAATCGCTCAGCATTGCAAGAAAGGCAGGCTGGTGTATATCGAAACATACATAAAACAGAAACGCCCGGACGCCAAGTGAATTGGCACATGGGGCACCTCCACGGAAATTAGCGTATCAAATTGAAAACTCAGTATATCTTTGGTGGGGCACCTGTGTATCAACCCCTTAGAGGCTCGAGCAAGGGGAGGGATGGACTCAGGGCCAGCTGTGGTAGTAATGATCTGAGCTTCTACTCTGACTGGATACAAGTGTTCCAGACAGTGGTGGTGCATCCATAAAGGGAGCATGGGCGCCGCCCCCTCTCTCCTGCTGTCCCTCTATCACCATAGATAGAATCATGCATTGTGGGGTATTTTTTGGAAGCACCTGATTAGAGCCATAAGCTCTAATAGGCGTCCAAAACAGTGAACATGCTGGGCGTTCGCTGTTCACTCTGTGTGTTAGGAAAGCGAATGAATCGATTTCCTAACACTGAACGGCCTCTCAGCCAATCTGGTTCTCTCCATCTTGGATCAGAGATAAGTGTTTGCCACCACTGGTCGGCTGGAACTTCCACCTGCAGCTGTCTTTACTCCCAGGAGGCATCCCGCTGGAGGTTATGGATTTATTGATATGCCTGTTTTTCACTTCTATCTTGTAAGTGTTTTTAACCATTCCTTGTCATTAAAGTGTTTTTTTACTGTACTTAGAAGTGCCTTCTTCTCTGCTTTGTTTTTTCTATAGAGTGTGCTTTCCCCTTCTGAAGTATTGCTGTGGTGCATTAATCACATCTCAAGAGCCAGTCATGTACTGTTTGTTAAAGTCTCCTTGTTATCCAGAGTGCCCTAGTCTCCACACTACTTAATGCTCTCCATTGGTTGATTTGATTGTCAATCAAATGCTGTGTCGGGCGAGCAGGGGGCGGGGCCGAGCCACCTGCTCTGTGTTACTAGACGCAGACAAGGCGGCTCAGGAGCGACCCGCCTTGGAAAGTGGCTTTCCATGGGGGCACTTGCCAAAGAGGAGGAGCCTGGAGAGCCGGCGGGGGACCCCAGAAGAAGAGGATTGGGGCTGCACTGTGCAAAACCATTGCACAAAGCAGGTATGACTTGCTTGTTATTTTATTTTTTTTAAAAAGAAGCTTTAATGTCGCTTTAAGTCTGCCATAATGTACTAGTATGTGGTATGTACTAGTGTGTTATGGCATAACACTGAAGGGGGCCATTTTAAAAAAAAAGTGGTAGACTTTACTATCGCTTTAAGGTTTTTGGAGCTTATATAGCAAAGAAATTGAAAATTTTTAGAAAATGTGTATTTGTGCTAATGCTGTCATCATTGTCTATACATACCTGTATATGTGAAAAAGGTCTCCGCTGGATGGATGCTTTGTGACAGAGCTGAGATTGGGAAGAGAATGAAACTAAAGGCAATTTGCTAAACTGATTCTGTGTATCAGATAAAGAGAAAAAGCTGGCAAGAGCTTAATGGAAAAATCCTGAATGACCAGACCAGACAGCATTTTCTAAAATGATACTTAGAAAGCCACAAAACTTCAAAATAAATATATCCATATGTTCTGATGGATTACATTGCAGAGGTCACCATTGGTACAGTCCATGAGGGCTTAAGATAAACCACATCTCCTTTCTCAAATTTTGGAGGATGTGATAGCCTTTGATGTGCTGGTTTGCTTAAAAGGACAGATTATTTCTGTTAACCTTCCCCACAGAAAGTCTAATTGTCATCCAAAACATTCAGGATTGAAGTCTCAAGGATAACTAAACCCAAGAAGAGCAAAAGTACCAACTCACATTATAGTCTACCAAAACCCAAAAACAAAAATTTAATATAGTGCAGCTTCCCAGTCCTTAGATGTGGTGGATACATTTGTTTTCTTTATTTTGCACGCAAAGTAAATTTTCATGGAAAAAGAAGAAATGGCTGCACATCCAAAGGTTCCAAAATAGCGTGCCTTTATTAAAAATCACCAGGATACACCAGGGACACCAGATTTTTCATCACGTAGACGCGTTTCACACATCCAACCTGTGCTTAATCATTCCAATGACTATACTAAAAGTTGAAGCTTATATAAGACCGCCCCGACGTCAACAGGTGTTCATTAGACGGTCAGAACAAACAACAGCTACACAACATGATCAATGATTGCATATCAGAAAAAAAACACTCTATCCTCCAAACAGTGAACTGTGTATGAAAAATGCATATAGGCACATATATCAAATATGAATAATATATATAAAGAAAATTGCAACATCAATACATATACATGTGGATAAATATATATGAATACCATTTTGCGATGCATGTAAGCCATACTAAGTTCCATTACGTACCCCTCTGTTAGCCAGTCTCCCTTTTTAATCTATTGGCCTTGGTCAATTGGGATTGTCTCTGCTATTTGTTTACTTTTTTCTTTATTTACACTCTTTGGCCACTTTGGATACAATATTCATGGTCATTCACTTTACTCTATTGCATAGACTTCCCTACTTTTTATCTTGCCCATCCAATAGACAACAGTATCCTTTGTACCTGTTCAGTACACTATGATACATTTACTATGTACTCCCTATTGCAGACTCTCTTTAGGCAGCCATGACTGGCGAAGCACCCTGTTTAACTTTAAACACCGGCACCCTGGGATTTAGGTTTGGAGGGGTGGGGCTGCTCTTTTGTACCTCAGCTCCCGGAACAGACAATTCCTTGGTCCTGGCTCTTTACTTGTCACATCCCATTGCAGCCATTCCATGTAAGTACTCCAGGGAGGGCCCATTTGCCCTTCCATGCCATTATCCGGTACAACTAGATTTACTCCATTTTATTTACTCTTAGACATCTCTGCCCCTGATGAGTGGTTTACACAAAACGCGTCGGGCATCTTAAGATACAGACATGTGATGATATCACACCAGTAACTCAGAACAGATTTTATCTATCAATCATGGTTCCACTGTTCCATATTCCTTTCCTCCGCAAGTGCTGTTTTTATTTTTTGTTGTCTTTTACCATCTATGTACAGATTATAATCTTTGAATGTATATACTCATTTACTGTGACTACTACGTGGTGCTAGGTTGTCACATATTTATGTACCCTTGTTGCCTATTTTTGCATACGCACATACTCGTGGTTGTAAATCTTATGAAATTATATTTATTACAGTGTTCTTTCAATCAGTAGTTCTTGTCATTGATATGTGCTGGACCCCATTTTTGAAAGTAGACACCCCAAGGAAATTGCTGAGAGGCATGTTGAGCCCATTAAATATTTTATTTTTTTGTCCCAAGTAATTGAATAATGACAAAAAAATTTAAAATTACAAAAAGTTGTCACTAAATGATATATTGCTCACACATGCCATGGTTATATGTGGAATTGCACCCCAAAATACATTTTGCTGCTTCTCCTGAGTACGGGGATACCACATGTGTGGGACTTTTTAGGGGCCTAGCCGCGTACGGGACCCCGAAAACCAAGCAACGCCTTCGGGATTTCTAAGGGCGCAAATTTTTGATTTCACTCCTCACTACCTATCACAGTTTCGAAGCCCATAAAATGCCAAAATAGCACAAAACCCCCCCAAATGACCCCATTTTGGAAAGTATACACCCCAAGCTATTTGCTGAGAGTCATGGTGAGTATTTTACAGCTCTCATTTGTTTTTGAAAATGAAGAAAGAAAATAATTTTTTTTTTTCTTTTTTCAATTTTCAAAACTTTGTGACAAAAAGCGAGAACTGCAAAATACTCACCATACCTCTCAGCAAATAGCTTGGGGTGTCTACTTTCCAAAATGGGGTCATTTTGGGGGGGGGGTTGTGCCATCTGGGCATTCCATGGCCTCCGAAACTGTGATAGGCAGTGAGGAGTGAAATCAAAAATTAACACCCTTAGAAAGCCTGAAGGCGGTGCTTGGTTTTTGGGGTCCCGTACGTGGCTAGGCTCCCAAAAAGTCTCACACATGTGGTATCCCTGTACTCAGGAGAAGCAACAGAATGTATTTTGGGGTGTAATTCCACATATACCCATGGCATGTTTGAGCAATATATCATTTAGTGACAACTTTGTGCAAAAAATAAAAGAATAAAAATAAAAAATTATTTTTTACGCAACTTGTGTCAACATATAAAATATTCCATGGACTCGACATGCCTCTCAGCAAATAGCTTGGGGTGTCTACTTTCCAAAATGGGGTCATTTGGGGGGTTTTGAACTGTCCTGGCATTTTATACACAACATTAGGAAGCTTATGTCACACATCATCCACTCTTCTAACCACTTGAAGACAAAGCCACTTTTGACACTTTTTGTTTACATGAAAAAAAATAATTTTTTGCAAGAAAATTACGTTGAACCCCCAAAAAATTTATTTTTTTTAAAGCAAAGGCCCTACAAAGTAAAATGGTCGGTGTTGCATTTTTTTTTCCACACAGTATTTGCGCAGCGATTTTTCAAACGCATTTTTTGGGGAAAAAATACACTTTTTTAAATTTTAATGTACTAAAACACACTATATTGCCCAAATGTTTGATGAAATAAAAAAGATGATCTTAGGCCAAGTACATGGATACCAAACACGACATGCTTTAAAATTTCGCACAAACCCGCAGTGGCGCCAAACTACATACATTTTTAAAAGCCTTTAAAAGCCTTTACATGTTACCACATTAGATTTACAAAGGAGGTCTACTGCTAAAATTACTGCCCTCGATCTGACCTTCGCGGTGATACCTCACATGCATGATGCAATTGCTGTTTACATATGACGCCAGACCGACGCTTGCGTTCGCCTTTGCGCAAGAGCATGGCAGGACAGGGTGCTTTTTTTTTTCTTTTTTTTTAATTATTAATTTTGCTTTTTTATTTTATTTTTAAACTGTTCCTTCCATATTTTTTTTATCATTTTTATTGTTATCTCAGGGAATGTAAATATCCCCTATGATAGCAATAGGTAGTGACAGGTACTCTTTTTTAAAAAAAAACTGGGGTCTATTAGACCCTAGATCTTTCCTCTGCCCTCAAAGCATCTGACCACACCAAGATCGGTGTGATAAAATGCTTTCCCAATTTCCCAATGGCGCTTTTTATATCCGGGGGGGGGACATTCCCTCCCACTGCTTGTAAAAGCAGTCCAGAGGCTAATTAGCCACTAGGATTGCTTTTACATGAAAGCCGGCCGCTGGCTGAAAAGAATGATACCAAGATGATACCTAAACCCACAGGCATCATTCTGGTATAACCATTAAAAGTCCAGCAACATACCAGTACGTTGCTGGTCCTTGTTGGACATGTATTGTAATCTTTTTTTTCATGCAGCCTGTTGGCTGAACGAAAAAAAGAGATTAATCGGTGTGTATGCCCACCATCAGAATACCTCCCTTCATTCACCCACTTCTAATGATGGGCATACATGCACCATTTATATATGCCGAAGCATGGGGGCATCCTCCCGCAAAAGTTATGCCGCGTACACACGGTCTGACTTTTCCACGGGCAAGCCTCCGTCGGAATTTCGACCATATGTACGAGGCATTAGGAGCAAAATCGCTCCTCCGCCCGTACTGCCCCATGCTTCGGCATATATGCTCTTTTTTTTAACTGTGGTGGTGAAATCACCTCCTACAGCACTGGAGTCACAGGGATCAGGCCTGTCTCTGCGAACGCTGCAGTTATGTGTGTTGTGTTTTGTAAGTGACAGTGATCGATCGATACTGCACTTGGGTGGCCTGGGCTGGATGGAGGGGCAAAAGTCAGGTGCTAGCAGGTATCTGGGCTGATCCCGCTAACACTGCGTTTTTGGGAACCCTAAACTGCTGGGGACGCTAGTATAGATCTGATCAGATATTGATCTGTTCAGATACTATACCACTAAGGGAGTTGTATGCTTCACGCGTGGGTGTTTGCGCTACTGGCACTAACCTGACACTGCCTGGGGTGTGACGCAGACCCTCTCTGATGCTAAAACCTAATTGATATCACCCGCCGGGCGATCAGGGGGTTAAACCTTTATTGGGTTATATACGGCGGCACCTGACACTATAAAAAGCAAAGTAACTAACCAGCGTCACCCGTAACACTTATACGGTGATCACTGGTGAAAGGGTAAACTAGGGGCAATCAGGGGGTTAAAACCTTTATTAGGTAATATATGGGGGTACCTGACGCTATATAAAAACCTGACTGGGAACCTAAATAACGAAATAACTAACTGGCTAACCAGTGTCACCAGTGACACTTATACGGTGATCACTGGTGAAAGGGTTAACTCTAGGGGCAATCAGGGGGTTAAAACCTTTATTAGATAATATATGGGGGTACCTGGCGCTATAAAAACCTGGCGGCGAACCTAAAAAAATAACAGACTACTTAGCGGCACCAGCATACCTAATACAGCGATCAGAAAAACGATTGCTTAGTGACACTGGCAAAAGGGGGTGAAAGGGTTACCTGGGGGGCGATCAAGGGGTTAAACCTTTATTAGGTAATATATGGGGGTACCCGACGCTATAAAAACCTGGCGGAAAACCTAAAAAAATAACTGACTACCTAGCGGCATCACCGACGCTAATACAGCGATCAGAAAAACGATCGCTTAGTGACAGTGGTGCTAGGGGTGAAAGGGTTAACTGGGGGGCGATCAAGGGGTTAAACCTTTATTAGGGGGGTTAGGGGGCTACCCTGGACCTAAAGGGACCTACACTAACTGCCCTGACACTTTTACAGTAACAAATGTCACTGTTTGCAGTGATCAGTAAATAAATGATCACTGCAATCAGTGACACTGTGACTGGGGGCTGGGGGGTGATCTGGGGGGTGACTTTGGGGGGACGATCGTGTTCCTATGTGTGCCTATGTGTCAGTGTAGTGTTTGTGCACTAACCTGACATCTTCTCTCTACGGAGCTCCGGTATGTGTGAGCGCCGCAGGGAGAGAAGACATCACTCCCTCTGCCTGTGTTTACATTACACAGACAGAGGAAGCATCCCATTCGCCCGGAGTGATCGTGAGGGGGTGGCCAGAAACCAATGGCCGCCCCCCCATTACTGATCGCTCTCGGAGCGATACTGACCGCTCACTATACCGGAGGGGGGTCCGATCGGAACCCCCACCCATACGAAGGCAGTCACGTACAGGTAAGTGATTGTGCCTGTACGTGTCATTTTGCCGACGTATATATACAGTGGGCGGTTGTTAAGTGGTTAATAAATATGTATTTTCCACTTTATACCCCCACCTTGTCCATGGCCTCATTCAAAGTCCCAAACTTCCCCTATTCATTCTATGAATGCATTAATGAGTAAAATAAAAAATGTATTAAATATTATTAAAGTTAATAAGTAGTGCATAAACAAACCCACAAGGGGAATATTCTATCATATATTGAGTTTGACCCATATGTCGCATCCAATATTAATTTACTGTACATATGTTGAAGAAATTATTGATGAAAAAGTACCGAAAAGGAGAGCATAAAAAGAAAAAAAGAAAAAAACGTATTAATACAAAAAGGGCTATGAAGGTAGAGAACACAAAGGAACACCCAAACATGAACAAAAAATGTAATACTACACAAAGTAATAAAGAGTATTGTACAGACACTATATGTAAATACTGTATAAACATATGTAGCGATACCCTCACTTAAGAAGGCCGCAGATTTAGTTTGGGCCCTGAAGACAGCTCCGCCAACCCCCGGCAATATACTCGACCCCCTACTGGCACAGCTAGTTCTGACAGCAATATGTATGTCTTATACTGTATGGGTAATTAAACATCAAGACAATAATAGTATAAAATGGGTAAAAGATTTACTTAAGCTTTTGATAAGAAAAGGGGTTAACATTTATCACAGTTCACAAAATACATATATAATGCAGAGCCCTGCAACACTAACACACTATGAATATGAAGTTAACAGCAACAAGTGCGCCACGTGGGCGACCGTTAGCTAGGCGTCCTGTGGTGCAGTAATCAAACAAATTAGAAAACTGACCAGGCCTGGTTCTGATATCTACAACTTAGTCTATAGAGGATGATGTTCTTTTCTTCACCGGCAGGTCTTTAACGGTGGGAGAAAAAGAAACCCAGGACTGCCGCACTCTGTATAGACAGTTATTTATTCCAAAATTTCAAGTAAAAAAATCCAAATTCAAAATAAATCCATAGATCCAAAACAACAAATGCAGATAGTGTGCATGCAGGGAAGGGTGGCTAACGCGTTTCACGTCACGAATTGATGCTTACTCATAGCTAAGGTGTGTGGGCTTTAACGGTGGTGCACATTAACAGAGTATAATTTGTAATCCAATGGGAAAGGTAAAGATGGGGTAAACACTTTGCTATGCGAACTGAGTTCAGCTCTGATTAGGGATGAGCTTTGTGTTCGAGTCGAACATACGTTCGACTCGAACATCGGCTGTTCGATCGTTCGACGAAGAACGAACGATTTGGGCCGTTCGCGCCAAATTCGAGTGACGCGAACGGCCCACAATGCACTACGCCATCGCAGTGTCATCCAGGCGCTGTGATTGGCCAAGCATGCACTGTGGCTCCGCATGCTTGGCCAATCACAGCGCCGGCAGCGAGGAGAGCAATGATTGGCCACAGGCAGGATGCCTGTGGCCAATTATTGCTGAGGGGGTTTAGTACACGCCCCACACTATAAAAGGCCGCCAGCGCGGCGGCCTTGTGTAGTGTGTTCCGGAGCAGGGAAAGAGAAGCATAGGCAGGGACAGTGTCATTTTTTTTCCTTTACTAATCCTGGATTCCTTGTGTTTAGGGACAAATAAGGATAGGTAGGGAGAGTGTCAGTGTGTTATTCTGTGCTAAACCTTGTTTGTAGGGACAGAGAAGGACAGTGAGGGAAAGTGTCAGTGTGCTATTCTGTTCTAAACCAATCTTGCTGAAACATATTTGAAATCCTTGAGTTTGAGGACAGAGAGGTACAGTGAGGGAAAGTGTCAGTGTGCTATTCTGTTCTAAACCAATCTTGCTGAACCATATTTGAAATCCTTGAGTTTAGGGACAGAGAGGTACAGTGAGGGAAAGTGTCAGTGTGCTATTCTGTTCTAAACCAATCTTGCTGAACCATATTTGAAATCCTTGAGTTTAGGGACAGAGAAGGACACTCGTGGAAACTATCAGTGTGCTATTCTGTGCTAAATCTTGTTTGTAGGGACAGAGAAGGACAGTGAGGGAAACTGTCAGTGTGCTATTCTGTTCTAAACCAATCTTGCTGAACCATATTTGAAATCCTTGAGTTTAGGGACAGAGAGGTACAGTGAGGGAAAGTGTCAGTGTGCTATTCTGTTCTAAACCAATCTTGCTGAACCATATTTGAAATCCTTGAGTTTAGGGACAGAGAAGGACACTCGTGGAAACTATCAGTGTGCTATTCTGTGCTAAATCTTGTTTGTAGGGACAGAGAAGGACAGTGAGGGAAACTATCAGTGTGCTATTCTGTGCTAAACCAATCTTGCTGAACCATATTTGAAATCCTTGAGTTTAGGGACAGAGAAGGACACTTGTGGAAACTATCAGTGTGCTATTCTGTGCTAATCCTTGTTTGTAGGGACAGAGAAGGACAGTGAGGGAAACTGTCAGTGTGCTATTCTGTTCTAAACCAATCTTGCTGAACCATATTTGAAATCCTTGAGTTTAGGGACAGAGAAGGACACTCGTGGAAACTATCAGTGTGCTATTCTGTGCTAAATCTTGTTTGTAGGGACAGAGAAGGACAGTGAGGGAAACTGTCAGTGTGCTATTCTGTTCTAAACCAATCTTGCTGAACCATATTTGAAATCCTTGAGTTTAGGGACAGAGAGGTACAGTGAGGGAAAGTGTCAGTGTGCTATTCTGTTCTAAACCAATCTTGCTGAACCATATTTGAAATCCTTGAGTTTAGGGACAGAGAAGGACACTCGTGGAAACTATCAGTGTGCTATTCTGTGCTAAATCTTGTTTGTAGGGACAGAGAAGGACAGTGAGGGAAAGTGGCAGTGTGCTATTCTGTTCTAAACCAATCTTGCTGAACCATACTTGAAATCCTTGAGTTTAGGGACAGAGAAGGACACTCGTGGAAACTATCAGTGTGCTATTCTGTGCTAATCCTTGTTTGTAGGGACAGAGAAGGACAGTGAGGGAAACTGTCAGTGTGCTATTCTGTTCTAAACCAATCTTGCTGAACCATATTTGAAATCCTTGAGTTTAGGGACAGAGAAGGACACTCGTGGAAACTATCAGTGTGCTATTCTGTGCTAAATCTTGTTTGTAGGGACAGAGAAGGACAGTGAGGGAAACTGTCAGTGTGCTATTCTGTTCTAAACCAATCTTGCTGAACCATATTTGAAATCCTTGAGTTTAGGGACAGAGAGGTACAGTGAGGGAAAGTGTCAGTGTGCTATTCTGTTCTAAACCAATCTTGCTGAACCATATTTGAAATCCTTGAGTTTAGGGACAGAGAAGGACACTCGTGGAAACTATCAGTGTGCTATTCTGTGCTAAATCTTGTTTGTAGGGACAGAGAAGGACAGTGAGGGAAACTGTCAGTGTGCTATTCTGTTGTAAACCAATCTTGCTGAACCATATTTGAAATCCTTGAGTTTAGGGACAGAGAGGTACAGTGAGGGAAAGTGTCAGTGTGCTATTCTGTTCTAAACCAATCTTGCTGAACCATATTTGAAATCCTTGAGTTTAGGGACAGAGAAGGACACTCGTGGAAACTATCAGTGTGCTATTCTGTGCTAAATCTTGTTTGTAGGGACAGAGAAGGACAGTGAGGGAAAGTGTCAGTGTGCTATTCTGTTCTAAACCAATCTTGCTGAACCATATTTGAAATCCTTGAGTTTAGGGACAGAGAAGGACACTCGTGGAAACTATCAGTGTGCTATTCTGTGCTAATCCTTGTTTGTAGGGACAGAGAAGGACAGTGAGGGAAACTGTCAGTGTGCTATTCTGTTCTAAACCAATCTTGCTGAACCATATTTGAAATCCTTGAGTTTAGGGACAGAGAAGGACACTCGTGGAAACTATCAGTGTGCTATTCTGTGCTAAATCTTGTTTGTAGGGACAGAGAAGGACAGTGAGGGAAACTGTCAGTGTGCTATTCTGTTCTAAACCAATCTTGCTGAACCATATTTGAAATCCTTGAGTTTAGGGACAGAGAGGTACAGTGAGGGAAAGTGTCAGTGTGCTATTCTGTTCTAAACCAATCTTGCTGAACCATATTTGAAATCCTTGAGTTTAGGGACAGAGAAGGACACTCGTGGAAACTATCAGTGTGCTATTCTGTGCTAAATCTTGTTTGTAGGGACAGAGAAGGACAGTGAGGGAAACTATCAGTGTGCTATTCTGTGCTAAACCAATCTTGCTGAACCATATTTGAAATCCTTGAGTTTAGGGACAGAGAAGGACACTCGTGGAAACTATCAGTGTGCTATTCTGTGCTAAATCTTGTTTGTAGGGACAGAGAAGGACAGTGAGGGAAACTGTCAGTGTGCTATTCTGTTCTAAACCAATCTTGCTGAACCATATTTGAAATCCTTGAGTTTAGGGACAGAGAGGTACAGTGAGGGAAAGTGTCAGTGTGCTATTCTGTTCTAAACCAATCTTGCTGAACCGTATTTGAAATCCTTGAGTTTAGGGACAGAGAAGGACACTCGTGGAAACTATCAGTGTGCTATTCTGTGCTAAATCTTGTTTGTAGGGACAGAGAAGGACAGCGAGGGAAACTGTCAGTGTGCTATTCTGTTCTAAACCAATCTTGCTGAACCATATTTGAAATCCTTGAGTTTAGGGACAGAGAGGTACAGTGAGGGAAAGTGTCAGTGTGCTATTCTGTTCTAAACCAATCTTGCTGAACCATATTTGAAATCCTTGAGTTTAGGGACAGAGAAGGACACTAGTGGAAACTATCAGTGTGCTATTCTGTGCTAAATCTTGTTTGTAGGGACAGAGAAGGACAGTGAGGGAAAGTGTCAGTGTGCTATTCTGTTCTAAACCAATCTTGCTGAACCATATTTGAAATCCTTGAGTTTAGGGACAGAGAAGGACACTCGTGGAAACTATCAGTGTGCTATTCTGTGCTAATCCTTGTTTGTAGGGACAGAGAAGGACAGTGAGGGAAACTGTCAGTGTGCTATTCTGTTCTAAACCAATCTTGCTGAACCATATTTGAAATCCTTGAGTTTAGGGACAGAGAAGGACACTCGTGGAAACTATCAGTGTGCTATTCTGTGCTAAATCTTGTTTGTAGGGACAGAGAAGGACAGTGAGGGAAACTGTCAGTGTGCTATTCTGTTCTAAACCAATCTTGCTGAACCATATTTGAAATCCTTGAGTTTAGGGACAGAGAAGGACACTCGTGGAAACTATCAGTGTGCTATTCTGTGCTAAATCTTGTTTGTAGGGACAGAGAAGGACAGTGAGGGAAACTGTCAGTGTGCTATTCTGTTCTAAACCAATCTTGCTGAACCATATTTGAAATCCTTTAGTTTAGGGACAGAGAGGTACAGTGAGGGAAAGTGTCAGTGTGCTATTCTGTTCTAAACCAATCTTGCTGAACCATATGTGAAATCCTTGAGTTTAGGGACAGAGAAGGACACTCGTGGAAACTATCAGTGTGCTATTCTGTGCTAAACCAATCTTGCTGAACCATATTTGAAATCCTTGTGTTTAGGGACAGAGAAGGATAGGCAGGGGACAGTGTCAGTGTCATTGTTGCTAAGCCTCCTGCACAGTATACACCTGAAGGTAGCCCTTATTGCTGTTTTTCCCATCTCCCTGCAGGCCATCCATTAAAATGTCTGGAAGGCAAACAAGGAGAGGCAGACAGTCAGGAGGCAAAAAAAGAGGGCAAGCAAGCTCTGTGTCTGGGGGCAACAGTGCTGGTCGTGGACGCGGTGCATTGTCATCAGCACATGGCCATGGGACACGCTTGTCCTTCTTTTCGGCAGCTGGACATGTTGAGCCACATCATGCCGAAGACTTGGTAGAGTGGATGACCAAGCCCACCTCATCCTCCTCATCCTCTCTCACCCAGGCTCAGGGTACTGGCAAAGCAGCTGCCAAAGCGTCCTCTTCTCTGGTATCATTATCTTCATTAGTCAATCCTTCCCTAGACCCACCATGTCCTCCTCCTGAGGAGTCCCCCGAACTGTTTGAGCACAGTGTTGGGTACATGCTCCAGGAGGATGCCCAGCGTTTCGAAGGGTCTGATGATGATACCCAGATAGAGGAAGGCAGTAGCGTGAGAGCAGAGAGAGGGGATGCTCAAGAAGGACACCAATCTGGCAGTCATGCTCCAGCAGCTGCAGCATACTGCCAGATTGGCTCCAGTGATGAGGAGGGAGGTGATGATGAGGTCACTGACTCCACGTGGGTGCCTAATAGGAGAGAGGAGGAGGAGGAGGCACATCTCCAATGAGGCAGGATGCCCTTGGGTGGCCAGCGTATGGGCAGCACACCGATGGAATCACACCGCAGAGCTCCGCCTGTGCAGGGCGCTGCCTCTGCCCGTCATTCAAAAAGTTCTTTGGTATGGGCCTTTTTTGAGGCGAGTGCATCAGATCGCACAGCTGCTGTTTGCAACATATGTCTCAAGCGTATATCGCGTGGCCAAAACATCAGCCGCTTGGGCACCACATGTTTGATCAGACATATGTTGACCTGCCATGCAGCTCGTTGGCAAGCCTACCTTAAAGACCCACACCAAAGAACAAAGCGGACCTCTCCTTGCACCGCATCAGCTGGGATCTCCAACCCCACTATACCTTCAGTCCTCTCTGAAACCTGCACTGAGAGGAATGAAGGTGTAGAATTAGGTGTGTCACAGCCAAGTACTTGCGGCCACTCTGCTAGCAGTACACCGACGTCCGATTCTAGCAGGCAAATTTCCCTGCCCCAGCTGCTGGACCGTCGAAAGAAGTTCACTCCCAGCCATCCACATGCCCAGCGGTTGAATGCTAGCTTGGCTAAATTGCTAGCGCTTCAACTGCTGCCTTTTCAGTTGGTAGACTCGGCCCCCTTCCGTGAGTTTGTGCAATGTGCGGTTCCTCAGTGGCAGGTTCCCAAACGCCACTTTTTCTCACGGAAGGCGATTCCGGCTCTCTACAGGCATGTGGAAGGCAATGTCTTAGCCTCGCTGGACAGGGCGGTCAGCGGTAAGGTGCATATTACCGCTGACTCATGGTCCAGCAGGCATGGACAGGGACGTTACCTTTCTTTCACGGCTCATTGGGTCACTCTTTTGGCAGCTGGGAAGGATGCAGGACAAGGTGCAGTAGTGTTGGAGGTTGTTCCACCTCCACGCCTCCAAAATGCTACTACTGGTTGTGACACACCTCTCTCCTCCACCCCCTCCTCTTCTTCTTCCTCCATGGCCTCTTCCTGTGGTTTGTCCTCGGAACCAGCGGTGCTCCGTAGGCGTTCAAGGGGCTACGCAAGTACGCAGGCAAAAAGATGCCATGCCGTGCTTGCGCTGGTGTGTTTGGGGGACAGGAGCCACACTGGGGCAGAGGTCCTGTCTGCTCTGCAGGGGCAGGCCGAGAGGTGGTTGACGCCACGCCAGCTTAAGCCAGGAATGGTGGTTTGCGACAATGGCACCAACCTCCTCTCCGCCCTCCGACAGGGACAACTGACTCATGTGCCCTGTGTGGCTCACGTCCTTAACCTGGTGGTGCAGCGGTTCTTGGGCAGGTACCCGGGCTTACAGGATGTCCTGAGGCAGGCCAGGAAAGTCTGTGTGCATTTCCGCAGATCTTATAATGCCAGTGCTCGCCTGGCTGAGCTGCAAAAGGAGTTGAACCTGCCCAAGAACCGCCTTATATGTGACATGCCCACCAGGTGGAACTCAACGTTGGCCATGCTGCAGCGGCTGCACACGCAGCAGAGGGCCATCAATGAGTACCTGTGCGACTACGGCACCAGGACAGGGTCAGGGGAGCTCGGTTTTTTTCACCACGCCAGTGGGGCATGATCAGGGATGCATGCACTGTCCTGGCACCATTTGAGGAGGCCACGAGGATGGTGAGCAGTGACAGTGCATGCATCAGTGACACTGTACCTCTTGTCCACCTGTTGGAGCACACGCTGCGTGGAATAATGGACAGGGCACTTGAGGCAGAACAGAGGCAGGAAGAGGAGGACTTACTTGCCTCTCAAGGCCCCCTTTACCCAGACAGTGTTCCTTTTGTCCCACCCATTGCACAGGAAGAGGAGGAGGAGGAGGAGGATTGTGTCAGCATGGAGGTGGAGGCTGTCTCTCAGTATCATCAGCAGCAGTCTTTTAGGGATGATTTACAGTCCCAAGAAACCAGTGGACTTGTACGTGGCTGGGAGGAGGTGGCTGCGGATCATGTCGTCCTTAGTGACCCAGAGGACTCCGGACTGAATGCCTCAGCTAACCTACGCTGCATGGCCTCCCTGATCCTGCAAAGTCTGCGGAAGGATCCTCGTATTCTTCGGATCATGGTCCCTATTACTGGCTGGCCACTCTCCTTGATCCACGGTACAAGGGTAAGGTTGCGGACCTTATCTTACCGTCGCAGAGGGAGCAGAGGATGAGAAAACTCCGGGAGGCCTTGCAGAAAGGTCTGTGCAACGCGTTCCCAGAGACTGGGAGGTTACAAACTCCTGGTCCTGGACAACGAGTTGCTGAGGCTTCGGGCAGTCAAAGAAGGAGCGGTGGGGAAGGTGGCCGTCTGACCGATGCGTTCAGACAATTCTTTAGTCCGCAGCCCCAAAGTATGATCGGTTCCAACAACCATCGCCAGCGTCTGATATACATGGTGCAGGAATACCTAGGGGCAAGGTCAGACTTGGACACCTTCCCCACCGAAAATCCTCTGGCTTACTGGGTCTTGAGGATGGATCACTGGCCAGAGCTTGCACAGTATGTAATTGAGCTACTGGCCTGTCCTGCATCCAGCGTTCTTTCAGAACGCACATTCAGTGCTGCTGGAGAATTTGTCACGGATCACAGGGTGCGCCTGTCCACCGACTCGGTTGATCGACTGACTTTCATCAAGATGAACCAGTCTTGGATCACCACCAGCTACCACACACCTGATGCTGATATAACAGACTAATTGATTTTAAAATGTCACATCCCTTCAAGACTGATGCCGATGCTGAGTGCCTGTGCTGTTATGTTGACTGGCTATCCTCCTCCTCCTCCTCAATGATCCGATTAATGATGATAGCTTGGAAGATCATTTTGGTTTATGGGTGCCGCCACCAGTGGCTAAGGCCCAATTTTTCAGCCCCTGTTTAACAGGGGCGTGTAATTAAAATTTTTGATGCAATACTTTGCAACAGGCCTCATTGCTGTGCTCCAAGTACAGTATCTGTGAGGGGTTGCAGTGTTGAGCCACCAGTGCCTAAGGCCAAATTTTTCAGCCCCTGTTCAACAGGGGCATGCAATTATAATTATTGATCTAATAATTCACAGCAGGGCCCATTGCTGCGCCCACCAAGAGTAACTGTCAGGCCTTACAGTGTTGTGTCAACACCACCACCACCACCACCACCACCAAAGGCCCAATTTTTCAGCCCCTGTTCAACAGGGGCATGCAATTATAATTATTGATCTAATAATTCACAGCAGGGCCCATTGCTGCGCCCACCAAGAGTAACTGTCAGGCCTTACAGTGTTGTGGCACCAGCACCACCATCAAAGGCCCAATTTTTACTACCACTGTTCAACAATTATATGTTATTACAATTCCTGATATAATAGTTGACAGCAGGGCGTTCCAGCACCCACCAAGAGTAACTGTGAGTGCTTACAGTGTTGTGCCAACACCAACACCTAAGGGGCCAATTTCTGCAGAGTATATACGGCAGGTCCCTACTTTCAAACATCCAACTTACAAACGACTACTACTTGCAAACGGAAGAAGACAACAGGAAGTGAGAGGAAATCTACCCCTTGGAAGGAAAATTCTCTCCTGTAAGAATTAATATGGGAGAAAGGTGTCTCCTCTCTACTGATGCTTTATCACCAATCCTTGTTTCAATAAAAACACCACATTTCAAAAACAGTTGTCATTGGGACGCAAAGTGAGGTGAAATGTTCTGAACAGGGGCACAGACAGCAAAACAAATGTTACAGGGGTGATAACCCTTCCCTATGTTTTCCAAAAAGCTTAAAAATAGGTATTTGGGCTGGAGCTACACTTAAACAATGTAGCTGTTCAAAATTACAAACAGATTCTACATAAGAACAAACCTACAGTCCCTGTCTTGTATGCACCGCCTGTATACGGCTGTTCAGAGTATATAGGGCCTTTTTTATTTTGTGTGCGGGGTTCCCCTTAATATCCATACAAGACCCAAAGGGGCTGGTAATGGGCTGGGGTGGGGGGGTTGATGGGGTAGCTATGCCATTTTTCTTAAAGATTTTCATCCATATTACCGGGACCAGACATTACATTAAAGCCGCAAGCAGTTTTAAATGGCTTTTTTTTCCTTTAGAAATGTTATTTTGTGCAGGGACAGTTCTAAACACGGGAAACACGTGGGACTTCACAGGCATACTTTAGACACCCCCCAGGTACAATATTTAAAGGAATATTTGACTTTTTTTTTCACTTTATGCATCATTAAAATGACTGCTCCCGGAAAACGTCCGTTTTTAAAACTTCTTTTTGCATTGATACATGTCCCCTGGTGCAGAACCCGGGTTCCCAAACTCTGTTTAGGACAATAACATGGATAATAGTCGTTATAATTAGCACTTTAGAATCCGAACGTTCGCATCCATTGTATTTAATAGGGTTCTAATGTTCGTGCGAACTTTCGGTCCGTTCGCGGGTTCTGGTGCGAACCGAACCCGGGGGTGTTCGGCTCATCACTAGTTCTGATAAGGTTCTTCAGTGAAAGTGTCAGGAACAACTTGTGGGCCACGGCAGTCTATAGGCCTATTAACAGTAACAGTTTATGGTTTGGGCATACGCCCTCTCACCCGCCCGGACTGCGGTCCCAGTCTGGGAACTTCCACCAACTGTGTCACACACACACACACAATGTCTCCAGCGATCGGGCCCCCGATCCAACGGATGCTTGTAGTTAAGCGAAGTCAGATGCCACCCCGGCTCGCAGAGGGGTGGAAGGCTCTTTGGTGCTGCGCAAGACATCAGGCTTCAGGCCTTGCACTCCGACACATCCGCACAAGAGGATCAGTCTCTGAAGTCTCGTGTTCCAAAGAGACCGAGCCCAGCCTCGCCTCCTTCTCTTATAACCCCTCCCATGAGTCTCAGCTACGGAAACATTGCCGAACGGGGTTCTGGGTAATGTAGTCTCTCTGTGTTAAAGGGGAACACCCCGCTACACACTCCCCCCACTTAAACTCTTTGGTCCCCAAAGATAAACCTTAACAAAGACTATGTACAACTCTAGTTAATTCTGCAAACGATGTTGGCATAGGGAATTCCCACCAAAACTGAGGGGTAGAATTCCCTTGCCCACAGGTCACATTATCATGGGTGGCCTGCCTAGCTCTGCCAGAGAGTGAGTTGGGGTTGCCATCCACTAAATGGACAGTGGAGGGATCCAGATTTTCAGCATTCCTCCTAGCGGTAACTACAGAGTCCTCTGAGCTATTCCCCATTTGTGGGTAGGTCAGCTTCCTAGGAGGCCGGATGATTCTTCGAGCCCTTTGCTCTCTTGGGATTTCTGGCTCTGGTACCACAGGCTCCTCTTCTTCTGAGCAACTATCATGGGCATCTTCCCAGTAATCTGCTGAAGGACTAGATGGGATGAACTCTGTGGCTTCCTCGGTTCAGTGTTCCATCTGGAGTGTCTTCAGTGGTTGGAAGATCTATAGTAGAAGTTCCCAGAGTTGGGGAAGGCCACAGCCAATCAAGTTCTCTTTCTTCACTTTCACTAAGTTGAGAGGCCTCTCCATCTTCGGTTCGGGAGGTCTGCGACCGAGTGTTCGGCCTAGGAGTATCCAGGATAGAGACCGGTTCAGGGGAGTCTCTCACGGGAGGTATCCTGACTGCCTCAGCAAGTGGGAGAAGGTGGTTTTGATGCCACGTCTTCAGTGGTCCTACCTTTCCTTCTGGCTTCAACTTGTAGACAGGTAGGCCAGGCAGCTTCCTGCAGATGACATAGGGTTCAGATCTCCATCTGTCTGCAAGTTTTGTTTTCCAGGGACCCCAAGATTGCGTAGCAGTACTCAGTCCCCGGGCTGTAAGTCCTGCACCCGGACCTTCAAGTCGAAGTTTCTTTTGTTTCGAGCTCCCCTTTGGTCTGAGGCTGCTTGAGCTTGTTCATAGGCTACTTTCAGGCTGTGTCTGAGCCTGTCCACATATCCTTTGTGAGATGTGGCTGAGGAACGGTCCAAAGAGGTGCCAAAGGACAAGTCTACAGGTAGTCTCGCTTCTCTCCCAAACATGAGTCGATATGGGGAGTAGCCTGTCGCATCACTAATGGTGCAGTTGTAAGCATGTACTAGGGCTGCTATGTGTTTGCTCCAATTTTGCTTTTTCTCACTTTCCAGAGTCCCCAACATGTTAAGCAAGGTTCGGTTAAACCTTTCCGGCTGAGCATCTCCCTGTGGGTGGTAAGGTGTAGTTCGAGTCTTCTTGATTCCCAACGAATCCAGGAGTTTCCGGATCAGTTTACTCTCAAAGTCCCTTCCTTGGTCTGAATGATGTCGCTGGGGCAGCCCATAATGGACAAAGTATTTCTCCATAAGTACCTTGGCTACGGTGGAGGCCTTCTGATCTTTGGTTGGGAAAGCTTGGGCATACCGGGTGAAATGGTCGGTTATCACCAGAACATTTCCTAGTCCACTCAGGTCGGGTTCGAGGCAGAGAAAATCAATGCATACCAGATCCATTGGGCCTTGACTTTGTAGATGGCCCATTGGGGCAGCTTGATGGGGCAAAGTTTTCCTCTGGATGCATCGTGCACATGAGTGGCAGTACTCTTCTACCTCTGCCCTCATGCAGGGCCAATAGAACCGACTTCTGACAAGTTGAAAGGTCCTTTCAGCCCCTAGGTGGCCATGATTGTCATGCAGGGCAACCAGAACAGTCTCTCAATGCTTCTCTGGGAGGAACAGTTGCCACTTATCTTCTGAGTCATCAGAGGGGCCCCTTCGGTAGACCACTCCCTGATGTACCTGCAACCTGTCCCATTCTTTCCTCAACAGGCGAGCTTCCTTTGAGGGATGACGCAGGAGTCTGTTTGGATCCTGATTCTCCAGGGCCTCCAGGACCAATCTCCCCATGGGGTCTTCCAATTGGTCACACCTCAACTCCTTCTTGGATAGTCTCGGCAGGTTGTCTTCTTCCAGTTGAGTCACTCCACAGTAGTGTTTGGGGACTCCCACCATGGTAACTCTTATTTCCTCTGCTCTGGAGCCTCCTCTGGCTTGGAATTCAGCTCCTTGACAAAGGGCCCGCACCCCGTCCGGTGCCACTTGGGTCCAATCTTCTACGTCACTGGTGGGGGCATGAGACCTCCTGGACAGAGCGTCTGCATCTCGATTCCCAGCCCCTGGCCTGTACTTTAGGCTGAAGTTGAACCCAGACAGTGCGGCCAGCCACCTGTGTCCAGTGCATCCAGTTTGGCCGTGGTGAAAAGGTAGGTAAGGGGGTTGTTGTCAGTCTTCACAGTGAATTCTGCCCCATACAGGTAGTCCTTGAGCTTGTCTACTACCGCCCACTTGAGGGCCAGGAACTCCAGCTTGTGGGTGGGGTAGTTCTTCTCAGAGGGGGTCAGGCTCCTACTCACGTAGGCAACAGGCCGCAGTTGTCCTTCGTGTTCTTGATAAAGTACTCCTCCCAGACCGTCATGACTAGCATCTACGTGTAGTTCATAGGGTTTGGTTGGGTCTGCGTAGGCCAAGACTGGAGCAGTGGTCAGGCTCTTCTTCAATGCCTGGAAGGCCTCTTCACACTTCTGATTCCACTGATTTCTGATGGACTCTCCCGGCTTCCTGGGCCCTGAGTCATCCTCTTCTCCCTCAGTCTTGAGCAGTTCATTCAATGGTCTAGCAATTCGGGCGAATCCCTCCACAAACCTCCTGTAATAGGAGCAGAACCCCAAGAAGGATCTGAGTTCTGTTACTGTGGTGGGTCGTGGCCAGGAGGTAACTGCCTCCAATTTCTCGGGGTATGTGTCCACCCCTTCTTCAGACGCTATGTCCCCCAGGTAGTTCACAGAAGACTGGTAGAACCGACACTTCTCAGGCGAAAGTTTGAGTCCCTCCTCACTGAGTCTCCTCATAACTTTTTCCAGCCTCTCCTCGTGCTCCTCCAGGGTTCTTCCAAAGACAATGACATCGTCCAGGTATACAAGGACTTCAATAAGATTCATGTCTCCTACAGTCTTCTCCATGATACGTTGGAAGGTAGCTGGGGCTCCAGACAGACCTTGAGGCATCCGGTCGAATTCAAAGAACCCCACTGGGGTTATGAAAGCTGTCTTCTCCTTGTCTTCTGGGTGCATAGGGATCTGATAGTACCCGCTCTTGAGATCCATAACACTGAACCACTTGGCTCCAAACAAACTCTGTAGGGCATCCTCTATCCTTGGAGTGGTATACTGGTCGGGTATGGTTCTCCTGTTTAGAGTCCTGTAGTCGATACAGAGCCTCAATGACCCATTCTTCTTCCTGACCACCACTATCGGAGAGGCATAGGGGCTTCTAGACTCCCGTATCACACCAGTCCTCTTGAGTTCTGCAAGTTGTTCCCTTAGATCCTCCAGATCTGCTAGTTGGACCCGCCTGACCCTCTCTCTGAAGGGCTTATCTTCCTGGAGGCGGATCCGATGGGTGGCACTCCTTGCACACCCCACATCGAACTCATCTTTAGAGAAGATCTTCTCCCATCTGTTTAACTGGGCCTTGGCTCTCTCTTTCCAAGCCCTGGGCAGATTCGGGTTTTCCATGGAGATCTTCTCCCAAGCATCTCCTCCTTCGCCCACCTCTGACAGGTTGACAGGGGCAGCAGGGCTCACCTGGCCCAGCAGCATCCTGGCTGGGATTTCCATGGGGCCATCTGTATTGTTCCTAACACTCACTGGGACTCTACAATGGGCCTTCTTTAGGGCCTTCAGCGGAATCACTTCTGCTATCACTTCCAGACCGTGGGACCCTTCCCTTGGGTCAGATTCCAACATGACAAAGGGTCCGGGCTTCTCCCAAGTAAGCTTCACAGTGGCTCTGAGACAGGTTACTTCACTGGGCTGCAACACTATCCCTCCTCTTCCAAGTCTCCACACCTTCCCTATCCCCTCTCCTGGGGTCTTCTGCTCTAAGACCAGCCGTTGGTAAGCCGTCTTCAGCATGGGGTGGATCTTGGTGGCCGCTTCCCCTTCTTCTTTCACTATAGGGGTCAGAAGTCTTCGGACCAGATCCGTGTTCGTCCCTATTATAAGGGAACTCGTATTGGCTCCCAGCGGCCGAGGGCACACAACCGCCAGGGTGTCAAACACTTTGGCTTTTCCAGCCACAGATGGGTCAAAGATCATCCTGACAGGCAGATAGCCATCGTAGGGGAAGTTCTGGGTTCCAATCCCACATATCTCTAGTCCCTCTATCTTCCGGATGGGTAGGTGACTCAAGTGCTTATCGTAGAAATCTCTGTATAGCAGGGTCACTTGCGCCCCAGTATCCAAGATTGCTCTGGTGTAAACTCCCTCCACTTGAATGGATACTATAGGAGATGGGCCTACCAGCTTCTCCGGATATGGCCCGGCAGGGGTCGCCTTCTTCAGACTTTTTCTCTTTGAACCTCCTCTCGTCCAATCCCCTTTGGACTTCAGTCTTTCTTGAGTCTGGTATGCATTGACTTCCCTCCTTTTACTGGGTGTAGGGACCCGCTGAGGGATATTATTATTTTTCTTAGGTGTGCACCCCCTCTGGGGAGTGCTGTGCCTCTTCTGAGGGGTCTTGCCCCCTTTCTCTGGGGTGTATCTCTGTTGAGGAATGTTGTGTTTCCCCCGAGGCATTTTATCTCCTGTTATTTTCTGCTTTGCTTTCAGCTTGGAGCTCACTGAAGGTGATGGGCACCCGGTTGACTCCTTCACCGGGACCCTCTGAAGTTTCCCGCCGGCTTGTGGTTGTCTATTTTCTTCTTCTTCGGACTGGAGCATGTAGCCGCAATATGTCCAATTCCTCCACAGTTAAAGCAGACTATATCTCCCCATTCTTGTAAAGATGCGGGTGCTGAGGCAATTGGGAATAATTCCTTCCTTGGTGCTTCTCTCTTGGGACCCTCTCTCTCTTTTTCCATCAGAGAGGTCAACATCTCTAACACCTTGGACATTTGAGCTTTTAGGGTGTCTATCTCTGAATCCCTTTCAGGGGTCATCACTGGATTGACTAGCACCTGTGCGGGTACAACATTTGTCTTAATCATCTGCTGGTCCTGTTGCAGCGCCTCCTCATCTCTGATGATTTTTATCAAGTCAGCATAAGTCAGCAACGTTCCTCCTCCTGAGGTTTTCAGGTGCAGCCAGACTGGATCCGAGCGTAGCGCTCCCTTTAAGACTTGCTTCGTTCTTGCCGCATCTGTATCTTGGGGCTTCATCCCCTTCTTCAACACAATCTTGCACAACAAAAAAAAATATATGGAGGAATGCAGCGCTTAAAGAATGAAAAATAGGGACTAAATGGAATGATCAAGCCCTAGTGTGGGTAGGTGGTGTGATCTAACCCAAGGGTGGGTAAATAGTCTAAATCGTGAATGACCACAAAAAAGAACAACTTAATATACGTGAACCTAACAAAAAATCCACAAATAAAACCCTGTGAAGAAAAGAAACAAATCCGAAAAAATGATTAATCTAAAATAAGTCTATAGACTTATTTTAGATTAATCATTTTTTCGGATTTGGGGACACTGACTTCATTAACTCCTCTACCGTCTCAGTCGACCATTCCTCCCCAGGGAGGCTGATGACTATCGACTGGTTTGGCTCTGCGTTAGAGGCTTTGCGCCATGCTTCTACTGTTTGTGGGTCCATGCCGGCACTTCTGGCGTTCACCTGCTGCATCAGGATCCCGGACGAGAACCCCCACGTGTAGCGATACCCTCACTTAAGAAGGCCGCAGATTTAGTTTGGGCCCTGAAACAGCTCCGCCAACCCCCGGCAATATACTCGACCCCCTAATGGCACAGCTAGTTCTGACAGCAATATGTATGTCTTATACTGTATGGGTAATTAAACATCAAGACAATAATAGTATAAAATGGGTAAAAGATTTACTTAAGCTTTTGATAAGAAAAGGGGTTAACATTTATCACAGTTCACAAAATACATATATAATGCAGAGCCCTGCAACACTAACACACTATGAATATGAAGTTAACAGCAACAAGTGCGCCATGTGGGCGACCGTTAGCTAGGCGTCCTGTGGCGCAGTAATCAAACAAATTAGAAAACTGACCAGGCCTGGTTCTGATATCTACAACTTAGTCTATAGAGGATAATGTTCTTTTCTTCACCGGCAGGTCTTTAACGGTGGTGCACATTAACAGAGTATAATTTGTAATCCAATGGGAAAGGTAAAGATGGGGTAAACACTTTGCTATGCGAACTGAGTTCAGCTCTGATAAGGTTCTTCAGTGAAAGTGTCAGGAACAACTTGTGGGCCACGGCAGTCTATAGGCCTATTAACAGTAACAGTTTATGGTTTGGGCATACGCCCTCTCACCCGCCCGGACTGCGGTCCCAGTCTGGGAACTTCCACCAACTGTGTCACACACACACACAATGTCTCCAGCGATCGGGCCCCCGATCCAACGGATGCTTGTAGTTAAGCGAAGTCAGATGCCACCCCGGCTCGCAGAGGGATTGAAGGCTCTTTGATGCTGTGCAAGACCTCAGGCTTCAGGCCTTGCACTCCGACACATCCGCACAGGAGGATCAGTCTCTGAAGTCTCGTGTCCCAAAGAGACCCAGCCCAGCCTCGCCTCCTCCTCTTATAACCCCTCCCATGAGTCTCTGCGGCGGAAACATTGCCGAACGGGGTTCTGGGTAATGTAGTCTCTCTGCGTTAAAGGGAAACACCCCGCTACACATAAATAAGAGAAGCATAAGGAATGAATACAATTCTGTACATGTATGACACAAATAGGTCAACATGTATAAGGAAACTGACTGGTGATTTGAGCACATTAAGTATGTTCACAGGACCTGCCATCCATCAAATATACATACAGTATGTTAATATAAGCAGTCAAAAAAGAACACACAAAAGTGTGTATATTTTAAAACCTTTCTAGCATAACAAAAGATACATATGATCACATGTGCTTAAAAACAAAAGGAAGGGTGGGAAAGTACATTTTCAGTAAGTACAGAAAAAAAAAACTGTTGATTTTGCCAGAAATGCCATGTCAATTCCTGTGAGCTAAATAGAAAGCAAATTAATCTTATTTTTGGTCTGAAAACTACTAGTTTAACAACTTGCCCTCTGGAAGGTTTACCCCCCTTTATGACCAGGCCATTTTTTGCGATACAACACTGTGTCACCTTAACTGACAATTGCGTGGTTGTGCAACATTTTACCCCAAATAAATGTATGTCCTTTTTCCGCCACAAGTAGAGCTTTCTTTTGGTGGTATTTGATCGCCTCTGTGGTTTTATTTTTTTGCTCTATAAACAAAAAAAGACTGACAATTAAAAAAATATATATTTTTTTACTTTCTGCTATGAAACATATCCAGTAAAAAAAAAATCTAATTTCTTTGCACATCTACAGAGTGAATTTTTTTCCGATTCTCCTTTGCAAAATAGCTTAAGCTCTGTCAGATTGGATGGAGAGCGTCTGTGGACAGCAATTTTAAAGTCTTTCCACAGATTCTGAATTGGATTTAGGTCTGGACTTTGACTGGGCCATTCTAACACATGAATATGCTTTGATCAAAACCATTCCATTGTAGCTCTGCCTGTATGTTTAGGGTCATTGTCCTGCTGGAAGGTGAACCTCTGCCCCAGTCTCAAGTCTTTTGAAAACTCTAATGCCTTGTACACGCGACCGGATTTTCCGATGGAAAAAGTCAGACGGGCTCTTTTCATCGGATATTCCGTTCGTGTGTATGCCCCATCTGACTTTTTCCTTCTAAAATTCGGACGGACCTAGATAGAGAACTTGTTCTCTTTTTTTCAGACGGACAAAAATTTATATCGGAAAGTCAGTTCGTCTGTATGCAATTACGACGGACTAAAAACCACGCATGCTCAGAATCAAGCAGAAGAGCCGAACTGCCTATTGAACTTCATTAATCTCGGCTCGTCGTACGTGTTGTACGTCACCGCATTCTTGACGGACGGACTTTTGTGTGACCATGTGTATGCAAGGCAGCTTGAGCCAAATTCCGTCGGACAATCTGTCTGACTTTATTCCGACAGACTGTCTGGTTGTGTGTACAAGGCATTACAGGTTTTATTCTAAGATTGCTCTGTATTTGGCTCCATCCATCTTTCCATCAACTCTGACCAGCTTCCCTGTCCCTGCTGAAGAAAAGCATCCCCACAACATGATGCTGCCAGCACCATGTTTCACGGTGGAGATGGTGTGTTCAGGGTGATGTGCAGTGTTATTTTTCTGCCACACATAGCATTTTGTTTTTAGGCCAAAAAGTTTAATTTTTGGTCTCATCTGACCAGAGCACCTTCTTCCACATGTTTGCTGTGTCCCCCACATGGCTTCTCTCAAACTGCAAACAGGACCTCTAATGGCTTTCTTTCAACAATGGCTTTCTTCTTGCCATTCTTCCATAAAGGCCAGATTTGTGGAGCACACTACTAATAGTTGTCCTGTGGACAGATTCTCCCCCCTGAGCTGTGGATCTCTGCAGCTCCTCCAGAGTTACCATGGGCCTCTTGGCTGCTTCTCTGATTAATGCTCTCCTTGCCCTGCCTGTCAGTTTAGGTGGACGGCCATGTCTTGGTAGGTTTGCAGTTGTGCCATACTCTTTCCATTTTCAGATGATGGATTGAACAGTGCTCTGTTAGATGTTCAAAGCTTGGGATATTTTGTTATAACCTAACCCTGCTTTAAACTTCTCCCCAACTTTATTCCTGACCTGTCTGGTGTGTTCCTTGGCCTTCATGATGCAGTGTGTTCACTAAGGTTCTCTAACAAACATCTGAGGTCTTCACAGAACAGCTGTATTTATACTGAGATTAAATTACATACAGGTGGACTCAATTTACTAATTACTGTATTTTTCGCTCCATAAGACGCACCTGACCATAAGACGCACCCAGGTTTTAGAGGAGAAAAACAAGAAAAAAAATATTCTGAACCAAATGATGTACTAAAATATTTAATATTATATTACTACTATAGGTGGGTGGTGGACACACAGCAATACCAGCCCCCCTATCAAATCAGCTCAGCTACACTATACCTGGGTGGTGGTGGTCACACAGCAACCTCCCCCCCCTTCCCAGATCAGCTCAGGGTGGCAGGGCAGACACAAACACCCCTTCAGCCTCTCATATAACAACAGCTCAGGTGATGAACATTGGATACCATCCCACACCTCCCACCCCCTTATCACTCACCTCAGGCAGTGGAGGACACTGCCATTACAATCCACAACCCCCTCTGGCTGGCTCTCAGCATCAGATACACCCGGGCAGCAGCTAGGAAGGAGGACTGAGGACATAATTTGCAGCAGCAGCAGCGGCAAGTGGGGAGAGGCAGGAAGTGAGACTGGACCAGACCACGGCGCCGGGGGTGTTCCAGCTGAAAAAAAAAGCCATCGAGGGCTCTTGTCGTTTGCAGGATGGGGTCACATCTGGTGGGTGTCAACTTACCTGGGTGCGGAGTGCACCATTATAGCAACAACACTGACAACCCCTATGTTTTGGCACCTGGAGCAGACCGTCTCCCCCCGCTCCCCCTTGGTATGCCCCAGCAAGGGTATGCCTCACATCCTGTCATCTCTCCTCCACATAGAAGCCGAGTGTCTGTATTCTGAGACGGCGGTGGTGATGGGGGGGGGCGGAGCCTGCTCAGTATTCGCTCCATAAGACGCAGGGACACTTTTCCCTATTTTTTGGGGGGTAAAAGTGCGTCTTATGGTGCGAAAAATACGGTAGGTAAATTAGGCAATTGGTTCCATTAGATTTTTGTTAGGGGTATCAGAGTAAAGGGGGATGAATGCAAATGCACGCCACCCTTTTCAGAGATTTATTTGTATAAAAATGTAAAAAACATTTATAATTTTCCTTCCACTTTACAATTATGTTCCACTTTGTGTTGGTCTATCACAAAAAATCCCAATAAAATACATTTACGTTTTGGTTGTAACATGGCAAAATGTAGAAAATTTCAAGGGTATGAATACTTTTTCAAGGCACTCTATATAACATAGAATTACCACACAGTTCACCAGTTTAGTGAAATAGATGAGCACTCGACAAACCTGCTTACGGGAGGCTGTAGACCCTCAAGTTATAGAGAGGTCTAGATAAGCATAATGTCAAACAATGTCCAGATAAACCTTCAGATTTCCACTTTAGATATCCATCCATACAGAGACTGCTTGTGTATGGGAGACTCATCTGTTGCTAACACAAAATTATATGACTCCACTAATGGCAACGATAACCTCAGACTTTACCTCAAGGGAATGCCAATAAAACCCCATAGTGCAATATGTCTGACAAGCTTTAGGCCCCTTTCACGCTTATACGAGTTCAAAGTCGTGCGATTTTACCACGATTTTGCCACGATTCGCGGACGTGATTTTGACAAGACAGTCATACGACTGTGGATCCGACTTTGCCCCATGACTTGAAGTACGACTTCAATGAGCAGGGACGCGATTTTGATCCCCCAATAATTAAGGGGAACTCCACGCCAATATTTTTTTTAAAAACAAAACGGCATGGGTTCCACCTTCATTGGCATACCGGGCCCATCGGTCTGGTAAGGGTTTTAAGGGGAACCCCCGCCAAAAAAACGGTGTGGGGTCCCCCCCAAAATCCATACCCTTATCCGAGCACCAGCCCGGCTGGTCAGGAAAGGGGGTGGGGATGAGCGAGCGCCCCCCCTCCTGAGCCGCACCAGGCCGCATGCCCTCAACATGGGGGGGTGGGTGCTTTGGGGCAGGGGGGTCCTGCCCCCCCACCCCAAAGCACCTTGCCCCGATGTTGATGAGGACAAGGGCCCCTTCCCGACAACCATGACCGTCGGGGGGCCTCCAGATCCCGGCCCCCCACCCTATGTTAAAGAGTATGGGGTACATCGTACCCCTACCCATTCACCTGGAATAAAAAGTGTAAAAAAAAACCCACACTATACAGGTTTTTAAAGTAATTTATTAGGCAGCTCCAGGGGTCTTCTTCCGACTTCGGGGGTCTTCTTCTGACTTTGGGGGTCTCTTCCGACTCTCCGGCCTCTTCGCCCACTCTCTGGTGCCTTCTCCGTGCTCTCCAGTTCTTCTCCCACTCTCAGGTGCTTTCTGCCTTCTGCCAGGCACCTCCGCTATCTTCTGCCAGCAATTTTTCAAGCGGTTGCCGGTCTTCCCCGTCGTCTTCTTCCCTCTTCTCTTGTCCCGATGTTGACACGCCGCTCTCTCCCGCTGTAATGCCGTGTGAAACGACTTATATAGGCATGGGGCGTGGTGTGACCCCGCCTCCATAAGGCAGTTGACCACGCCCCATGCCTATATAAGTCATTGCGCGCCGCGCAGACGGCATTACAGCGGTAGAGAGCGGAGTGTCAACATCGGGACAAGAGAAGAGGGGAGAAGACGACACAGAAGACCGGGCCACCGCTAGCAAAAGAGCTGGCAGAAGATAGCGAAGGAGCCCGGCAGAAGACAGAAAGCATCGGAGAGCAGGAGAAGAACCGGAGAGCGCGGAGAAGGCACCGGAGATCGGGAGAAGATCCCCGGAGCTGCCTAATAAATTACTTTAAAAACCTAGTCTAGTGTATTTTTTTTTTACACTTTATTCCAGGTGAATGGGTAGGGGTACGATGTACCCCATACTCATTCACATAGGGTGGGGGGCCGGGATCTGGGGGCCCCCTTATTAAAGGGGGCTCCCAGATTCCGATAAGCCCCCCGTCCGCAGACCCCGACAACCAACGGCCAGGGTTGTCGGGAAGGGGCCCTTGTCCTCATCAACATGGGCCGCATGCCCTCAACATGGGGACAAGGTGAATGCCCTCAACATGCCCTCAACATGGGGACAAGGTGCTTTGGGGTGGGGGGGCGCAGGGCCCCCCTGCCCCAAAGAACCCACCCCCCCATGTTGAGGGCATGCGGCCTGGTACGGCTCAGGAGGGGGGCGCTCGCTCGTCCCCACCCCCTTTCCTGACCGGCCGGGCTGGTGCTCGGATAAGGGTCTGGTATGGATTTTTTTTTGAGGGGGACCCCACGCCGTTTTTTCGGCGTGGGGGTACCCCTTAAAATCCATACCAGACCTATGGGCCCGGCATGCTCATGAAGGGGGAACCCATGCCGTTTTTTTTTTTTTTTTTAATTGGCATGGAGTTACCCTTCATGCACAAGTCGTGTACAAGTCGCATGCCAAAGTCGGATCTGTTAATACGGAATCCGACTTCCGAAAAAAAGTAGTGCAGGAACTACTTTGAAGTCGGCACGACTTAAAGTCGTGCCAATATGAATGGTAGTCATTCAAAATCATGGAGAATGACTTGTCATACGATTTTGCCGTCCAAAATCGTGGTACAAGTCGTATAAGTGTGAAAGGGGCCTTAGGCTGGGTTCACACTACTGCGACTTCAAAATCGCGCAATTTTACCACGATTTCTCGGCCGCGATTTCAGGGAATGCCTGTCTATAGAGCTGAATTCGCATTGCACACGGATCAAACTCGCACAGGACCCTTTTTTCCCGCAGCTTGGATTCGCAACGCATTGATGTGAACGGCACTTGAGCAATCGCAACGGCTCAAATTCGCAAAAGAATTCGCAGCAGTGTGAACCTAGCCTAAAAGACACTCTTTATTTATGGGAATTACACTCACACGCGATGATGAAAAAACAAGCACAACAAATGAATTCAAAGATGGCCACGGCATAAGGCGCGCTTACGTCATGCATTTCAAGATCTGCCTTACACGTTAATCATATTCTGAGGTCATCAGAGTTGTCTATCTGTATTCTGCTACATATTTAGATGAAATATAACAGACAAAGTATAACAGGGGGTAGCATCTAATAGCTCGACGCGTTTCGTTATGTTATGGAATAAAGTTTTCTTATTTTATTATGTTGATTATTATGTTATTATGTTAAGATATATGGTCATAATCCATAGTATACTCATCAGACACTATTATGGTATTATGCTGCGATGCCTCCCTGGCTGCATGTTTCATATAAAATTCCAAATCTTGCTCCTATTTAATTCCAAGTATCGGGATGGACGTACATTTTTTGGCCTCATATAAAGTCCCAACCCCTTTACATTTTTTCACTTTGCAAGGGAAATTTTACTGTGCAAGGGGATTTTCCCCAAAGCTTAGTGAACGTGGTGAAATTTCACTTTGCAAAGAATACCCAATCATGTGCAAGGAAAAAAAAAAAAAGTGTTTTGTTTGTATATTATTGGATGAGGAGAGCTTGACCTCATTCATGAAGCTGTGGGGAAAATGCCCTTTCAAAGTGCAACTTCCCTTGCAAAGTAAACAGTCTCCACAACTGCCTCCATAGATGTAGGGAAGGAGTGAGCATAGCCACCCAGGAAGTATGTTATTTACTGGATTTTCAGGTCAAAATGAAGAGAAAAGAGTCTGAAAAAATAGAAAATGAATGCAGCCACCACATCTAAGGATTGGTAGGCTGCAATAGATTACATTTTTGTTTTTTGGTTTAGATACACTTTAATGTCTGACAGTAACTTTGCTCATCAGGTGTTCAATGCCTTTTATAGTAAAACACTATATTAATTAGTAATTCAAGTAAAAACAATGCCTTACTTATGTGGCTTTGATCGCTATATTTGAACGTCACTCCTCCAAACCTGAGCTGCTTTGGTTAAAAAAAAAACTCCCAGGTTGAGAACCCTTTCCCTCACATCAAACCATATACTTTTCCTGTACAGCTGTGGTTGACATGTTAGATTGTAAGCTCCTCTGGGGCAGGGACTAATGTGAATGGTCAATAATATACTCTGTAAAAAGTTGCTAAATCTCTCAACACTACATACAGGAATAAAATAAATCCATTTATACCATCCCAGTGGCATGTACTTTATCCCAGAAAGTCTGGAGAATTTTCTCACAAATCTGTAAACCTTTTTTTTTTTGTTTGCACTCTTTTAAAAATAACTAAATGAATCATCGAAACAAAAGATCTGGAAATGATGTAGCAGACTGCTGGAGCCAATAAAAGCCCCAAATCTGAGCTTGCAGCTAAATGACTTTATAGGAATAAACTGGAAACAACTGGAGGATCAAGAATTCCCAAGTCTGCCAGTTTCTGTGTCTTTTTATTTTCAGTGTTTGAAAATGTTATTTGGTTTGAATTTATTTTTCTCCTGTTCAAAATGAAGCATGTGTTAAGGCCTTTTTATAGAAACATGCTTACAATTCTAAGCAATCTACCAAAAATACAAGAGCTGATGTTTTTAATTGGACATTTTAAAAACCACATACAACATGAGTGTAGCGGGGTCCTCAAATTGATGGGATACACCTGGGGAACAGTGTGACCCAGGTGTATAATTGTGTTAGGGTTCAGACCCCTTTTTGTTTCGTGGAGGATTGGAGGATGTAGTATTCTCCTTTGCCTGTGGGTGGCGGGGTACCCACAGGCTTCAGGTAGAATCATCTCCTGCAGTGCTCCCTGTTTTGTCCCTTCCCGGAGATGGTATGGCTGTGGCGGGGAACCCGCCGGGCCGTTGATGGGAGGAGATAAAAGGGGGAGACGCCCTTACCACGAGGTCTTGCGGAGAAGGAGGTCCTCGGAGGAGGAGGGTTGCGGTCCGCACCCAGGGCCCTTAGGCCTGGGTGCTGGAGATCCAGGAATCTGGTCCAGGTGCCCATGGCCTGGTCCGGAATCATGTTGGCGTCCATCCCAGGCACCTTTAGCCTGGGGTGAGGTACTATCGAGGAGGCCTGGGGCCCAGTACCTTCGACTGGGTCCCGCTAGGGTGGACTGTCCGAGGGTGCCTGAGCGGAGGGACTCGTATCTGAGGTGAGGAGGCCAGAGAGGTTACCCACTGGAGACCCGGAGCAGCACCAACCCGGTGACAGTGGGCCTCTGGGAACTCTCTTGGGAGGACACATCCCCCTGATAGGGGCCACAGCGTATCGAAGAGGGCTCCATTGCTGTTCATAGGGGTTGCTGGAAGAGACCCCATCTTTCCTGTTCTGTAACAGCCGGATTGGCTTAGGCGCCGCTGGTCATAGTACAGTGGCATAGAACTTAAACTTTAGGAAGTGCCTCGATCTGCTCGGCCCACCGTTGGCAAGGTTATAGGTCCCAACCAGTTTGCTGCAAAAGAACTGTTTATTGTGCTTTGCGTATTGGAGTGTCAAATAAACAAGTGTTGGACCTTTCTCCGGTGTGTGAACTCCAGTTACTGGAAGCAAAGGGGAGGCTGGTGAGCTTGCAATTACAGACTCAGTGCATCCACAGAACACACCGGCCCAAGGAAACATCAGTAAGTGGCCTTCACCTCCCTACTACAATGGGGAGGACATGGGCCGTGGCGCATCTCACTCTCACAACCCAGGAACCCCTAGACATGAGTTGGTGTGTAACCGATAAAGATGGAGAGAGAGTGAGGCCGCTACACGTGGGGGCTCGTGAGTCCGGGATAGAGTGTGTTCTTAAGATGGACTTGAGAATGTCTACATTTGAACTTTGCTGCCCAGAGGAGTTCCGAGCAGATCGGCCATATTACTGGCCAAAGTGCGTCCCTGCTCGGAGTTGTGGAAATGACCCTAACACGGGAAAGGCCCATGCGGAGGAGCGGAAAAAGGGAGAGGTCCAGCCGTGTGACGTACTGCACGTGGGGACTGTTAACGCACTGCGCCACGAGGCACCCCATGGCGACATCGTTCGTGGGCGGAGTCAAGAAGAAGCCCGCGAAAATGTACAGCTCATGGGAGGAGTCTGGCCAAGTGTGGGGATACACGTGGAGACTCCGGCGCGGGGTCAGTGCATGATGGAGCAGCAGATAGTCGGGATGACCTCAAGTGCCCCGTGGATTATGGTTCCTCACCCCACGAGAATGACTTCCTTTGCTGCCCCCATCACAGACACGGGGATAAGACTTAGGCCCCGAGGGCGGTTGGCTCTGTACACTTGCAGAGACACTGAGGCCCTCGGTGTGATCTGTCCCGGCTGCTCGGGACTGGTGGTCACCCTGAAGCCATTCGGGCGATGTGAGGAGTGCAGAGAATTCCTTTTTGAGGTCGAGTCGTCCACAGCAAGGCCCCGGGCCCTTCGCCTCAACCACCTCACGGGTACCGCTACTCCGGAAGGGGAGATCAAGGCCTTTGTCGAGGTTCCCGTGCGCGCTGACCAGGGCGATGGACTGCCCAACAGAGAAAAATCCGAGGATGCTGCCTCGGTCGCCACAAGTTCTCTGCTCCCACCCCCGAAGAGGAAAGTTGGCCTAGTACAGGCATCCTATGGACGTGGTCGAGCTTCACCCCGCTGCTTGCCTGGCCCGGATGGCGCCGGTCGAGAAGGAAGTCCCGGACATCCCAGTCCTCTACAAGGGTCAGGTGAGCCAGGGGCTGGGACTGTGGTGGTGGTTGGAGGTGTCGGGGGGCCATTGGAGGTGGAGCCCCCCAGGGAGGATGATTCTGTGTCCACCGGAAGATATCTGCCTGCGGAGATGTATGACACCTCCGACCTAGAGTCGCTGTCTGACTGCGGAGAAGATGGCGAGATAGACGAACTGTTCAGCCGCAAGGGCTGGGATAGAATGCCACTTCTTGCTTCACGTGCGGTACGGGATTCACCTATGTACACAGGAGACAGCACACCTCGGGTGGAAGACCCGCAGCTTACGAGGGAACCTACCCCTCCACCGGTGTCCTCACCTACTGTTACCTCACCTGCTTTGGTTGTGGGGACACCCCGCGCTTCTCTGAGAGCGCCGAAAGTCAGTTTCAGGGAGCTGGTAAAGGCACCTCGGCATCCGGAAGCTATTGTGCTGCCTGGAACTGGAGAGAAAGCCACTATGCCACCTTTGGCCCGCTTGCAGAGACTGTTTTGCCACAAAGTAGCTCGGGAATATGGGTGGGAGTACCCGTATCTGCCCCGGGACTTGCTGTTTGAGGTGGAAGTCTGGAGAGCAAGATGGTATGACGAGTTTGTGTGGGACAAGTTGAAGGTGCCTCATGCTCGCAGGTACCTGGAATGTGTGCCGGCAGTGTCTAAGAGGTTTGAGGACTGCAGAGCTGAATGGAAATTGGGGCGCCATATCCATGCTGACAAGATAGTCATTTGCAGAAGAGAAGGAGAAGATGTCGAGTATTCGATAGAGGCATTTGACAAACACCTGAAACCCCTGTATCTGCCGGATCCAAAGTTTTACTTATAGGAGAAAAGAACTCCTGTTTAATTCCTTTGTGCACTTGAACTTTCTGGAAGAGCCATTCCCAGACACCCAGGACTGTGCCCTGCTTTTGTTTTTATTTGGGCTTTTCTTTTTCTCATTGGAGACTTGGGGCTGTTGTGTTTTTTGTGTTTCCCCTTTTCTTCATGTGCCAAAGGCAAGGACATTTGGGAATAGTGGCAGAGTAGGGAAAAGCTGGAAGAACGAAGACTCGTTGAGTGTCATGACCGCGGCGTTGTCACCAGGTGGCAGTGTTGCGCAACAAATGTTTGAAAATGTTTCACACACACATCACCTGCTTGTTGGAGTGAGTGGGTCTCTCGGCTGACGGGCCCACTCATGCCAAATGACACGAAATTATGTTAGGATGTTGTTTTTTTTCTTTCCCCTGCAGGAGAATCGTCAATCAAGGTCATTGAGAGTGGGTGGCTCTTAGACAGTGTGGGAGAGGGGTTGTGATTATGCAGATGTTTAAAGTGTTTTATGACATAAGTTGTTTATATGTTCCCCATTCCCTGAGCAGGTCTTGGCACTTGGGAAAAATTTAGAGGAACTGCCTCAGGGGTTTCACTCCATGTCACCACTTTATGGGAGGCATGGGTGTGCACCTGACGCTGGGGACCAGCGTCCAATCACAGGGGGGAATGTGTAGCGGGGTCCTCAAATTGATGGGATACACCTGGGGAACAGTGTGACCCAGGTGTATAATTGTGCTAGGGTTCAGACCCCTTTTTGTTTCGTGGAGGATTGGAGGATGTAGTATTCTCCTTTGCCTGTGGGTGGCGGGGTACCCACAGGCTTCAGGTAGAATCATCTCCTGCAGTGCTCCCTGTTTTGTCCCTTCCCGGAGATGGTATGGCTGGGGCGGGGAACCCGCCGGGCCGTTGATGGGAGGAGATAAAAGGGGGAGACGCCCTTACCACGAGGTCTTGCGGAGAAGGAGGTCCTCGGAGGAGGAGGGTTGCGGTCCGCACCCAGGGCCCTTAGGCCTGGGTGCTGGAGATCCAGGAGTCTGGTCCAGGTGCCCATGGCCTGGTCCGGAATCATGTTGGCGTCCATCCCAGGCACCTTTAGCCTGGGGTGAGGTACTATCGAGGAGGCCTGGGGCCCAGTACCTTCGACTGGGTCCCGCTAGGGTGGACTGTCCGAGGGTCCCTGAGCGGAGGGACTCGTATCTGAGGTGAGAAGGCCAGAGAGGTTACCCACTGGAGACCCGGAGCAGCACCAACCCGGTGACAGTGGGCCTCTGGGAACTCTCTTGGGAGGACACATCCCCCTGATAGGGGCCACAGCGTATCGAAGAGGGCTCCATTGCTGTTCATAGGGGTTGCTGGAAGAGACCCCATCTTTCCTGTTCTGTAACAGCCGGATTGGCTTAGGCGCCGCTGGTCATAGTACAGTGGCATAGAACTTAAACTTTAGGAAGTGCCTCGATCTGCTCGGCCCACCGTTGGCAAGGTTATAGGTCCCAACCAGTTTGCTGCAAAAGAACTGTTTATTGTGCTTTGCGTATTGGAGTGTCAAATAAACAAGTGTTGGACCTTTCTCCGGTGTGTGAACTCCAGTTACTGGAAGCAAAGGGGAGGCTGGTGAGCTTGCAATTACAGACTCAGTGCATCCACAGAACACACCGGCCCGAGGAACTCTCACAACCCAGGAACCCCTAGACATGAGTTGGTGTGTAACCGATAAAGATGGAGAGAGAGTGAGGCCGCTACATGAGTATGCACCTTTTATATGTATTTAAAGTGGTTGTAAACCCACTTTTTAAACAAAGACCTACAGGTAAGCCTAGATTAAGGCTTACCTGTAGGTGCATGAAATATCTCCTTAACCTACACGGTTAAGGAGATATTTGTATGTAAATGCGGCGACGCTGACGTCAGCCCATTCACAAATTCGGCTAGGTCGCAACATTCGACGACGTAGCCGAATTCGACAGCTCACGCACGCATGCGCGGAGTCACGTCTTCGCCGCTCCGGCCAATCACAGCGCCGGAGCGGCGCTGTGATTGGCTGCAGCGGCGATACCCGGAAGTAACATTCCGGCTATCGCCGCAGCGATGGATGCGGCTAGAGGAGGGACACGGACGACTTCGGGGGCCCCGATCGAAGGTAAGTGGTACATAATGAGCTAGTATGCTAGTCATACTAGCTCATTATAGCTTTGTCTTGCAGGTAAGTAAAAAAAAAAAATTTGTCTACAGGGTTTACAACCACTTTAAATTTCCAACAGCCAGCTTACTAGATATTGCAGGCCTTCAATGCAGCCCCCAATATCACCTAAGGGCCTCACATAATATTTCATGTATATAATTGTAGCACACAGACCCTTCTGCTTCACCCATTTGCAGAAAGGCACACCTGCTTCTTGCCCGGTATCCAACTCCATGTGTGGAGAGGCGAGCGGTTTTAGATTTTGGGCCTTGCGGCGAGTTACCTCTCACGAGTGGATCCTTAGGCTCCGCCATCCTGGGGTAGAAAGTCTCTCACTTGAATAAAGTCAATGTCCACACAGGAGTAAAACCTGAACAGCAAGGCTTTATTCTTTTGCTTGGGGTATAACTTGAGATAGAGAGAGAGAGAACTGACAAAGTAGGGGAAGGTTCAGGCACGCAACACTCAAAGAACACTTTCGTCGCCACTCAAGCCTGAGTTCCCCTGGAACTCCTTTCCTAAAATTGGGCCCCCTTCCAATGGGCAGCCTGGGATCCTTCTGTGAGGTGTAGGGCCTAGCCAGCTGAGCTGGGCCTACCAAGCAGCGATGCAGCCTCGGGCTAAAGGTGCCCGGGACTGAAACACACGCATGCACCCCTGGCCATTAGGGCCACAAGAGGTGGGGTATGTGCCGAACGTCCTCCAGGACCAAGGGGTCCCCTGGAATACCTCACGTCTAATAGCATCTGCCCCTTATGTACCCTCTCCCAGCATGCACAGCAGGTTGACCACTCCCACTGTACGGCTGCCGAGAAAGGACACCCAATGGTGCTGTGATACGCCCTGTGGTTCAACCTAAGCCAGCAGTGACAGTGCCACCTACAGGCAACAGGGAACTGTACTGCCAGGTAGCATCACACCCAGAGCAGAAGCAAATAATTAAAAAATGTAATTGGTCTGAGCCTAACTACTGGCTCAGACTACCCCTAAATTTGTACATAGCGACCCCAAATATTGGGAGGGGCGCTACATAATGCAACAGAAAACTGTCAATGGACATGCTGCAGTAGATCCAGGCAGATACAACAGTTAGGATAGAGACTGCAGATGTGCTGGGCACTGAGGAAATGAGTAGACAGTAAGAAATTGATTGGGGACACATTATATGAGACTGCTAGGGATCACTGCAATTCTAGGCCCTTTTTCAAATCAATGCTCCCGCATTTTTACTGTTCAAAGCCAGACTAAAAATGCTTCCTCAGCTGATATTTCCAATAGCAAGTCCCAGTATAAATAATCAGAGGGCAAAGCCCCCCCCCCCCCCAGCCACATATAATCACCTTTTTGTGCTCCCCTACTGCTCCTCAAAGTGGTTGTAGAGTATCCATTAGACTAGTCTCAGATGATACACAGAGATGAAACAATTCCACCTACATAAGTTGTACCTGTTTATCTGTAGTCCTCTCTCCACTACAGTAGTTCCAAATACAGAATTTAGACAGCATTTCTCAGCTTATAAAGCAGGGGGTACAGATCTGATGTAACAGACTTCACAACATAGAGCACAGAGCTGAGTGTAATCCGGGACCTGAGTGGAAGAAATGTACACACACCCCTCTACTCAGTCGCATAGCAGAATGTCAAATGCTTACTTGCTCATGGCATAGTTTAAGGGGCTTATAGTGCCAGTAGGGGGTAAACAGACACAGTTGGAGGGGAGCTACTAACCCCTGTCTAGTCACCGACCTGCACTATGCAGCAGAATTGAAAAAATGCCTGTGCTAAAATACAATACACATATGTAGACAGGTAAAGTTCCCCTTTAGTGATTGTTCTTCCTAGGGGGGTGCCCCGCGTTATACTCCCAATTAGGAGCTTGGGTCTAGGAATTCTGCCTGGAGCCACAAAGGGTAGAACACTAGAGAGGATTCTTGGGGTGTTGTCTCCTTCAGGGGAGGGGCTGCGGAAGGACTTTGCCCTAGTCGTTGCAAATCTAATAGTGGACTGCAAAAAAGTGTGAGTACCACCTTGGTTCTCTACTGATTAACAGTACAACCGCTTGATATGCCTGACAATAGCATGTTTTGGAAATGTGTTATAGCAACAGAGTCCCTGTGTGTTATAGCAACAAAGAGCTCATGTGTGGCAACCTAATAAAATACAGTGTAAAGTACAGCCAATGCCTGGGGTGAAGAGAGTTGTGTGCAATCACCACTCCAGAGCCTGCTCAGCTCTGGGGTGGTAATAGAGGAAAAGGAGCCCCCAGCCTGATGGTGAGAGAGAATCCCCTCACGTTGGATGTATACATCAGGTGGCCCAGGCCCCCATGTCTCAGGGGTCAAGGGTGAACAGTTGGGCTTCTGAAGCTTCTATCTGAACCACATATCAAACATAGGCCTATGTGTGTGAGTATTCCAGGTGGGAAGGGGATAAAGGTGAAGTTTCCAGGAGGATGGGGAGAAGAGGTCTAGGACCAACATCAGTGCTTTTGGCTTAACTTTATGGCCCTGCAACCTTGTATGCATAGGGGGGACAACTCAGCATTTCAGCCACGTGGAAGAAAGATGTAGTCCTGACCTTACATACTGTATATGTACTGTACATATCAAAGGTGCTAAAGGTACGCAAATACACAAAATTCATCACACCCTTACTTATCGCTTGCAAACTTTTGCATAAAATATTTGCATCTATTGCAATACATTTTCAGGCTTGCCAACTACGTCAAATATAACCCCCACTGGCTGGTCCCTACTCTACTGTGCAAAATACATACTAGCTCATAACTAGACATGTTTCATGTGAAAACAATTAGCAAATCACCAATTGCCAAGCACCAGCACTGTCTAATGGGGACAGTGACAGTCCATAGCCTTGACTAATTTTTAAGACTCATAACGTACATAGGGAGTCTTTTTCTGTGCCTGGTAAATGGACAAAGCAAAGAAACAGCAGAGGTGAGTATTTAGTGCTAGAGAGGAAAGCTTTAAAGTAAACATGTTGCTTTGCCCTGAATAGACTAAGCACATGTTCACTTTAAGATAATGGAGATCTACTTAGTAATGAAAATTATGCTGTTCCCTGATGTAGTGTACATAACAGCTGGACAAAATAGAAGACCTGTACCAACTGCTACTGTCCCCTCTTCATCCCTTCTGTCACCAGTTGCATAAACACGTAAGGCCATACAAGTTTATCAAACACTCCACAGACAGCCCACCCTTAGCCAGTCAGATTATGCCTGCAAGAACAAGCGCACTCTAATGCCCTGTACACACGAGCAGAATTTCCGTCGGAAAAACCTTGGATGGTTTTTCCAACGGAATTCCGCTCAAGCTTGGCTTGCATACACACGGTCACACAAAAGTTCTCTGAACTTTCGACCGTCAAGAACGCGGTGACGTACAACACCACGACGAGCCGAGATCAATGAAGTTCAATAGGCAGTTCAGCTCTTCTGCTTGATTCTGAGCATGCGTGGTTCTTTGCGTGTCGGAATTGCATACAGATGAACGGAATTTCCGACAAGAACTTTTTCCGTCTGAAAAATAGAGAACCTGCTCTCAATCTTTTGCTGGCGGAAATTCCGACAGCAAAAGTCAGATGGAGCATACACACGGTCGGAATTTCCGACCAAAAGCTCACATCGGACTTTTGCTGGCAGAATTTCCGATCGTGTGTACGCGGCATTAGGTGTATGGGCAAATTCATGACAGAGTAGGCACAGTCCTAGTGTTTTGCCCAATGTGCGTGGAAAATATAGTCGATAACAAAAAAAAAGTATATATAGATTCTCTTCACGTAACCTCATCACCAGCTTGACAAGCATAGAAAAGGTCAGTAATAAAATTCTGACCATCCAATGAGCTAAGGAGGAGTGCATATTCAATACAGAAGGTCAAGTACTGTACGTGATACCAATATTATTTGTATTACATAGCAGTTCATTTTTCATAAAATACATTTTTGAGAAATCTACCCCCTTTTTCCAGTCCAAGCAGTAATGATCCACAGAGGTTTAGCAAAAAGCAAAGATGTAGCACAGTATATGCCAGCCAGTTCATACCTAGGGTGCTGTGTATAACATGTTTACAACATGATGTGTATGTATGTGCCATTCATTTTGAATGTCACCCCAATGTACATACATACCTGTGTAACAGCACACAAAATGTGGCTACCCTGAACTGCAGGAAAAAAAATGCTGCAGGGGTGATTTTCCACGTTTGGGCACATTCAAAATGAATGAGGTGTGCCAACCTTGCTCACCTCAACACATTCTGAAGTGCCTTGTTGAGCATGCATTACCACAGTGCAGTATGGTATGAATGGGCCAAGCAAAAAGACATGTCCTCCAACAAGTGGCCTGATGTGAGAAATTGTGTCCTACAAGTATATAATATAAAAATACCCTTCTTTGAGTCTGTGTATCTCTATAGATTTATTCATTTTGTTTCATGATGCATTAGTAATGGCTATAACATAATTGGCCCTTATGTAATAGAGAAGACTCAAACCAAGTTACATAAGGGTTACTTCCTCAGGAGTTAAACATCAGAAAGAAATATACAATATAAACATGAATTAGAAGTCTAGATTTCTGTGCACTGTATATTACACTGGGTGGAAGGGGGGAGTGATGACTGCAAAAGTCCACAGCAGAAAAATTAGTCACAGTGGGGTCCCCTTCCTGCTTAGATCCCAAATCCACAACTGCATGTAAGGGGGATGAAGGAATTCAGGAGGGAACCACTTCAATGAAGGGGTGGACTCCCTGCTTGACAACAAGAGGGCAAAAGGTACACCAGATGTAGCCATTTCAGGGATGACTTAAGCTGGACCACCAACCCTACTGAAGAAAGGTGGTCTCCATTGCTGGAGCCTGACAAGACTGGCCCGATCCAATCTAACAGGAGTCAGGCCCTCCAGAAGGTGCTGACTGTACGGATCAATAAAGCTGACTCTCTTTGTAGGAGGGCGTCTAGTTATACAGTGTGGAGGTGCCAGGAGAAGGCATCATTCCAAGAAGCAACAGGATTGCCCAAGCAGCAGTGGTGATACTTGTCCAAGGAGGGAGCAGATAGAGCTGACACTGGACAACCTTTCAGGGGTAAATCCAAATGGATTCAGTCATCACTAACCTTTAATCATTTGCCTGTCTATATTTTAAAAATCACAGTTTTGGTGCAGACTACACTAACCCATAACAACCTAAAAGATTTTACTTCAAAGCTGATTAGATTGCATGGAGTTTAATGCATTTGCTCTTTTCCTTTTTACTAAGCATGTACTGTATGTGTACTTTGAGCTGAAAATCTTTTGCTCATTGACATACCACGTTTCTAATGCCTTGTACACACGACCGTTTTTTCCGTCGGAATAAACTCCGACAGGTTTTTCCGAAGGAATTCCGCTCAATCTGTCTTGCATACACACGGTCACACTAAAATCTGACCGTCAAGAACGCGGTGACGTAAAACACTACGACGAGCCAAGAAAATTAAGTTCTATGCTTACGAGCATGCGTCAAATTGTTTCCGAGCATACGTGGTTTTTAGTCCGTCGGAATTGCATCCAGACAAACTGAAATTCCGATAGAAATTTTTTTTCATCGTAAAAAAAGAGAGCATGTTCTCTTTCTAAGTCCATCGGAATTTCCGACGGGAAAAGTCAGATGGGGCATACACATGGTCGAAATATCCAATGAAAAAATTTTGTCTGACTTTTTCCATCGGAAATTCCGAGCGTGTGTACGCGGCATAAGCTGTATTAAGCTGTCCACAAACCTGTACTGATGTATAAATGGGCAGCTGCAATGGAATCTAAAAGGCCCCATGCACACGAGACGCCGGTGCAAAGTCTGCTGAACACACGTTTTTAAAGGCTAAAACCAGCGTTTAAAAACGCCTGTTTTGCCACGATTTTAGTTGCGTTTTACCACGTTTTACCGCATTTGCGTCTATAGGCGTTTAGTTAAGAAACATCATAAGACCCTCCCTAAGCTCAAAAAACAGTATTATTTAACCATTTCAGCCATTTTGGGAGACCAGCAGCTGAGAGAGCAGCAGTGTACTTGTATTTAGCGTATCACTTGCCACATCATCTGCCACAAGCTGTGGATTGTCCACTTGCCACGTCACCTGATACGTCACCTGGTCACGTCACCTGCCACAAGTTGTGAATTGTCCACTTGCCACGTCACCTGCCATGTCACCTGGCCACGTCACCTGGCCACAAGTTGTGGATTGTCCACTTGCCACATCACCTGGCCACGTCACCTGGCCACGCCACCTGGCCATGTCACCTGCCACGTCACCTGCCACAAGTTGTGGATTGTCCACTTGCCACGTCACCTGCCACATCACCTGGCCACGTCACCTGCCACAATTTGTGGATTGTCCACCTGCCACGTCACCTGGCCACGTCACCTGCCACGTCACCTGCCACAAGTTGTGGATTGTCCACTTGCCACGTCACCTGCCACGTCACCTGGCCACGTCACCTGGCCACGTTATCTGCCACAAGTTGTGTATTGTCCACTTGCCACTTCACCTGGCCACGTCACCTGCCACAATTTGTGGATTTCCACCTGCCATGTCACCTGGCAACATCACCTGCCACAAGTTGTGGATTGTCCACTTGCCACGTTACCTGTCACAAGTTGTGGATTGTCCACTTGCCACGTCACCTGCCACAAGTTGTGGATTGTCTACAGTGCAATGCAAGCAAATACAGTTTTTTTTATATTTTTTAATGGTTTTTATCATTTGCCATCATTTTTGAGAATTTTTAAGGTAAAAAAATAGGTCACCTTTAAAAACGCTTATAAACTAAAACGCGGCAAAACACCGGTACCGCGTTTTGCCGCGTTTTGCAGCGTTTTGCGTCTGAAACGTGGAAAACTTTTGCGTCTGAACCCATTTTCTTGCTTCTGGAAAAACGAGGTTAAACGCAACTGCCTAAAAACGGCAATAAACGAGACTGTGTGCATGGACACATAGGATAACATTGAATGTGTTCAGGAGCAGTTGAAAAAAGTGTCCAACTGCCTCTGAACACGCGCTTAACAGCGTCTCGCGTGCATGGGGCCTAAAAGGAAAGATTTTAAAACCATTAACACTATTATAAAATTATTAACTTCAAAAAGACTTTCCAGGAAATAGGGATTCACCACTAAAGAACCTACGGTCATTGACGGTGGCCATAGGCAAATCTCATCCCAAAAGCAATAGATGGGTCAGACTTCTGCCTGTCCTTAGGTGAATGCGTTGTTTTCTTTTCTCTGTAGAAAACCAAATTAGCAAATGATTACAATGAGATTTTACACTGTGTTGGAGAATATTTTTGGGTAATAATAAATGCTTTCAACAACCAAAAGTGCTCATTACTGCATGTCTACATGGCCTGTTATTGTAAGGTTATATACGTTCTCTTTCATATTAAATAATCAAAGTCTGATTTTATACCTGAAGCAGCTGAACACTCAAATTTGTCATTTGTAACAAGCACTTAGTCAAACATTGTGGTGATGAAGAACTAATAACTTTGAGGGCTTTGTAGCAAAAAAAAAAAAAAAGATCTGTATGCTCAGTGGCAGAAATTTCGACTTTCAAGAGTCAGCTCTAGTATTTAAATCCTTATCTTAACAATGAACCCATTTTCTCTTGATTACTTGCTGTGCATTGATAGTTATTAGATTAGGAGAGTATGACTGTGCTTGCACTCAGTTCATTTGGAACAATTAACTATATAATAAAGCTGAAAAACATAATTAAACCAATACAACAAAAGGTTCTGAGAGTTGTCACTGTAGTATTTAATAGAATGTTGTTGGAGAAAAAGAATTAAGGACACATTACCTAATAATTAGGACTTCATTGTTTGATGTCACAGTCATACTTTATGTATGTAATGAATGACTTACAGTAAGAATGATAGACTGAAAATCAATAGAATTCTTCATTACATTTATTTGTTTATGTGCCTTTTTGTCTAGCATGATTGTATTTCCATCTTCTTGCTAGTTTGGGTCCAATCTTCTCACATGACAAAGGAATAAATCCTTTTATCTGCTAGGCTATGGCAAATATTAGACGTGGCATATCAACTATGATGAACCTAATTTTTATACATATGTAGCGCCCCTTTACTTTTCAGGGGTGAGTGAGTGAAAAATGTATATAGCGCTACAAATGCGAACTAAATCGCCTCAAGGCGCTTGGCATCCAGTGACGTCTTGATCCTTCAGAAGAGGTGGGTCTTAAGATTTTTCCTGAAGGCCCGATGGTTTTCTTCCATACGGATGTCCGTGGGTAAAGCGTTCCATAGCCGTGGTCCTTGAACTGCGAATCTTCATTCTCCCTTTGATTTGTATCGGGACTTGGGGATGTGGAGAAGGTTTTGGTTGGTTGATCGGAGAATGCGTTTGGGGGTGTAGGGTTTTATCTTCTCGCATAAATATTGAGGAGCGCTTCCTTGTGTGCACTTGTGGGTGAGGCAGAGGGTCTTAAATGTGACCCGATCCTTTACGGCTAGCCAATGCAGGGTCCTCAGTGAAGGGGTAATAGATTCCCACGGTTTTTCTCCTGTTACCAGTCTGGCTGCCGTGTTCTGGACAACTTGTAGGCGCGAAATCTGATATTTAGGTAGTCCTATGTAGAGGGAGTTTCCTTAGTCGAGGCGGGAGTTGATGATTGTTCCAACTACTACTGCTTTGTCCTCTTCCGGGATGAAGGGGATGAGTCTCCGCTGCAAGCGGAGGAGATGGTGCGATCCGCTGACTACTGATCCTATTTGTGCATCCATCGACATCTCTTTTTTTTTAAAGGTACATTTTTTTTATTACGTTTTTTCTTTTTTGTTTACAAACGATTTTTATTATAGAAAAGGTCAAGGTATAAAAACAAATTACAATGATGGTACAAGTATGTATATAAACGTTGTTAATATTGAGCATTGTACAGAGGAAAGAGAAAAAGGGTTTTGTTAAGTCAGGTATATAAATGTATATAGTTCAAATAAGGTCAACCAGGAGCACTGTATTGGGGAGAAGGCTAAATAACAATTGCATATATTTTAAGAGTAGGAGGTAAAAAAAGATACTAAACCAGAGAGGTGGTATCCCAGAGAGTCCATTTTTTTTGGTAAAGGGGCATAGAATCATATAACGTGTGGTGAATTCTTTCAGAAAGTTTAATGTTCGACATGCGGTTAAGAATTTGTGGCCAAGGTACCGTAATGGAGCGCCAATTAAATGCTATGGCCCAGTGGATGGAGCTGAGGAATGTATGGATTAACCTTGTACTAGTCATTGGAATATCCTGTATCGGGGTGAATAAAAGACATATTTGGGGTGTAAGAGAGATCTTTCCACTGGATATTTTTTCTATTATAATACTGGCCTTATGCCAAGTGTCTTTAATGTGGGGGCAATCCCAAAAAATATGTAAAAGTGTTCCCTGGGTGGGGCAACCCCTAAAGCAGAGTGGGGATACTGAGGGATAAAATTAATTGAGTTTAGCCAGGGTAAGATACCATCTATAAAGTAGTTTGATGGCCGATTCTCTAATCGAGGTTGTTTTGGTACATTTGTGGAGATTTGTAAAAATTGTATCCCATTGATCAAGAGTAAATGAGGTATTTAAATCTGATTCCCATTGTAGCATGGGATGTGATTTATCAGGCATGTTGGTCTCATTTAGACTTTTATATATTTTGGAGATTAGACCCCGGTCACAGGGGGAGGAGATACAGATTTGTTCAAATTGTGTATAAGGGGGGTGGAGTGTAAGTGAGTAATATTTCTCATAGAATTGTCTTATTTTTGTATAGAATTCTAGTTCAGTAGGAGAGATATTGTATTTTGTTTGTAGTCTGTTGAAAGTGAGAAATGCATTGTCTTGGGAGAGCGATTTTAAATGTATTAGATTATGTGACTTCCAATACGTTAGTAAATTTTCATCTTGAGCTCTATCTGGGGGGGAAAAACGTGGGTCACCCATAAAGGAAGCCAGGGGGGGGACATCCGAGGATAACGTAAAATTAGAGATTTGTCTGTTCCACAGTTGAAGAGTGTGAGTGACGATGAGGTTTAAGGGCCTTGATTTTTGTGGTGGGATGTTTTTGGACCAGAGAAGTCCTTGTAAATTGTAGGGTAGTATAGATTCTTCTTCGAACAGGAGCCAAGGGATTTGGAATGACGGGGCATACCATTGGGCTAATTGGGTGAATCTGGCCGACAAATAATATAGCCAAAGATTTGGAATGCTGAGGCCTCCTTTTAAATGGGGTCTAAACATAAGGGAATAACTAAATCTGGGTTTCTTGTTTTGCCATATATATTTGTTGATTTCTCTCTGTAAAGATTCTAATGTTATTTTGGGTAGAATAAGTGGAAGGGCTCTAAAAAAGAAAAGAAGTTTGGGTAATATCATCATTTTTACGGCTACTATTCTGCCCGAGAAAGAAATCTGGTATGATGACCATAGTTTAAGTAGGTTTTTAATATTGTTAAATAAAGGAGGGTAGTTTGCTTGATATAACGTTTTATATGAAGGTGTAATCTGAATACCTAGGTATCTGAACGAATCCGTGTGCCAATTGAATGAGAAATTGTCCTTAAGTGAAGATATTGAGGCTGGGGGAATGCTGATTGGTAAAGCCGAGCACTTAGATAGGTTTACTCCTAGACCTGTCAAGTCATGGAAGACGTCCAGGGTTTTAGTAAGATTAGGTAGGGAAATAAGAGGGTCAGTTATGAATAGAAGGACGTCATCCGCATATAGACTCAGTTTGTATTCTTTGGATCCTTTAAGTTAACCTTTAATATCTGTATTGTTTCTGATTGCGCAGGCGAGGGGTTCTATTGCGAGGGCAAAGAGTAGTGGGGAGAGTGGACAACCCTGTCTGGTACCTTTAGTCAGGGGAAAAAAGTCAGAGTTGTTGCCTGGAAGTTTGATACGTGTTTGTGGTTTGTGATAAAGAGCTTTAAAGCCATGTAGAAATTCATTGTTGATGCCGTATTTGGGGAGAAGAGTGTCAAGATATGACCAGCAAACGCTGTCGAAAGCTTTGTGTATATCAAGACCAAGAAGCAGTGTGGGTTTGAAATGAATGTTGGAGTCTTGAATGATATTTGTGGTCAGTCGTATGTTGTCTGTAATTTGTCTGTTGGGAATGAAGCCTGTTTGATCAGGGTCAACTAATGGGGAGATAACGACGGATAATCTGTCTGCTAATACACGGCCGAATATTTTTAAGTCGTTGTTAATAACCGATATTGGGCGGTAGTTTTGAGGGGTGGAGTGATCTTTATTTGGTTTGGGAAGTAAGGACATGTTAGCCAAAATCATCTCGGGTGGGAATTGGCCACCCTGTAAGATATTATTATACAGTTTAGTAAGGTGTGGGGTAATGGTAGAGGAATTTTTTTTATAGTAAGATGTGGAATAGCCGTCAGGGCCTGGGGCTGTGGATATTTTTAATGTTCCAATGATTCTGTTAACTTCTATCTCTGAACAAGGGGCATTGAGAGATTCAATTTGATCTCTAGTAAGAGTGGGTAACTTAATGTTATTAAGCCAGTCTAAGGAGGACTGTTTTGGGGATGATTTTGGTGAGGACAGAAGATTTTTATAGAAGTCTGAGAACAATTTCATGACTTCTTTGGGGTGGGATACCAAATTACCAGAAGGGTTCCTTAATTTATAGGTGTGTGGGGGTTTCATAGATTGATTTAGTTTTTTAGCGAACATGGTGGAATATGAATTGCTGTTGAGTAAGAATCTGGCTTTAGACCATCTGAGAGCTTTTTCAGTATCTGATGTTAATAACGTGTCTAAGGTAGTGCGTTTCTCTTGAATCTGTTTAAGTAAATCACTAGATGGGTTCTGGTTGTTTCTATGATATAAGTGATTTAGATCTTTTGTTAGGGACCTAATATCTGCAAGTTTGGATTTATTGTTGATTGAGGCGATATTTATCAGGTGACCTCTCATTACCGCTTTATGCGCCATCCATATAGTTGTAGGGGACATGTCTGGTGCTATGTTATGTGCAAAATATTGTTCAAGGTGAGATAGAATTTGTTGGTTGCTTGAAGGATCTGTGAGCAAAGAATCATTTATTCGCCATGAGTGTGATGTGTTGGCTAGACCTATTCGTGAGGTGTCAAAGGAAACTATGTGGTGATCGGACCAAGGACATGGATGGATATCTGCTTTAGAGGAATTGGCAAGTAGGATTGGAGTGCAAAAGATGTAATCAAGACGAGCGAAGCTATTATGCGGATGGGAGTAGTATGTGTAAGATTTGGATCCGATGTTATGGGCTCTCCAAGTGTCTACTAATTGATGATTATATAGTGATCTGTTCAAGGATTTGGGGAAAGCTTTCGAGGATGGGACAACTTTGCTTCTATCTAGAGCTGAGTGAGCAGCTAAATTGAAATCCCCACCCACTATTAAATGTGCGGAGTGATAATTGTCTAGAGTATCAAAAAATGTAATGAAAAAGTTTGACTGGGCATCGTTGGGAGCATAAATTGAGGCAATGGTGATAGAACGTCCTTTGATTGAACCTTTCAAGATCAAGTAATGACTGTCTGGATCTTTAAATATGTTTTGAACCTCGAAAACCACAGAGTTTCTAATGAATATAGCAGCACCTCTAGATTTTGTGTTGTAAGTAGTGCAATAAAATTGGCTGTAACTTTTGTCAAAAAATTTAGGGTGTTTGTCTGTTGCAAAGTGAGTTTCCTGCATTAAAATTATATCCGCTCCTAATCTTTTGTAGTGGCGAAAGGCCTTCTTTCTCTTGTGAGGCGAATTAATGCCCTGGGCGTTGTGAGAAATCACTCTAAGACCCATTGTATTGGTATTAAGGGGCGATGGAGGTTATGAGGAAATGGCAATGGGTCACAAGGCCCAGGTTTGAGTATGTAGCCAAATCGGAGTGGAATTAGTAATATGATTATCGCCATTAAAATTAAAAGTGACGGACTACCTGAGATATAGGCGGAACTAGCAAACATTGTATTGCCATTTGTATCTTTGTATATATAATATATCAAGATATACATCCGTATCCAGCATAAGTATTTTCTAGATGACCTTTTTATGTTGAATAACATTTTGTACCTATACAATAGAACCATGGAGAATAGGGTTCCTGACTAGTAGAACATTAGAACTGGTAAACCTATAGAAAATAACGGTACTGTATTGTACAATGACATTCCATAATAATGTTTTAAGTAAGGTAAAGAGAGTTTGTTCGACCTTTTCAACATTTTGTAGAAATAGAGTGTTTTAGTATGACTATGAGAATTAACTTTTATAGTTTGGGGGTCAGGGTGAGAAGCACTTCCTGACCAAAAATAATATTGATGTGGACAATACTGTCCATTACTCACAAATTGATCCTCCACAATTAAAATAAAGGATAGCAGGATCAGTTGCAGAAAAGTATCTACTAGTTGAACCATGCTTTTGGAGTCCTTTGTGAGTGGGGGGACAAACTAACGGAGGCGGAGCACATCAGCCTTAGCGAGGATGCTATAAAAAAAACAGTTTTTATATAAGTGCATGCTGTTACATATATTGATAAGAAATTAGCATACGAAACAGTATAGAAAATGAGCAAGAAAAAATGCTAGATATACAATATCGTATAGAAGGAACTATGTTAATACCAACCCGGTACCATTTAATCGTGTGGTACAGCTGTTTACTATGATCAGACAATCCGACCTCAAACATTTAGAACTGTAAAAGTGGTACTTTGAACCTTACAAAAGGGAGAGAAAAAAAAAGGAAAAAAGGGGGGGGGGGGAGGAAAAAAGTAAGGTTTTTTCAAAAGAAGGAGGGTAAGATTTGGGCCACAATTGTGAGCCATCTTTATCTTCAAGCGTCTAAATTTCTGAATGATGGTCGCCATCTCCTTTGATCACGACGCGTGGCTGGGGTGGCCCAGATAGGTGAAGTGTGAGGAGTTGCAGAAGGTCTTGTATTTGTTCCCGGATCTAAAAGACCTAACTTCACAAGGAGATCCTTGCCTTCTGAGGTGTTGAATACTGTATAGGTTGTACCGTTGTGTGGCACTGTCAACTTAAATGGAAAACCCCACCGGTATCTAATGTGAGCTGATTGTAATACTGAAGTTATCTCCTTCATTTTGCATCTCCTTTCCAGGGTAGCTTGTGAGATATCTGGAAATATTTGGATTTTGGTGCCCTCCAATTCTATGTTATGCATATTTCTGGATGCTCTTAATATGTTTTCCTTAGTGATAAAATCTTTCAAGCATAGAATGATGTCACGAGGAGGTTTGTCTGGGGGTGGTTTAGGACGCAGGGCCCTATGAATTCTGTCACATGCAAATGAGGATGGGGATGATTCCGGGAGGAGATTGTGGAACAGTTTAGATACTGCAGGCATCAGTTCAGTGACTGATTCTGGAATACCACGAATCCTTAGGTTGTTTCTTCTGTTTCGATTGTCCAAATCTTCCACTTGCGATTGTAAGTATGTATAGTTTTCAGCTAAAAGTTCAAAGTCCTTTCTAAGATCACTGTGCGCAAGTGAGAGCTCGTCGTGTTTGGTTTCTAGAATATCTGTGCGACCTCCCAGGGTTGCTATTTCTTGTGTGAGTGTGTTAGTTGTTTTTTGGAGTTCACACTGTATCTTGTCTACAAGTTTTTCGTAGATTTTGACTAAGCTGGAGTCCAAATCCGATTTTGTGATCTGAGAGGAGAGATCACTGTTGTTGTGCGTGGAAGCAGATTTCTGCTGAGGAACACTGGCCTCTGTAGGAGATTGTGCTGGCGGAGAACCAGCGCCTTTATGGGCCATCCTTTTCTGCTCCTTATTGTGCAGTGGGTATGTGATCAAAGAGTGCTGTTGCGCACGGCGATTGTACGCCTTCTTGCCCGACGGCATGCACTAGTGTGAACTGCAAGGTGGTTTATAAAAAATATAGCAGTTTGTGGAGGTTAATCAATGCAGTGTGGGTTAAATCCTCGCTGATCTGATGGAGTGTTTAATTAAAATTGGTGATCTGCATCGCGCCGCGCATGCGCCCCCTCCAAGTTTTGATTGTGTCTTTTAGCTCATCCTGTCTCGTATATCCCAGGTTAATGATTCATTACATGTCTGTAATAATGGTATGTACTTCTTGATGAGAGGGCTGTGGGGCCATCAGAGATAGGGTTAAACAATTAGGAGCCAGTGAGAACTGGTTAATGGGGTGTAAGTGTAGCAAGATGGCCGCTCCTAGGAGTGAAGTGATGTGGAAAGCAGTGTCTCTTGAGGCAGAAAGTAAGGGGGTCCTATGATGGGAACCATTGTTGGTAGATCGATCTGCTGGGTAGTTCAAGAATCTCTGCAGATTGTCTTATAAGAACCTGTGGAGTCCTGGCTACACTGCTGCTGGGTGCAGCAAGATGGCCGCCACAATTGTCTATAGGGACAGGGTCCTGGCGATCACAAGGGCAAACACTGGACTGGAGGGTCCCCAAATCCCCGGCCGAGAACACCCCCTGTGCGGGCCGGGTGTTGCTGTAGTCCCGCAGGGGGTAGGGAGGCTACTGTGGGCTCCGGGGGTGTAGCAAGATGGCTGCCTCTCACCTGTATTCCTGCCGTGATGTGCCTCACAAGCTGCCCCCGTTGGCCCTCCCGTGATTCAGCGCCGGACTAAGCGAGGAAGGTCTTCCTCTGGTGTGGAGGAGTGCGGTCACCGTCCGCCGGGTGGACCGCAGCACTCGAGCGCCGAGGATGCAGAGATCGCGTAGGCCGCAAGATGGCGGCGGGGCTCTGGTAAGCTGATGCGGCCGCGGGCCGTATAGCGAAGTAATCTGGCGGTCAGGATCACCAATTTGGTACTAGGCCAATGCAGGGGATATCCTGGAGCCTGGATCACTGTTTTGGGGGTTTGGGCCGTGAGTATAGGCTCTGGATGGCATTAGATAGAGTTTGCTGTTGGCGGAGCTCCTCAGAACCTATTACGTTTTTTTTCAAAACAAGACATACAATAGACAACAAACAGACACACATGGAGCGAACATTGCCCAATCCAGTACAGTGCAAAAAAAGTTTTTTAGAAAGCTGGTAAACAATTGGCATATATCAGGAAGACAATATTCAGTCACATTTTTAAGGAGCAGGAGAGAGAGTGCTCTCAGAATCAACCCAGTAGCCGCAAACCTTCCTGAATTTTTTCGGACACCCTCTAGCCTCATATGTCAGTTTGTATAATGATACAGCATGGTTAATATTTGTGAGCCAGAAGGCAATAGTGGGCAAGGATGGAGACTTCCAATGGAAGGTTATTGCTTTCTTAGCATAAAACAATACTATTCTCAGAAATGTTTGTGTATTCTCGGATATACTATCATCATCAATATAGCCCAGTAAACACCTTAGAGGATTACAGATATTAGGTAATTGTGTCAATGAACTAATGAAGGCCGTGACCTCCGACCAGAACTTCCTGATTGGAGCACACTCCCACATTAAATGAAAGAACGTACCATCAGCCATGCCGCAACGAGAGCATAATGCAGAGGGCAATCTATTCAGTTTAAATAGTAAGCATGGAGTAAAGTAGGATCTGTATAACAATTTAGTTTGTATTACTTTCTCACGAGAAGAGATGACAGAGGGAACCTGGAGGGGCAAAAGCTCCTGCCAGATTTCCTCCGTCAGCTCAGGAATATCAGCTCTCCTGCTGGCAGCCGTCTTGCTCAGCCTTTGGGTCATGGAATACAGAAGGGACCAATAATATGTAGAAACTAGCTTGGTGTGAGAGGAGTCGGTCAACATACGTTCCAGTGGGGAGAGTTGAATGGATATGTTGCGAAGACCAAACTGCGTTGCTGCCGTGTAGCGTATCTGTAGGTAGAGGAAGTAAGCTGTGCGTGGTAGATTGTAATCTCTACGAAATTCATCAAAAGAACGGAACACATTGTCTGAGAATAAATGCAAAATAGTTTTTACCCCCCTTTTCGACCAGAATCCCCCGTCGGATCTGCGGAAGAACTCTGGTAGAGTCGGGTTCCCCCAGAGTGGAGTGTTCGGCGAGTAAGTATTACTGTCAGTGAACGACTGTAGTTTTGTTTGCTTAATAAGCCTTATAGTCATTGCCAGGACACTCCTACCCTCCCGCCCTCTAAGGGACATACGATAAATCAGCTTCTGCAGGGATTCATAGGAGGTAAGGATAGCAGCCTCCAAAGCAGTGGCTGCGTTGTTGGCTTCAGGAAAAAAACACCAATGTGCATGAGCTAATTGTGAGGCAATATAATAGGTGTGGAGGCAGGGTAAGGCCAATCCCCCTCCAGTACCGGTAACTGGAGGGTGGTCTTGCCAATCCTGACTACTCCTCCCCTCCATAAAAAGGAAGTAAGGATGGAGTCTATTTCTTTACATTTAAGCTTAGTGACATATATTGGTGAATTACCCAATACATACAGAAATCGTGGCAGGAATATCATTTTAAAAATATTAATCCTGCCCAATAAGGTAAGTGGGAGATTTGCCCAGGTTTTGAATGTGGTCTTCATTCTTCCTATAAGGGGGTCTATATTGAGTTTAGCATAAGAGGTAATAGGGAGCTGTACCATAACTCCTAAATATCGGAAGGAGATGACTATTTGTAGTGGGCAAGAGGAAGGTAGCCTGGGTGGATCTGCCTGGTCAATCTGAAATAGGATGGACTTGTCCCAGTTAACCCGGAACCCAGAGAAATGCCCAAACTTGCCAATAATCTCCGGCAGGACTGGGAGAGACGACTGGGGGTCCGACAAATAGATCAACATGTCGTCAGCATAAAGAGACACCTTCTCCTCCAGACCCCCAATCGTCAGTCCCGCAACCTCCCCGCAAGATCTTATCAGTGCTGCCAAGGGCTCTATCGCCAGTGCAAAGAGCAACGGCGACAGAGGGCACCCCTGTCTGGTGCCTCTCTTTATCGGAAAGGGATCAGACACAGCCGCGTTCACCCTCAGTCGAGCAGTGGATTTCGAATATAACAGCTGGACCCATCTGATGAAGGTACTGCCAAAACCAAACTTTGCCAGGACCTCCAGCAGATAAGGCCATTTGACTGAATCAAATGCCTTGTGTGCGTCTAAGGCCAGAACAGCCCTGGAACCCATCTCCGCATGAGTGGCCTGAAGATTGGTGAACAATCTCCGCAGATTGATGGAGGTCGATCGCCCAGGGATGAACCCAGTTTGGTCCGCACCAATAATGGTAGTAATAACTGTGTTCAATCGCCGGGCAAGCACCTTGGCCAAAATCTTAATATCTGAATTGATGAGTGATATTGGTCTGTAAGATTCACATAGGAGGTGATCCTTATGTGGCTTAGGAATGAGGACAATCAGTGCCTCCGACATAGAGGGGGGTAGCTGTCCCGTTTTCATAGCAAAATCATACACCCTGCTTAGATGGGGTATAAGCAAATCTTTGTATTGCAGATACCAGTCGATGGGGAACCCATCCAGTCCCGGCGTTTTGTTTCTGGCAAAGGATTGGATAGCCTCCCCAATTTCCTCAGTTGACAGAGGAGCATCAAGATCTGACACCTGCTGAGTCTGAAGTCTGGGCAACGAAATGTCCGCAAGATAGTCATCCAATTCCACAATTGTGTAGTGAGCTCTAGTAGCATATAGGGAGGAGTAAAAGGAGATAAAGGCTTCCATGATCTCATTGTTCTGTTCTACCACTATGCCCTCTGCGCTCTTAATTCTAGGTATGCTGCATGGCTGATAGTCAGGCTTAGAAAGATATGCCAACAAACGGCTATTCTTGTCACCAAATTCAAAGATTCGCTGATTCTGGTATAACAGCTTCTTCTGGGTGCGTTCCAAAAGCACTAGGTCCAATTCTCTGGACCCATACTTCCAGGCAACATGTGTCTCAGGAGAGGGAGTCGCGGTATAAGCGGCTTCTACCTCCATGAGAGTCCCCTCTGCATCCATCAACTTGGACATAGAGGCCTTGCGTGTCTGACCAACCGCCGCAGCAAAAGAGCCACGTGTAGTGGCCTTAAAGGCACCCCATACCACTGGAACGGATGCACTCTGTTTATTAAGTAGCCAGTATGATTTCATCTCCGTCATACATTGGGTTACCACGATCTCATCCGCCAACCACAGTGGGCTCAGTCGCCACACCCGATAGGAGGAGGAAGGGCCCAGGGTGAGGTCAACCATCAAAGGAGAATGGTCGGATATCACCCTAGGGAGGTATTTAACCTCTGATACCATGGAAAGTAGATCCGACGAGACCAGACACAAATCTATACGAGACAGAGTACCGTGTGACTCAGAGTGAAACGAATACTCCCTCCTGTCCACATGCTTTCACCTCCAGGCCTCCACCAAGTCAAATTGATTTAAGAAGGAACCCAGGGGAGTGGGGGGTAATGAAGAGCAACGTAACCTGTCTATGGAATTATCCAGTACTGTATTAAAGTCACCCGTTATTAGCAAAGGACCCTCTGCTATTGCAAGAATGGAGGTCATAACCCTTTCAAAGAACAATTTAGTGAAGGGGGAGGGGCATACAGGCTAGTCACGGTATATGGTCTTCCCATAAGTTCGAGTACAACAACTACAAAACACCCTTGCGGGTCCAGTTTAACATGCTTAATACTAACCGGGGCTGATTTGGCTATTAGGATGGAGGTCCCCCTGGCATATGTGGAGTATGTAGAATGGAGGGCGTAGGCAATTTTTGCCCGTTTGAGGGCCATGACTCTAGAGCCCTGGAGGTGGGTTTCCTGAAGTAGGATTACATGCGGATTGTGGCGTGCCAAGTAGTCAAACATCAGAGATGTTTTCACCTTGGAATTCATCCCCCATACATTCCAAGACACTAAACGTAGCTTAGACATAGGGAGGCGTAAAGCACATGACTAACCGTACCCACTTCCCATGGCCCGCCGGAAACAAGCAGGGCCAGAGGTCCCGCGAACCAGGGGAAGTGCGCAAGGTATAAAACAGGTCAAAAAGATAAGGCAAGAGCATAGGAAATAAAGTGATCAGATGCATATCATAAGGGTCAGTTATACCAGCCTGTAAATGGACATGCACCAATGGATACCAGCACTGCAGAACAAAACACATAATAATAAAAACTTCAAACAAAAATCCCCAAACATCCCCACCCACCCTAGGCCTCCCGGCTCCCAAACCCAAACATATGAGAGCTTTGTTCCCAAAACCAAAACTGCAAAGCAGGGGGGTCATGACACAGACCACAAACTAACCAACCCTGAAGAGCGTTAAAGTCCCTTAGACGCGGGCCACCGTCCGTGACCGCACAGGACAAGTATGCTAGTTGACCCTGAGTCTGAGGGAAAAAATGCAGCAGTCATCCAGATCAAACAAGTAGGAAACAAACAGAGTTAGTAGAATGTAGTTCGCCACTTTCATATAACTGTAAAGAGGGAAGTAAGATGATCACAGGCGTAAGGATTTCCAGGCCCACTCCTACCCCCCTCAGCTGTCCTTTGCTGGAAAGGGGTAACGCAGGCCACATAAGGCACAAGGTGTAGCTATCAAAAGGTGCAGGTTAGGTGCGATGTCAGCGCGGAGGGGATCTTTGATTCTGATTCCGGCGTTCAGGATGTCCCAGGGTATCCACCCAGTGAGATGCCTCCTTAGGACCCGTGAAGAAGTAGGCCTTGCCCTGGTAGACAATCCTCAATCGAGCAGGATATAGCATGCCATAGGGGTGATGATGCTCACGGAGCCTGCGTTTAATAGCCAGGAAAGTGGCCCTCTGCTTTTGTGTAGCTACAGAGAAGTCAGGGAAAATAGTAATTCCACTCCCATTAAAGGACACCCTTCCCTTTTCTCTGGGAGCACCAAGAATTGCCTCCCTGTCCCTGAAGTGCAGGAGTTTGATGATCATGGCACGTGGCTGGGCCCCAGGTGGGAGGGGGTGCATGGGAACCCTGTGTGCTCGTTCAATGGCGAATAACGGTGAAAAGGTTGAAGCGCCGAATGTGGTTATTAGCCATCTTTCCATAAAAACCTCAGGGGTTCTACCCTCAGCCCCCTCAGGGAAACCCAAGAAACGTAAATTGCTCCTCCGTAAACGGTCCTCCATTTCAGTGAGCTTATCTGCTGTGTAATCCTGGGCCTGGCGTAGCTCCCTAACAGAGCCCTGTAATGGACAGGTCTCATCATCCAGCGTGCTAATGCGCTGCTCAGCATTAGACACCCTGTGGCGGAGGTTATGGACATCCTGTTTTAGGAAGGATAAGTCAGTTTTTATGGTGTCCATTTGAGTGGTCAGAGAAGCATGGCTGTGCTGGATGGCCTCCATGATCTGGGACAGGGATGGCTCTGCAGGGCCTGCATCAGCAGTGTCCTCATTGGGGGTATCAGGGGCAATGCCCTCAGCTGGAGAGAACAGGAAAGGATCTTCCGGGCTTAGAACAGGGGGGGAACAGTGTGACTCACCCTTCCCTGCAGGCTTCTTTGTCACTGCTGAGGAGCATGAGGATGGCTGGCTGCATGTGTCTGCAGCATGATGACCGGTGCCATCTTGCCTCTGTTTGCATGTCGGGGGTGGTGTGACGGATCCTGAGGCTTCCTCCATCGGTGGGCCGTATTTGACCATCTCCCGGTGGGCACAAGGTTCCCTGCTGCAGGGACAAATGGGATCCTCGGATGGCGAAGGGATCAGCAGGATTCAGTCAGCGGCACGGACGGAGCTCAGGCTAAGCACGTCCTCACATCCCGGTCGTTGGCCACGTCCCCCTCCATCGACATCTCTGAGTCAAAGATGACTCAGAGACTTTTGACTTTGGTGCTCGGGGTAATGGTCTGTCCAAGAATGGTGGGCGGTGTCCAAGACGTCTTTGTTTTTGTCTTTGGTTTGCGTGGAGAAGAAGAAGTTCTGTTTTGGATCCATTGAGTTTGAGGGAACTCTCCGTCATCCAATCATCGATCAATGTGAGGCAATTTTCCAATCCGTGATATTGGTCTTTTTTTCCGGTGATACGAAAGTAGAGTTGGGTGTCGTCCGCGTATGAGTGGTAGCACAAATCCTGTTTGCTGATGATTTTGAGAAGTGGGTGGAGGTAGATGTTAAAGAGCACGGGTGACAGGGGTGATCCTTGAGGGACTCCGCAAGAAATTGCGTGAGTTTCAGAGGTGAAGACTCCTAGCTTCACTGTCTGGGAGCGATTTTCTAGGAAGGATGCAAACCAGGGTAGGTCAGGCTCTGCGACTCCTGCTACTTCTTTAAGGCGGATGAGTATAGTTTTGTGGTCTACGGTGTCGAACGCTGCACTGAGGTCCAGCAGTACCAGAAGACATGATTCTCCATCATCTGCAGCTTCGAGGGTATCATCCCATATTTTGAGGAGGGCTGTTTCTGTGCCATGGCCTGGGCGGAAGCCTGATTGTAGTGGATCCAAGAGTTTGTGGGAGTCCAAATGGAGTTGTAGCTGTTGTACTACTGCTTTCTCCTTGATCTTTGAGATGGTGTTGAGGCTTGTTACCGGTCTGTGGTAGTTAGGGTCTTTTGGGTCGAGGTTGGGCTTCTTTAGGAGGGGATTGACTATGCCTTGCTTGAGGGAAGTCGGAACAATGCCTTCTTTGAACGATTGATTTATGAGATGTGTTATGGTGGGTGCCACAATGTCGGTACATTCTTTCAGGAGGCTTCTGATGATGTCGACGGTGATGTCGACGGTGATCGCGACCAGCGAAAATTTAATCGATTCTATATTGATTTCCTCTTCTTGTTTAGGCTGAGTGAGATTGGTTGTTTTTTTTCTGTCAAATTATTTCTCTAATGTTTTCGATTTTGTTGATAAAAAAATCTGATAGTTCATTGCAGAATTCTTGAGTTTCGTTTGCTGGGGGCTCTAGGCAGGTAGGGTTCATAGTTTGAGTGACTAGTCTGAAGAGTTCACAAGGTCGGTTTAGGGCTTTTGAGATGGTGTTTGAGAAATGTTATTTTTTTACTTTGAAGATCCCTTTGTGGTATTTGTTTGTGAGTGCTTTGTAGTTAGAGTGGTTTTCCTTTGTTGGGTTTCTTCTCCAGGCTCCTTCAGCTCTTCTGCGTTCTTGCTTCAGTAGAGTAAGAGTGTCATTAAACCAGCCCGAATTGTTTCTGCGGATGGGTGCTCTACGTCTCGGCGTGACTATGTCTGCTGTGTGTAGTAATGCTGTGTTTAAGGAGCTGAGTGTTTGTTCCGTTGAGTGGTTCTGATTTAGCGTTCCTATTGTTTTTGATAGTGTGATTTTGAAGAGTTCCGAGTGTAGTTTCTTCTGAGATCTTGTCCAATGTGTTGTTGTTGAATGTTTTGGTTTCTGGGAGATGGAGTTGGTGGTGATTTTAAATTTGATAGCGTGGTGGTTTGTCCATGGTAACAGCATGTTGTCCAATGTGTTGATGTCCATATTTTGTTTGAAGATGAGGTCAAGGATGTGACCCGATCCATGCGTGGGGGCATTTATCAGTTGCTGCAGACCTAGTTCTTCCAGTTGGTTGATGCAGGAGGTGGCTATGGGGTCCTGGGTGGAGTTAGCCCAGAGGTTGAAATCCCAGAGTAATAGCAAGTTTTTGGTTTTCAAGGTGTATGTCGAGAAGAATTCGGTGAAGGGTGTGAGGAGATTTGTCTTTGGTCCTGGTGGTCTGTAGCATAGGAGTACGTGGATGGTGTATTGAGGTGTTGTTTGAAGATGCAGAGTGAGTGTCTCCATGAAAGGCAATGAGTTCTGTATCATCGGTTTAATGAGAGAGAGGTGAGATTTGAAGATCACTGCTAAGCCTCCTCCTCTCTGTCCTTTTCTGTGCTCGGTTAGGATGGAGTAGTCCTCAGGCACCAATTCTGTTAGGATGATGTTACAGTCAGGTGTTAGCCAGCTTTCCGTGATAAAGTGGCAATCTATGTTGTTTCGGGTGATGAAGTTGTGAATTTCTTGTCTGTGCTTGACTGCAGATCTCGGGTTGATCAGTGCGCATGATATGTGTTGTAGTGGCAGTGGTCTCTTTGTGTTTTTGATGGTCGATTGTTGATTGATCCTTAGTAGTTGTTCTTTTCGTAGTATTTTCTGGGTGGATCTTGGTAGTGTTGAGGCGGTATTCCTTAGCCTCTGAAGGTTGTCCACTGAGTATTTAAAATTACACATAATGGGAAAAACAACAAGTTTAGAGGCGATAGTAAATGGGCCCAATGGGTGCTATGTACTTAAATTTAGGGGTTGGTCTGAGCTAGTAGCCAGGCTCAGACCACTTTGATTTGTTAGTACCCGCTTCTGCCTATGTGATGTAGCCTGACGCACAGTTCCCTGTGGCCTGTAGGTGGCACTGCCATATCAGGTCAGGGTTGAACCGTGGGTGACATTGCTATGCCTTAGGGTGTCCTCTCTCGGCAGCGGTACGGTGGGCGTGGTTGGCCTGCCGTGCATGCTGGGAGAGGATACATAAGGGGCAGACGCCATTATTTTGTGGGAAAAGTCAGGAGTCTGGAGTGTGAGCGGTTTGCGCCACGCAGCCCTCCAGGCCAGGGGTGCGCGCGTGCATGGGTCTCGGGCACCTTTAGCCTGGGGCTGCAACTCCACTAATAGGCCCAGCACCTTTAGCCTGGGCCTATCTCCAAAAAAAGAATCCCAAGGTGCCTGGGAAAGGGTGGACCCGCTCCAAGAAGAGGAGACCAGGGGAGGAGCTTTCTGATGGACCGGTGAGAGTTCACGGTGAAAGAGAGGCCTGGTTACCTTCTGGAGGGATTCAAAGATCCACCACAGGCTTTGCAATGTGCTATCACTGGAGTTAAAGTGGTGTGAACATTGGCCTTACTGGGGAAAAATAGAGACTTGTCCCTATACTCTAGGAGATGAGACCCAGTCTGCTGGGATACCTTGCTGCAGGACCCAAAATTGTTAACACCGCTCAACCTCTCCAAACAGGAGGGTACGGGCATATAGCGTGGTGTGCCTTGACCTGCAAGTGAGCCGAAGGCAGGAAAAGGTCCATGTGCTACACATATGTATATTTTTATCAGTCCCATTTATAGCCATTGGTGGATTTGACAGTATATGCATGCCCTGGTAGGCCACCTTCATTAAGCCCACTCATGTAACCACACACCTTTATGGCCAACTGGCCAGGCTCCCTCAAGCTGCCAGTACCCAAGCATAGCTGTAAGGGAAGGGTAGGTGGTATCTGCCAGGTAACAGTGAGGCAAAGCTAGTAGATCAGTGGTTCTGCCAAAAACGCACATCCCATACTTTGATAGAGACCATATGCCCCTGTTACAGCGGTTGTGTTTAGATTCAGCAGCTGAAAGGAGCCTGGAGCTTATGACTGGTAAAGCAGCTGTTTAGAACAAGGTTTTGGTTTGATTTAAGAGACCCTATCACCAAAGAGGAAGGGAGAAAAGGGGAGTGTCGGGTAAGAAGGTCGAGTGGTAGGACTAGACTCCAGATACAGTGCCTTGCAAAAGTATTCAACCCCCCCCCCCCCCCTTGGCTTTTTACCTATTTTGTTACATTACAGCCTTTAGTTCAATGTTTTTTTTAATCTGAATTATATGTGATGGATCAGAACACAATAGTCTAAGTTGGTGAAGTAAAATTAGAAAAATATATATGTAGCGCTACCCTCAACTAAGAGGGCCGCAGATTTGGCTTGGGCCCTGAATACAGCTCCACCAACCCCCGGCAATATACTCGACCCTTTCTGGCACAGTTAGTCTAGGGGTATACACATTTAATACTTATACTTTATGAGAGACTCAGACACAGAGTAGTTGTAAAAGAATAACAGCTTTTACTTCCAGCTATGCAAATAGAATAAACAGTGATAACAACTTGACCTTTAGATTATACGCAGAGCCCTGCAATATCACAATATCAGTCACACTACACCATAGGAAGGAGGGGGTGTATAAGGAGACGCCACGTGGGGCGACTGTTAACTAGGCGCCCTGTGGCGCAATAACTAAACTAGATCCCTAATGAATCAGGCCTGATTCCTAATTTTAGAACTCAGTCCTGTATGATTGATGGATTCTTCACCGGCAATCTGTAGAGGTGGTGCACTTAAGAATAAACAACAATTGTAATCCAGGAAAAGGGACTGTTGATAACTGGCAACATTTCACTGGAGATCCTCTGGATCAGTCCTGCTGTGGATCTCCAGTGAGAGTCTTTAACATGAGGTAGTAGGCCTCGGCAGTCTATAGGCACAGTACTATCAAACAGGTTATGGAATGAGCTTACGCTCGCTCACCCGCCGGACACGATCTCCGTCCGGGACTTCCACCGGCTGTGTCTTCACTCGCCCACAGGGGTCGCTGCGATCGGGTCCCCGATCCAATCTAGGCTGTAAGTAGAGATGTCAGATGCCACCCAGGCTCGCAGTGGTGTGGAAGGCTCTTTGGTCAGCTCCGGAAAGGCCCCAGGCTTCAGGCCCTACCCAGCGCAGGTCCGCACAGGTGTATCAGTCTCTGCCGTCCCGTGTCCAAAGAGAGCGAGCCTGGCCTCGCCCCTCCCTTATATCTCCGCACCCATGAGTCTCTGGGGCAGAAGCAAAACATCCTGGGAACCAGTGGGGTTCTGGGAACAGTAGTTCAAGAGTCTTTAAAGGAACCCCGCTACACACTCCCCCCACTTAAACTCTTTGGTCCCCAAAGATAAACTTCAACAAATGCTATGTACAATTTTGGACAGTGTCGAGTATGATGTTGGCATAGGGAATTCCCACCAAAATTTTGGGGTGGAACTCTCTTGCCCACAGGTCACACTACCATGAGTGGCCTGCCTAACTGTGCCAGAGAGTGAGCTGGGGTTGCCCTCCACCAAATGGACAGTGGAGGGATCAGAATGCTCAACACTTCTCCTAGCCGTTACAACAGAGTCCTCTGAGCTCGTCCCCATTTGGGGGTAAGTTAGTTTCTTGGGAGGCCTGATAACTCTACGAGCCCTCTGTTCCCTTGGGGCTTCTGGCACCACAGGCTCTTCTTCAGGAATAAGTTCAGGTAACATTTCTGGTTCTGGAACCTCTGAAGTTGACTGGTAATTGGAATCTCTAGGATCCTCCTCTGAACAAGTATCAGGAACATCTTCCCAGTAATCAGCTGAGGGACTGAAGGGTATGAATTCAGTGGCCTCCGGATTCAGCGTTGCATCTGGAGTATCCCTTGTATTTGGGAGATCTATGGCGGACGTCCCCGGAGTCGAAGAAGGCCACAGCCAGTCCAGCTCTCCTCCTTCATCAGTACTCAGTTGAGAGGCCTCTCCATCTTCAGCTCGAGAGGTCTGAGACCGAGTGTTCGGCCTGGGAATATCCAGTATAGAGACTGATTCCGGGGGGTCCCTTGCTGGGGGTATCCTGACTGCTTCAGCAAGTGGGAGCAGGTGGTTTCGATGCCAGGTCTTTAGGGGTCCCACCTTCCCTTCTGGCTTTAGTTTGTAAACAGGCAAACCGGGCAACTTCCTACAGACGACATAGGGTTCCGATCTCCATCTGTCTGCAAGCTTGTGCTTTCCAGGGACCCCCAGATTGCGTAACAGTACTCGGTCCCCGGGCTGCAGATCCTGCACTCAAACCTTCAGATCGAAATTTCTCTTGTTGCGGGCTCCCCTTTGATCCGAGACCGCCTGGGCCTGGTCATAGGCCACCTGCAAGCTTCGTCTAAGTCTGTCCACATATCCCTTGTGAGATGTAGCTGAGGTATGATCTAAAGAAGTGCCAAAGGCCAGATCCACGGGCAGCCTTGCTTCTCTCCCAAACATGAGTCGATAAGGGGAGTAGCCAGTAGCATCACTTGTGGTACAGTTATAGGCATGCACTAGGGCTGATATGTGTTGGCTCCAGTGTTGCTTCTTCTCTGTTTCTAAAGTTCCCAACATGTTGAGCAGGGTCCGGTTAAACCTCTCCGGCTGAGCATCTCCTTGTGGGTGATAAGGTGTGGTTCTGGTCTTCTTTATTCCCAATAAGTCCAGAAGTTTCCGGATCAACCGACTCTCAAAGTCCCTTCCTTGATCTGAGTGAAGTCTCTGTGGTAGTCCGTAATGGACAAAATACTTCTCCATAAGTATCTTGGCCACGGTGGATGCCTTCTGGTCTTTGGTTGGGAAAGCCTGGGCATAGCGGGTGAAATGGTCGGTTATTACCAGAACATTTCCCAATCCACTCAGGTCGGGTTCGAGGCAGAGAAAATCAATGCATACCAGATCCATTGGGCCTTGGCTCTGTAAGTGGCCCATTGGGGCAGCTTGATGGGGTAAAGTCTTTCTCTGAATGCATCGTGCACAGGAATGGCAATACTCCTCTACTTCTGCCCTCATGCAGGGCCAATAGAACCGACTTCTGACAAGCTGGAAGGTCCTTTCTGCCCCTAGGTGACCATGATGGTCATGCAGAGCAATTAGTACAGTCTCTCAGTGCTTCTCTGGGAGGAACAACTGCCACTTATCTTCTGAGTCATCAGAGGGGCCCCTTCGGTAGACCACTCCCTGATGCACCTGCAACCTGTCCCATTCCTTCCTCAACAGGCGGGCCTCCTTTGAGGGGTGATGTAAGAGTTTGTTGGGATCCTGATTCTCCAGGGCTTCGAGGACCAATCTCCCCATGGGGTCTTCCAGTTGGTCACACCTCAACTCCCTCTTGGATAGCTTCGGCAGGTTATCTTCTTCTAGCTGCGTTACTCCACAATAGTGTTTAGGGACTCCTACCATTGTAACTCCTATCTCCTCTGCCCTGGAGCCCCCTCTGGCTTGGAATTCAGCCCCTTGACAAAGAGCCCGTACTCCCTCGGGTGCTACTTGGGTCCAGTCTTCCCAGTCATTGGTCATGGCATGAGATCTCCGGGACAGGGCATCTGCATCCCTATGCCCATTTGAGAGCCAGGAATTCCAGCTTATGAGCGGGGTAGTTCTTTTCTGAGGGGGTCAGGCTCCTGCTCACATAGGCCACCGGTCGCGGTTGTCCCTCATGTTCCTGGTAAAGCACTCCGCCCAGGCCCTCATGGCTGGCATCCACATGTAATTCATAAGGTCTGGTAGGGTCGGCGTAGGCCAGAACTGGGGCAGTGGTTAAGCTCTTCTTCAGGGCCTGGAAGGCCTCTTCACACCTTGAGTTCCACTGATCTTGAACTGACTCACCAGGCCTCCTGGGCCCTGAGTCATCCTCTTCCCCTTCTGCCTTTAGTAATTCATTCAACGGGCGGGCAATCCGAGCAAACCTCTCCACAAACCTCCTATAATAGGAGCAGAACCCCGGGAAGGATCGAAGCTCTGTTACTGTGGTGGGTCGTGGCCAGGAAGTGACTGCTTCCAACTTCTCGGGATCTGTGGCCACCCCTTCTTCAGACACTATGTGCCCCAGATAGTTCACAGAAGACTAGTAGAACCGACACTTCTCAGGAGAAAGCTTAAGTCCCTCCTCACTGAGTCTTCTCAATACTTTCTCCAGCCTGGCTTCATGTTCTTCCAAGGTTCTCCCGAAGACAATGACATCGTCCAAGTACACAAGGACTTCTATAAGATTCATGTCTCCAACAGTCTTCTCCATAAGGCGTTGAAAGGTAGCAGGAGCTCCAGACAGACCCTGAGGCATCCTATTGAATTCAAAGAATCCCACCGGGGTTATGAAGGCCGTCTTCTCTCTGTCTTCTGGGTGCATAGGGATTTGATAGTACCCACTCTTGAGGTCCATCACACTGAACCATTTGGCTCCAGACAAACTCTGTAAGGCATCTTCTATCCTTGGCGTGGTGTATTGGTCAGGGATGGTTCTCCTGTTGAGGGTCCTGTAATCGATACAAAGTCTCAACGATCCATTCTTCTTTCTGACCACCACTATTGGGGAGGCATAGGGACTTCTAGACTCCCGGATCACACCAGTCTTCTTCAGTTCCGCAAGTTGTTCCCTCAGATCCTCCAGATCTGCCAGGGGAACCCGCCTGACCCTCTCTCGGAAGGGCTTATCTTCTTGGAGGCGAATTCAGTGGGTGGCACTTCTTGCACACCCCACATCAAATTCATCTTCGGAAAAGATCTTCTCCCATCTAGTCAGCTGGGCCTTGGCCCTTTCTTTCCAAGCCCTGGGTAGGTTCGGGTTTTCCATGGACAGCTTCTCCCAAACATCTTCTCCGTCACCCGTCCCCTTGACTTCTGACAGAGTGACCGGGGCAGCAGGGCTCACCTGTCCCAGCAACATTCTGGCAGGGATCTCCATGGGCCCTCCCGTAGTGTTCCTCACACTCACCGGAACTCTGCCATGGGCCTTCTTCAGGGCCTTGAGCGGGATCACTTCTGGTACCACTTCCAGGCCTGAGGACTCCTCCCTTGGGTCGGATTCCAGCATAACAAAGGGGCCAGGTTGTTCCCACGTAAGCTTCACAGTGGCCCTAAGACAGGTTACTTCTCTGGGCTGCAGCACTACTCCTTCTCTACCAAGTCTCCACACCTTTCCTATCCCCTCTCCCGGGGTCTTCTGCTCTAAGACCAGTCGTTGATAGGCCGTCTTTAGCATGGGATGGATTTTTGTGGCTGAATGGTTTCTCTCTTTCACTAGAGGGGTCAGGAGTCTCCGGACTAGATCCGTGTTTGTCCCTATAATCAGGGAAGTCTTGCTGGCTCCAGGCGGCCGAGGACACACAACTGCCAGGGTGTCAAACACTTCAGCCTTCCCAGCTACGGATGGGTCGAAAGTCATCTTTATGAGCAGGTAACCATCGTAAGGGAAACTCTGGGTTCCAAGTCCCCATATCTCCAGCTCTTCTATCTTCTGGATAGGCAGATGACTCAAATGCCTATCATAGAAGTCTCGGTATAGTAAAGTCACCTGTGCTCCGGTGTCCAAAAGAGCTTTAGTATAGACTCCTTCCACTTGAATAGGCACAGTAGGAGATGGGCCCACCAGTTCCTCTGGATATGGCCGGACTGGGGTCACCTTCTTCTTTGGACTTTTCCCCGCCCAGCTCTTTTTTGACTTTATTCTTTCCTGAGCCTGGTATGCATTGATTTTCCCCCTCTCAATGGGGGTACAAACCCGCTGAGGGATGTTATTGTTCCTCTTAGGTGAATGTTCCTTCTTTGGGGTGCTGTATTTCCTACTAGGAATTTTGCCCCCTCCCTCTTGGGTATATCTTGGTGGGGGGTACTATATCTCCTACTAGGAGTTTTGCCGCCTCCATTCTTGGCCTTTTTATTCAGGTTGGAGCGCACTGAAGATGATGGGCACCCGGTTGACTCTTTCACCGGGGCCCTTTGGAGTTTCCCGCCGGCTTGTAATTATCTGTTCTCTTCTTCTTTGGACTGGAGCATATGTTAGCAAAGTGGCCACTCCCTCCGCAGTTATAGCAAATCATATCTTCTTGGTCCTGTAAGGAGGCCGGTGCCGAGGTGTTCGGAAACAACTCCTTCCTTGGACTTGGTTTCTCGGGTCTTCTTTGGTCTTTCTCCTTCAAAGAGGTCAGCATTTCCAACACTTGGGCCATTTGCGATTTCAAAGTGTCGACCTCTGCATCCCTTTCCGGGCTCTTGACCGAATTGACCAACACTGGTACAGGGGTGACATTCACCTTGGCTATTTGCTGATCTTTCTGCAGCGCCTCTTCGTCTCTAATAATTTTTATTAGATCAGAGTAGGTTAGTGACATTCCTCCTCCTGAGGTTTTCAGGTGCAGCCAAACCGGGTCTGAGCGCCATGCTCCCTTCATGATCTGCTTCATTCGTGCTTCATCTGCATCTTTGAGCAGCATCCCCTTTTTCAGAACAATCTTGCATAACTGCCTGTTAAGCCTTCTAACATATTCTGACAGTTTCTCATCCGGCTGCTGGAGAGTGTGTTCAAATTGATAGATCATCTCTGACACCTTCTCCAGCTGACCAAACTCTTCCTGTAGCATGGCCAGACAATCTTGAGCTGTACAGTTTTCATTTCCAAACCGGAAGCTCTTCACCGCTTCTGCCGCGGCACCTTTCAGACTTTCCAAGACTCGCTGTCTCTTCTGTGCCTCAGGCACCTCCCATGCCTCTACTGCCTGTAATGCCTGTTCCACCCAAGTGTCAAAATCTTCCTCCCCCGCAGGGACGGGAAGCTTCCCCGAGAATGTCTTTAGTCTCCGGTAGCTCATCTCTACGTGCACCGTGCTTGTCTTCTGACAGTTTGTTAGTAGGTCCCCTAACACCTTTATCAGTTCGGGTGATATGGCCGTGGCAGGTGCAGGCGTCACCGGAGGTGTCGCTCCGTCTCTCCTCTCTGGTGAGGTACGGGCCGCAGTCTGCGGTGGTCCCGTGGGGGGTGGCTCCTTCTTAATAGCGTGCGCCAGACTATAAGATCTGTTATCCGGCGTCCACGCATATTTGCGCTTGCAAGCCTCTGGGTTCCCATCTGAATACTCCACTAGTGCATACTGGTGTGGGGTGTCTGGGTCTGCCTTTATTAATCCTGCCACCGTTTCGGTCGACCATTCCTGACCCGGCATGTTAATGACCACTGACTGGCTTGGATCTGTCTTAGCTACTCCACACCACGTGTTGATGTCTTTCGGGTCCATGCCGGTACCTCTTAGCGGGTTTTCCCGCTGTATCAGGATCCCGGACGAGAACCCCCACGTGTAGCGCTACCCTCAACTAAGAGGGCCGCAGATTTGGCTTGGGCCCTGAATACAGCTCCACCAACCCCCGGCAATATACTCGACCCTTTCTGGCACAGTTAGTCTAGGGGTATACACATTTAATACTTATACTTTATGAGAGACTCAGACACAGAGTAGTTGTAAAAGAATAACAGCTTTTACTTCCAGCTATGCAAATAGAATAAACCGTGATAACAACTTGACCTTTAGATTATACGCAGAGCCCTGCAATATCACAATATCAGTCACACTACACCATAGGAAGGAGGGGGTGTATAAGGAGACGCCACGTGGGGCGACTGTTAACTAGGCGCCCTGTGGCGCAATAACTAAACTAGATCCCTAATGAATCAGGCCTGATTCCTAATTTTAGAACTCAGTCCTGTATGATTGATGGATTCTTCACCGGCAATCTGTAGAGGTGGTGCACTTAAGAATAAACAACAATTGTAATCCAGGAAAAGGGACTGTTGATAACTGGCAACATTTCACTGGAGATCCTCTGGATCAGTCCTGCTGTGGATCTCCAGTGAGAGTCTTTAACATGAGGTAGTAGGCCTCGGCAGTCTATAGGCACAGTACTATCAAACAGGTTATGGAATGAGCTTACGCTCGCTCACCCGCCGGACACGATCTCCGTCCGGGACTTCCACCGGCTGTGTCTTCACTCGCCCACAGGGGTCGCTGCGATTGGGTCCCCGATCCAATCTAGGCTGTAAGTAGAGATGTCGGATGCCACCCAGGCTTGCAGTGGTGTGGAAGGCTCTTTGGTCAGCTCCGGAAAGGCCCCAGGCTTCAGGCCCTACCCACCTCAGGTCCGCACAGGTGTATCAGTCTCTGCTGTCCCGTGTCCAAAGAGAGCGAGCCAGGCCTCGCCCCTCCCTTATATCTCCGCACCCATGAGTCTCTGGGGCAGAAGCAAAACATCCTGGGAACCAGTGGGGTTCTGGGAACAGTAGTTCAAGAGTCTTTAAAGGAACCCCGCTACACATACATAAAACTATTTTTCAGAAAAACACTGCCACAACACTGTAAGCCCTCACAGTTACTCTTGGTGGGCGCAGGAATGGGCCCAGCTGTGAAATATTAGATCAAGAATTGTAATCACATGCCCCTGTTAAACAGGGGCAGAAAAATTGGGCCTTTGGTGGTGGTGGTGTTGCCACAACACTGTAAGCCCTCACAGTTACTCTTGGTGGGCGCAGGAATGGGCCCAGCTGTGAAATATTAGATCAAGAATTGTAATTACATGCCCCTGTTGAACAGGGGCAGAAAAATTGGGCCTTTGTTGGAGGTGGTGTTGCCACAACACTGTAAGCCCTCACAGTTACTCTTGGTGGGCGCAGGAATGGGCGCTGCTGTGAATTATTAGATCAAGAATTGTAATTACATGCACCTGTTGAACAGGGGCATAAAAATTGTGCCTTAGGTACTGGTGCCACAACACTGCAACCCCTCACAGATACTGTACTTGGAGCGCAGCAATGAGCCCTGTTGCAAAGTATTGCATCAAAAATGTTAATTACACGCCGCTGTTAAACAGGGGCAGAAAATTGGGCCTTAGGCACTGGTGCTGGTGCCACAACACTGCAACCCCTCACAGATACTGTAGTTGGAGCACAGCAATGAGCCCTGCTGCAAAGCATTGCATCAAAAATTGTAAATACATGCCCCTGTTAAACAGGGGCTGAAAAATTGGGCCTTAGCCACTGGTGGCGGTGCCCAGAACCAAAAATGTTCTTTCAAGCTATCAGCATGATTATTGAGGAGGAAGAGGATAGTCACTCAGCATAACAGGATAGTCACTCAGCATCAGCATAGGCAGTCTTGAAGGGATCTGACATTTCCAAAAAAATTATTCAGTTACATCAGCATCAGGTGCTTGGTAGCTGGTGGTGATCCACGACTGATTCATTTTTATGAAGGTCAGTCGATCGACCGAGTCGGCAGACAGGCGCACCCTGTGATCGGTTACAAAGCCTCCAGTAGCACTGAATGTGCATTCCGAAAGAACGCTGGATGCAGGACAGGCCAGTACCTCAATTGCATACTGTGCAAGCTCTGGCCAGTGATCCATCCTCAAGACCCAGTAACCCAGAGGATTTTCGGTGGGAAAGGTGTCCAAGTCTTATCTTGCCCCTAGGTATTTCTGCACCATGTAAACCAGACGCTGGCGATGGTTGCTGGAAGCGATCATACCTTGGGGCTGCGTTGTAAAAAATTGTCTGAACGCAACGGTCAGATGGCTACCTTCTCCACCGCTCCTTCTTTGACTGACTGGAACATCAGCAACAAGTTGTCCAGGACCAGGAATTTGTAACCTCTCAGTCTCTGGGAACTAGTGATGAGCCGAACACCCCCGGGTTCGGTTCGCACCAGAACCCGCGAACGGACCGAAAGTTCGCGCGAACATTAGAACCCTATTAAATACAATGGATGCGAACGTTCGGATTCTAAAGTGCTAATTATAACGACTATTATCCATGTTATTGTCCGAAACAGAGTTTGGGAACCCGGCTTCTGCACCAGGGGACATGTATCAATGCAAAAAAAAGTTTTAAAAATGGACGTTTTCCGGGAGCAGTCATTTTAATGATGCATAAAGTGAAAAAAAAAAGTCAAATATTCCTTTAAATATTGTACCTGGGGGGTGTCTAAAGTATGCCTGTGAAGTGCCACGTGTTTCCCGTGTTTAGAACTGTCCCTGCACAAAATAACATTTCTAAAGGGAAAAAAGTCATTTAAAACTGCTTGCGGCTTTAATGCAATGTCTGGTCCCGGTAATATGGATGAAAATCTTTAGGAAAAATGGCATAGCTACCCCATCAACCCCCCCCCCCTACCCCAGCCCATTACCAGCCCCTTTGGGTCTTGTATGGATATTAAGGGGAACCCCGCACACAAAATAAAAAAGGACCTATATACTCTGAACAGCCGTATACAGGCGGTGCATACAAGACAGGGACTGTAGGTTTGTTCTTATGTAGAATCTGTTTATAATTTTGAACAGCTGCATTGTTTAAGTGGAGCTCCATGGCAAATTCCTTTTTTTGTAGTTTTTTGTAAAACATAGGGAACGGTTATCACCCCTGTCACATTTTTTTTGCTGTCTGTGCCCCTGTTCAGAACATTTCACCTCACTTTGCGTCCCAATGACAACTGTTTTTGAAATGTGGTGTTTTTATTGAAACAAGGATTGGTGATAAAGCATCAGTAGAGAGGAGACACCTTTCTCCCATATTAATTCTTACAGGAGAGAATTTTCCTTCCAAGGGGTAGATTTCCTCTCACTTCCTGTTGTCTTCTTCCGTTTGCAAGTAGTAGTAGTTTGTAAGTTGGATGTTTGAAAGTAGGGACCTTCCGTATATACTCTGCAGAAATTGGCCCCTTAGGTGTTGGTGTTGGCACAACACTGAAAGCACTCACAGTTATTCTTGGTGGGTGCTGGAACGCCCTTCTGTCAAGTATAATATCAGGAATTGTAATAACATATAATTGTTGATCAGTGGTAGTAAAAATTGGGCCTTTGATGGTGGTGCTGGTGCCCCAACACTGTAAGGCCTGACAGTTACTCTTGGTGGGCGCAGCAATGGTCCCTGCTGTGAATTATTAGATCAATAATTATAATTGCATGCCCCTGTTGAACAGGGGCTGAAAAATTGGGCCTTTGGTGGTGGTGGTGATGGTGGTGCTGGTGCCACAACACTGTAAGGCCTGACAGTTACTCTTGGTGGGCGCAGCAATGCTCCCTGCTGTGAATTATTAGATCAATAATTATAATTGCATGCCCCTGTTGAACAGGGGCTGAAAAATTGGGCCTTTGGTGGTGGTGGTGATGGTGGTGCTGGTGCCACAACACTGTAAGGCCTGACAGTTACTCTTGGTGGGCGCAGCAATGCTCCCTGCTGTGAATTATTAGATCAATAATTATAATTGCATGCCCCTGTTGAACAGGGGCTGAAAAATTGGGCCTTTGGTGGTGGTGGTGGTGGTGATGGTGGTGCTGGTGCCACAACACTGTAAGGCCTGACAGTTACTCTTGGTGGGCGCAGCAATGCTCCCTGCTGTGAATTATTAGATCAATAATTATAATTGCATGCCCCTGTTGAACAGGGGCTGAAAAATTGGGCCTTTGGTGGTGGTGGTGGTGGTGATGGTGGTGCTGGTGCCACAACACTGTAAGGCCTGACAGTTACTCTTGGTGGGCGCAGCAATGGGCCCTGCTGTGAATTATTAGATCAATAATTATAATTGCATGCCCCTGTTGAACAGGGGCTTAAAAATTGGGCCTTTAGTGGTGGTGGTGGTGGTGATGGTGGTGCTGGTGCCACAACACTGTAAGGCCTGACAGTTACTCTTGGTGGGCGCAGCAATGGGCCCTGCTGTGAATTATTAGATCAATAATTATAATTGCATGCCCCTGTTGAACAGGGGCTGAAAAATTGGGCCTTAGGCACTGGTGGCACAACACTGCAACCCCTCACAGATACTGTACTTGGAGCACAGCAATGAGGCCTGTTGCAAAGTATTGCATCAAAAATTTTAATTACACGCCCCTGTTAAACAGGGGCTGAAAAATTGGGCCTTAGCCACTGGTGGCGTCACCCATAAACCAAAATGATCTTCCAAGCTATCATCGTTAATCGTATCATTGAGGAGGAGGAGGAGGATAGCCAGTCAACATAACAGCACAGGCACTCAGCATCAGCATCAGTCTTGAAGGGATGTGACATTTTAAAATCAATTAGTCTGTTATATCAGCATCTGGTGTGTGGTAGCTGGTGGTGATCCAAGACTGGTTCATCTTGATGAAAGTCAGTCGATCAACCGAGTCGGTGGACAGGCGCACCCTGTGATCTGTGACAAATCCTCCAGCAGCACTGAATGTGCGTTCTGAAAGAACGCTGGATGCAGGACAGGCCAGTAGCTCAATTGCATACTGTGCAAGCTCTGGCCAGTGATCCATCCTCAAGACCCAGTAAGCCAGAGGATTTTCGGTGGGGAAGGTGTCCAAGTCTGACCTTGCCCCTAGGTATTCCTGCACCATGTATATCAGACGCTGGCGATGGTTGCTGGAACCGATCATACTTTGGGGCTGCGGACTAAAGAATTGTCTGAACGCATCGGTCAGACGGCCACCTTCCCCACCGCTCCTTCTTTGACTGCCCGAAGCCTCAGCAACTCGTTGTCCAGGACCAGGAGTTTGTAACCTCCCAGTCTCTGGGAACGCGTTGCACAGACCTTTCTGCAAGGCCTCCCGGAGTTGTCTCATCCTCTGCTCCCTCTGCGACGGTACGATAAGGTCCGCAACCTTACCCTTGTACCGTGGATCAAGGAGAGTGGCCAGCCAGTAATGGTCCCTCTCCTTGATCCGAAGAATACGAGGATCCTTCCGCAGACTTTGCAGGATCAGGGAGGCCATGCAGCGTAGGTTAGCTGAGGCATTCAGTCCGGAGTCCTCTGGGTCACTAAGGACGACATGATCCGCAGCCACCTCCTCCCAGCCACGTACAAGTCCACTGGTTTCTTGGGACTGTAAATCATCCCTAAAAGACTGCTGCTGATGATGCTGAGTGCCAGCCTCCACCTCCATGCTGACACAATCCTCCTCCTCCTCCTCCTCCTCCTCTTCCTGTGCGATGGGTGGGACAGAAGGAACACTGTCTGGGTAAAGGGGGCCTTGAGAGGCAAGGAAGTCCTCCTCTTCCTGCCTCTGTTCTGCCTCAAGTGCCCTGTCCATTATTCCACGCAGCGTGTGCTCCAACAGGTGGACAAGAGGTACAGTGTCACTGATGCATGCACTGTCACTGCTCACCATCCTCGTGGCCTCCTCAAATGGTGCCAGGACAGTGCATGCATCCCTGATCATGCCCCACTGGTGTGGTGAAAAAAACCCGAGCTCCCCTGACCCTGTCCTGGTGCCGTAGTCGCACAGGTACTCATTGATGGCCCTCTGCTGCGTGTGCAGCCGCTGCAGCATGGCCAACATTGAGTTCCACCTGGTGGGCATGTCACATATAAGGCGGTTCTTGGGCAGGTTCAACTCCTTTTGAAGCTCAGCCAGGCAAGCACTGGCATTATAAGATCTGCGGAAATGCACACAGACTTTCCTGGCCTGCCTCAGGACATCCTGTAAGCCCGGGTACCTGCCCAAGAACCGCTGCACCACCAGGTTAAGGACGTGAGCCATACAGGGCACATGGGTCAGTTGTCCCTGTCGGAGGGCGGAGAGGAGGTTGGTGCCATTGTCGCAAACCACCATTCCTGGCTTAAGCTGGCGTGGCGTCAACCACCTCTCGGCCTGCCCCTGCAGAGCAGACAGGACCTCTGCCCCAGTGTGGCTCCTGTCCCCCAAACACACCAGCGCAAGCACGGCATGGCATCTTTTTGCCTGCGTACTTGCGTAGCCCCTTGAACGCCTACGGAGCACCGCTGGTTCCGAGGACAAACCACAGGAAGAGGCCATGGAGGAAGAAGAAGAGGAGGGGGTGGAGGAGAGAGGTGTGTCACAACCAGTAGTAGCATTTTGGAGGCGTGGCGGTGGAACAACCTCCAACACTACTGCACCTTGTCCTGCATCCTTCCCAGCTGCCAAAAGAGTGACCCAATGGGCCGTGAAAGAAAGGTAACGTCCCTGTCCATGCCTGCTGGACCATGAGTCAGCGGTAATATGCACCTTACCGCTGACCGCCCTGTCCAGCGAGGCCAAGACATTGCCTTCCACATGCCTGTAGAGAGCCGGAATAGCCTTCCGTGCGAAAAAGTGTCGTTTGGGAACCTGCCACTGAGGAACCGCACATTGCACAAACTCACGGAAGGGGGCCGAGTCTACCAACTGAAAAGGCAGCAGTTGAAGCGCTAGCAATTTAGCCAAGCTAGCATTCAACCGCTGGGCATGTGGATGGCTGGGAGTGAACTTCTTTCGACGGTCCAGCAGCTGGGGCAGGGAAATTTGCCTGCTAGAATCGGACGTTGGTGTACTGCTAGCAGAGTGCCCGCAAGTACTTGCCTGTGACACACCTAATTCTACACCTTCATTCCTCTCAGAGCAGGTTTCAGAGAGGAGTGAAGGTATAGTGGGGTTGGAGATCCCAGCTGATGCGGTGCAAGAAGAGGTCAGCTTTGTTCTTTGATGTGGGTCTTTAAGGTAGGCTTGCCAACGAGCTGCATGGCAGGTCAACATATGTCTGATCAAACATGTGGTGCCCAAGCGGCTGATGTTTTGGCCACGCGATATACGCTTGAGACATATGTTGCAAACAGCAGCTGTGCGATCTGATGCACTCGCCTCAAAAAAGGCCCACACCAAAGAACTTTTTGAATGACGGGCAGAGGCAGCACCCTGCACAGGCGGAGCTCTGCGGTGTGATTCCGTCGGTGTGCTGCCCATACGCTGGCCACTCAAGGGCATCCTGCCTCGTTGGAGATGTGCCTCCTCCTCATCCTCCTCCTCCTCCTCTCTCCTATTAGGCACCCACGTGGAGTCAGTGACCTCATCATCCCCTCCCTCCTCATCACTGGAGCCAATCTGGCAGTATGCTGCAGCTGCTGGAACATGACTGCCAGATTGGTGTCCTTCTTGAGCATCCCCTCTCTCTGCTCTCATGCTGCTGCCTTCCTCTAGCTGGGTATCATCATCAGATCCTTCCAAATGCTGGGCATCCTCCTGGAGCATGTACCCAACACTGTGCTCAAACAGTTCGGGGGACTCCTCAGGAGGAGGGCATGGTGGGTCTAGGGAAGAATTGACTAATGAAGATAATGATACCAGAGAAGAGGACGCTTTGGCAGCTGCTTTGCCAGTACCCTGAGCCTGGGTGAGAGAGGATGAGGAGGATGAGGTGGGCTTGGTCATCCACTCTACCAAGTCTTCGGCATGATGTGGCTCAACATGTCCAGCTGCCGAAAACAAGGACAAGCGTGTCCCATGGCCATGTGCTGATGACAATGCACCGCGTACACGACCAGCACTGTTGCCCCCAGACACAGAGCCTGCTTGCCCTCTTTTTTTGCCTCCTGACTGTCTGCCTCTCCTTGGTTGCCTTCCAGACATTTTAATGGATGGCCTGCAGGGAGATGGGAAAAACAGCAATAAGGGCTACCTTCAGGTGTATATTGTGAAGGAGGCTTAGCAACAATGACACTGACACTGTCCCCTGCCTATCCTTCTCTGTCCCTAAACACAAGGATTGAGAATATGGTTCAGCAAAAAAGTTTTAGAACAGAATAGCACACTGACACTTTCCCTCACTGTCCTACTCTGTCCCTCCCTACAAACAAGATTTAGCACAGAATAGCACACTGATAATTTCTACGAGTGTCCTTCTCTGTCCCTAAACTCAAGGATTGAAAATATGGAACAGCAAAATTGGTTTAGAACAGAATAGCACACTGTCAGTTTCACTCACTGTACCTCTCTGTCCCTCAACTCAAGGATTGAAAATATGGAACAGCAAAATTGGTTTAGAACAGAATAGCACACTGTCAGTTTCACTCACTGTACCTCTCTGTCCCTCAACTCAAGGATTGAAAATATGGAACAGCAAAATTGGTTTAGAACAGAATAGCACACTGTCAGTTTCACTCACTGTACCTCTCTGTCCCTCAACTCAAGGATTGAAAATATGGAACAGCAAAATTGGTTTAGAACAGAATAGCACACTGACACTTTCCCTCACTGTCCTACTCTGTCCCTCCCTACAAACAAGATTTAGCACAGAATAGCACACTGATAATTTCTACGAGTGTCCTTCTCTGTCCCTAAACTCAAGGATTGAAAATATGGAACAGCAAAATTGGTTTAGAACAGAATAGCACACTGTCAGTTTCACTCACTGTACCTCTCTGTCCCTCAACTCAAGGATTGAAAATATGGTTCAGCAAAAAAGTTTTAGAACAGAATAGCACACTGACACTTTCCCTCACTGTCCTACTCTGTCCCTCCCTACAAACAAGATTTAGCACAGAATAGCACACTGATAATTTCTACGAGTGTCCTTCTCTGTCCCTAAACTCAAGGATTGAAAATATGGAACAGCAAAATTGGTTTAGAACAGAATAGCACACTGTCAGTTTCACTGACTGTACCTCTCTGTCCCTCAACTCAAGGATTGAAAATATGGAACAGCAAAATTGGTTTAGAACAGAATAGCACACTGTCAGTTTCACTCACTGTACCTCTCTGTCCCTCAACTCAAGGATTGAAAATATGGTTCAGCAAAATAGTTTTAGAACACAATAGCACACTGACACTTTCCCTCACTGTACCTCTCTGTCCCTCAACTCAAGGATTGAAAATATGGAACAGCAAAATTGGTTTAGAACAGAATAGCACACTGTCAGTTTCACTCACTGTACCTCTCTGTCCCTCAACTCAAGGATTGAAAATATGGAACAGCAAAATTGGTTTAGAACAGAATAGCACACTGTCAGTTTCACTCACTGTACCTCTCTGTCCCTCAACTCAAGGATTGAAAATATGGTTCAGCAAAATAGTTTTAGAACACAATAGCACACTGACACTTTCCCTCACTGTACCTCTCTGTCCCTCAACTCAAGGATTGAAAATATGGAACAGCAAAATTGGTTTAGAACAGAATAGCACACTGTCAGTTTCACTGACTGTACCTCTCTGTCCCTCAACTCAAGGATTGAAAATATGGAACAGCAAAATTGGTTTAGAACAGAATAGCACACTGTCAGTTTCACTCACTGTACCTCTCTGTCCCTCAACTCAAGGATTGAGAATATGGTTCAGCAAAATAGTTTTAGAACACAATAGCACACTGACACTTTCCCTCACTGTACCTCTCTGTCCCTCAACTCAAGGATTGAAAATATGGAACAGCAAAATTGGTTTAGAACAGAATAGCACACTGTCAGTTTCACTCACTGTACCTCTCTGTCCCTCAACTCAAGGATTGAAAATATGGTTCAGAAAAATTGTTTTAGAACACAATAGCACACTGACACTTTCCCTCACTGTACCTCTCTGTCCCTCAACTCAAGGATTGAAAATATGGAACAGCAAAATTGGTTTAGAACAGAATAGCACACTGTCAGTTTCACTCACTGTACCTCTCTGTCCCTCAACTCAAGGATTGAAAATATGGTTCAGCAAAATAGTTTTAGAACACAATAGCACACTGACACTTTCCCTCACTGTACCTCTCTGTCCCTCAACTCAAGGATTGAAAATATGGAACAGCAAAATTGGTTTAGAACAGAATAGCACACTGTCAGTTTCACTCACTGTACCTCTCTGTCCCTCAACTCAAGGATTGAAAATATGGAACAGCAAAATTGGTTTAGAACAGAATAGCACACTGTCAGTTTCACTCACTGTACCTCTCTGTCCCTCAACTCAAGGATTGAAAATATGGAACAGCAAAATTGGTTTAGAACAGAATAGCACACTGTCAGTTTCACTCACTGTACCTCTCTGTCCCTCAACTCAATGATTGAAAATATGGTTCAGCAAAATAGTTTTAGAACACAATAGCACACTGACACTTTCCCTCACTGTACCTCTCTGTCCCTCAACTCAAGGATTGAAAATATGGAACAGCAAAATTGGTTTAGAACAGAATAGCACACTGTCAGTTTCACTCACTGTACCTCTCTGTCCCTCAACTCAAGGATTGAAAATATGGTTCAGCAAAATAGTTTTAGAACACAATAGCACACTGACACTTTCCCTCACTGTACCTCTCTGTCCCTCAACTCAAGGATTGAAAATATGGAACAGCAAAATTGGTTTAGAACAGAATAGCACACTGTCAGTTTCACTCACTGTACCTCTCTGTCCCTCAACTCAAGGATTGAAAATATGGTTCAGCAAAATAGTTTTAGAACACAATAGCACACTGACACTTTCCCTCACTGTACCTCTCTGTCCCTCAACTCAAGGATTGAAAATATGGAACAGCAAAATTGGTTTAGAACAGAATAGCACACTGTCAGTTTCACTCACTGTACCTCTCTGTCCCTCAACTCAAGGATTGAAAATATGGTTCAGCAAAATAGTTTTAGAACACAATAGCACACTGACACTTTCCCTCACTGTACCTCTCTGTCCCTCAACTCAAGGATTGAAAATACGGAACAGCAAAATTGGTTTAGAACAGAATAGCACACTGTCAGTTTCACTCACTGTACCTCTCTGTCCCTCAACTCAAGGATTGAAAATATGGTTCAGCAAAATAGTTTTAGAACACAATAGCACACTGACACTTTCCCTCACTGTACCTCTCTGTCCCTCAACTCAAGGATTGAAAATATGGAACAGCAAAATTGGTTTAGAACAGAATAGCACACTGTCAGTTTCACTCACTGTACCTCTCTGTCCCTCAACTCAAGGATTGAAAATATGGTTCAGCAAAATAGTTTTAGAACACAATAGCACACTGACACTTTCCCTCACTGTACCTCTCTGTCCCTCAACTCAAGGATTGAAAATATGGAACAGCAAAATTGGTTTAGAACAGAATAGCACACTGTCAGTTTCACTCACTGTACCTCTCTGTCCCTCAACTCAAGGATTGAAAATATGGAACAGCAAAATTGGTTTAGAACAGAATAGCACACTGTCAGTTTCACTCACTGTACCTCTCTGTCCCTCAACTCAAGGATTGAAAATATGGAACAGCAAAATTGGTTTAGAACAGAATAGCACACTGTCAGTTTCACTCACTGTACCTCTCTGTCCCTCAACTCAATGATTGAAAATATGGTTCAGCAAAATAGTTTTAGAACACAATAGCACACTGACACTTTCCCTCACTGTACCTCTCTGTCCCTCAACTCAAGGATTGAAAATATGGAACAGCAAAATTGGTTTAGAACAGAATAGCACACTGTCAGTTTCACTCACTGTACCTCTCTGTCCCTCAACTCAAGGATTGAAAATATGGTTCAGCAAAATAGTTTTAGAACACAATAGCACACTGACACTTTCCCTCACTGTACCTCTCTGTCCCTCAACTCAAGGATTGAAAATATGGAACAGCAAAATTGGTTTAGAACAGAATAGCACACTGTCAGTTTCACTCACTGTACCTCTCTGTCCCTCAACTCAAGGATTGAAAATATGGTTCAGCAAAATAGTTTTAGAACACAATAGCACACTGACACTTTCCCTCACTGTACCTCTCTGTCCCTCAACTCAAGGATTGAAAATATGGAACAGCAAAATTGGTTTAGAACAGAATAGCACACTGTCAGTTTCACTCACTGTACCTCTCTGTCCCTCAACTCAAGGATTGAAAATATGGTTCAGCAAAATAGTTTTAGAACACAATAGCACACTGACACTTTCCCTCACTGTACCTCTCTGTCCCTCAACTCAAGGATTGAAAATACGGAACAGCAAAATTGGTTTAGAACAGAATAGCACACTGTCAGTTTCACTCACTGTACCTCTCTGTCCCTCAACTCAAGGATTGAAAATATGGTTCAGCAAAATAGTTTTAGAACACAATAGCACACTGACACTTTCCCTCACTGTACCTCTCTGTCCCTCAACTCAAGGATTGAAAATATGGAACAGCAAAATTGGTTTAGAACAGAATAGCACACTGTCAGTTTCACTCACTGTACCTCTCTGTCCCTCAACTCAAGGATTGAAAATATGGTTCAGCAAAATAGTTTTAGAACACAATAGCACACTGACACTTTCCCTCACTGTACCTCTCTGTCCCTCAACTCAAGGATTGAAAATATGGAACAGCAAAATTGGTTTAGAACAGAATAGCACACTGTCAGTTTCACTCACTGTACCTCTCTGTCCCTCAACTCAAGGATTGAAAATATGGTTCAGCAAAATAGTTTTAGAACACAATAGCACACTGACACTTTCCCTCACTGTACCTCTCTGTCCCTCAACTCAAGGATTGAAAATATGGAACAGCAAAATTGGTTTAGAACAGAATAGCACACTGTCAGTTTCACTCACTGTACCTCTCTGTCCCTCAACTCAAGGATTGAAAATATGGAACAGCAAAATTGGTTTAGAACAGAATAGCACACTGTCAGTTTCACTCACTGTACCTCTCTGTCCCTCAACTCAAGGATTGAAAATATGGAACAGCAAAATTGGTTTAGAACAGAATAGCACACTGTCAGTTTCACTCACTGTACCTCTCTGTCCCTCAACTCAAGGATTGAAAATATGGTTCAGCAAAATAGTTTTAGAACACAATAGCACACTGACACTTTCCCTCACTGTACCTCTCTGTCCCTCAACTCAAGGATTGAAAATATGGAACAGCAAAATTGGTTTAGAACAGAATAGCACACTGTCAGTTTCACTCACTGTACCTCTCTGTCCCTCAACTCAAGGATTGAAAATATGGTTCAGCAAAATAGTTTTAGAACACAATAGCACACTGACACTTTCCCTCACTGTACCTCTCTGTCCCTCAACTCAAGGATTGAAAATATGGAACAGCAAAATTGGTTTAGAACAGAATAGCACACTGTCAGTTTCACTCACTGTACCTCTCTGTCCCTCAACTCAAGGATTGAAAATATGGTTCAGCAAAATAGTTTTAGAACACAATAGCACACTGACACTTTCCCTCACTGTACCTCTCTGTCCGTCAACTCAAGGATTGAAAATATGGAACAGCAAAATTGGTTTAGAACAGAATAGCACACTGTCAGTTTCACTCACTGTACCTCTCTGTCCCTCAACTCAAGGATTGAAAATATGGTTCAGCAAAATAGTTTTAGAACACAATAGCACACTGACACTTTCCCTCACTGTACCTCTCTGTCCCTCAACTCAAGGATTGAAAATATGGAACAGCAAAATTGGTTTAGAACAGAATAGCACACTGTCAGTTTCACTCACTGTACCTCTCTGTCCCTCAACTCAAGGATTGAAAAAATGGTTCAGCAAAATAGTTTTAGAACACAATAGCACACTGACACTTTCCCTCACTGTACCTCTCTGTCCCTCAACTCAAGGATTGAAAATATGGAACAGCAAAATTGGTTTAGAACAGAATAGCACACTGTCAGTTTCACTCACTGTACCTCTCTGTCCCTCAACTCAAGGATTGAAAATATGGAACAGCAAAATTGGTTTAGAACAGAATAGCACACTGTCAGTTTCACTCACTGTACCTCTCTGTCCCTCAACTCAAGGATTGAAAATATGGAACAGCAAAATTGGTTTAGAACAGAATAGCACACTGTCAGTTTCACTCACTGTACCTCTCTGTCCCTCAACTCAAGGATTGAAAATATGGTTCAGCAAAATAGTTTTAGAACACAATAGCACACTGACACTTTCCCTCACTGTACCTCTCTGTCCCTCAACTCAAGGATTGAAAATATGGAACAGCAAAATTGGTTTAGAACAGAATAGCACACTGTCAGTTTCACTCACTGTACCTCTCTGTCCCTCAACTCAAGGATTGAAAATATGGAACAGCAAAATTGGTTTAGAACAGAATAGCACACTGTTAGTTTCACTCACTGTACCTCTCTGTCCCTCAACTCAAGGATTGAAAATATGGAACAGCAAAATTGGTTTAGAACAGAATAGCACACTGTCAGTTTCACTCACTGTACCTCTCTGTCCATCAACTCAAGGATTGAAAATATGGTTCAGCAAAATAGTTTTAGAACACAATAGCACACTGACACTTTCCCTCACTGTACCTCTCTGTCCCTCAACTCAAGGATTGAAAATATGGAACAGCAAAATTGGTTTAGAACAGAATAGCACACTGTCAGTTTCACTCACTGTACCTCTCTGTCCCTCAACTCAAGGATTGAAAATATGGAACAGCAAAATTGGTTTAGAACACAATAGCACACTGTCAGTTTCACTCACTGTACCTCTCTGTCCCTCAACTCAAGGATTGAAAATATGGAACAGCAAAATTGGTTTAGAACAGAATAGCACACTGTCAGTTTCACTCACTGTACCTCTCTGTCCCTCAACTCAAGGATTAAAAATATGGTTCAGCAAAATAGTTTTAGAACACAATAGCACACTGACACTTTCCCTCACTGTACCTCTCTGTCCCTCAACTCAAGGATTGAAAATATGGAACAGCAAAATTGGTTTAGAACAGAATAGCACACTGTCAGTTTCACTGACTGTACCTCTCTGTCCCTCAACTCAAGGATTGAAAATATGGAACAGCAAAATTGGTTTAGAACAGAATAGCACACTGTCAGTTTCACTCACTGTACCTCTCTGTCCCTCAACTCAAGGATTGAAAATATGGTTCAGCAAAATAGTTTTAGAACACAATAGCACACTGACACTTTCCCTCACTGTACCTCTCTGTCCCTCAACTCAAGGATTGAAAATATGGAACAGCAAAATTGGTTTAGAACAGAATAGCACACTGTCAGTTTCACTCACTGTACCTCTCTGTCCCTCAACTTAAGGATTGAAAATATGGTTCAGCAAAATAGTTTTAGAACACAATAGCACACTGACACTTTCCCTCACTGTACCTCTCTGTCCCTCAACTCAAGGATTGAAAATATGGTTCAGCAAAATAGTTTTAGAACACAATAGCACACTGACACTTTCCCTCACTGTACCTCTCTGTCCCTAAACTCAAGGATTGAAAATATGGTTCAGCAAAATAGTTTTAGAACAGAATAGCACACTGACACTTTCCCTCACTGTACCTCTCTGTCCCTACAAACAAGGTTTAGCACAGAATAGCACACTGTCACTGACACTCTCCCTACCTATCCTTATTTGTCCCTAAACACAAGGAATCCAGGATTAGTAAAGGAAAAAAAATGACACTGTCCCTGCCTATGCTTCTCTTTCCCTGCTCCGGAACACACTACACAAGGCCGCCGCGCTGGCGGCCTTTTATAGTGTGGGGCGTGTACTAAACCCCATCAGCAATAATTGGCCACAGGCATCCTGCCTGTGGCCAATCATTGCTCTCCTCACTGCCGGCGCTGTGATTGGCCAAGCATGCGGGGTCACAGTGCATGCTTGGCCAATCACAGCGCCTGGATGACACTGCGATGGCGTAGTGCATTGTGGGCCGTTCGCGTCACTCGAATTTGGCGCGAACGGCCCAAATCGTTCGATCTTCGTCGAACGATCGAACAGCCGATGTTCGAGTCGAACGTATGTTCGACTCGAACACGATGCTCATCCCTACTGGGAACGCGTTGCACAGACTTTTCTGCATGGCCTCCCGAAGATGCTTCATCCTCTGCTCCCTCTGCGACGGCAAGATAAGGTCCGCAACCTTACCCTTGTAACGTGGATCAAAGAGGGTTGCCAGCCAGTAATGATCCCTCTCCTTGATCAGACGAATACGAGGATCCTTCCGCAGGCTTTGCAGGATCAGGGAGGCTATGCAGCATATGTTTGCTGAGGCATTCGGTGCGGAGTCCTCTGGATCACTGAGGACGACATGATCCGCAGCCACCTCCTCCCAGCCACGTACAAGTCCATGGGTGTCTTGGGACTGTAATTGATCCCTTGAAGACTGCTGCTGATGCTGAGTGCTAGTGTCACGTACCTGGTGATGAGCCTGGGATGCAGGGAGTGGTCTCTTTTGCACCTCCTACTCCGGAACCCCTGATGATGGGAACAGGGAGCTCGGGAGTGCGGAGTCGCACAAGTGCCTGTCAGGAACACTGGTGCAGAGATGGAGCTGGACCTAGGAAGCTCAGTGCAGGTTTCAGCGGCAGCAGGGAAGCTGGACGGCAGGCAGGCTTGGCACACAGGGAACCGAGGAGACCAACGGCAGACAGCGGGGAGGTGTCTTGTAGTACCGGGCACTGGCAGGTTCAAACAGGCCAGGTAATCCACTGGCGGGCAGACCAGGTGCAGTGCGAGAGGCAGAAGCAGAGTCGTTAGACAGTCCGGGTTGGCAACGGGCAGGCAGCAGGTAGCAGAAGGGGCAGGCGGAAGCGAGGTCAACAAGCCGGGGGTCAGTGGGCAGGCAGAAGGCAAGGAGCGTCAGGAACAAGCCGGGTCACAGGAACAGATCGGTAGGGTAACAGCAGATAGCAGGTGGGTCTAGGAAACGCTGTAGACCGGACAGCAAGGAGCCCCAGCACAAGCCCCTTCAAATAGCCCCAGATTGGCGCCAGAACGTGTCACTGCGTGCTCCCGCGCGCACCGATGCGCGGCGCGTGGCGTTACCGCGCATGCGCGCACGCGCTAACGCCGACTCGCCGCCACTGCGCCGGCGTGAACGCGCTAACGACGATACGACACTATTGCGCAGGCGCGTACCAGCGCGCGCCGCCGCGTCGCCAGCTTGCAGGTGAGATTGCCCATCATGACAGCTAGGCTCCACCTCCATGCTGACACAATAATCCTCCTCCTCCTCCTCCTCCTTGTCCTCTTCCTGTGTTATATCTGGGCCAGCAGGAACACTGTCTGGATAAAGGGGGCCTTGAGAGGTAAGGAAGTCCTCCTCTTCCTGCCTCTGTTCTGCCTCAAGTGCCCTATCCATTATTCCACGCATAGTATGCTCCAACAGGTGGACAAGAGGGACAGTGTCACTGATGCATGCACTGTCACTGCTCACCATCCTCGTGGCCTCCTAAAATGGTGCCAGGACAGTGCATGCATCCCTGATCCTGGCCCACTGGCGTGGGGAAAACATCCAAGCTCCCCTGACACTGTCCTGGTGCCATATTGCAACAGATACTAATTGATGGCCCTCTGCCTTGTGTGCAGCCGCTGCAGCATGGCCAACGTAGAGTTCCACCTGGTGGGCATGTCACAGATTAGGCGGTTCTTTGGCAGGTTGTAATCCTTTTGCAGGTCAGCCAGCCGAGCACTGGCATTATATGACTGGCGGAAATGCCCACAGAGTTTCCTGGCCTGCTTCAGGGCGGAGAGGAGGTTGGTGCCATTGTCGCAAACCACCTTTCCTGGCTTAAGCTGGCATGGCGCCAACCACCTCTGAGCCTGCCCCTGCAGAGCTGACAGAATCTCTGCCCCAGTGTGGCTCCTGTCCCCCAAGCACACCAGCTCAAGCACCGTATGGCATCTTTTGGCCTGCGTACTTGCGTAGCCCCTTGAACGCCTACGGAGCACCGCTGGTTCCGAGGACAAAGCACAGGTAGAGGCCATGGAGGAAGAAGAAGAGGAGGGGGTGGAGGAGAGAGGTGTGTCAGAATCACCAGTAGTAAAATTTTGGAGGCGTGGTGGTGGAACAACCTCCAACACTACTGCACCTTGTCCTGCATCCTTCCCAGCTGCCATCAGAGTCACCCAATGCACCGTGAAAGATAGGTAACGTCCCTGTCCATGCCTGCTGGACCATGAGTCAGCGGTAATATGCACCTTACCGCTGACCGCCCTGTCCAGCGAGGCCAAGACATTGCCTTCCACATGCCGGTAGAGAGCCGGAATCGCCTTCCATGAGAAAAAGTGGCGTTTGGGAACCTGCCACTGAGTAACCGCACATTCAACAAACTCACGGAAGAGGGCAGAGTCTACCAACTGAAAAGGCAGCCGTTGAAGTGCTAGCAATTTAGCCAAGCTAGCATTCAACCGCTGGGCATGTGGATGGCTGGGAGCGAACTTCTTTCGGCGGTGCAGCAGCTGGGGCAGGGAAATTTGCCTGGTACAATTGGACGTCTGTGTACCGATAGCAGATTGTCCGCAAGTACTTGGCTGTGACACACCGAATTCTACACCTTCATTCCTCTCAGTGCAGGTTTCAGAGAGCACTGAATGTATAGTGGGGTTGGAGATCCCAGCTGATGAGGAGCAAGGAGAGATCCGCTTTGTTCTTTGGTGTGGGTCTTTTAGGTACGCTTGCCAACGGACTGCATGGCAGGTCGACATATGTTTGGTCAAGCATGTGGTGCCCGAGCAGCTGATGTTTTGGCCACATGAGATACGCTTTTTCAGACAAAGTACCCTGAGCCTGGGTGAGAGAGGATGAGGAGGAGGAAGACGGCTTGGTCATCCACTCTACCAAGTCTTGGGCATGTTGCGGCTCAACGTGGCCAGCTGCCGAAAAGAAGGACAAGCGTGTCCCATGGCCACGTGCTGATGAGGATGCACCGTGTCCACGACCAGCAGCACTGTTGCCTCTAGACACAGAGCCTGCTTTCCCTCTTTTATTGCCTTGTGACTGTCTGCCTCTCCTTGTTTGCCTTCCAGACATGATACTAATGGCCTGCAGTGAGATGTAGCTGCACAAAGGTGGTATGTATATATATATGTAGCGGGGTGTTCCTCTTTAATGCAGAGAGATAAGAAGTTCCAGGTGAGAGGTGAGTCGGGAGGAAGTAAAGAGACATTACTGGAAGTGAAAGCAGAGGAGAGAAAGAGACTACATCTCCCAGTACATCTTGCAGCACCCAGGGTGCATTGCTCCAGAACAGAGACTGCTGGGGCAGACTTTATAAAGGGGAGGCGGAGTTTTGGTCGCTCTCTTTGGACCCCCCCTCTCCTAGCAAGAGGATGTCTGTGCTGAACTGCTGTGTGCACAAGGCCTGAAGCCTGAGCCGTGTGCTCCTTTCCAAAGAGCCCTCTGCCAGCCTAGCAGAGCCTTAGAGACATCTAATCCTCCTTGCTGCAGTACACCAGAAGGATTGAAGACTTGGATGTCGGTGGATTCCTGTTCCTAGACGAATCAATGGAGGAAACGGACTTGGACTTGTCCAGGTGGTGAGAGCTGTTTAACCACTTAACGACCGCCCACCGCCGATTTACGTCGGCAGAATGGCACGGACAGGCAGAATCACGTAGATCTACGTGATCGCCTTTGTGCAGTTGGGGGGTCCATCCGGACTCCCCTTCACTGCAGTGAGCGGCCGTTAAGTGTTCGGGAGCGATCAGGCATGAGGGGGCGGCCGCTCGATTCCGCCCCCCCCTCGCGATCGCTCCCGGCCAATGAAAATGCTTCCTCCGCCATGTGATGTAAACAAGGCTGGAGGAAGTGATGTCATCTCCCTCGCCGCGGTCTTTTCGTTCCCGGCGCCGAGGAGTGAAGACAGAGGTTAGTGCACCAACAGTCCACTGACACGTAGGTACACATAGGCACACAAATCACCCCCCAGTCACCCCCAGATCACCCCCCAGGTCACCCCAAAGCCCCCAATCACAGTGTCATTGATTGCAGTGATCATTTATTTTACTGATCACTGCATTTAGTGTCATCTGTGATTGTAAAAAGTTGCAGGGCAGTTAGGATTAGGCCCCTTTAGGTCCAGGGTAGCCCCCTAACCCCCCCTAATAAAGGTTTAACCCCTTGATCACCCCCCAGGTAACCCTTTCACCCCCTAACTTCAGCGTCACTAAGCGATTGTTTTTCCGATCGCTGTATTTGTGTCGCTGGTGTTTTAGATTAATATTTTTTTTATTTTAGGTTCGCCGCAGGTTTTTATTAGTGTCAGGTACCCCCATATATTATTTTAACCCCCTGATTGCCCCTAGAGTTAACCCTTTCACCAGTGATCGCCGTATAAGCGTCACTGGTGTCACTGGTTAGCCAGTAAGTTATTTAGTTATTTAGGTTACCCGTCAGGTTTTTATATAGTGTCAGGTACCCCCATATTTAACCTAAGAAAGGTTTTAACCCCCTGATTGCCCCTAGTTAACCCTTTCACCAGTGATCACCATATAAAGGTTACGGGTGACGCTGGTTGATTAGTTTGCTTTTTATAGCATCAGGGCACCCGCCGTATATAACCCAATAAAGGTTTAACCCCCCTGATCGCCCGGCGGGTGAGATCAATTAGGTTTTAGCGCCAGAGAGGGTCTGCGTCGCCCCAGGCAGTGTTAGGTTAGTGCCAGTAACGCTAACACCCACGCGCAAAGCATACACCCCCCTTAGTGGTATAGTATCTGATCAGATCTATACTAGCATCCCCAGCGGTTTAGGGTTCCCAAAAACGCAGTGTTAGCGGGATCAGCCCAGATACCTGCTAGCGCCTGCGTTTAGCCCCTCCGCCCAGCCCAGCCCAGCCCAGCCCACCCAAGTGCAGTATCGATCGATCACTGTCACTTACCAAACACAACACATATAACTGCAGCGTTCGCAGAGACAGGCCTGATCCATAGCAAACGTCCATAGCAACCAGTCCATAGCAACCGTCCATAGCAACCATCCATAGCAACCAGTCTATAGCAACTGTCCATAGCAACCATCCATTGCAACCAGTCCATAGCAACTGTCCATAGCAACCATCCATAGCAACTATCCATAGCATCCAGTCCATAGCAACTGTCCATGGCAACCAATCCATAGCAACCGTCCATAACAACCAATCCGTAGCAACCGTCCATAGCAACTGTCCATAGCAACCAGTCCATAGCAACCATCAATATCAACCAGTCCAAGGTGAATGTTTTGAACGCTACCACTCAAAAGTGAAGTTTTAGCGTAGGGTACAGCATTTCACAGACAAGGACACACTTACACAGGGTCTCCCAAGATGCCATTACATTTTGAGAGACCCGAACCATTACAGTTGTAAAGTTACAAAAAAAGTGTAAAAAAGAAAAAAAAAACGTAAAAAACAAAACACAAAAAAAATATAAAATAAAAAAAACTAAAATAGTTGTCGTTTTATTGTTCTCTCTCTCTCTATTTTCTCTCTATTGTTCTGCTCTTTTTTACTGTATTCTATTCTGCAATGTTTTATCATGCTTGCTTTTCAGGTATGTAATTTTTTGTTTTCAGGTGCGCCATTCAACTGCAGCGCGGAATTATTTATCTTGACAGCAACAGCGTTTGCTCCCACGATACATAAAGCCGTGACACCACAGTTAAAAAAAAGAGCATATATGCCGAAGCATGGGGGCAGCAGGGGCGGAGGAGCGATTTTGCTCCTAATGCCGCGTACATACGGTCGAAATTCCGACGGAGGCCTGCCCGTGGAAAATTCCGACCGTGTGTACGCGGCATAACTTTTTTGCGGGAGGATGCCCCCATGCTTCGGCATATATATATTTTAGGCACAGGTTGCGTTAAAACATTTTTTTATTTTTTACTAGGTTTTGTTTTGGTATTTGCTTTGCAGGTATGGCATGGTAAGGTCTTACTGTTGTACTGTAATGTTACTTTGTTTTAATGTTAACCACCATTTGCTTAGCAGGTACGCCATTCAGTTGCAGCGCGGATCTATTTATCTTGACAGCCGTGACTCCAACGCTGTAGGAGGTGATTTCTCCACCACAGTTAAAAAAAAGAGCATATATGCCGAAGCATGGGGGCAGCAGGGGCGGAGGAGCGATTTTGCTCCTAATGCCGCGTATATACGGTCGAAATTCCAACGGAGGCTTGCCCGTGGAAAAGTCCGACCGTGTGTACGCGGCATAACCTTTTATGCCGCGTACATACGGTCGAAATTCCGACGAAGGCTTGACCGTGTGTACGCGGCATAACTTTTTTGCGGGAGGATGCCCCCATGCTTCGGCATATATGCCCATCATTAGAAGTGGGTGGATGAAGGGAGGTATTCTAATGGTGGGCATACCCACCAATCAATCTCTTTTTTTCGTTCAGCCAATAGGCTGTATGAAAAAAAAGATTACAATACATGTCCAACAAGGACCAGCAACGTACTGGTATGTTGCTGGACTTTGAATGTTTATACCAGAATGATGCCTGCGGGTTTAGGTATCATCTTGGTATCATTCTTTTCAGCCAGCAGCCGGCTTTCATGTAAAAGCAATTCTAGCAGATAATTAGCCTCTAGACTGCTTTTACAAGCAGTGGGAGGGAATGTCCCCCCCCCCCCGGATATAAAAAGCGCCATTGGGAAATTGGGAAAGCATTTTATCACACCGATCTTGGTGTGGTCAGATGCTTTGAGGGCAGAGGAAAGATCTAGGGTCTAACCCCCCAATTTTTTTCAAAAAAAGAGTACCTGTCACTACTTATTGCTATCATAGGGGATATTTACATTCCCTGAGATAACGATAAAAAAATAAAATATGGAAGGCACAGTTTAAAAATAAAATAAAAAGCCAAATAAATAATAAAAAAAAAAAAAAAAAAGCACCGCTGTCCCCCCCTGCTCTTGCGCAAAGGCGAACGCAAGCGTCGGTCTAGCGTCATATGTAAACAGCAATTGCATCATGCATGTGAGGTATCACCGCGAAGGTCAGATCGAGGGCAGTCATTTTAGCAGTAGACCTCCCTCTGTAAATCTAACGTGGTAACCTGTAAAGGCTTTTAAATGCTTTTAAAAATGAATGTAGTTTGTCGCCGCTGCGCGTTTGTGCGCAATTTTAAAGCATGTCGTGTTTGGTATCCATGTACTCGGCCTATGATCATCTTTTTTATTTCATCAAACATTTGGGCAATATAGTGTTTTTTAGTGCATTAAAAATAAAAAAGTGTGTTTTTCCCCCAAAAAATGTGTTTGAAAAATCGCTGCGCAAATACTGTGTGGAAAAAAAAAATGCAACACCCACTATTTTAATCTGTAGGGCCTTTGCTTTAAAAAAATATATAATGTTTGGGGGTTCAACATAATTTTCTTGCAAAAAAAATTTTTTTTTCATGTAAACAAAAAGTGTCAGAAAGGGCTTTGTCTTCAAGTGGTTAGAAGAGTGGATGATGTGTGACATAAGCTTCCTAATGTTGTGCATAAAATGCCAGGACAGTTCAAAACCCCCCCAAATGACCCCATTTTGGAAAGTAGACACCCCAAGCTATTTGCTGAGAGGCATGTTGAACCCATTGAATATTTTTTTTTTGTCCCAAGTGATTGAATAATGACCAAAAAAAAAAATGTACAAAAAGTTGTCACTAAATTATATATTGCTCAAACATGCCATGGGCATATGTGGAATTACACCCCAAAATACATTCTGTTGCTTCTCCTGAGTACGGGGATACCACATGTGTGGGACTTTTTGGGAGCCTAGTCGCGTACGGGACCCCAAAAACCAAGCACCGCCTTCAGGATTTCTATGGGTGTAAATTTTTGATTTCACTCCTCACTGCCTATCACAGTTTCGGAGGCCATGGAATGCCCAGATGGCACAAAACCCCCCCAAATGACCCCATTTTGGAAAGTAGACACCCCAAGCTATTTGCTGAGAGGTATGTTGAGTATTTTGCAGATCTCGCTTTTTGTCACAAAGTTTTGAAAATGTAAAAAAAGAAAAAAAAAAGAAAAAAAAATGTCTTTCTTAATTTTCAAAAACAAATGAGAGCTGTAAAATACTCACCATGCCTCTCAGCAAATAGCTTGGGGTGTCTACTTTCCAAAATGGGGTCATTTGTGGGGGTTTTGGGCTATTTTGACATTTTATGGCCTTCAAAACTGTGATAGGTAGTGAGGAGTGAAATCAAAAATTTATGCCCTTAGAAACCTTGAAGGCGGTGCTTGGTTTTTGGGGTCCCGTACGCGGCTAGGCTCCCAAAAAGTCCCACACATGTGGTATCCCCGTACTCAGGAGAAGCAGCAGAATGTATTTTGGGGTGTAATTTCACATATAACCATGGCATGTGTGAGCAATATATCATTTAGTGACAACTTTTTGTACATTTTTTTTTTTTTCTTTTTGTCATTATTCAATCATTTGGGACAAAAAAAAAAATATTCAATGGGCTCAACATGCCTCTCAGCAAATAGCTTGGGGTGTCTACTTTCCAAAATGGGGTCATTTGGGGGGGTTTTGTGCCATCTTGGCATTTTATGGCCTTCAAAACTGTGATAGGTAGTGAGGAGCGAAATCAAAAATTTATGCCCTTAGAAACCTTGAAGGCGGTGCTTGGTTTTTGGGGTCCCGTACGCGGCTAGGCTCCCAAAAAGTCCCACACATGTGGTATCCCCGTACTCAGGAGAAGCAGCAGAATGTATTTTGGGGTGTAATTTCACATATGCCCATGGCATGTGTGAGCAATATATAATTTAGTGACAACTTTGTGCAAAAAAAAAAAAGTTTGTCATATTCCCGCAACCTGTGGCAAAATATAAAATATTCCATGGACTCAACATGCCTCTCAGCAAATAGCTTGGGGTGTCTACTTTCCAAAATGGGGTCATTTGGGGGGGTTTTGTGCTATTTTGGCATTTTATGGCCTTCGAAACTGTGATAGGTAGTGAGGAGTGAAATCAAAAATTTGCGCCCTTAGAAATCCTGAAGGCGGTGCTTGATTTCCGGGGTCCCGTACGTGGCTAGGCTCCTAAAAAGTCCCACACATGTGGTATCCCCGTACTCAGGAGAAGCAGCAGAATGTATTTTGGGGTGCAATTCCACATATAACCATGGCATGTGTGAGCAATATATCATTTAGTGACAACTTTTTGTAATTTTTTTTTTTTTTTTTTTTTTTCATTATTCAATCACTTGGGACAAAAAAAAAAAATATTCAATGGGCTCAACATGCCTCTCAGCAATTTCCTTGGGGTGTCTACTTTCCAAAATGGGGTCATTTGGGGGGGTTTTGTACTGCCCTGCCATTTTAGCACCTCAAGAAATGAGATAGGCAGTCATAAATTTAAAGCTGTGTAAATTTCAGAAAATGTACCCTAGTTTGTAAACGCTATAACTTTTGCGCAAACCAATAAATATACGCTTATTGACATTTTTTTTACTAAAGACATGTGGCTGAATACATTTTGGCCTAAATGTATGACTAAAATTGAGTTTATTCGATTTTTCTTATAACAAAAAGTAGAAAATATCATTTTTTTTCAAAATTTTCGGTCTTTTTCTGTTTATATCACAAAAAATAAAAATCGCAGAGGCAATCAAATACCATTAAAAGAAAGCTCTATTTGTGGGAAGAAAAGGACGCAAATTTCATTTGGGTACAACATTGCATGTCCGCACAATTTACAGTTAAAGCAGCGCAGTGCCGAATCCCAAAAACAGGCCTGGTCCTAATGGCCCGAAATGGTCCGGGGCTTAAGTGGTTAAAGACAGATACTTTATCTTTACTATTCGTTGGGATTACAAAGTTGTTCTTCAAGTGCACCACCGAGAGATTGCTAGCGAATATTGTTTCACTGAACTTCCATTTAGATCAGTCAGGCCTGACTGCATAGGTAGACATTGCTGGGTGTTAGTCTACCCATGAGGGGAAGTAGCTGTAAAAGGGCAGCGCTAGAGTTGCATAGCAATACTTTATTATTCTGATTACTCTGTTTATCTTTATTACTGTTTATTGCAGGGATCTGCAACTTGTTATACTGTTGTTTATTACTTGCCCATTAGCCTCAGTAAAATATCTGGGTAAAGTACATTTGGTGTCAGTTCCGCTTACTTTAATAGGAGTTTTAAAGTATATTCTGTGTATGTTTGTTATAGGACTGCGTCACCAACAGTTGCGATCACGCGGTCCTATCTCTCTATCACCAGCTGTGCCACGGGAGGTTAGAGCCGATTGCCGGGGGTTGACAGCGGTGCACTGCAGGGCCCAAATCAATATCAGCGGCTCTCTTAACTGGGGGTAGCGCTACACGTGGGGGCTCGAGTCCGGGATCCTTGTACGTTGCACGCTGCAATCAAGCCGGTCAGAAGTACCAGCATGGACCCGCTGGCAATGTCACAGTGGTGCGCAGCGATTGGCGCCGATCCAACCGCGGCGGTAGTCATTGTACTCCCGGGGGAAAGATGGAAGGAAGAGGAGATAAAACAGCTCGTATTGTTACTGTCTCCGAGCCACAAAGCATGGGTGATGGATTTTAGGCCAGATCCAGTGATCTCATTTACATACGCACTGGTAGAATGGAAAAACGAAATCCCAGAGCATTTTAAAAGTCAGAGTATACAAGCCATAGATAATCAGATCTATCACTTGATACATACGCTGCCAGTGAAGGAAGAATGGTTTCAGACACCAAAGCCATCACTCCCACAATTATCTCCACCACTATCTCCTAAAGCAGAAAAGCTTAAGGAACTATTAAGCCCGGGATCACCGCTGGCCGCTATAGGGCCTGAATTGTTGAATGCTCTAGGAGACCTTGTAATTAAGTGCCAGAAAAGCAGTACGGTGCATGTGGAGGCCGGTTACCGGAAGCTTAGCACCTTCTCAGGGAAGCTCCCCGTCCCTGCGGGGGAGGAAGATTTTGACACTTGGGTGGAACAGGCATTGCAGGCAGTAGAAGCATGGGAGGTGCCTGAGGCACAGAAGAGACAGCGAGTCTTAGAAAGTCTGAAAGGTGCCGCGGCAGAAGCGGTGAAGAGCTTCCGGTTTGGAAATGAAAACTGTACAGCTCAAGATTGCCTGGCCATGCTGCAGGAAGAGTTTGGTCAGCTGGAGAAGGTGTCAGAGATGATTTATCAAATTGAACACACTCTCCAGCAGCCGAATGAGAAACTGTCAGAATATGTTAGAAGGCTGAACAGGCAGTTATGCAAGATTGTACTGAAGAAGGGAATGCTGCCCAAAGATGCAGATGAAGCACGCATGAAGCAGATCATGAGGGGAGCGCGGCGCTCAGACCCGGTCTGGCTGCACCTGAAAACCTCAGGAGGAGGAATGTCACTAACCTACTCTGATCTAATAAAAATTATTAGGGAGGAAGAGGCGCTGCAGGAAGATCAGCAGGTGGCGAATGTCACACCTGTACCAGTGTTGGTCCATTCGGTCAAGAGCCCAGAAAGAGATGCGGAGGTTGACACTCTGAAATCGCAAATGGCCCAAGTGTTGGAGATGCTGACCTCTTTGATGGAGAAAGATCAGAGAAGACGAGAGAAACCAAGCCCAAGAAAGGAGTTGTTCCCGAACACCTCAGCACCGGCCTCCCTACAGGACCGAGAAGAGGTGATTTGCTATAACTGCGGAGGGAGTGGCCACTTTGCTAACGTATGCTCCAGCCCAAAGAAGAAGAGAACAGATAATTGCAAGCCGGCGGGAAACTCCAAAGGGCCCCGGTGAAGGAGTCAACCGGGTGCCCATCATCTTCAGTGCGCTCCAAACTAAAAAAAAAGGCCAAGAATGGAGGAGACAAAACTCCTAGGAGGAGGTATAGTACACCCCCACCAAGATGTACCCCAGAGGGAGGGGGCAAGACCCCTCAGTGGAAGTACAGCACCCCAAAGAAGGAACATCCACCTAAAAGGAACAATAACATCCCTCAGCGGGTTTGTGCCCCCATTGAGAGGGAGAAAGTCAATGCATGCCAGGCTCAGGAAAAATTAAAGTCCAAAAGGAGCAGAGCAAGGGTCGAAAGCCAAAAAAAAGAGGTGACCCCAGTCCGGCCATACCCAAAGGAACTGGTGGGCCCGTCTCCTACTGTGCCCATTCAAGTGGAAGGAGTCTATACTAAAGCTCTTTTGGACACCGGAGCACAGGTGACTTTACTATACCGGGACTTCTATGATAGGCACTTGAGTCATCTGCCTATCCAGAAGATAGAAGAGCTGGAGATATGGGGACTTGGAACCCAGAGTTTCCCTTATGATGGGTACCTGCCCATAAAGATGACTTTCGACCCATCCGTGGCTGGGAAGGCTGAAGTGTTTGACACCCTGGCAGTTTTGTGTCCCCGGCCGCCTGGAGCCAGCAAGATTTCCCTGATCATTGGGACAAACACGGATCTAGTCAGGAGACTCCTGACCCCTCTAGTGAAAGAGAGAAACCATTCAGCCACCAAAATCCATCCCATGCTAAAGACGGCCTACCAACGACTGGTCTTAGAGCAGAAGACCCCGGGAGAGGGGATAGGGAAGGTGTGCAGACTTGGCAGAGAAGGAGTAGTGCTACAGCCCGGAGAAGTAACCTGTCTTAGGGCCACTGTGAAGCTTTCGTGGGAACAACCTGGCCCCTTTGTCATGCTGGAATCAGACCCAAGGGAAGAGTCCTCAGGCCTGGAAGTGATACCAGAAGTGATTCCGTTCAAGGCCCTGAAGAAGGCCCATGGCAGAGTTCCGGTGAGTGTTAGGAACACTACGGGAGGACCCATGGAGATCCCTGCCAGAGTGTTGCTTGGTCAGGTGAGCCCTGCTGCCCCGGTCACTTGGTCCGAAGTCAAGGGGACGGGTGACGGAGGAGATGTTTGGGAGAAACTGTCCGTGGAAAACCCGAACCTACCCAGGGCTTGGAAAGAAAGAGCCAAGGCCCAGCTGACCAGGTGGGAGAAGATCTTTTCCGAAGATGAATTCGATGTGGGGTGTGCAAGAAGTGCCACCCATCGGATCCGCCTCCAAGAAGATAAGCCCTTCCGAGAGAGGGTCAGGCGGGTCCCCCTGGCAGATCTGGAGGATCTGAGGGAACAACTTGTAGAACTAAAGAAGACTGGTGTGATCCGGGAGTCTAGAAGTCCCTATGCCTCCCCAATCGTGGTGGTCAGAAAGAAGAATGGGTCGTTGAGGCTTTGTATCGATTACAGGACTCTCAACAGGAGAACCATCCCTGACCAATACACCACGCCAAGGATAGAAGATGCCCTACAAAGTTTGTCTGGAGCCAAATGGTTCAGTGTGATGGACCTCAAGAGTGGGTACTATCAAATCCCTATGCACCCAGAAGACAGGGAGAAGACAGCCTTCATAACCCCGGTGGGATTCTTCGAATTCAATAGGATGCCTCAGGGTCTGTCTGGAGCTCCTGCTACCTTTCAACGCCTTATGGAGAAGACTGTTGGAGACATGAATCTTATAGAAGTCCTTGTGTACTTGGACGATGTCATTGTCTTTGGAAGAACCTTGGAAGAACATGAAGCCAGGTTGGAGAAAGTATTGAGAAGACTCAGCGAAGAGGGACTTAAGCTTTCCCCCGAGAAGTGTCGGTTCTACCAGTCTTCTGTGAACTATCTGGGGCACATAGTGTCTGAAGAAGGGGTGGCCACAGATCCTGAGAAGTTGGAAGCAGTCACTTCCTGGCCACGACCCACCACAGTAACAGAGCTCAGATCCTTCCTGGGGTTCTGCTCCTATTATAGGAGGTTTGTGGAGGGGTTTGCTCGGATTGCCCGCCCGTTGAATGAATTGCTAAAGGCAGAAGGGGAAGAGGATGACTCAGGGCCCAGGAGGCCTGGTGAGTCAGTTCAAGATCAGTGGAACCCAAGGTGTGAAGAGGCCTTTCATGCTCTGAAGAGGAGCTTAACCACTGCCCCAGTCCTGGCCTACGCCGACCCTACCAGACCTTATGAATTACATGTGGATGCCAGCCATGAGGGTCTAGGTGGTGTACTCTACCAAGAACATGAAGGACAACTGCGACCAGTGGCCTATGTGAGCAGGAGCCTGACCCCCTCAGAAAAGAATTACCCCACTCATAAGCTGGAATTCCTGGCCCTCAAATGGGCGGTAGTAGACAAGCTAAAAGACTACTTGTATGGGGCAGAGTTTACTGTGAAGACAGACAACAACCCCCTGACCTACCTCTTCACCACCGCGAAACTAGATGCCACCGGACACAGGTGGTTGGCCGCATTGTCTGGATTCAACTTCAGTCTGAAGTACAGACCAGGAGCCGGAAATAGGGATGCAGATGCCCTGTCCCGGAGGTCTCATGCCACGACAAATGACTGGGAAGATTGGACCCAAGTGGCACCGGACGGGGTGCCGGCCCTTTGTCAAGGGGCTGAATTCCAAGCCAGAGGAGGCTCCAGAGCAGAAGAAATAGGGGTTACCATGGTAGGAGTCCCCAAACACTATTGTGGGGTAACTCAACTGGAGGAAGACAACCTACCGAGACTGTCCAAGAAGGAGTTGAGGTGTGACCAATTGGAAGACCCCATGGGGAGATTGGTCCTCGAAGCCCTGGAGAATCAAGATCCCAACAAATTCCTACATCACCCCTCAAAGGAGGCTCGCCTGTTGAGGAAGGAATTGGACAGGCTACAGGTACATCAGGGAGTGGTCTACCGAAGGGGCCCCTCTGATGACTCAGAAGATAAGTGGCAGTTATTTCTTCCAGAGAAGCACCGAGAGACTGTACTAATTGCCCTGCATGACCATCATGGTCACCTAGGGGCAGAAAGGACCTTCCAGCTTGTCAGAAATCGGTTCTATTGGCCCTGCATGAGGGCAGAAGTAGAGGAGTATTGCCATTCCTGTGCACGATGCATTCAGAGAAAGACCCTACCCCATCAAGCTGCCCCAATGGGCCACTTACAGAGTCAAGGCCCAATGGATCTGGTATGCATTGACTTTCTCTGCCTCGAACCCGACCTGAGTGGATTGGGGAATGTTCTGGTAATAACCGACCATTTCACCCGCTATGCTCAAGCTTTCCCAACCAAAGACCAGAAGGCATCCACCGTGGCCAAGATACTTATGGAGAAGTATTTTGTCCATTACGGACTACCACAGAGACTCCACTCAGATCAAGGAAGGGACTTTGAGAGTCGGTTGATCCGAAGACTTTTGGATTCATTAGGAATAAAGAAGACCAGAACCACGCCTTACCACCCACAAGGAGATGCTCAGCCGGAGAGATTTAACCGGACCCTGCTCAACATGTTGGGAACCTTAGAAACAGAGAAGAAGCAACACTGGAGTCAGCACATATCAGCCCTAGTACATGCCTATAACTGTACCACAAGTGACGCCACTGGCTACTCCCCTTATCGACTTATGTTTGGGAGAGAAGCAAGGCTACCTGTGGACCTGGCCTTTGGCACTTCTATAGACAATACCTCAGCTACATCCCACAAGGGATACGTGGACAGACTTAGACGTAGCTTGCAGGTGGCCTATGAACAAGCCCAGGCGGCTTCGGATCAAAGGGGGGCCCGCAACAAGAGAAATTTTGATCTGAAGGTTCGAGTGCAAGATCTGCAGCCCGGGGACCGAGTACTGCTACGCAATCTGGGGGTCCCTGGAAAACACAAGCTTGCCGACAGGTGGAGATCTGAGCCCTATGTTGTCTGTAGGAAGTTGCCCGGTTTGCCTGTCTACAAACTAAAGCCAGAAGGAAAGGTGGGTCCACTGAAGACGTGGCATCGGAACCACCTGCTCCCACTTGCTGAGGCAGTCAGAATACCTCCCGTGAGAGACTCCCCTGAACCGGCCTCTATCCTGGATATTCCTAGGCCGAACACTCGGTCCCAGACCTCTCGAGCCAAAGATGGGGAGGCCTCCCAATTGAGTACAGAAGAAGGTGGAGAACTGGACTGGCTGTGGCCTCCCTCGACTCTGGGAACGTCCGCCATAGATCTCCCAAATGGAGGAGATACCCCAGATGCAACGCTGAATCCGGAGGCTACTGAATTCATACCCTTCAGTCCCTCAGCTGATTACTGGGAAGATGTTCCTGACACTTGCGCAGAGGAGGACTCTAGAGATTCCATACGTCAGTCGACTTCTGAATCAGAGGTTCCAGAACCAGCAATGTTACCTGAACTTACTCCTGAAGAAGAGCCTGTGGTGCCAGAGTCAGAAGCACCAAGAGAGCAGAGGGCTCGCAGAGTCATCAGGCCTCCCAAGAAACTAACTTACCCCCAAATGGGGACGAGCTCAGAGGACTCTGTTGTAACGGCTAGGAGAAGTGTTGAACAACCTGATCCTTCCACCGTCCATTTGGTGGAGGGCAACCCCAGCTCACTCTCTGGCACAGTTAGGCAGGCCACTCATGGTAGCGTGACCTGTGGGCAAGAGAGTTCCATCCCAAAGTTTTGGTGGGAATTCCCTATGCCAACATCATGCTCGACATTGTCCAAAATGGTAAACAGTATTTGTTGAAGTTTATCTTTGGGGACCAAAGAGTTCAAGTGGGGGGAGTGTGTAGCGGGGTGTTCCCCTTTAATGCAGAGAGATAAGAAGTTCCAGGTGAGAGGTGAGTCGGGAGGAAGTAAAGAGACATTACTGGAAGTGAAAGCAGAGGAGAGAAAGAGACTACATCTCCCAGTACATCTTGCAGCACCCAGGGTGCATTGCTCCAGAACAGAGACTGCTGGGGCAGACTTTATAAAGGGGAGGCAGAGTTTTGGTCGCTCTCTTTGGACCCCCCCTCTCCTAGCAAGAGGATGTCTGTGCTGAACTGCTGTGTGCACAAGGCCTGAAGCCTGAGCCGTGTGCTCCTTTCCAAAGAGCCCTCTGCCAGCCTAGCAGAGCCTTAGAGACATCTAATCCTCCTTGCTGCAGTACACCAGAAGGATTGAAGACTTGGATGTCGGTGGATTCCTGTTCCTAGACGAATCAATGGAGGAAACGGACTTGGACTTGTCCAGGTGGTGAGAGCTGTTTAAAGACAGATACTTTATCTTTACTATTCGTTGGGATTACAAAGTTGTTCTTCAAGTGCACCACCGAGAGATTGCTAGCGAATATTGTTTCACTGAACTTCCATTTAGATCAGTCAGGCCTGACTGCATAGGTAGACATTGCTGGGTGTTAGTCTACCCATGAGGGGAAGTAGCTGTAAAAGGGCAGCGCTAGAGTTGCATAGCAATACTTTATTATTCTGATTACTCTGTTTATCTTTATTACTGTTTATTGCAGGGATCTGCAACTTGTTATACTGTTGTTTATTACTTGCCCATTAGCCTCAGTAAAATATCTGGGTAAAGTACATTTGGTGTCAGTTCCGCTTACTTTAATAGGAGTTTTAAAGTATATTCTGTGTATGTTTGTTATAGGACTGCGTCACCAACAGTTGCGATCACGCGGTCCTATCTCTCTATCACCAGCTGTGCCACGGGAGGTTAGAGCCGATTGCCGGGGGTTGACAGCGGTGCACTGCAGGGCCCAAATCAATATCAGCGGCTCTCTTAACTGGGGGTAGTGCTACATATATATATATATATTTGTCTGTACTGATAATGCAGCAATCAGAATCAACTGCCTGCTGTGGTATTAGTATGGGAAAAGCAGCAGCAGCAGCAGCAGTTAGTTTTAGGTGAAAACTGTGCAGAGAGGAACACAGTACACTAACTGAAAATACTTGCAGCTCTCTGCTTGTGGTTTTATTATGAGAACACCACTATAATAGTCACTAACTGTATTCAGGTAAGCTTTAGGTGAACGCTATGCAAAGCACACAGTACACTAAGTGAAACACTGACTGTCTGCAGCTAGCACAATCACCTGCCTACCTGTCACAGCATAGAGAAAACCAGGAACGGATCTAGCTAAACTGAATACAGCGTATAAATATATATACACAACACCTAGGATGCATATATATCCTCTACACACTGTAACTGCAGCTAACTGACTCGCCTGCCTGCTCTATCTAACTTAATATAAATGACACTGTCTGTCTCTGTAAACTCTCTCTTTTCACAACTCCAACACACTACACAAGGCTGCCGAGCCGGCGGCCTTATATAGTGTGGGGCGTGTACTAAACCCCCTGAGCCATAATTGCCCAAAGCCACCCTGGCTTTGGCCAATTACGGCTCTCTGTTTTTTCTGCGCTGTGATTGGCCAAAGCATGCGGGTCATAGTGCATGCTTGGCCAATCATCAGCCAGCAATGACCTGCAATGCCGCAGTGAATTATGGGCCGTGATGCGCCACTCGAATTTGGCGCGAACGGCCCATAATGTTCGCAATTCGCCAAACAGCCGGACAGCCGATGTTCGAGTCGAACATGGGTTCGACTCGAACACGAAGCTCATCCCTACTAGAGAATAAAGAATCAAGCATTTTTAATACTTTCATGTAAGGCTGCGGAAATTAACGATTAATTCCTCGATTAATCGTAAAAAATGTTGATCGATCAAAATAATTTTGATCAGTACTCACCTCTCCACCGGCTTCTGGGTCTTCAGGGAGTTCTGTCGGAGATCCGGTGACGTCACGGACATCGACGTCACCGGACTCCTCCCCCCTTCCCCAGCGGGCGGCGGTGGACACGCAGGATGAGTCGTAGGACCCGCACTTCCGGCAACGTAAAATGCAGGCGAGTCTGCTTGCGTCCCAGGTGCTGCCTCTGTGTGGGAGATCGCCATTCCCTGGTACGAGCTGCCTCTATGGGGCGCCACATCCAGTAGCCAGTCTGAAGCGGGTAAGCGCCCACCACCTTTTATGCACTCTGCAAAGACACTCTGTCCTCCATGTGCACGCATTCGTTAGCGCTATTATCATCCATGGTGGTACTTGGACATGTGTTTGGCGCTACTTATGGTCATTTACCTTTCTGCACAGGTGCTCCCTGGTACTGACTTGCTTACCTATAGACATCCATTACTGTTGTCAGTAGTACTAGTATTATTATTATTACTAGTGTAGTTATTGCTATTTTTTCCAATTAGTTATTGCTATTGCTGCTATGACTGTCAGTGCTATTGTAAGCTCTTGGTCCCATCTGCTGATCTTGTCACGTTTGTCAGTGAAGCTTTTTTTGTTTGGGACTCGTGTAAGGCTGCTTTGGATCCCGTTGTTTAGCCCCACCCAGTATGTGCATTATAATTAATCGACATTAGTCGATTAAAAAAAAATCGATTAATTGAACACGAAAATTTTAATCAGTAACAGCCCTACTTTCAGGCAATGTTTTTACTTTCCCTAAATTATGTTTATTTAACTTGCAATGTGCCTCTGAACAAATTTGACTAGTCAATTTCCTAACAAAGCCCCCTCCTTCCTTGAACACCATAGCCGCTCCCTCTCCTTTTTTTGGAGTATCTAATTACTCTGTTCTTGCAGTTCCCTCTTTCCAGGGGAGAAGTGAAGGGGAAAAGTATAGAGCATTTATTCTTAACATTGGGTTTCATGGGACCCTAGGGTTCCTTCAGAGGTTGTTTGGGGTTCCTTAAGCTGTGATTGATTGATCTCCCACTTCATGATCCCTGCAAAGTTCTGGCTTCAAAGCCACTTGGCAGACCCAGTGGCATCCCACCAATAATCTTTTTACCTGTCTGTAAGGGTGGAATTCTGACCAATGACCTCCAATGTATGATGAGGCATTCTCCCCACTGACCACCAATATAAGTGGGGCCTTCTTCTCACCGACCGCTAATGTAAGGGCATTCTTCCCCCTGATGAATTCATTTTAGTGTGTGTTTCCTGAGACCTAAAAATTATGTTTCACATGCCCTCCAATGAATTTAATACAGTGCAGATATCACTGCATTAGATTCTTCCCCAGCCATATAGGCTGGGGAAATTCACACAAGGACCCTTTGGGAGTACCTCACCAATAATGGAATTTTTGTAGCAAAGGATGCCTAAAATCTGACTTGTGTCCAGGAACATCAATAAGCCAACCATACAAGCAGACAATTAAATTTCTGGGGATGTTCTGTACACCAATGGTGTATGGAACATCTTCAGGTTACCATATTGCATTGAATTTTACAGAAGATTGCAATGCTGCAGGCTAAAGAGGAAAGGTATTTTTTTAATAACATTCAATTACAGCATGGCTGTGTAGCAATTGTATATGCTATATATATATTTTTTTTTATTTGCTATTTTTTCCCCACTAAAGTGGAAATACTGTTTAATAATTGTGCCTTCTTTATGGTTGGCACTTGTGTTAGGTTTAGCAGCTTTTTAACCACTTGCCGACTGCCTACCACATATTTACTGTGGCAGGTTGGCTCTATATTACTCTGTACGTGATTTTGTGCAATAGCTACTGGGGGGCGTGCGTACACCTCCGGATGTGCGATTGTGCGCTGATTGGACACAGGGGATGCCAATCAGCGGGTCCAGCGGACCCGATGTCCTCCAAGTAACTGCGATCGTTACCCAGAGAGGCAGAACGGCGATCTGCCTATGTAAACAAGGCAGACTGCCATTCTGACAGGGAAGATGACAGAGATCGGTGTTCCTGCTAAGCAGGAACACCGATCTCTGTCTTCATCCAATCAGAGCAACCCCCCACACAGTAAAGCTGGATACACACTATACAATTCTCTTGGGATTTTTTTCCTTTAGATTTACCAAAACCATATAATACGAGGTCAAACCTAAACACTTTCAATTTGTATGCAATCAGGCAGGCCCTCACACTACATCAGGGGTCTCAAACTGGCGGCCCTCCAGCTGTTGCGAAACTACAAGTCCCATGAGGCTGACAGTTACAAGCATGACTCCCACAGGCAGAGGCATGATGGGACTTGTAGTTTCGCAACAGCTGGAGGGCCGTTAGTTTGAGACCCCTGCACTACATAGTTGAAGGGAAATCGAACAACAAAAGTTGTATAGTGTGTATCCAGCTTTAGAAAGTATCCCCTAGGGACAAAGTTAACCGTTTGATCTCCCCTGGTGTTAACCCCTTCCCTGCCAGTGTCATTAGTACAGTAAAGCCCTGTACACACGATCGGTTTTACCGATGAAAACCGTCCGATGGATTGTTTTCATCAGACAAACCGATCGTGTATGGGACCTATCGGTCTTTTTTCCATCGGTTTTAAAAGATAGAACATGTTTTAAATTTTTCCGATGGATAAAAAACCGATCAAAAACTCCGATCGTCTATGGGCAAGTCCATCGGATAAAAAACCCACGCATGCTCAGAATCAAGTCGACGCATGCTCAGAAGCATTGAACTTCATTTTTCTCGGCTCATCGGAGTGTTTTACGTCACCGCGTTTGGAACGGTCGGTTTTTTGACTGATGGTGTGTAGGCAAGACTGATGGAAGTCATCTTCATCGGATTTCCGATGGACAAAACCATCGAATTAGAATCCATAGGATATCCGATCGTGTGTACGAGGCTTAACAGTGCATATTTTTAGCACTGATCACTGTAATAATGTCACTGGTTCCTAAAAAAAAGTGTCAAACGTGTCAGTTAGGACAGTGTTTCTCAACTCCAGTCCTCAAGGCGCCCCAACAGGTCATGTTTTCAGGATTTCCCTCAGATGAAACAGCTGTGGGAATTACTAAGGCAGTGAAACTGATCAAATCACCTGTGCGAAATAATGGAAAACCTGAAAACATGACCTGTTGGGGCGCCTTGAGGACTGGAGTTGAGAAACACTGAGTTAGGAGTCCGATCTGTCTGCTGCAATGTCCACTGATTGCCTCCATTACTAGTAAAAAAAAAAAAAAAAATGCCATAGTTTGTAGCCGCTGTAATTTTTGTGCACACCAATCAATATACACAGATTTTTTATTTTTTTTACCAAAAATATGCAGCAGAATACATATTGGCCAAAATTGATGAAGAAATTAGATTTTTTTTAAATGTTTTTATTGGATATGTTTTATAGCAAAAAATTTAAACCGCACAGGTGATCAAATACCACCAAAATAAAACTCTATTTGTGGGAAAAAAAGGACATCAATTTTATTTGGGTACAGCGTCGCATGACTGCGCAATTGTCAGCTAAATTAATGCAGTGCCATATCGCAAAAAATGGCCTGGTCATGAAGGGGGTAAACCTTCCGGGGGTGAAGTGGTTAAACTATTGCAGCAAAAATACACAAAATAGAAACAAATTCTTTGGTGCGCTTTTCAGGGATAAAAGGATAGAACAGGTGATTAAGACAGTGAATGATAAAAGCCTTCCTTCCTTTCATCCACTTATCTACTAATCTCTCGCATTTTCTCCTCTTATCTCCATTCTGTGTACTATCTTGAAGCTGTGTTTGACTTGGAATGTCTTCTCTAGAAAGCCTGAGGATACAGGGATGACTGCGCCATGTTTGTAGACAGATGCTCTGTGCTCTTTTATTACCAGTGGCGCCCAGTCCTCACAATAAAAGCAATTTGTACAATTTAAATCAGTGCGCTCATTTTCAGGCTGTGTTTGATTACCGAGTAAATTGTACGTGTAAAGCAGAACCATTATTCTGGAAGCCAATAAGGTATTTTAGCAATTAAGAAGTATAGTCATTACTCTACTTTGTGCATCGTAAAATATGTATTTTACTAACTGTCAATTTAAATTGGTAGTGATAGTTTATTTCCAGAGGAACTGAGATGACAGATGGGTAACCGTAGGATGGACTAAAAACTGCAGTAATTTTCTGGGTATACATACAAAGAAACCTGGGTAGTAGGGATGAGCTTCGTGTTCGAGTCGAGCGCATGTTCGACTCGAACATCGTCTGTTCGGCTGTTCACCGACTTACGAACATTATGGGCCGTTCGCACCAAATTCGAGTTGCGTGTCATGGCCCATATTGCACTGCGTCATCGCAGTGCATTGCTGGCTGATGATTGGCCTAGCATGCACTATGAACCGCATGCTTTGGCCAATTATAGCACCGTCAGCACAGAGAGCCATAATTGGCCAAAGGAAGGGTGCCTAAGTTGAGCTAAGCTGCAGTATATTAAATCAGTGTACTGTATACTGGGCACAGTGTTCAGCTAAAGCTGACTGCAGACCATTCCTGTTCTCTTTTTAATAATACAGGCAGGCAGTTGAGCTAAGCTGCAGTATATTAAGTGAGTGTACTGTATACTGGGCACAGTGTTCAGCTAAAGCTGACTGCAGACCATTCCTGTTCTATTCCTAATAATACAGGCAGGCAGTTGAGCTAAGCTGCAGTATATTAAGTCAGTGTACTGTATATTGGGCACAGTGTGCAGCCTAAGCTGACTGCAGACAATTCCTTGTGTAACTATTCCAATACATCAAATAAAGTATGTCTGGAAGGCCAATAAGGAGAGGCAGACACACACAGGCCAATAAAAGAGGGCAAGCAGGCTCTGTGTCTAGAGGCAACAGTGCTGGTCGTGGACACGGTGCATCCTCATAAGCACGTGGCCGTGGGGCACGCTTGTCCTTTTTTTCGGCAGCTGGCCGTGTTGAGCCGCAACATGCTGAAGAGTTGGTAGAGTGGATAACCAAGCCATCCTCATCCTCCTCATCCTCTCTCACCCAGCCTCAGGGTACTTTGTCTGCCAAAGCAGCTGCCAAAGCGGCCTCTTCCATTGGCTCAATAGCATCAGTCACTCCCTCCCTAGCCCCACCATGTCCTCAGGAGTCCCCCAAACTGTTTGACCACAGTGTTGGGTACATGCTGCAGGAGGATGTGCAGTGTTTTGAAGGCTCCGATGATGGTACCCAGCTTGAGGAAGGCAGTAACGTGAGCCCAGAGAGAGGGGGTGCCCAAGAAGGACAGCAAACTGGCAGTCATGTTCCCCCAGCTGCAGCATACTGCCAGGTTTGCTCCAGTGACAAGGAGGGAGGGCATGATGAGGTCACTGACTCTACATGGGTGCTTGATAGGAGAGAGAAGGAGGAGGAGGAAGAGGAGGAGGAGGAGGCACATCTCCAATGAGGCAGGATGCCCTCCAGGGGCCAGATTAAGGGCAGCACACTGACTGCATCACACCGAAGAGCTCCGCATGTGCAGGGCGCTGCTGTCTCTGCGCGTTATTCCAAAAGTTCTTTGGTGTGGGCCTTTTTTCAGACGTGTGCAGCAGATCGCACCATTGCTATTTGCAACATATGTCTAAAGCGTATCTCGCGTGGCCAAAATGTCAGCCGCTTGGGCACCACATGCTTGACCAGACATGCGGTATGTTGACCTGCCATGCAGTCCGTTGGCAAGCATACATAAAAGACCCACACCAAAGAACAAAGCGGACCTCTCCTTGCTCCTCATCAGCTGGGATCTCCAACCTCACTATACCTTCAGTCCTCTCAGAAACCTGCACTGAGAGGAATGAAGGTGTAGAATTAGGTGGTTCACTGCTAAGTACTTGCGGGCAATCTGCTATCAGTACACCAACGTCCGATTGTACCAGGCAAATTTCCCTGCCCCAGCTGTTGCACCGCCAAAAGAAATTCACTCCCAGCCATCCACATGCCCAGCGGTTGAATGCTAGCTTGGCTAAATTGCTAGCACTTCAACTACTGCCTTTTCAGTTGGTAGACTCTGCCCCCTTCCGTGAGTTTGGGGAATGTGCGGTACCTCAGTGGCAGGTTCCCAAATGCCACTTTTTTTCACGGAAGGCGATTTCGGGTCTCTACCGGCATGTGGAAGGCAATGTCTTGGCCTCACTGGACAGGGCGGTCAGCGGTAAGGTGCATATTGCTGCTGACTCATGGTCCAGCAGGCATGGACAGGGATGTTACCTATCTTTCACGGCCCACTGGGTGACTCTGCTGGCAGCTGGGAAGGATGCAGGACAGGGTGCAGTAGTGTTGGAGGTTGTTCCGCCACCACGCCTCCAAAATGCTACTAGTGGTGATTCTGACACACCTCTCTCCTCCACCCCCTCCTCCTCTTCTTCCTCCATGGCCTCTTCCTCTGCTGATTTGTCCTCGGAACCAGCGGTGCTCCGTAGGCGTTCAAGGGGCTACGCAAGTAAGCAGGCAAAAAGATGCCACGCAGTGCTTGAACTGGTGTGCTTGGGGGACAGGAGCCACACTTGGACAGAGATTCTGTCAGCTCTGCAGGGGCAGGCTCAGAGGTGGTTGACGCCATGCCAGCTTAAGCCAGGAATGGTGGTTTGCGACAATGGCACCAACCTCCTCTCCGCCCTCTGACAGGGACAGCTGACCCATGTGCCCTGTTTGGCTCACTTCCTTAACTTGGTGGTGCAGCAGTTCTTGGGCAGGTACCCGGGCTTACAGGATGTCCTGAGGCAGGCCAGGAAAGTCTGTGTGCATTTCTGGCGATCATATAATTCCAGTGCTCGGCTGGCTGACCTCCAAAAGGAATACAACCTGCCCAAGAACCACCTAATCTGTAACATGCCCACCAGGTGGAACTCAACGTTGGCCATGCTGCAGCGGCTGCACACGCAGCAGAGGGCCATCAAAGAGTATCTGTGCGACTAGGACAGGATCAGGGGAGCATTTTTTTTTTGCCATGCCAGTGGGTCATGATCAGGGATGCATGCACTGTCCTGTCACCATTTGAGGAGGCCACAAGGATGGTGAGCAGTGACAGTGCATGTATCAGTGACACTGTCCCTCTTGTCCACCTGTTGGAGCACACACTGCGTGGAATAATGGACAGGGCACTTGAGGCAGCACAGAGGGAGGAAGATGAGGACTTCCTTACCTCTCAAGGCCCCCTTTATCCAGACAGTGTTCCTGCTGGCCCGCCTATCACACAGGAAGAGGACGAGGAGGAGGAGGAGGATTGTGTCAGCATGCAGGTGGAGCCTAGCACTCAGCATCAGCAGCAGTCTTTAAGGGATCATTTACAGTCCCAAGAAACCCACGGACTTGTACGAGGCTGGAAGGAGGTGGCTGCGGATCACGTCGGCCTTAGGGATCCAGAGGACTCCGGACCGAATGCCTCAGCAAACCTACGCTGCATGGCCTCCCTGATTCTGCAAAGCCTGCGAAAGGATCCTCGTATTCGTGGTATCAAGGAGAGGGATCATTACTGGCTGGCAACCCTCCTTGATCCACGTTACAAGGGTAAGGTTGCGGACCTTATCCAGCCAACGCAGAGGGAGCAGAGGATGAAACATCTTCGGAAGGCCTTGCAGAAAGGTTTGTGCAATGTGTTTCCAGAGCCTGGGATGTTACAAATTCCTGGTCCTGGACAACGTGTTGCTGAGGCTTCGGTCAGTCACAGAAGGAGCGGTGGAGAAGGTGGCCGTCTGACCGATGTGTTCAGACAATTGTTTAGTCCGCAGCCCCAAGGTATGATCGGTTCCAGCAACCATCGCCAGCATCTGATTCACATGGTGCAGGAATACCTAGGAGCAAGATCAGACTTGGACACCTTTCCCACCGGGAAAATCCTCTGGTTTACTGGGTCTTGAGGATGAATCACTGGCCAGAGCTTGCACAGTATGCAATTGAGCTACTGGCCTGTCCTGCATCCAGCGTTCTTTCGGAACGCACATTCAGTGCTGCTGGAGGCTTTGTAATCAATCACAGGGTGTGCCTGTACACTGTCTCAGTCGATCGTCTGACCTTCATAAAAATGAATCAGTCTTGGATCACCAGCTAGCAAGCACCTGATGCTGATGTAGCCAAATCATTTTTTTTTTTATGTGAGATCCCTTCAAGACTGCATGTTGATGCTGAGTAGGGATGAGCCGAACACCCCCCTGTTCGGTTCGCACTAGAACCTGCGAACAGCCAGAATGTTCGCGTGAACTTTAGAACCCTATTAAATACAATGGACTCGAACGTTTGAAATCAAAAGTGCTAATTATAAAGGCTAATTTGCAAGTTATTGTCCTAAAAAGGGTTTGGGGACCCGGGTCCTGCCCCAGGGGACATGTATCAATGCAAAAAAGTTTTAAAAACGGCAGTTTTTTCAGGAGCAGTGATTTTAATAATGCTTAAAATGAAACAATAAAAGTGAAATTTTCCTTTAAATTTCGTACCTGGGAGGGGGGGGGGGGTGTAGTATGCATGTAAAGTCGCGCTTGTTTCCCGTGCTTAGAACTGTCCCTGCACAAAATGTAATTTCTGAAGAAAAAAAAAGTCATTTAAAACTCACTCGTGGCTATAATGAATTGTCAGCTCCCGGCAATACATAGAAAAGTCATTGATAAAAAAAAAAAAAAAAAGCGTGGGGTCCCCCCAAATTCAATTACCAGGCCCTTCAGGTCTGGTATGGATATTAAGGGGAACCCTGCTGCAAATTAAAAAAAAAATGCATGGAGTTCCCCCAAATATCCATACCAGGCCCTTCAGGTCTGGTATGGATTTTAAGGGGAACTCCACCCCAAAAAAAAAAAGTGGAGTTCCCCCAAAAATCCATACCAGACCCTTTATCCGAGCACGCAACCTGGCAGGCCGCAGGAAAAGAGGGGGGGGTGAGAGAGCGCCCCCCCCCTCCTGAACCGTACCAGGCCATATGCCCTCAACATGGGGACCCTTGCCCGGTGGTTGTGGGGGTCTGCAGGCAGGGGGCTTATCGGAATCTGGAAGACCCCTTTAACAAAGGGGACCCCCAGATCCCGGCCCCCCCTATGTGAATTGGTAAGGGGTACATTGTACCCCTACCATTTCACGAAGAAAGTGTAAACAAAATGTAAAAAAAACCACACAGACACCTTGGAAAAGTCCTTTATTAAAAAACAAAAAAAAAAAAACATTCCAGCGATGAAATCCAGTGTCCCGCGGCGATCCGATGTCCAGCGCTGTCCACACGAGATGTCATTGGCTGAGCCTGAGCGGACCTGATGGGGAACTTCCTCTGCAGTGTATTAAATGAATAGACCCGCCCCTTCTAAAGTTCCCCATCAAGTCCGCTCAGCCAATGACGTAGGTGTAAGGCTAAGCGGACCAGATGGGGAACGTGAGAAGGGGCGGGTCTATTCATTTATTACACTGTGGAGGAAGTTCCCCATCAGTTCCGCCCCCTCATATGTCAGACCCCGCCTACGTCATTGGCTGAGTGGACCTGATGGGGAACTGCCTCTGCAGTGTAATAAATGAATAGACCCGCCTCTTCTCACTTTCCGCATCTGGTCCGCTTAGCCTTACACCTACGTCATTGGCTGAGCGGACTTGATGGGGAACTTTAGAAGGGGCGGGTCTATTAATTTAATACACTGCGGAGGAAGTTCCCCATCAGGTCCGCTCAGGCTCAGCCAATGACATTTCGTGTGGACAGCGCTGGACATCGGATCACCGCGGGACACTGGATTTCATCATTTTATTTTTTATTTTTTTATTTTTAATAAAGGACTTTTCCAAGGTGTCTGTGTGTTTTTTTTTTACATTTTTTTACACTTTCTTCTTGAAATGGTAGGGGTACAATGTACCCCTTACCAATTCACATAGGGTAGGGGCCGGGATCTGGGGGTCCCCTTTGTTAAAGGGGTCTTCCAGATTCCGATAAGCCCCCTGTCCACAGACCCCCACAACCACCGGGCAAGGGTTGTGGGGATGAGGCCCTTGTCCCCATCAACATGGGGACATCCTCCCCATGTTGAGGGCATGTGGCCTGGTACGGTTCAGGAGGGGGGGCGCTCTCTCGTCCCCCCCTCTTTTCCTGCGGCCAGGTTGCGTGCTCAGATAAAGGGTCTGGTATGGATTTTTGGGGGAACTCCACGCCATTTTTAAAAAAAAATTGGGGTGGAGTTCCCCTTAAAATCCATATTATTGTTACTGTTATGCTGAGTGACTATCCTCTTCCTCCTGTTTATGTTGATAGCTTGTAAGAAAATTTTTGTTCCTGGGCACCGCCACCAGTGCCTAAGGCTGAATTTTTCTGCCCCTGTTTAACAAATATACTTTGCAGCAGGGCTCATTACTGCGCTCCAACTAGAGTATCTGTGAGGGGTTGCAGTGTTGTGGCACCAGCACCAGTGCCTAAGGCCCAATTTTCCCTGCCCCTGTTTAACAGGGGCATGTAATTATAATTTTTGCTGCAATACTTTGCAGCAGGGCTCATTCCTGTGCTCCAACTAGAGTATCTGTGAGGGGTTGAAGTGTTGTGGTACCAGTGCCTAAGGCCCAATTTTTCTGGCCCTGTTTAACAGGGGCGTGTAATTACAATTTTTGCTGTAATACTTTGCAGCAGGGCTCATTCCTGTGCTCCTACTAGAGTATCTGTGAGGGGTTGCAGTGTTGTGGCACCAGTGCCTAAGGCCCAATTTTTCTGCCCCTGTTCAACAGGGGCATGTAATTACAATTTTTGATCTAATATTTCACAGCAGGGTTCATTCCTGCACCCACCAAGAATAACTGTGAGGGCTTACAGTGTTGTGGCAACACCACCACCACCACCACCACCAAAGGCCCAATTTTTCTGCCCCTGTTCAACAGGTGCATGTAATTACAATTCTTGATATAATATTTCACAGCAGGGCCCATTCCAGCGACCACCAAGAGTAACTGTGAGGACTTACAGTGTTGTGGCACCAGCACCACCACCACCACAGGCCCAATTTGTCTGCCACTGTTCAACAATGGCATGTAATTACAATTCTTGATATAATAGTTCACAGCAGGGCGTTCCAGTGCCCACCAAGAGTAACTGTGAGGGCTTACAGTGTTGTGACAACACCAACACCTAAGGCCCAAACTTCTGCAGAGTACATAGGGCAGGCCCCTACTTTCAAACATCCGAGTTTCAAACGACTCCTACTTACAAACAGAGGGAGAAAACAGGAAGTGAGAGGAAATTTACCCCTAGGAAGGGAAATTCTCTCCTGTAAGAGTTAATATGGGAAAAAGGTGTCTCCTCTCCACTGATGCTTTATCACCAATCCTTGTTTCCCTAAAAACCCCAAATTTTCAAAATCCAATTGTCATTGGGACAGAAAGTGAGGTGAAGTCTTCTGTACAGGTGCATAGACAGCAAAACAAATGTTACAGGGGTGATAACTATTCCCTATGTTTTCCAAAAAGCTTAATAATAAATTTTTTGGCTGGAGCTACACTTTAAAAATGTACCAGTTCAAAATTACAAACAGATTCTACTTAAGAACAAGCCTACAGTTCCTGTCTTTTTTGCATGGCCTGTATACTGCTGTTCAGAGTTTATAGGGCCTGGGGGCCCCACGCCTTTCCTTTTTTTAATTTGGGTGTGGGGTTCCCCTTAATATCCATACAAGACTCAAAGGGGCTGGTAATGGGCTGGGGGTACCCATGCAATTTTTCTCAATGATTTTCATCCATATTGCCGGGACCAGACATTACCTTAAAGCCACAAGCAGTTTTAAATGACTTTTATTCCTTTAGAAATGTCATTTTTGTGCAGGGACAGTTATAAACACGGGAAACACGCGCCACTTTACAGGCATACTATAGACATCCCCCAGGCACGATATTTAAAGGAATATTTCACTTTTATTTTTTCACTTGAAGCATCATTAAAATCACTGCTCCTGAAAAAACTTCAGTTTTTAAAACAGTTTTTTGCATTGATACATGTACCCTGGGGCAGGACCCGGGTCCCCAAACCCTTTTTAGGACAATAACTTGCATATTAGCCTTTAAAATTCGCACTTTTGATTTCTCACGTTCGAGTCCCATAGACTTTAACGGGGTTCGAAAGTTCGCGTGAACTATCGGTCCGTTTGCATGTTCTGGATGCGAACCGAACCGGGGGGTGTTTGGCTCATCCCTACTGGGTAGCCACTCCAAAAGACATGCTGGTAGGTTAATTGGATCCTGTCTAAATTGTCCCTAGTATGTGTATGTATGAATGTGACTTAGGGACCTTAAAGTGTAAGCTCCTCGAGGGTAGGGACTGATGTGAATATACAATGTATATCTAAAGCGCTGCGTAAATTGAAGGCGCTATATAAATACCTGAAATAATAAGTATTAATAGCCGTAACTATGCTGAAAACCACTGTATCCTTCCTTCATCATTGTGACTTGAATTAAAAGGAGGAAAGCTGGTTTTGTTCTTGATTCAGACCACTTATAAGAAGTGGACAAAACTTTTTCCGGATAGAGTGGAGAAGGGTTAGAGCATTGTTCTGTCCCACTTATATCTATTTTTTCTGTGTTATATTAACCTGAATCATGTTATTATTGTTCGGTAGTATGTAACCACTACAACTTGTTTTCCCATGTGACTTTGTCCCTCCCACTGTTTAGTGTTAGTTAGTTCCATCCTAGCTAGACCCACCTTGTTTCTTCTATTTTCACACAGTCAGTGGTAGTACTTCTCAGAGACAGAGCTTAGGAAAGTCATTGCTTTCTTACACTTCAAAAGACTGGAAAAACATCCTCTGTACTGCAAATAGCTGAAGTAAAATTTAAATTGCTTTGGAGTTGAAGATGATTTGAGCTTTGTGACACGGTGCATTATCCTGCTGGAAGGAGCCATCAGAAGATGGGTACATTGTAGTCATAAAGGGATGGACACGGTCAGCAACAATACTCAGGTAGCCTGTGGGTGGCGTTTAAACAATACTCAATTGGTACTAAGGGGCCCAAAGTGTGCCAAGAAAATATCCCCCACATCATTACACCTCCACCACCAGCCTGAACTGTTGATACAAGGCAGGATGGATCCATGCTTTCATGTTGTTTACCCCAAATTCTGACCCTACCATCTGAATGTTGCAGCTGAAATCGAGATTAATCAGACCAGGCAATGTTTTTCCAATCTTCTACTGTCCAATTTTGGTGAGCCTGTGCAAATTGTAGCCTCAGTTTCCTGACAGGAGTGGCACCCGGTGTGGTCGTTTGCTGCTGTAGCCCATCTGCTTCAAGGTTTGATGTGTTATGTGTTCAGAGATGATATTCTGCATACTTTGGTTGTAACAAGTGGTTATTTGAGTTACTGTTGCCTTTTTATCATCTCGAACCAGTCTGCCCATTCTCCTCTGACATCAACAAGGCATTTTCATCTAAACAATTGCCGCTCACTAGATATTTTCTCTTTTTCGGGCCATTCTCTGCAAACCCTAGAGATGGTTTTGCGTGAAAATCCCAGTAAATCAGCAGTTTTTTTATATACTCAGACCAGCCCGTCTGGCACTAACAACCATGCCACGTTCAAAGTCACTTAAATCCCCTTTCTTCCCTATTCTGATGCTCAGTTTGAACTTCAGCAAGTCGCCTTCACCACATCTAGATGCCTAAATGCATTGAGTTGCTGCCATGTGATTGGCTGATTAGTTACCAAGCAATTAAAGAGGTGTACCTAACAAAGTGGCTGGTGAGTGTAGTTCCTAAACCCCAATGTACACAAACCTTTTGCTCTGATTTATACCAGTGTGACATGTCATGCAACTTGAGAATTCAAAGTCGCATGACAAGCCACACCCCATTACTGGCAATGGAACCATTCTAATCGGTGTGACTCAAGTCACAGCAACTTAGAAAAGGTTCCTGCACTATTTTTGTGTGACTTTATTGTGACTTGTATTGACATCTCTTAATAAAGTTGCAACAAGTGTCAGCAAGACGCAATGAAGTCGCACAGGATAGTCGGCTGTCAAAGTCGCGTGACTTTGAAGCCGCATAGATGTGAACTGGGGCTTAGTGGGCTTTGAAGAACTGAGTAAAAGCCATTTTAAGACAAAAGCTCACAGAAGGCCCCATACACACGCATTACATTGTTACATAGTTGGTAAGGTTGAATAAAGACGGGGGCGTGTCCGACTTCCGGTATGTGAGGATCGTTTCCTTGTGAGCTCCGGACCGCGCTGAGATCCTGAACTAATCCTACACGGCCTAAGGCTATTATTTTCGCCCCTGGGTATCTGGGACGGCTGCGGAACACTTCGGGTACATGACGATGGTAAATAAGTACGGCCCGAAGGCCGGCAGCACGCCCGCGGATCGTCTGGCCCGCTTTGCACACGAGGCCAGCCAAGATGGCGCCCAGAATACTGACAAGCAGCGCGGTGCTCCTAAGGACGGACGCCAGTGGACCGAGGGGGACACGGACTGGATTGATCCAACAGACCCACTAGCCGCTCCCCTGCCCTCTCCTTCATCGCATGTGGAGGAGGGAGGCTCCGGTTCACAGGTAAGCGAACCGACATTAGCTCAAATCATGGACACTATTAAGAGCTGCCATGTGGTGCTGACCACACAGATAGAAACTATCAGAGTGGATTTTGCAATAATGAAGGATGATGTCAAAAAGATTAGGCATCGGGTCACTAATGCGGAGCAAAGAATTGGAGCGGTGGAGGGTGATCTTAACCCGCTCATGTTACAAGTGAGAGATGTTGCGGCGGACCACAAGTCCCAGGAGACCAAACTCTGGGAAATTGAAGATAGGCTCAGGAGAAACAATTTACGGTTCCTGGGATTCCCCGAGGGGTCGGAGGGCAAAAATCCAGAGGAATTCCTCCTGTCATGGCTCCAGCAGACCTTTGGAGCAGATAGCTTCTCCCACTTATTTGCCATTGAACGGGCTCATAGAGTCCCCCTGCGGTCTCCACAACCTGGCAGATACCCCAGACCCATGATGGCCCGCTTTCTCTATTTTAGAGATAAAGAAACCATTCTCCGCAAGGTGGCACTATGCCGGAACTGATGAGTGGGAACCAGCGAATTACCATCTTTCCTGATTTTTCAGCTGCGACACAGAAGCAGAGAGCGGCATTCCAAAGTGTAAAGCAGCGCCTGAGGGACCGCAGTCTCCCATACAGTATGTTGTATCCTGCACGACTGCGGGTGGTGCATAATGGAAAGACCCAGTTTTTTACCTCTCCAAAGGCAGCAAATCAGTGGCTGGAAACACTGGGTGCAGGAAGATGAATCCTCCTTAACCCACTGCACAGATCCGGTTTACAAAAAAATAAAAAAAATAAAAAAAAATAATACAATTTTGAACGCTTTGCAGTACTCCTTGATGACACATCTCAGTAATGACCACGGGGACTGTTGAAACTCCTTATAGACTTCAGAGGCAACAGGGCCTAAAGATCATACGCAGTTATCGGCGCGGTTCGTAAGTTGCTCAATAGACTTCCAAGTACTCACCCTTGTACCTCCGATCCGGCTGGATTGGAGGAATTACCCCCCTAGGGTAACTCTTCTTGGTTACATTCAATGTTTGGGGACAAAGACCGTGGGAGGTTTGGGGCTGCGGGCAGGGAGGGGGGAAGGGATGTTATGATCCTACATTGTGGATCACAGTTTTACGGGTATAATCTGGATAATTTCACAGAAAAACGGCATGGGGTACAGGGGCAGGTAGGGGATGTAATGAGTTCAGCAATATGTGTGCACTCTTGTGACTGTTATTTGCAAATTGCGTGGGTGGTGCAGAATGGAGTGCCTTGGAAATGGCTGGGGGACCGGAGTCTTTGCAGACCCAGGCCTATAGAACCCACAGTGAAAATTATTATGCTCTCCCACCATGCAGGCTCTTAAAGTAATATCCTGGAATGTGCGAGGTCTTAATTCCAGGATTAAGAGAGCTTTGGTATTTAAACACATACAGAAATGTAGACCCAGTATTGTTTTCCTACAGGAAACGCATCTGGTGGGATCTAGAACACTTGCCCTCCACAGAGCTTTTGTAAACAGGGCATTCCATTCTACATATTCTAACTATGCGAGAGGGGTCTCAGTATTAGTGTATAAAACATTGCTATGCACAACCAAGCTGGTCAAGACAGACTCACTTGGAAGATATGTAATTTTAATTCTGATCATAAACAGCAAGCCATATACCTTTGTGGCAGTATACATCCCTCCCCCATTTGTGGTGGGGACGTGGGAAGACATAATGTCAACGGTTGTTGGGGTGGCGGAAGGACCCATAATTTTGGCAGGGGATCTGAACATGGTGTTGTCACCTGTAATGGATAGATTTGGCATGGCGGCTATGGACAGCTCCCCATTGGCGGCTGGTGTGAAACCGTATAATCTAACGGAGGCGTGGAGGTGGAAACATCCAAACACCAAAGCGTATTCATGCTACTCTGCCACGTTCAATACCCTTTCTAGAATAGATATGTGCTTTGTATCTACAGAACTGTTACCCAAAGTAGTGGGTGTCCAATATCTCCCCAGGGCTGTCTCAGACCATTCGCCACTAATGATTTCTATAGATGTAGAGAGGCCGCGAGGGTTCAGTTTATGGAGACTGAGCCCCCTGTGGCTTAAGGAAGAAATTTTTGAGAGAGCCACGCAAAAATCTATTAACACATTCTGGATAGAGAATAGAGGGGAAGTACCAGTGGGAACCACATGGGATGCGTTTAAGGCTACCCTTAGAGGCTCTACAGGAGATCTTATTAAACAGCTCAGGTCAGATCGTGAATGGAAACTGAGGGACTCTGAACAACAGGCCACGAGTGCAGAGGTGGAATATATTAAGAATCCCACGGTAAATAACTATAAAATTTGGAGGGAAGGGGTTAGGCAACTTGACTTAGTCCTAGTGGAAAAAACACAAAAAAAGCTTCTGTACCAGTCCCAGCGGATGTTTGAATTTGGTAATAAAAATAGCAGACTGTTAGCATATCTAGCCCATTCGCAGCAACCAACCGCTTCTATCCCACGTATATTTGACAGATGTAATAATCTGTGCACATCACAAACGGATATAGCTAATGCATTCATCACATTCTATTCTGACTTATACTCTTCCAGAGTGACCTATGAGCAAGAAGAGGTACAGAACTACCTGGCCCATGTCCCACTTCTGGAGTTGTCAGGGGAGGCATCAAGGGAGCTAGAACTCCCAAAATCCACAGAGGAGATATCAGGGGCCATTGGCTCCCTGACACCGAACAGGACACCAGGTTTAGATGGATACCCTGTGGAGTGGTATGCTACCTATAGGGAAAGTCTGACACCAAAGTTACTTGAGGTGTTTAACAAGGCTAGGGAGCTGGGGAGACTTCCAGATTCCCTCAGGGAGGCATTGATCGTGCTAATACCTAAGCCGCACAAGGACCATGAACAGTGTGAATCATATAGGCCCATTTCATTAATTAATGTGGATGCCAAGATCCTCGCCAAACTCCTCGCCGCCCGTCTGAATAAAGTTATAGCATCAATTATTCATCCTGACCAAACGGGCTTCATACCGACGCGCTCAACGGCCATAAACCTGAGACGTCTCTTTACTATTTTACAAACTGCGGGCCCAACACCGGACACTAGGATTGTGGTGTCCTTGGACACCCACAAGGCTTTTGATTCTATTGAATGGCCATATCTGGTGGCGGTCCTTGGGCGGCTCGGGTTTGGACCTAGATTTATAGCCTGGGTGAGGTTATTATATGCAGAACCGGTGGCACGATTAAGGGTGAATAACACCATTACAGACCAATTTAAAATAGCTAGGGGCACTAGGCAGGGGTGCCCTTTATTGCCCCTGCTGTTTGCCCTGGCCATCGAACCCCTGGCAGCTCTGCTGAGGGTGGATGGGGAGATTAGGGGCTGTATGGTAAATGAAAGGGAAGAAAAGACATCACTTTACGCTGATGACATGCTCTTGTACCTAGCGGAAGCGGAGGGATCCTTGACAGCAGCCCTAGACAGAATATCCAGGTTTGGAACATACTCTGGCTTTAAAGTAAATTGGAACAAGTCAGTGATTTTTCCGTTCTGCTCCACATGCACACCTGTTCTCCCTCCGGAGATCCCATTGCAGGTGGTGTCTCGCTTCCGATATCTGGGGGTCGAGATACAGCTGCCGCTGAATACATTCATAGCTAATAATCTACTACCCTTGATAGCACGTCTTAAGGACAGTCTTCAGGTATGGGGCAAGTTGCCCCTCAACCTCCTTGGTAAAGTAAACATATATAAAATGATTTATCTCCCAAGATTCCTATATCTGTTGTGGCACGCTCCGATATACATACCCAAAAAATTGTTTTCAGAGATTACTAAACTGCTTTTGCCCTTCCTGTGGGGAGCTAAACCGGCCAGAGTGTCATTGGAAACACTGTACTTACCAATAAAATCGGGCGGATTGGCACTACCCGATCTCCAGTGTTACTATCTGGCTGCCCAGCTGACACATGTACACTGGTGGGGCTTCCCCAAAATGGAGAATGCCTCGGTTGACACCCAGGCGGCCCAAGTATGCTCATATGAGGCTCTGAATAATGTTGTGTATCGGGACGGGCCGTATCCGGAGCGGGGAGCAGGGATATTAAAACTATCATACAAGATATTTCACATGTGTAATGATCGAATGAAAGGCACTAGCCTAACGAGATCCCCGTACGCCCCTTTGTGGCGTAATCCGCAACTACAAGAGATATATAAAATCCCGGATGGGGAATGCTGGGCAGAATATGGTGTTAAGTATGCCCACCAACTATTTAGGGATGGGATGGTTAGAACATTTGCAGATCTCAAGAGGGAATACAACTTGCCTAATACCTTCTTCTTCCGTTACTTGCAACTGCGTCACGCAGCTAGAGCACAGTATGGGGGAGAGGAGGTGGCACTTCTCCATTCATGTACGGAAAAACTGATAGCGGAGGAGGATCACTCTAAATTGATATCTAGGTACTATTTCGGCCTGCTGGCACCCTCCTCTGCTGGTCTGGAGAGGGTGGCAGCACAATGGAAAAGAGATATACCAACTATGTCAGAGGAGTCGTGGACTAAGGCCCTGGACTCACTCGTGCCGGCAATGGTATCAGCCAGAGACAAATTAATACAGTTCAACTATCTCCACAGGACTTATTACACTCCGCATAGGTTGTATAGAATGGGAAGACGGGACACGTCAGAATGTCCTAGATGTAGAAATGAAATGGGAGATTTCTTTCATATGGTATGGTTATGCCCTAAAGTGATGTTATTTTGGAAAACAATCCTCCACTATTTGGAGGAGGCTATGGACGTTCCTAACATCTATTCCCCGGCCAGATGCTTATTAGGCGATCTGGAGGAGGAAGGGATATCTGATTCTCAGAAAAAACTCCTCAGAATTCTCTTTTGCTACGCAAAGAAGGCTATAGCTCTAAGATGGAGGGAGCCGACCCCTCCCGCATTACAGAATTGGATAGACATGGTGAACCAAGCGCTACCATTATATAAGCTGACATATGTATCCAGGGGATGCCCAAAGAAATTCGATAAAATCTGGGCGGGATGGTTAAAAGATGAATTTATCGATCAGTGAAGTAACAGATGTGCAATAAGACAGTCAATATGTGATGTCTGAAGTATTGGGACACCCGCTGTAGTGAGAACGTGAACATACTTATACCTACCTTGTGCCATATGTAACATGTTTGAGTTTGAAAAGAGGGGGGAGGGGGGGAATTTGTTGCTAGTATTAGTACTGTTTAAAAAAACAGGGGGGGGAGTTTAATTTAAAAAAAAAAAAAAAAAAAATGTGTGTGTGTATGTAGGTATGTGTATATGTATGTATATGTATGTATATGTATATATATATATATATATATATATAAAATATATTAACTGACAGAATACATAAAAGATGGAAGTGCAGCAAATGTTGCTTGGATGTTCAATAAAGTGTAATGTATAACATAGATAAAGGAAAGATGTGAGACATGCACAAGATACAGATATGTTGATTATAGACTCTTTAATATTGTACCACATATGTATAACCTTTCTACACAATGTATGTGAATTGCACTGTATAAGGTTCTGTGTATTGTGTCAAAATTTCAATAAATTTACCCTTTAAAAAAAAAAGGTTGAATAAAGACAATAGTCCATCCAGTTCAACCTGTGTTGGTGTGTGTTCATGTAGATAATTATTTCCCATATCCCTGTATATTGTCTTCAATAAGATGCACGTCCAAGAGTCTTTTGAAACTATTAATACTTCCTGTTGACACCACTGCTTGTGGACGAGAGTTCACCATCCTTATTGCTCTGACAGTAAAAAAAACCCTAGACAGGTTAAACCACTTCTCTTCCAATCTCATTGTGTGGCCCCGTGTCCTCTTACATTTCCTGAGACTAAATAGTTTCCTACCTACACAGGGATTACCGTTGAGATATTTGCATAACGCTATCATATCCCCTCTCAATCGTCTCTTCTCCAGGGAGAATAAATTTAGTGCTTGTAGTCGTTCCTCATATTTAAGGTCCTCCAGCCCCCTTATTAATTTTGTTACCCTTCCTTGAACTCTCTTCAGTACAGCACATCCCTTCTGAGGATTGGTGACCAGAACTGGACAGAATACTCCAGATGCGGCCGAACCAGAGTTTTATAAAGTGGTAGATTTATTGGGGTTTTATTGCCGGTAGATCAACATCATTAAATATTAGATTATTTCTAAACCAACAAATTCCAGAAGAAGAATCAGGAGTAAGAAAAGTGAGGATTAATGAGGGGGTTTCCGAATATTCTCCATTAGTTTGAGGCAGGTGTGTCAATTATTGCCCCTGCTTTTTGCCTTGGTGGTGGAGCCATTAGCCATAGCAATAAGAATAGCGGTGATATAAAGTGCTTTAGAAGGGGGAGGATGGAGGAAAAAATATCACTATATGTGGGTGACATACTCCTGTTCTTGGGAGATATGGAACACTCACTAATAATGGCAATGGAGATTATAAAAATATTTGGTTTGTTCTCTGGGCTGTCCATCAACTGTGAAATACCGGTTCTTCTCCCGATGGACGGAGTAGTACGGGGTCTACCAGAAAATGCTAGACATCTACAGGTAGTAGAGAATTTTAAATATTTGGGTATAAATATAACGGTAAACCCTAAGTTGTATATATTAAAAAATCTAAAAGGCATTTAGAGTAAAATGCAGGAAATCAAAGCGTCTCCCTTTTTCAGTGGTAGGTCGCTGTAGTTTAATCAAGATGACATGGCAGCCCCAGCTTTTATATATCCTGCATAACTCGCCAATATGGATCCCGGGATGAGGTTTAAGAAACTGGAGAGTCTATTTAGGGAATTGATTTGGAGGAAAGGACAGGCTAGAGTTCGAATGAGGGTATTACAGCTGCCAAAAGATAAGGGAGGCCTGGCTGTGCCACACCCTTGGAGGGCTGGGAGGTGGGTAATGTCACCACTAGCTATAACTCCCATGCGTTATTGTCCTGTACTCCACATACAGACCTGATAGAGGCATTGTAAGCAGATTCATTGGGGGGAAGGGACCAATGTCCAACCACAAAGTTGTTGTCGAAGGTATGGAGCACGGCACGTTTAGCATTACAGTACTCGAGATTCACTGACTATACACCCATTTGGGATAATGGGAAGTTGCCTGAACTTGAGAGGTTGGAGAATTTTGGTAACTGGAAACAAAGGGGGGTATTAAGATTGTGACAACTATATACTGTAGGGGTACTGAAGACTTTCCAGAAGTTGAAGGATGAATTTGGAGGGATGAATATGTATTTTTGAAATGTTTTTTGTATGGAAAATATTTTTGCATCTATTGGAAAAAGTGAAAATAAAGTTGAATTAAAAAAAGGATTATCGTTTTGTCTCTGGAGTAAATCCCTTTTTTCCTCAGTTTAGGCCGATACTTATTCTTCTACATATTTTTGGTAAAAAAAATCACAATAAGCGCTTGTTGATTGGTTTGCGCAAAAGTTATAGCGTCTACAAAATAGGGGATAGTTTTATGGCATTTTTATAAAAAAAAAATTTTACTAGTAATGGCGGCGTTCAGCGATTTTTATTGTGACTGCAACATTATGGCGGACACATCGGACACTTTTGACACCATTTTGGGACCATTGTCATTTTTACAGCGATCAGTGCACTAAATATGCACTGATTACTGTAAAAATGACACTGGCAGTGAAGGGGTTAACCTGTAGGGGGCACTGAAGGGGTTAAGTGTGACCTAATGAGTTATTCTTACTGTGGGGGAGTGGCCTGGCGTGACACGTCATTGATCGTCGTTCCCGATGACAGGGAACAGACGATTACTGCCACTGCCACTAGGAAGAACGGGGAAAGGTTTGTTTACACTTACCTCTCCCCGTTCTTCAGCTTTGTGACCCGATCACAGGACACCGGCACCGATCGGGTCCGCAGATCCCACGGGCGCGGTCACAGAGCTCAGGACCGGGTCGCGAGCGCACCGCCGGCGGCGCACGCGCAACCCACGGCTGGGATCTTAAAGGGGACGTACCTGTACGCCCTTGTGCCCAGCGGTGCCATTCTGTCGACGTACATCGTCGTGCGGTGGTCTTTAAGTGGTTAAAGGGACACACTATTTGTTATAGAAAATGTGTGTATATTAAGAATTCTGGAAACAATACATAAATAACACTTTTTATCTGCCCAGACTTTCTAAAATAATCCATACAGTCTAAAATGCAAAAAACATTGTAAAGCAATTTTTCATGAAACAAAATATCCAAAGCAGTGAATGTACTTTGTTCAGACAACAGCGAACAGGCATAGAAATGGATCAGCATATTTTAATGCAAAATCAGTGTTTTCAAGCCCTATCAATAGAAAACCACGGCTAAGAATTGTTTGCAGAACAGCCGAATAATTGTGCATTTACAAATAAAACATCTGGTAACTCTCAGGAGTTTATAACACATTTCCATTTGAGACAACTAAAGTTAGGAACTTTTAAACAAAGTGATATATAGTCACAGTAAACAAGGGCCAAAACGTTATCTCTGCTAAATCGTACCTATCGTATCGTTCTGGGATAGTGATTCATGATAACCAGACAGAAACAATATATAGCTAAAAGTCTGTGGACATGTAACCATTACACTTGTATGTGATTGTTTGGCATCCCATTCCAAAACCATGGTCATTTATATCTTGGAAGCTATAACAACCCTCCACTCTTCTGAGAAGGCTTTCCACAAGATTTTGGTGTGTGCCTGTGGAAATGTGTTCTCATTCAGCCTAAAGAGCATGTACTGATGTTGGGTAAAGCCTCGTACACACGGTCGGACTTCAAACAAACTTTTCTGTGGATTTTTGTCTGAAGGGAGTTGGCCGGGCACACCCATAGCATACACACGCTCAGACTTTTCTGCAAACTTTCCCAAAACGTTCCCAACATCACGTGTTTTTTCTGCTCTTTACCGCCACCCTTTGGTCAACTTCTGCTATTATTGGTTGATTTTAACATTGGTTCTGGACATGCGTATTTGTACTTCGGACAAAAGTCTGATGGATTTCTGTACACACGATAGGACTTTGCACGATCAGACTTTTGTTGCCGAAAACTTTGTCCGTTTGCAGAGCAAACTTTTGTCCGATGGAGCGTACACACGGTCGGATTTTTTGAAAAACTTGCTCATTTTGAAGTTTGTTGGCCAAAAGCTGACCGTGTGTACGGGCCTTTAGAAGTCCCGGCTCACAAATAGCTTCTCAATTGATCCCAAAGATATTCAGTAGGGTTGAGATCAAGCATCTGAGCAGGCCATTCATGTTCCTCCACACTATACTTGTCAAACTCTTTATGGACCTTGTTTTGTGCATCTGAGCTTAATCACTTGGAGAAGTGTTCAAACTTCTTCCGCAATGGCAGTCTTCATGTTGCTCTTGGAAAAGGTTTCTTTTAAACTTTTCTTTAGGGCTTGAGACATGTTTGCTCTTTAATTGCTCTTTAAAGAGAAAGCAAACACTGGTGGGGTTTACTTCCTCTTTTGCTCCCTGCAAAGCCTGCCAATTAAAAGCATAATGGGCTAGTATGCATCACATACTAGCCCATTATGTGACACTTACCTGAAAACTAATCCAGAGCTGTCCCCTGTGAAGGCTGCGTCCATCTTCTTGCCCCTCTTCCTTCCGGGGCCGCGGACTCCGGCTCTGTGATTCGCCGGAGCCGGGTGACGTCACTCCCGCGAAACGGCACAGTCCAACTGAAGCAACGGCACGACTTTGTGTCTTCTGCACATGCAGATACAGGGGAATATCCCCTAAACCGTGCAGGTTTAGGAGATATCCAGGAGAGCTACAGGTAAGCCTTATTATAGGCTTACCTGTAGCAAAAAGTGGTATGTAAGGGTTTACAACCACTTTAATTTTGTAGTCTGTAGTTCGCAGATGGCATAAAGCTATACAGTACAGTATAATGCTGGCTATACAGGGGCCGAAAATTGGCCAAAAATGGTCAGTTCGGCAGGAACTGGCCTGTGTGTACAGCTCCTCGACCAACAGAAGGTGGTTGTGAGACTGGCTTTTGTCAAACGAGCATGCTGGAAAACTAGCATCTGATCAACCATTGGTTGCCAATGTTGATCAGTGTGTCCTGGCCGGGGGAGGGGGGGGCAGTCCTCCTGTCAGAACACAATAGCTCAGTTAGAGTTCCAGAAAATAATTAATCATTGAACCTCTGTATCTCAAGGTGCCATCCACAGAATCACCACTTACTGTTATTAAAGTAGACCTAGAATCATATACTGTATATTGCTTTAGGTAAAACCCAGTTCCATATTAGAGTTTAAAAATAATATATATTGCCCAGCACTCTGGGGTTAGTGTCAGTCCTTTTCTGGGTTGGATGATTCTGACAAGTCTAACTTCAGCTTGGGAAAACAATTTAAGAATTTGTTCCCTGCACCAATAAAAATTCAAAATATAATATAATTCTCACTGCTGCTGTCTGCAGAAGACTGATGACATCATCTCGGCCTAGGCAGAGTCATAGTGCTTTTTGATGATAAAAGGTACAGCTCTAGTGCTGTATAGTATGGCATGTCAGGAATTTACTTACGCAGAATTGGAAAGTTACAGATACCCACTTTAGTCCTAGAAGGTTTTACCTTAATGACAATAAAGAAGAAAAACATATGGGAGAGATGAAGGTGCTGCGAACCCCGGTAAACAGAAAGAAAGAAGGGACAAATTCCCCAGTGGGGCTTTGGACAGCGGTATAAAACTATCAGAAAACTGTACAATGGATAACAGAAAAACAGTACATTTATTTGGAATCACATAGTAGTGGTATAATAATTACAATGAAGCATATAAGCATAGATCATATGTCAGTAAAAATATATAAAAAAGGGGCTGGCCCAATGGTATAGTATACATTCCACAACAAAGCGTATATGCAAATAGTACAGAGATTGAAGCATGTGGTTGCATATCGAGATGCTAAGGTGCAGAATCCCGACGTGTTTTGACCTGTATGTGGTCATCATCAAGGGGACAATTAGCTCTAGAAGACACATTGCATATCATCAGACTTGTAAAACATATCATCACATCATGAATACCAAATAGGTTCTAAATGCTGACATATTTACCGCTAAAAAGTGGAAAGAGTGATCCCAGGGCCAGGAGAGATGCGGGCTGTGGAGCAGTCCGGCCCCCCCCCCCCCCCCCCGTGGCCACCCCTGTCTATCCCAAAGGGGACGGGCCCGATCCAAGGGGATTGCAAGGAGCCGCAACAGTGACACCCTCCAGGGGACGGAAGGGTTAGCATCTGCAATAAACACCCAATCAGTGACCATATAGAATGCAAGGATTTTAGATAAATTATCTCAACACACTGGCAAGAGTATAAAGTAAGAGTATATATGTATGTATGGTATAGGTACATGGACTTATTCCAAACAGGTCTGTTTGTCACGGTGTACCTAGCAGTAACTTGGTTTTAAGTTTTTGGTTCCATATATGTAGGTAACTACACACATGGGTGTGGTAAAGAAATAAAGAAAAAATGGTTATCTAAAGAAATTGACAGGTTAAATTGTGGTGTGTGAGTGATAATAGTGATAGATTATATAAGTGATACGCACAGCCTGTAGGGCGGTGGGATGGTGAAGGTACCAATTAAATGGGAAATAGAAACAGTAAAGTAAAAGTGGTATCAGCTGACTGAGTGCAAACTAAGGTGTAGGGCACATAGCAAATGTAAAAGTGATGGGATTGAACATATCAAACAAGAGGTGAAAAGAGCAACAACTGGAAATTAAAAAGTGGTGTTGTTGAACCCCAAAACAAACTAATAAAGTAAGGAGTGGGTCAAAATTGTGTAGTGTAAAGTATTTACCTTAAGAAATGTAGTAGGTCGTATAAATGGTGGTTGTAAGTCATAAAATTCTGACTGCAGGTAGGCAGGAAAGATAAACCTGAGAGACCGAGAGATCCTGTATGTAGTGCTGTCCATCCTAAATCGCTTTGAATCAAAATGTGACTCATCAGCGGTGGTCATAGATATATGCCAAAAAAATGTGGCAATTAAGGTGAATAGATGCAGGTGAAGCCTCCCTCTCCCCTCCCCTCAGAGATGTGCGTCCAGGCTGCTCAAACCGAGCGGCCCTAGTGCGACTCCCTCGGCGTCCCAGAAGGCTGAGAAGCCTCGGTATCCACCGTCATCTCCGCCGCAGTGCGCACGCCGAGACATCCCACGCATGCGCACTGCACCGTAGACGGTCCGGAGATAAACAAGGGACCCTGCCGGCAGGGTGGGGTTGGAAACAGCGAAAGATATAAATCGCTCATTCGCGTACCAAGACACTGAGGGGGGACGCGAAAATTCACATCCCCGCAAGAGCATACACTCTCACCCTGCCGGGAAGCCACAGTGAACCGGAGCCCAACCACCCGAGATGACAGGGGCGACAAGGGGCGAACCCCAACCATCCCAGACCCACATCTGGACTAATTAGACAAAGTACTGGCATCCACCATGGTGATTAGGCATGCTGTAGTTGAGTGCATTAAGATTGTGTGTAGTATTTGTTAGATGATTCAATTGTGCTGATAGTACCCATTGTACGAATAAAGAATTTATACACGGGCCATGTGATAAGTCAGAACGGTCCCAGATACCTTTGTGTAGAGTTTCAGAACATGAATGGTACAATAGTGGAACGCGCTGCAATACAGGAATGTGAAGTGGAAGTATCCTGATGCTGAGACAGGGGATAGATAAAATTACAATCTAATCCCCCATTCAAGGGGAGTTGAACCAAACATATGGCAACCCATTAATCATCCTTGAATGTTTGTCATGATAGATAGAAGGAATATCACAGAAGGGGACCCTAGAGACAACACATCGCCCCTGTCATATCTCTCATGTGTAGTGGGAGGGGAAGTGGGTGTTTATCCACCCGGTTAGTACAATAAAGAAGAAACACATATGGGAGAGATGAAGGTGCTGCGAACCCCGGTAAACAGAAATAAAGTAGGGACAAATTCCCCAGTGGGGCTTTGGACAGCGGTATAAAACTAACTGATAATAGTGATAGATTATACAAGTGATAAGCACAGCCTGTAGGGCGGTGGGATGGTGAAGGTACCAATTAAATGGGAAATAGAAACAGTAAAGTAAAAGTGGTATCAGCTGACTGAGTGCAAACTGAGGTGTAGGGCCCATAGCAAATGTAAAAGTGATGGGATTGAACATATCAAACAAGAGGTGAAAAGAGCAACAACTGGAAATTAAATAGTGGTGTTGTTGAACCCCAAAACAAACTAATAAAGTAAGGAGTGGGTCAAAATTGTGTAGTGTAAAGTATTTACCTTAAGGAATGTAGTAGGTCGTATAAATGGTGGTTGTAAGTCATAAAATTCTGACTGCAGGTAGGCAGGAAAGATAAACCTGAGAGACAGAGAGATCCTGTATGTAGTGCTGTCCATCCTAATCCGCTTTGAATCAAAATGTGACTCATCAGCGGTGGTCATAGATATATGCCCAAAAAAATTGGCAATTAAGGTGAATAGATGCAGGTGAAGCCTCCCTCTCCCCTCCCCTCAGAGATGTGCGTCCAGGCCGCTCAAACGGCTGTCCAAAGCCCCACTGGGGAATTTGTCCCTTCTTTCTTACCTTAATGACAGGCCATTTTTTGTGATACAGCACTGCGTTACTTTAACTGACAATTGCGCGGTCGTGCGACGCTGTACCCAAATAAAATTGATGTTCTTTTTCCCACAAAAGAGTTTTCTTTTGGTGGTATTTGATTATAAACTAAAGAAGAGTGACAATTTTGAAGAAAAAAACAATATATTTAACTTTCTGCTATAAAAGATACCCAATAAAAATGTCTTCATCAGTTTTGGCCAATATGTATCCCAATAAGCGTATATTGATTGGTTTACATAAAAGTTATCGCGTCTAAAAACTATGGGATGTTTTTATGGCTATGGAATTTTTTTTTTTTTTTACTAGTAATGGCAGCGATCAGCGATTTTTAGCTTGACATTGCGGGGGACAAATCGGATACCTAACTGACACTTTTGACACTTTTTTGGGAACCAGGGACATTATTACAGTCATCAGTGCTAAAAATATGCACTGGTGCTATATTAATGATAGGGAAAGGGTCAACACCAGGGGCGATCAAAGGGTTAACTGTGTGCTTGCTAACTGTGTGGGGGTTTCTCTGACTTGGTGAAGACAGAGATCGGTGTTCCTGCTTAGCAGGAACACCGATCTCTATCTTCTCCCCTGTCAGAACGTGATCTGCCTTGTTTACATAGACAGACAGATGTTTTGCCTCTCTCAAAAACTATTGCGGGTGGCTGGCGGGCATCGGTCCGCCGGACCCGCTGATTGGCTAACCCTCTGTTCAATCAGCGCGTGCACGCCCCTCCGGTGTCTATTGCATGAAAGTACGTACAGGTACATGATTTCGCGCAATAGAGCCGACCTGCCGCAGTACATGTACGTTAGGCGGTCGCAAGTGGTTAAATAAGCCTCTAGTAACTGTTCTGGTTCTGAATCTAATGTAGCTAAACTTCTTTATCTTATATTTGTATGCATCAAATATTTTTCACTTTGAGCAAAGTCTGCTCTTTATTTTTATGTAGGAAACAGGTACTACCTTTGCTCCTTGCTACCTTGGGAACAAGGCAGAAAGAAGTCTTACAATTTCTATCCTTGCTTCTTCGTGTTTTTTTTCCCTTTCATTTATCTAGCAGATTGCCATGCCCACCCATTTGTCGGTAATCATGGCAAGCAATGACATGACAGGAGTAATTGAGGCAGATGCTGTGTGCAGATTTTAAAGATCACTTAGAAGTTGCGTGACATTTGGGATGACATGTAAAGATTTAACTGGTTCCATCTGAGTAGTATAGTTTCGGCATCCAGGCTGGTGTGTCTCTTACTTCGTGGTGCTGTGACTTTAGATCAGCCTAATTAATTTTATTGCATAGCTATAGCTGCGGGTACTCTGAAAAAAACAGTTATTAAATACAAATTATGATTGCATCCTGTTTGTCTTGCATTGCATATTAGTGAATAGCAATATTAATGACTACAGGTACTCGACACTAACATGCTTTGACAATATTTCCCATCTCCAGATCCCAGGGATTATCATGGATTCCATGTTTCCAGATAACACCTGGGTGTGTAATATCTAGTAATATTAATCATTTGTAATCATCCAGTTCTTAGGATCATGTAAATTTAATATCACTAATTGCACATAGTATACAAATACATATTTAATTTTTTCTAGAAAAGGGAATAAATGGTAGCCTTTTTAAAAATCACAATATTCAAGGAGGTATCATCCATAATTTGGCAATGCAATACAAAAAAATAAAATAAAAAAAAAAATGGATATAGGACTTCATATACAGTATACCTCCAAAAGTAATTAAACCTTATATTAAAAACATTCAATGTTTATTGTATACAAAAGACTTAAAAAGATAGTCATTCCACGCATTGTAAAATACATTACATATTGTGTGTGCAAGGTCAGCCAATAGTATCAACAAATCATCTGAGACATCCTACATAAAATGTTACAAGTATGTTGAAGTAGAATCAATGCGTTTCGTGGAAACACTGCTTCTTCAGGACCTCTTTGACCTCTCTTGTAGCTTCATTTAACACAATTTATAATTAAAATTAGAAATAAACAAAATATTCAAATGAATATTGTGACAGCAGGAAGGTAAAGTCACCTGGTTGCATCCAGGGGGGTAGATATATTTCGCCCAGATTCAGGCTTTACGCCGACTTATACAACTAGGTGGAGAGTTGTATAAGCCCAGCTGAGGCTAGTGGGCTCATGGATGACTCATACCTCTAGGGAGAGTGTGGGGCGTCGTGCAGACAGGGAGTTGATGAGACCAGCTGAAGCTTGTCAGCTCATTTAGGCCTCTATAAGAACTCCCAGATTCATTAGGTGTTTGCTCATGCCTGGAACCAGACCTGTGTGGACTGTCTAGGGAGAGTGAACCCCTGTGCGGTGAGACAAAGCCTGTGTGGCTATTTGCTTGGACATTTAAAACCAGGGACTTAGGGACTAGGACAGCACTAGGCTGATCCCAGTTGTTAGTTAGGAAACCTGTATGTTTACTCAGAGGTCAAGTTGACCAGGATTTATTTTATTTATGTTTCTTTTGCTTTGCTGTGTTTTGTCACTGTAAATAGAAAATAAACCGCACCTTTTTGATTTTGAAAACCACAACCTCCGTTTGCTGGGCCTGTTTTTGTGTGGGGAGCCCATCCCGGGGGTCACACACACCCGCTGCCGAGCAAACCCCCTCACAGTTGGTGGAGAATGCAGGCAGTTTTTTTTAAGCCAGCATGGAGGAGATACTGAAACAGCTGGCTCTAGCAAATGCCAATCAACAGCAGACAAATGCAGGTTTGCAAAGGAGCCTTGCAGCCCAGCAGCAAGCTCATCAACAGAGCCTTGCAGCCCAGCAGCAAGCTCACCAACAGAGTCTGGAAGCTCAGCAACAAGCCCAGCAGCAATCTGAGGCCCGCTTCATAGACCTGTTACAGAAGCAAGAGCAGAGACTACAACAAATGGAAGCAGTAATGCAGCAACGTCCGCAGACCAGTGAGGAAAGCCGTCCCACTAATACCGCGTCCTTTGGGGTGAGTCGTTTATTGACAAAAATGACTGGAGAGGATGATCCAGAGGTATTTTTGACCACATTTGAAAGGACCGCTGAAAGAGAAAAGTGGCCTGAGGAGCAGTGGGCTGGACTGGTGGCTCCTCTGTTAACTGGTGAATCGCAGAAAGCTTACTATGACCTAGAGCCTAACCAAGCAAAAGACTATGTGATGCTAAAAGCTGAAATTTTGGCAAGGCTGGGTGTCACCCAGGCTGTCCGGGCTCAGCGTGTGCATAACTGGACTTTCCAGCTTGGAAAACCCCCCAGGTCTCAAATGTATGATCTCATTCACCTGAGCAGAAAGTGGCTACAGCCAGAGACTTTGTCCGCACCAAAGATTGTGGAACGTGTTGTAATGGATCGGTTTTTGAGAGCTCTTCCTACTGCCATCCAAAAGTGGGTAAGCCATGGAGACCCAGAGACGGCCGATGGTCTTGTGGATCGTGTGGAGAAATACTTGGCTACAGAGAACCTGACGGCCTCTTCCAGAGACACTCGGACTTTCCACCCTAAGACCAGACCATCCCCAGGGGCGGATAAGAGGATTCCAAGGGGTGAGGGTGGAGAGAGTGAGAGGGTGGGAGCTCTACCCCAAGTTTGGCGAGAACAGCCTGGGAAATCAGCGGCTCAAGAGGCGGCAAGAAGGATCGTTTGCTACCGCTGCCGGCAAGCGGGACATATTGCAGCCAATTGCCCGGTTGTGGAGGAACCCATGCAGTGTGACTTTCTGACGGGCAGACGTCAGTCGCTGTGTGCGACAGTCGCATGCACTGCAATTCGAGGAACTGAGAAACATTTATGCAAAATGTGTGTTAATGGTAGAAATGTTGTGGTATTGCTGGATTCAGGTAGCCTTGTGACCCTGATAAAGGCTGAGTTAGTTAAAACAGAGGTCTTTGGGAATAGCAAGGTAGCTGTTATTTGTGTGCATGGGGACACCCGAGAGTATCCAGTGACTACAGTGTGTTTCGAGACCCCCAAAGGTACCCTCTCTCATCCAGTGGGCTTAGTATCTCAGTTACCGCATGACGCCATTGTGGGAAGGGATTTTCCGAAGTTCTGGGAACTGTGGGATGATCCTGAGCCCCCCACTGGTGCCCCTATGTACCAGGAATGTGATAGCCAGAACTCCCCTGAGAGTGGTGAGGACTCTCCGGAATTTCCCTTATCAGTATTGGCAGGGGAGACTCAAGAAACTGGAGAGGAGCCCACCTCCTCAGACGAAAACCTACCGTCTGTGGAGTTTTCTGATCTTGAGGTTCACAGGGAAAACTTTGCCACAGAACAGTTGAAAGACCCCGCCCTAATAAAGGCACGGGAAAACGTAGTGAAAATAGATGGCGAGTTAGTGAACCCAGATAATACCTGCACTTACCCATACTTCAGCGTAGAGAAGGACCTACTGTATCGGGTGGCAAAAAGGGCAGAAGAAACCGTTGAGCAGCTTGTGGTGCCCAAACCTTACAGGAAGTTGGTGTTGGAGTTGGCCCATGGGCACATTCTTGGAGGTCATCTGGGGACAGAGAAAACCCGAGAGAGGGTATTACAGAGATTCTATTGGCCGGGGGTGATGAAGGACATAGAAAATTATTGTTCCTCCTGCCCTGTGTGTCAGAGGTCGGCCCCGATGCCACATTTCCGTAGCCCGCTGGTCCCTCTACCCATCATTGAGGTCCCGTTTGAGAGGATCGCCATGGATTTGGTAGGGCCTATAATCAAGTCCGCTAGGGGGCACCAGTACATATTAGTTATAATGGACTATGCCACCCGTTATCCAGAAGCGATCCCTCTCCGAAATACCTCGGCCAAAACCATAGCCAAAGAGCTATCTCTTGTGTTTAGCCGGGTGGGTATTTGTAAAGAACTGCTTACGGACCAAGATACACCCTTTATGTCCCGGGTTATGAAGGAGCTGTGTAAATTGTTCAAAGTGACGCAATTACGTACATCTGTGTATCACCCCCAAACCGATGGGCTGGTTGAAAGATTCAACAAAACCCTAAAACAAATGTTGAAGAAAGTGGTGGATAGAGATGGAAAGGATTGGGACTGTCTACTTCCTTATCTGATGTTTGCTATTAGGGAGGTGCCCCAATCCTCTACGGGATTCTCCCCCTTTGAGTTACTGTATGGGAGACACCCAAGAGGGCTGTTGGATATTGCCAAGGAAACTTGGGAAAGTGAGAGTTCTCCCCACAGGAGTGTGATTGAGCATGTCGCCCTGATGCAAGACCGAATTGCACAGGTAATGCCCATCGTGAAGGAACATTTGGCCCAAGCGCAGTTAGCACAGCAGAGAGTGTACAACCGTGGAGCCAAGACCCGTACCTTTTCCCCGGGGGATAGGATACTGGTACTTGTCCCTACGGTTGAAAGTAAATTCCTTGCCAAATGGCAAGGCCCCTATGAGATAATGGAAAAAGTGAGCGAAGTGAATTACAAGGTCAGACAACCAGGAAGGCGAAAGCCCGAACAGATCTATCACGTTAATCTGTTGAAAGCCTGGAGGGATAGAGAGTCCCTAGTCGCAGACACTTGGTCACCAGCTCAAACTGGTTGCGTGATTCCTGAGGTTGGAATAGCAGCCACCTTGTCACAACCCCAACAACAGGAGGTTAAGGAGTTTGTGCTTCGCAACAAGGAGGTATTCTCTGAGCTGCCGGGACAAACATCTGGGGTAGAGCATGACATCATTACCCCGCCCGGTGAAAGGGTGAAGTTAAAACCCTATCGGATCCCAGAGGCCCGACGGGAGGCAATACGGGAGGAAGTACAGAAAATGCTGAACTTAGGGGTGATAGAGGAGTCCCAAAGTGATTGGTCTAGTCCCATTGTGTTGGTGCCTAAACCGGATGGGAGCTGGCGATTTTGTAACGATTTTCGTCAGTTGAACAAAGTTACAAAATTTGACACCTACCCCATGCCACGTATAGATGAGTTGATCGACCGGCTGGGAACAGCCCGATACATGACGACTCTTGACCTCACAAAAGGGTATTGGCAAATCCCCCTGGCCAAGTCGGCCAAAGAGAAAACCGCGTTTGTAACCCCAGACGGGGCGTTCCAATATAAAAGAATGCCGTTCGGGTTACAGAATGCGCCGGCCACATTCCAGCGGAAAATGGACCAGATGCTGAGGCCCCATCGGAAGTATGCTGCGGCTTACCTGGATGACGTAATTGTCCATAGCACAGATTGGGCCTCACATCTGCCAAAAGTGCAAGCAGTCCTGGACTCTGTTCAGGAAGCGGGGTTTACGGCTAACCCCAAGAAGTGTACCATTGGGCAGGAGGAGGCCAAATATCTTGGGTACACCATTGGGAGGGGAGTAATAAAACCCCAACTCAACAAAGTCGAGGCCATCCAGAGTTGGCCACGTCCCAACAGCAAGAAGCAGGTACGAGCCTTTCTGGGAATCGCTGGGTATTATCGGCGATTCATTCCCCACTTTGCTTCTAAGGCTGTGCCCCTAACCAACCTGACGAAGGGGAAAGGGTCGGTCATGATTAAATGGACCCCCGAGGCTGAGGCAGCATTCCAATTCTTGAAACAAGCCTTATGTAGCCAGCCAGTGTTGTACTCACCCGACTTCTCTAAAGACTTTGTCGTACAAAGTGATGCGTCAGATGTGGGGTTAGGAGCAGTATTGTCCCAGGTCTGGAACGGGGAAGAGCACCCAGTCATTTACCTCAGCAGGAAGTTGAAGTCCCATGAGGTAAATTACGCCACCGTTGAAAAGGAGTGTTTAGCGGTGAAGTGGGCTCTAGATTCCCTTCGGTACTACCTGCTAGGTAGGCACTTTGACATGGTTACGGATCACGCTCCGTTAAAGTGGATGGCTCAAAACAAGGAAACAAATAGAAGAGTGAATAGGTGGTTCCTGGCCCTCCAGGAATTCAACTTCACAGTAAAGCATCGCCCTGGCGTTCAAATGGGGAATGTGGATGCTTTGTCTCGAGTATATGAATGCCTGATTGCTGGTGTTCCAACCCCGAGGTTAAAACAAGAGGGGGGGGTATGTGACAGCAGGAAGGTAAAGTCACCTGGTTGCATCCAGGGGGGTAGATATATTTCGCCCAGATTCAGGCTTTACGCCGACTTATACAACTAGGTGGAGAGTTGTATAAGCCCAGCTGAGGCTAGTGGGCTCATGGATGACTCATACCTCTAGGGAGAGTGTGGGGCGTCGTGCAGACAGGGAGTTGATGAGACCAGCTGAAGCTTGTCAGCTCATTTAGGCCTCTATAAGAACTCCCAGATTCATTAGGTGTTTGCTCATGCCTGGAACCAGACCTGTGTGGACTGTCTAGTGAGAGTGAACCCCTGTGCGGTGAGACAAAGCCTGTGTGGCTATTTGCGTGGACATTTAAAACCAGGGACTTAGGGACTAGGACAGCACTAGGCTGATCCCAGTTGTTAGTTAGGAAACCTGTATGTTTACTCAGAGGTCAAGTTGACCAGGATTTATTTTATTTATGTTTCTTTTGCTTTGCTGTGTTTTGTCACTGTAAATAGAAAATAAACCGCACCTTTTTGATTTTGAAAACCACAACCTCCGTTTGCTGGGCCTGTTTTTGTGTGGGGAGCCCATCCCGGGGGTCACACACACCCGCTGCCGAGCAAACCCCCTCACAATATCTTAAAAATAACCATATCATATAAGACAATAATTATGGGGATGGGTTCAATAGGTTTTAGGAATGATCACTCCACTATGAAATAGGGTACAAATAATGTTACCTCAAACCATATTCATCCAGGAATACCCACAATGAGGTGGCTGGAGCTCTGTTCCTAAACGTAGTTTTTTGCAGCCTGTGGGGGAAAGAGAGAGCTACATGAGCTGTAGAATTTGAATTTGAATTGTACACAAATTCACCCAGCTGCGCCAGAGCTGACAATCCCAAAGAAAGAACAATAAATAAATAAATAGATTAAAGAAGATATTCAGAACACTATCCTTTCAAAAAAGAAGAATGGTGCTATGTAAGTCAATGACACTCTATATGGCTCAAAATTACCTCTAAAAGATTTAAAGGGTACCTGTGCTTGGATGTAGGAGGAGTAGGGGAAATAAATACCACACATTGTATACCATGCCGCATCCCGGGACGGGGAGACTTCCACCAGTCTCAACCAAGCCCAAGGTGGGTGGGCAGGTTTCTCCCCACCTCCTCATAATGGCACACAATGGAGGCTAGTGATGTGGGGCCGGAAGTGATGCGCCAATACCCACGCACTTGGACAGACTACCCAAATTGGCACCTAGCAGAATGGAAAAAAGGGGGGTGAAGGCAGGACACCGGACAGATGGCATTGGAAATTGGGACACGGACCACACAAACCCAGATAGGAACCGCAGAAAAAGAGAAAGAAACCACAGAACATAAAAAAAGAACAATTGAACACAGAAAATATATATAAAAAAACGATATGTACAGTATATCACAAAAGTGAGTACACGCCTCACATTTTTGTAAATATATAATTATAGCTTTTCATGTGACAACACTGAAGAAATGGCACTTTGCTACAATTTAAAGTAGTGAGTGTACAGCTTGTATAACAGTGTAAATTTGCTGTCCCCTCAAAATAACTCAACACACAGCCATTAATATCTAAACTGGCAACAAAAGTGAGTGCACCCCTAAGTGAAAATGTCCAAATTAGGCCCAATATTTTGTGTGGCCACCATTATTTTTCAGCACTGCCTTAACCCTCTTGGGCATGGAGTTCACCAGAGTTTCACAGGTTGCCAATGAAGTCCGCTTCCACTCATCCATGATAACATCACGGAGCTGGTAGATGTTAGAGACCTTGCGCTCCTCCACCTTCCATTTGAGGATGCCCCACAGATGTTCAATAGGGTTTAGGTCTGGAGACATGCTTGGCCAGTCCATCACCCTTACCCCCAGCTTCTTTAGCAAGGCAGTGGTCAACTTGGAGGTGTGTTTGGGGTTGTTATCATGAAGGAATACTGCCCTGAGGTCCAGTCTCTGAAGGGAGGGGATCATGCTCCGCTTCATTTATGTCACAGTACATGTTGGTATTTATGTTTCCCTCAATGAACTGTAGCTCCCCAGTGCCAGCAGCACTCATGCAGCCCCGGACCATGACACTTCCACCACCATGTTTTACTGTAGGCAAGGCACATTTGTGTTTGTACTCCTCACCTGGTTGCCGCCAAACACGCTTGACACCATCTGAACCAAATAAGTTTATCTTGGTCTCATCAGACCACAGGACGTTCCAGAAATCCATGTGCTTAGTCTACTTGTCTTCAGCAAACTGTTTGTAGGCTTTCTTGTCCATCATCTTTAGAAGAGGCTTCCTTCTGGGATGACAGCCATGCAGACCAATTTGATGCAATGTGCGGCGTATGGTCTGAGCACTGACTGGCTGACCCCTCCACCCCTTCAACCTCTGCAGCAGTGCTGGCAACACTCATACATCTATTTCCCAAAGGAGAAAATAGTTTTTTGAGCTAGATTGTTGGAAAAACTAATTATAAAAGCGCCACATCCCTGCTAAGTACATGAATATAAAGATAGATTTTTGGGACTTTTCAAGCGCATACACAAATGATTTAGAAAAACAGTAAATTTATTTTGATAAAAGTTCATAGGTGAGGGCATAAAATATTCACAGATAGATCAGTAACAATATACCAACGCATGTGCACATCTGATTTGTCTCTACATGTTTTGCCTTTTACGGCTTCTTCAGGAGATCTTTTACAATAGGCACTGTATATGAACTGATCACTACAATAGAAAAAATACATATTACACATCAAAAAACATTAAATGAGAACATTTTTATACAGTTACATCATGGACTTTGAACAGCAAAGGACACAATAAATGCATTGACCATAGTACCAACCTGTGTGTTCAAGATACTCTACTAGTTGTGGAAAGGTGTATAGGACCATTTGGGAGTATCATAGAGAGGGGAAATAAACTGGGAGGATCTATGAGTCCATCTGTGTTAAAGGTAGATAAACATATATTAATTGATACCTCATTAAAACCCACAGACTAGGAGAGGAGAAGAGAAAATTCTCCAAGGAAGGCCTACCTTTAATATTACTCATGCCCCATCTGAAATTGGAACACCAAAAAAGTTTTAAAAAAACTCTGTTACAAGAAAGGACAAGTTTTCCTCAAAGGCTGTTGCCGAGATGTTCCGGGATTTCCTTAAAAGAAAGAAACAAAGTCTAAACTTTAGATACCGATAGTAACAAAAGATTCAATGGATCCTTTAAATACCTAATGGTAACCGGAGCACTTCACAAGTTCCTTCCTTAAGCGGACAGAGTATCACAATGAGTGATGATTACCTCCTCTTATACCCCCCTCCAGTCCGTTTGACACCAAACTAATGGCACCAAAAAGAACTGAGGACACACAATAGGCTGAATTGGAGAATCCAGCCGCACAGGAGATGATGCTTCACGCCAACCAGGCGCCCCAGAAATGACACAGTGGCAACCATATGGAGCCGGAAAGAGAGTGGAAGATCAGTAAGATCACTCCATTCACTTCTTGTCAAGCAGTGTGAAAACCTACGGTTGCTCAAAGAAGGCAAAAAGCGGCAAAAATAGTGCAGAGATGAAAAAATAAATAGGCAAAAAAGCCCAAACAACTTGGAAACCAAGTAGATAAAAGGAAAAAAGGGGATCTCAAAAACAACTGGTTTGGCGCTCTCCGAAAGAGATTACGCCTTGGGTTTCTATATGATACATCTAGTCTGCCACTATTCCACAAAAATTTATTAATAGTAGTATCCAACAAATATTGTAGGATATGATTCCCTCAAAGTGGACTGATAGTCAGACTATAGGGAATCTTTTAATTGATAGCAATCATTACTGATCATCACTTAAAGAACACTGTTGCACCAAAAAGGCAAGCATCGATCAAGTCCAAGATTGTTCTAGTCCAATTGCAATTAACTTAATTACACATTAACAATAAAGCAAATAAACATTTACAATATGAGAGAGAAGTTCTCAATTTACAATGTCCCTATAGAAACGGCTTGAAGCTTAGAGATTCATTTAGGCCTGGATGGGTAGTAGCAGATAGAGTATGTATCCATTTAGATTCTCGTTGGAGAAGTATTTTATCAATGTCTCCACCCCTATTGAAATCTGGTACATGTGCCAATGCAAAAAATTTCATTTTTGAGGCATCAAAGGTATGAAAAAGCCCCATGTGCCTACTAATCTGAGTTTCCATCCATTTACTTAAGAGAGTCACATTATCTCTTATTCTGTGAAAAAAGGGTCTTTTAGTTTTACCAACATAAAATGCGTTACACACGCACTTCATGTAGTATACTACACCAACCGTTTTACAATCTGCAAAAAAATTGGGTTTGTATACTTGGCCATTAGGAAGAATCACCTCTGCAGTATTAGCAAGTAGACCGCAGAAATCACATCTTCCACAAGAACCTTTACGTCTGGTTTTAATTTTGGAATTAAGATGGCTATGTACCAATTGGTCTCTCAAAGACCTGGATTTACGATAGGTAATTTGTGGATTTTCCCAGACGTATCTAGACAAAGTATCATCCGTAGAAAGTAAATGCCAATATTTCTGAACAATTCTATGAATCTTTTTGTGTTCCCCTGCAAATCTTGTAATAAGACGTACAGTTTGTTCACTCTTGACATTTTTTTTGGAATGGATTAGATTCTTCCTGTCTTTCTGTTTTACTCTCTTGTACGCTTTTTAAGGCACGCCCTACTGTATCCTCTGTGAAGGACACGAGTCTGAAGTGTCTTCGCCTCCTGTTCATAATCCTCATCCCTGCTACAGTTTCTCCTCAGTCGGAGATATTGACTGTAGGGTATGCTTTGAAACAAAGATTCAGGGAGCGAGCTAGTGGCATGCAGGATTGTGTTTCCTGCTAAAGGCTTCCGATAGAGAGATGAACCCATGGTGCCATCTGGATTGGTGTAAATTGTGATATTTAAAAAATCAATAGACCTTTGGTCACAAGACAAGGTAACTTTTAAATTATAGGTATTTGTTTCAAATTTCTTCAGAAACAACATTAGTTCATCTTTGGTTCCTGTCCAGACGACAAATATATCATCTATGAACCATCTCCATATCAACACTTTTTCAAAGCAAACTGCAAAATCATCTGAGGAAAACATCTCCCGCTCCCACCCCCCCAGGTACAGGTTGGCATACAATGGGGCACACTTTGTCCCCATCGCAACCCCCTGCATCTGGAGGTAGTGGGAGTGGTCAAAAACAAAAATGTTATTAGCAAGGATGAAGAGCAGGAGGTCTGTTACGAAGTTGTTGTAGGCCTTTGATTGGGGTCCTAGCTCAAATAGGAAACCGTTGACAACTCGAACCCCCAACTTGTGGGGGATCGAGTTGTAGAAGGCCTCCATATCTATTGCAACCAACCAAGCCCCCTCTGGAATAGATAAACCATCAAAGGACCGCAAAAGGTCTGCTGTATCTTGAATGTAGGAACTTAATGACTTTACATGTGGCCGTAGGTATTCATCAATTAACTGGCTAGCTGGTTCAATTAAACAACCGTTGCTGGACACTATAGGACGCCCTGGAGGAAACTGGGTGCTCTTTTGTATCTTCGGCAGGGCATATAAGGTTGGCAACCTCAGAGTTTTGACAGATAGAAATTCACAAGTTTTTTTATCAATTAAGTTATCAAAAAATGCTCGAGTAATCAGAATGTGATATTTAGTCATATTTGACTTGAGCTAGTAGAATGGGTCGATACCAATGTCGATTAGTCAATAAGTCCATAACCATAGACTTATAGTTGTCCAGATCCATAACAACTATATTACCTCCTTTATCATCAACTGATCATTGTTTTTTAAGGAGATTAAGGCTTGGCATTGGACAAAACTAAGATTAGAATCTACATTGGATCGTTTCCATTTCACACTCAAGATTTATTTTGTTACTTGCTGGGTGAAAGCCCAAATATTGGGGTTTCCCTGGAGCATGGGAAAACAGCGTGATTTGGGTTTGTATAGAGAAGGTGGGGGAAATATTCTTGCAATTTCGGAATCTAAAGATGGTAATGGATCAGAGGATGGATCCTCAAGGGGATTATCTGGGGGATTACTTTCTTCCCACAATTCCATAAGGTCATTTATGGCTTGAATTTCATTGATAGTCTTGTCTTTCCAAATATCTTCGGAGGAATTAGTCCTTGCAGGAGTTAATTGCTCCTTGTCAAAAATAACTTAGAAACATTAATTTACGGGCAAATAAATTAATATCTTTTATGACTTCAAAAGAATCAACTTCTTGGTGTAGTGAGAACCTTTTTGGGATCCGCAGATAGCTGTGGTGAAAAAAATGGTGCATTGCGAAGATGGTGAGTCCCCCGACAAGGTAAGTAAATTAGATTGGCTTACCTGTGAGGCTGCCAAATTTAAAGAAGAAATAGAAGAGGCATTGCTGCCAATACTTGAAACAGTGGGAAAAGGTGCAGAAGATAAAGATTTATTTTGTGAGCGAAGATCTGATTGTGTGTTATCTGGTGGAATATGTTTTGAAGCCGATAATTGTAACAGAGTTTTTTAAAACTTTTTTGGTGTTCCAATTTCAGATGGGGCATGAGTAATATTAAAGGTCGGCCTTCCTTGGAGAATTTTCTCTTCTCCTCTCCTAGTCTGTGGTTTTTAATGAGGTATCAATTAAGATATGTTTATCTACCTTCAACACAGATGGACTCATAGATCCTCCCAGTTTATTTCCCCTCTCTATGATACTCCCAAATGGTCCTATACACCTTTCCACAACTAGTAGAGTATCTTTAACACACAGGTTGGTACTTTGGTCAATGCATTTATTGTGTCCTTTGCTGTTCAAAGTCCATGATGTAACTGTATAAAAAAATTCTCATTTAATGTTTTTTGATGTGTAACATCACGTCCTCTAGGGGAGGGATGTATCCTAGCAAGTGCTTCAAAATGTAGCAGATCATTTTTTTTTGGTGTATTGCCACTGTTTTTTCTACAATTCCTGCAGCTATATTGGCTACATGATCTCGAATGCATTTCCAGAAATTGCGTTCTGTTTTACCCACATAGGGGTTGATTTACTAAGAAAACTGGGAAGTAATGTTTACTCTAAATTTAGGTCCAATTTTTTTTATACATATGTAAAAGTATATGGTACAAAGATCAGGATGGGCTAATGTCAATATTTTGGGTGAACCTCCGCTTTAAGGTAACATTATCTGTACCCTATTTCATAGTGGAGTGATCATTTCTATATCCTATTGAACCCATGCCCATGATTATTGTCTCATGTGATTATGGTTAGTTATGATATTAATTTGTTTATTTCGGTTATTTCTAGCTTCAATTATACATTGTGTTATACGTGGATACAAGAGAAGTCAAGGAAGTGCTGAGGAAGCAGTATTTCCACAAAACGCATCAACCCCACCTCAACATACTTGTAGCATTCTATGTAGGATGTCTCTAAGATGATTTGTTGATACTATTGGCTGACCTTGCACACACGATATGCAATGTACTTTACAATGCATGGAATGACTATGTTTATGTGTTTATATGTCTTTTGTATACAATAAAAATTTTACGTTTTTAAAATAAGGTTTAATTACTTTTGGAGGTATATATAAAGTCCCATATTCATTTTTTTTATTTTACCTTTTTTATTTGAAGACTTGCAAGTTTACAGTCTGATGTTTTCTTTTCTTTTTCTTGCCAAGATATTAATTTTACAAACAAATATTTATTTGCTTTTCATGACAGTTTAGAGAGAACGCTGGTCATTTCTAACGACAAAGCCCAGCATTGCCTTCCTGTTTAGTGGAAGGCTGTGTGATAAGACTAGTTAAAATTCAACTTTGGCTTAGAAAAGCAATTTAAGAATTTGCTCCCTGGACTAGGAAAAAAGACAACTCTCCATGTAATACTCTCTAGTGCTGTCCCCTGCATACCCACTACTTTGTGATCCAGCTTCTCTTCTGTGTTGTATGACACCTAGCCTCCTTCAACCAGAGCAGAGGTCCGGACGGAGGTGACGGCGGCAGCTACAGAGCGGCTTCTGCTGGCAAGCAGAGGGCCCCGAGTGGGAGGATGGCAGTGGAGAGACAGGAGGACGAATGGGCTCCGGGTGATGTCGCGTCCGGTGGCCCCCCAGCACAGTCGGTGGCTGCAGCGTCCCCTGCTGATCAGGGGGACCAGCATTCTGAAGGAGAACTATCGGACACAGACTCGGATGGTCCTGGAGCAGTGGCGGGTCCGTTGGGGCTTTAGCGGGGATCCGGAGTGGCGGCTGGTCGGTCGGTTTCCCCTGGGCAGCCGGGTAAGTCACCTTCTATTCCTTTTACTGTTTCTGCTCCTGTTCCCATATTGTCTGTGTCCCCCATCCCCCCCTCCCCCTTGCAGCAATGTCTGGGTATCCGGTGTGGGGTGGTTCCATGTCAGCGCCGGTGGTGACGGCGGGTGTTGGGTTGGGTTCGGGTGTGGGGGGTGGGGCCCCTGGTGCTTGTGCGGCGTTTCTGCAGCAGCTGGTGGCGTCTCTGTTACAGGGTTGTCGGTATATGGCAAGCGGGGGGCTGCAGCGGTTCCCTCGGCTGCCGCGGTACCGCCAGTGGCGGCTTGGCTGGTGGGGGATAGTGGGTGTTACGTCCCTGCCGGTCTCACCGGGGGTGCAGGTTGGACTTCAGCAGCCTCCGGGGGCTGTTTCTGCTCCCGTGACGGTGACCTCTACAGTGGGCGTGGGTGTGGGCGTAGTTACTCCGGTGGCTGGTGCTTCTCAGGTGAGTATGGGTGCTGCTGGGTTGTCCGCTCCCCCCGTGCAGGCATCCCCAGTGAGTGCGGGGCCGAGTTTCGTTCCCCCGGTGGTGGCTGGAGCTTCTCAGGTACGGGCGGAGGTCCCGCGTCAGGGTTAACGGCAGACGGTGTTCGTTTAGTGGACGCGGCACGGTGTGAGGTCTACGCATGCTAAAAGGGACCCCTGGGTTCACACTTGAAGCCGGAAGTGAGGGAGCGGATTTGGAAGGGAGACTACGTGGAGATCTTCTCATTGCTGCCGTTTGAGAAGTTTAATTTGGATAGGGTTAAGCCGGAAGAGAGCAAAAAAGAGGAGGAGGAGAAGCGGCATCGCCTCATACCGCGTACGTTTGCCAATTGGGCGCAGGCGTTCTACATCTTGGCTAGTGTTATTGGGGAAAAGGCGCCTTAGAATTTTTCGGGGTTGTTCTGTTATATTGACTCCATTAGCGAGGCTCAGAGGATGTATGGGGGGGGCGTGGCTGCGCTATGACGAGCAGTTCAGGCAACGGAAGGTGGTGAGACCATCCTTGCAATGAGATCAGAAGGATATTGGCTTGTGGATTAGGCTCATGATGCAGGCCAGGGTCGGTCCGCAGCCTTTTTAGGGGGGGCGGGGGTGCCCGAGCCTCTTCGCCGTCAGCCGGAAAGTGAAAAGGGTTCTGCTGGCAATTCAACAAGGGCACGTGTAAGTTCGGGGGCTCCTGTTGTTTCAGACATGAGTGTCCCGGCTGTGGGGGGGCCCATCCATTGTCCAAGTGTTTCAAGAAAGGAAAAAAGCAGAGCTCCGCTGGAAAAAGAGAGGACGCCGGTGAGAGTGGAAAAAATGGCGCCTTATCTAAGCAGGTATCCGAATAGGGGGACGGCGCGTGCGCTGTGGTTGGGCTTTAAGGAGGGGTCCCTGATTCCCAATGAATTGACTACGATCCCCCCCGTCGCGGCCATCCTACGGTCAGCGTATGAGCATCCGGATGTAGTTTCTGGAAAACTGCGAAAGAGGTGAGTTTGGGCAGGATGGCGGGTCCGTTTTCGGAGCTGCCCCTGGGGGACTTGGTGGTTTCGCTGTAGGGGGTAGTGCCCAAGCATGAGCCAAATCAGTTTAGGCTCATTCATCACCTGTCTCACCCGAAGGGTGGTTCTGTGAATGATGTGATCGATCCTGCCCTATGCACAGTGTTGTTTGCATCTTTTGACGAGGCTGTGCGCTGGGTGCAGCGGTTTGGGAGGGGGGCACTTATGGAAAAGACTGGCATTGAGTCAGTGTTTTGGCTGCTGCCGGTACATCCGGATAGTGTCAGATTGTTGGGGTGTTGTTGGGAAGGGGAATATTTTGTGGACAGATGTTTGCCCATGGGTTGCGCGATTTCCTGTTCTTATTTTGAATTGTTCAGTTCTTTTTTGGAATGGGTGGTCAAGGATTTGTCGGGCCTCTGCTCGATTTTGCATTATTTGGATGATTTCCTGGTGATAGGTCCGTCGGATGACCGGACCTGTCTTATTTTGTTGTCCACCATTCAACATATTTTCAAGGTTTTTGGTGTTCCAATTGCACAGGGCAAGACGGAGGGGCCTGTGGCGGTGTTAAAATTTTTGGGTATCATTATTGATACTGAGAAGATGGAATGCAGGCTTCCAGGTGACAAGCTAGCAGATCTCCGGGAGTCAGTGGCATCCGTGGCCCGTAGTTCGAAGGTGCAGTTGAAGGATTTGCAATCAGTGTTGGAAAAGCTCAACTTTGCTTGCCGGATCATGCCTATGGGGAGGGTATTCTGCAGACGTTTGGCGGCTGCCACAGCTGGGGTGAGGGCCCTGCATCATTTCATTCATTTGGGCCGGGAGCACAGGGACGATTTGCGATTTTGGGATACGTTTCTGGAGCAATATTGTTTTGGCTGGAACCTGTGTTGCAGGCGAGAGACTTGGAGCTCTTTACTGATGCGGCAGGGTCGGTGGGGTTTGCGGCCTATTTCCAAGGAAGGTGGTGTGCTGACAGGTGGCTGGAGGTATTGGCGGAGTCGGCGTTGATCAGGAATTTGATGCTGCTGGAGTTGTTCCCTATAGTGTTAGCGGTGGAGCTTTGGGGAGCGGAGTTTCGGAACCGGAGGGTTTGTTTCCATTGTGATAACCTGGGGGTGGTGCAGGCAATCAACTCTTTGATGGCATCGTCATTGCCAGTGGTGCATTTGTTACGCTATTTAGTGCTGTCGATGTTTAGAATTGAACATTGTGGTGTGTGCTGTGCATATCCCCGGGGTGGTTAATGAGGTGGCTGATGCGCTCTCTCGTTTGCAGTGGGACAGACTTCAGCAGCTGGCTCCGGAGGCGGAGCAGTGCGGGGTTCCATGCCCAGGTGGCTTGTGGGATCTAATGTTGGAATGGTGATGTCGTTGGTTCGGCGGTCTGTTGCGGAATCTACCTGGCGGTCGTATAAGCGTGTGTGGCGGGAGTGGTATGAGCTGGTGAGTGATCTTGGGGTTGGTCCCTCTTCTGAGGACAGGCTCCATGTGTTGTTGTATTTTCTGGGGCGTACTTGTGAGCAAGGGGTGTCTGTTGCGTCTTTAAAAGATGGCTGGTTTAGAGTTCTTGTTTTACTTAGGGGGGGGGTTGAGGATGTCACAAAGGCATTTGTAGTGCGCAAGGCACTGTGGGGTTATCGGAAGGGGAGCGTGAGGCCTGATTCAAGGTGGCCGGTGTTCTTGGTGATGTTGGAAGTGTTAGTGGGGGTGTTACCCCGGGTGTGTATTTCTCCATTTGAGGTTCAGTTATTTCGGACGGCTTTTGTGGTAGCTTTTTTTGGGGCATTGAGGGTGGGCGAATTGGTTAGCCCTTCGAAGTCAGTGGCGGGAGGTTTGGATGTTGACTTAGAGATGATGAGCTTTACTGTGTGTGTAGTGTTGAAGTGAAGAGTTCTTTTGACAGGTGCTTTGTCCCATGTCACTACACACTGTACTTGAATGTTCTGCATTAGGAAGGAGGTGCTGAGCTTGTGCCCGAGCCTGTGCCCACTCCACCAGTCCAATGACCTCTGTTACCTTACTCCCATGTTACCTTACAACATGTGGGTCCTGGGGCTCCAGGATGGGCTCCAACGTGCCTTACGGCTGTGGCTGGCCGCCCACGCATAAGGGGTCATTGGTGGGCATCTGTGGCAGGGGTCTCGGGTTCCTGAAGGTCGGATGGTGGTGGTATATATATATTTATAAGTATATATCAGTTATGGTTGTCAGGGGTTGGGGGCCTGTGTCGGGATGGGCACCTCCCCTATCTGGTTATGGGCTATTGGTCATCGGGCTGAATGGTGGAAAAAGGATCGAGTCATTGTCTCTGAGCTGGTGGGATCATGGACAGCCGATGAGATAGCAGTTGGTACCTTCTTTCAGGAAGCCAGGCGCAGCAGTTAAGAGAAATCTGTTGGGAAAATGTTATGTGTTAAATATATATATTTATGTGAAGATATATATATTTATTAAAATGGTTATTTTTATAAGTTATTTTATATGTTTTCTTTTGGAATTAATAAAGGGGCCTTTGTTGGCCATTTAATCCAGAAGATATCATGTGTTTAATTAAATAAGTAAGTTTAGTAATAAGGGTTGGGGTTTGTTCAGGCAGCATGCACACTAGCATTACACCAGTCAAGAATGCCCCGGAGCTAAAGGAAACCTCAGCGTAGGGTCCGCATGACTGGGGGGTACGCTGCTGTATGGTGCACCAGGAAGTGATGTAGGTGTGGGGGCAGTATTTTCCAGACACAGGGCGGGGTTAGTGTCACGTACCTGGTAGGAGTCTGGAATGACAAGGTCGACCTCCCTTGTATCTCCAACCCAAGCCCCACTGAAGAGGGAACAGATGGTGGCTAGGGTGAGCAGGAAGGCGAGTGACCGTAGGTGTTGCGTGCAGAACTTGTAAGTGGAGTTGCAGGCTTGGAGGTGCAGGCAGAGCATCCGGTAAGGAGCTGGACCCAGGAAGGCTGATAGGATGGATAGCCAGCACAGGCACTCAGAGACAGCGTTGAGCCAAGTAGGAGATAGGAGCAGGGTCACAAGGATGGCCGGGTTCGGTAAGAGGCGGGCAGCAAGGTAACAAGGCATAGGCAGGAGGAAGGTCAGATGGGAAGCCAGGATCAGGAACCAGTAATCAGAGTAATCGGAGTCCAAAAGCAGGGTCAAGGAAAGCAAAGGTTCAGCAAAAGGAATCAAGCCAGGTTTAACAGAGTCCAGAATATCAGGACACAGCTGAAGACCAGTCAGCACTTGTCAGAAGTCAGGACATCCTTTAAATAGGCCGTCTGGCGCCAATTGTGGCTAGGGGCATGCTCCTGCGCGTGCACACCGTGCAATGCACACGCGAATGCGCATTGGAGCGTGTGAGTATCTGCCGTTGCCCGCGCGTATGCGCACGTGTGCGCCGGGTGCATTCTAACAGCCTCTTACAGTTAGATTATCCACGCTGTGTCCATTTACTAGAACGGGGGGCGGAGCCTTTCATTCAGGCGCGGAAAGCAAGAGAGGTAACACACAGTGCTCAATTTCCCTCCCTCCCTTTAGACAGCTGTCTGGTATGGGTGTGTGTGTTTTATGTGTTTTTCGTTTCAGGTGCTGGTGGCAGGGTCTCGGGTTCCTGAAGGTCGGATGGTGGTGGTATATATGTATTTATATGTATATATCAGTTATGGTTGGTAGGGGTTGGGGGTCTGTCTCGGGATGGGCACCACCCCTATCTGGTTATGGGCTATTGATCATCGGGCTGAATAGTGGAAGAAGGATCGAGTCATTGTCTCTGAGCTGGTGGGATCACGGCTGGAGGCCAGGATACTGTGGAGATCGTGGACAGCCGATGAGATAGCAGTTGGTACCTTCTTTCAGGAACCCAGGTGCAGCAGTTAAGCGAAATCTGTTGGGAAAATGTTATGTGTTAAATATATATATTTATGTAAAGATACCTATATATATTTATTAAAATGGTTCTTTTTATAAGTTATTTTATATGAAATCTTTTTGGAATTAATAAAGGGGCCTTTGTTGGCCCCATCCAGAAGATGTCATGTGTTTAATTAAATAAGTAAGTTTAGTAATAAGGGTTGGGGTTTGTTCAGGCAGCATGCACACTAGAATTACACCAGTCATGTAGACACATATAGCAATAACAACCTGACAGGTGTTCTAACCCCTTCCCACTCTGTCCAAAACGAAAAAAAAGTTTTGCCTTTAGTTGTACTTTAAGTAGGGACATACAGTGCCTTGAAAAAGTATTCATACCCCTTGAAATTTTCCACATTTTGTCATGTTACAACCAAAAACATAAATGTATTTTATTGGGATTTTATGTAATAGACCAACACAAATAAATATGTGAAAGTGTGGTGTGCATTTGTATTCAGACTTCCTGAGTTATTATTACTTTGTAAAACCACCTTTTACTGCAATTACAGCTGCAAGTCTTTTTGGGGATGTCTCTACCAGCTTTGCACATCTAGAGAGTGACATTTTTGCCATTCTTCTTTGCAAAATAGATCAAGCTCTGCCAGATTGGATGGAGAGCGTCTGTGAACAGCAATTTGCAAGTCTTGCCACAGATTCTCAATTGGATTTAGGTCTGGACTTTGACTGGACCATTCTAACACATGAATATGCTTTAATCTAAACCATTTCATTGTAGCTCTGGCTGTATGTTTAGGGTCGTTGTCCTGCTGGAAGGTGAACCTCCACCCCAGTCTTAAGTCTTTTGCAGACTAACAGGTTTTCTTTTAAGATTGCTCTGTATTTGGGTCCATCCATCTTCCCATCAACTCTGCCCAGTTTCCCTGCTGAAGAAAAGCATCCCAACAACATGATGCTGCCACCACCATGTTTCACGGTGGGAATGGTGTGTTCAGGGTTATGTGCTTTGTTAGTTTTCCGCCACACATAGCATTTTGCTTTTAGGTCAAAAAGTTAAATTTTGGTCTCATCTGACCAGAACACCTTCTGTCACATGTTTGCTGTGTCCCCCACATGGCTTCTCGCAAACTGCAAATGGGACTTCTTATGGCTTTCTTTTAACAATGGCTTTCTTCTTGTCACTCTTCCACTCTTCCATAAAGGCCAGATTTGTGGAGTGCATGACTAATAGTTGTCCTGTGGACAGATTTTCCCACCGGAGCTGTGGATCTCTGCAGCTCCTCCAGATTTACCCTGGACCTCTTTGCTTTTTCTCTGATTAATGCTCTCCTTGTCCGTCAGCTTAGGTGGATGGCCATGTCTTGGTAGGTTTGCAGTTATGCAGTTGTGCCATACTCTTTCCATTTTCGGATGATGGATTAAACAGTGCTCTGTGAGATGTTTTAAGCTTGGGATATTTTTTTATAACCTTTTATAACCTGCTTTAAACTTCTCCACAACTTTATCCCTGACCTGTCTGCTGTGTTCCTTGGCCTTCATGATGCTGTTCGTTCACGAAGGTTCTCTAACAAACCTCTGAAGGCTTCACAGAACAGCTGTAATTATACTGAGATTAAATTACACACAAGTGGACTCTATTTACTAATTAGGTTACTTCTGAAGGCAATTGGTTCCACTGGATTTTAGTTAGGAGTATCAGAATAAAGGGGTCTGAATACAAATGCATGCCACACTTTTCCGATATTTATTTGTAAAAAAAAAAAAATGAAAACCATTTATCATTTTCCTTCCACTTCACAAATATGTGCCACTTTGTGTTGGTCTATCACATAAAATCCAAATAAAATATGTAGCAAAGTCCCCGGGTCCCTGAAGCCCAATGGTGACCTCCAGAGTTAAGGACAGTTGACATCCTTCAGTGTAAAGTGGGTTACAAGGCATGGTGGGTAAAATGCAAGATGAACAGTTGGGCGCCAGACACTTTTTGAATGCACAGAGATTTATTGTCTCTTAAACAGAACTGTGGGGGAGAGGATTAGGGCCAGGACACCCTTAGGTAGATGCAATGTTAATTGGCAGACTCCAAGACTTCTATAGGTAAACAGCTATACAGATGAAGGCCTCCAGCCGGACACCACTTCTGTATAGGTAGGACCACTGTCTCCTATAGCAACAATCTTGTAGCTGTTACTAACGGTAAAGGTATTCAACTTATTGCAATACGAACAGTTCTCTTTACCCCACACTCACTCACTGTGGGTCTTCACTCAATGCGCTCCCAGTCTCTCTAACTAGACCTCAGATCCACTAGCCACTGGATCCCCTGAGCTCTTTCACTGTAGCACTCGGTATCTTCCTCAAGCATCACCCCCGCTTTACTGCTGGGTTCCTGGCTTTGCACTCACAGATACTCCTCAAGCTTCAGCCCTGCTGACATGGTAGGTCCCTGGCTTGGCAATCCACAAGCGCCACCTCTGCTGTCCGGCTGGGTGCCTGACTTGGCACGTGTTGATGCTTTACCACTTCTTCACCATCCTCGGCTGGCGATAAGTCTGCTCTGGAACTCAGCTTACTCACATTGGTCTCCGGTAGCAAGGTGGATGGTCCCTTTGTGGCGACAGCTTCCCCTTTACCTCCCACCATGACAGGTTCCCCAGCCGGTGGATCCGTTACTTCTGGTTGGACTACAAGCCCACAGATCCCAACCTTGCACTACTTCTGGATAGGCTCTCAGATAGCCTAGCAGCCAGATGTCCCCAGGATTGGCCTTAGGTTTCTGGCCTAGCAGCCCGGGGCAATACGACACATGTCCACCCAGACAGCCATCCAGGTGGCACAGAACCCTGATCACCTGACTCCACCCAAATAAATAGGCTCTCCCAGCAGGCCAAGGGACCCAAGAAAATCCCTGCCCATTAGCTGAGACACCCCATTCATTCCTAATCTGCCCTTGTAATGCCCTTGTCTTATCTAATGTCACCAAATACCTGGCTTAGTGACAGAAGAGAGAAGTGCAGCAATTCCAGAATTAGGGTAAAATCCACTGACCTCCTATCAATTGGCCGAGGCAACTATCACTTGGCAAATAAATTTTATAGCAACCCTGCCTAAACATCAGGGTGCTACAAATACATTTCCTTTTTGATTGTAACTTGGCAAAATGTGGAAAATGTCAAGGGGTATGAATACTTTTTCAAGGCACTGTATAAGGTTAACTGGAGGGCAGTCCTTTGTCTCAGTTATTTCAAATGCATGCCTAGTGAGGGATGTACTATGAGGTCCTTCTGCTGAAAAGTACCATCTTTAAGCCCAATTGAAGCCTCTCTTTTTACTTATTGTGCTTATCACAATATTCCCCTCTCATCTAGCCATAATTTACTATTACAGCCATTCTCTGTAGAGGCTTGATGCCAAAGGTAAACACGACAGTCAGACATAAGAGAGACAGAAACTGGAATGTGTTCATTGGGAAATAGCACTCATAGGAATTTTGGGAATACCAGGCATTATTGATTAGCACATTCATAAAAGCTTAAGTATCCCAGGAGCAATACTCTAATCTATCCCATTAACAGAAAAATGAAGCCTGCAATGGGAGGAGAACAGCAGAAGTCTACTAACTGAAGTTACACTTTATAAAAGTGAAAAAACTGTGCTAAACCAAAAGTGTAAGCTGCTGACACTCAAACAAACAAAGTATAAGACAAATATAGACAAATTAGTGCAGCGCTATGAAATGTGAAAAATGATTCTAGAATTGCTGCTGAAAGCAACTCAAAAACATGTGAATAACTAATATGCACTGTGTGCTGATGGACTGATATATAAAGTTCATAAAGAATCCACTCCAATGGATGATCTCACATATGAACTATCCTCCATAGGAGCTAAAGAGTGTAACCCCTAGGGGTTATACAAAACTGTGATAAAGAAACAAAAAAGAGTCCAAAACAATATGTGTACAATTTGAATGGATGTCTTTTCATGGACAACACCACCGCAGAATGAACTGGCAGAGGGACCCCAATGTTGATGGTGGGATTCACAATATAAGGCACAGATGATACAGTTGGGTACTCTTACCACAGATGGTGGACCCACCTGTCGTACGACAGTGGGTCAATCAAGCTTGGTGGTCACCGTGACCAGAAATGATGGAACTGGATATCCTGGATGCCTCAGACCGAGTCCAACAGGGTGGTTAGATGAACGGCTCATACGATGGAAACTCCTCCGATCATACGGGCTCCGAATCAGTCCAAAATAGACACAAGGGTAGGAGAAAAGAAAAAACTCCAGATGGTGCAGGTCAATAAAACCAATGAGGGGGTTTATTGAATAAAATTTGTCTTACAGACATTAGACAAATAAAAGAGTTGATCACAAAATAAAAAGATAGAAGCAATGTGGGGTGCAGCATCGGCAAGCCATACGCGTTTCAACTGCAGCAGTCTTCAACAGGGGCATAATGCTGTACCCCCCACATTGCCAACATTTATAAGGTCTGAACTAAATCCGACCCGCCCTGAAGAGGCGGAGTCGGAACAGGAATACATATGACATGGAATAATATGTCATTTCCTGTTCCGACTCTGTATCATCTGTGCCTTATATTGTGAATCCCACCATCAACATTGGAGTCCCTCTGCCAGTTCATTCTGCGGTGGTGTTGTCCATGAAAAGACATCCATTCAACTTGTACACATATTGGTTTGGACTATTTTTTGTTTCTTTATCACAGTTTTGTATAACCCCTAGGGGTTACACTCTTTAGCTCCTATGGAGGATAGTTCATATGTGAGATCATCCATTGGAGTGGATTATTTATGAACTTTATATATCAGTCCATCAGCACACAGTGCATATTAGTTATTCACATGTTTTTGAGTTGCTTTCAGCAGCAATTCTAGAATCATTTTTCACATTTCATAGCGCTGCACTAATTTGTCTCTATATGAAGTTACACTTTGCTCCTTCTTTGGAGTGGAACCCCCAAACATGTCAGTGGCACCTTTTGACCTGAACACCTAGATCTAATGCCGCGTACACACGACCGTTTTTCATGACGAGAAAACTGCAATTTTTTAGATTGGTCGTGAAAAACGGTCGTGTGTATGCTCTATAGCAGTTTTCTCGACGAGAGAACTGCCTGCAAAAAAATTTGAACCTGCTCTATTTTTTCTCGTCGTTTTTCCCGTCGTTCTTTTTCTCTTCGCGAAAACCGCTCTTGTGTATGATTTTCCGAGGGGAAAAAAACGTGCATGCTCAGAATCAAGTATGAGACGGGAGCGCTCGTTCTAGTAAAACTAGCGTTTGAAATGGAGATAGCACATTTGTCACACTGTAATGGACTGAAAAGCACGAGGCTGAAAAGCGCGAATCGTCTCTCACCAAACTTTACTAACACGAGATCAGCAAAAGTAGCCCAAAGGGTGGCGCCATTCGAATGGAACTTCCCCTTTATAGTGCCGTCGTACGCGTTGTACGTCACCGCGCTTTGCTCGAGCGTTTTTTTTCCTGAACGTGTGTATGCAAGGCAGGCTTGAGAGGAATTACGACGAATCACGACGAGAAAAACATAGTTTTTTTGCATGACAGGAAAAACGGTTGTGTGTACATGGCATAATAGCCTGCTGATCTAAGGTAAGTTCAAGGAAGTATAGGAGAAGGGCTCAGTCAGTATCAAACTATCAAAATGTATAATTACATATTGCTGCATTTTTTAGAACAAGTTCCTGATAAAAGTCTCAAAATCATTTTTTGTCAAATTATATTTTTCAAGACTTATTCTCTCTATTGTCACTTTGTTCTCTTCGAGAGGCCAAAACAGTGACATATGCGCTTCCATTGTTTTATTAATCAGAGAACATTCACATTATTCAACTTGGTGATTAAGAGAAGTACATAATAAGTTTGAATTAATTTTGATGAATGCTGATTAGAGATGAATAAATTTTTTCTGACTTATCTAAATGGGTTTAAAATTATTTCTTATAAACTTTTGAATGTTAGCTTATTTTAGATTCAATATCATCTTTGCTCTATCGAAGCTTTCAAATTCTTTTACACACATCAAGATTTATATGACAGAGCTACAGTATGTTGATCTTTGTACCCAACGCACTATATACGTTGTGACAGCAGGAAGGTAAAGTCACCTGGTTGCATCCAGGGGGGTAGATATATTTCGCCCAGATTCAGGCTTTACGCCGACTTATACAACTAGGTGGAGAGTTGTATAAGCCCAGCTGAGGCTAGTGGGCTCATGGATGACTCATACCTCTAGGGAGAGTGTGGGGCGTCGTGCAGACAGGGAGTTGATGAGACCAGCTGAAGCTTGTCAGCTCATTTAGGCCTCTATAAGAACTCCCAGATTCATTAGGTGTTAGCTCATGCCTGGACCCAGACCTGTGTGGACTGTCTAGGGAGAGTGAACCCCTGTGCGGTGAGACAAAGCCTGTGTGGCTATTTGCTTGGACATTTAAAACCAGGGACTTAGGGACTAGGACAGCACTAGGCTGATCCCAGTTGTTAGTTAGGAAACCTGTATGTTTAGTCAGAGGTCAAGTTGACCAGGATTTATTTTATTTATGTTTCTTTTGCTTTGCTGTGTTTTGTCACTGTAAATAGAAAATAAACCACACCTTTTTGATTTTGAAAACCACAACCTCCGTTTGCTGGGCCTGTTTTTGTGTGGGGAGCCCATCCCGGGGGTCACACACACCCGCTGCCGAGCTAACCCCCTCACAGTTGGTGGAGAATGCAGGTAGTTTTTTTTTAAGCCAGCATGGAGGAGATACTGAAGCAGCTGGCTCTAGCAAATGCCAATCAACAGCAGACAAATGCAGGTTTGCAAAAGAGCCTTGCAGCTCATCAACAGAGCCTTGCAGCTCAACAACAGAACTTCGCAGCCCAGCAGCAAGCTCATCAACAGAGCCTTGCAGCCCAGCAGCAGACAAACGCAACTTTGCAACAGAGTCTGGAGGCTCAGCAACAAGCCCAGCAGCAATCTGAGGCCCGCTTCATAGACCTGTTGCAGAAGCAAGAGCAGAGACTACAACAACAGATGGAAGCAGTAATGCAGCAACGTCCGCAGACCAGTGAGGAAAGCCGTCCCACTAATACCGCGTCCTTTGGGGTGAGTCGTTTATTGACAAAAATGACTGGAGAGGATGATCCAGAGGTATTTTTGACCACATTTGAAAGGACCGCTGAAAGAGAAAAGTGGCCTGAGGAGCAGTGGGCTGGACTGGTGGCTCCTCTGTTAACTGGTGAATCGCAGAAAGCTTACTATGACCTAGAGCCTAACCAAGCAAAAGACTATGTGATGCTAAAAGCTGAAATTTTGGCAAGGCTGGGTGTCACCCAGGCTGTCCGGGCTCAGCGTGTGCATAACTGGACTTTCCAGCTTGGAAAACCCCCCAGGTCTCAAATGTATGATCTCATTCACCTGAGCAGAAAGTGGCTACAGCCAGAGACTTTGTCCGCACCAAAGATTGTGGAACGTGTTGTAATGGATCGGTTTTTGAGAGCTCTTCCTACTGCCATCCAAAAGTGGGTAAGCCATGGAGACCCAGAGACGGCCGATGGTCTTGTGGATCGTGTGGAGAAATACTTGGCTACAGAGAACCTGACGGCCTCTTCCAGAGACACTCGGACTTTCCACCCTAAGACCAGACCATCCCCAGGGGCGGATAAGAGGATTCCAAGGGGTGAGGGTGGAGAGAGTGAGAGGGTGGGAGCTCTACCCCAAGTTTGGCGAGAACAGCCTGGGAAATCAGCGGCTCAAGAGGCGGCAAGAAGGATCGTTTGCTACCGCTGCCGGCAAGCGGGACATATTGCAGCCAATTGCCCGGTTGTGGAGGAACCCATGCAGTGTGACTTTCTGACGGGCAGACGTCAGTCGCTGTGTGCGACAGTCGCATGCACTGCCATTCGAGGAACTGAGAAACATTTATGCAAAATGTGTGTTAATGGTAGAAATGTTGTGGTATTGCTGGATTCAGGTAGCCTTGTGACCCTGATAAAGGCTGAGTTAGTTAAAACAGAGGTCTTTGGGAATAGCAAGGTAGCTGTTATTTGTGTGCATGGGGACACCCGAGAGTATCCAGTGACTACAGTGTGTTTCGAGACCCCCAAAGGTACCCTCTCTCATCCAGTGGGCTTAGTATCTCAGTTACCGCATGACGCCATTGTGGGAAGGGATTTTCCGAAGTTCTGGGAACTGTGGGATGATCCTGAGCCCCCCACTGGTGCCCCTATGTACCAGGAATGTGATAGCCAGAACTCCCCTGAGAGTGGTGAGGACTCTCCGGAATTTCCCTTATCAGTATTGGCAGGGGAGACTCAAGAAACTGGAGAGGAGCCCACCTCCTCAGACGAAAACCTACCGTCTGTGGAGTTTTCTGATCTTGAGGTTCACAGGGAAAACTTTGCCACAGAACAGTTGAAAGACCCCGCCCTAATAAAGGCACGGGAAAACGTAGTGAAAATAGATGGCGAGTTAGTGAACCCAGATAATACTTGCACTTACCCATACTTCAGCGTAGAGAAGGACCTACTGTATCGGGTGGCAAAAAGGGCAGAAGAAACCGTTGAGCAGCTTGTGGTGCCCAAACCTTACAGGAAGTTGGTGTTGGAGTTGGCCCATGGGCACATTCTTGGAGGTCATCTGGGGACAGAGAAAACCCGAGAGAGGGTATTACAGAGATTCTATTGGCCGGGGGTGATGAAGGACATAGAACATTATTGTTCCTCCTGCCCTGTGTGTCAGAGGTCGGCCCCGATGCCACATTTCCGTAGCCCGCTGGTCCCTCTACCCATCATTGAGGTCCCGTTTGAGAGGATCGCCATGGATTTGGTAGGGCCTATAATCAAGTCCGCTAGGGGGCACCAGTACATATTAGTTATAATGGACTATGCCACCCGTTATCCAGAAGCGATCCCTCTCCGAAATACCTCGGCCAAAACCATAGCCAAAGAGCTATCTCTTGTGTTTAGCCGGGTGGGTATTTGTAAAGAACTGCTTACGGACCAAGGTACACCCTTTATGTCCCGGGTTATGAAGGAGCTGTGTAAATTGTTCAAAGTGACGCAATTACGTACATCTGTGTATCACCCCCAAACCGATGGGCTGGTTGAAAGATTCAACAAAACCCTAAAACAAATGTTGAAGAAAGTGGTGGATAGAGATGGAAAGGATTGGGACTGTCTACTTCCTTATCTGATGTTTGCTATTAGGGAGGTGCCCCAATCCTCTACGGGATTCTTCCCCTTTGAGTTACTGTATGGGAGACACCCAAGAGGGCTGTTGGATATTGCCAAGGAAACTTGGGAAAGTGAGAGTTCTCCCCACAGGAGTGTGATTGAGCATGTCGCCCTGATGCAAGACCGAATTGCACAGGTAATGCCCATCGTGAAGGAACATTTGGCCCAAGCGCAGTTAGCACAGCAGAGAGTGTACAACCGTGGAGCCAAGACCCGTACCTTTTCCCCGGGGGATAGGATACTGGTACTTGTCCCTACGGTTGAAAGTAAATTCCTTGCCAAATGGCAAGGCCCCTATGAGATAATGGAAAAAGTGAGCGAAGTGAATTACAAGGTCAGACAACCAGGAAGGCGAAAGCCCGAACAGATCTATCACGTTAATCTGTTGAAAGCCTGGAGGGATAGAGAGTCCCTAGTCGCAGACACTTGGTCACCAGCTCAAACTGGTTGCGTGATTCCTGAGGTTGGAATAGCAGCCACCTTGTCACAACCCCAACAACAGGAGGTTAAGGAGTTTGTGCTTCGCAACAAGGAGGTATTCTCTGAGCTGCCGGGACAAACATCTGGGGTAGAGCATGACATCATTACCCCGCCCGGTGAAAGGGTGAAGTTAAAACCCTATCGGATCCCAGAGGCCCGACGGGAGGCAATACGGGAGGAAGTACAGAAAATGCTGAACTTAGGGGTGATAGAGGAGTCCCAAAGTGATTGGTCTAGTCCCATTGTGTTGGTGCCTAAACCGGATGGGAGCTGGCGATTTTGTAACGATTTTCGTCAGTTGAACAAAGTTACAAAATTTGACACCTACCCCATGCCACGTATAGATGAGTTGATCGACCGGCTGGGAACAGCCCGATACATGACGACTCTTGACCTCACAAAAGGGTATTGGCAAATCCCCCTGGCCAAGTCGGCCAAAGAGAAAACCGCATTTGTAACCCCAGACGGGGCGTTCCAATATAAAAGAATGCCGTTCGGGTTACAGAATGCGCCGGCCACATTCCAGCGGAAAATGGACCAGATGCTGAGGCCCCATCGGAAGTATGCTGCGGCTTACCTGGATGACGTAATTGTCCATAGCACAGATTGGGCCTCACATCTGCCAAAAGTGCAAGCAGTCCTGGACTCTGTTCAGGAAGCGGGGTTTACGGCTAACCCCAAGAAGTGTACCATTGGGCAGGAGGAGGCCAAATATCTTGGGTACACCATTGGGAGGGGAGTAATAAAACCCCAACTCAACAAAGTCGAGGCCATCCAGAGTTGGCCACGTCCCAACAGCAAGAAGCAGGTACGAGCCTTTCTGGGAATCGCTGGGTATTATCGGTGATTCATTCCCCACTTTGCTTCTAAGGCTGTGCCCCTAACCAACCTGACGAAGGGGAAAGGGTCGGTCATGATTAAATGGACCCCCGAGGCTGAGGCAGCATTCCAATTCTTGAAACAAGCCTTATGTAGCCAGCCAGTGTTGTACTCACCCGACTTCTCTAAAGACTTTGTCGTACAAAGTGATGCGTCAGATGTGGGGTTAGGAGCAGTATTGTCCCAGGTCTGGAACGGGGAAGAGCACCCAGTCATTTACCTCAGCAGGAAGTTGAAGTCCCATGAGGTAAATTACGCCACCGTTGAAAAGGAGTGTTTAGCGGTGAAGTGGGCTCTAGATTCCCTTCGGTACTACCTGCTAGGTAGGCACTTTGACATGGTTACGGATCACGCTCCGTTAAAGTGGATGGCTCAAAACAAGGAAACAAATAGAAGAGTGAATAGGTGGTTCCTGGCCCTCCAGGAATTCAACTTCACAGTAAAGCATTGCCCTGGCGTTCAAATGGGGAATGTGGATGCTTTGTCTCGAGTACATGAATGCCTGATTGCTGGTGTTCCAACCCCGAGGTTAAAACAAGAGGGGGGGGGTATGTGACAGCAGGAAGGTAAAGTCACCTGGTTGCATCCAGGGGGGTAGATATATTTCGCCCAGATTCAGGCTTTACGCCGACTTATACAACTAGGTGGAGAGTTGTATAAGCCCAGCTGAGGCTAGTGGGCTCATGGATGACTCATACCTCTAGGGAGAGTGTGGGGCGTCGTGCAGACAGGGAGTTGATGAGACCAGCTGAAGCTTGTCAGCTCATTTAGGCCTCTATAAGAACTCCCAGATTCATTAGGTGTTAGCTCATGCCTGTACCCAGACCTGTGTGGACTGTCTAGGGAGAGTGAACCCCTGTGCGGTGAGACAAAGCCTGTGTGGCTATTTGCTTGGACATTTAAAACCAGGGACTTAGGGACTAGGACAGCACTAGGCTGATCCCAGTTGTTAGTTAGGAAACCTGTATGTTTAGTCAGAGGTCAAGTTGACCAGGATTTATTTTATTTATGTTTCTTTTGCTTTGCTGTGTTTTGTCACTGTAAATAGAAAATAAACCGCACCTTTTTGATTTTGAAAACCACAACCTCCGTTTGCTGGGCCTGTTTTTGTGTGGGGAGCCCATCCCGGGGGTCACACACACCCGCTGCCGAGCTAACCCCCTCACAACGTACATTAAAGTCCTGTATCGATCCAGCACTGTGCCTGTCTGCAGCAGCACTGGTTCTTTCTCTCCCCTTTCACAGGATCAGAGACAGCAGCAGGAACCCAATGTTAATTAAATCCTGTGAGCCAAGAGCAGGGGGGTGGGGGGGGCATGAGCCACGCTGTGTGTGTATAACGTCACACACAGCCTGGCTCATGAACAAGCCCACAGGTGTGCCCTCATAGGAAGTGGCATCCTATTGTGGTGCACAGAGAAAAAGAGGAGCCAATATCACAAGTGAGACCCCAAAAGAGTAGGATCGGGGCCACTCTGTGCAATACCTTTGCATGGACCAGGTATGTAAAAAAAAAAAAAGCTTTAAACCACGTTATCCCCTTTGCGCCGGCGCCTCCCAGCCCTTTAAGGGATTTCAGATGGCAGGAGGCAGGGCAGGGATTATGATCACATGACAGCCAATCACGAAGCCGATTGCTTCTTCCATTAGCCGCACGGAACGCAGGGCACGCAGTCTCGGCACAGCTGTGTCTTCTAATTGGTACGCAAATATGCGGCCTCTCAGCGCCAAGACCCACCCACCAAGAGGCTGCATATTTGCATACCCTCTGCACCTAGGGGTTACGTTTTCCTATACCACATGCTATCAAAATATATCAAACTTAAAAATGTGTAACCAACCCATATATATTGGTGGGGCAGCAATTCGCATGATTAAAGATCAAAAAAGGAAGAAGTTGTACATTAGGGGACCAGCCTGAGGAAATCTGAAAAAAGCAAGTATAATGCCGCGTGCACACGATCATTTTTCCCGTCGGGAAAAATTAAATTTTTTCCTTTGGACGAGAAAAACGATCGTTTTTGGCAAGGGGGGCTTTGGGTGCTTCTGCGGGGGAGGGGGGAGCACTGAGAGCCAAGAAGAGAAAGCATGAATTTGGGCTTCAGATCACTAGTATCATAAAAAGTAATGTCCCAAACTGACTTGGTATCTCAGTTATGGATAGATGTTGGCAGGTTTAGTCATCCATTGGACTTTTTATATCTACTCTGTTTAGCAAATGGAGAAGCACTTGTCTCTTAGTGTTAAAAACATGTAAGAAGCAAAGGTGTGATTATAGCCATATCTGACCATGATCGATGCAGGTAGCTATGACATTTGGCAAAAAGGTAAATTGCCAAATTGTAATTTAAATGTCATCCTCTATATGATTGCAATGGAAGCAAATAATATGTTTTTGTTACTAGAGAAACTGACTTTGAGATGGAGATTAGAAAGGCAGTAGGTCCCTAAAGGGTAAGAATTAAAAGAGGCATTTGAACACTCAGCTTACCATTCTTTTTACATAATCAATATGTTGTTTTTGGCCTGGGAACAAAACAGCACATTCAAATATGAGATGCACAAATACAGTGTGCTGCCAAATCACCCCAACACAACAGCCAGGTGATCCATGCTAACATTCATTGGAGTAAGCCAATGCATTCAAATTTCACAATCCTGGACCATTAGTGTTATACAGCATAGCACAATGTATGACTTGGGTTGATTACCACCTATTAACTGGAGTGGCATTTTAAATGACTGGCACCCCAAGGCATCACACAAAGAACTGTGTAGGTGTGCAGCCAGCCTTAAACCTATGCAATTCATTCCATTGTATTTAACTTAATTTTAAATAAAGTGGTTGTAAACCCCATTCATCAAATTTGACCTGGGTACATATATTTATAGTGTTTACTTATCTCTCTCCAAAGCTCTAAGTGCTGTGTCTTTCTGCTGCTCCGTTACTCTGTTATCAGCAGATTCATATCTGACAAGTTCTCCGACACACAAGATAACAGCAAATGGAAATTTGTGTTGGGGAGGGAACTTAGAGGTACATAAGCAGAGAGCTTGTCTATTCACAGTACATCTCTACATGTTGCCTCATTCCTCTGCCTATGTGGAGGGGGGGGGGTGTGCCTTTCCTCCAATCAGCTCTTACACAGTGTAAGCCAGACTCCACACCCACCCCTATGTGCTGCTGAAACAGGAAGAAAGATTTGTAACACAATCTGCACTTTCCAAGGAGTGTAGAAAGGGAAAGACAGCAGATATACATGTAAAAATTATGTAGGGAGATTTGTTTGATCTCTGTGTATCATCTGATGCTGTTCACTTCACTGGGTATATGTGAGGGTTTACATCCACTTTAAGCATTTGCAGCAAGTTTTTAGCTGAATTCATTGTGTCCAGATGGATTGGATGCAGATTCCCCACAGTAGTATACAGTTTGTTGTATTAGCTTGTCTCTTAGATTTTCTACCTGACTGAGTGCTTAACTGCTTGTTTCCAAACGAGAGTGAATGTTTAGAAAACAGCAGCTTACGCAGTTATACATATAGGCAGGAGGCTGGCGTTGCCTGCTTAGTAAGGTGTAGGAAAATCACTCAGTATTGGCTTTCATTTCATTGTAGCCAAATGAAACAAAATGCCAATCTGCCAAAAGCCCATTGACAGGCCAATATGGGTTGTTAATGTCCCTTTGCTATATGGCAACATTCATTATAATGCAGCTGTCAAACCCAGCAGGCTAAATACATGTTTTGCAGAGCAGAAAACATTACTCACGCTCTGTGCTTAGAAAATCTTTAACTGTATGGATGCAGCTATAATAAACAACAATTTTATATTCCCTGCTAAGGGTAACTATTTCCTTTTTCTAGCATCCTTAGATTATATGCATTAAAATGTTTTGTGTCTTAAACA